>VIBL01000114.1:0-1445070 GCA_008271625.1 Lutraria rhynchaena
AGTGGCCTTAAAGGTCTTACGATACATATAGAAATCACCTTTGGGACAAAAAAAACGGTCTTGATATTGAAGTGGTCCCTACATCATGCTGAATTATGGACAAAGGAAGTACAGAGGGCTTGTCCAAAGTAAGCAGTTGTAATAATGTTGTAAGTATCAAAGTGGTCGCTAAGTGAGGTTGTACAGTACGTGTGTTGCTTTGTGTCATGTTGTTTTTAATTTTTGATAACACTAGAAAGCTAATTATGGAGTCTAACACAAAAAAAGCGATTGAATGTTCATAAGTCGTTTTGGTATTCGGTATTCCATTTAAAGTTTAAAGCGTTAGACCCATTTACTGAAGAAAGATGATGACAGAATTATAAAGTGTTAAAATTACCAAAAACGCCTGAAACTTCACCCATCTCCGATGCAACGTCGCCTCTTAAAATATGTCGAGAAATGTCTTTCGCGAGTATTTTCCCACTTTAAACGCTATTGTTCCCAAATTAAGTCTAAAAGCGTCGAAGACAATGATTTTAAAGCGCACGTGATATATTCTAATGATATGACTTTCCGGAAGTCTTAGAACAAAGCAATAATTGCTAATATTTATGAAGCTACCATGTTGTTAATCGGATGTACAAGGCACCTGGGGATAATTTACTAGAAAGAATATCTTATAAATTGATTTGTGACAGAACAGCCGTCAGTTATTATCTGTTTTTTAAATTTCTGTTGCAAAATATACACTTGTATAATAGTCTGAAAAATCACTATAGAATGTACGAAACTGTACGCTTGAAAGTAATTGTTTCTATCTTGAATTGAAGCGTTAATTAGGACAAGTGCTGTCAGATTTGATTCCTTAGTAGTGCGGTTGAACATTTATCATTTTATCGCCTCATCGGCGAGAGACAAATTTCACAACCCGAATTATGAAACACCTCGTATATCGTTTGTACAACAATTTAAATAAAACCCGTGATATTCTAGCGTTATTGTTATGACTAAACGGTAGATATATATGTTAATGGGGAAAAAGACTTGAGTAAAACGCACAAAAAATCAGCTCTAAGAGGTTAGCAAAATTTTGCATACTGGATATTTGACATTCAAAAAAAAGACGAATGCCTTGTTAGCATGGGTTTTGGAGCTCAGACATTTAGAGATACCATTGGCTTACCAGCACTAAGTTAAGCATAATTACATCTGAAAGTTTACTGTATAACGGTGGACCCAAATATAAGGATAATTGTAATTCTTATGTTCGGAATATGATTCCGACTTGAAACTTTTGATTTCAAGAATTGATGAATTATCGTTAATTTATGCATTAATTTATTTCACAGTCTATATAATATTCCAGGGTCTAAGCAGCATTAACGTCTGAAGATCGGTTTGAAGGTTTTATCACAGAAACAAAGTCACTTAACCAGTGATAAAACACAGCACATATAATTCACAATATTCTGGAATGGAATTTTTTGTCTGTCGTACATGAGTATATATTTTGTGTTGGCAGATTGTTACAATTTATGGTAAATATTCTGTGGTTCTCACATAACTTCAAGGACAAGAAAGCAAACCAAAACTAATAATCAAATTGCTATTAAGTCTAATACGTAAATTTCCACATGGTTATGAATAATTAAATGGAAGTGCATATCTCTTCCATACATAGTGCATTAATAAAATTGGTATTTAGTGCAAAGTTCGAACGAATATTTCCATCAAAATGTCTATTTTAAAATAATAGACGACATCAAAAGATTATTATATCTATAAGGACGCCTGAAATTGGTATTTCGAACGTTTTCATGCACGAATCAATACAATCATGATTTAGACTCGATTACTCTTTTGAAACTTTGTGGTAATGCAGAATACCAATTATCCAAAACAAAGGGGAAATACCGCTTTAGGGAATTAGACATTTTTTTTTGTACCAGAAAATATCAATCAACCTTAATACATGGTATGTGCACGTCGCCTATCATTTTTGATGTTTAAAGCGGAAGACGATAATTCGACTTAGAAAATTGAACGCTAAGTACTAGTCCAAAGAAAAGAGGTAATGCTTATTAATAGGGCGCTAGAGACGCGCAGACAAAAGACTCATTAGAGTAATACATAGATCGTCCATGTTGACAACTTTGAATGTAAACACTTACTCGTAGACGGGAAATGTTTGGTCTGGTTCTGTTAAGTACAAGTAAGAAAGATAAGTATGGTCTTAATATTGAAGTGTTTTCATCCTAAAATTGATGTAAGGACAAACTATTGAAAATGAGACCGAAAGTAATTGTTTTACTAAAGTAGCATAAATATTAGAGTTGCCGCTTGGTAATGTTTTACTATGCTCATTATGAATTTTGATTCTTGGAATACATCATAAAACAACTTCCCAGCATTAGTTTTACCACTTTCATTTTGTCTTCAACGCTATTATAAAATAATCTTTATAAACAATTATCCAAGTTAAAATGTTTTGAGATTGTCCCTGATATGGCTAGCTGCCAGCAGTTCACTGTCGTCCCATTATCAAACACAACCATGATTACGCGCTATCTCATATGCTTCTGTTGCCTCATGATTTAAACAATCTACATAGTCAATCACTTTATAATGCAAAATAGCCTGACAGTATAAACATATACTATTCAAAATGTTTTGTATTTTGATTTTTTGCTATTAATCAATAAAAAGTCACATCATTAATTAGAAGCAGATATCTAAAATGTATACTCTAGTAGATTTATAATATGATCGCTTCGTATGTGTTGCCATCTAATTTAAACATATTTTAAACATATTTAAAATCAAATCTGTGAATTCGAATCGCACCTGGAGCTGACTAATTTCACATGTTAGAAAACTGTACAGTTTAGATCAAGTGTACCAGAGGTCGGTGGTTCTACCCAGGTGTGCGACTGGGATCTTCCACCACCGTTAAAACTGGAAAAGTCGCAAAATGACACTGGCTGTTGGTGCGACGTAAAACACACAAAACAACAAAATAAAATGATATAAACATATTCCTAGCTCACAGTTATCATTTATATCAGAGCTTGGTAATTACTTGCGAGTTGTGGAGAGGTAACCCAAAAGTTCTTGTTAGGTCTACTGCCCATCGTAACAATAATTTTGATAAACAAAAATTCAACTTAACATTTTAAAAGAATATTTTCTTGCACGACTCGTTAAACGTTTATAAAATGTAAAAAATACCCCACCCTTACAAGACAAAGAGAAAACTCTTGAACAAGTTATTTTTTGTATTCCGTATAGCATTGAAACTGATGAAGTTACAAGGTTTCAAATTGATCGTCTTTTTGAAGACTCAGGAATATTTATAAAATGACCAAATAACAAAAATACATAGACAGTTATGGAAGATCTGTGTTCTTAATATTTTCTTCATGTTTTAACCCATTGATGTATCAACAAATCTCTTATTTATGAATAAATAGCATTTATATGATTAACAAATTTTCATGAAAAGACTTGTGAATTCAGATAAATATTTGATGCACACTATTTTATCACAAAGCATATGACATTGACAACAAACGACACTGTGCAAACATTTCTGATTTTCAGTCAATGTAACATCCGGGCATTTTGATGTTTATACAATTTAGATGACAGAAAGGGGCGCTTTGCCGCCACTTCCGTTTATACTGACTGTCAGCTGGTTCTAACACTTTAAGAACTACACAATGTTCATATTTTACAACAAATACAATGAAGACGTTGCTAAGGAATACCTTTTTCAGACGAACTTCATTCAATTATCATTCCTAGCAATGTTTGTCCAGACAATCAAGACTTGAAAGAAACATGCATGGTTGTCAATAGATGTCGGCAGTTTTGCTAAATCCATAGTTGTTGGGTGGCTGATATATGTACAGTAAATCCTCTTTTAGCGACCACTACATTATTACGACTATCTCATTATAACGATCAATTATCTTGGACTTGCATTTAGTATTTTCTCTTTATTTCAAATTAATTATTGAGAACAATTCAATATCAGTAGCTTTATTATCCTTAGGGTTGTCTGAATAGTGAGGTTTTACTCTGTAAGTGATATCATATCTTCCTTTTTCTGACAAATTTTTTGTTATCCCCTATGTAAAGAATTCCAGAGAGAAAACACACATTTGATCTTTGTCTCCGGGTATTTTCACTTAGAATTACACAGAACATGGCATATCTGTATCAAGTCTCCATGTTTTACTACAAGTTATCGGAATTTGTCGCCATTTATACTCAGGTGTTTCTCTATATAATTAATCTCATTATCCTCGAAATGTGGTACTTCGGTGCTGATTTATCTTAAAGCACAGTAAAATCTATACCGTATTATATTGTTTTACGTCATCATAAGTAACTTGCTTTTCTTTCGATGCCAAACTCCGAACGAGAAGTTTTAAGTTACTCATGTATTGAAAAAGCGCCTAACCTGTGCGTTTATACTTCAAGATTTAGGTAGTTTGTCCTTCAAGATATAGTATGTTTGTCCTTTAACATTCAATACATTTGTCCTTCAATATTTATTACGTTTGTCCTTCAAGATTTAGTTTAATTGTCCTTCAATACTTAGTACGTTTGTCCTTCAATACTTAGTACGTTTGTCCTTCAAGATTTAGTACATTGATTTTGTCCTTCAATACTTAGTACGTTTGTCCTTCAAGATTTTGTACGTGTCCTTCGAAATTTTGTACAAAGCCTCACAAACTGTTTCAAAATCAAGACTACCATCATCATAACTAATACCTTTTCTGGGGGGGGGTTACTGTATTTCAGAATAAAAGCGTTATCTAAATATTTGGACAAGTGTTGTTGATCCCAAAGGTAATCGTAATGTTGAGCTTAAACTGTATTTATTTTAAGTTGATGTTTTGTGCACAATTTCCAGCGATATGAATAATATTATCTATGTTTACTACAAAGTAAATACGAGGTTTGATTGATTAATAGATACCAATGGAAGTAAAGGCTGCTTGCATGTCGCGATTACTGAAATGCGTTTCAACGAATTTTATTGTTTTTGCTATTGTTCTTAGCTATTCACTGATATTTTGTTTATGAACTGGAATATTGGCTTACTACTTGAATAATTATTATACTTATTTCCTGAATTTCAATATGCAATTATTTATTTATTGGTGGTATTGAGTTCACTTGTTTATTCAGAAATTTACTGGAATTCGTTTTTTTTTGTTGGAATATTGTTATTTGTAGGAATATGATTTACATGGAATTTGATTTCATAGAATATGATTTACATGGAATTAGATTATTTCATAGAATATGATTTACATGGAATTTGGTTATTTCATAGAATATGATTTACATGGAATTTGGTTATTTCATGGAATATAATTTATCATGGAATTTAGTTACTCTATAAAATGTGATGTACATGGAATTTGGTTATTTCATAGAATATGATTTATAAGGAATTTTGTTATTTTTAGGGTATTAGATTGTTGTCAAAATGTCAAAACGTATTAAATATAAAAGAATGAAAGTGTGTATTACATGTACCATATGATCAACAAAAATGGTCTGGAGCGTTACTTAAAAATGTCTGTAAGAGAAAAAATCCATGTGGAGCTGATGAATTTTCTGATATATCTCGCGTGATTTATATTGTTTGTATAACCTGGGGGCGAATGTTCTTCCAGAATATCGTTGTCGTCTGATAGCTTTTTGCTGTGTTAAGATTTTGCGACTTCTGTCAATATGATCTTTGTTTTCGATATGATGAAAAACGTATTACATCGTCTGCAGAGATTAAAACCAACAATCTAATTTTATTCCCCTAACGGCACAAGTTTGTACTTTGTATTCAAGAAAGTAGCGGTGTGGTGACATTGATGGATAACGAATCTCGCGAACTCTCATTCAAATCTCGCGAGATGTCCTGGCCTTATTATCTTCGTTACAACAGAAATCTATACCAAAAGTGATATACATGTCTAATGCTCCTATTACTAAGGCAAATAAGCTAGCCGGTACATAAAGTTACCCAAAAATGTCAGTACCAGCTATATCTTATTTACATTTTTCCTCTGAGGAATACATATACGTTAGTTCATACACACCTTTCGTATATCCAAAGTACCCTTCTGAATATTGCACGAAAATGTACTTATCAATTGTACATATGTTCTCTGTCTATGTAAACGATTATTACAAATGTTCTTCGCGTTGGCATTCAACTATCGAATCAGTCGTTAATTTCAGAAAATCTTGCTTTGTATGTAAGAAAGTTATTGTTTTGCTTCGACAAAAGCTCCAATCACTCATAGGTAATTTGCAGCGCTTGATTTTTTGTCAAACACTTGCAACTACAATTACGAAAAACAATGCAACTGCTACAGATGAAATATTGTAACTCAGTATGATGCCAACTTATGACCCAGATGAAATGACGTCAATTGAGGTATTATAGTTGAAGAACTTGTAAAACATACCATTTACAATGATTGGTATCTCCGAGAAGGCCACGCCCATTAAACAGAATCTCCCCTCAAGCACAGTTTAATCCAGTGGATAATTAAAGCAGTTTAATGGGTGATCCTAAAATCATTTCTTCATTTGTGCTTATACTCGTTCGGAAGATTAAAAATAAATGGCCATTAAAATTTCCCATTGAAACAAATAGTATGTTTACTCACAGTGACGATTAAATCTTGATTCCTGATCACTTCGATATAAAAAAACACGTCATTTTAAGGACCATTTGATTTTGGTGTTTTTTTTATCGGTTTTCTATATTTTTTAGACATTTCAACTTGATAATAAAATCATCATAACATCAAGACATTTTTTGTCAAGTAGTTTGTCTTAACATCGAGGTATAATTATGAATTTATATGACTGCGCCCAGCATATTGCTAAAGTATCGTAAAGTCCCATTTAAAACAATATTTATGTTTGTCTGTTTCTTGTTGCAGAAGATGCCCCCGTGCATTTGTCGGTTGGTGATATGGATAAAGGTCATTGGCATACTTCTGTTGGCCATATCGGCGGACAGGGGTAAGTGATGATTTTCTTGAATTTTCATATTTTAACATTAGTATATTTTCTTTATTATCATTTTTGTACTTTTCTGTAATTTAAAAACATACATATAACATGTATCATCATTATCGTCTTTGCTCTTATTGCTATTATGTATTTGGTCTCCTTGGTCGAGTGGTAATGGTCTGCAATCACTGACCCCTCACCGCTGTGAGTTCGAATCCCACCCAGGACAAAAATTTCACAAATGAGATAACTGTCCAGCTAGCTTACAGAAGATCGGTGGTTCTACCCAGGAGTAGGCCTGGAGTCTTCCTCCACTATTAAAGCTGGAAAGTCGCCATATAACACACGTTAAACTTCAGTCAAAAAAAAATTTCCTTTGTTATTATGTTTATCACCATCGTCATCGTCATTGTTTTCTTATCACGGTTAAACTATATATTTCTATTGTTGTAATTATCATTTTAATTATTTATTGTTCCTTAGACTTCCACTTCTTTCTCCAAGACGATTATTGCTGCGATAATAATAAAGTTGTTGCTGCTGATGTTAGAGATATATTAATAATAATACTGACTGATTATTTGAAATTATAATGGTGTTGTTAGGGTATTGGTGATAACAGGTGGTGGCGACATTATTTGTTCACCCAAAACTTGACCATCCCGACAATTCCAAATTCAGTACAACAACAATATGTATGTTGCATGATCATCAGTTAAGAATATCGAGTTAATACAAAGTTGTGTAATGATTGCAATAGCTCGCCTGGCGTAAATGACTTTATCGTCTCACTTGTGCCTTACAATATCCCTTAACGTGTATAGTGGTTGCCTTGTATGTCCCATCAAACATGCTTAATGTAATATGTTTCTGGGATCGTCTTCATGTATGAGTAAGATAAACTTTTAATGGAAATCCACTGATACTCTCAGCAAAATGGTATCATCTTACAGATGATTTTAGACACATGTTTGATTGTAACTCATTTGTTTTGACGCTAAACATTATAAGAAAGATCGGATATATTCCGTTACGCAATTAGATATAGGAATGTCCCTCATGGTAAATGTGAATGACGTATGTACTGGGACGAAGACAGAAGAAGACATGGGTAATGATGCGAAGTTGATGTACACACGACAGTTCCCTGAAACAAGAAAAATGAATTCTCTTATTAGATGTACGCAATAGACATCACTCGGTCCTAATGGAATAGTACAATTATATCCCGTATTTTGGACACGGCATTGACTAATAAATGATAACCCTCCGAGGTGTGTTTATCTGAAATACGAGACTTATTAAATCTCGTAGAATCTCGACTTTGTTTTATTCTGATCACGTGGCCTAATAGCACCCGCTCTTCTTTATTAAATCTGAAAGTCCTTGTCTAAAGCTGTTGTCCAGACAAAGGATTATTACTCTACCATATTCGAAGCTTGTAATCTTATTGCAAATAATGTTCTTAGGTTAATGCATGCTTCGACTTAATTGTTTATGCAGTTAGTCTTCTTCGACTTGAAGATGAATTGAGCGAATGATTTTTACCACTTCATTGGAGATAACTCAAATGCTTGAGTAATACTTTGACATTGCTAATAAATTTTCTGCCGTTGTTTTTGTTTATCGCTGGCGTCTTACAGATACGGTTGCCAGAAAGTGAAATGTATTTTCTTTTAAACTAATCGTTATACCCAGGACACATCTGAAGAAAACAAAACTCAAAGGATATTTGATTATTGGGAGCTGTAAACCGGTACCCTGCTCTTGGATGTAGAGATTCGGAGTCTTTGTGAATTGTGAAAGCTCAACTGGGGACCAGTTTAAATTTCTCACCCAACTCGTGCGGTAAAACGCCAAAAACAAAGAAAAGTCGTAAAATGTAAATACATTTCTTGGAGGGACTACACACCATGCTTCCGATTTTTTTCGAAAACAGGAGACCTCTTTTATTTGATAATGATCGAGAGAGGAGAATCTTAATGCTCAACACTTACGGTTTATTGGAAAGGCTTCGTTAACGTAGGACCAGTATAGCTTACCGCGAAATGAGTAAACGATATTGAAGGTATTCAGGGTGAGATTGAGACTCAAGTCGATGAGGCATCTGATACTCTGAATTGATTTTAATAACCATCACTGTTGGTGTTGTTGTAAGTGAATACACGTACTTTGCAAAGGGGATATCCTGTTAAAATCTATATATAAACAATATTTATATTTTGACCCAGTCTGACCTATTGGAAATGAGGATTGAAAATAATATAATTTTTGAATTGCGATAATCAATGGAAACGAAACAATGTATTACAATAAATGTATATATAGAGAGAGACAAAATTGAATTTCGTATTTTACATGCATATTTGTTGAATCTAAACATGCTTCATTCTGACGGAAAGAAACGAATTCTACCGATGTTTACCGATTGACTTCTTTACTTTAATGTTTGTTCGCTAGGATTACAACTCGATAACAAAGATGCGATTGAAACACATTAATATTATTAGGAAATGTATCTTATTACACATAACGTATAAATTGCTACAAATGTATAACAATGCATGAATTGAAATTCTCTGATTTTTACTTGTGTGAGCGGCACCAATCATCCCATTAATCTTAGAGAATATTGGAAGAAACTCGACGTAATCAAACTTAATGTAGAAATTACAGACATGAATCAGTAGATTCTTTGATCTATGGCGTGTTACCTAATGCGGTTACTGATAAGCCCACTCCAACAATCATATGTTTGGAAATGATTTGATATTATCGTGCTAATGTGGATTCCGAACCCAGGTATAATAAAGATTTGCATTTTGGCACACTATGGGATATTTGTATATTGACACGTTAAAAGTAACGAATTGTAGGGAGTACGGAAATGGGGCGTGGCGTGGGCGTGTCATGTAATTACTGAGTGTAATAGCGTTGGAATTAATACGATGCGGTAAGGTGAAAACGCGTATAATTATTGTTATATTAGAACATACATTCTTTGGTGAAAACCAGTATCAAGATTAAGAAATTATAGTCTCAGGAAAATGGGAATTGATACGTTTATGGTTATGAAAGAGTATTTATATTTTATATTCTAGCCAGAAAACTTCTCCGAAAGATTTTTAGTTTTAAAATAACCTCCCATAGATAAATACCCCCTTAGATCTATATGTATTTAAAGTAGACTGGGTACCTGCATAGTTGAAATCACGCTCCAATCTCCCTTTGATATCACTTATTCAGATAAACATGCTTTCAGGATTACACATACAAATGCTTAGTACACAATTATCCTGGGATATAGCGAACAATATGAACACTCGAATAAAGGCCAACAGTGACTAAATATTAGTCACATTTCTTCCCATTCCGTTGGTCGCCATTGTTCACAGATAGAGTGTATATTTAGGTTGTTGTTGTTGTTGTTTTATATTTTGTAGTTAGTATTGCATGTTTTTTTAATCAATAAATAAAATTCCAAATGTGTCCATCAGATGTGATATTATGCACACTTGAGAAAATTTATATACTGTCTTTTATATATATTTTTTTTATATATTGCTTTCCCTGCAATTTTGCCTGTGAAAAATGTACATCCTAAGACACAATTCATGGTGAAAATATACTATTTGTTTACAATGCGTCTACTCAAGTGTGAAATTACTTTTAATTGACCTAATGCCAACTCATGTCTTAGATAAAGATTTTTTGAACGGGAATGAATGGTTTTATGGTGTATCATAGTATGTTGAATGTATTTTGTGCTGGATGTATCGAAGTGTTGGCAATTTGAGAATGATTTGAAATATGGGTGAATTAAACTGCCAGAATTGATATGATCGCTCGTTTACAATTTAGTACATTGAACTTGGCTGGGAGAGGTACGGTACCTTTTTTTAACATAGTGGCCATTTTGAAGTTGCAAATGGGTGCCTTCGCCTAATTTAATCGTAACTTCTCTACTTTCCCTTAGTAACTGGAATTCATGTGACCCGATCCGCAACAAAAACTTACATGAAAATGGCAGTCATTCCAAACATTTGAGGTGGGTCCATAGTTGAAATCGATTGATATGCTTAAATCTACCGTTGTTTCAAGATTGATGCTTATATCAAGTTGAACATTTTTACCATATTACCTTAATATTACTCAAATCATGTTTTCAATCTGTTTTGCAAACATAAAGAAGCATTGTGGAATGTAAGATTAATCAGAAAAAGATTTGACGCAAAAATAAGCCTTGATATATCTTTGGCACACGCGAATCGATTTCAAGTTTTGGACTTTGGACAATGCGAATACATTACGTTACAAAACATACGAAGTGACAGCGGAAGGTTTGATTAATATTCTATAATTAGAACCGTATGAAAAAAATAAATTCAGAATTACCTCCCCTGGTTATAACTTTGGTGAACCGAAAGTAGGATTAAACTGGTCCCCGTTTCATGTTACAGTGATATATTCTCCGTTATTGATGACGTCACAGTTTTTATGCATAAGTCGAGCAATAGAGCATGCATAAAGGATCTATTCGGCCCCAAGTTTCCTAGACGTGATCCAAAAAATAATCTTACTAACATTTGATTCATTTTTTTCTAATACCTTATACTATAAAGACACTGATATAACTATTTTGGCACAGACATCGCTTAGCTACTGGATCAAAAATGTATCTGATGCTATGAAAATGGATTATCATAACGAATGTAATATTCAAAAATCTTAATACTGGATTAATACTTATAATACCCTGCTGTTTAACTATGTTATTTGGATTGAACTTCGGAAATAAACTCAAGGAGTGATTCTCTTGTATTGGTTTTGGTGATTAACATTTCTTAAGTGCATACAAGGGTCGATCAAGACGTTTTAACATTTTGCGTCTAAATTAGTCCAATAATTGGTGATTAATGTTGAGTAAAAAATGCCGCGCGTACAAAACAAGGATCCCCTTAACAAACAACGCTAATGAAAAAGTATATGAATTTTATCCGTCTTGCACGTTTCAACTGCGAAATCGTGTAGAAATATAAACTATTTTCATTTTTATCAGATAACAAATCTTATAAAATACTAAACGCAAGAAATATTCGTACTTTATATTCGGCATGTTGAGCTGTAGGGATTAAATTGTTGAACACTGACGTAAGAAATGACAGCGAACATTTGTTTTAAAATTCCTTGTAAATGGAGTAAAAATTACTTAACCTGATACCTGCTGGTTCTAACCAGCCCTCCTTCGTCTTCATACACGATTGAGGTTTCAAACATGAATTGGAAAAACATGTACCATACATATCTACTGATCTCATCTTATAACTCTTAGATGAGAGATGTCAAGCTTTGTTGAAAACAGTTAAGGCCAGACAAAAATAGTTTTATTTCCGGATACCCGACCGACAACATTTTTTGGTCGACCGTAAAGCCTCCAACAGCGAAATCCGAAGTACGAACATTTTGGGGGACGAGTCTTATTTCCAAAGTACGAAAAGTATGTTTGAAAAAATAGAAAAGGGTGGTTTTGCGACCTGCCTATCCTATTTTTTGTTTGGTCAGGTAACCACGATATAATGCAATGAACATCCGGTGCCCATTTATTCTTATAAAATGTTCGCAGTTTTATTTCATTTAGAAATGAGATAATAGTTAGAACGTCACAATTCGTTAGTCTTTAGCTTTGTAGCCCAATATTACTGACAAAAGTGGTCATCCAATGTAATGTCATCTACACTTAAGCATACATGAACTCGGCTATCGGTTTACTCTACAATGGCACCTCTGTTCTTTCATTTGATAGTATTGTAGATAGTCGCGCACCATTTTGAAATGCGTAACGGTATTTCGACCAATTAGACTTATCCCTTCAAACCATGACCAACCCCTCAATCATGCCCAATGTCATATCATAACTATTTCATGCAATCACCAATATAATGAAACTTGGTCTGTGAAAACAATGAAGAAATGGTAAAAATCCAACGTTTAATAATTTGAAACAAATTCATTGAAATAAAATATCATGTAGTTATTATTTTCTTTCGTAGAAATGACGTAGTTGGAGCAATTTTTAATCAGTATCACACGCGATAGAATGATCTAAATGCAATTCTGTTCCGCTAATAGTTTGTGTAGGGTTTTACATTTCATCATGTTAATTTGTTACTAGCGAATTTCATTTAATTAAACAACAAATTATTCAAATTTTGCCAAATATTGCAACGTTTAATTGAATTAAAAAATCCCATTTCGACCAGCGTAATCAACATTTATAATATTTAACCCTGTGAACGCGTCTAGGCCGAATATTTAACTATTTGCAGTTTTAATAATCTTACATGTTTCCAAACTGGGTTAACTTATTTTCCATGAATATAGGCCGTTATCCGTCAATTTTGAATATATTGATTATTACCGCTGAAAAAAGTGGTAAAATACTATAACATACACACAAAAAAACGAACGGGTCGGAAGAAGCTTGGCCTTTATACGCAGGTTTATATTTACAGTTTTTTTACTAATACATCAGTTAATGAATATACGAATGACTGACCTTTTCTCACATCATCGCCTTCTCTCACAAGTGGTCGATGAGATTTGGCTGTATGTATGATAAATGAATTGATTGCTGACATATAACAGAGTTCAAAATTTAGGTACAAAGTTTCATTGAACTGTCAGCCTCGTTTTAGTTAACGATTTTAAGTTCGAATCTTGTCGGAGGCTCAATTCTTTTATTCCCATCTCAAGTCTAGATCTACATAAGAGTGAATTAAAAGCTAAGTTGATCCCCCGTCTGTAATATCCACCACGAAAAACTTTTGTTTACAGTTTTTTTACGTTACCCTGAAACAAACCATTGAATGGAGACCTACTTTACATGAAGACCTTTCTTCTCTCCTCACCCTTCGATACATTTTATTCTACTGTTTGACCGTAGGTTTATAAACACAATCTGGGATAGTTCCGTCTTGCCGACATAAAGACATGAAGTTCTAGAAATGTACTTTATGGAGATATTTCTGAAGTACGTTGAGAAAACATGTGTCGAACAACTTCAACTCGAGCTGAATGTTTTGACGGCTTTGCGTATTACGGATATTGTTTGCAAGCGCACAACAATTGCCTTAAATATTATGTTTGTACACATTTCGTAATATCTCCCTTGCATGACAAGCATCCTTTTAAACCTGCCAGTCTTTCAGAGAAAAAAACTCCCTTTATTAGGCAGATCAGAAATATTGTGAAGCCTCTTCAAAATTGAAATTGTTATTTGTCATGCAAAACCACACCAGAAGCGACTTTTTGTTGTAATGAATGCTGGAAAATATTGCATTATTTACGCTGTTTTAATGCAATCTTAGAAACCTCACATGTATATGCGGTTTCGGAAATGGGCCCGTAAGGCAATAAGATTTGACGATAAACTATCTCTGCGGTGTTTTTTTCAAGCCGCTGCAAATTAATGATATCAACTTTTATTCAATCACCAACTTCCTGTTCAGTATTAACTTTGTCGACATGATGTTATTGCGCTCATTCGGTTTTTTTATCGTTTTCTTTGCGATGTCTCGTTGATGTCATGAAACCCCTTTAGTGGGCTATTACATCCGGTGGAGTTTTATGACACAGTGCAAATGTTGTGTGAAATTACTGGCGTAAAATAAGATAAATCTTTCATATAAACTTGTTTCGACAAAAGGTCCGTATTTGTCTGAAACAGAATTTCCCAACATGAAAAAATGACTTCGTTGGAAATAATGATTTCTGTGGAATATTCTGAATGCAGTTTTGCGATGGTAAATATCGTGTATTTTATTTCTCACCGAGGGAAAGTGTGAGGTTGGGCTCATTAAACTAGTTTAATTCCCCCTCCCTGTGTCTTTCCCGAAGATCGTTCCCCAGCGGTACTTTGGGGAAATAATGTTTTGTCCCCTTGTTACGTTTATATTTACTTATATGACTTCACGGGAGTCTCAAATGAACAACGCTAGTTAGGTTACTAAACCTGTTCTAAATTCTATAAGTACCAAACAGACTTATATACAGAGCACGCATTATCCAGTGGACGGAGCTTATTAGTTATTGGTCAGAGCTATAGCCCAGTATACATTTGGTTCGGGTCACGTGCTAATTTGTTTGTCGTTCTTTCTTGATAACATTTCCCTATCTACATATAAACTAAAGCCAAACAATTATAAATTTACCGCGTAACCAGATTATTTTTTTACAAACCTGAACACCACTAAAACCGGTATTGTGATAAATATACAGAACAGTTGAATACATGATAAATCTTGAATGTACGATTTGTCACAATTTATAATTAAGTAAAGAAATTTTGAAACAAAATGAATATATCTGGAGATTAGATCCTTTGACGCTACATGTTTTTTTTCAACTAATTCAAGACATTTCCGCATTACTGTAAAGCTTATTTTCTGAAATTCGTCAGATAAACCATTCTTTCCGAATTTATTTTGAAAAACCTGACACATTTCTTTGGAAGTAAAGATTTTTATGCAAAAAAATGTCTTCGAAAGTTAATTTCCGCATAACGTCAAAAATAGATTATGCTACTTCCGATTTAACAATTCATCTAAAAGCATACTTGGTGTCATTTTAGGAACTGAGTTTTTTGGAAGTTTAGTGTGATATAAAAGCCAGCAGCAAATGAAAAACTTTGTTCTGCAGATATAATTATTACCCGCTTAATGTTGCAAATGAGTATTGCAGTAAAACCTTACACTTACAGACATCCCGGTATTAAGGACGTTTTTTTTCTTCATGCCACAACTGACAGTTGGTTCGGAAATAAGTAGAGCTACATCTGCTATTCTGGTATTATGGACGCTAAATAAATGTCCTTTTTACTCTACAATTGACCCCGTAATAACAGGCGCCAGATCGTCGATATTTCATGGTTTTACGACATTCAGCGTACAACTTTACGCTAATCGGCATCAGGAAATGATTCTGCTGGCATAGTGTCGAGAACGTATTGTCGCTCCTATTATGATCATAATAACATCTCATACGTGCTATTGACCGGAGAGAGGATGAATTGACCTAAAGCATTAATCACAATCGTAAGCTATGTGCCAGCTATAAATCTTGAAAACGTTGCATAACCAGCAACAATGTACATGTATGTATTATGTATATAGGTACCTGTATATATTCAGCTCCTTTCCGGCTGAACTCCACTATCAAGGATATACCATTATCAGAAAAAAAGATTTCTTCAGAACAGCAACTGTCTATAATAGAGGAGTTTGAACTCGGTGAGCGAACACTTCAATTCTATGACCACCTCATGGTAATGACCAAATTATTTTCTGATCGGTTTTTAATATTTTAAAGATTGTCTGATCTCAGAGTTCGGTCTTATTATTGAGGTTTTACTGTACACTGGCACAATTAACTCATTTGTATGGTACACAAATAATTTCGCACTGAATTGAACTGAATCCCCTGTAGTTGCAGGCATAATTGAAAAACAAAACAACGACTTTCCCAGATGATATGAAATTGTTCATAACAACTGTCTGGGGCAAATAATGACATATAATTTGTGATATCGTCTGCTTAGTTTTGGAATTCATTTCTTTATCAATAGACCACGGCGCGTTCTGCAGTCTTTTGGCTTTTTTGTGAATATAACACTCAATTTTGACTGTATATGCTTACACGCACCTGTAATATTAAAATGAGACTTCCTTTAAATGTCAAAGTTAATTTGATTTTGTTAAAATTGCGTCGATTCTGCACTTTGTCCAATGCAGCACACAAGGGTAATCTAAAAATACGAGTTCTTTCATATATTGTCAACTTTAACATTTGATCTGTACTTTTACTTAAGAACTTTTGAAGGGTCAATCAGTTCAAACTTTACGAACATCCTTAATGTGTTTAGTTTGCTATTGTCTATTTTTTCCCCTCAAATGATAATGAGGAAAGTAAACTACATATACTTATTTATACTAAGTATAAATAAGGCGCAAATAGTAGATTTATTTAATAACACTCTGACCTCCTTGTCAGAAAATTCGTCAGCTTGGGTCTTGCGTGCTAAACTAAGACTTATTTAAAAGTTGTGGGAAATTGTCTTGGGTAATAAACGCTGAAATATCAATCTTGATTTTATTTTGGTACTGAAATAAGTATTATAAAATAAGAGTTTATACTTAGTACTCTGGATATTTATTTAAAGATACACTAATGGAATAGTTATATTCGACCGAAATCAGTGAGTTGTTAGTATAAAGACATTTTAAGGTAAATAACACAAAGCTTTTATCGCTACAATTGTACCTAAACGCTGTTTGTTTTGAAACACAGGGCGTATAGGAGTCACGTGGTATCATAGAAGTCACGTGGTATCATAAAAATGGTGTATTATTCAGACGTTTCAACCCAGACATGTTAATGTAGTCTCCGTACCCATTAATTTTAATTATTTGGATCGAAATGAAGCCATTAAATTCAAATTAAACGTCACATTATTTGGCAATTTTTGAATTATATCTTTTATAATCAAATAAAGATTCCCGATATTTTTTTTAAATATCTAAACAACAAATCAAAAAGTAGAATAATCAAAATTTACTATGTAACTACGTTGTGGAAATTGTGTATTGAATATAATTGTTTATGAACCTTGCAATAATTAGAAATTATTAAATCTCGGAACTTCTCTATGTTTCCATAAATTAATGTTTGCATAAAATTCTGCGAATATAACCGAAGTATTCGAATACCATAATGCTGGTACCGGTTCTTTGTGCAAAAACTGTGAATCAGCTGATAACTAGAAACCAGCTTCATAAAGTCTTAAATACTGTCTAACTTACAGAAAAAGAAGGAAGACAAAAAATATAGACTTAATGCATAGTTAATCTTTATTCATGTGTATGCTTGATCTAGCACATCAAAATGTGTGATATAGAGACGTCTTTGTCCATTTGATACCCTTCGTACATTGAAGGTATGATTCGTCCCAAATATTTTCGTACTTAGGATTTAATTGTTAGAAACTATAGGGTCGGGGCCAACAAAATAAGGTCGGTTGGGTAACTCTTTGTTCTGGCCTTAGTTGTAATTCTGCTAAAAATTAAATTCACAATTAGGTTTAAAAGTTATTGCAATAATAGGAGACTTTGATTAATATTGTTAAAATGGGAATGCAGTTTGTATGTTTCCAAATACTGTTATGCAGTTGAGTTGGTTAATTACATTTTTTTATTGAGTTTCATGCTAAACTTACATCGTAAAATAAATGTCCTATACTTCTTTTTGTAGACTAGGTCTTTTTTCAAAAAGCTATCGTCATCATAACCATATTTATACGGGTACTTCAAGTGGCATTCATCGTAATCATTAACTCTCAGATAACACCACAAACTTAATTATACAAGATCTTAAAATCTACAGAAGTTCACCTTGTCGTTTTTTTGTAAAACAAATCAAAGACAGATAATTAAATAATGTGTCTGTGGTGTCAATTTGATGGGATACGACACACACACACTCCTAGACAAAGCTTGTCAACGATTTAAATCCAGGTAAAGAGTTCAGTGGAGACTCTACAGCAATACACACTGAAACAATTTTGCTGATGTATGCCGCAGATAATGCACCTAACCACTAGTGCAGGGAACCAACTAGGGCCAACATACCGTCACCATTTCATTATACCTAATTTCCTACATGATGTCTGAATCAGCGTTTGGAGACTAGCGATTTTGGAAATCATGGAATTATTTTCCATAGAAGTTGACCTCTGATACAAAACAAGGTTCCCTTTTTTGTTTTCTTTTTGACGAATTATTATGTCAAATTTGGATCTAGTTCCTTTTAAAGTTTCTGATTTGAAACCTGAACTGGTTCTCGTTGACTCTACTTAGGACTAGATACCTTCCGTATTGTGCATCTATTTAGCGGGTACCAGTTTTAATCACGAAATCAAATTAATGTAAATATGTCAAATTGATTTGTTCATCTGATTCTGGTTCCACATCCTAGACATGTGTGTTAAACAGTTGTCTTTTAGGTCAGAGAAAAACTTGAGCTTATGTTTATAGATTTTGGTGCTGGTTCCCTGAGCACATTTATATGTCACGATATACAGACAGATACTCTACACACTAAAGCTAGTTAAATCAGATCAGATTCATAGACGCAATTGTCTTCGTTCAGTGTTTCTTGTATAAATTGAAACAACCAAAATATAGGCATGATCTTAACTGGTTCCCGTTCCATGTTGCAATGTACCACAAGGACAACAGAAACCAGTTTATCATGCCAATCAAGGGAGCATACGTATAGATTTGTATAGAATTCCTGGGTTTGCCAACTTAGATATCCTTTGCCTGTGTGTTTCACAAAAGAGATCCTTAAATCATCCATAGGCTTTTAAAAAGGAATCTCTTTCTAGAAAATGATCTGTATATCAGAACAGGAGTTGCTCAGAGCCAAATATTTTCAGCAAAACGTTTCAAATCGAAAAGAATTGTTTTAGAAACTGTCTCAATTTTGTATAATTGTACTTCGGTGTCGAATAAACGCCAAAGTAATTGTAGCGATTCGACATAACAGCAAGAAAACGATCAAAATGTTGAGAAACTCAATTTTACTTTGGTATTTCTTTGAGGAGCAATATTCTATCTCCCTGACAGGTGAATCGATAGGTTCGTAAAATTAAATTGGTGCATTAATTTATTTCGTTCTTCTTGACTTTATATGCATTCCACGCAATTATTTTGCTAGTTTTACAACCATTTTAGATCTAGGTACATTTCACATTAAACAATCCTATTTGCAATAATGTTTTCCCTCTTACTTGTAGCAAGTTTCAGCTACATGAGAATAAATTTTTGGTGATGTTTAGAATGATTAGATTGCGGAGGATTAACACCGATTGTAAAAAATAATCAGCTCTATCAGAAAAGGCGACCAAAATAAGATGAAATAAATATGAATTTGAGAACTATGACCTATAATCGGCATCAGAGCACACGGGTTAAAGAGTGGTCTTATTCCTCAAATGCTTTTATTTACAAGTTGCAGTTAACTTGAGTGTGAATAAACATGTATATTCATATATGTAACCAAGTTAAGTAAGGTGAACAATTGGCCTTACCAGCGTTCTTGTATCTCCTACCAACACTTTCCTGTTGCGTACCAAAATATTTCAACCCAAAAATGAAATCCGATCATTTAAAGTCAGATAAAAAAACTATTAAAATCAATGTTTCACTTTTATTACAGGTTTTGGAATTTCCACTTTATACTTTATTATTATTATATATTAGGTGGGGCCTGACTGAAGGTTCTGCTTTTTTCATAAAGCCTCATATTTTGTTTTGATGTTTTATTTTTTAGGTAAACAACTAAATACAATATTGCACATAACTGTCACTGAATTATGACCACAGTCAATATTGTAGTTCTTCTACTTTTATGGTAATTAAGCTAAAATCCATGCATCCGGTCCTTTTGTGTTCGTCCCACTTCAATAAAACAATTATAACACTGAAGAATGAATATGAAATAAATTCAACCAAAATGGGACATGGTGTGTTCTTAATTTGTTAATATACTGATCAGTTCCTTGTTTCGTATTTTAAATGTTTACATGTGATTGTTTTTAATTTTTAGATTGTGACGTCACGTACAGCAGCACCGCCACAAAGGGAGGTAACTTTAGTTCTCCAAATTGGCCGTCACCATATCCTAACAGCAAAAGATGTGTATACAAATTTGTTGGCCTTACATCTGAACGTGTCCAAATAAATTTCAAAAAGTTTGATCTACAAGGCATGTCGCCCGAGTAAGTTATTTTTTAAATAAAATACCGGGTTGGTCACAATGTGATTCTTTAAGAACATAAAACTGCTGAGATCCAGTTCATTGACGTATCTCAGTTTGATAGAATTCTTACTCTTAATATCATTCCGCCATTTGCTTGTTACTTAAATTGTCCTTAAATCTTATTTTCGGCTGTTAAAGGTACTTGGTGGAAACACATTGCATAAATATTGTACCTTAGACATGATTTTGAAGTTCGAATGCTATGTTAGCTCTGGTATTACCATTAAGCGGGTATTTGAATCTGTAATGTCTTTAGAGCAAAGAGGTCATTAACACAGGTCTGATTGTAGAATATATTCGGATTTAGAAAGGATTGCTGCAATCATTTTAGCTAATTTGGTCATAAATAACGTCGTTATAAATGGTTCCATCAGGGTTCTGATTGAAATGCAGCCGTATTGACTTAGTGGCGTCAATTCATTGGATTAAGACTGTTATTTAGTCTTGTTTTCATTTACGTGGCGTATTTATTCCGCTATTTGTAGATGTTTTATGTATTCCTGAAGAGAAAAGCTGTCTAGAACTGAAGGTCTGTTGTCCAACGATTGTCTTAGATCGGCTTACGTACAGTCTTTTACTTCAATTATGCAGACTTATTAGATATTCCTTGTTTATAGTAGTGGTGTTATGTAAATGATAGTTTTACATTATATTCACAGATTGTTTCTGCCTGTATAAGGAAAAAGAACATGTGAATTTTTCATATCGTTAATCTTAAATTGTCCTTTTCCATTGATGTACAAATCTAATTTTCAAAACCATAGAAAATTTTGGAAGTTACAATTGATGATTTTATTTCAATAGTATATTTTTGAATTTATTACAATAAGTGAATGTACATAGACTGTATGTAGCATGTAAATTATTATTTATATAGCACACAATTCTTTAAACTCCACTATTCTACAAAATTTATAAATGAAGCGCACAATGCTACAAAATCCATTTTTGTAAAGTACACAATTTTATAAAGTTTATAAATTAAAAAATTCTACGATGTCCTAAATCATTATAAAGTCCACTATTGCATTTTCTATACGAGATATGTTTTTGACTCTAGTGGTCCTAAAAACCGGATGCCCTTTAGCATCAGTTTGGTTGTATTACCAAAAGTTTAGTCTTAACCGAATGTAGGCAACTTCTGTTTTCAAAATAAGGGAGATAATCACATTACGATTGTCTATGGAGACTTAAATTACTTATTCACACGTGTGTAATGACTGGGTTCAGGCACAACTGCATTCAACCATCTTAAGCACTTTTAAGAGACTGGTAATGACTGATTTGGTATTTTGGCAATTATTTAAGAATACATCTCATGTTGCACCACGCATTACCGCTGTTACCTCAGTGGTTAGTTCGTCCGACTACTATCACAGTATATTCCTCCATTCGGAAACTAATCACGGTGACTTTTAAGTAAATAAATAAACCAGTTCAAAACCCCCGCGACTTTGCTGCAGGTTGTTCATTGGCTCTATCAATCGATGACATTGTATTTTGTTCCCATTTACATGATTCCCTGCGTTAGACTGGGGTTGAGGATGGTGGTTTTTTGAGTCTGATTGTACTTTTGGGGGAAGGTGAATTTTTTGTATGAGATTATCTACTAGGAATTCTTTCTATATTCAAAGCCAGGTCAACATTCAAACTTTCGGATATAAGCCACAAAGGGAGAAATTAAATAGTCCGTCAGCTATAAAAATATAAATTCAGTTTAGAAATCGATCCTACTTTTCAGAGCAAAGATAAGTTCATAGCTTTAGCTAAAGATATTGTTATTGTGCATGAATTTCTGTTCCAGTTGTCGAAATGACTACATCGACGTTTACATACAACTAAGTAATGTAAATGATCCATTATTGGATGCTGAGATGTTGGGACGGTTTTGTGGGGACAATTCGCAGGACGATCTCCCCCAGTTGCTTATCTCAACTAACAATGTCATTATTATCATCTTCTTCTCCGACGAATCAAGAGCAGACGCCGGATTCAATGGAACATTTTCATTCATTGACGCCTGTAAGTGTGTTTAGAAAATACCTGTGACGTTAATTAAAACGCATTTGTTTTCAAATTTGATCCTTTCCTTTAAAGCATAATGGTTTTTACTATTCAATCAATGCATTTATTCAACCAATCATTCAATTACTTGTCAATTTCTTTGATTAATCTTTTATTCATTTTTATGTTTATTTGTTTATTTCTGATCATAGAATTAAACCTCCTTGAAAAGCATTTTCATTCCTCAAAGTAAAAGTATTGCTTCGAGGGTTCTCAAACCGCATTACAAATCCTTAACAGTCACGTGTTATGTCCTAGAACAAAAGTTCTGTGCCCAATTGTATAAACTTTGGTTAACTTTAACCAAATAGTTATTTTAACCCAAGGTTAAACCATAAGGTTTAACCATTTTGGTTTACTAACCATTAAAAAAATCATTAAAACAGTTATAAAGGGCTGACATTTTGGTCTTGGTTACCATTTATGTTAAGATTTAACCGGCATCTTACACTTGGGCTAGATTTATTTGAGCTTTAACAAAAACAAAATTTGGTTAAACTTAAACAAAATTTTCCACAACAGCTAACCGACAACTAAACCAAAATTTTAATCCAAACTCTGATTTAACCCAGTGGTTAAAGTTAACCAATGTTTATACAATTGGATGCTGATGTTTATTCTCATGTAAAGCTGCCTGTTTTGCATTCTTAACCGAAAATAAATTCCTACTTTTAAGGATTACCATATTCTTTCAATTTGAGTATTTTATTACTCACGTGTGGCTTTTTAATATTTCAAAACGATTTGGAATTACTGGAAATATCTGGAGTTATACATAAGCCTAAGGCTTTTCTACTAAATTTTATCAGAATCAAGAAGTATTTATGTTTAATCAGCAACAAATCTAGTCTTTTGAATGCATGCTTTTATTATGGTTCTACTTTGAGGCGGGTCTTTTTTCTTTCTGTGTTCCGCTTGTATTTAATTTCTCCGAGAGCTATACAAACCTGTGCTATTTAGATTCGATAACTGTATTGAAACTAGTTTAATACGGTTTATCCGTCGAATTATTTCTATAATTGAACGATTTCTAGTAATTACTTCGCCTTTAAGCGCGAGTTAATGAAAACAATCCGGTTATTTAAACACATTTTATGTCTTCCGTTGTCAATATTTTATACCTTGATTCGATCATTTAAGAGCCAAAGTTTCTGGATACGGAAGTAACATAAAGAAAATACATGTACATCGATTCATTCTATTGTTGAACTTCTTTCGTTTTTTCCCAATTACTTTTCTAAAATTACAACTTATCAGCGTCTATAAATTACAATGGGATATGAAGACGCTTGTTTCTCGGTAAACCCGGTGAAGAAAGAAACCGATAATTTGTTTCGGAATTTGTGGTATAAATTTCCATCAGTAAAATCCGAGAATTAAAGTTATAAATGTTTCCAGGCCAGCAGTTAAAGCAGCTATTTCTGTTCGCATTGTGTAAGAAAAGTTGTAACTGGTGTTTGTACTCGTTTTTTTTTTTTGCATCAAGCGTTTGCTGTTGTCGCAGCTCGTGGGCATGTTTTAGGATTCTATGACGTACTAAAAGCATCTTTGAGAGTATTTTGTAATAAATATCTTTGTTTAATACATCCAATAATTTAGGTTTCATGAGAAATATCGCACGAATAATTGTAATGCATTATCAATTCCTGAATACAAAATCACTTCTGATTTTTTGAACACTTATATTTATTGTTGTGGCGAATTTGGGATCTTTGTTCTAGAAACAGACGGTACCTTATTAAATATGTTTTATTTTGGCGATACTGCATATCAGTAGATATTTATATAATATCACGATTTTTTTGCAGCCATGTACAATGTCGGTACGTTGGTGACCCCTAATAGTTGCGACTTCAGGATTGATAGCGATGAACGACGTAAAGGGTTCATCGTGTCCCCTACTTTTCCCGGAACGTATCCAAACAACCTTCATTGTAAATACGAATTTCACGGTAACCCAGGAGAAAGAATCAAAATAAAGTTCGTCGAATTCTCTATTTTTCATGGGGACGATTAGTAAGTTTTCTTTTTCTTGAGTCTTCATTTTATGTAAAAACTACGGAATCCTGTCAAAGCCACCGTAAAGGTAATCATAACAGAGGTGGCATGCTCCATGTTTCACGTTACATTACCATAAGAAAGTCTACCAAGATTCCATGGTATATATAATATCTCAACAAAGCGACTTTTAGATCATACATTTAATTAAAATTAATTATTAAATGACAATTTTTTTGTACTTTAACAGTTTCGTTGGATGATCATCCATCTTGAACCTTAAAAGGATTAATTGCTTGCTGATCTCCCACCGATTCGCAGATTAAGCCATTAAAATGCTTTTACATGCAACGAACATGCTATATTTTTGTGATATCTTCTAGAGTAAGGCCTAAAAATAGGTTTATTTCCGGTTACCCGACATACCCATCTTTTACCTGCCGACTCACAAGTTTTTACGGCATCCAAATCTTAGTGCTATATTGTAATTTTCATTGCCGATATATGTAAAAACACATAAAAGAAAAAATTCCTACCTTCCGATCCATATTTTTTGGGCATGTAACCGGAAACGAATCTTTTTTGTTTAGGCCTAACAAATATATTTTCCGAAATGAAAAATGCCGATTAAAAGTTCTTTTAGAAGGCGGCAAGCAGTGATTTGAAATTGTGTTCATGTTGACAAATTCTATATTTCAGCTGCCCTTTTGATTATGTTCTTATCAAAGATGGACGATACCACAGCTATGCGGAGAACATCGGAGTTTTCTGTGGCAGATATGATGACGTCACATTATTTTCATCTAGAGAATTTCTATTTATAGAATTTGTGACTCGAAGTGGGCGAGTTAGTTTTGATAAAAGTTCATTACATAACATAGCAGATTACAAATTCGATCGGAAAGGATTTAACATATCATATGAATTTAGCACGGAATACATTAGATACGGTAAGCTAGGTCTTTTTAAATGAACTGTGCCTTATTGCAGATAAAACAATGTTTTTTTTCGAATGCAAGAACTATTTTGTTTATTTATCTTCTGTCAAAACGGTTAACACAGAACCCATGCTAAAAGCCGGGACTATATTTCATTAATTGTATTTATACGACCTTTAACTCTACTGCGCTCTGCTAAAGGCAAGTACAGTTTAAACAGCGTAGAATATATCAAAGTAGACAGTGGAATGCTTTTAATAAGCCAATCATCTAAAAATAATACGTAAAA
The DNA here is from genome assembly GCA_008271625.1 of Lutraria rhynchaena. Taxonomy (NCBI): domain Eukaryota; kingdom Metazoa; phylum Mollusca; class Bivalvia; order Venerida; family Mactridae; genus Lutraria; species Lutraria rhynchaena. The sequence goes on from VIBL01000114.1 coordinate 26,188, forward strand.
TCAATTCCTGAATAGGCCCGAAAAATGCTTGTGTATTGGTTTACCAGACCGACCATATTTTTTAGCGCCGATCCTAAATTTTCTATCAGCAAAATCCACAGTATGAATATTATTACGGATGAATCGTACCTCGCACTCTCACGAAAAATGTTCGCAATATTTTTTTCGGCCAACCTATCCTACTTGTTTTAGTTCAGTAACCCTAAACACTGGATTACTACATCAAGCCTTAAGTACTTTTAAAAGCTATTCTCGGTCGTACAACACTGCATAACTTAAACAGCAGAGGAGTCAGAACCCTCTCCATTACTCGTTTTTTTCTATCTAGAAGTGGAACCACGTGACATTATTTGAATTCTACGTTCACCTCGGTGTTTAAAAACACACTAATTAGATAGCTTCTCGGAGAAAATCATCTTTTGGCCTCTAGCGCTTTACACCAGAGAAACTCATTAACAGACCTCTGTCAACAAAGAAACCAAACCTAGAAAATTGTCTTTTGTGTCGCGTAACATGGAGGCTATTTTAATTTGATTATTTCCAAGATGGTTGACTCAAACTCTACTTAATATCTATTAAGACGAATCTCTCATTGTAGGCGTGTTTAGCCTCAATGTTTGGCTAAATCCTAGATTTAGATGTATTGCATTTAGTGAATGTACAAATGTAGCCGTTGATTCAAAATAAAGCCATAAATAAAAATTAGTAGAGATATACCTGGTTTTCACTGACATCAACCCAGAAATGTAGGATCGGTGGGTCGGCAGAATTATCAAATACATATCTCATACTTCGGACAAATATCGGGAGGAAAAAAGACAGAAAAATAGAGTCTGTCGGATTGGCGGAAACAATGAACTTATTCACGCCTTAGTAGAAATTAAGTTATTTTTGTTTTATTATATGATATTGTTTTAGATATGTTTGGGAGACGTAATGGAAGGAATTAGCTGAAAACTATCCCACAAGGTTACTGTCCTGAACGTAATTAAGAATCTATACTAGCAATGTATTTCCGCGTTAGTCTTTAACAGTTTACACTGAGAAAAACTTAATTGAATGCTTGGAGCAAGAGGAGGGAATTACAAAGGATACAGCCTTTACTTTGTTACACGATTCCTTGAAGACAACGCATGTAAAGAGGTTATATCCATAGTATGATCTTATCTTTGAAATTGATATTCATTGTTTGGTGTATTGCTTATAAATATGCATTCGTCATTACTGTGATGAAATGAAACGAAATTTATTTGACCCTTTGAAAGGTTGTGCTGAGATAAGTTGGATTTATACTTCAATCTCTAAGTCTAAGGAGTAATTCTGATTTTTGAGACTCGTATTTTTTTGTCATCCAGCATCATAAGTTGTGAAAGGTGATACTATCCACGACATAGTCTTATTTCATTTAACATCCCTTGGTCGTACAAATGAATTAAATCACCCTAAATTACTTCTTATGAACCATCCAACTCTATCTGAATTTAAGTGTAATAATGGCTTGTCAAAATGTCTTAACCAATGGGATTTAAACTCCCAGAAACAGAGCTTAACATCCAAATCACAACGATTTTGCCTCTTCTTCAATCTTGTGTTGCCCGTTTCTTTATCAGAATAAATAATAAAGGCATTTATTTGGTTTGGGCATTCTGGTATGAAATTCAGATGAGATGCGTCAGTAATTTTGTCATTTTATATATCCCTACAGTCGTCGCCATTGTCTTCGCTTGCAACATTTTTATACCATAACTGCGACAATATCTCGTAGCTCGACAAATGAGTTATTGATAGAATGTCTACAACTGTAAGATTTGTTTCGACAAGTTGTCAATGTCACTTCATATAATGCTGTCAATATACATCATAAAACTACGGACCGTACAATCATATCTCGATGTGTCTCAATGAGTTTCATCTAGTCTTAATATTAAGAGAAGGACACCTTGAGAGCTGCTATGTATGGATTTTTCAAAGTGAGCATGTCTTTTTGTTATACGTTTGGATTTCGTAGGCGTAGTGAATTACGTGGGTTTTGATAATTCAATTATCAAAATGCTCGCGACGTTCACTGTGTGTTGTGGATCTGAAATCATTACACTGAAGGTTACATGAAACAACATTTTCTTCATGATATATATATCAGCATCAAAGTGGCCAATAAAATAGCACATACATTGTTTAGCACACATATTATCATGACGCCATGTGTATTGTTAAAAGTCGTTCATTTTTTTAATTTACTGAATAGTTATGTGTCCATTGAATTGATTTGTTAAGTAAAAGTGAATCACGGAACAATTCACCCGGATCTGCAACACGTACCTTGTTGTGAGACTGTGTTTCTTATGTAATTAAGCTAATTACATAAGATAGAACGCAAAATGATTAAGGACGTGAACACATCTCATTCTGTTACATGAACAGTCTTTCAAAGGACCCCTGGAGTCGACTGGTTATGGCTTGTAATTACTAGCCTCTCACCGCTGTGAGGTTGAATCCTATTTGGGCCTGCAAAACACATGTCAGGTCCAGCTGGCTTACGGAAGGTCGATGTTCCTACTCCGGTGTAAGCCTGTGGTCCTCATCCACCGTTTAAGATGGAAAAGTCGCAAATAACTCTAGCTGCTTGTGCGCCGTTAAACCACAGAGAATGGTCCTTTTATAGCTTTCAAAACTGCATTGTGCTCTAGATTTCAGTCCATTGCCTTTAGCAAATCGCTAAAACATAAAAACAAGTGACATTTTATCGTAACAAACATTGACTGTCACACTTTTGAGTTAAATTGCTGGCTTGTCTAAGATATATATAGCACAAGCTGTGACTACCAAGCAATAGTGGGACGAAAGACATCTACAATGCCTAGATAGCAAATGTGGAAATGCATGATACAGCGGATATGTTGCATGGTGAAATACAATTTAACTTTCATTACCAAATGGAAATATGTTGGAAATATACAAGGTTTTGATCCGAATATATATATTTAAGTGGTTGTTATATTTAGGTCATTCTAATGTTGAAGTATTTTAAGTGATTTTTTTCGGAGTCAAATCTTTTTGCTAAAGTTATTTCTATTAATTTGTATACAGCGTCTAGTTGCTGCTAGAAGTTTCCTAAGATTTAATAGCCACTCTTTATTTAAACCCGAACACTCAGTCTCTTATCTATTTTGCAATTCTATATAGTTCTGCATCCCGGGTTGGGTCCACAAAACTATTTTAAAGCTTTGGTACAGGCCGTTCCAAAGCGGTACACTCCGACAGATTGTGTTTTGTTCTCCATTTTTTTGTGCACTCCTGTGTGCTGGGTTGTTTCGGTGAATGCATTATTTAAGGGAGATGGGAATTTGTATTTTTTTTTTCAAGGAAACCTTTTCTTATCCATATTCAAATTTCAAACCAAGTGCACGGTCAGTTGGACAAATAGATGTTCTGCAAGGAAATTGCGGTGCATTATCAAATGATTTCAACTGTTAAGATTATGAAGATAGTGCCACGTCAGTCGTTAAACATTGTGCAGGCACCCCGTCAAGGCAAAATACTTTTTATAATTCCCATGTGTAAGCACTGCAATAGCAAATAATTATCCGTTTTTTAAGGGCCATAATGTTTATATTGATCTTTTGTTCTTGCGAGTAAAGCGGAAATCGAAGGAAAATGTTCACATAAAATAAAAAACCCGAACTGGCGACCAAAAAAAAAAAGTACAAGAATACTGGCTTCAGTACTTGTTTACATTTTATTTGCTTTACTTCCAGATTTACGAAGAACACCGGAAGCAACACACGTGACCGGAACTGGTAGGTTTCTTGTTAAATACGCTTTAATTAGCAACCCCTTAATAACGGTTATATCACTTTACAGAATATTAATAATTGACATATGCAATATACCAATGTGATGAGGGATACTTTCAGATCGACATAAAAATCACGGTAACAAAACAATTTAAGTCATTTTACCATCATTACCTCAGTCATCTGTTGCTTGACTATACTCATAGTCTGTAAATCATATAACTGTACCAAGTACAATTTATTACTGAGGTTTGAGTATATAAACAAGCGACAGATCTAGAGTTTTGAATACATGTACAAACGTGTGGTTAATACACAGGTTCTTTTTATTTATTTATGTTATGAATGTTGAAAACGACCATTCTGTATCGTTTATAGGATTTTCTACTAGGACAAAACCATAAATATCACCCTGTCGTCTCACACACAGTCTATTGATGTTATTACATATGTTTTATTGTCTTAAGGCAATATTATTGATGATCCACGGAACTTGTAAAACCAGTCTCCGGTCCTGCATGGTATTAGCTATTGTATCAATGACATTTGGTTGCTTATTCTGTATATAATATAATGTTGTTATGAATAAATGACTGGTGTCTAAAGTACAGAGAAATATCAATATAAAAGTATAACTGATTGACTAGTTCTATTGGTCAAATGGCAGATTATGGTATGTACTAGAAAGGACATTGTCTTATCACTTAAGAAAACGGTCAGTCCTGTGAATTTTGTTCCTCATGTAAGGTGTCAGAAATCGAAGATGAATACCATACTCATAGTTCAAATACCACTTGATAAAGGGAATATACAGAGAATATCATGTGGACAAAAATAGTCGACATTACCCAACTCATAAAACACTGTATTCAAAGCACATTATTTCGATATTTTGCAGTTAAATCTTCTTATGCACTCTGGAGGTGATAAGTTGAAAAGACAACTAGAATTTCGAGTAATTTTCTATTTAATTATTGTCTTTCCACTGCAAGATGTTTGCGAATGAAATTGGGAATTCATTTTGACTGCCTTAAGAGTGAAGAGGGAATTATTGAATAAATAGCGACTACGTTCTTCGTGTCTCTAATGTCAATGCTAGTTCCCTCATTGTCAAAGGAAGAATATAAATTAATGTTTATAATGATCACTAGAGAATTTTGGAAATTCTAGAGAAACCAGAGGCTTAGAAACTACAAAATGATGTTTGACGTTCATCGGAAGCTAGCTTATTGAAATATACCCAATGTTAGGCGAGGTTAAATGCATATTTATCTTGGACAATAAATCTCTTATAGTTATTACTTTCCACGAAATTTAGCTACTTTTTATCGCTAAAATATGTGAAATATGCAGTAAAACGATCTATGGGTTGTCTATAGAGAATTCCCATATATGTTTGTCTGGCAATGAAATTTGAAAGACTTAACCACAGATGTTTGAGAGAATTGATCAAATTTAACCCCACTGTAGCTTTCTTACAGACCTTTACAAAGCGGTATCCTCCGGGATTCTGTGTTTTTGTCTCCATTTTATTTACATGCGATCGTATGTGATGGGTGGGTTTTGGGATTTGAGGAAGGTATTATTTTGAGGAAGGTGGGAAGTTTTGTAAAACTATATGGTTTTTTTTCTAGGAATCATTTCCTGATCTATAACCGTGCAAAAACCTTTTAACTTAAACTATTTTCATTTTTATAGTGTGCTTTAATGTTCGGCAATGCACTAATTTACATTAAATTTACAAATTGCACTTATATCATGGCTTTTATTATAGAATGTGATGTTAGAATAACCAGTAACGGAGGGTCAGAGGGAACCATAGAGTCACCGGGGTATCCAAGCGACTTTCCAAGAAATACATCTTGTAAATATTATCTTGACGGCGAGATGAACAGTCTTCGTTTAGAGAAGGTTAAAGTCAAGTTTAAGGACTTCATAATTTCAGGACAAATAGAAAAGTAAGTGGTTCGATAGAGTAATGAAATATTAAACTAAAACAATACTTACTTCAATACTTTGAAAACTAAGTAAATGAACTATGTCTGCTTAATTATCTGTATTATAATTCATTAGATAGATATTGTCCAGACACCAATTGCATAATGGATTCTTAAACGACTGATAATTATATTCTGAAGCCTTCAAGCGAATGACTGACTAAATTTTCCCTACTCTTTCCAGCATGAATACTGGTGTTAATTTCCTGGAAAATGAATTAAAAGAAAAAGCTTCAATATTGAGACACATTATTAAAGACCACTTATTTTCGGACCGGTTTTCTAAATTCTTTCCGCATTTCTAGCGGTAATTTAGACCACCAAAATGGTGAGACCTTTTTGGTCCCAAAGGTGTTGAAAACTTCATAATATCAAGGCTTAATGTATTTTAATTTTGTTTCAGATGCGTTGAAGGTTTTTTAGGAGTAACATACGAAGGACATAGAAATGCTTCCATCATAAACGAGAAATTTTGTGGACATCTTTGGCCACCAGAGTTGGTCAGTCGTGATGCAAGATTGATATTAATATTTGACACTCACGGCGCATCAGCAGCGCGCTTTGTCGCCGAGTACCAGTTCATTTCAGGTAAGTTTGTCAAGACATTAATTAGTATTGTCCACGTTTGTCCCTTCCTTCCTGTATGCATTAACCTGTGGCAAAAACCTGTAACATAACCGCATATAATGTCTACTGCATAGCATATATCATTGTACTTGGAAGTTTATTTAATTGCAGTTTCATTTCTATGTACGCTTTCGTTCTTATATAATTAACATAATTTCATACACACTAGCATAGATTTATTATATACAAGTAAATGTTGTACGCCCGTTCTTTTAATTTTAAAACGTATATTAATATCATAGTCGTCTTTAAATGTCTTAACAGTTTCTTTTTTTAAAATTAAGAAAAACTAACTGCAAAAGCGTATACATAAGCAGTTTTATCAATTTAGAAACTAATTTACTCATGAAAGTATTGTTATGCTAGTTTATTATAGGCCTTACGTTTTTAGGAGGCGAATTTGTTTTAAATTTGTTTTCTTCTAACATCAGTTTGTGAATGAATTTCAATATTTGTCATATCGTACTATTCGCTTAGACGGTAAATCGTTCCACGTCGGACTTAATGGTGTTGATGACAATACGCACACTCTTATTTTGTCAACAGGGTCCTTCAGGACCCTGGAATGAAATTGGGGTCACTTGATGTCCGCTTTTCGATCTTTGCTGAACTACGTTGCAATAGGGATTAAAATTGTACAAATGAGGACATAATCTATATGGTGGGCGATGAAATCCCTATTTGTCTTTTTACATCTTTCACTTAATGCTACAAGCAAAATCAGGTGAGCGAGACAGCCCTCTGGGCCCCTTCTTCACACTGTAGTTGACCTTGATAGTACCTTTTCAGATTTGACCCCTACATGTTTCTGTATCTTCATTTCTATATTCTGTCGTCTTCTTTCAGTCCGTTCTAGGCCTGGTAATGGTTTTCTAGATTCAGAGAAGTTTTTGTTTAACATTTAGTATTTTATTTTATTTTTATTTCTATCGTCAGTGTATGTGGTTATGTGTGAAGACTGTGTTCATCTCACTGTATGGTTGTTTTGTCCAAATCATTTAAAACTTGGTCACCAAAATTTCAGTTAGTTGATTTTCCTACTCGGTTTCTGATTCTTTATTGCACTAATGGGAACAAAGAAATATTCAATACAGTTACTATGATAGATTGTTCATAAACCTTGCTGTCGCTGTTCATTCCAGTATGTGTATGGCAATCTATTTTGATACCATTAAGTGCACTTGATTACGACCATCTATCTTTTAACCCCCACCATGCCTGTTAATTCATATTTCTACCGTATGTTCATTGTATACACTTCTTGTCGTTTGTTTTTGTCTCTTTGCACCCGCATGATCCATATTATAAAATGAAATTATTTTAGTCTTACATGCTTGGAATGGCTCGTTTTGCATGAATCTGAAAAAGAAACATTTGAATCACACTGGTTCACTGTTAAAGAAACAAAGGATGCATTGTTCCTTGTCATTTATTTTAGAATTAAATATCACTTGAGTATGGTTGTTGCAGTGTTGCAGTCCGAATGCTTTAATGCAATATTGTTTTTACTACGCTAACGAAAAAATATCGTTCCAATAAATTGCTCACTTACGAATTAAATAAAATACAAGGGCCGTTTCAAAAGGCATTTTATACTTGGTACTCAATTGAGGGATCTCTAATAAATATCTCCTAAAATAAAAGTGGACATGAATGGTTTGAAGTCCCCGAAAGGATTCGTAGAACTCAGCACATTGCAGTACCAGTATATTGAAGTAAGTTACCAAAGAATTGTTATCTACAACCTGTCCGAAGAAGTGAACTAATTTCTATATGGTCAGATACGAGTATGAAATGCTAAAATACACCAACACATTAATATACAATCAGTATTAATGATTATTGAATTATTATTGAAAATGAACAAATAAGTACATGTTTCTACATGTTAGTACACAATTATCCTTCTTTGTACGATGTTAAGTTGTTTTAGCTTTGCTTATGTCATTGTATTAAGTACCACCCCGAACGTGATATTCATGTTGTGAATGTTCATTTGTTTATTATGCAATCATCTATTTCTAGTATAATTGTTGACAACAAAATGTCAAGGTTGCTCTGTTGATAGTTCCTTGATTTCAGATTAAACAAGAAATACATTCTACTATTTTAGAAATCATCCCTAGCTTGTTGTGATTCTAAACCTTGACGCTGTCATAAAACTGGTGTACTGGGGACCCAGGAAAATATTGTCATATTGTATTGACATAGATTCAAGAAATTGTGCTTACTAAAATTGTATACGAATGTTTGATTCTTTGACAGAGCCAAAAATTTGAAAACAAAATTATCAAAATATTGAATCATTCTATTTGAACAGTTCTTGACGATCTTGGCAATGTATGTTACTGTGTTTGAATTCACAAATACCAAGCATTGTTACATTTATTTGCAGATTACGCTATTCCTGGTGTACCGATTGGACAAGACGGGGAGTGCATATTTTTGTTTGAAAGCAAACAGTCTGAATCTGGTTCCTTCAACTCGCCCCGATATCCGGAAAAATATACTAGTGATATTGAATGTGTGTATATATTCCGACCGGCTGACAGAAATGAGAAACTGCTTATATCTTTTATCATGTTCAGTGTTGGCCCTGAAAAGATACCAAGATATGGTCATCATCACCGGAAGTAAGTTGAAATGGTGAATTTTCATATATAGATGTCTAATAGTGCAGTTTTGACCCTTCAAAAACAAACCAGCGTACAAAAACGAAACACGTCTGCTTGGTTGCTGCAAAACAGACAAGACGTTATTAAAACTTGTCATTATGTGTCTGGTTGTTGGTATATTTCCGATAAGTTTGAGTTTACCCAACTCAAGGAAGTAATGCAACCAGTTATCTTGGATGTAGCGGTTGAAATGAGGACTATAACATTAGAACTGTTAGTTTTGATAGATTTTTAATATCAGAAAATAGATTCACTTGTAAAGTTCCGTCCGTACATGTATCGTTGAATGTCATTATGTTATTTTATTAATTTTGTTGGAAACTTTACAGGTGCCTAAACACATCTGACTTCCTTGAACTTAGTGAGGCTAATGAGAATGCGCTTGAAAACCGGTATTCACCGGTCAGTATGTTCTGCGGTAACAAATATCCTGCTCCTATCGTTGCACACAGAGAAATCAAATTCAGATTCAAGTCTCAAAAGGACAGTAGTTATCAGGGATTCAAAGCTTCGTACGAGTTTATGCCTAAGGAGCAACTTGATAAAAGTAAGATCATTGATAATTATTACCAGTCAATATACCATTTAAGTGCACATCTAAACTCAGTATATTTTAAAAAAGGTGTTATTTTGTACTCCTAATTTTAGCCATTTTTCACATGGGTTTTGGGGGAATTTCGGGGAAGGTAGGAATGTTTAAGTGATTTTACTTAAAATATTGTTTTACCAATATTCAATGGGCAAACAGCAAAGTAAAACATAAATGGGAACAGAATTAGCAAATCGTTTTTTTTTGTGTGTTCTGGAATCTTCTATTGACGTCTATCGACATTCTTTCTATGACATTCATGTACAGCTACTATAATTACTGTAGTCCCTTCATTTCTCAGTTTGAAACAAACCGGAAGTTGTTAGTAGCACGCCTTCGGATATCGCCGATGTTCGGATTATTGACTAATATCTCGGGTTTTATTTTCGTGGAGATTTTATTTTGTGGACAAGTAGACCTTCAAAATTAAATCCCCAAGGAAAATCAGTGAAATCGCAGTATTGTTAATTCTACAAGGTCCAATGGAGACTTAAAACAATGAACCATTCAACAGGTTCAGACATGCAATCTTACTAATACGTATTTACATTCTATATTTCAGGATGTAATTATGTTATTGAAAGTGACGGTAAAGGTGGCGTGATAGAAAGTCCACATTATCCGATGAAATATAAGCGCAGAACTTATTGTGAATGGAAAATCAAAGCCAGCAAACCGCAGAATAAGATTATGATAGAACTGGCTTACTTTAAAGTTGAGGGAACGATGCCTATAGACGATGGTACTTTGTCACGATCCTTTAATAGAAAAAAACGGGGTTTTAGAAAATGCCGCTAATTCCGGCTCTCTGATGAGACTTCCTAAGATACAAACGTGTACTGTAGAAATATGCTCATCTGCGTTTTAATAATGTTGTAAAATAACATTTTGGAAACGTTATGTTAAACCAGCAAAGATGTGTTAGCCTGATTGGTCCTGTTTTATTTATAGATTTGTTAAAATATTCGTTTGATTGTATTTGTATGAGAGTTTTAACTGAATTGTGAATAAACAGTGCTATGCCTTTTAACTGCATATTGTGTCGTCAGTATAATTTTTGTTGGGTTTAACGTCACACAATCTACCAGAGACATATATCAATTAAGATTGGTTCATCAGTAAAATGCCCTTGACAATGGTAAAAGTTTGGTAATATCACAACGAACGACTTGTGTCCACAAACTTTACATATATATTAAAAATGGAATTGAAATACACATTCCATGTTTTGACAGGTAACGGATGTCAACAAGCTGTGTTAAGGGTACAAAAAGGCGACGAAATGATTGAACTATGTGGCACTTTTAATGATTCAGAACTTTCAAAAGAAGCCGTAATATCTGAAGGAGACACAGAAACTGTGCAGTAAGTCGAATTTTGGATTTTTTGAAGATTGTCAGAAAATCTTTATGTACAGTAAAACTTCCCATAGTGACCACCTCAAAATAAATACCAACTCATTATAAGGACCATCTATTTTCGGACCAATTAACAATATTTCTCTAAACTGCGGCCAGATTATGAGACCATCTTAATATTACGACCAATCTGTTCAGTCCAAAGGTGGTCTTATTGTTGAGGTTTGCACCATTTGCCTGATTAATGTATTAGTGGATCATATTTAAAGCTTACTTGAGTTGCATCACTTAGCATTCTTAGTTTTATTAAGACAAAAACTTTTGATGATCTCGTAGGCTTTGTAAGATCTGTGGCATATACGTCGTAAAGATGATGATATATAGTTTCGCTTTCAGTACAGGCATATCGAATAATTAATTTTATTAAACTGGTCCTTATACTTCGTTTTAAAATCCTGGAATTCTAAATTACAGAAGATTTCAATAATGAATGTATTCCATGATTAAAAGTTCAGTTCTTTCTGATTATTTTTGTACATTACCTTGAGTGGTAAGAGTATCCAATATGTTGCTCATACAAATTTTCATTCCATGGAGTTCATGTATTTTAAGTAGATGCTAGACGAATCTCCCGGAAGCTTGTTGGTGTTCATTATAAACATCTTGCTTTCTTTGGCAGTTTAAGTCATGATTCCAGACAAATCCTTTCGCTCAAAATGTTTAGATATATATTTTCTTTTTCAGTAAATATATTCATAAACTAATACGTTGCAGACTTCTAATTCATGTGTTTGTTTGTTATTATTCGTTTCGGTAATCATTTCATTGTTTGTCAGATTTGTGGTTGCCAAAGGGGCACTGGGACAGAATGGATTCCAAATATCTTGGACAGAAATACACGTGGCAGGTAATGTTTATTACGGGCTTTATTAATCCACAGGATACATCTAGTAAACCTTGCTGAATTCAGAACACAATACAGTCTATGTGGTGCTGTTTACCAGTTGATGATAACACTGCTCAGTGTGCAATATATTTAAATATCCTTCGCATACGTAAAATTCGCAGCGGGCAGATGACTTTACACAGTCCTTTAACTTTTTTACTAACAGATGGCATTCAAGAATGAAGCTGATATCAGAGGCTACGGTCATTGTTGTAGGTTGTCAAATGATTTGTCATGTTGACATTGGAAGTAGATTTGAGAGGATAAAAACAAAGCAAAATGACTTGTAGATGTACAGGTGGAATCCATAGGGTTGTAAAAGATGCATTAAAAACTTAGCCTGTCTAATTTATTTGATTTGAGATATCTAAAGCCGTATTTTATGCGAATATTCATGCTGTGTAAAAAGAATGAAAATGAAACACAAGTTTTTTGTATATTCACTGCGGTAAATACGTTTTTTCTTGTTGTTAGCCGGAACATGTTATGGGTTTAAGTGCAAACAAACTGGTCACTGCATTTCATCAGACCTTCGATGTAATGAGTATCCCAATTGTGGACCTGGTGATAATTCAGACGAAATGTGTACGTATTCGTTTCTTCTTTTTTATATTTCTTTATTATCTTCGTTGTGATGTGTATTTTGACTATATTGAGATTCGAGATCTAGTTTAAATATTTAATTAAAGTTGTCACATGTTCGTTGAATGAATAAGTATAGTGGTATATTTGGGAGTATAGTCATGTGCATTACTATCCTTAAAAAGATGTCATTGGATAGTTTACCAATTCGTTTTATGTACACGTGTGTGACACTTGTATATGGCATCCTTACAACTTTACCCAAAGCATGTCACTGTTTTAGATGTTCAGAACAATTAGGGTTGGTAGTCGAATAGTAAAAGCGAACATATTTTTGTTTTAAGAGTTTGGACTCCTCGAAAATGCTTTGGAACTTACTGCGTATATTACACACAAAAAAACATTTTGCTATGTATGTGATCTGATGAATTATGCATGTATTATATATAAGAACAAATTATTTTGTTTTTGATCCAAAATGATGCTTGAGTCACATGAATTCGCTTACTAGTTCATTCATGACTAAAATACATTTTATATCAAAGATTGTTATAAAGTTTATATTATACATTATATTTTAATTATTATTTCGTTTTACCAACGTACGTTAATGCCTAATGTCTTATATCTAGTTTACCTGTATCACTGTTTCTTACACAAATAAATTATAATACACGTGATGTTCGGTTCAACGTATCGTATCACGTGGTATGCAGAAACACGCGGTGTACAGTAACGCTATATGAACAGTATCACGTGATGTACAGTGTCACGTGATGTACAGTATCACGTGATTTTCAGTAACACGTGATGTACAGTAACACGTCTAGTACGAATTCAGGAAGTGTCTTGTAAAATTATGTTGCTTTTTTATCAATTCGTGATGATGATCATGTTAAGAACTATTTTACGAAAGTTATTGAACAGTAATAGAGTTTGTGGACTGAGCAGCTGTGAGTTAATTATCAATTCAAAATTAACATCAAATGGATTGTTTTCGCACAAAATCAAAACCAAAGATACGTTTTGAGAGTCTGTCGTTTGTTTATCGAAGCTTTTTTATTTCAATATTGTTAAATACTTTATCTGTAAGACGAGGGGCGTTCGCCTGTATTTACTCTGGAAATATTTTGGTTATATATTAACGAATATGTCAGCTACTATGTAATATGTCAGCTAACTTTAATATGGTTTCCATAGAAACGGGGTTTTGAATTTTGATTCAAATGTGAAAACCATCTATTCCTTTACGTAATGGTGTTATTATTTGTATTGGCTCTTTGTTACTAGGTGTGGCCAGTTTAAGCACGGGCTATTTAATTTCTCCAACATTATTATTACCGTTTGTGGTAATGTTAGTGTTTGAGATGAGGTCTGTGTAGGTAAGGAAAGGTTGGCATGACTCTATTACCTGTTCAGTTGTCACTTACATAACAAAACTTACATACATTGAATACTTAAACAACCAGCGGTCATGTATTGACACCATTCATTATAAGTTTTGTATTGTGTGAAATGTCATTTGAAAATTTACATCTAGACCATGGTAGTTATAGTGCAAATGTACAAATGACAGTCGATGTTACCGTGACGTTTCGGACCTTGTTCATAAATGGTACACAAATTGTAGCATCCGTTACTGTGACGCTACGGACCTAGTACGCAAATAGTAACATTCGTTACTGCGACGTTACGGTATATACACACAACTTGTAACCTCCGTTACTGTGACGTTTCGTACCTTGTTGACAATTGTTGCATATTCACAAATCATAAACTCTAGTTCTTCACTGTTCGAATTTTGTATTTTCATCAACAGTTATTTGCCATAAAACGTACATTACAACTCTTAAACAACCATACGTTAAAGTGCCAAGATCCAATTTCAAACTAGGGGTCAATTAAAAACAATTTTACGCCCCGCGTAATATTTGTTCATAACCGTTATAATCTTATCATGCATGTTGGTTGTTTATGTATACATTTTGGAACAAGCTTTCATATAGCTAATATCATATCATTTTCATTTGTTAAAAGTCGTGTAAGGCTGCAAATGTTGTTTTTATTTTGTTTGATAATGGTATAATATTGTACTCTTGTTATGATTATAGATAACTTAAGCTGCTTGTATGTATTAAACTGATTATTGTAATGTTCATTTTTTTAGGATTTTAAAAACATTTCAGGTTTTAAGGTGCATTTGCAAAAATTAAAACAATCACTTAAAGGTGCGCACCAAGTTTTCGAAATTAAACTATCGAAACGAGTTACTTTTTAACCACAGAAACATGGCCTCAAATTCGCATTTTGAATATACTACTTAAATTGTTGCCTAAATTAATTCAGTCTAAACATGGTGGAATGCGTTGTCAGACATTGAAAAAAATGTTGTCTCAGTCATCTTGTTCAACGACGAGAAAAGTTAATTTTATTCATTGACAACATTAAAGTCTGTTTCCTATTCTTTGGAATGGGCACAAAATTCGTCTCGTTTGTTCAGTTTGTGTTATTTTAACACAAAACATGATATACTCCCTTTTTAACACTATGTATTTAAATGTGTATTATTTTACGTGCAAGTTTGTCTTGCTATGTATTAACGACGTATACATATATATACCGTAGGTTCGCATTTGGCACCCAGTCGTGGTATGTACCTTTAAACTATAAGTTCTGTCTCTATCTCTGTCTCTTATGCTAGTGTTTCACTATTCTTCCAAACAAATTCACTAACATTTTTCGTTGTATTATATATCTAACGAAATACCCATTAACAGTGCTTAGACTAGATTTGGGTTTTTTTTTTTATTTTTGTTGTCTATATTTTGTTATTTTATTTTTATGGCGGGTGTTTTTACTTCAAGACCAGTTGTTAAGATGTTGATGGCAAATTGCATATTCATTATTTTGTATGATTATTTCAAGCATGTTTAGTGTTAATTCGCTTAGATCGCGTACATTGTTCGTTTCTTCATATTTAACATTAAGGATGTTTCCTGTTGACGATATAAATGTTTCTCTAGTGTTTTGACCGAAGTTGCTTTAGTCCTCCTCAGAGAAAGTTTTCAAATGTTATTTTGCGATTATTATATGAACGTCTTCTGTATTTTAATTCTTAACACTTTAAATCACTATTCAAGTTCCAGGTTAAACTATGCCACTTCCTAATGTGCTTTTTGTAGTGTCTTTTTTCTTGAATCGCCTTTATCATATTGTGTTCCATTTTAAAAGACATAAATCCCATTTGTCGACTTATTTCTACAATCCCGTAACTCTTATTTTTTAGCAATATTGGGATTTTGGTGTCATTTCTTTCTTCTCGATGTACTCTTTACAATGATCATACTTACCTGTTTGGAGATCTATCCTAGATAAGGTTAAACCCAATTCCACAAACCAGTATTTCGCTTAAAGTTATTGCTGTTCAAAACTTTAAATGCGATTTTCTAAAAATTGGAAAAAAACATTGACATACGGGTTTGTAGAAATAACCCGACGCATTGTATATTAGGATTATGGACCTTTCGTAATCAATCGAATCAATTTATTTATAATATTAGACACTTGATGTTTTATTTGTGAGTCTTGTTGTAATATTAATTATTTTTGTTCGGGGCGGGGAATGTGTCGACTTATGATAAACCAATAAAAGCTGATACACGTGCGGTAGTTTGTCTCGCATCTGAGCAGTGAACTTAGTGAGAAAGTTGGGAGTTACTTGAGAAGTACCAGTAGCAACAGGTTTATTCTTGTATTCAGTTAAGAGATTCGGGTTGATTTTACCACCAGTCATACATCCCGGATATTCCCAACACACACCCGCTATTAATCTAAGTGAACCCATTCGATTTGTCAGAGTTTTTGATAAAATGGCAGCAACTTTGCTGGACAAGTTTCAATATTCATTGTGTGTCCAGTTTAGCTGTTTCTAAATGGTTGTTAGGGGCACTTTTCTATGATCTACTTTTTATGTTATCACATTATATGTATTCATATTGTTATGTTTGGTATTATTCCGAAGATTTTAGTTTTTCTATGTAACTGTACTAAATGTATATCTGTAGCGATATCAAATGCGTTCATGTTTATATTTTTTTATCCTTAATGAAAATTTCTGTGACTGAATGTATTTTATTGGTGTATTTACGTGATCCTTTTTGGCCTACTTTTGTGCCTTGTTACCTAATATATATATTTACATCATCCCTTCCAGTGTTTGATTTTTGTCTCCATATTCTGCATATATTCACCTTTTTTATTTTAACTTATGTTGGGCTTATTTTTTTAGCATGATCAAAATTCCTTATTACATTGTGTATGTATTATTCAATTAACTTGGATATAATACTTATTTTACATTGTGTAATCAAAATATATTAAAACATTTGTTTTATCGAAATTACATGAATATAACGACCAGACCACAGAAAATTATTTTTATATACCAAACAGATGAATTAACCAACCGTGTATTTCATTTCTGTTCGGAAACTTATATTACATGAGTTAATGCCATGCGCTAGTAGCAAAATGTAAATTTAGGATAATCATTATCATTTTGTTTAATTCATTCATGAAACAAATTCAATATTTGACATTCATCTGTACTTATTTTATGACTTTTTTCGGATTGAATGTATGTCTGTGATGTTATTTATTTATCAAATATTTCACCATGTCGTTTCTGTACAAAATAATAACATTACAATAATAATAAGAACAAAAACTATAGCATACGTATAACAACTGTTTTCATGCTACCCAGATGTGATTATATTCATAAATGTGTCATGCGCCACATTTGCAAACAAAGCCACGTTTCTTCACCCAATCGAAGCTGATGGAAATGAGAAAATATATCAGTTTCGTAGCCAAAAGTTTACGTTACCGGGTAGCAGCTGTTTAGTAACGCTTAACGTGTTTTAATGATTCATTAGGACGGTTTCAGAGACGTAAACCGGTAGATGACGGACGGGCAGTTGGTTAGAAGATTTCAAAGCCATTGTGATAAGGATAAGAAATATCAGCATAACATATTTAAATAAAATCACATCTCGGTTTTGATGTTTAATGGAAAATTATACTATTGTTGTGGCTTTTTTACTAACAATAACAACAGCTTAAATAATATAAATACATTTTGATATAAGAACTGGTGTCTATTATTTAAACTTGTCTTTTAACTTCCAGTTCATACCCGTCTCTGTATGTTTTAGATATGGTCCATATTACTCTCGTAACAATTAAATATATTGATTTTTGCGATATACATAATATAACATCATCTACATCTAATGTTGGCTTGAAAATTGGATCTGAATTATTTCATACGTTGGTATCTTATGTTGATATGTTTATTTGTGTAAGTATTTATGTTACGTACATTATTCTATTCTATCATTGCAGGTCCAAAGCCAGAAAAGGTTCAAGTTGTGCACATTGTGATTGGTACCTCAATTTCTGTGTTCTTTTGTGTTGTTTTACTTATCTGCGGAGTTTATCATAGAAAGAAATTCCGACCACGTGATCGCCACTCTCCGGAAACTGATCACGTGGAGGTACGTTACGTCGCCGCTAGTTCCGGAAGTAACACAACCGACAGATTGCTCACTATTGACAAATCGGACACAAGTCGTTCTTCCGCTCACACCCCTGATAAAAACGATTTATGTCATGAAAATGACCAAACAGGGTTTGTTGGTTACAACGCTGACTCTAAAGTGTCTGCAGCAGACCATGAAAATAATGTTAATAATCAGAATTCACTTAGACATAACCATAATACGTTGCCTCAGGAGAAACCGTCAACGTCAACAAATCCCCGTCCTGTGACAGCCCCTAAAATACAGAAAGTGTCGATTGTTTGATGAAAAAGATCATAGGTGAATTGAATTGTTTTAATCAGTTGTTTGATGTAAAGCGATGATAATAGTTATTAATGCGCAGCGAATCAAAGTGTGATGAAAAAGAACTAATAGGAACGATCCGTGAAACGCGGAATAGACGACATTACTAAGCAACAAGTGAGGTGATTGGTCGGTTAGCAAGAAACAGAGAATATGATTGGTTGATGGCTCATGTCAGAGCCAAGGGAAGAAACATGGACCCAACAGCCCCAGAGCGCGCCCACACACATGGTAGTACTGTAATATAAAATAAGATATGATCTCCGAATGATATAGAGCATAAATATCTACAAGAAGATATCTTACTTGTGGAATTACCAATAAAGGTCGAACTACACATTGAAAACCAATGTGTTTATACAAAATAAATGAGCATTTGTTCGCTTAAGTTTATGTTTGGTGATTAATCATAAAATCTGCTAGAAAGAGGACTATGTCATGGACACAAATACGTCAGTCCAGTTAAATGCATACGCTTTTCGGAGGATTTCTCACAACTTTAGAAATGTAGCGAAAATAATGAATTATAAACCAAACATGAGTCAGTATTACGAATTACAATCTGTTGGCTTTAACACATAACATGAAATGTCTTCGACAGTACCGACTTAAACATTACATCTGCTGTTGGCAACCTTTAAATCACAATATTAAATGTTTGCATTTTTCAACAATTTACATTAATCATTGTCCGGTTAATACATTATCTTTCACGATGTAACATATTGTCAACATATTGTTGATAAACTGTTCGTTTACCATGTTTAAATCTGTGATTTTATAGATGGTGTTTCTTGTGTATGCGCATGTGCGTGCGTGTCTGTGCGCGTGCGTGTTTAATTTGCTTCTAAACTTGCTCTTGCTTTCTTTCAGTGTTTAAACACACTTTTTTTTCTAGAAATTATTTCATAATATTTTGTAATATGAATAAGGAAATACAGTGCAACTTCACCTAAGCAACCCTTTGAGAGAAGCGAAATTATGTTGTTGTTGTTGTTGAGATGTTGCTGCTTTAGAGAAGTTAAATTGATAGTTAAATCGCACAGTGGGAAATCATGCTGTTGTTGAAGGGATATTGTTGCTCAAGAGAAGACCGCTCTGGAGAGGTTGCACTGCACAATCATAAAATTTCCAAAAGCCTCTAGTCTGTTTATATGTTTCTGTGTTTATATTGCAAAATGCCATCATCGATAGCATTAATTAATGCACGATACCATTTAAATGATATTTACTAGTTTTTAGAAATAAAGTTACTGTTGTACTCAATATTTGTGAGGAATCGCGCAACAGATTTCTTTGTCTTTGTTTGATTTCGTACAGGAATTTAACTCACAGTCATAGTTAGTTGAAAAATTTATTTTAGACGATATACATTAATTGAACTATTTTGGTTTTGATTTAGCTAAAAATATGTTTTATGATGATATACCAAAGGCATAACACTACGACCAGTTATACTTATCAGTGAGAGCTCTTTGTTTTAAATTTATCTAGATTGTATTAACACCGCAAATATCTTAAATCCAAAGTTTTGTAACCATTTCTATAGAGTTCAGTAATATTTCCGCCTCTGATAGTTACTTCCCTTTGTTTGTATTGCGCCATTAGAGTACATACTCCGCTATATTTGTTATTGCCCTTTGTTTGTTGTTTTAAGCGTTTGTAACTTTGCAATGAAATGTATACGGAAGTACGTGACGCAGATAAAGTATGAATTATGTATTTGCTGATAAGCTATGCCCATCCATGTATTTGCTGTATATATTTGTACAAAACATCGAAAGAAAACATGATTCGGATATACACTATATGCTGTATTGATGTGTGGTTAAGTTTTCTTCGTCTTTTTTTCTCGACCAAATGACTTAATCTAGGTCATAAATTATTATGTTTGGAAATATTTATATAATGTAGATAGGCAATGTAATTCGTACGAACGTCTAAGTAATACTGTACACGCCCAGTATTGTTTGAAATATTTGGTTTATTGAAATCGTGTTCTCCTTTGATCAAAGGAGTTATCTATTTCATTTGTCGAAAACTTCTGACATTCATTTGTTGCATGTTAATATTTTGATAAAATATTTAATGTATTACCGTATTGGATAATGTACATTTCTCAATTTCTGATCATCATTTTATAGAATTTCTATTTTAACTCGCTATGTTTAATTGATATTTAATAGACATACAATAGAGTTATCTATCTTGAATGTATTTGCTTAATATAACTTTTTGGTGTAAAATTCTACATATTTTTTTCTTATAGCCAATCCGAGTGGTCCTCACTTCAAAGCGATATACCATCATAATCATAAGCTGTGGTTATTTATTTTATTCATTTGTATGATTAAATTCCATTGTTTAGATTTCATCTTCTATTGATCACACAATAGTGTCTTTAATGATCAAATGAAATTTGTCATACTATGGACATATTGATTATTTGTTATGTATGTTTTTATACATTTAATATATTATTCAATTATGAAAAAATCATTTTAGATGTACATAAAGAATTGTGCACGCATTAATATAATTTGTACATTGTTCTATCTTCATTTTACGCTAACAATAAAAATATCTGTATCAATTCAATATACGTGTAAAAGTCAGTTTTAAGCATTTCAACCTTCCAGTGGAACTAAAATCTACATAATAAATTTACAATATTTAAATTTGTATCAAAAGCGCTACTTCAAAGTCTTTGTATACATTTCGTTAATTCTTTGGTGTCATTGACATTTACACTTTCTGTGCGTTGGTGACGTGCGTTTTATTTTTCCGCGATTGTTATTCATCATCACTAAAGATAAATATTGCAATTATCATTCAATTGTTTAAATCAATGGGAATCTCTCAGCTGATTGTGTAAATTTATACGCTTCTTGACTTAGTACAATTAAAATGGGGATGTATTCCCCTGGGCCAATGCTATGCTGTTTCAACTTCAGGTAAATGCTTACATTGTGGACTTTAAAGCCATCATTATAGCATAGAGCCCACATGTTAGCTCAAGCGGAAGTGCACAAAATTGGTGAACAAATAGTTCCCGGTTTGAATCTCGGGTGAGGTACTTATATCAAAGCAATGGGGACTCCAGGATGTTATATCAGAGGATTTGTTAGCACAGAGACATGTCAATGATAATTGCATTATTTGAGAAAACAATGGTGCCTTTATTTGTATATATTTATGGGTCATTGTACAAAGGTTTTTCCACATGCCATCACTGCACGTGTTATCATAACAATCGAACATCATGCGATATTACAGAGTGTTTTATTTAGTGTTTTTAATCCAATTCAATTGAATCATGTTTCCCTTTTATCATCTTTAAAATGCTGACTAATCATTGCACCTTTCTACTATTAGACTGTTTATATATGCTAAGCGGATATGGAATGTACCAAATGGCCGCAAATCAATGATCCTCTAGGTCGGAGTACGATCCGAGCGATTGGAACTCCTGTCGTGATATTAGATATAAATGTTCTCCAGTAAGCGGTTAAAGGTTGTTACCTAAAACACCGAGTGAAATAAATAAATGATACAAAATTAGCACATTGTCATAGTTGAAGTAATGGTGTGTGTGTGTGTGACTGAATGATTTGTTTAGATATCTTAAAATGTGGGCAAGATTTTGATCCGTTACTCTACTGCTATAATGCATTACACCAAAGAAAATCAAACGACAGTCTTTTAGATTTTTTCTGTAGTAACTTTGTGTCACTCCATTTTATACGATTAAGCAAAATATCAAAATTTTGAATGGAAAAAATTTGTTTCATATTTATGGACTGCTGTAGCATTTTTTAATGTTTCAATGTATTTATTGCATACCGATACTTAACAACATTACTTAGTCCCTGTATATGAACAACAATTACAAGTAAAACATTTCCCCATGTCAGTTACATAGATCTACATCGTCAGTATACATGGTCATTTAGCCTCAAAGTGTGATGCCAATAATTTTGGCAAATTCATGTAGATTATTTTTTTTCTTTTCTAAAGGCTCACAGCTGATGGCTCAAGTCAAGCCATCAAACAGATTTATAAATAATGTGCGGGTATGATACGAGAGAGAGAGAGAGAGAGAGAGAGAGAGAGAGAGAGAGAGAGAGAGAGAGAGTTAAAACTATGTTACAACCATGTATAATTTAATGCTGCCAGTTAACAAAAGCCGCCATGAAAACTAATGGTCAATCTTCAGTAAAGAATTTTTATTGCATGCATTATAGCTCATTAAGTATACCTTTAAATGAGGGTCAACTTTTCACAAAGACTGCATTTCTTTTTTTTTTCGTCTATGGACTGTGTCCGTAAGTTTGTCCGTAACTTAGAAATATAATTCAAATTACTAAGTCCCTCCTCCCCCGAAAAATTTCTAGTCAGGAATTGTGAAAATATTTATTTACTATCGTGATCTTTGACTTAGCGGTGTTGAAATGTAACACAATATAACCAACACTGCGTAATTATGTCTAATATGTTAATTGTATGTTTGTCTGAATCACGTATCTTTAAAATGATTTGACTTTTATCGCTTCCTGTATTGTTATTGCAATTTAGATATTTATAAATGAAATAGTACTGTTGTATTACGTGTAGATTTATACAAAATGAAAAATAAAAACATATCAAATAATGTTTTTTAGTTTATTCTCATCTAGTAACGTAAGTATACAGCTTAAAAAAATCCGAACTTAATTGTTTCCTGTTCGCATTAAGTGGCTTTAACAAGATTCCAGACCACAGTAATTAAATTTCGGTTCTTAAAATAACAGGCGTTTGTATGACTTAGATGAGTTTTCAAACCAATCGTATCTGCGAGTATTTATAGACATCAAACAGGAAGTAGAAATTTTCCTACAAGACTTTCCAACTAAACGTTTCTCTAAAAGAAGCCGATGTTTGAAAATTTTCAAAAAATTGCCCGTCTTGTGAAAAAAAAACGGAATTTTGATTACATGTATGTGCATAATTCGCTTGAAAACGTCTCGTATGTTCAAGGCTTATATTGATAGGACGAGTTTCTATGTTAGGCTAGTCAGTAGAGCCGAAACAGAAGACCAAACACTCGCAGGTTTCTGTCGTCATAGTGACGTTCAAGGCAATTATCTTAGCAACGATTAAGCCTAAATATCATACTAAACAGTGTCTGTTAAGGACAAATGTAATTCTCGCGAGAAGTCAGAAATAAATATGGAAATAATTACAAAAGTTTTATTGTGATAAACTTTGAGTTTACAGAAGTAGCTGTATATCATTAAATGTCATTGAAACGACGTCCACGTAGAAACATATACAGTTTTCGCTTAGACTAATTTCCGGGTAGACGAAGAGTGATGGAATTACTGCGAGCATTGTACTTTACTCTTGGACTTAATGGGTTGTTCCAGACATGCTGAAATAGAATTAGCCAAATAAAATGGGTTGTATTGTTTTAAACGGACATTCAGTGTGTTTATCCCTTACAGAATCGATTCAATTTTACAATTAGATATAAAAGTATAGCTTACTATGTGAACAATTGTCAGAATTGATCCTGATATTATAGGCATGAATTCAGACTTTCATCAACATAAGCCACTGGTCATGATATGACAGTGACACTTAACATCGTAGGTCAGAGCTAATAAAATCTTACATAATGTTTTGCCTAAACAGCAAATATGGATATTTCTAATTCGTTCATAATATCTAGATCATGCTCAGATATGTGTAGGTGGAATAGGTATTTTATAACATATAAGGTACTGTATATTTATGATGCCAAGGAGTTTAGTTTCAATGCACAGATAACATTACAGACTTAAGACTAAACTTAGTATCTCATTGCACTATCCAGCTTTTATTGGTCATAGATATAAAGCCGAACCAACATTCAATGAATGTATCTCGACTGAACAAGGTATTCTACGAAAATTTCAATAATAATAAAACTGCTTGTTTTGTTTCATTATTAAAATCTTCATTATTTCATTATTAAAGTCCCCTAGCTTGCGAGTTTTTTAGCTGTTGTTTTGTTTTTGTCAGTAACAAAGTCACTTATGTCTGTCTTGCAATGAACACATCGTAACAGACTTAGATTTGCTGATAGAAAATAAAATCGAATGCACAAATGTAAGCTCTATTACTCATCCGTATCAGGCAACATTGATACAGATTCAAAGAGTATAATTACGAGTATTAATTTTGAAAAATTATATGTAGGAAAACTATGTCTGGAAAAAACACATAAAAATTCCATCTTCCACGAAATGAAAACAAAAACGATTAAGTTTTGATGAGTTGATAAAGTACGTACATAAAATGTATTATATATAAATTGATTTGGCATAAGAATTGAAATGATTCAAGACTAATCCGTTTGCGGAAAAATGTTTTAACAAAAGGACGTCACGTGATTCATTCGTTTATAATGCGCTTCCGACCAGTTCAAAATACAGGGATGAACGCCAATTACCTCATAAAGCAGTCCCTGATTGTAAACAAACTCCAACGAAATTTCCTGCTGTATGTATGTGATGTGCGCCCAGGTCAGATGATGAAATAAGAATGTAAAACGATGGTTTTGGTATGGCTTGCTCATAAAACATATAAGAATGTCAAAAGTAGACGACTCATTACATATTAGTACATATGTATATTAGTACATATCTTACCCTTCATTCTTTGTTTTCGTGGAATTTAATACTGTCAAATCTGAGTAATTGCCATAATTATGTGAACAACACTCGCTTTTAAACAAACTTAATGCATCTTGTATTTTCTATCCTTTTCATAACCTTTGATAACCAGTCCGCCTGTTTTTATTGATAAATTTTGTCAAAGTTGCTGTTTTACAACCTGCCTGTGTCACATTACTCAAAGAGTCGCGCTCATCCTGTCAGTCTTCAACGAAATCCCTGAATAGATAATTTTATATCTGATTTGTGAAATTTGTTCGTTATCAAATATTTACGAAGAAAAAAAATCGATAAAAAAGTTCCAATAGTATTTTAAAAAAGTACCATTCGTACAGTGAAGGCAGTACTATTTCGTTTGTTTACATGACATAGTCCTGAGTAACAAGTCAAATTTTAAGATGCTGTTCGTGGAATCTGTTTTCGTTTTCTTGCAATTTGGTGTGGCATTCGGGATAATTCTTAAATATCCATTCAAAGCAAAAAATGCGTGTTATCAGCAACACAATGACGTAATTAGTGACGATGTTGACGTTACGTCTCTGTCAACATGTTTGGCTATATGTGCGCAGAATGGATGTTGTTCTTTATTTTTTAACGAAGAATCTAAGCGATGCGTCACGTACCATGTCGTTAAACTGATCATGGTGCCTGAATGTGGATGGAAGTATGCAGAAATTGACGAGGTTAGTGATGCGTTTTCTTTGGAATTATATTCTAAGCGTACAATAAACAAATGTCATTGATTATCCAAAAATAATCTCAATTGACATCAATTTTAGCAGGAAGTTAAAGCAATTTCTATTATCACGTTTTACCGAAATTTCGATATATGTGAAATAGTCTACAATTAACCAAAAAAACATATATTTCATAATCAAGGACAATGAACAGATTAAAAAAGTAAAGAATATCATTATCGATAGATTATAGAAAGCTCTGGGCATTCCAATTCTCTATTACTTAATTCTGAACAGGCAAATATACACATTTTCAGGACCGTTGTAGTGTTGGTAAACCATACACTCCACAATATCCACTCAAATGTGATCATGGTTACAGTTACGATGCTGAAACGAACAAGTGTGTTAAGTGTAAGTACAGTAAAACCCCATTTCTCGGCATATCCAAGATAAAGACTACCTCGTAATAACAACAACCATTTTTTTCGGACCGGTTTTCAAGATTACAATTTGGTATGAGGACAGTCTCATTTTATGGGCCGTGTTTATTGGTCCAAATGGGATCTTAAAGTATAATCGATGCTTACTGTACATATTGTATTGAAATTAGAAACATAAATACAGATCTTTATAGCTAGATGTTCTGTAACCACACGTTGTACATTGAACATATCTGGCTGTGTTTGATTTAAGATCGAATACGGCAGTATATGCATTCGTGCAAGATAAACAAGGTGTTGAATGTTATAGTTGGATTTTTTTCAAAGCTTAGTTGTTTTATTAATCGATTATATTATAACAACTTGAAGTGCTGCAATTCAATAGAATTTATAATGATATTTATAGATGTGCATTGCCCTAAACACAAGACATTACCTACTAAATGTACGTATCTCACAATTTCAGATTGTTCGGCTTACGGTTCAACATTTGGTACATTCAGTGGTTTCTATATCAGAAGCTTTAACAATGTAAACAAAGGCGTTACTTCGATACAAAATTGCAGGTTGGTGTGTATTTCCATTACTACATTTGTTTGTCGTACATTTGAGATTGTTAAATCAAAATGTCACTTGTCAAGCCAAACGGCTCTTTCTAAGCCTTCATACTACATGATGAGGGATTATTATACACTCTGGCAAAGGAGTTGTGCTTAAAAAGTTAAAATCTTAAACTTATTAAGTGTTGAATCACAAATTGCCACAAGACTTAGTACCTTCGCTTTTGTCTACTTTTCACGTCCATTTTAATTACAAAGCAGTGTTATCCCAAAGAGTTCAAAACATACTCCTAGCCATTGCTATCTGATTGTTTTATATACTTTCGCTTTTCGTCGGTCAGAGATCTTACCCAATCGTCAGTCTAGATCTTCCCATGGAATCAAGTACTGTATGTATGTGCCTTTAATACCAATGGTATTAGTCTGTCCGAACCTTTTTTGCAATGGCGATTCATTGGTATCTAATTTTCCCATATTTGTCTTGAATCAATGTCATATTAAAAGACAAATCATTTGGTTGAAAATCTGTTAATGAATAAATACTATTCTTTGAAAAAAGTCATTATTTTGAACAAACTGACATCCGAATAGATGCCATCTGTATATAAAGGCCTCATTTTGTCTTTCTCAAGGATGATCTTTGTTCACATGTTTGACTGTATTTAATAAGCTAGATAGTCACCTTCTTGTGAAAAAATAGCATTGTTTCAATTGTTATTTTTTGTTCATTTACCCTAGATTCTTGATATTATTCTACAAGTTTTGAAATTTTGAAAGAATTGTTTTCCTAGTTGATAGCAAAATGTTGATTTCTGAAGGTATTGTACGGTGATCCACATTTTTGTTTATCAAATTATATTAATACCGTGTTTTCGCATCTTTGCGATCTTTGTTGGTCTTTGATCTTTTTTTATTAATCTTTGAAAATTTACCATACCCATTGAATTCAATGCAAATTTAAAGTGACAATAACTTAAAAGGTTACAATTGTTTTTTAAAAAGTCTGACGAGAAACTAATTTCTATCATAGAAATTGCAAAGGTTCCCAAAATCTGCCCACTTCATTTTGAGATAATGATTTTGGATATTATTGTTTTAAAACCTTAATGAATATATTAAGCAGAGGTGATTTCTACATTTAATTATATTACGGGAAAACTGTAAATGTAAGCTTTGTATAGCCTTATCTCAGCATATTAGCTGCATTATATTATGCAAACAATAAATAGTATACATGTACAATGATATGTAATACCTATTTCTTTTACGAATTGAGAACGCATTAAGGAAATCAAAGTCAATAGATGGTGAGTGGCGGACACAGCAGACAACCAAATAGATAAAATATGGAGCTGAAGTGAAACCTAATGAAATCAGTAAAACAGACACAAAGCACAAAAAACTAATTGGAAAGAAATGAAGGGATATTAATGAAGAACATGACAAAATCAACCACTTTAAACACATATTAACTTAGAATAATGCACATCCATATGGTATAATAGTACAAAAATAAAGATGAATACATGTTATAGGGTAATATCACGCGCAATTCATTCGACATTACGTGTTTTACAAAGACTACTAAATCCTCAACTAAAAATGAACACTGTTGCCCCCACACAGATCAAAACGTAAAAATAACATTATACAATTACGCAAATCATGTAAGTTTTTGACAGTAACAGATACTATTAACTTTGCTCTCCAGTGCATATACCCTTGTTTTTCAACGAATTCATCTGAGGCTGCTACTGTGTTTTATAAAGCTTTCAAAGAGTTTTATCATTGGTTTACTACCGAAGGCACAACGTCAGATTTTAAGTTCTTTGAATATGTTTCTCTCATGCTGCTTGATCTTAATTTTTAACTTTTCTCTCTTTATTTTATCTGGCGATCATTTCGATCAAAATATTACAAAGTAGACAACTTGAAAGAGTCTACATTTAAATTATTCAGTGATTATTTTTACCGGTTTATAGGATAGTGACCATGATAACCAATGAAATATTTATCCGGCAATTAACCGTGCAGTCATTATAATCTAATCGGCGGATGCTTCAGCTCAATTTGTCAGACTTTGCGGTCTTGGATCAAAGAACCGACAAATTAATTGGTTGTTACAAATGTAGAAATACATTAAGTAGTCAAGCTTATGAGTTTTTCAATTTTTTTTTTGGTGACAAATTAGTACATACACATTGTTACAAATAAAAAATGTTAATGATAAACACACTGATGTCTTATTTTGGCCAGACAATTGAATTAATGATAAATATCCTTTAAATGTAACAAATGCGTGTTATCTCGTACACAACGACGTCATCAGTGACGACTATGACGTCATATCAAATGGTGTCATGTATGGTGATATGTGCAAACGGTGTCGTTCTTTTTTCTTGATTGTTTGATGCAGTTTTTCATCGATGTATTACGCATTATGTCACTTAAATGACATTGAAAGACGCATGAGGGATGAAATACGCAGACATCGACTTGGTGAGTATTTTAAGCTCATTTTTCTATCGTTAGAGATCAGGATGGGTAAAATTCATGCTTATAATTATGTGACCAAAAAGGTAGGACGGGGTAGTCTAAAAAATATTTTGCTATTTCGCTAATATTGAGAATACGAGATACGATTCATCTCAAGTATTTTGTACTTCCGATTTTGCCGTTAGCAACTTTAGGATCGGTGCTAAAAAGAAACGGGTAGGTCGGGTATACATTAACTCGACTATTTTTTGCCATGTGTTTTTAAACAGTTATGTAGAGCTATACTCTAGTATTTATTGTGAGTATTAATATATGGAATCCGTCTTATTGGATCCGTTTTACTTTATATAAATAATGCTATTTACAAGTTACTGTACTGTTTATTGATATCCCCGCAATTTGTGGACAGGCTTTTTTCATGTTATAAACAGAAACTTGACTGTGTACAGTATTCTGCAAACAGATCTGTAAACGTACTACGCCCGAGTCGAAAACATTCTGTGATGGCATCGTATTTCATTCATAAACTCGAGTATAGGTCAAGTAATGAAGCAAATATGCGGTTACTATTCATTCGTGGAACTATACACTTTAATCGACGTTTTTCTATATTGCCTAAATAACGATCATTGGTTTCATAAGTTTAGGCAGCAGTAATTATATAATATATATTACTATATGTATACATAAATTTAAAATATTTCACCAGCTATAGATAGATTTGTATAAACTACGGTATTAATGATGATCTTTGATATTCGACTGACCACTATTACAACGATTTGTTGCAGGTTTTCGTTTATATTGGTCTCTAGTCTCTAACTCCATGAGGAAACTATTTTTTATTCCTTTGCGGGGTCTGTTCTATAAATTGTAGATTAGATTAGTGCGGTGTTCAACATTTAAAATTTCCAAATGCAATTGTATGTCAGTGGCAGCAACTGGTAACTGATATTGATTGATTATTTAAAATAATGATTAACTTCAATTTTTATTGACTTATCAGCGAACCATTTTTACATCAAGTCTCCTAACTGGTATTTCTTGCATCTCTTTTGGGGAAGTTCTTCATACACTGTCTATTTGAAAGTCTGTCCACCACAATTACCTCTCTATCTTGATTTAATTCTTTATTAATTCAAATGCGGATCATAAAAAACTAGCAGCGGTCTGTATAACTTCATTCATTTTGAATGTCTCAAGCGATTGATTGGATAAAAGACGTTCGCTTATTGATGCAGTATTATTATCTTAAAATTTAGGTTACAATACGTCAAGGTTTGAAACAAGACTAGTTCGTTATCCCCCGAGTAGTAGATGTTAATAGACTGCGGTGGTTATCGACTTTCGCGGACAATAAGCCCACACATTCCAGAAACCAGTGACTTGAGCAGACAAAAAGCGCACGAACCCACACACGAATAGAATGTCTGTAGTGCGGAAATTAGCATACACATATATTTGAAGCACGCACAAGAACCCCCCCCCCCCAAAAAAAAAATAGACACATGAATTAATTCTTGCAATCAAATTACTCCTGCGCAGAAATACGTCATAGTTAGATCAATTTACAACAGTTGTTAGCATATTAATATGCAATTGGTAATTTAAATACGATATTCACATTCCAGTGTATACACCGATATACAAAACAAGAACATAACAAGATTCATTTATCACCGGTAGGCGTATTTATAAATACCCCAGCTCGAGGGTATTCAGATGGTTCAGTATTCGGAAGTTACACTGTATAAGCAGAGTCGTAACCCAATTTGAACCGAAGTAATCTGGGGGGGTCCGGAAACAGGTCCCTCCGAAAATTTGTTTGCTAAAACATGCCGTTTCCCCCCCCCCGATAACCTGCCCTTTTAACCGAGGCACGCACCGGTGTGTAGTGTAGCCATGGCAGTAATAAGAATAACGATATTAATGAAATAGTATGACACTTTAAAGGAAAACATCTAACAGCACATAAGCCAATTAATTTCATTTTGATCAATTCGTAGCAAAAGCATGTCCGGTCACAAATTGAACATTTTAAGTCATTTGTCATTTTATTTTATCAACTGAAGTGGCAGAAACCTTCAGATAACCTAATATTTGAAATTAAATATGCATTCGTTAATAAGGTCTTTTTTATCTGGCATTAATTATTAATTATATCTGTTATGGTATGGGATCAAAGGGTGACACTTAATAAAATAGGATAATTGGTCACAATCATTTTCATTCGTTACGTGAATTCAGTACTAAGTTAGAGCTTGCGTCAATAGAAAATGCTACCAGTAAATTTGTACTTGGCTACATTGTACTTCGGCATTACTTTTGGGATAAATCGTAAATATTCATTTCAAGTAAATAATGTGTGTTATCAGCAACACAATGACGTAATGAGTGACGATAATGACGTCACGTCTCTGATTTTGTGCATAGGTATTTGCATGAAGAACGGATGTTGCTCTTTGTTGTTTGATACGGAATTTCAACGCTGTATCACATACCACGTCATTAAAACCACCTTGGTACCCGGATGTGCGTGGAAGTACGCAGAAATTGGCTTGGTACGTGAATAATTGATCTTTTAAATATTTTTGTTTGGTAATATGTTACGTTTTTCTTAAATTTGTCTACTATATTTTAGGACCCATATAATATTCTACAAAAATAAATGTTATATTTTACTCGTCCAATTGAAACCTTTTAATTAAACGTGTTTATGTTGGATTGAACTTTTTGGGGATTATAATTTGTAGACACTACAGGTCTACACACTATAACGCGATTCGTGTCCGTATATTATCACTCAATAAATTATGCGGCGCTTGCAATTTGGGTACGCAAGAATTATATCTCGAGTGCGCGGCATGAGTGTTTTAGTGAACTTTTGAATGCATTCATTTGGATGTGGATCATTAAATCATTCGTGCAACTGTTGAGTGGCGCAAAATATCAATTTTTTAGTTTAATTGAAATAACAGTTTGGATGCATATAGGTTATGAAAACATTTTTCTAAGGTTAGAAAGCCATTAAAACTAAAAAAGAACTTATATAAGAAGAAAATTCATGTATTTTACGGTAAAGATATTTATAAATAGGCGTAAAAAACTGTTTGTTTCTGGTTACACGCTAATCAAAATAGGGTAGGTAGATAGAGAATATTATTGTTCTATAATTATTTTATTATTCTTGAAAGCTGCCGTTGACATTATTCTTGTGCCAAAAGGTAAAAAAAGGTGAATGTACCGTTCCTCGGGCCTATCAAAAGTCATGGGGGAAATTAGGGTAGGTCGGGTAACCGGAAACTAACATTTTTTACGCCTTCTCACTTTTTTGCATTACACATGCTCATAGTTCCTAATTTCATACATAAGCTAATTCTAGAAAAGCGGCAGGCAGTGCTAAAAGAACGGAACATTCATGTTTTTTTTCATTGGGATTCAACGTCGCACAAACAGACTGGATTATTTGGTAACATTTCTAGCTTAAATGGTGGAGGTAGACCCCAGGCTTACACCTTGGTAGAACCACCGACTTTCCGTAAGCTAGCTGGTCAGCCTTCTTGCATGTGAAATTTTGTCTCGGGTGGGATTCAAACTCAAAGCGTTTAGGGGGAAGTGATTACAAGTCCGAGATCATAACCACTCAATCACGGAGGTCCCTAGGATATACATATCTCATACACATGAGATGAAATTATTTAAGCGATTTTTATGCTTTTGAATATCCTTTAAATTGGACACGTGTTCTCCTACAAACCAATGTCTATTTATATTGTGGACTAAGTAATTAGAAAAAAAAACGTTGGATCGCTTGATCAGTTTGTTTCCAATATGTCACCGAAAACTTCATTCGTCTGAGTTGCCTTCTATTTTTTTTATTATTTCTTGACTATAGATTTGGTCGAATAATTCTAAACACAGTAAAATTCTGAACAGATGATTTAATGAGACAAGCAGCATTTAAAATAACTGATTTCCATTTTGTGCTCCTATTGAAACGAAAATTTATTTCTTGTCAATTTGAATTTATGTGTACATTTTTTCCATTAAACATCTATATTATTCAGATCTTTTTATTCGTAGACGTCCATGAATGAAATTTGAAATTTTGGCCGTACTTATATTTCGGGCGTTGTAAATTTATTTTGTGTTAGGATGACAATGCTTTGTTTGTTTTGTTTTATGTGACTTATTGTCACTAGGGTTTAACGCCATTTTCAACAAATTTTCCTTTATACACAGCGACCGGTTCACCTAACCAGTTTTCCGGGACTTAGCCCTATACTAACCAGTACTAACTTACCCTTCCATAAAGAGCCAGCAACTTCCCCACAAATGGAGGAATATCGATATTTTGTCAAATTTTCATAAAAGGGTATGACCTGATGCGACCGGGATTCGAACACGGATCTCCGGGTTACAAGTTCAGCGCACTAACCACTGGACTACGGTCGCGGCCAGGAGGACAATGCAGTTAGACTTTTTGTGGCTTTACCATTTTGTAAATACAAGCCTGTCCACAAAAGCAATGTAAAGCTTACACTCGGATTCGCGGGTAATATATTTCCCTCCGATGAAAATAATACATTCAAGGCAATTCCAAATATCAAATCCTGTTCTTGCTAATGAAGATTTTACATACCTTTGTGGTTTCATTTTCGAGAAATATGATAGCGAAAAAGTATCTAGTGGTAAGTAACTTAGAACCGTAACTGAATATTTCGATTTATGTTGTTCTGGTTGGAATTACTTAGTTACTTGTCATACTAGTTTGACACCTAATATTACCATATTATCGATTCTAGGACAGCTGTCAGGATCCCACGCCATATATACCGACTTCTCCAAATACATGTGCTCTTGGATACAGTTACGATCCGTCTGACAATAAGTGTGTCTTAGGTATGGTTTGGTATAATGTTTTCATGAACACTATTGTTTCAGATACAGCAGTCTGTTTATTAAAGTGATATAACTTTTTTTCATACTATTCCAATACAGTAAAACATCGAATAGCGACCTCGTCAATATTACGACCACCTTGTCAAAACGACTGCTTATTTTCGGACCAGCTTCCAATAACTGCACTATAATTCATTTTGATAATTGCACCACCTCAATATTACGTACGATTTTTTTTATTTTTTGGTGATTCCAAACTCTACTTGACACACCCTCAAAACACAAAATTTCGTAATAGAAGTATTCAAGGTGTCTCCATTTACCCAAAATGTATGGAAAACTGAAATAAAGCCTCACTTAGCGACCACCTGAATATAAACACTACTTCGTCATAACGACCCGTTATTTCGGACTTGATTTCCTCTGCACGAGTATTTCCTACTGATAATGAGAACACCTCAATATTAAGACAACTCTTGTTACGAATTGTCTTCATATCGAGGTTTAACTGTTTTGAACATGTATCGTACTATTCCAGAATGCGCTGAATATGGGACGACGTTTGGGACATTCAACGGTTTTTACATACCATCCCTAAACAATGCTATCATGTCACTTGGAGAATATGAAGAGTGCAAAGTTGCTTGTCTAGAGGCGGACACATTTTTTTGTCGTACAGCAGATATGAATTCTGCTGGTGTTTGTTACATGTCAGTGGTTACCAAACCTTCTGGTTCTTACGGCGTAGACAGCGCTTTCATAATGTGGCAAAGAAACTGCGCTTAATTATTTGACTTCTGCCGTAATATACTCACACTGAAGATAAGACGGATCTTTCCAAATATATATCCACACAGATAGACATAAAGATATCAATGCGCAGGCATATGCGCATATCCATGTATAAACTGTTTTGAGAATTTTTCTCACACTTAATATAGAGAGACGATCGTTTTAATTTTTAATATACGCACACAGCTATGAATGGAATATTTTTAGTGTAGATTTGTGCACACTTGAATATTTTTCACTGGGTTTAATGCCGTTTTTCAACAATTTTTCAGTTACATACGGCGACCGGTTCACCTGACTAGTTTTGCTGGACAACTTCGCCACATATGGAGGAAATTCAACATTTTTGTCAAATTTTCATAGAAGGGTATGACTTATCGCGATCCGGATTTGAACCCGGATCTCCGGGTTACAAGTCCAGCGCAATAACCACTTGACCACGGTCGCAGCTACACTTAAATGTAAGAAAGACAATTACGTGCAGGAATAACCACTTAGTAGAGGTTTGCTCAAACATAAATGCAAAATTTCTGCTGTGCAATTATACGCATTTCTCCGCGTTTATAAGTGTTATTTCGTTGCATTATTGTCTCACTTTAGTATAGTCGTTATTGTTCCACTACTTGCACGGACCAAACATAAAACCATTATATTGTACTTATGTATGCAAACCTAAATTTGACAATAACCATATACAGGTATTACAAATAAATTGTACAGAAAAAATATATGCTTCATACTCTATTTACACGTGCATTTTGTAAACTTATCTACATGTATTTTCACTAAAACAACACGCGAAAATATGAAACAACTTGTTTCAACAAGAGATTTCGTAACAAATACATATGTACAATCGTATGGTTTTTCAAAGCTGGACATGGAATTAAAATCAATATTTGTGGTATGTATTGCTCATAATAAAGTGTATTATGCCGATCACAGATAACTACAGTGTTATATCCGAATAACGAACACTCATGGGTTAAGTAGAAAAGTTCAATTTTCGGATGCTTTCAGCATATGAGAACAATTGGACGTGTTTTGTGTGCGTGTGTGTGTGTGTGTGTGTGTGTGAGGGTGTGTGTGTGTGCGCGCGCTCGCGCGCATGCATTATATCTTCAAATGTACATCAGTTGCTTGTATTGTATAACATTTGCTGTTGTATGTGAACATAAAAAGGTAATATACAGTATAGTAAGGCATATTAAACACGACTCGACATTGCAACTTGTTATTGTCAGCAGATCGATTATGGGACGCCGCATCTACCACAGACGTTTTTGTTTCATTATAGAATATTAGATATGTCTGCGGCCTCGAACCATAAGACAGAGATTCACTTCATTGTTTTTATCATTTTGTGGTCGTAGGCAATGTGGAATTGTACTGCGGAGTGCTTGATGTCAACGATGCTATAGACTGAGTATTGGATTGTGTGCTTGGTGTGTGCGACACGTGACTTTCCACTCCAAAACCAGTGATGAACACGTTGGAGACGATTATAAACAGAACAAGTACATTTCCAAGTCGATCTAGAAAGACTGCAATTCGTTTCTTTCTTTCGATATTTGGGCTTTGTTTTAGATGTGAGCGGTTTTCGTCTTCAATTGTCTTCTCACATGACCAGATAGCTAACATACACACAGTAAAAATGACCTGCAAATTGAAAGAGCACCGTCAGCAATGGTTTGAAATGAATAGATTATAGATAATTTAAGCTACACTAAAGCCTCGTTAATAATACTACCCCCTGGACCCGAAAAATGGGTCGTAATAGTGGAGTAGTTTTGTTATCAAGTTGAATTTAGTGGAGTTATAGAAAGTCAGTCCAAAATTAAATGGTCGTTATGACATGGTGGTCGTAATATTGAGACAGTCTCTATTTAAAGTTATTCAGTACATTCAACAACAAAAAAATACCCATGTCCGTCCAATAGAGTCAGTTGGCCGGGCAAAGAATAGCGTGGTAATCTTGATACCGACTGTTCGAGACGCAAGTGAGGCACATTAAAGTAAGGCGAAAGATCATAGTAGAGGTACTCAACCCCGTTATTTCAGTCAATAGCACAAAGGCCGTACTAGTATATTCAACTGTTCGTGCATCCAAGACCTAGGTGTAACTTATGTCAATAATTTGACTTAAGATTTTAAAAAAACAACGATGGATTGTCTTCCGAGTGAAATCCATTTATGATGTCAGGAAAAGGATAGTCACCAAGTGAATAATGCATAGCTGATTGCTAAGGTTATCCATAAAAGAGTTGGTTAGCAGTTCGAAAACTCCCCTAATCCCTGAAAAAATGTTTCAGCGGTTTCGACAATTTTGTATTTCCTTTATTCCAGTGTTTTGTTTTCAGTATAAGCAGCACATGATGTTACGAAAAATGCTTATCTACCAACCGACTGTTAGACGTTTTGGTCGCGTAACCAGGTATGAACAATTTTATTGAAAGACTTTACTGAGAAGCATTGGTTTTTGAACTGCGCTTGGTACATAAATTTCTAGTATGTACCGCGGATTAATAGCGTGCAATAGAATGTAATTACATGTTCATATTCATACAAATACATGTAACGTTAAACGTTGCTCTAGTCGGCTCACATTACAGCCTTCGATATTGAGAACACAACAATGAAGTTTGTTGCAAATATTTGATTGTGTAATTTGCGTCCATATCATTTTGGCTACTACATGCTTTTATGCCATAACCCATATCACAGGAACACTAAGCGTTTTGTGAGGGAAGAGAGACATCCAGAGTATTATTTTTTAGACGAAAATGCATTTCTAACATGTTTATCATATACTTAAACCGATCGAACTATATGTCATTTGAGTAACTTCTTGAACAAAGGTAAGTCAGCGTAAGTTAGTTCCTTGACGATTTAAGGTTTTAATGCCACATACAAGTTTTTATTTGTCTGCAATAGCAAATAATAATACATCATACCTGAAGTGAAATTGACATGATGATAAAAGTAAGAAGAATGTAGAAGTAGTCGTTGTTTTCTGACACCAAGAGAGCTTTCAGCTGAGAAACATTGGCCATCATCAGTGCCACGTCCATCATTTGGTGGATAAAATTCCTCTTGCCGACGTAAGCGTTTTGGGTGACTTCTTTCACCACACCCTGACAAAAAACAAGATCGCTTCATTATCTGTATTTTATTGTCACCGGGGTTTAACGCCGTTTTTCAACAATTTTCAGTTATATACGGCGACCGGTTCACCTAACCAGCTTTCCTGGACTGTATACAAACCGGTACTAACTTACCCTTCCACCAGGAGCCGACAACTTCTCCACATGTGGAGGAAAATCGACATTTTTGTCAAATTTTCATAGAAGGGTATAACCTGCCGCGACCGGAATTCGAACTCGGATCTCCCGGTTACAAGGCCAGCGCACTAACCACTGGACCACGACCGCGGCCTTAATCTATATTTTAAGTAAACTAACGATTCCAATGATGCTGCTTAAGGGCCGTTGTGGTATGACTCATCTTTATAAAGAGACCTATAGGTATATCATATCAGCTCTCAGTACAGTCAGACATTGTGTCCGATGGCTGTGACGCGCTATCCAAATCTATATCATTACTCAGCTATTTTAATTGTCAGGAAATTTCATCTCAAAATTTAGGTAAAATCTTCCAAAAAATATGGAGTTAAAATTCCATCAAATTTGAATCAATGGTATTTTTGTGTTTACGTGAACTGGTACCCACTTTAATTCCGAAAACGCCCCGAATGCTTGTAAATGTGGACATCGGTAAGTGATACTAAGACCGTATATGTGGTTATAGTGAGTTTCAAAGGAAGGTAACGCAGTGATTTCTTTTAGTTCAGTCTCTTACGAAATTGTCCTTCTTTACAACGTGTATAGTGAACTCAAAGAGAATTCATAAGCAATACGAGAACATTGAAAATTGTACTAGTTCACACTCTTTCTTCCTACCCTGCAATGCGTTCATGGATGAATGGGTTTGAACATTGTGACATGACTAAAGTTCCATTTCATAATAAATACACAATTTAGAATTAGGGGTGAGATCCTTCACAATATATTATATCATCAAAAATGAATAAAAATTGACAAATGGCTCTTTCTCCCACGTAGCAATGCATTGTTGGACTAATGAAAAAAAAAACACGCGATATTAAAACTACATGAAACAAATGATTGGGTTTTAATATAAAGTTTAATTATATAAGAAATGCTGAGAATCGGTCCAGAACTAAATGGTCGTGCTAATAAGGTTGTTTTAACAATGAGGTGGACGCTGTTTGGGGTTTCATTCTATCGTGTAGAATAGCAGTTGAAGGTTAAAAGCAACTTTGCATAAGATACCTTAACCACAGATTCAGGTTCATCTACTCCGAGTCTTTCTTCCGCTTCTGTTTGGCAATCTTCCTCTATATTCTGTACATTCTTAGATTCCACTTCACTTGAAACCGTTTCCATGTTGTCCAAATATATTTCTAGACATACAAAAATACACTTTTCGCTAATAGTCGCGGATTTTCATTTGAAAATTATATTTGACAGAAACGTAAAAAAACTGAGTTACAAGAATATATGCGTATTACGAATTAACCTTTAGTGTCAATGCACCCGCAATTTATGGCTTTAAAGATAAACTGTACGCATGTTCGTGTTGGCATGTTAAACGTCATATATCTTTTTTTCAAAGGTTTCATAACAGGTAGGAACTATCAACATTGATAATGAAGTGGTAAAATATGATAGTGTTTGTTTAGCACAAATGCATGCATTTAAATTACACATTAATTTTGGATATCCTTCGGAGAATCCGCAAAGCTCGCATAATATTCGGAACATTCCGTCACTTTTCGCCATGTTGTTAATTCGACAAAACGGAAAGGGCCGAGAGATTCCAAATGTAAGAACATTTAAGAACTAGAAATTAGGAGTTTACTTTAACATCGTGTACATGTTGTGTTTTGGTTTCTTTTGTACATTTGACATCAAATACGTATACAGTAAAACCTCACTGAGTGACAACTTCTATAATAAAGCGAACTCTGATTTCAATATTTATTCTATGCTTTAGCTTGATCAAGATACAGGCTCAATATTAAGACGTGTTATCGTTAATCATTAAGCTGGCCTTAACATCGAGGTTTTACTGTGTCAGTGATTATTTTTGTTGAATAGAGTCAAATGCAATGCGAAGATACTACTTGTGAAGTTAGTAAATTTTCAACTTATAATAAATGTATTAAAATTAGAAATGAAATTTTAAAAATATATTGTTTTCTAAGTTAGCACAGTTTGTTTGATACCATTTGACGTATCTCAATTTGTCATCAACACTAAACGGAAAAGAGGTATCAGTCCAACCGACTAATATGAAAGGTTACAGGAGAAATGACTACATTTTATCTTTGACCTAAATTTACAGTAAAAGCTGGGAAAGCGAAATGAAAACCATATCCAACATACATTGGTTGTTACATCCCTACAAAAATTGCAAAGTAGTAAAAACGTGACTGTCATGTTGCTTCTCAGTATTGTTACGATGCTTAAATCAAGTTTGTGTGTTGACTTATTTCTTCATATTTTTTCAATAAAATGATCAGACACCATATTTACATCTTTGAAAAAACAAATGTGAAAGGGTCCTTGCAATTGATGCTTATGATGTGATGAAAGTAAAATCAACGCGTATGGAGGATTTTAACGTTGTGTTTAATAATACATGCACACTCCCTTAGTTCTGCTGGTACGCAGATGAATAAGTATCATGTTAATAGTAGCACATTAAAAATATGCTAAAATAAAGCGTGTATTTAGCTTTAGTACAGATTCATATTCCTGAAATACCAACATGATGAACATTTATCATTGACAGTAAACTATAAACGTGACTTTTCAAAAAAATCGTAATGCGGATTATCTGATATGAATCCAGAATAAGTCCATTTAAAATCGAAGTATGTAGGTGACAAATTATACACAAAATGATCAGAAATCAATCCAACGAACAACCTATGACAGAAAAATATGTGTAGACTTATCCAGAGATAAAAGATATCTTAGAATTGATATAATTAAAGAGTGACTACACGTGTCCTGATCTAACATTTTATTTTAACAAATAATATTGAAATGTTTATACCAGTAAAACATATAACGGTATTATTCTTCATAATAATAAAAATAATACTTAATAGTAAGAACAAAATCCAAAATGATACACACCTTCACTCATTTTATACCGTAAACAAAGTTATTTTATCTATCAACACAGTAGGTATTTCATCTATCAACACAATAGCAAGCATGAGGTCTTTATCACGAACGCCTTCCAAATTACGTAACAAAATATCTTTTAAAAACGGTTGATCATTTTCGATGATGTCAGATTTATATTTAAAAACAATCATCACCACGACCTAATTTAATAAACAGATAAGGCTTGATATACGGGATTAATTATACAAAGTGTGAGCAGGATTTATCGGCCAATGTAAACATCCAAAATCCCAATTGAACATAAAATACGGTGGCCCGAACCAAACTTTCATTGATGGCATATACATTTTGTACTTTGGTCTGTCAAACAATCCCCTCGTCTTTTCAAATATCATAAATAATACGGGTTGTGCACTTCAATTCTAATTTCAAATATTTCTTTTGCTTCATGCGATCTTAGAGTTACAAATGTAATACATTTATATTGGTTTCGTAGCCTGCGGGTATAACAGAGAGCTGGATATTCTGGTCAAGTGGTTAATTGTTCGAACCTTGTCAAGGTGGAAATTTGTCATGATTCCTCACCCATTTTTATATGGCGCAAGTTTTGGTTAGTCACCAAATATGGCATCAATGAACATACAGTAAAACCTCGTTATCTCGAGGGGTCATCGGAACAGACTAAATGCTCGAGATAAACGTGGTGCTCGTAATAACGAGGTTTTTGTTTGTCGGTTGAAACACAACTAAGAACAAATATTGACGGGTCTTCAAGACTCCTCGAGATATCGGGTGCTCGTGATATTGATGCTCGTAATAACGAAGTTTTACGGTATTTTATAACACGCCCATGTCGTAAATATTACTTCACAATCGACGGGAAATGAATCAGTTTTAGGAATATCGTAATATGACACTACATGTGTTTACCCTGATGTTAGTTATAATACTGACACCAATGTATGTATAGTGTACCCTCTCGTAATGACACTTCTTTGGAGTGATTTCATTCGGCCGACATTTTAATTCAACTCGCAATTTAATTTAACCCACAAAGAACGACAACTCTCTACAACGCACGGATGTAGATATGCATTATGTGTGTACATATCAAAGCGAAATCGTTAAATTACCTCAAAAACATTGATCTCACACCGTACTATTGCATTGCTTGAAACTATTTCATATAGTTACAATAAAAGAGGAGGAAGAAATAACATTACATGTGATAATGACAATTATAATAATGATGATAATAACGATAAACACATACAATGTAATAACAGCGATAACACTGATGACAATGGGAATGATAAATGTAATACTGATATGATAATACGTGCAATAAATATGTCGGTGTATGTCTTACTCCATTTGTAACCAATATGATACAGTGTTACCTCGATAGTATTACTACCTCTGGAATCCAGAATATTGAGAATATCTAAATATCATAGGGAGATCATGAAAACTGGTTCGAATATAAATGGTTGTAATTACGAGGTGGTGTTGATATTGAGGCAGTCGCCTGATTTTACTCTAAATACATAACATCTTTTAGAACGTTCAACTTCAACATATCGCCACTGAATTACCCAAATCACAGTATGAGCTCACACACATCCACGAGCAATATTTTGTTTAAAAACAGCTGAGCACGAGAGAGTTTCAACACAATCTAAGTTTGGTTCCATTACTCAGCATTATAAACATTTCTTCGGCATTCTCAGCGGGAGCGTTATCTTTACTATGTGATTCCACACCAAATCCGGTAATAAAAACATTGGACACTATTATCATCAACACTAATAGGTTGCCAACTTTATCCAGACGTTCCGCGAGAACTCTCCTAGACTCGTCCAGAGGATGATCTAAATGAGCTTTCTCTTCCGTATGTTCTTCAAGCTTTTTCTCGATGGACCAGATGATAAGCATGCACACGGTGAAGATCACTTGAAGGAGGATGGAACCGGTGATGAAGACGAATAATGGGTAGAAATATTTATCAGTAGTATCCATAGATAGTAAGGATTTCAATTGCGAAACGTTGGCCATCATGAGAGCAACATCCATCAACTGGTGAATGAAATTCCTCTTTCCCACGTACATATTAGCCACTCCGGCTTCTTTCATATCCTGGTGGAAGTCAAAAACAACCACATAGTAATTGGAATTCTTAAAACAATGATTTGCAAAAGAACACGTTTACAATGAATTCTTTGAGGCGCTCAAAAAATGTTTTATGATAAATTATCCATATTATACTATACTTATTACATTGAAATAAAGAGAGCTTGATCAGGCAACAATAATTACTGCACGATATCCGATCTTTCACTATACAGATATTGTCAAGAAAGAAATAGACCGAGACGGGTTAGTGGAAGTCAGTAACTGCTTTACGCCTTAATGTCCGACGGATATTGCATAGAAAGTCAATTGTCTCCTCCCTCTCTGATTCACTCAGCAGACAGTTACTTCCGGAATGTTGGGGACGGGTTAAGTTGTAGTAGGTAGCCTAGGATCACTGGTTCAATAAATGAAATGTCCGCCGTTCATAACAATGATACAGTGTCAGAACGGCTTTAAACATAATTGA
This sequence comes from Lutraria rhynchaena, assembly GCA_008271625.1. Taxonomy (NCBI): domain Eukaryota; kingdom Metazoa; phylum Mollusca; class Bivalvia; order Venerida; family Mactridae; genus Lutraria; species Lutraria rhynchaena. The sequence continues at coordinate 70,047 of VIBL01000114.1, forward strand.
AACAGACCAGACTAAATTAATCTACAATTATGACTGAAGCGTCTGATGTGTTTTCTGGACCTAAACAGAATGATAATAAAGGTGCTTTTGTGGTAAGACTTAAGTCTTTTCTGAAATGATACAACAATTTTTACGACAAGGTAAGAAAGTTCATACAGTCCCGGTGTATAGGAATACATACTACCTTCAATCCTAGATCAACTTCATCATTTCCCGTCTCGGACGAGCACGGATCAGTCAATTCCATCTGACTTACAGTCTTGTTGTTTCCAGGCATTTTGATGCGCTAAAATAAATTCTATCACGATTATTATTAGGTCGATTCTCGAACTATAAAGAAAATCCCTAAATTGAGATCAATGCAGTAATCTAAAACATCGGTTTTAAATATGTACTCGGGCGGTCTCATTATCAAGTTTAAATATAGAAGGAATATCGAAAACCAGTCAGAAGTCAGAAAACAAATGTGCTGGTCTTAATACTGACGATGTATGAAAATCAGTATTTTCCAAGCATTTACCAAGCACGACAAATAAGTTCGAATCTCTGATAATTACATGTAACTATGAAATCGGGGACTTTACTCATTAAGGTTTTTGAAAATAGCAAATATTAGCATGTAACAAACTAAGAGGCACATTGAAAGTGACTGCGATAAACATCTTATAGAGACGAATAAAAAACAAACCCTATAAAGCATGGACATGTTATGAATGTCTTATTTACAATGCATTATGAAATTTTGGAAAAATAATTATTCTCCAGCTGAACCACCATTAAAGTATAGTTAAATCCCATTTAGTGTTCAATATATCAGGACCACCTCCTCACAGAGACGTGCTATTTTTAGACTGGTTCTTATATACGTCTTCTATTTACATATATCAGCTTACTGATGAGGCAATCTCAATATGAAGTTTGGTTTTAGCCCTTGTTCAGAGGGTTTATGGCGTCACTTTAGAATTACAGTGCAACCTCTTCAGAGCGGCCCTCTCTTGAGCAACACCTCCCCTCAACAAGAAAATGATTTTTCCTACTGGACGATTTAACAATTAATTTGACCTCTCTAGAGCAAAAAAACTCTCAAAATTTTGCTTCTCCCAGAGGGTGTTGCTTTAGAGAGGTTGCACTGTGGTTGTAACAAAACTGCATCACATTGTGGTGCATTTTTATTCGCATAATTGATAATTAACAATTTCAAAATTAGTACAAGAAGTTACGGGTTTTGTTGAACAATATTTACGCACTTATGATAGGTTAGGGAAAAATTATAAAAAGTAACAATAGTTTTATCAATTTTCTTATCAAATTAAAATTAAATCGACATCATTTCATAACTAAGTTAGATGAAATATTATATCAATAAATAAATTGATTTGGTGATATAAACATAAACTATCTAATCATCAGTACATGAACATTGTTCAACCAAGCTCATAATTACATGTACAACTGTACTACTTGTGAATCAATCAATAAGTCATTTATATGCCCCTATATAATTACATTGTATTAATATATTTGATCCCTTTGAAATGCATGTAAATCATTTTGGGTATCTCCAAGCGAAAATTGAATGATGTCAAATCCAAGTAAACGAATTATAATGGGTAAGGGTTATCTGCAAATGTCATTCTATAACAGAAACTCATTGGTATAATAGCCCATTTGGAACCTCTTAATAAGGGTCAACTTTGAACCCAAGCCATAGGTCTACTTTCTCATCTGTCCCTTTGTTAAAAAGTTGAATTTGTACGTTTTTGAGATTATTACCAAAATCCATGATTTAATTTACATTTCTGTTTATCTTAATAAACCATAAGAGCACCCATTGCCCACGTAATAATGATAAAAAACACGCATAAATAAACCAACGATTTTGATGTTGTGGTTAGGAGGGTTAAATATCATTGGTGTAAAATGAAAAAGGTGGTGCCGTATTTCAACGAAAACACGAAATCCCTATGTTGTATAAGATATGTTTTTCTTCCAAGCTGGGTAAGTTATTAACTAGAAATGATTAATGATTAGAACGTAATCTTTTCTTCTGAATGAATTTTTGATTGAATGTTGAATGTCTTCCAACAGAAACGTTAACTAATAACAATGCAAAGGAAATGTTTTAATTATTAAACCACGATAGTAATCAATGTTTTGTTCAGCTTGAAAGCCTAAGTCTCGAGTTTGATGTACAAAAAGATGCAATATAAAATATTACAAGATTGTGTACGAAATAATCAATAATTCATAAAAATCATAATTTAATGGATCGACATGAACCACTAATGTATTATATATTTTTACAAATCTTCCAAGTTCCCCTTTCTCCGTCTGTCCATCCGTCCGTCTGTCCGTCCGTCAGTCTGTGTCCGTTTAGTACTCCGTTCACTGAACATAATAATCAAGCGTAAATGGGAAGTGTCATGAACAAAACTGTTGTTTATATTATTACAACACGTTTTGAGTCTTCAGAATTTTAAGAAAAAATATACCCAGTACTTGTTACACAGCAGAAATATGATCTAATTACTGCTTTTCATAAAAATAATAAGAATATCCGTACAAAAATTGGCAATTTTCGTAAAAAACATAAACATTAAGGTAATACTTCGTATGTGAATAAATTTTGCGTGTAACTAAACATTGAAAGAAAACGTACCTTTCATGAAATACTTTCAAATCTTCTACATATAAATGCCGACACGACACTTTTTATTTCACCACGAAAATATCAAGCGAACGTAAACATCGTTATCTGCATATGGTTGCTGTTCGTGTATTAAAATCCAAAATAATCGTTTTTTTGTTTTAATTGATATATGCTTACATAATTTTTATCTGCATTAGATTTATCTATACCTAAAAACAATAAGTATTTTATCAAAATCGTTGACGAGATATGGTATCAAACAGACATAAATACCTATAAAGGTCAGTTGGCAGCCGATATTTTCATATCTCCAAAATATTTACTTACACCGATGAGTACGGTGTATCGGTCATGCCTAAATGTAAGCCAAACGCTAAAAATGTTTTGACGTCTTAATTTTTATGCATTTTAGTGAGTGAGACTTTTTTATTGTATGGTGTACTGTCTGCGACGTAATGCAAACGACAAACACCACATTCATGTAATATCTAGCGAGTTATACCCATAATGTCTAAAGGTATTATCTCAAAATGGTGCAAACAGATCTTGGGAGCTTTTATAGCTTTTATAGGTTTCCATGATAGAAGATGGTTTACAATGAGATTTTTTTAAAAAATCAAGGACTATCAATGGAGTTATTGTCCCTTTAAATTTGCATTGGAGTCTATGGCACTAGCTAATTTGTAAAGCGTAAAGAAAGAGGACCGTTTTCAATAAAGGAAAACTTACGGTAAAAAGATACAAAAAACACAGTATCAATATATTTTAATAAATAGTCTGCGGAAATCAACCGATTCATTGCAGTACTAATTAAAATGTAATTAATGTCTATTGAAATACCCTTGACACAGTAAATGCCCATATTTAAATACCGCTTGTTTACCCAAACACAAACCAATATCACCTCAAGTCTCTAGGTCGGCTGCTAAAAGCCGATTTATACTTGCAGAGAGCCGAAAGGCGTGTACGAAGTCATAAGATGAAAATTGTTTTTTTCTATTTCTTTTATAATTTGTGACGCACATCAAAGAGTAAATTACATCCCTTTTTAGTATAAAGTTACCATTGCCGCATTAAATTATTTAGCAGGAATTTGTTAAATCGTCTTTTTCTGATTTTATTCAATTAAGTTACGATAATTGTAATCATATTTTGACATTACTGTATGCATTCTCTTATCTCAGAAGAATACTGGACAATAATTAGTTGGCTAAGCGAAAAATGGAATAGAATAAAAAGATTATTTAAATATCCATAATCACGTGACATGCTGTGACGTCAGTGATGATATGTATGAGCGTACCATAAACACGAATATTTTACTTCGGCCTAATCGTGCTATTGCTAACATTCTTTTTGATATACGTATCAAACGGCTACACACATTGATGACATAAATATATATGATAAGAAATTACCAGCTAGCGACATGAGAATTTGGAAAACTATTACGATAAGAGTGAACTACATGTATTTGTTTATATGACACACATTCTACAGCTAATTACGTCGTAGTTTAAAATAGAAGAGCACGTGAAAAACGCCGAAAATAGTCCAACTCTAGTGAGCATTTTTATCTGAGGTCATGCGACCTTACTTAGTAGCTTGGGGAAATACTTGATACAGTTATGTTAACTATCAATGTAATGTTTACTTTTTTATTAGTTACTGGCAATGATTCCCATTCGTTGAATTTCGCATAATCATCCGTGTGTTTGGATTGGATTTTGCGTCTCTTATTAAAAGTTTTTTAGTCATGACAGTTTATCTTACTTATACTCTAAGGTAAGGCTGCCCTTAAAAATTGCCTGTTTGCAATTACGCGAAGGACAAAATAAAAAATGCTTCGACCCCCATTTTTTGGCGAATAAAAAATGTCGCATGTATAGTAAGGAATCTGATACAGTGAAGTATTTATTGATTCCAGGAACACGCCCTTCATTATTTCATTGTTGTATGCGAATAAAGTGAAAAGATTTTTGTGTCTCCAGGAATTCACTTAGCTACTGATTTGGTAGAAAAAATGATGAAACATATTCAGTTAAACTTTCACGGATATTCCGGTCTCGAATATGTTTCCACCAAGTAGACAGTCTTATGTTCTAGCACCTGTTAAAATGTAATAAGTCAGGCACATTAGATACTACGAGCGACAAGTTCGGCATACACGTATACGTTTAAAATGAACACGAAAGTTTCTATGTTTTAAACCCATACACAATGATAATGAAGCTTTAACGCTTCAAAGTCGGTCGTATTTTGCATGCACTGTATTCGTCACTAACAATAATCGGTCAACCAACAATACCAATACAAAATATCAGTTCTCAACAAAAACATATGGCAGATTTTTTTATTCATTTCAACAAACTGCTCAACGCTGTTAGGAAGGTAACAACAAAATATTAAACAAAACACGTAAAAAGAACAATTACTATGATAAGAAGGGTTCAGAAATGCATGGTTCTGGTTATTTGGTAATAATGATCGCTAAATCGCTGGACAGACTACTTGAGATTCAATTAGGTAAATTTTGAAAGTGTACGTATCAAAAATGTCTGACTAAAATATTTAGATCATTTGGTGAAAACTCTCCGGAAATCTGTTCTGAGTACGTTCAAACTTCAGAGGAAGAATTGTTTTGGTACCTACATAAAGTAGTTTCAGTATGGATTTGATAAACAATACGCTCTAAATGCTACTTTTTGCTGCTGTTAGACATCTCCTCATTGGACACGATTGATAAACTTTTTCAGGGCGTTAGGCATCGGTAATTCTACTACCGTGGTGGATCTCCATTTACATAATTGAAGTATTTCTATTCTGGTTAAGTTTTTAAGACTGTGAACCACGATTGAGCGGTTGTTTGTTTCGCTTTTACAATATTTGAAAGCTTTTCTCTGTACGTCATGAGCCGGTTTCCCATCGTACTGGTATTTAGCTGCTTCGGTTAGTGACGTCACTGTCATATTGTCCAATAATGTATCTACAATTTCATGTACATAGTCAATCAATATGACCTCATCATACTTCTGCATTTTTTCAAACTTTTCAGGATGAATTAGAATTGATTCACAAAATACATTGATCGCGTAAATTCCTTTTTCACTTTGATTTGGGTTTGCGCCATTTTGTATCAAAAGTCGGAAGGTATTGATGCTACGTTCGTCCAACCCCAGAGGAATAGATACACTAAGAAAGGCGTGCAAAGCACTACCAGCAAAATTCTCATCTTCGATTGGTCCAAATATCGCAGGGTTTGCGCCGTGACGTAATAATGATTCCGTGCATTTGGTAACAAACCTTCTTATATTTGTCGCATCGTCTTCGAAATGTCTAACCAAAGTCAAAACATTTCCAAATAAACAATGAAGTGCTGAAGAAAACGCACTTCTTCCAAATGCTGTTTTAACGTTCTTTGACTCGGGTTCTAATTCAAACTTGACCTCATCAAAGTTCGGATCTACTCCAGCATTAAGTAGTACAACCATACAGGCAGCGATGTATGGAAAAGACTTTCCGAAGTCTGAAGCGGGGGTGTGGCTTATAAGACTGTATAACGGATATGTGCGGAACGGCACGGGACATACCGGATTTTGTTTGTGTTTCAATAAAACTGATGTCACGGTCAACAATGATTCATACCACTCCTTCTTAAAAGATAAACTGTACGAATAAAGAACATGGTATAAGTTCATTCCACTAAAAAGCGACGTAAGTGATGTATTACATTTAAGAAGGACATCTAGGCATTCGGCATTGGCATTTTTTAAAGCTGTACCTACGGCAGACTTAATATCCTCTGCTGACGATTTCTGCTTTAGCAATAATCTCAGAGCACTTGGCGAATTACTAGCACATGCAGCAGAAAGATGATTGTCAGAACCAGTTATTCCAAGCTTAATTCTAACAGAGGAGACATCTAGTATAGACCTAATACAAACTACGTGGCCACAATCTCCAGCAACATCTAACGGGCTAACCATACTTGAGCCGTCCACTAATTTCACCGAATTCTCTGTTGGATGTTTTGCATATTTAAACTTAATTTTCTTAGTTGAATAGTCATTAGGTCTTTCTTGAATTAGCATCACAGCTATTGACCTGTTGCCATAATTCGCAGCAAGATGAATATATGGGTGGAATTTTGGTTCATGTGGGGGCTTAAACAATCCCATGGCAAAAATAATTCCGACCGCTTCAATATTTCCCGCCATAATGGCATGATGCAACATGTCGTAACCATTGCTGTCAGTCCACGCGAGTAAAGATTTCTTTTCACAATTCTCAAGACATTTTCTCAAATTAGACACATCCTCAGTCGTGAGAATTTTCACATACAATGTCTCTTTCAGTGCTTTGATTTTGTCGGCCATTGCTCATTGAAAGAACTATCCTTCCATATCAAGGTTTAAAAGCGTCATTAACAACTGAGCTTAATCAAAAAGAAGAATCACTATCCTAACATTTAGGAATGCACGGTCCCTCAGGTAAAATTCATTACCTCTTTTAAACTATTAAATAAATTATAAACAGCGTTTTATTCATAAAAATCGCAGCAATCGTTCACTCAACTGCTGCACAAAAACATCCTGGTAACGAGACGCTTGAATACGCGATATTAAATAAGCGTCTAAGGTATGTTTACGTGATCAAGCAGTGCACGGGACAGTTACTAACGCTAGACTTGGGTAAAACTTGAATATTTATTAGTATGCTGTAAAATGAAAATACTAATCTTAGTGCTCTCTCACGTAGATTTATTTGTCATATTATTCTTTTAATGTGATTGTATAGAAAATATAAAAAAACATGACAAAATTTGGATGATACATAATTATTTAAAAGGAAAAAACATCACTTGATGTATTTTTGTATCAATAGTTTTTCAATGTGATAACTTCCCACATTAGTCATAATTCTGTCAATAACATACTCATCGCTTTGCGAAATGGTTTCAACCAATACAATCTACAGAACTTTCTATTATCATTAAATTTAATTAGCTTAAAAAGGATATGTCTATGCCCTTCATTTGGTCTTTGTATACGAGCCACGTGGTATTAACATTAATCTAGTCATATTTAAGAAAAAAAGCGCGGAGAATTAATGGTTTAACAAAAAGTAGACGAACATAGACCTAGAATAACATTAAAACGACCATCACAACCGTCATTTTATTCATATATGTAGCATCACGTAGTATATGGAGCAAGCTGCGGTCTTCATGCATAATCCATGTAATGACAGGGGAAGATAATCGCTACAAGAAAAATGTTGTAGATCATTCATGATAATTTAATTTAATCATGCAGATTAAGACATATGTAAAACATATTAGAAATATCAATTAAATAATAATTATGGAACAGAAGTACAGTAAAACACGGTTATAGCGAAATCAAATGCAGTCAAAGATCGAATCAGGTGAAGTAATTATTCCCTTACTAAGCTTTTCTTCATTTAAATTTAATGGATGTATTCAAATATGGATACTGCACAGTATTTATCCCGGTCCCCAAGACTTCGCTATAACCGTGATCCGCTGTACATCAGATATTGGATATAAAAACATGCTAATCATAAATAACACACCCGAGCACATGCAGTAAACCCTGATAAAATCCACCAAAAATTGTAGACATCTGTTTTTATGCTGAAGTGTCATTATTTAAATGTTAATCTGGCTTTCAAGCCAGAATATTGACTGTTTTTTCACATGATGGCCTTTAATCACAGATGGTAACCCAGAATAGACTGTACATTTAAAACGACAAAGCAAAGTCGGGTAAAGTATCACATGATGGACGCTTTTTTTCCAACTCTGTCTCTTTCTTTCCAAATATGGAACCAAGTTTCTTTGATACTGTCAAAAGAGAACTTCGCCTCCTTCGTAAGATAGTTGATCTTTGCTGTTGCGTAATTTTGGCATCCCTGAGAAGCGCTTGATAAGCTATATTGATAGACATAAATGCATCGGCTGCCGACACTTCATAAAACTGGCATCCATACTCGAGTGCTACCTCGTGCCCCTCATCAACGCCGACATCTCGTCGGTGTGCGAGATCTAGTTTGTTCGCGAGAAGTAACGTAGGTAAAATGAAGGGAGATTTCATTTTGTGTAAAGATTCTATTGTTTTCTTTGCGAACTCAAATGTTTCTTTCAAGCACAAATCGTAGACAATGATAAAACCATCTGCCCATTGTACGTGAGCTTCTGACGGGTAACTGCTCCGCTGGAAAAGAGAAACAAAAAGTAAGAAAAATATCTGTACACAAAAGCTTGAGTATACTTGGATTGAGAATATCCCAATACACAGTCGCCTCTGGTTCTGTCTAAATGCCGGTTCTGGGTGGTATAAGTTCGATCGAATAGTAGATTTCATGGTAGTTCATTTTTAAATCCAAATAATCCACACCCTACATATTATCAAATTACCTTAGGAAGTAAGGCGTGAAATGTTTGCGGCACGCATTTGATACAATAATAGCGGGATTTTGCACGATTTTTTTTTCGTGGGATTGAACTGTAGTAATAAATCAAATTTTATGTATCGGTCATTCAATTCAACGCTATGGTTAAAAAACATGGTATGTTTCAAATTAAGTATCTCCAATTTGTCTGTGAAAGTAAATAGATCTTAGGTTTGCTTATTGTTTGTATATGTGAAAAGAAATGTATGTAATAAATATTTTCAGCGACCGACTGTGCTGTCAAGATACTAAAGTAACAGTAATGAAGTGGTGAGTCCAAGTGTTAAGATCAACTGTATTGTATTTGACTTAGAACCCGTAACTTCATTTTATATTCTATATGTGTATAGTTATTGGGTTGTCATCGTTGCTTGCAAATGAGGACAAAAAACATAGATTTTCGATGATCATGTCATATTTGTGTAAGATTTGCGCCTTGCATGATTATGCAGGCTTACTAGAATGTAAATTAACGTTATTTATTTTATTTTTGATGTCAACAATGTTTTCCATGAAAGTGTGTTTTTTTCAAACAGTCGCCTCAATATTGCACCATGAAATCTACAATAAAGCATTACCATTACCCGTCTGGTCATTTAATAATCTGTAGCGTAGGGTAAATATAAGACTTATAAAAATGTATACATATCGTTTCAAAAAAGTCAAATCGACGAAGTTTTTTTAAATGTTGGCTTTTAATGACGATTCTAGGGGTAAACACATGGACTGAAACGTGAGCCGTTTTATAAATACATTTGTAAGTCACTTTTATGAAGCAAATAGAAAATAAATAATTTCAAGCATGATATTTGTGGGTTCAAACATAGTAATTTCTTTAACAACAATGTTTTGTCGGGGTTCATTCAATTAAGTGCTAACATAGTTGAACTTGTTCAAATAGTTTATATAAGTGGTCTCTCAAGTCAATATTAGAATAATTAAACAATATACACCAGGAGGGATTATTACAAACGGGTATTTGGTTATTTCTGGACTTTAATTCGGTAACCCAAAATTCACAAGAATTTAAATTCATTTTTTATGTTACTAAGTGAGTTCCGTACAACTTAAGTATATTACCCGCTTGGAACAAGTGTCCAGGATTTCTATATCAGTGACATAGTCTTCTTGACGGATACTAGATCGATATATGAGATCTGAAATGTATAAATACAAACGATTAGTTCAATCTAGCGACTTGAGCTGTTAAATTGGAGGTCGTGGGTTCGACTACCTGTACAAGTCATGTTTGTTCGCGGCTGTTTGGTCGATTGTAACGAATCTGTAGTCATTTTCTCTCTTATCTAATTCATGTACATATCATTCTGACTTGGAGTTGGCTGTTGCGGAATGAGAGGACATGGGTTCGTACGAATCGATATTCAGAGGCAAACTCTGATGGCATATGTCTGCACACACTTAGCAAGTTAATTTTCGCGAAAGCTATCTAAGTTTTCGTAAAAAATGTTTTATCTTCATGGAAATGTTTTATCGTCCACTTAATTAGTACGTTTACTACATGTATTTAGAGAAGAAATCTTATCATGAAAAGTTATTGAATTTTGAAAATGTGTTTCTTTTTCATTAACATCTTGTAGATTTTCGCGAAAACATTCTGATTATCTTATGCAGAAATATGCCACCATACGAAACACACCAAAACAGAGTCGATAAAACAACATTAAGTACTAGTATCTGATGGATCCAAAGATTCCTAAAGAGACTGATAATTAAAACAAGAGTAAACAGAAGCTGCCTTCTACAGGAGCATCCAAAATCAGAAAAATAAAAAAAATCAGAAAAGAATTTGCTTCAATGATTTGGCTTTCGTGCGAACAGTCCACGCACGTTAACAATACGAAATGACGGCAATGTCTGGGGTATGTACAACAACGACGTACTAGTAACTTGTAGATATAGATATATAACGTGTTAGTAAACACTGGTTGAATACATTCAGTTTTATAGTTTACCTTGATCAGAATTGTACTCTCCAATAAATCGTTTCGTCAGGAATCTCACGGTAACCGCTGAAATGGAAGAAAACATTATACTTGTTTTGTTGGTCGGCTTATGTTGATAATGAAAGTCTAAATCTTCTTCGACGTAATAAAATAGGAGCCCGACTTGATTTGAAAAATTCCTCTCAGACAATCAATGAGGAAACATGTTGATACCTCATATTGGGGCGTATATTACTGTTTTCTGCCTGTTCTGTTAAACAAGAAGCTAAATGATGCATACAAGATGTCATACGCTCATGAGAATCCCATTGTCTGTTTCCTACCGACAACAGGGGCGGATTCTTGGAATTGTGTGATGGGCCGGTCGTAATTCTGACCGCATACCGCATGGAGTTTTAAACTGTTTTATCTAATCTCTATGAGTAACCATGCAATCGTTGTACAAATTCATGATGACGCATTGACATTATTGACTCTTAATACAACCTATCTAGTTCAATATGAGTTTTTCATTATGCTTGTCTGAGTTGTTAGGGGGAGGATCCCTTTATATCTACAGTACCCCCCTCTCTTATCCGCCCTTGAACAATATCGTAATTATGTGCACAGGTAATTGGAGTGTAAACAATGTTAAAATCTCATTACTTTTATTATCAAAGTTAATAGAATTACATTTCAAACTGATATGTAATGTATCAAGCCACAATTAATTCACACTTAACTTTATACGTAATCTTTTTATAACAGAATTCTACGAGATCGCGATTATTACAACTTTGTGGCCCAAAATAAAATCGTATCAGTCTCCACAGAACGATGCCAGAATTAAAATAGATAATTTATAGCCACTTTTTTTATTTAAAACAATACATCACTTATGTTGAAAGGAGATACATCATAAGAAGTGCGACCTCAATATCAAGACCACCTCTTCACACTTTTTAGGACCAGTTGTAAGCTTTCACACTTTTTAGGACCAGTTGTAAGCTTTCACACTTCTTAGGACCAGTTGTAAGCTTTCACACTTCTTAGGACCAGTTGTAAGCTTTCACACTTTTTAGGACCAGTTGTACGTTTTCACACTTTTTAGGACCAGTTGTAAGCATTCACACTTTTTAGGACCAGTTGTAAGCTTTCACACTTCTTAGGACCAGTTGTAAGCTTTCACACTTTTAGGACCAGTTGTACGTTTTCATACTTCTTAGGACCAGTTGTAAGCTTTCACACTTCTTAGGACCAGTTGTACGTTTTCACACATATAGGACCAGTTGTACGTTTTCACACTTATAGGACCAGTTGTAAGCTTTCACACTTTTTAGGACCAGTTGTAAGTTTTCACACTTATTGGACCAGTTATAAGCTTTCACACTTGTTAGGACCAGTTGTACGTTTTCACACTTATAGGACCAGTTGTAAGCTTTCACACTTCTTAGGACCAGTTGTACGTTTTCACACTTATAGGACCAGTTGTAAGCTTTCACACTTCTTAGGACCAGTTGTACGTTTTCACACTTATAGGACCAGATGTAAGCTTTCACACTTTTTAGGACCAGTCTTCGATCTTTACCGTGTATATATTAACTCAATAATAAAACTACATTAAAATATCAGGACCAATTCTTTTGGTGGTGTCTCATGTCAGAATAGCTAATATTCCAATTACTAGTGAAAGCTTATGAAGTGGGCAATGTGACGATTCTTTCAAACAAGCCAAGTGCGAAATTCTTTACAAACACTTGGTATTTAATTTGACTGTTAGCCTGTAGGAAATATTCACTTCTTACACCTGTGCTTTTTTAACTAACGTATTCTAATTATAGTAAAACATGCGCAGCTCTCAAGTGAAACTTCTTCATGCGTAGCAATTATACTTGAATTATCCTGAAATTAATTTGTAATTACACTTTACTGTTATCATGTCTGGACAAAAAGGAGTAACAACCTCGTGCCAATATTCTTATATACCTGAAGCCACGATGTACCAGACTTTTAGTTTCTATCTCAAAACAACATTAACAATTATATACTTAAAGTCACGTATGAAAACGGAATGTGTTTTTAAATCAATGCTCTGAAGTCATACAATTAATATTTATATTCGTGAGGATTTGATTTCGTGGATCAGCCGACCCGCGAAATCCACGATATTAAATCCCCAACGAAAATTAGTAAAACCACAGTACTAAAATTAAATTGATTGTTCAAAGAAATCTAAGAACTGAGTTGAAAAATGTGGCAAAAGAATGGAACCCTAAAATGTAATTACAGTAAAACCTCGATCATGAGACCCATTCCGGGACCCGAAAAATCGGTTGTAATAATGAGATGATCCCATTATCAAGTTGAGAAGTAATCGAAAGCCCGTCCAAAAATATGCGGTCGTTATATCAAAGTGGTCGTGATATTCAGTCTGTCACTATTTAAGGTTATACTGTATTTAACTTTTATTCCAAGTTAAAATATTTTTATTTCGTCTAATCAATAGGATATAGTCGAATTCTACGATTCAGAAACAATCTAAACGACCCATTGAGGTATACAATTTTTATAATAACTTAAAAAAGAAGCAATGCTCTTGATAAAACAATTATCATTATAGAAACCAACAGTTCTTGATAGATATCGCCTCCTCAATGAAGAGTAATTTCACCCGATATTACGGAATTCTGGGAATGCTTCTATCGTACAATCGTATATAACTGAATTTATTTTCAAAATACATTCATCGTAGTGTGTTTCTTTTCAATACTTTCAGCAAAGCGAACTTGGTAAGCAACAATTAATACACAAGTGTATCGGTATAAATAAGAAAACATTTCATTAAGTCGCGGAAAGTACTTTCACGTCAGTTTTGGAAAGGCGCGTTTTTTTTACTATGGCTTCTGTCGTCGCCCTAGTCATAGTCAATTGAAGTGCTTGCCTACGTAAGTACTAAATATCAATCAAATGGATAAGTGGACTCGATTAAATATTAATGAACACGAATATAAAAAAAATGCAAAATATAACCAGCTGATTCTCTTTATATTCGTATTTCAAGGACAAGACATTCACTGGTATTTATTTGTTGAACACTAGTCAATATATAGAATGTATAAAAGTAACCAGGTGGTGAAAAGCTGGACAAACACTTCCGTCGCTAGATGGTCTGATATATTGACGTTTTTGTCACAAATAAAGGGCATTTTGTACACTGTTGATGAAAGGAATAAAACATAGATCTTGACAATGACGGAAATATAATTTGGAATCCAATGTTCGTCACTAGCATCTGTGACAATGACGCCAATTTCCAGGCATATTCCTGATATCTATACGCGTGAAACGATGTGGATCAATAATTGACAGAAAAAATATAGGCATTTATTATGAACTGTTTTAATGCAGTCAGGCCATTGTTAACTACTGCCTATTAATAAAGGCCGCCATTTGATCAACGGCCATTTCTTAGCATTCATAGATCAAATATCAGATCAAATCAGAACCTCTATCTGTAGGAATCATCTTGTATCATTGGTTTGTTGTGAATTGTTTTTTTTTTCTGACATATTTATTTATTTATGTATATTGTATTTCTCCTTCATCGAGGGTGCGTGTAAGATTGGGCTTGCTAAAGCTGTGTTAACCCAAATTTCATAGCCCATTCATAGGCGATACCCCTAAGGAAATTACTCAAGGAAGTTTCGTACCCCTTTGTTTGTACGTTTCTTTGAGTTGGGTGGGTTGCTGGACTTTGGCGCATGTTACATTTTTGGGAAGGTGGGATTTTTATTTTTTCTATATATCCCTTAAATAACTGGTCTCTGGGAGGGTGCATGATCCACGTTGCAGCACTAGCATTAATTTCTGTTCCATATTTATCTGAATGATTTAAAGACATAAATACGTATACAGTATACATGTAATAGCTTATCCCAATCAAATAACATACATGTATATAATTATAACATTTTCTCACTTTATTTACGGGTAACAGTCAGTGCATTAATTAACACATAATTTCGGACTATCACTTATCAAACTTATAAGAAATCGGAATTTGTTAGAAGAAATATCATACCTGATTTTCCGACGTTTTTATCTCCAAGAACCGCAATTCTGAGAGTTGACATGTTGCTATGGTAACGATTACGAGATGTATACGAAACTCTGGTCTCATTTTGTCACTCCATTTTTGACGATGTTCCTCTCACATAGAATGAAACATTTATTTTACTGTCACAGTATTAAATCCATTTTTCGTCTTTCCACGTTTTATTAATAAATATTTGTGTTGAAACTTTTCATGTTTCATACAAGCGAAGTTCAGTCGATGTGTGCCAGTATTGATGATTTTGTTAACCCCTCCAGATAAATTAAAACAAAACTAAATCACTTTAAAAATTCGAAACTAGATCAGGTAAACTCGGCGCATTTTCAAGTTTTCATCCTTAACGTGTATTTGTACAGATAATGATAATACTGTTGGACGATTTACGTATTTAATGTAGGTACTCAAAATCATCAACAGTTCTTCAGGCTAGATGAGATTATTAGCTTTTGTGTAAATAAATCCGTGTTTATATGCTGTGAACGAAAGGTTGGGATATACGTGTATAGTCAATGTTTGTATTTAATCATTGGCATATTGTCATGTTCAGCCCAGTTAATCCAAGTGCATACATAAATTATTTGCTCTGAATTTAAAACCGCACAATACTATGATGGTCAAATTTCAAATGTTTAAATCAAGATATTTAATATGTGCATTTAATGTATACATAATGTACATTTTTAGGAAAGAATTTCCTTCTGAAAATGACAACCACACGAATCAAAGAGACATAGAGTACGCTAAACTGAGAAAAACTGTTACAACAAGAAAAAAGGGTGGAAGAATGGACGGACGGGCGGACGGACATGGGTTAACCTAAAACCTTTAAACCATTACACTTTATTTATTAAAAACACCATAAGTACCTATACGCAAACTTTTAATGGCAATTATGATAATATTTTGATAATAATGAAAATAATTCATGATACAACAATTATCATCATATTAATACCGATACCATTATAACATAGTTAAGATATTGAGCTGTACTTAAATGATAAAATTGTATAGGATGCTACTACTATAATGATAATAATCATAAAATACCTCATATAATGAAGATTTTTTATTTGTAAACAGCACTAAAAATGATAACACAAGAAACCACCACATTTACCCAGACATGATAATAATTATATACATACAATTATTTGGAACTCAAAAGCATGCGTGTTATATACATGAATGTAAAAGTTTATGAAATTGGCAAAGAAAATAAAATTCAGGAATGTCTTTTTTCCGCAGATAATAGCACAGCTTTAGCTCTTTCAGATTCATAAGATTCGAAGATATCGATAATTTCGTACAAAACAGATGCATGAAAAGATAAAACAGATATTGTTCTTACATACAATCAATATTTAATTAAATAATAAGTGTTAATTATACCTTAGCATATTGTAGGGTAGTTCGTTGCGCTAGAAATACAGTTAAATGTATCTACAGCGGCAGAACAGCAATAAGCCATATTAACTGCGGTTAAATATGTTCTTGACACCGCCTGTGAATAGAGACCACCTGACTGTAAAGGCCAGTGGTTTACTCCTCATTACCCACATCCAGTTATTTTGAATTCTATATAAGGATCATTGTCATCAAAACACTTTTTACTCACGTGGGGATGATTTTTATGGGCAGTTTAGATTTTAAATTTGTCCCTTGTATAGATATTAAAATGTGTAGGTTGTTTTTAAATAGGAAATACTACAATAATTGTATTTGATGGTATTTCAACGACGGTGTTCATAAGAATATATAGCACGGTATTATTGGAACCGTTGTCACGTGACTAAAAAGTAGAATTGATTCTTCTTCGATTTATCTAGCATGATAATAAATATCAATTTTTTTATTTAACGACAGTAAATACTCAAACGCCTGATCCTAACCCTAATATTGTTCAGGATTATTTACAGACCGCAGAGAAAAACATGAAGAAATTATATGAACAACACATACTAGTTAATAATTAATGTTCCCTTTTGATCTATCACCCCTGAAAATAAGTCACCAACTGAGTGAAAAGATATTTAATCTATCTATTTTGTATACATACAACACTAGAAGAAAAACATTAAAAATGTATGCACACAGGGTAGATTGTACATTGTATATATATTTGCTGTAAATGTAACAGGTCCTACAAGACCCAATAAGTGATCGGGCCTTCTGTTCGATAATTTTTGTGCACACAAGCATTTTCAATTCTTACGTAACATTGACCAATTGAAAATATTTAATTTACATTTAGCAGAATGCTTTAAGTAAGTTTTTCAAATATTAAATTCGATTTTCCAAACTTCTTACCACATATTTGATAATATGAAGTGTAACTTTTATATAGTGACACATTTCGTTTAGGCTGATATGAGTTAAAAACTTTAAACGAACATTTGTTGATTTAGCCATGATAATACCAAATCAGCAATGAATGATTCAGCCAGATAATAGAATAGATTTTTTCCAGCGATATTAAAACCTCATTTAGCGATCATTTCAATTTTAAGACAATGTCATTATATCGACCACCTTTATTGAATCGGTTTTCAATGTTTCCACTATATATCAACAGGGTAGTGAGAGCCTATCCACCTTTTAAAACCTCTTTAGTCCTAAATGAGTTCTTGGCATCTAGTATTTACTTTAACGGTCATTTAAATCTTCAAGAAGTGACACGGATTAATAATTGTCCTTTCAATAGTGTTTCCTGTCCTTTATCAAGAATTTACTGACAACACTGCACAAAACGTTTTGTCGTTTATAAAAACGACAAAATATTTAACAATTATATCCAATATCGAAATATTCAGGAGATTTGTAGCACAACTATTTGGTCGCAGAAAAGTCTTGTTTTCATTGATAATTTGTGTGTAACAAAAGACACTCCTTATCCTGAATTAATTAAAAATCTTATTCAAGGTCAAGATCATACAATGTCGTTCTGCATTTTTGACACAAGGAAATACAGTCGAGAACAATGAATAATCCAAAAGTTACTAAAATCATTGATAGTCCCAAAGTACCTATCAATGTGGATGACTGCCTCGGATCGTCAGCACTAACAAGCTTTTGCAGAGCCAACGTCGTACTTTTTTCGTCAACTTTAGTGTCTCTTATAAGTAGTTCAATTATTTCATCTTCTGATAAACCTTCGAACGAACTGTTGACTTTGCAAATGCATGGTAATAAATACAACCTTGGATGCAATGGGGGTGACGTTGACACTGGTGTCGTTGGTGCTGATGTTGTCGTCGGTGCTAGTGTTGTCGTTGATGTTGTCATTGATGTAGTCGTTGGCGTTGTCGTTGATGCTGATGTTGTCGTTGGTGTTGTCGTTGGTGCTAGTGTTGTCGTTGGTGTTGTCGTTGGTGCTGACGTTGTCGTTGGTGTTGATGTAGTCGTTGGTGTTGACGTTGATGTTGTCGTTGTCGTTGGTGTTGTCGAAGTTGTTCCTTGAAAACCATAAACACCGTATATTATTCAATTTGTTAAGCGCGCAGATTCAGATTAGGAAAGAATAAAGATGAAATAAAGGTGTGTTATTGTGTTAAACAGAAATCTCAAACTCTCTTAGTCCAGTCAGTAAAGCGTCATATCTCTGATTAATACCAGGTAGACGAGGAAAATGTTTCGCCATCTCCCAACACTGATTCATGCATAACGAGTATGGGTTGCGTGTATGGAATGAAGAAGAATTTCATTAGGATATAACGGATTGAACAGTTAAAATAATAAGTGAGGGTTACGAAGTCTTAATGGGAAAGCAGTTTATGACACTGAACACTTGCATCAAGAGTTTGATATACGGTACCTCTTCGCTACTGTGTGAAAAGCACATCAAATGTGCTTATTGACCTTAGTAACACTGACATTTAGACGTCCACAGAATAAAGTATTTCCCGACATAATGACGTAACAGAAGTAATTAACCAAAGAGATTCAATAGTTTTTTAATAGTCCAACCAAGACAGATCAAAATTCAAAGCGGACACAGATATCAATAAATTCGACATTACTGATAAATCAAACAAACAAGTCGCTAACAAAGAAGCAGGTAACACACCAACCAACCAACTAGTTATTATATGTTATGTCTATATGAGTTGTTTTTGTTTAAAATGTATACTTTACCACAATTTGGTGCGGAAGTTGGAGACCAACTACCATCTGCTTGACAAGCGGTTATGCTGTTGCCACTAAGAAAATATCCTGACAGACAAGAAAACTGAGCCGTATCTCCCTCTTTTAAACCAGTATAAGTCATAGCACCGTTTGTTGGAATGGTGGGTGGGCTGCACACTATAAAAATGGATATGTCAATACAAATTTGTCTATGTAAACATTTGACCCTCTACAATCTTCCCGCAAGATTATCAGAGATTCGTGAGAGAATCCATTTTTATCTTTTTTATCCAGCCAATTCAATCAGCTTGGTGAAAAAGAAAACTTAAGTCGAAAAGATTTCCTAATAAAATTTAATCCGTCTAATGTCTAAAATTAAAGTGTTACTTTCTATGTGGTCTTTTTTGTAAACCATACATTAACGTAATTATAGCACAATTCTACTGCTTGATTAGTGGTATGTATTTACAAATATCTTCCGATTAATAGACAAAAACACACAAATCTTGAGTCTTGTCGGTCTTAATTCATGTAAAACCGCGAGCATACTAGGACGTCTGTATACGTACCGTTCAAGTCACACGTGACAACATCCACCTTGTCATAATATGATCCAGACGTTCGTTGACATCCGCTACTAGGACATCCCGTGTACACGTAGCAAACACCGTAACCGTTATACATGATATTGCAATCAGTCCCATTAAAAGCTAACTCCACACACAGCGTCAGACATTCCTCGTGAGAACTAACGGTAATGTTCATCAGTGGGACAACCGCCGGTGATATTCTTGTATTGCTATATGGTATCAATGTTACGTTGTTGCAACCTAAATACACATTGTACATGATTATGTTATTAATTACCCCCTGCGTTCACTTGCCATATTATAAATATAATTAAGTTTCAGCATTTTATTAGTTGAAAAACTTGACTTGGAGTATGGCTGAGCATAAATAAAAATAAATAAATAAAATAAAATCACGATTCTGATCAATATTTTTCTCCAGTCGCCGCCAGATCTTGCTCCTTACTATAAAATTAGGAATTAAAAATAAGACTATAATATAAAATATTTACATACCGTTACCACATCCATCCATTCTAAATATTGTGGAATTATATGATGATCTTCTAAAAGTTTTTGGACAAGTAAAATACCAGCAAGTCCTAGATCCAACACTGGGGTAGTCTTCATTAAAAGCCGCAATGGTGACTGTTGGGTTGTCAAAATTCTGGAGGCAATCTGATTCACTGGATCCATAATAGCTAACTTGACATTCAGAATGGGGGTTAGGAAAGCAGTTCTGACACCTCTGCAATGTTGGTGTACATGTTTCCGCAATATCTACAACGGTCGTTCTTGTTTTTAGATATACATTTTTAATCTCTTTAATAAAACAATGGACGCTTTTTTTCGCCGAGGAGGTACACTACTCGTAGCTGTTTTTTAGAGGTGATAATTAATATTTTATTGTTCCTTAAATTCAAATAATGGATAGGCTAAAAAGAAGTAAAAATCAAAGGAAACAAGGGCGTCTTTAAATTTGAATCAACATTAAAAATAAGAAATAAGTCGCGTCCATTAAATCTGGGTCTTATTGAACAAAATTGTATTTCTACTGCGTGTCTCATACTGAAGTTATTTTCTCACATATCTACTCACCGGGTTGAAGAAAATGGATATATGTTTAACATTTAAAATCTTGATACAGTCTATAATTACACAGTGTCCACTTTTTGCGACTTATTGATTTTTACGGTGCTAATACGATCATCCGAATAATCGCACTTTTCGTAAAATTTAATGTTCATAAAATTCAATTTTCATAAAGATAATTTTCGGTAAAATTGCATCTTTTTGTGTGAATAACAAGGAATTTAGACGGAACAGCTAAAAAATTGCAAACCAACTGTAACTGACAAACGAAAGGCGAAACAAAGTACAATGATGGAATAAGTTTACTAAACAATGTGATATTAAACGAAAATATCTACTTATACCAAACGTAACAATGGTTGAATAACAATGCTTTTTAAGTTCATATCTATAAACATGCCTTTGCCTCTTTTCATCAGGGACAACTGGGAATTCCCAACTGCGTAACATGCATAGATAAATATTTATTATTATCATTATTATAAACGTAGCATAGCCAAGTAATCCCAAATTATTTAATTGTATATTAACATAAGGAGCATACTTACCTAAAAGTATGAAGAACAAAAACCAGTTTGTTTTTACGTAAATATCCATAATTACATTAATATATCATTTCATAACTGTAACTGTGTTCATTCGAATGAAACATTTATTATTTAGAATTTACGTGTTCCCACATATTCATTTACACTTGAAACTCGAATTTTAACAATAAAAAAATGCGGCGATACATTTATGTAAGCGACCTACTGGTCTTTCGACATCAATATCGACAAAGTTCAAAAACCCCGACTACTAGTAAGTAAACTTTTATTACTTGCAAGTATGTTAATATCGATAATTACGCAACAACATTTAAAAGAACGGACATAACTAACTTCAAGTTAACAGTTCAAATATTTTTTTCATTCTTTTTAAAAAAAGCTGAAAATATGTTTACAGTTCACCATTTGCTGCTTGTAATACACCTAATGCAGTAATTTAAAGAAGGAAATTTGTCAGGAGGAGTTCAAAATGACCGCTTATGCTAAGTGACCGTTAAGCACAAGTTTCACTGTACTTTCTGATGCTCTCCAGGTTGAATCTTTTCGTTTTATTCTAATAAGCAATCAATGTGTAATAAATGTATGTGCGTCAAAGATAACAGTACATATCATATTGTGCTGATTATACCCACTTTGCATTAGAGTAACTTTCTGTGTTTTTCATGGACAAGAGGTGGCCCTAAAAGTATAACTGTCAATTAGCGACCGCCTCAATATTACGACTACCTTGTTATAACGACCGCTTATTTTCGAACCTGCTTTCAATAACACTCCTATAACTCGACTTGATGAGACCACCTCATTATTACGACCGATATTTTGGGTACCGAGATGGGTCTTATTACAGGGGTTTTACTGTACATACTAAAATGTTCTGTAGGTTTTGTAACCACCGGGTTAAATGACCACAAGTTGGTTCGGATCCCAAATTTCAATATAGTTTCCATGATGGCTGTCGTTTTTCATCGTTTCACTAGAAATTAATTCATTATTCACTGTTATATAAAACAATGTTGCTTACAAATATTAGAGAAAATCGTAATTTTCTAACTTGTACTGGACGGCATTGTACACTACGACGTTCCAATTTAGTGGTTAAATCAGCAAGATTGCGTACACAGATAATAATAAAATTGTATGAAACTAATGATCCTATACCAGTATGTGCCATGTTCTCTGCAAGCAACTGCAAAACTTACGGGCATTGGAGAACGAATTATCGTAGACACAATGTTTTCGACCGGATCGTCATAGAGAGCTCGAATTCACGAAATCTACTGCTCTGTCAATTGGGCTAAGCATGCGGTTCCAAAGCAACAGAGTTGTGCACGCACACTTCTTTCACCCTTGGTGCCATATCATTTGTTTGGGTTTTTTAAGGAAATCGTTCGCACAGAATCACCTTAGAACTCATCGACTTAGTAATTTCGATGCCTTCAATTGTTTATTTCTCCATAGTTACAGAGGAAAGAAAATATACTTTATTCTCCACCCGAAATTATGAAAATTCGTTCTTTTGTAATCACTAATTAGGATTTTTTGTACTTTGATAACAAAGGACCTGAGTACAGGTTTATGTTTGTTTATATTTGGTTTGTTGACCATGATAATTAATGTGTCAAATTACTGAAAATAATATAGAGATACACAAATGAGAAAGAAATGGCATGTAGTAATTAATTAATTATTATTTGGTTATGTGACGCAAGCGAAGGTACTTTATTAAAATTGAATTATGGATTGTCAATTAAATTATTGTATTCGTAAAGAAATTTTTGTTCAAATTGCGATTGAGTTATTAATTGCCCATACTTTAATTATTTCTTGTATCACGTGAACAATGATGAGATCAATATTTATACAGACATTGTTCTGACTAAATGTTTTACAATATTTCCGTATGTTTGAACGGCCAGTGGGTGGATTGTGTAGAATGTGAGAGGCTAGAAAATGTTAGTCAAGTTTGCGGTTACCTGACCACAAAAAAGTTAGATTGGTAGTTCGGAGAGTATTTCTTTCTTATTTTTGTTAAATTTACCATTTGAGGGTACGAGGTATGATTCGTCCCCGAATATTTTTCTGCTGATGGGGTACAGTGTTTTTATGAGCCTTCTAATGGATTTTTTGTTGCTTAATATGTAATAATAATATTTAATATTTGTAGATAACTTAAATATTTTTTACGTTTTTTCTTTACATTTTAAGCCAGCCACACCACATTAAATGAATATCAGTTTATATAAGAAATTTAGATAAATGTATGGAAGTGAATCGTTCTGTTTTTATTATACTTTACGTCACATATCAGGACGACTTTCTTCTCCGTCAGGATGTCTGTGCTGTGGGTATGTAATACTAGTCCTCAGCTGAACACGTCACCATGGTCCGAGATTATAAAACTTGAGATCCACTGCGAGCTCAAATCTCATATTTTGTCCTACCGTGTTTCTAACTTAATTATTATTAAACAATGAAGATTTCAGTTCAACGTTATTCTGCCAGCTAAAATGATTGGAAAATGTATTTAGTCATTGGACTACAATATCTTTCAAACTAGAATGCTTTTCTTATGAAATTGGGATTTGAGATCGGAGACTGTTCTCAAGTTTTATAACCTTGGGGCCATGTAGAGTCAGGGTTCGTGTAGCAAGTTCCCCCTTTCTTCGAACGCAACAGTGCGACTGCACGCTGCTATTGGCCCCCGTCTACAACCATTTTTTTTCTGAAAAGTGATATTAAGAATCATTAAATTTCCACAAATTTGTTACCACTAAAACAATGCAAAATACGTCTACACGACACAGACTTCACGACAAAGTGCTTCTTGAATTTGTTTATAATCCACTGATGCATGTTGCTGGGTTTTGCGTTTAGTAATTTACCTTTTTCACATATGAGAAGCCGTCAGAGGACATCAGTTTCACTCGCTTGCGTTCTGTACCCTCATCTACGACCTCGTACGTGACCGGTCCGGGATCTTGACCCACGGTCTGGGAGAGTGGAGGCGAATTTAAAAATTAATATCTGGTGACCAATGCTCATGATTAAAGGAAATAAATAAAATGCATTTTTTTCAGTGAGCAAGTATATTCCGCATCAGATATAAGTATAATGAATATAGACCTAATTCATGAAATGATCAGCAGGAATCATTAGAACGCTTCTAAGAATTGAGGTTTATGAAAGTTAGTCAACAGTTACAGATTTACAATAGGCTACTTTGAACTAAACAGTTATTAACGTTTAACATAATGGAACATTCCATAGATAATAACACAATATATTGAATTAAGGTATCATTTGTTTTTGTTTTTTCTTCGAAGAATAAAAAATGTACCTTGTTTATAAAACACTAACCTATTATTTTTTATACCAAATGTAATTCTGATATTTTTTGCCTCACACTTATGAGGTGTCGAATTGTCCAGACAGGTAAGGATCGAATTGTCTTGACTTGACATGAGGGGTCGAATTGTGCTGATATCGTATTTGCATGCGGCACGTACGACAAAGTATCTAATAAATATAATAAAAACACTCAAAATTAAGTAAAGCGTATCTAATTATAAAACTATATTTGTTAAATATAATATTAATGAATGAAATGATTGTATTTGCGTACACGAAGGCTGTATTGAAAATACAATTCATATCCGCTGTTTAGTCGTACCCGTAATTGTACGTCACTTAGATAATAATTTAACGGTGTTTAACCTTTCGTCGATGCTCTTCATAAATCTTAAAGTAGTCCCCGTTCCATTTTGCAATGCTGTACAGCCACGGTCAACGGTAAACTAGTACCCGTTGACTCTGGTGTACACAACCATTGGTGCACTGCAACATGGGACGGGGACCAGTTTAATGTGTACTATGAGCTCAATTACTAGAGATTGCTACGAGTTGAGTCAACGAGAACCAGTCAATTTATACCTAAGGTGAACTGGTTCCCGTTGGCTCCGGTTGTACAGAGACCTTTGGCAACATGGATCGTAAACTGGTACCCGTTGACTCAGAGGCACAGGAGCACAGACACTTGGAACGGGGACCAGTTTACATGGAGCGAGGACCAGTTTATAACTTAAAATAATTAGTTACCTCCCTTATTAAATCATTATTGCGTTTTAGAAGGCTTTGAAAAAATATATTTTTAGTTCAACATTGGCAGTAGAACAATTATTTTTGTATGCGTAATTGTTATAAAGAGTACTGTCAAAAAAGCTAGAATTATCATACCATTATGACTAACAGGTAATTTTAGATTATGACGTATGGCGGGTAACAGAATCACATAAACGCTTATTAAAACAAGAATGGTTAATGAAGCGGATCATGTTGTTAGCCTTGGCCTAGGAAGTACACTTTGCATATTTACTTTATATGTTCCATCGTATAAGTTTATTGTTATTGGATATAGAATAAAGTGATTTTTACCTTTAAAGCTACTCTTACCATTCTATTGCATTTCAATGCGTGACAGATTTTAGAAGCGGACGATATCGCTACAGGTAATATTTAAGTTAAATAGTTCTCGGAGACAATATAATTCAACTAATCTTAGATGTAAAGATAGTATATGTACGTTAAAGGTTATGATTAATAATCAACTGACCTTTGACATAGAGTTAGCATACGTATAGCAAACGTTATAGATAATATTCGTAAAACACGGGACTCTGTCTAGAGCATGTAAGTCACTAAAAAAAAATTTTCTTATTAAACAAAATACAGTACAATATGAAAAGTATTTACATATTTTTTGTCATTTCGTGAAAAACTACTTGCGCAATGGAAGAATATTTTATTTATTTTCATAACCGAGACATGAGTCAATTATAGAACAGTGTATCTGTAAAATATTCCAACTTCTGTTCAAATTTTAATTATATTATAAAAAGAAACAACATTTAATATAAATTGCATAGCAGACAATGTCCCATTCATGGTCATTCATCATCTGTTCAAAGTGTTTGATATTTGATGAAGTATTCATTTCAACTTGTATCATGAAAAAAATTGCATGAAATTCATGCTGGAAAGAATGGAAGTGAAGTGTTGTCTGTGCTGTTCATCAATTCATCAATAAATATTTGTTCATAATTTATGTTCCTGCTCAAAATCTGTTCATTATTCAGGAATAAGTATAATCGAATCAAGTTCATTTTTTTGGAAATGTTTAGAATAACCAATCAAATAAAATCAAAATCACAAGTCATGTGTGATAGAACTTGATATTTACTGTTACGTCAATGTTATTTGTTGCAATAGCAACCTCATTAGTATCATACAAGTTGCCAAAACTGCAAATAACTGTCTGTGTTATGATATTATATGATCATTGAAAAAAGCCCACAGTTTTAGAGATGTAAATTTTTGGGGGAAAAATGTAGCCAGAAAGTGTCAAAGTTATATATTTACCCATTTACAAGTAAATGTGCATCCTTCAGGTAAATAAAGTGCATATGTAAAATAATAATTATTGTATGTTAAAATTAGGTCATTACATTAAATTGTTTAGTGTGCATAGATCAATTCCACCATGTGTGTGTGTAGAAGAACCCAGAAAAAAATATTAGTGTTTCTGATTACCTCACCAACCCTAGTTTCTAAAGTACAAAAATATTTGGGGACATATTGCACCTCCACAAAACCAAAAGGTATATTTAGAAAAAAATAGAAAAGTTTCTGGACCTTTACCTTCCCTATTTTTTAAAAAATGTCGCAAACCTGTTTAGTCTTGCTAATTTGCATATTTGGATGTCTAAATTATAAATCCAATGCAGTTGACATTTTTAATGGGATTCAGCCATGGCATGTCATACCCTTCCATGAAAATTTGACAAAAATGTCGATTTTCCTCCGCGTGTGGAAAACTTGCCTGCTCCTTGTGGTAGGGTAAGTTAGTACTGGTTAGTATATAGTCCAGGAAAACTGGTTAGGTGAACCGGTTGCTGTATATAACTGAAAAATTGTTGAAAAACGGTGTTAAACCCCAGTGACAATAAGTCACATAAAAACAAAAAAACATTTAATGGGATTCGGCATTGAATTTGATGTATTTTGAGTATTTTTTTTTCTAGAATGTTATTGCGGTTGTCATATAATTTTTCAGGCAATGTAAGTTCAACACACATTTTTTAACACAAAATTTGTGATATTGCCTGCCTTTATCACCCCTGTACTCAACCTTCAGTGTTTGACCTGATCCAGATCAGGTTCTCAGGCTTCCCGAAAGTTGCCACACTGTCGGACATGTCGGGCAAATTTCTAGCAGATCCAATAACTTTTTGACAAATACCGACCCAGATGTGCGGCAGTTGGGCACATTACAGCAATAAAACCTAGCAGTTACTCTCATTTTAAAATAAAAACTCCCTTGTTATTAGGTACAAGTAGCCTATGGGGCTAAAATCTAGTTTTGTGTCAAGTTTCTGTGCTTTTACTACAGTTTGTTTAACTTAAACTGGATAACAAGTTTTATGCTCTGTATTAATTTCAGGTTACAAAGATGGCTGTGTTTAGGAGATGTCAAATAGTCCTTGATCTAACAACGTCTGTTAAGTTCAAGGATAAATCCCAACTTCGGAAGGATATTACCTCAAATGGTGGAATAGTTTCATTTATTGTCACTAAAAAGGTACGAAATTAACACATAAGTAAATTTTGTATAATATAACCCCTAAAAACTGGACTCCCTAAAAGCTGGAATTCTCTGAAAATCAGATGATTTTCTAGTCCCATTTTTTCTCTTCGACAATCAATAGTTCTCTGAATAGCAGAATTCTCAGAGAACCGGACTTTGGGCCCAGTCCAGAAAGGGTCCGGTTTTCAGGGTTTTTAGTGTATTTTAGTTGACAGTCACATACTTTCTTGAATGTTATAAAATTTCACTTGCACATATTGTAATATTGTGTTGTTGTTGTTGTTGTTTTAATTTTGAATCCATAATCCTTATTCCACTGACATTATGTACAAAAATCATTTTGGTTTTTGAGATTTATAAATAACTTTGAATGTGATTTTCAATTTCTTAGAAATCTTTAAAGATTTTATCTTTTGATAAATTAAAGTTTTAATCCATTAACAAACTGACTTAGCGATGTGTAAACATCATTTATTGTAGAATTTTGAGTGTTGAGCAGTCAGTTTTTTTTTCACTGGGTTTAACCCCATTTTCAACAATTTTTCAGTTATATATGGTGGCCGTTTCACCTGACCAGTTTTCCCGGACTGTATACTAACTGGTACTAACTTACCCTTCTTTCAACCCCTCCCGATATTGAGGTAAATTGACATTTTTATCAGATTTTCATAGAAGGGAATGACCTGCTGCAACTGGGATTCGACCCTGATCGCCAGGTTACAAATCCAGCACACTTACCACTGGATAATGGATGTAGCCCTAGCAATTTTTAATATATGCATTTTGGAATATTCATTGAAATGGGTAAATCTCATCAAAATAATATAATAGAAATTTATTATGGCAAATCAGAACAGCTCATCATTGTGGTTGTGACATCAGGGTAGATTTTACATTTATCTACCTGATTATTCATTGTTAGAAATATCCAAATCATTTCATTTTCAACATGAACAATACTTCCTTGTTATGAAAGTGTCAGATAGAGTAGTCAAAACTTAACTACATCCTGTATAAAATATGACTAAACAGCGTTTTGCAGGTATACACTCAGATTCTAGGCCACTTCCTTGTTAGTGAATTTCAACACATTATGGTAAAAATATCTCATGTTCAAATTCTTATCCTTTAACATGTCCTAGTCCCCTATGTTCTTGATTACAATTGACCATTCTACAAAGCCTGAGCTTTTGGATTGTTAATCATTTAATTTTTTGTTTTCAGTTGGTATGAATGCATTCTATATACATATTGATACATGTACTTATCCTTTCAGTTTCAAATTGTCACCTACTGCTATATTAATAATGTGGAACATCCTAAATGATAAGATTATCTAATCTCCCTTGAAGATAATTGTAGTTAAATAAGCCAGTTACCAGTTGAACAGCAATGGCTGCTTGTAAACTTCATATTGATGCTATAGATATAGTCCGAATTGGTATGTCATAGACACTTTAACTCATGTAGGTGCGTCATCAATATCTAACCATCAAGTCATCTTTTACAATGAAACCAGTTTTTAAAGTATTGTCTATATACGATCAAATATGCTAGTACTTAACAAAAACGTATGGCCACTATGTAATCATGCATATATGAATGTGTTTCAGAGTACACATGTGGTTTGTAATGACCCAGAAAAAGCAGATATCTCATACAAATGCCAAATGGCTGCAAAGTTTGGCTTACCCATTGTGTCCATTCAGTGGATCAACCAGTGTGTTGAGAAAGGGACTCTACTCGACACTGATGATTTTCTTGTGGTTGGAAAATCCAGGTCTGAAAGGTTAAAAGAAGGAAAAATATCAGGTAAATGAAGATAATGATATAACTATACTAATTCAACTGAAGGGGAAATTTTGTGATTAATGGGTGAAAAAGTATACTTTTCAGACTGGGAAATGGAGCTGAATATCAGCCACAGAAATCATATTCAGTTTCTTTTGACTTTTTAATAAATACCATTGATACCATTAAAGAAAAGTTTGGTCTTTATAGGTAAGTTTGACCCTTCTAATTTAAACTTTTCCCTGGTCCTGATTTGAGAGTTTTCACTGTATTCTGGTTATATATAGAGGAACAATTAATTCGATCTATATCTGATGTACAATTTCAGCCACAAGATTTCAGAAGAAAGAAAAGAAGAAGACAGTTAAGCCATTCATAAATGTGAATAAATTCAAAGTATGGACCCCAGATGACAATGACTGTCCCTTGTTTTCACCGGATATTCAACTTGCAAAATATGCTGTGTTAATAGATGAGGTAGGATATTTTGACACGGAGTATCGTTTGTGTACTTCCATTAATACTATCAGAGGTTTACCTTATTGTTCAATGTCCTTCTGACTTATAGAAAGATCTTTTTTTGTCACAGCAACCTTTAGATTCTTTAATCTTTATCTAAGATCATGCAGTTTGTGGTCCATTTTTTTATAGTACTGCTTTATGCATTTTGTACCTTGGATGTTTCATAAATTAATGGTGTTGAATAACATTTACTTGGTATTACCATAAATATCTTTGTATATGTTGTGACACTAAATCTGTAACTTGGGTAGTGAGGCCATCCTTTAAAAAAAGTTTGGTTTATGGTTGCCCAGCCCAAACTTTTAGCAGTCTGTTTACGTATAGAC
This sequence comes from Lutraria rhynchaena, assembly GCA_008271625.1. NCBI lineage: Eukaryota > Metazoa > Mollusca > Bivalvia > Venerida > Mactridae > Lutraria > Lutraria rhynchaena. The sequence goes on from VIBL01000114.1 coordinate 100,841, forward strand.
CTTTTTTAGGCTTGCATTAATTATGTGCTTGTACTGAAAACAAAAAACTGCAATATTAAAAGAAAAAACAAAATTTTTGTCAAAATATCTGCAAATTTTTTGGGGTCAAGGGATAATTTGATTATTCAGTAGCTGTCTGCAAACCAACTATTTTTTAAGGATAGCCTGAGATATGAGGATCAAAGTTATTATTTTAAAATGTCCTTCGTACTAATTTCAATTGAAATATGTTCTTATATTTACTTAGAAAAGATACAAGAAAAACCAAACCTTCACAGTTCTTGAAGTTCATGTTGACGAACAGTTCAGTGCAGGTGACTCTGTCTATGAATATAAATACAGAGTTGTCAGCCATTCTGGATCAGTGTGTCTTGTAGAGGTGAGTTTTTGATGATCATAGGATATATATTTTTACACTTCAATATTTTCTTGAGAATAATGCCCAGGTAAAACCACTATATTTAGACTACCTTTTGTCCCCCCAAAAATTAATATCTTGATAATGAGCGGGTCTCTTTTTTCAAATACTGAGGAAATGTTGAAAACTGTTTAAAAAAATAATCTAGTCATTTTGATATGGTTGTTTTAACATTGAAGTGATCACTAAGGGGGGCTTTACCTTACTTTATGTGTACAATGAAACCTTTGCAAAGCAACACCCTTTGGGAGAACCAAAATATTGTTGTTGTTGTTTAGAGGTTGTTGCTCATAAGATTTTAATTAATAGTTAAATCATACAGTGGGAAAAAATGCTGTTGTTGAAGGGAGATTGGTGTCAAAGAGAGGGCCGCTCTGGAGAGGTTGCACTGTACTTTCAAAGCAGGACTGAATTTGCTAGTTTGTAAACTAGTCTTACTAGCCACTTAGTTAAAAAAGACTTCAAATTCAACTTGCATGAATTTTATTGCATCAAAAACCATCATTTTACTGCATTGATTTAAAAGTAAGCATAGGAGTGACTTTAAAGTCTGGCTGAATTTTTTCACACTAAGGCAATACCAAATTAATGAGTATATTTTCGTCCAAGTTTTAGAAAAAAAAATGTAGCAGTGAGTGGATTTATTTTTTACCTTTACCTTGTAAAAAACGGTTTATTTCTTTTTAGTCAATGCTCATGTAAGCTTCTAATTCTTGACATAAGAATTCAGTAAGTGTTTAAATGACTTAAAATAGGTCATTTGTGTTAAATAATATTTTTATTTGGCTTTATGAACATGGATTTTGGGAGATAAATGTTGGGGCAAATCAGTTTTTGAGAGATTAGTGGAGAACCTAGGAATTAATTTTGCGTTGTCTGATGCTTAGAATATTTATATAATTTGTTTCCATGGCAACCAAATCTTTAATGTTTACAGAGAGGAGATCCTGGTTGTTTTGAGTACAGGTTCTGTTCCAATATTGATGAAGTATTAACTGTGTATAGTTTTCTGTACAAACAAGAACAACAGCATGGTATGACCTTGATGCACAATAACTTCCCACAGAATATTGGATCAGAAATGTTCAGAATGGTAATTATATTCTAATTAATGAACTATTTTAGTGCTCTTTCAGGATAAACTGCTCTTTTATTTTTTTGTCTTTTTAAAATGTGAAGTACTGCAATACAGCAACCATTAGAAGTGGATGGTGCTCTTTTTATCTGTCTCTAAGTTGCTAGTCTGCTGGTAAACCAGACTTGACCAGTCCTGTTATTCTACAGGTTGGATTTATAAATAAGCACTATGGATAAATCTACATCAACCCTGATTATACATAATGTCAGCATTTGATAATTAAGAGCGTTATTTCCTTTAAGAATGCTCTATTTCTGGTTGAATTATTTAAATACATGTACAGCTTACTAGTAAGCTTTGCCTCAAATCTGTAAAATGTTATTCAGTAACAATATTTGTCTACTGGTAGACTATGGCTTAATTTTAAAATGTGTGGCTCTTTAGTTTGGACTACAACTTCACCACTCTTATAAGACGGTATTAATACCTGGGTGCTGATTTTTAAATAGACATTTTTTCTTTATTTTTTTTTATCATTCATAAGTATCCCTTTCAAAAGTAATTTTTTTTTTTTACCAGAGACCCTTCTACTTGGGAATTCTCCCTTTGTCTGGACAAGTCTGGATTGAATGATTTCTGCTGTATTTGTCGTAAAAAGTCTTTTATTGCACTTGTTGTAACAGGTTGTAGGCGAGCTTGGAGTTGAATGTGGCACTATGGTTGAGGAAGTTGAAGATTTAGTGGAATTAATATGGCATGAGGCACTTGGAGAGCTTGAGAGTATCCTAAGTGTGCCTGTCAGTAACATCAAAATGGAACAGGTAGGTATATATTTTCTGATTTTACATTTGGTCCATTTTTTTAATGAGTCATGTATAGGACATACATGAAAATGCCAGTTATCTACTTTGCATTAGCCATACATGATAAGTGCTTAACAATGAATTGTTTTCTATTAGTTTTTTTCTAATTATCAATTATTTGAAATCAATGCAAAAGTATGAAATTTTTATCAAAACTACATCTCAGGGTTTTTTGACCTTCAGGGGCTCAATGTCATGTAGCTGAATATCCCATTTTTGCATTTGTTTATTAGATCAAATCTTTTAGACTAGTTAGTCAATTGATGGGGTGAGGTGTATTTTATTATTAAAAAACAGTATCAAATATTTTGAATTGAATCACTCCTTTATTTAAATTTTACAAAAGCAGTTCTGGTTCCTGATGTAGTAATTTGAGTTTAATCATTGCAAGGTTTACTATCACTATATTCTCTATGCTAACACTTGTCTCACTATTTTGATACATTTTGTTATAAATGATTATTCAGATTGAGAAGGCTGAAGCAGTTCTCAAGCAGATAAAGTCAGCAGTTGATTGTGAAGATACATCAAAGATAGCACAATTGATGGCTGATTTTTACAAGGAGTTACCTCTCGAGAAGAGAGATGTTGGTGATGATTCTTTGAATATGAAAGCTTGGATATCACGGAAGAATGACACATGTCAGGTAAAAACAGGATTTCTTAGATTTGATACATAAGCTTTACATAACAGTCTTATAAAAAAAACAATGTATAGATATATTAAATTCTCGCGTTGAAAGTTGGCACATTTCTGAAACAAACTTAGTTTCCCTTCAAATACAGATAATAGACTTAAGATTATATACATGTATGTAACAATTTTACAAAATTGTTAGTATTATAAATTCACAGTATAAATGGGTGTCCTTATGTAGTTAGCATACTTTGGAAACAGATGAAGCTTTTCTCTAGGCATTTTTCTTTGTTTTTCTATTCACTAATTATCAACTTAATGGATTCTGCATTGTATAAATTGGTATTCAAAGTTGAATGAAATCATTGTTATATTGTAATTATAGTTTGGTTCCAAGTTACATAAGAGAGAATTGTTCCTGTTTATTAGTATTTCATAACTTTCACTTTTTTGTATAACAATGTCAGTCATTCATGTTCAGATCTTCGTGATATCACTGATGCTTAATTTAGTGCTTGTAGGTTTAAATTCACTTTATTTATGTTATGATCTGCAACTGTAAACCAATTCAATTTATCTGGGGACCAGTCTCCAAATGCAGCTATTTCATTGGACAATTCAAAAAATGAATTCAGAATCAACCAATGAGTAGCTTATAGCTCTTGGACTATTTTTCATCATACACCACTGATGGATGTTCGTTGTTATTTTATCCTTTGATTTTTTTATTACTGAGAAGACAAAATTTTATTACAGTTGAATCCACCTCTTAATTAAAATGTATTTTACAGCTTGTGAAAGACATGATATCTGTTTGTGAGGCTACTAATTGGTCTTTGAGGTCCAGCACAGAAAGCAAATACAGAGCATTACGATGTGTGATTGATTGTTTGTCAAAATCCAGTTGCGAATATGACAGAGTGGAACAACATATAAAATCATCTTTGTCTGACTATGAGTAAGTTTTTGGTTGTTTTTAATATGTTTTATATGATCATTATCAATTGTCTTAGTACATAACGGACCACTTTCAGGAATTTGAAAAAGTTTTCTTTATTAGAGGTGGTCTTTATATAAATAAATCACAGATGCTTCTACTGGAAATAATGTTGCCAGCTTTTATACGGAGATGGTTTCTATTCACAGCAGGTCTTTAACACATACATGACGTTTCATCCTCTAGTTCAGTTCTAGTTTCCTTGACTGTATACTAACCAGTACTAACTTACCCTTCCACAATGAGCCGGCAACTTCTCCGTATATGGTGGAAATTTTTGTCAAATTTTCATAGAAGGGTATGACCTGCTGCGACAGAGATTGAAGTGTTGACATGAAAATGCTATATTTTCCGAATCTGGTAAATATGTCTGTTGAATTGATTACACAAATATTGTATTTTGTTTTTTCTTAATTTTAGTTTTCTCTCATTCTGTGACAATTTCAGAGATTCTTCATTTAAAGTACAGGCAATTTATGCAGTAAATCGTCCTCTGGAGAATGTAAACTTTATGTCTGAACTTCCAAATCGGCAAGAGTTATTCCATGCCTCGAAAGTGGACAATATTGTTGGAATTCTATCACGGTGAGATCTGTCATAAATTTTCTTAAAAATTGGCTGAAAATCCTTTGCTTTTTAAAAAACTGAGTTTGGTTAATTTCTAGCCAATGGATAAATTTTCTGACCAATGAATGAATATCATTTTTTAGCCAATGGATGTACATATTTTTCTAGCCAATGGATTTGCATAATATTTTAGCCAACATGATTTTCTAGCCAATGGATTTGCATAAGTTTTCAGCCAATGGATGTGCATGATTTTCTGGCCAATTGAATTATAGGTAATATGTTTATTTCAGTGGTCTACTGATGCCTAAAGTGGTTGTTGATGATCATGGTGGTGTTAGATCAGATCCTGGCATGTTAGGGTCTGGGATTTACTTCGCGAGTTCTGCCAGGTATTTTGTGTTTTCTTTCTATCAAAATGCTTGGAGTCAGAATTAAGATATGGGCTACTTGATGACAAGAAAATAATTTTGAACAACAGGGCTTAGAAATATTACAATACAATAAGCAGACAACATTTTTTTTCAGAGAAACTAAAAACAGTAATATTGCCACATTGTCTGATTGAAGGACACCCTTGATAATTATGGGTATTTCTCCTTTCTTGTAGATATTTTTTTCATTATTTGTGAATATAGTAATACTTACTGCATTATTTGACCATCTGTTTGATTATTTGACGATCTGTTTAAAATTTATATAATGGAAATTTTGTGGGGCTATCTTTGTGCCGAAGTGAGTTGATATAATACAATCATGATAGAATTTAAAAACCTAATCGTCAGTTTTCAGTGTCACTTGAGTAAGAATTATCAAAATTTGGGCTGGAATATTTTTTCACACTATGAAATATTTGGACATCCCTGTCTTTTCTTTTTACTATATTTTATTTTTGTGTGTGTTACAGAAGTTTTGAAGGAAATGATTTCTTTCAGATTTTGAGATAATTAGTTTTTTATTTGCCCCTTTTTCAGCACAAGTGTGCAGTACTCAACTCCAAGTAAAATGAAGGGGTCAAGATTTATGTTGGTATGTGAAGTTGCCCTTGGCAACACCAAGGAGATGTATATGAAAGATTTGAGCTTGACTTCTCCACCTGAAGGTTACCAGAGTGTTCATGGGATGAAATGCACTGATTGCGTGAAATCTGAATTCAAGGTAAATTCAACCGTCAATATTTATGAGGATTGAAAAAAATAAGTGGACATTCATTGTATGTGTTGATAGCAAGGAATATACAAATATTGGTCGGCAGTATATACAAATTTAGACTTTTACACATATGTTTAGTAAAATTTGAAGAAATTTGAAATATATTGACTGTCACTGTTTGACAACAGTATTGTTGACTATGCTTATAAAATACTAAGGGCTTTATTTCAATAGTCAAGGTACTTGTTCCATGGCAATGTGATTGAATGTGATTGTTTGGTCATTTGTCTGCCAGCTCTGATTCTGTCATCATCTTACAAATGTGGACAGTAAGTTGCAGAATGCTGGAAATAGTTAATGCAATCAATCACAAGAAAAATAAATAATTAAGAAGCAAAATTTTTATATATATTTTGTTCAATTTCAGAATGATGAGTTTGTTGTATATGAAACTGCTCAACAAAGGATTAAATACTTGGTGGAATTTACAACATACTCTGATGTAATAAAGGATGTTGATCTGGGTGTAAATATAGACAATCAAGATGATATTGATGATGATGACATTGAACTTCTAAGTATGTTGTTTTTGTATATCATTTTGTTTATCAAATATTACATGGCTTAGATATTTATATGTGTATGCTTACTAATAGCTTAATTGTTAAAATTGTTTAAAGGTTTTATAGTCATGTTTTGACTGGCCAGGCTGTGAACTAAATACTGTTGGTTGTTTGCTTGCATTAATTGTTCTTGTTTTCTCTGGTGTTCAATATTGCACCAACTGCCCAAATGAATGTTTGAGATATAACTGACTCTGCAAAAGCTCTGGTGACCGTTTTTAGGTTTAACCATGTGTATATTCTATTCTGACCAAACCATATTGAAAAAATACTGCCTTAGCGAAACAGTTACCTATGGCTTTGTGAAGTACAATTTACAATAGATTTAACTTGATTTGTATTGATATAGATTTAACAGATGTTAAAGATATCGTTGACCCAATGTCAAAGGTGAAAGCTGGATTGGTTTCGAAAGATGATGCACCTGTTCATCTTAAGTGTGTCCACATAAGAGCAAAACTCATGGATCTTGCCTCAGAGGTTTGTCTTTGTTTATGTTTTTTTCTATTTCAGTTTGATCATTTATTTTAAAGTTTCTGCACTTTTGTTTTAAGTTTTTATTTATAATATTGTGCAGTTGCCAAAATTAGTAATTCCAAGGGTTGTAAATTCTAATGAATATCAATATTTAACATAAATAATGAGGTATTTTATTCTCTCAGTTGTTAATCCCCCCAAAAAATTGTCATTATACGTGTCTATTAATGCCATTCATCAGTAATATAATCTTTTGTACTTTTACTTACGCAGGCAGGGAGTTCATATTGCTGCACAATTGGTCCAGTGAATTTTGTTTTGTTAGAAAATTAGTTTGATTATTTCAATATAATTATGATCTTTAGAAGTATAAGAATACAAATACTTTTGTGTCACTGTTTTGGTAATTATATATCTGTGCTGTAAAATACATATCTGTAGAATATCTAAGGTTTGTCCCTTATTTTGTATCTAGGTCGTAGTTTTACAAGAGTATCAGAACAATAGTGAATCTCCACTGGAGGCAAAGTATGTGTGTCCGCTGAGTGATATGGCTGCTGTTTGTGGCTTCGAAGCTTTCATTAATGGTAAACATATTGTTGGAGAAGTGAAGGAAAAAGAGACAGCTCACAAGGAATACAAGAAAGCAATTAGTGAAGGTCACGGTGCATACCTTATGGATCAAGATGAAGAAACTCCAGTAAGTCAAATTTTAGTAGACTCAGGAACAGTATGTGGTAAAACCTCTCCATAGATAATATATTTGGGTGAAAAAAGGTGCTATTTATTTGGGGTGGTCTTTCTTCAGGGGTTTAAATAACTGCTAATGCTGTCTGATGGTCTGCGTTAATAGGTGATCATTAGTAAAGGTTCTATTTAAATTTTGCTTGTATGCAAATTTACATATTTATGTTTGTAATACTTGTATTGTAGATTTTTAATGTCTTACGATTAACCAACATTTTATGTATAGTACTTGTATGATAGATTTCTTGGATACATGTCATGACCTTCTTTGGTAGGTGACTTTATAACTACCAGTCTAGAAACTGTGGATTCTAAGATGCTGTAAAAATGTCAAACTTTTAATATGCTGAAATATTGACAAATATGGTATTAAACATTTCAGGATGTTTTCACTGTGAGTGTCGGCAACTTGCCATCTGGTGCCTGCGTTCTCATTAAGATAACCTATGTCACCGAGTTACAGGCTGAGGGAGACATGATCAGTTTCAGATTACCGGGTAGTGTAGCCCCATGGAAAAAGGACTCCTTGAAGGAAGAAACACAAGTAAGTTAAATACAGCAAAGTATCTTTTGGAGTTTTTAACAGGGATATGATTTTTCTGCAGATCTGTGGATTTTCACCGATTGTATTATCACAAGGAGTCATTTTTGTGAAGCATGTTGTGAAGAGGGTATAGATGGGCATAAGCCCATTCTCCTCAAATGATTATTGAACAAAAATTGATGCATTATGGTTCCCAGTAGATTTACTGGTACTCTTGTCTGTCCAATTATTCTATTTTAAGAATGATCTCTGGTCGTATTCCGTGTAGAAATATTTATTGTTCTTGTATCATGTGACTAGTTCCTTAAACAAACACTACAGTGGCAATAGTCAGTGAAACATGTGAACAAAAGCCACTAAATGGAGAAAAAATTGTTTGACCTTAATATACAGTTGAACTTTATTTAGCCATGTATCTTGTCTATTATGTCAATGGCCTTTGTAAATATGATTGTCTATATTCCCGATATACATTTGTTAAAGTTTTACTATCTTGGTATTTATACTTTGGATTTGAATGCATTATTTTCTTTTAACAGATAGTGACAGATACATATGAAGTTAAACAAGGGGAAACCAGTGTTCAGGTTTCAATAGATATGCCTTTTGATATAAGATCTATTGAATGTCCAACACATAAAATCAAATCCAAGGTAATTATTATATTTGTACCAGGTGTTACAGTCTACACTGCGAAAACAACTCTGCTTTATAAATACCCTTTGCTAAATGGGTCAAGATAGTCTGAAAGTATTTTGGTGCTCCGTATTTAACAACCTTGAATAATTAAATTGGAAAATGAGTGAGCGGTTGGAAGTGACTTGTAATTCTCTAATGGGTGACTTGATTTATTTCTAATAATTTCTAGAGTTTTGATCTACTTAGACTAATGGTTGGATAAATGCTTTTAAGTACTACTGTGCAACCTCTCCAAAGCAGCCCTCTCTTGAACAACAACCTCCCTCCAACAGCATGATTTTTTCCCACTGTACAATTTAACTATTAATTTAAACTCTCTTGAGCAACAACCTCTCAACAACACCATAATTTTGCTTCTCCCGAAGGATGATGGTTTGGAGAGGTTGCACTGTATATTAGAATAATTTGTTTAGAATTTAATGTCTGTTTTCAACAGTATTTCAGTTATATATTGTTGAGCATTTACTCTAACCAGAGTTCCTGGATTCTGCATGAGTACTAGCCTTGTTCTCTGCAAGTTTTTGCCAAGATTTCCTTATAAAATCACTAGAATCATCATCTCCAACCATATTGTCCCAGAGAACATGTGCCTAGGGCCCCTATGATCAACTTTGGGATCCTTAGAGCCTAAGTTCTCCTTACTTAGCTGACAGGCCTTAATTACCAAAATAACATTGCTTATATTTACATCCTATTACAGAGGACACTTTCAAAAGCTACTGTAGAAATGTTACCCAACCAGAGTATTACTGATGGATTCCAGCTATATATTGGACTTGCTGAAATCCATGTACCCAGAATGTGGGTGGAGAGAAAGCCAGGGGACACTGATCATCAGGTAATATAAACTTAGTTTGAATTTAATAATAGATTTTATACTCCTGTGTAGAAAATCGGGCTCATCATGCCTGAAGTTGGCATTGTAAGGTCTTGAGTTTCCTCCCCTGATATGACATATTACATTGGGATCTGTTAGGTAATTGGATTTGTGATGCCAAGTTTGCTGACAAATGATCTTGTATGTTATAACATCGGTTAATTTGTTGTAATGAACCTTATGTCTTGCTCATATCTCTGATCCACTCTGATTTGTATCGTATGCAAAGACAGTAAACTATTTCTTGACCAGATAACAGGCAAACTTAAAAACATTATTAAATCAAAGAAGATTTCTGTGGCCAATTCATTTATTTACTTTAATATTTGCTAAAAGTCAAAAGAACATTTTTGGAAATGAGGGCCAGTATTTCTTACGTTTTACCAGACCTTAATAAAAAAAAATGGAGGACTGAGGCTAGGTAGTTTTTCACATCTTTAGCACTTCGTGATCATAATACTGTTTGATGCAGATATGACTTTCGGTTGGTCTACTGGACTATCAGTGTATTTGGATCAACAGGTATATTAAAATGCTTAATGAACATCTTTTTTTGGATGTTCTTGATTTTTGCTTCACAGTAAGCAAGTCCAAATAATTCTAGGTCATGTGCCCATATTTTGAATAAATTAATCATTTTTGTGCCTCGTTTCATCAGACATTCAGCTGTTTACTGGCAGTCAGTGAACTTTACAAGTGTTCCTGGATTCTGCACCAGTATAAACCTTGTTTCTCAGCAAGCCAACTTCTGACTTCAGACATATTATCTCCAAACAAATCATCACCAAGAACATATGCCAGGCGCAGGGTTTGTCACGAACCTGGAGCCTGTCAACCCCCATCGCTTTTAGTTTGAATCCAATGTGGTACCTAATTTCACATGTGAGGAAGCTGTCCAACTAGCTTTCTTAAGGCCTGTGGTTCTGCCCAGGTGTAAGCCTGGCGTCTTTCTCCATTGTTAAAGCAGGAATGATTTTAAACTCCAGTGAGGTCTGTCAATCTTTCACTTACCTTATTGAGCAAAGTGGGGTGGAGGGGCTAAGGCAAAATGTACAGTGTTTATCAAAGGTGAATAAGTGATGACCTGAATTATTTTGTTCATTTTTCAATTTCCGTATTTCAGGCTTGTATGTTAACATTTTATCCACAATTTGAAGCCTGTGAAAGCGATGATGTGGGCGTTATTTTGATGCTGGATCTGTCTAACTCCATGAAGGGAGACAACTTAATCAGTGCCAAGAAAATTCTCTTGCTTACTCTGCAGAAGTTACCTCCCTCTTTTAACTTCAATATTGTTGTTTTTGGAACAGGTAAGTCTACCAATGAAAACTTGTACCCTCCCTCCTGTTCATTTTTCAAGTAACTCAGTAGTTGACGACAAAAAATGACTCATGATTCACATATTAAATTTACCTGGCTTCATGCTGTCTTCCAAATAGTCTGTGAATCATAAATGAATTTGCTGTATCACTACACAAAGATACTGGATGTATGTCTAAACATATGTTTGAGTAATTTTAACACTCTTGTGGTTAAAAGTTTTCCAGAATTTTCCAGAAATGCTGTTTTTTTTTACTATATTCTCTGACTGGTAACCACTACCCCTCATGGCTGTGAGTTTGAATCCCACCTGGGAATAGACAAATTTCACGGAGGGTTGGTGTGCCTGGGGTCTTTCTCCACCATTACAGCTGGAAAAGTCAGCAAATGACACTGGCTGCAATGTTAAACCCAATGTTAAAAAAAAAAAATTAAAATCAATACCGAAATCCTCTACTTTCAGTATGATTACTAAACTGACTAAGCTATCCAGGTTGCTTGCTCACTTTCTGTAGGTTGTCAAGTCTGGCACATCTACATAATACTGATTTTGTGGAATATGAATGCTATGACTTCTGTTTAAAAATAGTATATAATACCATTATTTGTACTGCACGTTTTAATATTTCAGCTTGGCTCGAATTGTTTCCCACATGTACCAAGAACACGACAGCTAACAGAAAACTGGCCTCAGAATTTGTACAGGTATGTTGATTTTTCTAGCAATGTTTTATAAGCTGCTACAATGTTCTGAGATTGTTGACATTGACCCTTATCATGCTGTATTCTGAACTACCCAAATACAAATACAAGTCTATTTATATAGTGCAAAACATTATGCTGATATTCGATTGTGCTTCAAACGGTCCCTTTAAAAGTCAGTCTAAAACTAAGTCAGTCTAAAACTATGTACTAATGATAACCCATGTCCACTGCTGAATTTATTTTACAAAGTACTGATAAAAAGTGATCTAGTTTGTTCTCAGCAATGGGGAGAAGGTAAATACAGCACAACCTGATATTGTTCCAAGCATAATAAGGATTAATATTAATTTAAATGTTCAGTTAATATTTTTTGTGCAATAAAACATTGCTTATCAACCATGCCTGTATTAAGACCACCTCAGTGTAATAATCACTTATTTTCAGACCAGTTTTCAATATTTTACATTTATTTCAGCTTGATGTGTGACTTATGGGTTAAGATTAAATTTTCTTGAATTAAAGATGGTCTTAATATGAAGGTTTTACTGTAATACAATAGGACAATTTCACAGTAACCTGGTCACAAACTAGATGTCTATGTGAGACATTGAAGAGGTGTGGAGCCAATTTTTGACTGGGCATAAAGGCCACTTTTATCCTATCCTCTTGCGGTCTTTTATCACTGGATTGACTGTATTACTGCTACAGGCAGATGGAATTTTTATTAAATGATAATGTACAGTAAAACCCAGATAGAGTGAACTCCTGGGGACACAATTAATTACTTAATTATATTCATATTTCACTATGAAAAAAATATTTATCCGATTTTTCACTCTTATCAGACTTCGTTTTAAATTACTTTAAACTTTTTTTGCCATTTTGTTTTATAAATTTTACTTATGTGTATTTGCAGAGTGTTTCTGCTTCGATGGGTAATACGGAAATGGTTCATCCTATGCACAGTCTTTACCTTCTAAAACCAGATAGCTACGTTCAAAATGTATTTATCATCTCTGACGGACATTTGAATAATCCTGATTTTATGTTGAAGTCTGCACGAGAAAATTCTCAACACACCAGAATATTTACCTTTGGAATTAGGTATGTCTATACAAAAACCACTTCTCTTGTGAACTAAACTGAAAGATACAAATGTCTCTAACTTGTATTTGTTTTGTGTGCTTCATAGTCCTGTCTTTGTCTTTAAAACTAGAAATCAGTCTCCTAGCTGAAATCTCATATTTTGTTTAATGTTCTTTCTGAGTGAAGTCATTCATAAAAAGTGCTGGTTTGCAGTTATGTGACCCAAACTTTTAACAGTGGGTTGGCAGGTAGTCATTTTATTTATTTTAGTTAATATTATATGCTTGTACTGAAAATGAAAACTTCAATAAATGATAAAAAAAATTCAAAATTGCTAAAAGATATTGGGGTTGGGGATTTTTGAAATGGTAGTTTGTATATCTTTAAACTAACAATCTTTAAGTATGATTTTGGGTATGAAAAAATGATGATAGTATTCATCATTCATCATTTCATCTGCATATTTTGTCTGAGTATGTATTTAAACATTGGAAATGGAATTGAAGTTTGAGCTGGGAGACTGTTCACAAGTTTATAACCTCGGGGCTTGAGCTTGTTTATTGTGGATGTATGATGCATTTTCATCCATTTTATTGTTATGCAGTAATAAAATCTGATTACTTGTATGCAGTATCCTGTATACACAACTTAACATTTATTATCCCTTAGGTTTTAAGTACATGCTCATGTATTTCATCTATAATTGATGCTATAAACTCATTCAGGACTCTTAAGTTATTTTGTTTGACATCATGTGGTGAAATGTATGGCACCATTTTATTTCAGAGAAAAGATTGAATAAAGATTTAAATATAAATAATAATGGCATTTCACAATTTACCAGTTAAATATTGGTATTTAGGAACCTAAGTGGTTGACTATTAAAGTTAAGTAACGCATTTACATCTTAATCTGCATTTTAGTTCCACTGCTAACCGACATCTTCTGAGAACATTGGCTAGGGCGGCAGCCGGTGCCTTTGAGTTCTTCGATTCGAAAGCAAAGTCAAAATGGGAAGGAAAGGTAATGGTTTATTTTTTATATACCCATCTCAATTTTCACTATAGTTGTCCCATCTCTATGTTCAACAGTTCTCATTCGGTCTTCACCAAACTTGGTAAAAATGTTTACTTGGATATCATCTCAGCTATGTTTAATAACTGTCAGATTGTCCCAGGGATGCTTGAATTATGGCCCCTGATTCAGTGAATCATAATGATATAGACATTATTAGCTCTCTAAGTTGAACAAGTCCCATCCAATCTTCACCTGAAAATTTAGACAGGCATATTTTATAACAGTTTGGTAGTAAATCAGGTAACCTGAAACACAACTTTTTCCTGTTCTATGCACTTGTTGCCATGACTACATGAGCTGGATCTTTATCTTTTTCAGGTGAAGTCACAGATACACAGAGCTGCTCAGCCGGGATTAACTTCTGTTAAGGTTGACTGGGAACAGCATGGGGATGATGTTGCATCTCCAGTTCAAGCACCCAGCCAGATTACAGCTCTATTCAATGGATCTAGATCTGTGATATACGGATATGTTCCCAATTGTACAATGGTGTGTATAATGACTTCTTATAATTAGAATCATTCATGTAAGGTTACAAATGGTGATAAATTTGTACCCCGGTCTTATATTTTCTCATGATTTTACTGTCCTGAGAAACTACTGGTCAAATGAGTTTTGACAAGCATGCTTGCAGTGTACTCAATGCAGATTTCATAATTGTGTATTGATGCATGTGCATGCATGCGTTTGCACCTTAAGGTTTTATCCCATAATGTCTGAAATTAGTATCTCAAAAGGAAACAGACAGATTTTGGGAATCTTTATAATTTTTATAGGTTTCCATAATAGAAACTGATTGATCGTGAGATTTTCAAAAACAATAACAATCCATAGAAATAAAGAAAAATATAGGGCACTGTACAATATTTTCAGACATAAATATTTTTCTATTTTTCATCAAGGGCAATAACTTTTACAAAATTTTGAAAATAAATTTAAGTATCTGGGGTAACTATCAAAGAAATTATGATAATTGGGCAATACTATTTTTATAATATTACCATTTGTGAGTAGAATTGAGCTGATAAGCAGAATTAGTACAGTATTATGGATATATTACCTTAACAGTGTATTTTATTTTGGATTTGTTATTTCTTTACATAAATGTTTACTATGATGAAATGTGTATCACATCAAAGAACCATGCACATATGGCTGTTCAGTCAAGGAAATAAGTGGATTGGCATTCTACTGTCACGCTGATTAAATGAATATTTTTTATTTCATACATTATATTGTGGTTATTTCTCTCCTTAGGCCACCCTGACTGCTCATATTGGGTCCGATGAAGTATCTACAATGGTATCAACGTCTGATGTCAGCATCACAGAGGGATTAGTAAGTTTAGTTTGCATTATTACTTTTCATTTGAGGGATAAGTTTGTATGCCTGATTCAGTTCTTAATTCAGTTGTAATTTATTTCAGAATTATACCCCTTTGTATCTCACATTTTATGTAAATAATTACTGGTATATGTATATTTAATGGTTCAATAGCATTTAATTAACAATGGTATGATTTACCAGAATATTATCGAAAATTATTGGAAAAGTCCTGTCCATTAATTGTTTGTTGTATCTGAATTTATCTTTTTTTTCAGATTCTTCATCGTTTAACAGCAAAGGCAATCATTGATGACTGGGAAGATGGAGTTCTCTCCCCTGACAGAACTGATCATGAGGTGAGTTAATAATTTTTCATAAAAATTCATGTATTCACAATATGTGTTTAACTTCAATCTTTAAACTACCACTTCATTATTTTATTCAGTATTGAACAGATCTTAATTATCATCCATTTATGTTACATCTGTATCTTTTTTAGGTCCTAGAAAAATAATTCTTAGTTCATCATCTGCGCTTGAAACTACTTTTAACTAAAAAGTTGGTCCAAATTCAAAATTTTAATTTATATATCCATATATGATAGGCCAAGTATGAAAAACACTTTGGCCAAATCACTCAATGTCCCTATATCACTTATTAAATTCTAAAGTCTGTTGTAATCAAACTTCTTGCAAGCATTGTTTAAAAAGAAGCAATTGTAATATTTAATAATATGATGACTTAAAGATAAGCAATATTATCCCCCTCATGCACCTTTTTTTCCAAATATGTGGATGAAAAATTTCAAATGAATTTTTTATCACCTCATTAGCATCATATTATTGAAAAATTGTCGTTTAGTTTTGCAATTTATTCCTGTGACTTTGGGACAGACATTGTCCAATTTCATTTTTATTTTTCATAAAATATATACAAATAATCAACAAACACTGAAAGTATGTGTTTGATTATACCATAGCTGTTCACTGGCTATATTGGTTGATATTATACTAATGTAATATGCATTTAATTTTTTTTGAATACCGATAGCTATGATTTTGATTTGTTCATATATTTCTGAATGTATTTGTATATATAATTAATTATATTTTATTTTTATAATTGCAGATATTGAAGATGAATACAAAGAATTTTATAATAGAATTGAGTAAGGAATATTCCATTGTTACCCAGTTTACAAGTTTTGTTGCCATTGAGAAAAGAGACGAGGTAAGCTGTTATGTCACACAGGTTCATACACCAGAAAATGTACAAAAGATCTTTCCAGCTTTCCAAAATTGTAAACACTTAACTTTCATGTATTCTGTTTTTTAGGATTTCTCTCAAATATTGGTTTGGAATGAGTTTCATATAATATTTATATGATATGGATTTCAGTAAATACTGTGGTTTCACTATTTTTTGTTATGGATTTAATATTGTGGATTTCATAGGTTAGCAATCCATGAAATTAAATCCCCACAAATACAAATGCCGAGATATCTGTCAACCATCCGAAATTTTGAGATATCCGAAATTGTGCTACAATACAATGTGTGGTATGTTCTGGTACTGGAAAAAACAAGCTGTGATGATCTGTTATTTTTTGAGTAATCATAAGTTGGAAAAACATTCACTAATGAAACAGGTGGCAGTTTATATTCAATGATGATTGATGGTCATTTAATGTTACATATATCAAACAGACAGACATATTAGGACCATGCTGAAGTAGCGTTAAATAACACACACAATGTACTGATGAAGGGTCTGAATATGATAGATTTCTAAAAATTTTGCTCCATCTATGAACTACCATTGATTTGCAGATGACAGATGTCAAATTTGACGTGTACATTCAAGATTAATATTATCAACAAATATCTGTCTCATGTCACATAACTTGATGGCGTCGCTTTTTGATATATGAGGGCCAATTTACTGTATTTTTACTTCACTAGTGAGGTTATTTCATTAAAGGAAATGACAGAAAACAATAGAGTGATATTTTTTCAGAAAATCAAAATCCATGAATGTATGTCCTCATGAAATAGCCATTTTTGTGAAAACCACAAAATTGAGCCCAATGAAAATAAATAATACCACAGTTACTTTAATGTAAACTTTGAGTATGAGGGGATACTCAAAATGATATTAAACTGAGATAAAATTTATGATATACATAATAATGCATAGTGCTTTGAGAAAGTACTGTTTATATACATAGTTAGACCATCCTCAGAAAATATTTTGCAATTATGCTACCCAAACAATTAACAGTAGGTAGGTAGGTCACTATTTACTTTGTTAACATTATATGCTTGCGATGAAGATGAAAAGCTTGAATAAAGAACCAAAAAATTGTCCAAATGACTTGAAAATATTTGGGGTTGTGGGATTTTTTAGTGAGTTGGTTGTGTACCTGCAAACCAACAAATTCTTAAAGATGGTCTCATTTATAAATTTCAATAAAATTTACCCAAGAAATATATATGTTTTTAAAGCCATCTTCACCATTGTTGTAAATTTGTTGAGCACTTAAAATTTAAACACAATATTGTATGTATTTGTGGCCATAATCAAATTGTTGTCATTCAGGTGGTATGAAAATTAAACAATAAAAAAGAGTTAGCTATAACTCCTTGTGACATATTTATTGATATAAGAAACTAACCTCTTCAGAAAGTTCACCTATGCATGAATCAGTACGATATTCTTTATAAACAGATTGAAAAAGTCAACTGTACATAAAGGTCAAAGGTCAGCTTTATATCAATATTAAAGGTCAACTTTATGTTATGGTCAAAGGTCATCTGTACTTCAAGGTCAAGCCTCTTCTCTTTTGAGTGGGTCCTTGTTGACATGTTTGAATGTGTTAAATGAATGTGTTAAATGAAGTAATACAGTAAAACATCGCCTGACAACCTCATTGATATGAAGACCACTGCATTCATAACAGTGTCTTATTTTCAGACCAATTTACAATATTTTATGTTTTAAGTGAGACCACCTAGGCAGTGATTGGTAAAGAAATTTTCTTAATGGGACAATGACCCTTTTGGATGCCAAAATCAATGTGACATTTTGTAAACAAATGTGACATTTTCATGTGACGGTTACTGAGTAACAATTTAATTAGTTTTCATTACTATTTATAATCATCTATCTGCTAGATGCTTGCTTGCATAAAGAAAAAACAAGCATAAAGCATCAGGTGATGCAGAGCAGTAGTATTTACTTCATACCCACTTCATTTTGTACACAAAAAGATCGAAAAAAAATTGGAATGTGCCATGGGCGCATCAGGTGCCGAAGACAATGTGACATTTTGAATGTTAATGTGACTATGGCGCATGGCGCATGCCTTTCCCAATCACTGCCTAGGTTATAATCTTTTGATACCAAAGATAGTTATACTATCAAAATTTCATAATACCTACTGTTGCATTTTAAAACAATTTGCTCATTTTTAAAGGATGAGGAACAGTATGCAGTAGATGCCCCTACCATGGGTGAATTGATTGAACTAGAAAATGTTGATCAGTTACAATACATGGAATACAAAGAGGTAAATATTACTGTTGTGATGTCTAAGGGCAAAATAAATATAGTGTTTGGTTAATTTTTCCTTAAATTTTGTTATTCTTCTCTACAAAAACTGTGTGAAATCAAAAGCATTACCTTGCCCAGTAATACTCTAGCGTAACTACTTGTATATTAATTATTTTTTGCCTGAGATTAAATTTTAGGAAAGTTCCACATTTGGCCCAATCTCATGTTTGATTGTCGTTTTCATTTCGAAGATTTTAGCACTGTTGTTGCTCTTAAATTTTTCATCCAAAATTAAGTATTTGGTCCTAAAGTTGAGTGTTTGATGTCCTTTTCATCTTTCTTATTATTTCAAATATGGAATAATTGAAGTATTTTCACCAGTGTAATGATCATTTGTATGGACTGAATATGTAGTTCTGCTTTTTACTTCAGGATGAGGTAATACAGTTACATGAGCCACTACCAGATTATGTAAGTTGTGCATCAAAGTTTGTCTTGTTTTTATTATGACACCTCATTTTTATCTCATTTTTAGTTCTTCTATGTACGTGCAGTCTTTTGCCCCTAACTGTTATTTTGTTTTTTATTTTATCTTTGCCCCTCCCATTTTTTTTATTTTGTCTTTGCCCCTCCCTTTGTATATTATTTTGCTCCTCCCCTTTTAACTCAAAAGCATGTTTGTTATTTTTGAAACTGATTATCCCAAATACTGCAAAGCTAATCTTGTGATCATATTCTTGTATTTGAATTTGATGTACAATATATTGAATGCATGATCTTGTTGTTAGGGACTCAAATTTACTTTGGAAACAAACTTTCTTTAAAGGCTTTGAACCATGGTTAATTTGAGTGTTCTTAAATTTGTGTTAAATTTTTATTTTTGTTATCTTTGATTTAGGAAGAAGATGAGGAAATGGATGATCTATATGAGTGTTTTGATGACGTATATGATGATGTGATTGAGGAAAGTTGTAAGTTATTGGTGTCATTACATTTTGTTTCTAAATGTTCTGAAATCCAAATATTGACATTCATAATCTTCAGTTAGCAGTAATAGTAATAGCGGAGTTCAGCCATAGATGAGTGAAATGTGTATGTTTAAATGTGCATGTTGTATGTGGAGGTTCTTAGTTTTTTTCCATAATTGTTAGATATTTTAGATATAGTAAATAAGACTGATAAAATTGTAACTTGGAAGATATAATGTGATTCAATTCAAACAATTATTGATCGAAATAAATAAACCAACTAAATGTTTGAACTTATATATTTAAAAGACAACTGCAACCTAAATCTATTTATAGAATTTGGGCCCTTCTCCATCATGGATTAATAATGGTCATTAACACTTTGTATAAATGCTAAGCAAACACTTTCAAAGTAACATCAAGGCACATTTGGTTTATTCACACCTACATGGGCTAATAAAGTTACTTTACTCCCTTAATGTCTGGAGTAAATCAATTATTCACTAATCACAAGTCGCAGAACAAAGAAACAACAGATAACAATATAGGAAATAGACTTCAATATTTGGTAGCATCATGTTTGCAATTAAATTGACAAGCTCTTGTAGTCATGTTGGAGGTTCTCAATAGTCTGTGATATCACATTGTGATAAATTATGTAAAAGTGGGTGGATCAGTTTGATAAGGCTTGCTAGATGATTGCTGCCCGAATACCAAACCTCGAGTGGAATTATACTTCACAATTATTCCTTTTATAATTAACACAGTTTTGCATAAGATTTTCACCTTTAAACCTAGCAGTGGCAGGAGCATATTAGTATGACAAAATACCTGTAACTTTGTGAATTGTGTATAATTTTCTATTTTTTGAATTGAAATGTGTTTAGATAATGTTCTGTTCGAACACATGTCTCCATTATAATGGGGTCAATTTTACTGTCATGCAGTTTGGTACTGCCATTAGTGTCCGTAATAATGGAAAAAAGAGGTGTCCATATTTCTGAATCAGTGAAAGAATGAAGATAATCTGTCTGTTTATTCAAAAACAGCCCTTAATACCATGATATATAATTTAGAGGTGTCCAGAAGGTGAGGATTTACTTTACTGCTGAAAAGGGTGAATTCTCTAATGATTATAAAAATATCTATTTATTAAAGTACTAAGTATATTACTAAGTAATATTTTGTTCCTTAAACCGAAATTGTTCATTATTGTTCCATATTTCGAGATTCATTTGTCTGTGCCATGTATGAAGATCTGTTCTTAATTGATCTTCCTATCATCTATTTGTAAAGACAGTTTCCAGTTGTTACATTAACTTGCATTGTTCCTTTTTGGTAAATCTACCATTGTGGTCTGTTTGATTCAATGCTATATTATCTCCTCTTGCTTTAGACTTTTCAAAAAAGCTAGCTTCTTGTCTGGTCAGAGGAGGTAGTCAGTAAGCATATTCAAGTTTGTTTCCATCAGTTCATGAAACTTTATTCCCAACCAGTAATTTCATCATTTTATTTGTGTTTCTTATGCCCTGGCATATATTGACGTGAGGAAAATAGTGATTGACTTGTCCCTCTGGTTATTCCTCTGTATGTGGTTAAGTAGGTTTTATTGTTTCTTCTACCGCTATTTCCATTCAACCCATATCAATCAACCTTGATTTGATCTTGACTGGATTAGTACCTATAATATTTTAAATGGGATATTTCTTTGTTAACTATTTGTTTACTGTTTGGCCTAGCACCAATTGTGCTCATTACAATGCTTTGCCATATGTTGCCATATACCATTAGCAATCCATCCGTATTGCCCCACCGTAAATTGACCTTGACCTGATTTGATGTACAAAACTTTAAATTGAAGGTAAGAACTTCTTGGGAAAATCAAGAGGGAGGTATAAGGGAAAGGAGGTTAGGAGTCAACTTACTGCCAAAAAAAGAAAGAGAATTAATAGAAGTGGATCAACAGACAGGAGCAGTTCACTTGAAAGAAGTAGAAAGATGGTTAGAAGAAGTAGGTCAAGAGATAGAAGTAGATCTAATGAGAGATGGGAGTACAGAAGGAGTAGGTCAAGAGACAGAAGTAGATCTTATGACAGGTGGGAGGACAGAAGAAGGAGATCAAGAGACAGAAGTAGATCTATTGAAAGAAAAAGGATGGATGTTAGAAGGAGTAGATCAAGAGACAGAAGTAGTTCTCTTGAGAGACAGAAGTTGAGCAGAAGTAGATCCCTTGAGAGGAAGAAGTTTGGTAGAAATAGATCACGAGATAGTAGTAGTTCTCTTGGATCTAGTAGCAGTAGTAGATCACATAGAAGCCAAAGTAGATCAAGAGACAGACGTAGATCTTATGAGAGGTGGGAGTACAGAAGTAGATCACGAGACAGAAGTAGATCACCTATGAGATGGAAGGACAGAAGAAGTAGATCAAGAGACAGAAGTGGATCTATTGAGAGAGAGAAGTTTGGCAGAAGTAGATCAAGAGACAGAAGTAGATCTCTTGAGAGAACAAAGGACGTTGGTAGAAGGAGTAGATCAAGAGACAGAAGTAGATCTCTTGAGAGAACAAGGGACGTTGGTAGAAGGAGTAGATCAAGAGACAGAAGTAGATCTCTTGAGAGAACAAGGGTGGTTGGTAGAAGGAGTAGATCAAGAGACAAAAGTAGATCTATTGAGAGAACAAGGGAGGTTGGCAGAAGGAGTAGATCAAGAGACAGAAGTAGATCTCTTGAGAGAACAAGGGAGGTTGGCAGAAGGAGTAGATCAAGAGACAGAAGTAGATCTCTTGAGAGAACAAGGGAGGTTGGCAGAAGGAGTAGATCAAGAGACAGAAGTAGATCTCTTGAAAGAACAAGGGAGGTTGGCAGAAGGAGTAGATCAAGAGACAGAAGTAGATCTCTTGAGAGATCAAGGGAGGTTGGTAGAAGGAGTAGATCAAGAGACAGAAGTAGATCTTTTGAGAGAACAAGGGAGGTTGGTAGAAGGAGTAGATCAAGAGACAGAAGTAGATCTCTTGAGAGAACAAGGGAGGTTGGTAGAAGGAGTAGATCAAGAGACAGAAGTAGATCTCTTGAGAGAACAAGGGAGGTTGGTAGAAGGAGTAGATCAAGAGACAGAAGTAGATCTGTTGAAAGAAAAAGGAAGGTTGTTAAGAATAAATCAAGAGACAGAAGTAGATCTCTTGAGAGAGAGAGGTTTGGCAGAAGTAGATCAAGAAGTAGATCTTTTGAGAAAAGAAGAAAGATGGCAAGAAGACTTAGATCTAGAGACAGGAGTGGATCACATGGGAGAGAGAATTTCAGCAGAAGTAGATCGAAAGACAGACGTAGATCACCTGCAAGATGGATGGACAGAAGAACTAGGTCAAGAGACAGAAGAAGGTCTTGGGACAGAGCTGATGATAAATATGCAAGATCAAGGGGAATTGAAACTGAGCGTGAAATAGGTGAATCATTTGATATTGGTTTTGATGATTATAATGTAGCTGGCAGGCATGAAAACAAAAATGATGATTAAGCCAATCAATTAAGGAAAGAGATGTTTCTTATCCAGCTTGTCAGATCTTAGTTATTAATGCAATAGGAATTCAGTTGCATATTAGATTTGGAGTCAAGTTAATTCGACAAACTTTTGTACACGTATCTCAAATATAGAATATTTGTTGTATTACAACTGTTCAGAAAACTCCATTCACAACATATTTCTCTGTTTGCATCTAACACTATATGACTTGTATGCTGACTAGAAAATTTATGTAGGAGTACCGTAGGTTCATTTAGGCCCAAAAATGACCCTGTGTCAAATTCTCTCGTAAAATTATTTGTGAAGAAACATGATTCCTATAGCATTATTGTCAGAACTGTTACCCTGGCAACAAAATGAATTTTTTACTAGAAAATGTTTCAAAGAGAAAGTCGGACTATTAGGATTACTGGGTTGATGTTATCATTGTAATTGTCATGCAAAAACTTTAATGTAGCCCATTATTCAAACACTTGAAGATATCAACATGACTTTGAATACTTGATTATCATGTCAAGGCACAGTTACAAGACAAAGGGAATTATTCTTACAGTTAAATTTTGGAGTAATGCCCCTTTTTAGCTCACCTGAGTGCTAAGTGCTCAGAGTGAGCTATATTGATGGATCTATGTGCGGCATCGAGCATAGTGCTGCATCGACTTGTGAACACTCTATAGGTCACATTTTTGGTCAAAGGTTATGAAAATTGGTCAGTGGCTTAGTCTTGATGATATCTTGAACAAATTCGAAAAAGGTTTATGTTTGGTCAGAAACAAGGTCACTAGGTCAAATCACTGGAAATCCTTTTGAACAATCTATTGGTCACAGTTTTTATTGGATGTTCACCAAATTTTGTCAGAGTGTTTGTCTCAACATTTGATCTTGGACAAGATCGAACATGGGTCATCTGGGGTAAAAAACTAGGTCACATGGCCAAATCACAGGAAAATCTTGCAACCACTCTAAGAGATCATAGTTTTGATTGGATATTTACCAGACCTTGTCAGAATGTTTGTCTTAATAACATCTTTAAAAGTTTTTAACTTGGGTCATCTTGGGTCAGAAACTAGGTCAGTGGGCCAAATCACTGGAAAATCTTGTAAACATTCTAGTGGTCATAGTTTTGATTGGATATTCACCAAACCTTGTCTGAATGTTTGTCTCAATGATATATTGACCAAGTTTGAACATGGTTCATCTTGAGTCAGAAATGTAGGTGATCAGGTCCAATCTTTACTCAGGTGAGTGAAAAGGGGCCATCTTGGCCTTCTTGTTAACATAGAATTTTGGTCAAAATTACTTATGAAACAGAATGATTTGAAAACTATCAAAGTTATCAACATGAAACTAGGAATGTGTTAGTAACAGTTGCTCATTATACCTTATTGTGTTCAAACTCGAAATCTCAAATGTGGCCCCCGTTCCCAACAATGTAAATCAGATGAGCGTTGGCACTGCTCTGTGGAGCTCTAGTTGTCTTAGTAAATTGATGGAATAAAATGTTAATGCTCTTGTCGGTGATTAGATAAAAAATGAAATCAGCCATTTTCATTCCAATGTCCTTTAGTTTGTCATGGTAGCATATTTCATGTTATTCAAAACTAATTTCTTGAATTATCATGCAAACAAATGATAATCTCTCAAGTTTTCAAAAATGTTCACAAATAAATAGCAAGGCATTTTTCTGCAATGCTTGTAAGTTTTTTGTTTCCTTGGGTACAGAAGCATTCCACAATAAATAAAACACTCTTATTATTGTAATAATGGGCTTTTGAATGCATAATTTTAACAAACATTTCTTATCATTTAACATTGTATGCATTTTGATTGAAATAAATGATGAACTACATGAACAGCTTTAAACATTTAGTATTAAACTGTGGTTGCTACAGTAGCTAAAAGAGAAAGTAAAATAATTAAAAAATAATTAATAATTTAAAAAAAATGAGTTGTCACTACCATTGTTTATAAGGATTTCAATGTTATTGAATAATAAAGATGAATAATTGTTCCGAAACTGCATAATGATTTCACATCAAATATATGTATCAGTTGTGAAAAAACAAGTTGCTGTGGAAATTGCAAAATGAAAACATTCAAAAATGACATTTTTTCAAGTGGTAATGTTAACTTTCAAAATATACTACAATTTTCATGCTGTCTGGCTTTTTCAAAAGCTGGTTGAATAAAATGTACTGTGAGAGGAATATGCAAATATAGTAAATTATTAAATGTCACATGACCCTACTGATATACAAGTTTCATCAGCTAGTCAACTGCTGTATGAAACAGTTAATTCACGTAGCATGCCCTCTTTATACAGAAATATTCATGGCTACATCATAGCTGCAACTTTTGCTTGAAAGCTTATTTATGTATATATATATATAACTGATCAGCAGTCAAGTCTTGGTGTAGGATCAAAACACTGAAAAATAAGTGAGTGACTGGTAATTAATTGCAAATATAATCATTTCTGCATTTATTTTATAATTATGACAGCTATTCATTGGATTCAAAATATGATTCAGAAGAAAAACAAGCATTAATTTCAGAAAAGGTTTCACTCAATTTGATTTTTTAAAAATTAATCATACAGATAGATACATGATAAACCTATCCAATTAACATTCATACTAATATACAGCTCAAATCATACTGGGAATATATATATAGGAATTGCATGCAATGTTAAGTTTCTCAGGTACTGACATATTAGGGTTTTGAACTTTGCTTTGAACTCACTGTCATAAAATGTCTACAAACCTGTTCTTGAATTAGAGTGATGTAACTTAGCAACAAGCAAATTTAAAGTCTGTAATGACTAGTGTCGTTGATCTTGTGCCTGAGAAACTAACATAATTTGTTTAGCAGTATTTGCATGTAAACCATTCCAATATGATGTATTTTCAAAATCTCAGATTATTCCGATACAGGGATGATTTTGGGCTTAAGTGAATCTACTGTTTATCTCTTCTTTATGACCATATTTTTTACTTAAAGTGACCAGTAAGCCCTGCTGATTCGCGCTTTTACTCTGCAATTACATGTATTATAATTCATAGTATATGCATGCTGCTTTTACAAAATATATCCTGCACCTTTATTATTTGTTATCATCATAACTTGTATGTTATAACAGGAAATTATTAACTAGATTCTCAATTGGAATCTTATGGGTTATTAACTCCAAATAATTATATTATTCAGCTTTACATTCTTGAATTTTTTGGAATGAATGATTGCAATTCTAGCCATGTGTTTGCTGGCCTTTGGGTTTTGTATTTATAATCGGGCTAAAGTCAAGGGCAAAAAAATGAAAAAATCGAGCTCTAGCTAGGATTTGAATTCATGACCTGGGTCCAAGGTTACTAGACTTCAGATTGGTCTTCAAGCTTAAATCTCATATTTTGTCTTTTTACGTTATCAGTTAATTAAGAATGATATAAATCATTTGTAATTTTGTTGGCAAAATTTATCAGACTTGGTATTGATACATTAAACAGTGATATATTTTCAACCATGATACTCTGAGAAGCAAATTTGAGATTTGAGCTGGAAGTCTGTCCTTAAGTTTGTAGCTTTGGGGCGAGGTGCCCTATGCTCTCTCCTCATGCTTCTTGAAAATGAGATGAGTATTTTCTAGACATAAGGGCCCTCCATTATTTGCTGAAATGTGTTTTAGGTTTGTTTTCTGCCTTTCAGATATGTCAGCACCTCAAGAGATATGTGATGCTGACATTTCTTTGCTTGGAATGAGTATGGAAGAAAAACCTGAAGAGGTAAAGGCACTTGTCGAGGAAAACGAGTAAGTGCATAAGATAATTAAACATTAGATAATAGAAACATTAGACTGGTTTTACCTTACGTACTAGCTTCCATTTTTCTGTTGCATGCGTTTCAGAGCATTTTTCTGAACAATATTATCCAATCATATTTTGGTCCCAATGGCATTAGAATTTTCTTCCCAGTACTTCCCAAAAGTATTGCCTGTATTGTTAAGCCAGAAATATTTCATCATTTCTGTCATTATGTTGCTTTTTTCCCCTTTTCAAAGTAAAAACAGATGTGTCTTTTCCTTCTGATCAAAATGTATTTTTTTGACAAAAAATAAAAAAAAATATGTTTTGTTCATACATTAATTCATACTGAGTATTCTATACCCTTACTAGAACAAAAAATGTTTGTTTTATTCTTAAATCTTCTCTAGTAGATTTGAGGCAATTTTGAGTATAGCTTCATGAATGCTTCATACTTTTGTATTGGATGATAATCTACTGAACACTTGATATTTATGTTTTAGAACAACACACCTATTGTTTTCAAATTTTTTAACGACTTGCATTCTGAACTGTGGTCTAGAAAAATTAAAATCCTGAAAATGGTTTTTATTTGTTTTTGTTCATCAATATCTTCAGGCTTTCTCAGCATTATGGTGTTTCTATTTTATAATGCATTGAGGTCCATTGCATAAAAAGTACAGAAAAGTGTCTAAAATATTACCACCCTTTTTACCAAAAGAAAAGTTTTGATATATAGTGCCAGTTTCATTATCAAGTTGATTTA
Organism: Lutraria rhynchaena; assembly: GCA_008271625.1. Taxonomy (NCBI): domain Eukaryota; kingdom Metazoa; phylum Mollusca; class Bivalvia; order Venerida; family Mactridae; genus Lutraria; species Lutraria rhynchaena. The sequence goes on from VIBL01000114.1 coordinate 128,639, forward strand.
CCAAGGAAAAATTAAATACCGGTCTGAAAATATTAGGTTATTACTTTGACATTGTTACAGTATTGAAGTGTTTGCAAATTTAGGTTATATTGTAATAATAGATTGTGGACCAATCACAAATTTCATTCTGATTGGTTCAGAATTAGCAGTATGAATAGATTAAAAACTTGGGTCATTAGTAACCTTTGCCCTTGATAGTACTTTTAGCAACATTTTAACCGAATTTTTCTTTTTGTTTTCAGACATTACCGGGTAGGTATATTCATGTAAACGTATTCTTGAAATTACATAAAGTTATTTGACTGTTAGTGCTTAAGTTTAAATACTTTTTTGTCATTTTACCAATTATGGTCAGTTAATAGAGATATATGGCTCTTTAATTGAAAGGATTTTGATGTGTTTTGAGCAATCATCCTCTCTAAAACTTGTCTTGAACATTAATTACAGTTACATATCAATAGGTAGTTAACTCAACTTACTGGATTTTATACCTGTACTAAACTTGTTATCTGCGTTTTCATCACTTGAACCTGCAGTATAGGACAAATGGCTTTAGAGCCCTGTTTTTATCAGAAAAGTTGCTCATAAAAGCTTTTCCTGCCAAGGACAATCTCCAATCTTTAATCATGCATACATAAGTTCATGAAAGGTCAACAGAAATGAAACAAATTTCTGTCACATCTGATATTTAAATATAGAACCATACCATTTATTCACACATCAAAATGATAATATATTTATATCAATGAAGAAAAAATAAAACAATGTATACATATATACAGTCAACTCTCGTTACGTCGATTTTTTTATTGCCTGAAAAAAATACTTTGTATTAACGAAAATTCGACATAAACGTCGTACAAATACAGGCATTGTATTAGACATTTTGGCCATTTTTAGAATCACTAGTTTGTGATAATTGATGTGTGTGTGTTGTAAAAATTACTTATTTGTGATATACAATTATTATTTGCGAGTAAATAAATAAATAATAAATAAATAAATGGTTTTTACTTCATGTATGATGATTTATATAAAAATATACTAAACTACAATTATCTTTCATTATGACATGTTTTACAAATCCAAGAATTTTTCAGCTATTAAGTTACATAAGATGATATGTTTGCATTTTAAGAATAATCTCCCTATTTTTATTGATTAAAAATTATATCGAACTTGTATGCTCGGCAAGGTGTTAAAAACATTGGGAGCAGGTGCATAATATTGTCCGACTTTGTAATAAACAATGCAAATTAGGTGTGAAATTTTTCATTCGGACTTCAAAATTAGTTCGACCTAACTAAAAATTTCTAGAGCAAAATTCATTTTAAGCGACAGAATTTTATATACTTTTAGAAGGAAAAAATTGGGACTTAAAAAATATTTCGCCAGAATGGAAAATTTGTGTTAACCGACTTCGCCATAACGAGAGTCGACTGCATATTGAAAAATAAATGAAAAAAAAAAAGAATTAGTGACAAAATAAACACTGGTTATGCTTCTTACACTGAGCTAACTATCTTTGCTACTGAAGCAATGTTTATTAATATAGTGTGCTATAATTTCAAATACTTGTTTGTTTATGTTTAGTATCTGTATTTAGATTATCATGATATTACCAGTATAGCTTTTTGTTTATCTAATTGATATTCATGTCATGGTTTTACAACATGTAATTGCTTAAATGAATCAATTTCAAATCAGGACAGAGAAATTTGTCAATTTTTTGCATTTTCCAACTTACAGAAGGTCTTGTATTTAGAAGTTAAGCTGTTTGTATGATTCTTTCTCTTTATATCTCTATATTTCTTTAGAAGTTTTCAAGGTCTGCATTAAAAAGTACAAGGAAACAAGGCCCTCCTTCAGGCGGTTGGCAACAAGAAACTGCTGACAGTTGTAAGTACATAATCATGCGTTGTTTTCCAAAATTTTTTGTGTTTTAAACTGAAAGACTTTCGCAACCCTAGACATATGTCAAATTATTTTCCCTGTTTCATTAAGAAATACAATATGGTACATGCTTTCAATGAGGCAACCCGCAACAACCCAAAAATACTGTATTTTTGAACTTCGAAACTCTTAAATTACGATGTTTTATGAATATTGACCCAGTATCCTGTTAGTGTCCACCTGTTCCTTTTCATCATTTTTTAAGCAGCTGTCAATTTTTGTCCAAGTGGAATTAGTAGTAAGGAGGGAGCAAATGATGGTAACCCTGGTTGCAATACCATGTGACAAAATTGGGAGAAAAATTTGCTTTGCCTAAGTTTTGAACATTCAACTTCTTGATTGACAGTCCTGGGGCCTGTGTTGTTAACATATAGCTAAAATGGCACTTTTATACCCTTCACCCACACTGAAAGGAAGATATGGTAATGACCTGCATCTGTTTGTGCCTGTGTTCATCAGTCTGTCCAAATTTGTTTGGAGCATAACTCAAAAACAATAAGAAATATGTAAATGGAATATTTATAAAATTTCAAACAAAAGTTTTGGGGCATTCAGAGTTGAAGGCATTTGTATCTCTACTTTATCTAATTTTTAGTTATTTCCCCTTTTTAATTTCTGATAAAAGTTATTACAATGTATACATGTATGACACTAGGAAGTATTCTCTTGTTTTGAGTTACTTCCTTTTTTCAACACAGCCATGGGTGGAGGAATTGGCCCTGTCACCGAAAGTCCAGTGCAGCATCTAGAAATTCAATCTGCTGACATGTGTCTGGCTGAAGCTAAGTAAGTTGTTTATTTATTTTTGTACCAAAGAAAGAAGAGTTTCTTGTCTTACTTTAAACATGATTCATAATCTCATAAGTACAATTTCTGTCTAGTCTCAGTGGTGAACTCTTTATCTCCACAATGGTGGTTTAGTGTATGTGGGTGCATTCATGCATGCATCCCTCTATCTGGACATTTTTTCAGTTAATACATGTAGTAGATTTCAAAATATTTTCTCACAAATATGTGCTAAGATGTAACAATGTGTCCTGAGTTGGAAACTCAAAGTCACATTGAGAGACCAAGCTTTTATGTCAATTTTGGTGTTGTCACAACAGTTGAACTACAGTTGTTCGTTTAGTAAAAATGTTACTATGAATGGGTAATCTTCGTGAGTTTTTAATTAAAATCCTAAGCTTTATGTAAAAGCTTGAAGTGCTTAATCACAGGATGATTATTAGTATTGGTTAGGTTCATATATTCATTAAATTAGCAATGTTGCAGATAAAGTTAAAAAGGAACAAAAGATACATTTGTATTTGGGAATATGCTTAGGTGTTGGAATAAATCAGAAATACAATAAAACATAGTTATAGTGAATTCCTGGAGAAACTCATTATATTCATGACAATGAAATGAAAAATTGTGATTTGTTTTCACTATATCCAATTCTTCACTACTGGCAAATTCACTATAACCATGTTTTACTGTAGTATTAGTATTATTTTGTGCAGGTTCTATTGAGTTACTCTTGTATATATTTCAGGATGTTTGAACCAATGGCAGAGATGGAAATGATGGCAAGTAATCATTGAATAGAGTATTTGTTCCTTTTGAAAATTAAGTTATATTGAAAGTAAACTTATCATAGGTACAACATGGTATCCCATCAAAAGTTTAGGATGTTTCATTATGCTCTTGATATTTTTCTTCTTTAATGAATTCGTATTATTGTTCTGTAGATTGCCACACCTTTGATGGCTGATGAAGCACTTACACGAAATTGGGAGGAAAAGAATTACGAGGCTGTTGAATCTTTTGTAAGTACATGTCATTATCATTATTTTAAATTTAAATCAATGTCCTTTTCTTCTGACTTAAAGGTCATGTTATTTTTTGACTACACTATTAAATGGATGAAAGAGGGTCTTGTTGCCCCACTAATGCTCTTATTTTGTTCAACCTGCCAGCATAAGATTCTGATGTGCGTAGCATTATTTTGGCATGAATAGACTTTTGGCTTTTGACGTAAAATTAAGTGATTATAACCATTTAAGTTATTGTTATAGATATCTTTGTAAGTATGGTAAAACTGATATATATATATATATATATAAAGACCACCTTTGAACCTATGATCGATCTTATAAATGAGATGTTTTCATTAGTAAAGATGGTCTTATTATTAAGTTGTGATACAGAGGAAATACTGAAAACTGATTTCAAAATATCTGGTTGACGTATTAAGGTGGTTTTAATATTGAAGTTGTCTTTTAGTTGGGTTTTACTGTATAATTATGGCATAGAGTATAACAAAAATGCACAGGAATGTATTGTTTATTTTATAGTCAGCAAAATCTCTCGAGAACAGTGTTTCGCCCAAATTTGCTCATCATGAAGAATCTTCAGATGATGATATGGGGTTCTCATTGTTCGATGATGATGCTGTTTCCGACTCTAGTGAAGCGATGGAAGAAGAAGGTGTAAGTGAATATTCAAATTTCTACAAAGCGCATGATAAATCAGTGATATGTGATTTAAATCTTGATTCAATCTTATTTTGGAAGCTTGGATAGATTTTACTTTTTGATCTGCCATAATTTAGCAACATTAGCTTAAATATTAGCAGTTATGTAAATATGCAGAGGCAGCCTTGACAAAAAAAAATGAACTGTAAATTTACCTTATGTACTTTAAATATTATGTCATATAAATTATGTGGAATATGAGGTAAAGCTTAGCAACAAATTGAAATCTTGTTTAATAATCAATTTCAAAAGATGAGATTTGTGCTTTTTTGTTTTAGAAAAAAGGCAAAAAAGCTCCTACTAGCAGAAAAGGCATATCTATCACAGCACCAGCGCGTCCTGATCCTTTCATCGTTACGGGAGAGAAAACAGATAAAATGAAAAAACCCACTTCTGAAAGACTTGGTTAGTCAGCTTCCAGAAATTCTATACAGTCAAGTTATTGTATGAGATGTTGCTGTTTCCTGGTCCTATACTTCGTGGCTTTACACTTAATACTGTGGTATCATTTAATTTCAATGGCTTGAAATTTTGCGCAATTGTGAAAAAAATTGCACATTTTGAATTTTACAAAAATTGTTTTTTAAAAATCCAGACGCGTGTCATTCCTGGGCCAGGTGCATGTTAATTACAGCTTCACCCTTTGTTACCATAATTAGTATACAATATGACAGCTGTCACTGATAATTGCTTGTTAATTGTCACATAATTATTTATGATTAAAGGTATGTCTTGTTTCCCTTTTACTTCTCGCAAATCAGTAGTAACATAGCCAAATACTCACCTTAAATGACACTGTATTTGGACAATGAAAACTTTGGATAGTCACTTCTTTCTGGATGGTCTTTTATTAGTGTGTCCTCAAATTCGTGCAACAAACGTAGTGCCAAATATGCTAAAATTCGTCCTGCACGAACAAAAATTACACCACAGTAATCTAAATATTGGTAAAAATGAAAATTATGTTTTTGGTGGGGGAGAGGGTTAAAGTACCTTTACAGATGGAGGAAGATCTAATTTGTGTACTTTGTTAAAACCACTGACGCATAAACTATTTGCACAGCTTCTTAATTTGTGAAATTTTATCTGGTCCTGGTTGGAATTCAAATTCAGAGCTATGACGGGTTAGTGATAACTACTCAGATACTTTAACCACTTGATCACTGAGGCCCTTTTCCGCTTTGAAATACATGTAGAACTTGTTTAATAGGACTGCAAAGAATCCAAATTTTTTGGGATTAGATCCAATGTAATCCAAATGGTGAAACCCGAGTACTTTGGATCAGATCTTAGTGTAACATTGCTATGTAGAATTTGTTGAATAATTGTATTCACCTCTTCATTTCAATAACATTTAACTTTATACTGGAAATACCTGTACAAGTTTCTTATATTTAATCTTAGACATTTATAAATGAAAATAAATGAGAAATGAGCTAAACATTAACAAAACAACTCATGATAAATTAAACCCTCATTCACATTAAAATTAAATAACATACGAATATAGTTAAAAAAATGCAGCAGTGCAAATACCTACTGTTTCATAACAAAACACACAGGTTGTTAATTACTAATAAATTAACATGGTAAGAAACAAAAATAAGAATGCACAAAAGAACATGGCACCATGTTAATAATAATGTACCCCATAAGGCATAATAAACATGTCTTAAACTGATACTGGGTTGTGATACCAAGTGTAAATCTAAAATGTGTACAATATTTTCTAGCTCTAAAAAATAAAATTGTTTGTTTGAAACAAATAACTTTTTTTTAGTACAAATAACTTATTTAATGTTTTATAGCACATCAGCATTTTCAGCCATTTAAATAAAAAACTAGTTGGTAAGATATATTTATAAAAGACTAGCTTAGTAATTGTTTAAGTGCAAGAATAAGAATACAATAATTAGCACTGCAAGATAAACACACAATGTTATCAAAGACTGATTCAGCTCTGTTATCCTTAGTCATCTTTGACTAGCTTGGGCATTTTAAGAGTGTCGCATTCAGAGGTGTTCTCATGTTTAACAGTAGTCAGCCTCTTCTGCATTTAGATTCCAAAAAGATTATTTAGTATAATATTATGAAACAATCTTTATTTCAATCAAGGACTCTTTATAGAGTCCCTATTTCAAATTACCGATTTGTCAATGACTAGACTGTGAAAATGAAATTTTACCACGAAAGAAATACACAACTGAGATTTAACAATTGCTTTTGATGAAATATGCAGATTCAATAATTAATGTATAACTATCAATATAAATTTATGAACAATAATGCGGCATTAGTTATGTTTGAACAAGAGCAGAGGTTTTTAGTTATAATATCAATAACAATAATGAAAAAATACTTGAGAGTATTTCCGATCCAATGCATCAATTTTCAAGTAAAACCCAAAATATGATGGCACTGCCAATTTCAATCTTAGCGGATCATTATATAGCTCCCTTATCGACATCTCAAAGAAATTGCAAAAGAACTATTTGTAATAGACATAGCAGGGTAGATTGGGTCCATGATGATGAGAATATGTAAGAAAAGTGTGGCATCTGTGCTAATGAAAATGAAACATATTCATATGAATCAATCACAAGGCATTAAAATAAGAGAAGAGCATATTCAAACATAGTTGTGTTTTTTTGTTAATATCTGATCTGGAACGGAAATAAATGTGGATCCATACCCAGGAATCCCAGGATGGATTCAAGTAATTCAGATATTTCGGGCACCTGTTGCAGCCCTATTGTTTGAAGTAGTACAGGTACTCATGAAGTTGTATTGGCTCCACCTTTATTGAATAAAGTATTCCAAAAGATCGCGCAGTCAGTCTACGAAAAATGCGTTTAGACTAAAAAATCTGGACTGGACTAAAAACTTCCGTTGTGAGTGTAGTCTGATTGGACAATTGAGTTTTTGGAAATCGTAAATATGGGCTTTTCTATGTTGCTATAAATATTTGCGCGCAATGACATTTGGGAAAATCATATCAGAATTTTAACCAATCAAAACACTGCTTTTTTTGTAATGGCACACACCTTGTCTTCGTTTCCGCTAACATGCCATTAGGGTCACGGACTTGGTATCTGTTGACAGTAGTCTTTCAGACAACTCGGATTACGCACCAGAGTCTGACTTAGATTATCTTGAAGAAGAATTAGCTGAGAACTTTTTAGAAAAGCTCCATCGCTTCACTGTAACCACAAAATAAATTAATAAATATTCAAACCGCTGATGTCGCATGAGTGCTATATCTTGGCTTTCTTTGCTAATAGGTCACATGCTACTCACTTACTAAAGTTAGCTAAGCATGTTATTTACACATTCCACAATTTGTGACGTCATTCCCTAATGTTATTCAGCTGAGTGTTACTTTTTGAAATGAAATTAATCACTGATAACGTAACGCAAGGAATTAATGACGCGTTTCTTGGTCACATGACTACTATATTTTCACATGCCTCTGCGAATGATTTATTTTTAGTACAGTTACTTGGTTTCACAGAATGAACAGATTGGCAGAAAACATTGCAATACAACTGATTTATTGAATTTGTTCCATTCTCTGTAACAATCATATTGCCACATTCCTTACAGTTACATATCTATAGTTTAACTGAATGTAGCCATGAAAGCTTAGACAGTAGAATTTTGGTCTAATGCTGTAAAAAGAATTGACTTAAATGGCTAATTGTTAAAAATGATAATAAATAACATATTTTAGACATTCAAGACGAATAATAGGATAATGATTTATGTAGGATAGATGTCTCTAAGTAATTTAACAAATATTCCAAGATACTATTCAAACAAGCTCAGGCTATAAAAAATCTATGAGGACTATATCTTTTGTCATAAGGTATAGTCCTGAGAAATATAGTGAAAATACATTAATCAAGAAGGCTGGGCACAGTTGTTTGTTCAATTCACATCATATGTCATAAAATCCAGTCTATTACATGACTAAGATTTTTTCTCTAGTTTGGAGGGTGTTCAAATTATTGGGTATCAATTATCTTCACCAAATATTTGTCTTTATTGGAATTTCTATCTTCAGGAAAAAAGGTAGACGTTTCCCCACCACCACGTCTAGCTTTGGCTGCTGCTCCACAATTAAAAGCATTGATGCACCACCAGCTAGAAGGTCAACAACAACAACAGTCACTTGAACTATCCCACCAAAAGAGGCAATCTGCCATTGCAGAGTCCATATCTAGCATGATACCAAGACGAGGCAGAAGACGTGGAAAGATGGATTCACGCCAAACAATTCTACAATTTCCAGACAGTGCACCTTCAAAGCAACCATTTATGCAGACAAAGTCACATCTTAGATCAAGTGCATTTTCCCCAACCTCGCCTGCCTATTCCCCAACCTCGCCTGGCTATTCCCCAACCTCACCTTCATATTCCCCTTCAACTCCTCAATTAGATCAAGAGATCTATTCAGTTTCTTTATGTTCTGCACAGCTACCTCCCCAAGCCCCGCCTCCGCCTCCGCCACCACACCAACCCCCTATACGAACATATTCAGCATATCAAGCAGATGGATATTCTGGGGCAAGATTTTATTCATGTATTTCACCACCACATCAAGAACCTCCCATTCGTGGAGGAAAACCTCAACCAGGTGGTGCCTTATTCGGATCTAGGCCACCTCCTCCTGAGCCTTCTCAATCCTCCTTTGGTGGTGTATCACATATTGATTTATTGAGCACTGAACCACAGCCACTGTCAAGGTCACCTATTAGCTTTTCCTTTGGAGGAAAAAGGTCTAAAAATGTACCCTTACAACTATCAGCTTTTGATTCAGCAGAAGCTCGATATTCCTACACACCCTCAGCACCACCTCTTCCCCCTCAAACAATCTCAGCACCACCTCCTCCTCCTCCCCCTCCCTCTGACTTAGCACCACCTCCTCCCCCTCCCTCTAACTTAGCACCGTCTCCTCTCTCTTTTGGATCCTCAGCTCCTCCTCCAAAAATGATTCCTACTCACCCTCCCACAGACTTATTACAGCATTCTGCCCCTACAATATTGGCAAAGCGTAAAAAGAAAAGTGTTGTTTTAAAAGAGAAAGAAACTGCAGAGTGCTTTGATAAACAAAGTGCAACGTTGGTGTCATGGAGAACTGAAGGTTCAAAAGAAGTGTCAAAACCAAAAGCTGAGGGTAATTATGAGTCTAAGAGACTTAGCATTATAATAGTTTAAGCCTTTTGTTGTTTTTATGTGCCAATGATGTCTTGTATTGTGGAAACATTTGCTTTGGGCTGATATCTCGAAGGGCGATTTCCATTTGAGATATTTATGCTTTGAAGAACAGTGTAACATCTTAAATCCAGCATTGTCTAGACCTAGGTCAAAGATTGAATAAAGAGTACCGGTATTCCAGATTATAGATGTGTTATTTTATAACAAAAGATAATTGAAAAACAAAAGAAAAACAGTAAATGTTTAAGAAGCACACATAGTGTGCATAGTAGTAGAAAGTATGAGAAAATCTTAATATTAAGACCACCTTTGTAACCCCAAAAAATGGGACTTATGTTGAGGTGGTCTCTGTATCAAGTAAAAATACAAGGAAAATGTTGAAAACCAATCTTAATATAAGTGGTCATATAATGAGTTGGAATTTGCATTTAAATGGTCATTGAGTGAGGTTTACTGTTACAGTGATAGAACTCAGAAGAAGTATGACCTCTGTTTATCAAAATTCAGCTACTGCTAATTTCCCAAGTAGGTGTATTGTATGCAGAGGGAGCAATGCAAGCAGTTTTTAACATCCACTGTACTGCATAAGGCAAAGAAAAATAAACAAATACTGGTACCATGTTTCCACTTACATCCCCCCTAAAAAGTAGGGTCAGTAGGTCAGCAGACCCTTTTTCAAGTGTATTTTTTATGATCAATGAATTTGATGTAGTAGATGTGAAAATAAAAATGTCAACAAGAAACATTATCAAGATGTAAAAAATTCTTGGGTTGGTAGAAAAATAGAGTTGTGGGTCTTATTTTATTATTTTATGCCTTATTTACGTATTCAGTATTCCTTGTTAATGTTCCTCCCCTAGTTAATGTGCCATCTTTTCTTTAAAAAGTCTAAACCCTTCCAAAATACTTCCAACTATATCCTGTATGTCAAGAAATTGTTCTAACAGTGGTTTGACAAATTGACAAAAGAAATAGGTATGATTCCTTAGACTACAAAAATGTATTTGTTATAGACTATATAGTAGATACAATTGTAGTTAAGGTGTTTATTTGTCAATCCATATTTTGCAGTACTTCTGGATGAGACAGACCTTTGTATGTATGGTATTGGTGTAAATATCCCATCAATATTGAAGACATCAGTGATGGAATTAAAGGACGTATCAACTGTTATCAATATGCAAAACAATGTAAGGTGAATTATCATAATTGCCAGTATATGTATTAATGACTTGAATCCCTTTTGAGCATTACTTTGAACTGTAATTTTACCTTTTTATGATTAACTTGAATAAGCCTTGTTTTCTACTTTTCTCAAATTTTCTGGGTTGAGATTTTTCTAAGGAGGTTGGTGATTTTACGAAACATTACTTTGATTTTACCAGCCTCAAGATTGAGACTTTTCAAGTATGATCATTTTACTTATTGAGGTTTTTTTCAAACAGGTTGATGATTTTAATAGATTTCTGCATTATCATATATTATCTATCTGTACTGCATGTCTTTTTAGGGATCAGTATAAATTCATATAGGTTGGATATAATGAAGATTACAAAACTCAAGGGCCATAACTCATGTTATATTAATATCCTCAACATGGCCTTGGATTCTACATTTTATTATTATAATAAAGAGTCCCTGAAATAGCGTACAAACTATGCTAAGTAATGACATTGAAATAAAGATGACAAAGGCGAGAATCTTATTCTGTTATTGTATTGTGCAAGTTATCACCCATTTGTCAATTTTTATGTATATCTTCTTTCCCACTACTTACTTTTTAACCAATTTCAGGATTTGACTATTGACTTCATACTTAATAAATGGCTATTATGAGGTACAGAAGAACCATAAATCTAGGTCTGATATTGCTTTTTTAAAATATTTTGAAACTAAAAATGGCTTCTTTGCAGACATGTTTTACTTTCCATAACCATTTCTTGTTCCTTTTGTATTTCAGTTTGGTACCTGGGTAATGGATAGCAAGTTACAAGATCTACTTTGTGTTAATTTTGATGTATGCAAAACTGTTCTGAACAAAGCTGGCTTGAGATCACTGGGTATGTCAACTTTTTATATTGTGTTAAAGGGATTCAATTCTAGATTGACACAAAAAAATGTAAGAAAAACTTAAAAAGTGTCTCTTATTAGGTTATGCGTTTTTATAATTGCCACTTTTCCTTATATGTGGGTGTTTCAAAAATATCATCATCCAGCTCATTACAAAACATTTGTCTGACACCGCTATCCATTTGCTTTTATAGTATGTGAATTTTGAAAAAAAAACATTTCAATGTATTCCAATTTTGATATCAAGAAACTCTGTAAGATGCACCCAGCTCAGCAATAAGGGAAATTATGAATATTTTGTATTTCATGAATATGGAACTGTTCTCACTGCATTCTTTTTGTCCCCTTTTTACTGCTTGTTATTGTATATTAATGTTTGTTCTTTCTGTATGTTAGTACCCTGGATACTTGGCTTATATACTAATTGTAAGTTGTTGGTCCTTAAGATAAGCTGTTGAATATACACTTTTTAACAAAGACCTGTACTTAACAATCTATTGTAACTTTACAAATAAGTTTTTAATTGAATAAATGCAAGTAAAATATCTTTTTTATTAAATTATTATATAATTATTATTATACTGTATTTTAGACATAAATTTAAAACGTTTAAATACATTTTCAAACAAAAAATACGTTTGCACAAACTTAGTATATGAATGAATGTTGGGAATTATACTCGCACATGTGGAGGTGCCACAATGAGGATTCATAATCAATTACAAATCTTTATGGTGTGTATATAAAAACCTTAAAAAATCACAATAAAAAAGTGAAGATAAGTAACAGAACTTGAATATAACCAGTTTGTCAACTAGTTACCATGGTTACTAGCTTTGTTACTATGTTAAACAACACAGTAATTTGCTTTCTTGCTACAAACAAATTTGTTACAATGAAGAGTAGATCTCAAGCAAAGGTGCTAAAAACTCAGTTACGAAATGTATTACATTTGACTAATCTTAATGCCTATCAAAGTAATTACATCAACTTCTATAAAGTATTATAAAGGGATAAAATGGTTTTAAGGATAAAACTAATATGTTATTATAATTAATTGTAGCAATAAATATCTAAAATATTAATTCAGGAACTAATGAACACTAAGAAACTTTTTTTGAAAAACATGAAAATGCACAATTTACAAATACATTATATACATATAAATAGTAGCATACATAGAATTGATACAGACACAAATCAAGGTAATATACTCCAAAATATTAACAAAAATAGTGTCACACTAAGAAGATCAAAGCATTTGATTTAGTGACTTAAAATTTAAATGATCCAAAAATTTTGATTTTTCTGTATGTCATAATCTCTATGAAATGAAAAGAATTTATGGATTGTGAAAAACATATCATATATCACAGCCGAAATACAAACTGAAATTCTTTATTTGATCCATTTGACTAATTGTGTGTTTGTATGTTAATGAATGTATGTTAATCAAGTATTTGATAAAAAAGTTTGAACTCAGTCCTATTTAGATTTAATAATTGATATTATGTATTAATTTAGTGTCTCACAACATTTAGTTGGAATCTTTTAGTTTTGTGCTCCCTATACAATTAAGTACAGCTGCAAGGTTTTATTGGTTTATTGATATATTGTGATGTGAACTAGAAAATATAAATATCTCAATATTTTTTCAACATACTGATGTTATCAAGTTTTGTGCAAATAACTGAATTTTATGTTTATAAATGATAAAAAATTGTCCAGACATTGTTTTGAAGCATAGTTCGTGTCTAAAAGCTGACCAGTCTCGCATTATCATCTGTGTACACACACACATATATGTCAAGTTTCCACACTGCTAAAAATAGAAAAAAGTCTTTACAGCACTGCCCTTGGCTATGCTATCACCAATAAACCGTTCTGTTGAGAGATTGACTGAGTACCATACATATCTCAAAAATCATGCATGAGTATGAAATTGTAAAAAACATGAAAGCAAAATAGCTCGCTTTAAAGTATCTAATTACACTGTGAGATATGCAAAATAGAAATTTAAAACAAAATTCACTGTCAGCCTGAAGGCATATTGTCAACAGTTCGTGATAAAGACTGACTAAAACTACTATTTAAACTTTAAAAGCTGCACTTCAAACAAGCGTGTACTGTATTTTACCTGTCTTGTCCCTGAGGTTATAAAACTTGGGATTGGTCTCCAAAGTCAAATCTCAATTTCATTCTCAAAGTGTTTTGGTTGAAAAGATATCACAGATATATGTTTAAAATACATATTGTAATGAATTATGCTGACAGAAAATACAACTTAAAAATATGGGCTATCCTCAAAAAAATATTGGTTTTCAGTTATGCAAGTGACTCATTAAAAAAATCCTCTGTCCCAAAAAGATATTTAGTCATTCTGACGATTTTTTAAATGTTGTATGATGTGAATAACTTTTCATTTTCAATACAAGCATATCATGTTAACAAGAGAATGCATACCTACCTACCCATTGTTAAAAGTTTGGGTCACCAAACTTCAAACAAACACTTTTTTAAGAATGACCTTGGTAACATCTTTGTTTTGTCAAGATTTTCTTAGAATCATAAACAGACAAGATATGACATGATCTTGTAGTTATGTTTTTTTAACCTTGGTCTCCCCTGACCCATTACCCCTCAAAAACAAATTATTGCTACTGACTATTATGTATCTTAAAACGTGTTTACAGTAAAACCTATTACAACCAAATTGTTTAACAACCACTTTTTTCAGACCAGCCTCCAATAACTTCCTTTAATTTTACTTGTTAATGTGATCTCATTATTACAATCCATTTTTGTGTCCCGTAGGTGATATCAAGGTATCAAGGTTTTACTGTGAATATGTATTTTTATATTTGCTGAGGTCCACAGGGAAGACTGAGTAACTCCAACTGTGTAATCTTGATAAAAAAGTTGTAACCTCTATAAAAAAGTGTTATTTGTTGTATGTGATGTCAACATTCTGAGTATACCTGTAATTGAACGATGGAATTTTTGTTAAAATGATGTTTTGTTGTTCATTTTCAGGTATAAAGTGCTATGACGAAATAATTGAGATGATTTCAACAACTGTGGTTTTACTTTGTATTGTTAAATGCGTCATACCTGATATATTCCCCATTAATTTCCGCCTAGATGGTGCGGTCCAATATTTACTTACCAAATTGAATGATATGTTGGAATCAAAGAAGAGGTCAAAACATATGCCTCCTCAAAGTAACGTGATGGCAACATTTAGTTCAGCCATGCATTTTTGTGAGAAAATTGATTTGATGTATCCTTTAGTCTGTTCCCAGCTGGAACTAGGCCAGCATTGGACTGAATTTGTTGGGAAAATGTTGCAGTTACATTCAACTGAAGGAGGCAATACATTCGATCTTGATTCCGCTGGGACACGTGTATCCAAAGATGCACCTCTTGTGCAGAATGTAAATGTGTTGGAATGTTCTTTGTTAATATAGTATGGCCTTACTGATCTTATGTTATGCTATGCAGTAAAACTTTAACTTTAAGACTGTATTTAGGACCAAAACTGGTCTTAATATTGTCTCTTGATTTTGTATAGTTGAACTACCTGTGTTAAAATATACTTAAAGTGAATACACACTGATATCTGAGCGAAACGCAAAATAATTTATTCACTGCTTAGAATATCAAATAAGTATTTTGGTTGATAAAGTACTTTGCTTGTATCTTTATAATTTTAAATATTTCAAATCAAGTTTGTATATCCAGTTATACTTGTACAAACAGATACTCTATATATTCTATACTGCTCAATGTTCTGTATATGATAATAATACTTTGGGGAAGGTGGGATATTTTATGTGCACTTTCTTGGAATCATTGTCATAATTATATTCTGCATACTACTCATTCTACAGAAAATGATTTCAAATGTTGAATAGTTAGTGGTAGTCTATGATAACTGGTTGATACTGATTATTATATTTTGTAATAACACTGAAATAAAATGCTTTTCATAGACAGAAGTTCATATTATTAGTTATAAATACGGAAGAAGGGCTTAACTACTGAAAATCACAGAGGTTTATCATGTCAAAGAAGTTCTATTGCATGCAAGTATTTTGATAAACTCGCCGGTTTACATATACTGCTGGCTGTGACTGCTGGAGAAGTTGCTAGCTCCTTGTGGAAGGGTAAGTTAGTACTGGTTTGTATACAATGGTGAACTGGTTGCAGTATATAACTGAAAAATTGTTGAAAAATGGCATTAAACCCAGTGACATGTCACATAAAGCAAATATATATCCTGCATTTTATGATGTACTTACCTGAATTTCATTGATTACCTGTAACAAAGTTATATTTGTAATCTAAATTAGAGTTGTGAAATAATGGGGGTTTTTATCAGACTTATATGATTCAAATATCAAATGTAAACAATATCATATATTTCTCTTCTTTGGTTTATCATTAATTGATTTTTCTTACAATGTAACTTATATGTATCATGACTAATTTAACCTATTACATTTGATAACAAATTTTATGTAATACACCATTGAATATGCTTTTATAGAAATAGGCGTTTTATTAAATAAAAAAGTTTAAGTTTTAAGTTTTAGCATTAGACTCAATAAACATGTATTTATAATCAAAATGATTTATTTAGTCAGCATTATTCATTTTCTATTTTTTCTGGTGATTTCTGGCCAGACCTAGGGTAGCAGAATGTATTTTTTAACTTGGCAAAAATCGACAGGTCTCCTCTAATAAAGAGATGTTATAGCTCCGGCATTATTATATACTAGTGTACAGTAATTCCGTGACATTTTTATAATGTATATTAATATATGTCTTTGTCTTGTTTGAGTTTGTTCTGTATTCTTTGAGGAAAAATGACCTTGACATTTGTATGGTTCAAGCTCTTTAATTCTAGGTTGAGTGACCTTATGTTTTGTGTGGCTCAAAATGAAACTTAAGATGTACATGTATATTAGTTGATGCCTTTTTGCCATTTATCTGTGATTAAGGCCAACTTTGTTATATTGCATTAAATCTGATAGAAGAGGTTTAAAAGTAATTGAACATTTTACTATTGTCCCACTGAGCTGATTATTTAATTGATGACAATTATTAACAATCTATTGATCAAAGACTAGCTTTTTATTGCAAATTGAAATACTAAACTTGAGTGGCAAACTTTTTGCATAATTGTTTGATTGCCTACATGTTTTGTCATCATGTTAGTACAATGAACTTGTAATTTCGTTGTATGTCATTCAGAACATGCCCCTTATCATTAAATTGAAATAGAGTTTCTGAATTTGGTACCATGACCTTTTCATTCAAATTTGAAGTTATGTAAAAATTTATGTGAGCTTATGAGACATTTTTGACACTTGTTTATTTCTTTGCAGTATACTTTGGTTTTCTTTGATGATTTTGTTAATATTTCTATACTTTAACATATGTGCTTGTTAATTATATCATTAATGACTTGTAACATTCAATAAAGCAATGAAGCAACTCTTATGGTATATCTTATCTTGTTGTGTAATTGTGTAAATGATGATAAAACATTGCCATCTTTCTAGGCTCATTGTACAAAGTAACTTCCCTGAATATTGTTCCATTGGGATAATGTTCATTTGCTTCCTATAGTGAAGACGGTAACATATGCTTGACAGGCTGTGAGCAATAAAATCATTACAGATTATGCTGATAACACCTGTAGGTGATCATTGAATTTGTGAAAGATGTGATCCAAACTGGTGAATAATGAGGTTTTCTGTAAATGGCTTTTTGGCTTGTTTACTGTCTAGATTTTCCATTCTTTCATACACCTAGGGGACGTATTATTGGAACTCCTTCACTCGGCCCTGGCCACAATAGCTCTCTAAGTTGAACAACTTCCATTTGATGTTCACTAAACTTGATCAAAATGTTTATATGCCTATATACAGCCCAGTTGGATAACACCAATATCACCCCTAGCACTCATGAAATATGGTTCCGGATTCAGCAAAATATGAGGAAAGAAACATTTTTCACTTGGCCCTTCGAACAATAGTGCCCATCTAATCTCCACCATGTTTATGTATAAAATATCAATGCAAATGACACATGAAGTGTACATGTGTTTTAGAAAATGAAGGTTGACTTTTATAGCTTACAAACATATTTAAACTTGAACAGGTTTTAACACACAAGCAATAAATCTTTTTATCTTTCATTTCCTCATTGACGAAGGCAAATATATACTTTTCCGTTTTTGTTAAATGTTCTGTTCAACAGATACAGGAAAATGTCAAAAAAAGTAAGTTTAGTTATTGATGTATGCATAGTTAAATTACCATTTTCACTATTTTGATAGCTTTTTACACAAAAGTATTTTTATTCTAAGATTTGCTGTAGACTTTATGAAAGTTTTAATTGACAATAACTTGGCTTAATAGTGTCTTTATGATTAATTCAAAATACTTTACATTGGTGGAACAAATAGTTTAGTATTTTTGGTACATGTAATAATTTCAATTAATTAATATTTCATGATATTGAAAACACAGGAAATAGTTATTCTGATTACATGGATATATATATAGGATATATATATAAATATATATATAAGATATTTGTTGGGACAAACTGTTATATATGTTTGTGTTGCCTGACTGACTACAAGATTGGATTTTACGGCAAAAAATCTTTGATAACAGAATTTATTTAGTTTGTGACTTCATGGACTAAGACGGGAAGTATGATATAACAGCATTATTCAGACAATAGGATCTAGTAACAAAAGAATAGAGTTAATGCAAAACCATTTAATATAGAATTCATTCACAACCAACACAAACTTATCACAGAATGTAAAAAAGGATCTAGGAATATTGATGAATTAGCAAATAAAAAATGTAATTGTAAAAATAATAACAAAATGAGAATTTGAGTGATATTTACATTAAAAACTTAGATGGAAATACATTTCTATGTAAAACATTCTATTAAATGCCATTAAGTGCTCAAATCTACTATGGGTCATATACAAGATAAACCATACAATCTCAGGCTCAAACCTACCTAAAATGGTAGTACAAAATGACAATTCATGTACTTTTTGTCAACATTAACAAGAAACTTATAGTCATAATTATATTCTATAGTTACCAATTTGTATCTATATTTTGGGAGCATTTAAAAGGCTGGGTCAATAACATTAAACCTGAAAGAACAAAAACATCGACAAAATCACTGTTGTTTTTTAAATTAAAAGGAACCACACTTCCAATTGTTGCCATCTTTTTTTAATCTATTTGCACCTAAGTGATCACTTGTCAGAATACATGAAAATTATTGACTGAAAGTGACCAAGGGTAGGCTACCCAGTTTTCACAATCTCATATAGAACATATAGGGAGAAGCAGGTATGTTTCAAATTAAAAATATACAAATTTCTCATGCAGATATATTTTTACAAAATTATATCTTTTAGTATTTTGGAAATATTTGCACCTAAGCTACCATGATCTTGAATTTTGAGATATAAACAATTGTTCTCTGATTTCCTTCTATTTTCAGTAAGATTTTTAACGCTTTATACTACCTTATAGTATCTATATTCTGTTCGAGCAAAGTCTTTGATTGCTGTTTCGTAATACTGATCATTATGTATATATTTTGACAAATATTGTTTTTGTCCACTTTATAATGATCTGTTTTTACCAAGGCCGTATTTTTTACATTTTGTAAAATGGCTAAATGTATCGTTTATATGCTGATTAGCTTTTAATAAATGGTAAAAGATAATATAGGGATATGAACATATGATAAATATGTGTATCAATATTTTTGAATAAATCAGAATTGTCAATCTCTCAGTGCTTTTATTCATTGGTTACTTAACAAAAAAGACTGCTAATAATTATTTAGTTTAGAGTACATGCTGTATAATTTTATAGCATACAACAACTGTTTTTAAATAACAATCGGCCATCTTACAATTATGAGATTTGTTGGTAGATGTGGACTTAGTCTTTTGTTGTTTTTTTTGTACCAACATAAGACAATATACTGACAAAACAAGAGAAGCGCTCTTAATAATGAAGTGGTATCATTATCGTTTATATTGAATATTGGTTGGAATAAAAGAAACGGTTGCTTAGTGATGTTGTACTGTTTGATAAATTGAAACTATACTTTTAGTATACCATCATGTGCAATCAACCGTCTTCATATATATTTGGGCCAAACTTTATACTTACCCTGGGGAAACAGAAAATATAATTACATAAATAAAAGAGATTAATTTAACAGTCAGTTTGTATTTAAAAAAAGCGAGTGGTTATTAATGTAAAAACATAGCTACTAGAAGCAGTTAAAAATTAAGAGAAGAGCATGCCATATGTAAATGAGGAGTTGTAATATTAGATACCTTGATTAGAAACAAAGGAAATACTATAAAGCTAACTACGTCCACATGGTAAATGGAGGACAAGACAGCCAAACACAGACAAATTTGAAGTCGTTTACACTTACATCAACATGCCAAAGAGCCTGTTCATGAATTCAGCAATAAAATATTTGCCTAACCAGTGTGTGTTCCTGTGGTTCGGTTTAAAGACAAATTGTGATAAAGGTTTCATTTTTATCATAAAACCATGCTGGCCAATGTTACGTATATGTTTGAAACATCTTCTTTTAACAACAAAATACCTCGGAACAGCTAGAACGTAACAATTTTCTTTTAAAAACCAAAAATGGCTTGAGGTTAAAAATATCAAGAACCATACGATGTATATGTTTATAATAACACTTTAGTCTTCAATACTTTTAAGGCATTCATTCTGCACTATGCAATGTATCGTAAGGCATACAGAATGCACGACTGTTTACAGCTTGTATGTAATGGATTTACCTCTTAAATTTTAGCTTACGTTTACCTTGGCTCTTCTTGCAACGACGTTACTGGTTAGTTCTGGACGAAGACGAACTCTGTATGAAAGGTCAAAGAACTTGTACCGATCACTTTGGAATTTGAAAGCAAAAATACGTAGGTTTAACATACTGCTTATTTCTGTTTGTTATGAATGTTTTCATGACTTCCATTTGTATATTTATTTTGGGACGAGGGAATCAAATACATGTATAAATAAAAATACCACGGCCAGTCAGTCATATCCGACCCATCCATGAGATATTTTTGTATTATCATCAATACATATGGTCTAACATAATGTAGGTTATTACACGTTGATAGAGAGATTGTTGATTTTCCTTGATATTAATAACAATATTATCCTGAGATCTGCACATGCAATGGACTTGACTCCACGGTGATCTATTACCAGCTGTAAGATGATTCAACAATTATGCCAAGTTCGTTCTGAGATAAACTTTAATGCTTATGACACAAAGCAAAAAATACTCAAATAATGAAACACGATCATCATAACAATTCATGAAGTATCTAATTAGGCCAAAAAATGACTTTTCCGCTACCGGCACTGAAAAAATAGGGTCGGTATGAAGGGATTTTTTTCAGAACAGGACTGATATTGCGAAGACTGGCTTTAGACAAATGTACGAAAAGGAAAAAATAATCATAGGTTCGGCGGCAATAAAATAGGGTCCGTCGGGGTAGTGGCTATTTTTACGCCTTAACATGATTGCACAATGTCTTAAATAATCACAATGTTACGTAAGATCACAAAGTTATCATTCAGTATCTATTTTGTTCATTAAAGCCTGTAAACAACAGTGCTTTAGTCTTTTGATTAATGAACGGTTACTCGTTGACAAAAGTATTGTATCCTTCAGCAGTCTAACCCCTAATTACCTCATGTATTTGCTCTCATACATGTATACAAAAAGAAACAACGTTTATTTTAACATTTCAGGAACAT
Source organism: Lutraria rhynchaena (assembly GCA_008271625.1). NCBI lineage: Eukaryota > Metazoa > Mollusca > Bivalvia > Venerida > Mactridae > Lutraria > Lutraria rhynchaena. The sequence goes on from VIBL01000114.1 coordinate 150,270, forward strand.
GTGCAGGAAAGTTTATGTGCGATTTTCAAACAACAAGTCGATCATGTGATATGAATTGTATAGATCATGATAAACTTTGTGATGGTCATGAAGACTGTAGCAATAAAGCTGATGAAGTAGGATGTCCTCCAGAACCGAGTATGTGTAAATTGATTTTAGGATTATCATCTATTCGATTGATACTGATATAGATCAACGATTTTTTTCTGTCGACTGATTTTAGACACACATTTCAAAATATCGATATTTTCGCAGAAAATTATGGTAGAAACTAAAATGTGAACGTTTGCAAGTCGAAGTTTTGTTGTGGAACTTTTTAAAGGATATAACACGCAATCAAAATATATACACAAGTGCATGCGATCATACAACGACAACGGAACTTATGTTGCGGACCAACGGTCTCTGGAGTCTCCAAATTCTCATCACTCAATGACTTGGCTAAATATAGTGTCTTACAGCCCTTGTTTACAAAGGCTGCAATACTGAATAGTATTACATTAAAGCCAGCAGTTACCTTTAATTTGGATGTCGTTTTCGACAGAGCAATTCAGTTTACCAACGAACACCAAATATTGGACTGTTTACTCGAGTTGCGGAGAGGTTGTTTCAGCGACTGTGAAACAGCAGGAGAAACAAAAATCCCCAGAATAGTGAGTTTGTTTACCCTCACATTGGGAGTATTCCCATATGAGTGAGCATCCCCAGAATATGTGTTGCACACCGTTTATAATTATACTGACAACGGTCACGTGACCTAATGGATAAGCATACTACGTCGGCCGAGTCCATGTTAAAACATTACTATTAAGGAGCGGATAGATCTGTATATTTAGCGAGATTTACCTGAAACAGTACAACCCTTCTGGAGCACAACAATCAACATGCTGACATACAAATGTATGTTTGAATCTAATTTTAAAATTTAATTCTCCGTCGATAGTTTTTAGTTGCAATGTTTTTAAACAATTGGAATTTTTCTCCGTAATACTTTACCTAAAATATGGCTGGTATTAATAAAGACTGAGCAATTCGAGCTCAAATGTTTCCCTTATTCATTACGGCAATTAACACACTACATGTATATCATAACACAAATCTAATTTCAGTCCAACCATCGCTATGTGAACCGTTACAATTCACTTGCAGCAATGGAACATGTATCCCGATTGACAACTTTTGTGACACAGTCAATGATTGTGGTGATATGAGTGATGAACCGAGCGATAAATGTGGTTAGTTAATGTTTTACTTAGACCTAGTAAATGTCTGTCGTCCACGCATTTCGCTTGGTACGTAATTAACCGTACGCTATCAAGTTGAAAAGACTTGTCATTATTATAATGGGATAAATTCTCGAGCTGACTGCAAGGATGTCAAGCAGTTACATTTTATCTTTAATTTAGATTGGTCTGTTGCTGTCAAATTTAGCACCTAGTGTGTTGTTATGGATACCACACGTATTAGTACCGGACCTGTGTTAGTGAAATTGCAATAAATTCTTTATAAAACATCATACTTTAATCCAAACGGGATCGAATTAAGTGATTTTTTTCATTTAAGGTAATTTTGGGTTAAATTGTGATGTTTGATAAAGAATTTATTGCAATTTTGACGTCACAGGTCTGTGTTGGATACCTAGTTTAAGATTGTATTTGTAAGTCTTGGAGTCAAGGTCAGTGCTATTATTACTTAAGCAGGGAAATGGCTTTCGTTCAATAAAATGTTCGATAGCACAACTTGGCAAAAACAAACAGAATAAAACACAGCCCCTCGAACACGACACAAGGGAACTCCCCTCCAGCACGCACACAGCAACATAGTCTACACTTCACAAGAAACAAGCATGTTTCCCATCGACCGCTGCATAAAAACATATACTAACATCACAAAAAATTTACGCAATGTCCCGGGGTACCCGCCTTCTAACGGTCGGAAGCCATTCGCAAAAGGGGTTTATTCCACATAATGGACCCTTTGTCACTAACTCTCAACGACCGAAGCGAAATCTGTGAATCGAGCGATATCCTTCATTGTTCATCATTCGAATGCGTCTTAAAAAGTCACCCTGATCGGGGAGCATTTGATTGTGTGTATCAATAGTAAAATTACTGCCGTAAGCTTTCTTTGTAAACAAAACAATCCAAATTTCTGTTATTTCTAGATGTTCCTACGACCTCAACGCCCTGTCCAGAGTGTGAGGAGAAATGTAGCGCGCGACACTATACCTGTGACAATGGTAATTGTGTTCCCATTGGTGATGTGTGCGACGGTGAGGATGACTGTGGAGACCAGAGTGACGAGCACGATAATTGCGGTGAGTAATTAATTCATACGGAAACAAAGCCTAGAGCCAATCTGGACAAACATGGAATATGGCCATAAGCTTTGTACTTTTGTATACTAATTACGCATTTTCCTGGATTACGCATGTTCAATGGCAAATCATTGGGCGATTAGTAGAGATATCATCCGGATACTTGATAGCTGTTATTGGTTCTTTTTTCAGTCAGAGAATCATTGATTATGTCAACAGATCATGTAATAATGCGTTTACGTTTGTAAGTAATATTAAATATGTATTACTTTAATATTATAGATAGCATGAAACGAATAAAAACTTTTTATTTCAGGTTGTATAATTTCCACAGTCATTCCAAATAGTTGTATTATTCTTCCAGACGATTTATTTGGCGTATTTGTTTACGAACAAGTAATATCGTTTTTTACCATTGGTACTTTAAAAACATAATTTGAGCACTATTTATATGGTTAAGTTGGGCGTAATTATCAGGTTTATACTAGTGAATACTTTTTAATAAAATGAATTGATTTCAAATATTTTCGAAGACTTAACGTATTAGTTCCATTCGTTACACGATACTTTCAATGTGATTTGTGAGGCCACCGTTATCTGTTGTACTCGAAAATATTTTTTATCATCTTTATAATAACCTTTTTGTTGAGTTTTGTTAAAATTTAATGATTCGTCGTACTGAGGAATTAACTGAAGTGAATTAATTTCCAGGGTCCATGTGTTTTCTGTACACACAAACACTTCCGGTCTAAGTAAGACAAAAACTTGTCAGCCACAAAATTTATCAAATCATTTAGCCTGATAAAATATTTCGATAAAGCGACCTTAATACGTATAGATTGTGACAGAGTATGTTTAACATTTATTTTGATGACTTAGTATCATGATTATTTCGAAATTTAAAAAGGTGATACTTTAGCGTCTTTTTTAATATAGTTCCTTTTGTGTAATACAGGCCGATATCAACGATTGTAGAGCTGTATGTCAAGCTCTGCCACAGTGTCAAGGTGTCGCAGCTAGCGAACTCGAATGTGCGATATTAACAAGTGAAGCAAATATAAACGGAGCGGAATGTGGTGACGGTGTTAATTTCAGGTTTTACCCGTGTATCGATTCTGCGGCTACATGATTCGTTGACAAGTTTGCAAAATATATGGAACAATTGTATATTCATTAATTAGTAGATTGGCATCTAAATATTTATCAATAATTTACAAATAAAATGGATTAATCAGGATCAAAATGGTGTGATTTATAAATAAATCATGTCGCTCAAGACATGGATGAGATAAATTAATACGTATGTATGGGACATATTGAACACAGAGATAATACTCCATTAATTTCAACTCTGCTCTCTATGCTTTCCGAACATGGCAAATTCGACTTGTCCACGAAAATACTCTTGAAATGTTAATATCAGTTGATAAACGACAAAAAATGGTTTTGTGAATTGACCGTAATACAATACTAAAGTTGTATTGATATGAATGAAAACCTGTTAGGTTTGTGACTCCTGTTTCAAGAAGAATAGTTCCAGCATTAATTTCTCGATTTAACTATCTGAGGAAGCAGTAAAGCGTTTTGCAGATTGAGAGGTAACAAAGATTCACTGCTAGATGCATGGTCAAAAGCAATATAAATACATTCACATTATTCATGCCAGATTAACTTTTCAACAGTACTTTGTATATAAATACCTTCGCTTTCTAAGGCCCCGTTCACACAGAGCTACGATCTCACCACGCTCATGCCGCTCATCCCGAGCTGAAAAAAGATATTTCAATCATTCGCCGATTGCACTGCGATGTTATTACGATTATGAAGATCTTGCCACGATCCTTCCACGATGCTTCTACGGTTATGCCGATCTTACTACGTTCTTACACCGCTTTAACCCCGATTCATTTTAGCCACGCCTCAGTTACGCTTCTTTTGAACATGTTCAAAATAAGCGTGGCGGGTGCGCGGAGCTACAGGATCTTCATTCTACTACGACCCTACCACGTTAATGAAGACCCTCTTTCGATCTGCCACGATGATACCACGATTGGTCACGATTTGGTACCAAGTTTAGAGCGTGGTAGAAGTGGGGCCCTGTGTGAACGGGGTATAGCTTCTTAACATGACATGTGCGTTACTTTAGCCGTGCACAATCATTTCCTTTAATCGCTTATTTTTTTTAAAAAAAGAAGATGCTATTTCTACTGTGTTTAATGAAAATATACCCCAGTGATACGAGGTTACGCGTTGTTGGAAGATATGTTAATTATTCGAAAATTAAACCAATTTACTTCCAATCGATTTCCGTAAATTTGCATCGTAAATCATACAGTATTCTAGACAATTTCCAACTAAGTGAAACAAGTTCTTTTGTACAACACATTGAAAACAAAAGAAGCTATTATTTACAAAAAAATCATTAACAATATTTTATCTATCATGCGCACTTAAAACATTTTTTCTACAAAATTCATGGAAAGTAAGGTTGACATAGAGCTGTACAGTTATTTTACATGTCCGTAACCTTGGATCAAATGAAGGAAAGAAAACTGAAGATCTGAACATGCTTTGGCAACACACTTGTGAATTATTGATTCATAGTATCAGTCATAGATATCAATGGAAATCACTTTACCTCAAGCAATAAATGAGACAAATGCTTACGATTTTATCAGATATATATAGGGATTTATTAGCTATAAACAGGACTTTTGCGAGCTATATACGGGACTTTTGTGAGCTGTATACGGGACTTTTGTGAGCTATATACAGAGCTTTTGTGAGCTATATACGGGACTTTTGTGAGCTATATACGGGACTTTTGTGAGCTATATGCAGGACTTTTGTGAGCTATATGCAGGACTTTTGTGAGCTATATACAGGACTTTTGTGAGCTGTATACAGAGCTTTTGTGAGCTATATACGGGACTTTTGTGAGCTATATACAGGACTTTTGTGAGCTATATACGGGACTTTTGTGAGTCATATACAGGACTTTTGTGAGCTATATACAGGACTTTTGTGAGCCATATACAGGACTTTTGTGAGCTATATACGGGACTTTTGTGAGTCATATACAGGACTTATGTGAGCTATATACAGGACCTTTGTGAGCTATATACGGGAAATGTTTGGCGCATTGTATTGCAACATATGTTGCAGGGTTGGAGAACAGATATTACGAATGGGGATGACTCAAGATTAACATACTGAAGTATCTAGACAGATGTTTAGGCTAGGCTTTCATTGTAAAAGCTCTTACATCATTGCTAATATGCAGAACTTCAAAATATTCTGAAATTGAAGCCGTTCGAAAAACCTTTAATGCGTAAACTGTTCATTGGTTAACGAAATTATACTAAAAATTGAATATAGTCATAGTATGACTTAAAATTGTTGCGGATTCTATTGACAATTTGAAAATATTAGTATTATAACTAAACAAGGAAATTTCCATATGTTAAACAAAGCACTAAGGTTTCACTTGCTTATTCTAGACTTCATTTTTGCCTTGGATCTATTCAAAATCCACCCATATCGCCCAACCTCGATTCGACTTTGACCGTAATTGGATGTATAAAATTCAAATGGGTCATTTCCGTTAACTGTATTATGCCTTTTCGTCTAGCATCAATGGCTTGTTGGTTAACTAAATTTTACCGTTCCTTCTAGTACCAAACCTCGTACCCGTACTGATTTTGGTTGTTATCACATACATGTATTTTGGCGCAGCCCTGGGACTTGTTATTTTCTTACTTGCAATATATTGCGCAATTTTGTGTGCTTGAAACTTTGCTCCTATTTTAACACATTGACCACATTTAGATTCAAAATCAGTTGTCAAGCATACTACCGGGCAGCAAATGTGTTTATTAAACGCAACATCTTGTTTTATTGTAAGTTCTTGTCCGCAACTAACTTTTGAAACAATTTCAGAATTTGACTTTTGACTTCATACAAAATTATTTAATGGCTGTTATGAAGAACATATGAACCATAAATCTAGCACTGATATTGTTTTTTAAATAATTACTTTGATATTAAAATTGGTTTCTTGTAGATAATGTGTTACTTTCCCCGACCATCTTTTGTATTTTAGCTTGGTACCTGAGTAATAGATACCAAGTTACAAAATCTACTTTGTGTTAATTTCGATGTGTGTAAAACTGTTTACAAATGACTGATAAAGTAAATAAAAATAGATTTTAACGTTGTTTATGCTTATAATTTGAATCATTACTTCGAGCGTATTTTGAGGGATACATGTTTTAAACATGTGGTTGGTAAGCAATAAGATAGTCGCCGTCTATTTCCGCATTGACGCAGACAAGATTTAGTAAACAATCACTTTTTGGTGTTTGTTCCATTTTGTTCTCTTATACGGATACGGTATGATGTCAAAGAGAGTGAGTTTTATTATCGATAAGTATAGTTAATAGAAACATTTACTATTTTAAGTGTTCGATAACTTGCGTACATAACAGTATTTTTATTCTACGATTGCTTTAGACTTTATGAAAACCTTAATAACTTGGCTAAAGAGACATAGATAATGTATGGGTATGAAAATGTAATAAACATGTGTACACATGTATTACGAATTTTAGAATTGTGACTTAGTCTCTCTCTGTGCCTGGGTTGATCAGTTACTTAAGATTGATTATAATTATTTAAGTTAACCGTCAGCCACTTTATAATTACGAGATTTATTTTGTATGTAGACTTAGCATTTTGTTGTTGTTTTTACCAACATTAAAAATCAAAACATTTATATGTATACATATTTAAATCAAAGCGCTGCAAATATAATCATTTTAGCATATCAATGTTGTTCACCATTTTTCCTTTTTTTCCAAAAGGGACATTCTAGATTTCCTGTAGCTGAATTGCTTAAATTACTAACAATTCAAACAATGATATGTTAACATATTTATTTGTGGTTAGTACAACGTGTTAGTTGTTGTGGAAATAAATAATTACAAAAGGATAACCGAAAAAAAGCCAAATAGTGTGGTTTATGCGTATTCCTGTCACAATGACATGCAGGAAAATCTTGATCACTTTCTGGACAAAAGAAACATTTTAATATTGAAGCAGTCTCATTATCAAGGCAAGATATAGAATTGATGTTGAACATTAAAAATAAGAGACCATTATGCTTAGATGGGCGTAACATTGTCGCGGTTGTTTAGAGATGTTGTACTGCTTGATAAATTTTAATTTGTATTTTAGTATACCATAAAATTTTAGTAACTGAAGGGAGCATGAACATTTTGTAGTGTGTAAAGGACTAGGACGTTTGATATTAGTTATTATGATTAGATGTATATAAAGGACTGCTTTCTTTTAACAGCATGCAAAACAAGGGGATCAAGAAGGCCCCTTTTCGCTCACCTGAGTAAAGATTGCAACATTTATGTTTTTTCTGTGATTTGACCAGGTTCCCTAGTTTTTAACCTGAGTTGACCCATGTTCAAACCTTTTCACACTATCATTAATACAAACATTTTGACAAAGTTTGGGGAAGATCCAATCTAAACTGTGACTTCTAGAAGGCTAACACAGTATTCAGGAGATTTGACCTATTGACCTAGTTTGTGACACAAGATGATGTTCGAACCTGTCCAAAAAATCATGAAAAGAAACATTTACCACATTTTAACAAACATCCAATCAAAACTGTGGCCACTAGAGGGTTAGCAAAGTTTTTCAATGATTTGACCTTGTGACCTAATTTGTGACCCCAGATGACCCATGTTCGAATCAGATATCATTACGACAGGCGTTGTGACAATGTTTGGTGAACTTCCAATCAAAACTGTAACCTCTAGAAGGTTAACAAGGTTTTCCAGTGATTTGACCTGGTGACCTAATTTTTGATCCCTGATGACCCATGTTTGAACCTAACCAAGACATCATTTAGACAATTATTTTGACTAGGTTTGGTGAAGATCAAATCAAAACTGTGACCTGTTGAGTGTTAACAATGATTTCTGGTGCTTTGACCTAGTGACTTGGTTTTTGACCGGAGATGACCATATTCACAAAATTTACGAGATCATTAATACAAACATTTTCTTTCGATTTGACCTGGTGATCTAGTTTTTGACCCCAGATGACCCATGTCATCCGGATCAAGTCTGATGAAAATTTACTCAAACGTGTTAACAACCTCCATGTGTGGACGCCGAAAACCGATATAGACTGACTGATCACCATAGCTCACTGAGCACTACGGGCTCAGATGAGCTAAAAAAACTTGGAACATAATTGAAGCGTTACAATTTATTTTACAAACCAAGAATGACATCAGATAAAATGACGCAACAACCATGCGATATACGTATTTTTAACAACACCTTCATATTTTCAAAGCGTTCATTCTATGCTATGCAATGTAAGGTAGGGCATACGGAATGACTGTTTACAGCTTGTATGTAATGGATTTTCCTCTTAAATTTTAGTTTACGTTTACCTTGGCTCTTCTTGCAACGACGTTACTGGTTAGTTCTGGACGAAGACGAACTCTGAATGAAAGGTCAAAGAACTTGTACCGATCACTTTGGAATTTGAAAGCAAAAATACGTAAGTTTACAATATTGTTTATTTCTACTTCTTATAAATGATTTCGTCACTTTCATTTTTATATTCATCTAGCAAGGGAATGAAATATAAATAAAAAATACCGCAGCAAGTCAATCATTTCCGACCCATCCATGTTATATTCTTATTAATATAAATACATAAAGTCTACCATGATGTAGGTTACTACACGTTAATAGAGAGGTTGTTGATTCTCCTTAATATTAATAATAACAATATCCTGAGATCCGTGCGATCTGCACATGCAATACATTCGACTCCTCGGTGATCCATAACCAGTTGAAGGATGCATAAATAACTATGATCAGTTCCGTTATGAGATTAACTTTAATACTTATGAAACAAAGTCAGCAAAATAGCAACCAATGCTCAGATAACGAAATAGAACATCACAACAATTCATAGAGTATCTAATAAAATCAGTTCCCCAACATCTGTAATGATCATAATGTTATGTAAGATCACCAAGTTATAACCCAGTATCTATTAAAGTATGTTAACAAGAGTGCTTTAATCTTTTACTTGATGCACGTTTACTCGTTGACAAAAGTATTGTATCCTTCAGCAGTCTAGCCCCTAATTACCTCATGCTCTCATACATGTATACAAAAAGAAACAACGTTTATTTTAACGTTTCAGGAACATGTGCAGGAAAGTTTATGTGCGATTTTCAAACAACAAGTCGATCATGTGATATGAATTGTATAGATCATGATAAACTTTGTGATGGTCATGAAGACTGTAGCAATAAAGCTGATGAAGTAGGATGTCCTCCAGAACCGAGTATGAGTAATTTGATTTTAGGATTGTCATCGATTCGAACGATACTGATGTAGGTCAACGATTTGTTCGGTTAATTGATTTTAGAAACACATTTCAAAATACATTGTATCGATATTTTGGCAGAAAAATAGAAAAATGAAGTGTAAATTTTGCATTCTGAAGCTTTGTTGTGGGACTATTTAAGAAGTCTGTCTTGTTTGCAAGTTCTGGCAATGAAACTACAGACAAATACATCAGTTAATCGTTTATTCTTCTGAAATACATAAAACAACATTATTTTATTTATACTTATATTCTGAAATATACAAAACATGAGAAAATGGGCATAAGGCCCATAGATTTTATCAATATTGTCAGTATGGAAAAATGAATCAATGACAGCCCTATTTAATAAACTTGTACAATCAAACCCGTCTATAAGGACAACGCCAGAGAGCAATTCAGATTTACACTGGCGGGGTCATTCAAAAGCTTGTTATGAGGATGATTTAACTTCTGTTCTCTGCACTAGTGTGTATCTGGTAGGTTCGAGTGGCTGCATACCAAGTCACAACACAGTGAGAATGACAAAGAAAATTGTTGTATAAGATTTTTCTCGAGGACTACTCGCCTACCGGCACACTTTTAAGAATTACGGCTGACAAGTCTTATCGAAACGGATTTGCTATATACCCGTATGCCTGGAGATATAAAACTGAATACACTTTCGCCAGCAGCTATGTGTAGTTTTGATGTCGTTTTCGACAGAGCATTCTGCTAACGAAGACCAAATATTCGACTGTTTACTTGAGTTGCGGAGAGGTTAATTCAGGAGAAATGATAAAAATACCCAGAATAAAAGTTTTACACCGGTTATATACTGACAACGTTCACATAACATCATATATCAGCCTATTACGTCGGTCGAGTCCATGAATAAATATAGCAATTTTCCAGAGGGTAAATCAGTGTATATTTAGCGAGATTAACATGAATTAAACCAACGCTCTGGTGTTCATCAATCAACATACCTCCATACAAATGGACGCTTGAATCTAATTGTTGTAAATTCTCCGTCGATAGTATTTAATTGCGATGTTTTGAAACTATTGGAATATTTCCCTGTAATAATTTACCAAAAATGGCGGGTATTAATAAAAATGTAGCAATTCGAGCTTAAATGTTTCCCTCATTCATTATTGCAATACACACAGTCCATGTATATCATAATAGATATCGAATTGCAGCCCAACCACCGCCGTGTCCCGAGTGTCAAGAGCCATGCAAACCGTTACAATTCACTTGCAGCAATGGAACTTGTATCCCGATTGACAACTTTTGTGACACAGTCAATGATTGTGGTGATATGAGTGATGAGCCGAGCGATAAATGTGGTTAGTTAATGTTTTACTTAGACCTAGTAAATGTCTGTCGTCCACGCATTTCGCTTGGTACGTAATTAATCGTACGCTATCAGGTTGAAAAGACTTGTCATTATTATAATGGAATTAATTCTCGAGCTGACTGCAATGATGTCAAGCAGTTACATTTTAACTTTAATTTAGATTGGTCTGTTGCTGTCAAATTTAGTACCTAGTGTGTTGTTATGGATACCACATGTATTAATAACGGATCTGTATTAGTGAAATTGCAATAAATTCTTTATAAAACATCATACTTTAATCCAAACGGGATCGCATTCAGTGATTTTTTTCATTTAAGGTAATTTTGGGTTAAATTGTGATGTTTGATAAAGAATTTATTGCAATTTTGACGTCACAGGTCTGTGTTGGATACCTAGTTTAAGATTGTATTTGTAAGTCTTGGAGTCAAGGTCAGTGATATTATTACTTAAGCAGGGAAATGGCTTTCGTTCAATAAAATGTTCGATGGCACAACTTGGCAAAAACAAACAGAATAAAACACAGCCCCTCGAACACGACACAAGGGAACTCCCCTCCAGCACGCACACAGCAACATAGTCTACACTTCACAAGAAACAAGCATGTTTCCCATCGACAGCTGCACAAAAACATGAAACATTACAAGTCCAGCGCACAAAACTAGATCTATGCATAAAGTAGCATCTTATTCTTGATACAGCTAACATATCATGCACCTAAATCAAAAATAATAAGACAGAGCCTTGTGGAACGCCAAAGGTTATGTTGCAAAGAGATGAGTATGTGCCAGCGACATCCACTAATTATTGTCTGTATGATAAATATGAACCGAACCAAATTATAGTGTCTTTACCAAGACATAACCCTTCTAGTTTCATTACCGATAAAATTACCTTTGTCCATTTCAAATCGAGTATAGTCTGAAAGATGAATAAGACAAGTGTCCGTTGAAAAACCTCTTCTGAAATCTAATTGAAACTTATGTAATAATTTATTATCTATAAGATAGGTACATGTACTAACATCACGAAAAATTTACGCAATGTCCCGGGGTAACCGACTTCTAACGGTCGGAAGCCATTCGCAAAAAGGGTTTATTCCACATAATGGACCCTTTGTCACTAACTCTCAACGACCGAAGCGAAATCTGTGAATCGAGCGATATTCTTCATTGTTCATCATTCGAATGCGTCTTAAAAAGTCACCCTGATCGGGGAGCATTAGATTGTGTGTATCAATAGTAAAATTACTGTCGTAAGCTTTCTTTGTAAGCAAAACAATCCAAATTTCTGTTATTTCTAGATGTTCCTACGACCTCATCGCCCTGTCCAGAGTGTGAGGAGAAATGTAGCGCGCGACACTATACCTGTGACAATGGTAATTGTGTTCCCATTAGTGATGTGTGCGACGCTGAGGATAATTGCGGAGACCAGAGTGACGAGCACGATAATTGCGGTGAGTTATTAATTCATACGGAAACGAACCTAGAGCCAATCTGGACGAACATGGAATATGGCCATAAGCTTTGAACTTTTGTATATTAATTACGCATTTTCCTGGATTACGCATGTTTAATGGCAAATCATTGGGCGATTAGTAGAGATATCATCCGGATACTTGATAGCTGGTATTGTTTTTTTCAGTCAGAGAATCATTGATTATGTCAACAGATCATGTAATAATGCGTTTACGTTTGTAAGTAATATGAAATATGTATTACTTTAATATTATAGATAGCATGAAGCGAATAAAAACTTTTTGTTTCAGGTTGTATAATTTCCACAGTCATTCCAGATAGTTGTATTATTCTTCCAGCCGATTTGTTTGGCGTATTTATTTACGAACAAGTAATATCGTTTTTTACCATTGGTACTTTAAAAACATAATTTGAGCACTATTTATTTGGTCAAGTTGGGCGTAATTATCAGGTTTACACTAGTGAATACTTTTTAATAAAATGAATTGATTTCAAATATTTTCGAAGACTTAACGTATTAGTTCCATTCGTTACACGATACTTTCAATGTGATTTGTGAGGCCACCGTTATCTGTTGTACTCGGAAATATTTTTTATCAACTTTATAATAACTTTTTTGTTGAGTTTTGTTAAAATTTAATGATTCGTCATACTGAGGAATTAACTGAAGTGAATTAATTTCCAGGGTCCATGTGTTTTCTGCATACACAAACACTTCAGGTCTAAGTAAGACAAAAACTTGTCAGCCACAAATTTTATTAAATCACTTAGCCTGATAAAATATTTCGATAAGGCGACCTTAATACGTACAGATTGTGACAGAGTATATTTAATATTTGTTAAGACAACTTAGTATCATGTTTATTTCGAAATTTAAAAAGGTAATAGTTTAGCATCTTTTTTAATATACTTCCTATTGTGCAATACAGGCCGATATCAACGTTTGTAGAGCTATATGTCAAGCTCTGCCACAGTGTCAAGGGGTCGCAGCAAGCGAACTCGAATGTGCGATATTAACAAGTGGAGCAAATATAAACGGAGCGGAATGTAGGGACGATGCTAGTTTCAGGTTTTATCCGTGCATCAATTCTGCGACTACATGATTCGTTGACCAGTCCGCAAAATATATGGAACAATTGTATATTCAATAATTAGTAGATGTCATCTAAATATTTATCAATTATTTACGAATAAAATGGATTAATCAGGATCAAAATGGTGTGATTTATAAATAAATCATGTCGCTCAAGACATGGATGAGATAAATTAAAAAAGTATCATTGGGATATATTGAACACAGAGATAATACTCCTGTTCATTAATTTCAAGTCAGCTCCCTTTGCTTTCCGAACATGAGAAATTCGACTTGTTCACGAAAATACTCTTGAAATGTTAATATCAGTTGATAAACGACAAAAAATGGTTTTGTGCATTGACCGTTATACAATACTAAAGTTATGTTGATGTGAATAAAAACCTGTTCGGTTTGTGACTCCAGTTTCAAGAAGAATAGTTCCAGCATTGATTTCCCGATTTAACGATCTGAGTAAGCAGTACAGCTTTTTGCAGATTGAGAGGTAACAAAGATTCACTGCTAGATGCATGGTAAAAAGCAATATAAATACATTCACATTATTCATGCCTGAATAACTTTTCAACAGTACATTGTACATAAATACCTTCGCTTTCGGAGGCCCGTTCACACAGAGCTACGATCTCACCACGCTCATGCCGCTCATTCCGACTCATCAGATCGGGGCGAGAACGGCGTCAAAGTCTTGAAAATCGATGAGTATCGTCCGCGGATCGCCTGATCTACGCTTGTACTACGATTTTTCCATGACTATCGCGTGTTATAGACGTATTTCTATCATTCGTCGATTGTACTACGATGTTATTACGATCCTTCCACGATGCTTCTACGGTTACGCCGATCTTACTACGTTCTTACACCGCTTTAACCCAGATTCATTTTAGCCACGCCTCAGTTACGCTTCTTTTGAACATGTTCAAAATAAGCGTGGCGGGTGCGTGGAGTTGCACGATCTTCACGATTCTATTACGACCCTACCACGTTAATGAAGACGCACTCTCGATCTGCCACGATGATACCACGATTGGTCACGATTCGGTACCAAGTTTAGAGCGTGGTAGAAGCGGGACCCTGTGTGAACGGGGTATAACTTCTTAACATGACAAGTGCGTTACTTTAGCCGTGCACAATCATTTCCTTTAATCGCTTATTTTTTTAAAAAAAGATGCTATTTCTACAGTGTTTAATGAAAATATACCCCAGTGATACGAGGTTACGCGTTGTTGGAAATTATGTTAATAAATCGAAAAGTAAACTAATTTACTTCCAATTGATTTCCGTAAATTTGCATCGTAAATCATACAGTATTCTAGAAATTTTCCAACTAAGTTTGTACAACACATTGGAAACAAAAGATGTTATTATTTACAAAGAAATCATTAACACTATTTTATCTATCAAGCGCACTTAAAACATTTTTCTACAGAATTCATGGAAAATGAGGTTGACATAGAGCTGTACAGTTATTTTACATTTTATGTAACCTTGGATCAAATAAAGGAAAGAAAACTGAACATCTGAACATGCTTTGGCAACATTTGGCAATTATTGATTCATAGTATCAGTCATATATATCAATGGAAATCACTTTACCTCAAGCAATAAATGAGACAAATGCTTACGATTTTATCAGATATATATAGGGATTTATTAGCTATAAACAGGACTTTTGCGAGCTATATACGGGACTTTTGTGAGCTATATACGGGACTTTTGTGAGCTATATACTGGACTTTTGCGAGCTATATACAGGACTTTTGTGAGCTATAAACAGGACTTTTGCGAGCTATATACAGGACTTTTGTGAGCTATATACAGGTTTTTTGTGAGTTATATACAGGACTTTGTGAGCTATATACAGGACTTTTGTGAGCTATATACAGGACTTTTGTGAGCTATATACGGGAAATGTTGGGCGCATTGAATTGCAACATATGTTGCAGGGTTGGAGAACAGAGATTACGAATGGGGATGACTCAAGATTAACATACTGAAGTATCTAGACAGATGTTTAGGCTAGGCTTTCATTATAAAAGCTCTTACATCATTGCTAATATGCAGAACTTCAAAATATTCTGAAATTGAAGCCGTTCGAAAAAACTTTAATGTGTAAACTGTTCGTTGGTAAACGAAATTTAGTATGACTTAAAATTGTCGCGGATTTTATTGACAATTTGAAAATATTAGTATTACAACTAAACAAAGAAATTTCCTTATGTTAAACAAAGTACTAAGGTTTCACTTGCTTATTCTAGACTTCATTTTTGCCTTGGATCTATTCAAAATCCACCCATATCGCCCAACCTTGATTCGACTTTGACCGTAATTAGATGTATAAAATTTAAATGGGTCATTTCCGTTATCTGTATTATGCCTTTTCGTCTAGCATCAATGGCTTGTTGGTTAACTGAATTTTACCGTTCATTCTAGTACCAAACCTCGTACCCGTATTGATTTTGGTTGCTATCACATACATGTATTTTGGCGCAGCCCTGGGACTTGTTATTTTCTTACACGAAATATATTGCGCAATTATGTTTGCTTGAAACTTTGCTCCTATTTTAACACATTGACCACATTTAGATTCAAAATCAGTTGTCAAGCATACTACCGGGCAGCAAATGTGTTTATTAAACGCAACATCTTGTTTTATTGTAAGTTCTTGTCCGCAACTAACTTTTGAAACAATTTCAGAATTTGACTTTCGACCTCATATCAAATTATTAAAGGGCTGTTATGAAGAACATATGAACCATAAATCTAGCACTGATATTGTTTTTTAAATAACTACGTTGATATTAAAATTGGTTTCTTGTAGATAATGTGTTACTTTCCCCGACCATCTTTTCTATTTTAGCTTGGTACCTGAGTAATAGATAGCAAGTCACAAAATCTACTTTGTGTTAATTTTGATGTGTGTAAAACTGTATACAAATGATTAATAAAGTATATAATATAGATTTTAACGTTGTTTATGTTTCAAAGTTGAATCATTACTTCGGGCGTATTTTGAGGGATACGTGTTCTAAACATGTGGTTGGTAAGCAATAAGATATTCGCCTTCTATTTCCGCATTGACTCAGACAAGATTTAGTATACATTCATTTTTTGGTGTTTGTCCATTTTGTTCTCCTATACGGATACGGTATAATGTCAAAGAGAGTGAGTTTTATTATCGATAAGTATAGTTAATAGAAACATTTACTATTTTAAGTGTTCGATAACTTGCGTACATAACAGTATTTTTATTCTACGATTGCTTTAGACTTTATGAAAACCTTAATAACTTGGCTAAAGAGACAGAGATAATGTATGGGTATGAAAATGTAATAAACATGTGTACACATGTATTACGAATTTTAGAATTGTGACTTAGTCTCTCTCTGTGCCTGGGTTGATCAGTTACTTAAGATTGCTTATAATAATTTAAGTTAACCGTCAGCCACTTTATAATTACTTAACAAGAATTAAATATTGCTTATAATTATTTCTATTAAGTATAGCTTCATATCATAAAACAGCATGTTTTAGTTGACAATTAGCTATTTTATAATTACGAGATTTATTTTTTATGTAGACTTTTTAGCATTTTGTTGTTGTTTTTACCAACATTAAAAATAAAAACATTTATATGTATACATATTTAAATCAAAGCGCTGCAAGTATAATCATTTTAGCCTATCAATGTTGTTCACCATTTTTCCTTTTTTTACAAAAGGGACACACTATATTTCCTGTAACTGAATTGCTTAAATTACTAACAATTCAAACAGTGATATGTTAACATATTTATTTGTGGTTTGTAAATAATTACAAAAGGGAAACCGAAAAAAAGCCAAATAGTGTGGTTTATGCGTATTCCTGTCACAATGACATGCAGGAAAATCTTGATCACTTTCTGGACAAAAGAAACATTTTAATATTGAAGCAGTCTCATTATCAAGGCAAGATATTGAGATGATATTGAACATTGCTTCGGAAATAAGAGATCATCGTCGTAATATTGTCGCGGTTGTTTAGAGATATTGTACTGCTTGATAAATTTTAATTTGTATTTTAGTATACCATTTAACTTTAGTAACTGAAGAGAGCCTGTACATTTTGTAGTGTGTAAAGGACTAGGACGTTTGATATTAGTTACTCTGATTAGATGTATACAAAGGACTGCTTTCTTTTAACAGCATGCAAAATAAGAGGACCAAGAAGGTCCTTTTTCGCTCACCTGAGTAAAGATTGCAACATCTATGGTTTTTTCTGTGATTTGACCAGGTGACCTAGTTTTTAGCCTGAGTTGACCCATGTTCAAACCTTTTCATACTATCATTAATAAAAACATTCTGACATAGTTTTGGGAAGATCCAATCAGAACTGTGACTTCCAGAAGGATAACAAAGTATTCAGGAGATTTGACCAATTGACCTAGTTTGTGACGCAAGATGATGTTCGAACCTGTCCAAAACATCACGAAAACAAATATTTACCACATTTTTAACAAAAATCCAATCAAAACTGTGGCCTCTAGAGGGTTAGCAAGGTTTTTCAATGGTTTGACCTTGTGACCTAGTTTGTGACACCAGATGACCCATGTTCGAATCAGGTATCGTTAAGACAGGCGTTGTGATAATGTTTGGTGAACTTCTAATCAAAACTGTGACTTCTAATGTGTTAACAAGGTTTTTCTATTATTTGACCTGGTGACCCATGTTTGAACCCAACCCAGACATCATTAAGACAATTATTTTGACAAGGTTGGTTTGGTGAAGATCCAATCAAAACTGTGACCTGTAGAGTGTTAACAATGATTTCTGGTACTTTGACCTAGTGACTTGGTTTATGACCGGAGATGGCCATATTCACACAATTTACGAGATCATTGATACAAACATTTTCTTTCGATTTGACCTGATGATCTAGTTTTTGACCTCAGATGACCCGTGTCATTCTGATTAAGTCTGATGAAAATTCGCTCAAAAGTGTCAACAACCCCCATGTGTGGACGCCGGACGCCGGAATAGACTGACTGATCACTACGCTCACTGAGCACTACGTGCTCAGGTGACCTAAAAAACTTGGAACATAATTGAAGCGTAACAATTTATTTTACAAACCAAGAATGACATCAGATAAAATAAGGCAACAACCATGCGATATACGTATTTTTATCAACACCTTCATATTTTCAAAGCGTTAATTCTACGCTATGCAATGTAAGGTAAAGCATACGGAATGCATGACTGTTGGCAGTCTTCATGTACTGGATTTACCCTCTAAATTTAGATAAGGTTTACACTGGCTCTTCTTGCAATGGTGTTACTTGCTACTTCTGGACGAAGACGAACTCTGAATAAAAGGTCAAAGAACCTGTATAGATCACTTTGGAATTTGAAAGCAAAAATACGTAAGTTTACCATATTGTTTATTTCTATTTCTTATACATGATTTCATCACTTTCATTTTTATATTTATTTAGCAACAAGGGAATGAAATATAAATAAAAAAAATACCGCAGCAAGTCAATCATTTCCGACCTATCCATGTTATATTTTTATTATTATAAATACATAAAGTCTAACATGATGTAGGTTATTACACGTTTAATATAGAGGTCGACTCCTCGGTGATCCATAACCAGTTGAAGGATGCATAAATAACTATGCTTAGTTCCGTTATGAGATTAACTTTAATACTTATGAAACAAAGTCAGCAAAATAGCGACCAATGCTCAGATAACGAAATAGAACATCACAACAATTCATAGAGTATCTAATAAATTCAGTTCTCTAATGTCTTAATGATCACAATGTTATGTAAGATCACCAAGTTATCACTCAGTATCTATTAAAGTATGTTAACAAGAGTGATTTGATCTTTGAATAGATGCACGTTTACTCTTTGACAAAAGTATTGTATCCTTCAGCAGTCTAGCCCCTAATTACCTCATGTATTTGCTCTCATACATGTATAAAAAAAAGAAACAACGTTTATTTTAACATTTCAGGAACATGTGCAGGAAAGTTTATGTGCGATTTTCAAACAACAAGTCGATCATGTGATATGAATTGTATAGATCATGATAAACTTTGTGATGGTCATGAAGACTGTAGCAATAAAGCTGATGAAGTAGGATGTCCTCCAGAACCGAGTATGTGTAAATTGATTTTAGGATTATCATCTATTCGAACGATACTGATATAGATCAACGATTTTCAGTTAATTGATTTTAGAAACTTATTTCAAAATACATTGTATCGATATTTTGGCAGAAAAATAGACAAATAAATTGTAAATTTTGCATTTCAAAGCTTTGTTGTGCGACTATTTAAGAAGTCTGTCTTGTTTGAAAGTTCTGGCAATGAAACTACAGACAAATACATCAGTTCACCGTTTATTCTTCTGAAATACATAAATCAACATCATTTTATTTATACTTGTATACTGAAATATACAAAACATGAGAAAATGGGCATAAGGCCCATAGACTTTATCAATATTGTCGATATGGAAAAATGAATCAATGACAGCCCTATTTAATATACATGTACCGTCAAACCCGTCTATAAGGACAACGCCAGAGAGCAATTCAGATTTACACTGGCGGGGGTCTTCATTCAAGCGTTTATATTTAAAAGTTTGTTATGAGGATGATTTAACTATTGTTCTCTGCACTAATGTGTATCTGGTAGGTTCGAGTGGCTGCATGCCAAGTCACAACACAGTGAGAATGACAAAGAAAATCGTTGTATAAGATAATTTTTCTCGAGGACTACTCGCCTACCGGCACACTTTTAAGAGTTACGGCTGACAACTCTTATCTAAACGGATTTGCTATATAGCCCGTATGCCTGGAGATATAAAACTGAATACACTTTCGCCAGCAGCCATCTGTAATTTTGATGTCGTTCTCGACAGAGCATTATGTTTAGTAACGAAGACCAAATATTGGACTGTTAACTTGAGTTGCGGAGAGGTTGTTTCAGGAGAAATGACAAAAATACCAGAATATGAGTTTCACACCGGTTATATACTGACAACGTTCACATAACATCATATATTAGCCTATTAAGTCGGTCGAGTCCATGAATAAATATAACAATTTTCCAGCGGGTAAATCAGTGTATATTTAGCGAGATTAACATGAATTGTACCAACGCTCTGGTGTTCATCAATCAACATACTTCCATACAAATGGAGGCTTGAATCTAATTGTTGTAAATTCTCCGTCGATAGTATTTAATTGTGATGTTTTGAAACTATTGGAATATTTCCCCGTAATAATTTACCAAAAATGGCGGGTATTAATAAAAATGGAGCAATTCGAGCTTAAATGTTTCCCTCATTCATTATAGCAATATACACAGTCCATGTATATCATAATAAATATCGAATTGCAGCCCAACCACCGCCGTGTCCCGAGTGTCAAGAGCCATGCAAACCGTTACAATTCACTTGCAGCAATGGAACTTGTATCCCGATTGACAACTTTTGTGACACAGTCAATGATTGTGGTGATATGAGTGATGAGCCGAGCGATAAATGTGGTTAGTTGATATTTTACATAGACCAAGTAAATTTCTGTTGTCAACGCATTTCGCTTGATATGTAATTAATCGTATGTTATCACGTTGAAAAGCATGGATATTATGATATCGGGGTTGATCCTCGAGCTGACTGCGACGATGTCAAGCAATTGGATTCAATTGCTGTCAATCTCAGGAAATAGCATGTCGTTATGGAGACCTATTTTAGGATTGTATTTGAAAGTCGTACTTTAAATGCCATTAGTACGAAAAATAGGGAAATGACTTACGTTCATGAAAGTATTCTGTAGCATTTCCAACACAACACAACTTCTCAAAATAAACAATAAATAAAAACACAGTTCCACCAACATGACACAAGGCAACTCCCCCCCCCAGCCCTAACACAGCAATATAGTCTACATATTTTAAGCACTGTTTTTCATTGACAGCCGAATAAAAACTATATATTCTGACATCATAAACAATAAATAAACGCAAGGATCTGAGGTACTCGTCTTCTTACGGTCAGAAGCTATTCACAAAAGGGGATTTAGTCCATGTAACGGGGCCCAATGTCACTAACACTTCAGGACCGAAGCGAAATTTGAGAATATAGGAATATTCTTCTTTGTTTCATCATCCGAGTCCCTTTTGAAAAGGCCAGCTTGATCGGGGAGCACATTTAGCTTATTTTGTAATTCTTGTGCCGTACACAATAATTGAATTCGATTGCAAACATGTTAAATTCTGATTAAACCATGTGTGTATCAATTATGAAATTACTTCTTTCTCTGTCAACTAATCATACAAAAATTCTTTACTCTATAGCTGTTCCTGCGACCTCATCGCCCTGTCCAGAGTGTGAGGAGAAATGTAGCGCGCGACACTATACCTGTGACAATGGTAATTGTGTTCCCATTGGTGATGTGTGCGACGGTGAGGATAATTGCGGAGACCAGAGTGACGAGCACGATAATTGCGGTGAGTAATTAATTCAGACGGACACAAAGCTTAGAGCCCAAACTGCGCAAATATGTAATATGATCATATGCTTTGTACTTATGTATAGTAATTACTGTATCACTGCGCATCCGCATTTTCCTAGATTAAGCATGTTAAGTAACAAATCATTGGACGATTATTGTAGATATCAGCAGGATTGGAACTTGATAGCAGTCATCCAAAATACGAGGTACCAACAATGTAAGTACTTGATAGCTATTATGGGCACGCAGTGGTAAACATGACTATTTTTCTAGCCTAACCAACTTGGGCTTCTGTGATTGATTAGTAAGTGTCTATTTGGATGTTTCAGTCAGAGAATCATTGATTGTCAACAGATCATTATAGATAAAGCCAGCAAACTAATCAGAAAAGTCTTTTTGTTTCAGGTTGTACAATTTCTACAGTTATGCCATTTAATTGTATTGGGCGTCCACTGATGGGGAGCATATATGCCACATATCAATTCACGCGAGTAATATCGTTTTACTTACGACACTATTTACTAAGATTTGTGAGGCCACTGTCATGTGTTGTACTTGAAAAAATTTTCATCAACTTTATAATGAAATTTGTGTTCAGTTTGGTTCAAATTTAATGATTTGTCGTACAGAGGAATTAACTGAAGTGCGTCACTGCAAGATATTGTCTAAAACAAATATACTGAATATGCATTATGTGCAAATTATTGATGTGTTTTTGTATACACAAATAAATACATAATATGAATTCCGGCCTCAGTGAGACAAGACTTGTCGGTCACAAATTTACTTTGATAAAATATTTCGACAAAACAGCCTTAATACGAAAAGTTTGTAACAGAATATGTTTTAGCATTTGTTCAAGAGACTTACTCTCATGATTGTGTCTATATTTGACAAGATGATAATTGGGCATGTACATTGTATATGATTGTCATGAGCTTTATACAGATTATTTATTTCCAAAATATGTCTTATTTTTCATATACAGGACGATATCAACGAATGCAAAGCAGTTTGTCAAGCACTGCCACCTTGTCGAGGGGTCGCTGCGAATGCTGTCGAATGTCTCATACTAAATGAAGACATGAATTTAAGGGGAACTCCGTGTAGTGACATGGCGTACACGTATCATCCGTGTATCGAGTCTGCGGATACTTAATATTTTGACAAGCCAGCAAATATGTATGAGACAATTGTACAATGCATTAGTCGATTCCAACCAAATGCCTATCTAAAATTTACAAATGAAATAAATTGATAAGGATCAGAATCGTGTAATTTATAAAAAATAAATAATGTCGCTCAAGATATATGACATATTTAAAATAGAGATATTACACTGTTGATAATCTCACCTCTGATCCCTCCACTTCCCGAACATGATCAATTCGACTTGTCCACGGCATTAATTATGAAAAAAGTTAATATTAGTTGATAAACGACTAAAACTGTTTAGACCGTTATTTAGTACTGAAATTGTATTAATGTGCATGAAAACCTACTGGACTGTGACTCCCGTTTCTAGATGAATAGTTCCAGCATAAATCTCCCAAGTTTAACCATCTAAGAAAGCAGTACCGCTTTTTGCTGAATGACAGGTAACAAAGATTCACTGCTAGGTGCATGGTCAACAAGAGTCCTAAATTATTAAAGCGATACTGCTTAGCGGGATGTAACACGATACAAACAAATAATTCTAAAACGATCTGCAACATTTCCAATAAGCATGATTTTTTTGTTGTTACAAACATTGCAATTTTCGCTAGACAAATTGTTGTAGATGATGTTGTGATCCTACAGTGCTGTGTCTTTTTTCATAGACCTATTTTAGGTACCTTAAAATTTAAACTTCTTGCTAATGTTACACAATTCAGACTATTATCTTTAACAGCTGACAGTATATTTAGATCCACAAAAATAACTTGCATATGACACTTTACAAACAATGGTCTTTTCACTATGTCTACGAAACAGCCCAAGGACAGATTTGCATTGTTTGGTGAGTTTGAATTAAAAACATTAAATTTATTTTTTGCCAGAAGGCACATTTTGCCATTTTATTTTATGAAATTGGTGTTGTATTTACTGAGCTAGTTACCTGATTTAGAAAACAAGAGCGAGACTTACAAACAGATCTAACATTTAAGATTATCATAATTATATTCGTCCTTGTTTGATTCATGGTGAAACATACTGGCAACAATATATAAACTCTAAAAACCATTAAGTTCTCAACGGAGTCTTGCTTCCACATATGTCATTATTATATACTATATTATACTACTATAAGGTGATATTATTTTACATAAATTGTCCATCTGAAACAAATACATGCCTTCAATTTACTACATATTAACATTTGAATGCAAAAAACACTCCGTGGTTAGGGTTGTGATGTGGTCGTAAAACCGAAGCGATCGCTAAATGATATTTTAAGCAATGAAATGTTATGTTATATGATCTTGCGAGCAAGATCACTCTCCAAATACATGTATACATGTAAACAAATGACACAAGACTATCTGGATTTAATACTTTCACAGAAATACACAATCACAAGAACTAAGTTTTGTAAAAAAAAATTGCGTGGATTCCATAGCATGTATATACAAATCAACTAAGAGGCTATGTCAAGGAATATCTCTTAGGGTCAAGCATGACGGTATTATCAATAAATATGTTAACACAGCCATTTTAACAAAGTAAAACATCATTGTTTTGTGGTCAGCTATTTTCTCTTCACTAATTGTTCTATTTTTTAATAACAATACATTAATAAGTACACATATGTAAAATACTCCACATTACCGCCTATCTACTTTACTTAAAACATTGCATAGTGATAATAAGGATTCACAAACCAGAGAAGGTAACTTATAAATCATTTAACATAAAATACAGTCAACATTTACATCTATCCTGATACACAGACTTAAAGTGCCTGTCCAACATATAAGACATTTCTAGGGTCAATTCAGCTTTGATACACGTTACATATTCCTCCACTATGACTTAAATTGCAAGGTTACTGGAAACATTTGGGAGGTGAAGTGGAAGAGTTTCTCGAAGCCTTTTGTACACGAAGCCCTTTGATATTGATTCATTGTAACAGCCCTTGGACCACAGGAGACTGCTTTACTTCCAGCAATAAATGAAATAAATGCTTACATGTTTTCAGTGACTTTTATGAGCTATGTACAGGACAGGTTGGGCGCATTGAATTGCAACATCTCTGTCCAGGTGCGGAGAACTGAGATTAAGAATCGGGGTGACTCAAGATTAACATGCTGTTAAAAGTATTGAGACAGGTGTTTAGGCTAGGTTATCATTGTAGAAGCTTTTAGATCATTGCTTTCGTGGAACACAACTTTAGATTAAGAACAAAAAATGGTCAAATTGAAAAGGTACCAAAAGCCACCTCAAGGATTTAGTTTCATTCATATTGTTATGTTAATTTATCATGAATTATAAATGCAGTCAATATTCTCAATAAAAACCCAAGTATAACTTGTTTTTATTGCTAGATTATTTCTATAGTTTTCGACATGCATTGTAGCTGAAAAGCTAGGCAGGAGTTGTATTAAGTGACCACAATACTTAAATCATTCATACAACCTATCTACATTTTATTCATGATAATGTTCTGTAATGAAAGGAGTTTCCAGCTTTAAAAACATGAGTTTAGGGCCTGTTTCATGATATATTTCCGCTAAATGACATTTTTTAAACTTAATAACCATGCAAATTAATGGTATACATTTCAAACATGTAACTTACTTTAATAGCTGACATTAGAACTAAAAACAATGAATAGAATAGAACATTTCTCATTTGAAAACAATTGTAAATAAGATGCTTCAGTTTTAATCTACTTTCATAGCAAAGATGCATCTATGACATGGGAACTTGGATTCAAACCATTAGAAAGTATTTACCGACACAATAAAGTAGAATTTCAGTTAATGCTGATCATGAATAATTTATTAACTTCACCTATTTTCAAATAAACCTGTAAGTTGAGATCAATCAATGTAACATGCAATAGGCTCGAGCGGACCATTTTATAATTTCTCATTTGCCAATTCAAACTGGTTGGTTAAGCAATAAGTACAGAAAGGTTTTCTAGCCGCCACAAGAACCGTAAATCTTGCACTGTTATTGTTTTTTTAAATAATTAAGTTGATATTAAAAATGGCTTCTTGCAGATAATGTTTTACTTTCCCTGACTATATTTGTTCCTTTTGTATTTTGGTTTGGTACCCGAGTAATAGATAGCCACCTACAAAATCTACTTTGTGTCAATTTCGATGTGTGTAAAACCTTTCTGAATGATACTGATTAAAGATCACTAGGTAAGTCAACATTTTTATTAAAAGAATGGCATTTACCTTGGGGATCTAAAACACCAGAATAATCTTGCTCATTGTAAAATGTTTTGTTCTTAATTATTTATAACTATACATCATTTGCAACCACTATCCGTGCGCTTTCATTGTATGCGAATTTTGAAAATAACGATTTTACAGTATTTCGACATAGACGTCAGGATACACTACTGTAACGTCCGCTCGGCCCTGTTTACAATAGTTCCCTAAGTTCAACAGCTCCCATAAAACATTTTCGATTTCTTTTCTTTGGCTGATGCCTACCAAATATCTATAAAAGCTACATAAAAATCGAACTATCCACCATGGTTCGTAGTCTTGAATTTAAAGTATACAAATTATGGAAAAGGTATATAATATAGATTTTAACTTTTTTTTGTAGTTGTTTAAAATTTGAATAAATGCTAACGGCGTATAATGCGGAATAGGAGTATTTGTGATTGATATGCAATCAAACTTTTCATCTTCTATTTCCGCATTGACGCTGACAAGTTTTAGTATAAATTCACTTTTTTGTGTTTGTTCAATAGTATTCTCCTATACGGATACGGAACAATGTCAAAGCACGTGAGTTTTGTTATCGATGAGCATAAACATGTTGATAAAAACATTTACCATTTTAAATTGTGTGATAACTCGTGTACATAAAAGTATTTTTATTCTACAATTGCTATAGTCTTTATGAAAACCTTAAAAACTTGGCTTAAGAAACTGAAATAATGTATGGGTATGAAAATGTAGTAAACATGTATTAAGAATTTTAGAATTGTGACTTAATCTCTTTCTGGGTTGATTAGTTACTTAACAAGAATAAAATATTGCTTATAATTATTTCTATTCAGAAAAGCATATTTTTATATAATAAAACAGCATGTTTTAGTTAACAATTAGCTATTTTATAATTACGAGATTTATTTTTTATGTAGGTTTAGAATTTTGTTGTTGTTTTTACCAACATTAAAAACATAAAACAGTAAAATATATGCGTATTCAAATCAAAAAGCTGCAAGTATAAATATTCGTATCATATCGGTGTTGTTCCCCATTTTTCCTTTCTCCGAGAGGGACATACTAGATTTCCTGTGGCTGAATTGTCTTAAGTACTAAATATTATAACAGTTATACGTTAACATATTAACTACTGGTTTCTAAAACGTGTTAACCAAAAAGGGCCAAATAATGTGCTTAACGCGTACACGTATCACAATGACATGCAGGAAAATCTTGATCACTTTCCGGACCAAAGAAACATTTTAATATTGAAGCAGTCTCATTATCAAGACAAGATATAGAGTTGATATTGAACATTGCTTCGAAAATATGATACCATTATACTAAGATAGTCGTAATATTGTTGCGGTTGTTTAGAGATGTTGTACACCTTGATAAATTTTAATTTGTATTTTAGTAAACTATAAAGATTGAGAGAGTAAGAATATTTAGTAACTGAAAAGAGCAGGTAGTATGTAAAAGACAAGGTAATTTAATATTAGTTATTATGATTAGGTATAAAGGAATGTTTTCATTTAACAGCACGTAAAAACCTTGGAACATAATTGCTAGAGCGCGACGATTTTTTTTGCAAACCAAGAATGGCCTCAGATAAAAAACATGCGTTGTAGGTAATTTTAGTGACACTTTCAATATTTTCGAAACGTTCACTTTACACTATGCAATGTAAGGTAGGACATACAGAATGCATAACTATTGACAGTTTTTAAGTACTGGATTTATCTCTTAATTTTAAGATTACGTTTTTCCTGACTCTACTTGTAACTATATTAGTGGTTAGTTCTGGACGAAGACGAACTCTGAATGAAAGGTCAAAGAACATGTATAGATCATTTTGGAATTTGAAAGCAAAAATACGTGAGTTTATCAAATTGTTTATTTCTATTTCTTATGAATGATTTCATCACCTTTATTGGTATATTTATTTACCGTCAAGGGAATGAAATATAAATAAAAAAATACCACAGCAAGTCAATGATATCCGACCCATCCAGGTTATATTTTTATTATTATGAATACACATAGTCTAACATGATGTAGGTTATTACACGTTAATAGAGAGGTTGTTGATTCTCCTTAATATTAATGATAACATTATCCTGAGATCCCTGCGATCTGTACGCGCAATACAGCCGACTCCACGGTGATCCATAACCGGTTGTAAGATGATTAAATATGCTCAGTTCCGTTATGAGACTAATTTTAATACTTATGAAAAAAGTCAGCAGAATAGCAATCAATATTCGAATAATGGAATAGAAAATCACTACGATTCATAGAGTATCTAATTAATTCAACACGAAGTCTTAAATTATCACAATGTTATGTAAGACCATAAAGTTATCACTCCGTATCTATTTTGTTCATTAAAGCCTGTAAAAAACAGTGCTTTGATCATTGAATAGATGCACGTTCACTCTTTGACAAAAAAGTGTATCCTTCAGGAGTCTAGCACCTATTTACCTCATGCATTTGCTCTCATACATGTATAAAGTGTGTTTTTATTAGGAAAACATTTTTTTTCAAATATTTCAGGAACATGTACAGGAAAGTTTATGTGCGATTTTCAAACAACAAGTCGATCATGTGATATGAATTGTATAGATCATGATAAACTTTGTGATGGTCATGAAGACTGTAGCAATAAAGCTGATGAAATAGGATGTCCTCCAGAACCGAGTATGTGTAAATTGATTTTAGGATTATCATCTATTCGAACGATACTGATATAGATCAACGATTTTTTCGGTTAATTGATTTTAGAAACACATTTCAAAATACATTGTATCGATATTTTGGCAGAAAAATAGAAAATACAATGTAAATTTTGCATTTCGAAGCTTTGTTGCGGGACTATTTAAGAAGTCTGTTTTGTTTGAAAGTTCTGTTAATGAAACTAAAGACAAATACAAGTACATCAGTTTATCGTTTATTCTTCTGAAAAACGTAGAACATTATTTCTTTATACTTAGATACTGAAATATACAATACATAAGAAAATAGGCATTAGGTCACTTTATTTTATCAATATTGCCAATATGGAAAAAAACTGAATCAATGGCAGCCCTATTTAGTATACAGTCAAACCAATACATAAGGACCACGGTCAGGAGAGCAAATTAAGATTTATACTGGTAGGGGTTTTCATTCAGGTGTTTATATAAACTTCAAAATTTTGTGAGGAGTATTGTCCGAACTTTTACGCCTGACCCCCTTGTTTATTTCACGTACACCAGAGACTAAACGCCTCAAAATCATGGAATAACATTGACGCGAATCATTGGTGATAAGAATCAAATATCTGAAAATGTATTTGGTTTCCCCAGGAGTCAATCCTTTCTGAACATTCTTAGTAAAATATGCAAAGACTCCATACATAAAACATAAACCCAGATTGTATAAACAACAAGGATATTACACGCAATCAAAATATAAATGCAAGTGCATGTAATCATAGAGCGAAGACGGACCCTATGTTGCGGACCAACTAGTTAAACTAGATAACTAGCCTAAACCAGCCCTTATTTGCTTTGTTTTTTTTTTATGTGACTTATTGTCACTGAGGTTTAACGCCGTTTTTCAACAATTTTGCAGTTATGTACGACGACCGGTTCACCTAACGAGTTTTTCAGGACTGTGTACTTACCAGTAATAAGTAACCCTTTTACAAGACGCCGGCAACTTCTCCACATATAGAGGAAAATCGACATTTTTGTCAAATTTTCATAGAAGGGTATGACCTGCTGCGACCGGGATTCGAACCAGGATCTCCGGGTTACAAGCCCAGCACACTAACCACTGGACTGGAGCCGATTTGCTATATAGCTCGTATTACTGGAGCTATAGAACCGAATACACTTTCGCCAGCACCTATTTATAATTTGTATGTCGTTTTCGTCTGAGCAAATTCTGTTAACTAACGAAGACCAAAATATTGGGCTGTTTACTTGAGTTGCGGAGAGGTTGTTTCAGGAGAAATGACAAAAATACCCAGATTATGAGTTGTACACCGGTTTTATACTGACAATGGTCACGCAACACCATGGATTAGCCTTTTACGTCTATGTATAAACATTACTATTTTCGAGCGGGTAAATCAGTGTCTGAAATAATTCATACTGAAATATTTCCTCGTAATAATTTACCTAAAATATGGCAGGTATTAATAAAGACGGCGTAATTCGAGCTTAAATGTTTTCCTTGTTCATTACGGCAATTAACACACTACATAATACCATATATATATATCATAATACATATCTAATTCCAGTCCAACCATCGCCGTGTGAACCGTTGCAATTCACTTGCAGCAATGGAACATGTATCTCGATTGACAACTTTTGTGACACAGTCAATGATTGTGGTGATATGAGTGATGAGCCGAGCGATAAATGTGGTTAGTTAAAGTTATACTTAGACCTAGGAAATGACTGTCGTCCACTCATTTCGCTCGATATCTAATTAATCGTATGCTATCAGGTTGAAAAGCCTGGTTATTATTATATCGAAGTTATACTCGAGCTTGCTGCGACGACCTTAAATAATTAGATTCAATTTTACAGTTAGATTTTTACTCTAGTTTAAATTTACTCAGTAAATAACATGTTGTTACGGAGAATTAGTTTAGTATTGTATTTGAAAGGCCAAGATTAAGTGTCATTATTACTATAAATAGGGAAATGACTTACGCTGAATAAAACATTCGGTGGCATTATCGACACAGCACAACTTAAAAACAATAGAAAAAAACAGCCCACCAACACAGCACAGGGCAACTCTTCTTCAGTGCTAATACAGTGACATAGTCTACACATTTTAAATATATTTACATTGGCAGTCGCACAAAAATCTATACTAATATCACAAAAATAAGAGAGCACAATGTTCCGAGGTACTCGTCATCTTACGATTGGAAGCTATTCACAAAATGGGTTTAATAGGGGGCCCAGAGTCACTAACATTTCAGAACCGAGGCGAAATTTGAGAATAGAACAATATTCTTCATTATTTCATCATCCGAATCCCTCCTAAAAAGGTCACCTTAATCGAGGAGCACATTCAGGTAAATTGATATTTACTCAATAATTTAATTCGAATGCAAAAATTAAAAAGAAATCTGTAATATCTAGCTGTTCCGACGACTTCAACGCCCTGTCCAGAGTGTGAGGAGACATGTAGCGCGCGACACTATACCTGTGACAATGGTAATTGTGTTCCCATTGGTGATGTGTGCGATGGTGAGGATAATTGCGGAGACCAGAGTGACGAGCACGATAACTGCGGTAAGTTATTAATTCAGACGGAAACAAAGCCTAGAAACAAAGCTGGGCAAATATGTTATATCGTCATATGCTTTGTACTTCTGTATATTAATATTATTGCTGTATCACTGCGCATCCGCATTTACCTGGATTAAGCAAGTAACAAATCAATGAACGATTATAGGAGATATCAGCACGATAGGTAATTGATAGATAGATACTAGCAATGTAAGTACTTGATAGCTATTATGGGCAAGTTATTGCAAACATGACTATTTTTCTAGCCTAATCAACTTATGCTTCTTTGACTGATCGGCAATTATTTATCTGGATATTTTAGTCAGAGAATCATTGACTGTGTTTACGTTTATCAGTAATGTTAAAAATGAATTACTTCAATGTTATAGATAGCAAGACAAAAATCGGAAAAGTCGTTTTGTTTCAGGTTGTATAATTTCTACAGTTGTGCCAGATACTTGTATTAAACGCCCAGTGTTGGATGACATATACGCATCATATCAATTCGCACAAGTAATATCGTTTTTATAACTGGTACCTTAAAAATATAGTTTGAGTAATATTTAAGGGGTCAAGTAGGACGTAATGATAAGGTTTACACTGATGTTGTCAAGATCCTACTATTACTAGTATTTGAAAATGGTTTCAAACACTATTGAGTACTAACATTTAGTTCCATTTAATGAGATATGAGGCAACAGCTATCTGTTATACTCGAAAATATTTTTTAATCAACTTTATAATTAAATTTGTGCCGAGTTTGGTTCCAATTTAATGATTCGTCATACAGAGGAATTAACTAAAATGCGTCACCGCAAGACATAGTCTAGAACAAGTATATTGGATACACATTATGTGTAAATTAATTTCCACGGTCCATGTGTTTTCTGCATACACAAACACTTCCGGTTATTTTTTTCATACAGGGCGGTATCAACGACTGCAGAACGGTATGTCAAGCACTGCCACCGTGTCAAGGAGTCGCTGCGAATGGTTTCGAATGTATCATACTGTCAAATGCAACAAACTTAGTGGACGTTATGTGTGGTGGCATTGAACATATGTATCATCCGTGTATCAGGTCTGCGGATACAAGCCTTTAAAATGTGTGGGACAATTGTACATACAATGCATTGTTCAATGACATCTAAAATCTTATCAATAACTTACAAATAAATTATTCGGGATCAAAATCACGTCATTTATAAATAAATAATATCGCTCAAGATATGTGATATATACAACTTAAGAGATACTACACCTGCTTATCTCACCTCTGTTCCCTCCGCTTCCCGAACATGACAAATTCGACGGTCGACGGAATTGCTTATGAAAAATGTTAATATTAGTTGATAAACGACCAAAATATTTGTGAACATTGACCGTTATACAATGATAAAGTAGTGTTGATGTGCATGTAGTATTACAAACATTGCAATGTTCGCTAGATTCGGCATGTGACAAAATTAAGCCATGGATTGTTGTAAATGATCCTAAGATTCTACAGTGCAAAGACCTGTTTCATACACCTATTTCAGGTATCTTAAAAATTGAACTTGCTAACGGTACACAATTCAGGCAATACCTTAAACAGCTGAAAATATGTTTAGATACCCCAAAATAACTGGCACACTTTACAAACAATGAAATTTCACTCTAAAAGCAGCCCAGTCATAGATTTACATTGTTTGGTGAGTTTAGATTACATAAAATAACGTCTGCACGAATAAAAATCACGGAAACCGAGCGACTATGGAAAATGTTTCCTTTCGGTAATTGGTTCACGAAGTCCAATCACTTCAATGGATGGAAAACATAGAAAACATAGGTATAACAAATGACAACTCTAGATAGAGATTGCAAATGTACTACACCAAGACAGGACCCCTTTATTATTGATACAAAGATACATGTCGTGCCTGCTCATCATTCAATTTATCACCGCTTTGGGCAAGAAAGGACATTTTGCTATTTTCATTCATGAAATTGGGATCGTACTTATTGAGCTAACAACATGATAAAAAAACCCCAAGAATTGTTGTTAATGATTCTGAGTTCTTACAGTAAATTTATTTAAGTAAGTAACCAAAATAAAAAAAACATGAGCAAAAGTAACTAATGGTTAGCAAACAGATCTAACATTTAGGTAATCATAATTACATTCGAGCAAGTTTGATTCATAGTGAAACATAATGGCGACAATAAACTCAAACAAGAAGGCCAACAATGGCCCAGCATCGCTCACCAGAATAAATGTAAGTTAACTCGTTACTGAAAAGATAATAAAAGTACACTTCTGGGCAGATAAAGCAGGGCAATTATAAATTTGATAAAGGACAATCAAAGAATATTACAAAGGAATACTGGTGATGACCCAAGGATGCTACAGACCAATTTTGGTGATGATCCAACGATTGGTTCATGAAAAGAAGTCATTTTAACCAAATTTATTCAAGCAAACTTGAAAGAGGTCCATCTAAGGATGCTACAAACCAAGAAGAGTGATGATCCATCCATTGGTTCATGAGAAGATGTTTAAAGGCATTTCTATTTTTAGCTCAGGTGAACCATATAAGGGGCCAACCATCTGAGCAAAACTAATAGCACAATATCTAAGTATGATAAAGTTTAGTAACAATCCATCCATTTAATCATGAGAAAAAATCATTTTAAGGTATTTTTAGCTCTAGCGGCCCCTAAAAGGAGGTCCATCTAAGGATGCTTAAAACCAAGTTTAGGGATGATATATGCATTGGTTAATGAGAAGGAGACATTTAAAGTCACTTATTTCTATTATTAGCTTTAGCAGTCCATAAAAGGGGTAAAGCATTTTTATTTGAGCAAATCTGATAGAACTATATCTATCAATGCTACAGACCAAGTCTGGTGATGATTCATCCATTCGTTCATGAGGAGATGTTAAAATGTTTTCTATTTTTAGCTCTGGTGACCTTAAACGGGGTCAACTAGTATAATATGAGCAAATTGCAGTTAGAACGTAAAAAGGCTTCTACGCAACAAATTTGAAGAAATCTGACCAGTAGTTTCAGAGGAGACCATTCTTGACGCCAGACGAGTATTCACCTACCCATCCTAACAGCTCACCCTGAAACTTCGGTTCTGGTGAGCTGAAAATCAGTATGCTCTCAAGGGAGGCTTGCTTCTACATACGTTCACAACTATAATGGGATATTCTTTTACCTATATTGTTTATCTGAAACAAACACATGCCTTCAATTCACTGTATACAAAAATTTGAATAGACAAAAAAACTGTATAGAGGTAAAAACATGTGGTTTGGGTTATGACGGGTTGTTCAATCGAAGGGATCGCTGAATGACATTTAAACAAGAATGTATTATGTTATATAATATTGCCAGCAGAATCATTCTTCAAATATAAGAACACGTGTGAATCAAATGACACAAGACTATAAGGATTTAATAATTTAACATAATACACAACAATCACAAGCATTTTGTAAAAATAAAATTTGTGGTTTCTATGGCATGTATATACAAATAAACTAAAAGGCCATGTCAAGGAATATCTCATAAATACGACAGCATTATCAATAAATGTGTGAACAGCCATTTTAACACGGTAAACATTCATTGTTTTGTGGTTAGCTATTTTCTCTTCATTAAATTCTTCTATTTTTAGATATATAATGTTAATATAATTAACAAAACATACTTAAGTACATAAATGTAAAAGACCCCGCTCAACACTTCATATATGTTACCTAAACATTACATTGTGATAATAAGGATTCACAAACCAGAGAAGGTGTCCAACATATAGGACATTTTTACAGCCAATTCACGTTACATATTCCTCCACTATGACTTAAATAGCAACGTTATTAGAAACATGTGCCAGGTAATATGGAAGAGTTATCTAAAGCCTTTTATACACGAACATGAAATATACATAATATGTGCACATGATGTTAAAATATACTAAAATCCAAATGTGGTCATAAATTAAAAAATGCTTGCCTTTCTCACTGACCTAAATTTCCTTGTTATGATCATCACACTTTACTATGTATTGCCAATCCATCGTGAAATAATGTATTGCCAATCCGTCGTGAAATAATGTATTGCCAATCCATCGTGAAATAATGTATTGCCAATCCATCGTGAAATAATGTATTGCCAATCCATCATGAAATAATGTATTGCCAATCCATCGTGAAATATTGTATTGCAAATCCATCGTGAAATAATGTATTGCCAATCCATCGTGAAATAATGTATTGCCAATCCATCGTGAAATAATGTATTGCCAATCCATCGTGAAATAATGTATTGCCAATCCATCGTGAAATATCGGTAAAAGGTGTTACAAATGACAAATGAACATACAAACATTTAATAAAGCTGAACAATGTCTGAAGGATTTCGTTATGATTGCATACTTAATGAAAACAAATATAAGCATAAAAAACAATCACAAAATTTTAGAACATTTTACATAAACATGACTGAATTAAACATTACAGAAACAAAACATGAAGAGACTTCAAAACACAGGGTTCCGTTAACTCTCCTCCTTCTGTAAATTTTATGAAAGAGGCATGTAAGGGTATTCAACATCTCACCTCCGTCTATTAATTTTACAACAAACCCCAAATGGTAACACAAACCAATCTTTTCTATCTTTATCAAATGCACGAATATGTAGAAGTCATATGATGGATAACAGGTTAAAGAGTAATACATTGAGTAGGATTCAGCTGTTAAGGGTCACAATCTATAAATTCTGATTTCCTGTGATTAAATTACTGTTCAGATGAATTCCACCACCGCGAACTTCAGATTCAGATGAGCTGAAAAAACTTCAGCAGACCTGTAATGCTGATATGAAATGGAATAAAATGAAATATGTACATATATAATGATGAATCATACCACATGATAATTTACATCATAAAACATATAAATAGAATTATTCAAAGAGAGATCAGAACACACAACTCTACGATTTATAAATAAAAATCTAATGGGCAACTACAGCACTTAAGACTTTTAAGTAAAGTAGTCAAACAAAATAAATAAGTTATTAAAATGTGTGTCTTTCCCTAAAACTACTATATATTCATATAATATTTCCTAAAGATTATATGATAAGTACATTAAAATTGCATGAATGTGTGCAGGCAATTTTTCTTTTCTGGGCTATTTCATTGCAAAGACAGTTTATCCGAGGTAAATGCAAATGGAGGAAGTGCAAATATTGTACTCAACAATAGTGAACAAATATTAGTCTAATATAGTGTTCTGCATGCCTTTAGAAATATGGGAATCTGAGGTTGTACATTCTTAAATAAACTTAGTACTACATAAAAAGAAAGTAATAATCTATGACAGGCTATGTTAAAATTATAACCTAATATTCTGGCATCGTCGTTTTTTTTAGAACAATGACTTTGTGACTTCATGTCTTTGGCAATCATCAGGGAAATCAAGCCACAAAGTTGAGTTTTAAATTATTTTAGCATTATTAAAGACAACACAGATAAGAAAATGATGTGTTTTACGTGTTACCATCTCAAACCTTTTATATTCCAGCCACCTTACAAGTAATTAAATCTTGCATTGGTGGCCAACAATGAGATATAAGACAAATGAGTAAATAAAATGGTTTTGTTTATCCTATAACATCCTTACAAACCATTTACAAACTGATGTAAACTTGACAGCCTTTGTGATAACTTCTACGTATAGTCAAACCAGATTTCAAATCCACTGTGCGAACCAATATCACTCTTTATCTGAGATAAAATACTTTTACTTCTGTTCTGAGAAGAAGGGAACACAGTTCAAGAAAATGGTATTTTGGAAAACTTATCAGAAAAAAATCAAGAAAAGCTGTACAAATATATGGATCATTATTTGTCTATAAAATGGTCGAATGACGTAACATGAAAGATGGATTTTATTTTAAAGATTTTCCACTGAAAG
Source organism: Lutraria rhynchaena (assembly GCA_008271625.1). Taxonomy (NCBI): domain Eukaryota; kingdom Metazoa; phylum Mollusca; class Bivalvia; order Venerida; family Mactridae; genus Lutraria; species Lutraria rhynchaena. Next base: position 188,079 of record VIBL01000114.1, read on the forward strand.
GCAATAAATGCTTTTAGATGCACAGTATAAGAGAGCGTATCACTTTTTATGAGCACTTTTAAGCTAAATCATCAATTCAAAAGGTAAAGATATCAAGATATTTTCTTAAACAGTATTACTGGACATACTCCTGATACATTCATGGCATTCATAATACAACACCTAAAAACATTTAAAACAACATTTATCAACACAAATTGTGATAATTGTTAAACAAGAGCGCCATGATGGCCCTGCATCGCACACCAGAATAAATGTTAATCAACTTGCTACTAAAAAGGTAATAAAGGTACACTTGTGGGCAAATAATGGGGAACAATAATAAACTCAATAAAGGACCATCAAAGGATACTACAAAGGAATATTCATGATGACTGAAGGATGCCACAGACCAAATTTGGTGATGATCTAACCACTGGTTCATGAAAACAAGTCATTTTAAGGTATTTCTATTTTTAGCTCTAGAGACCCCTAAAAGGGGCCAACTGTTATAATATGAGCAAATAGTAGTTAGCACGTCAAAAGGCTTCTACACAGCAAATTTGAACTAAATCCGACTGGTAGTTTCTGAGGAGAAGACCATTGTTGACGCCAGACGACGGACGCCGGAGCATCCACCTACCCATCCTAATAGCTCACCCAGAACCTTCGGTTCTGGTGTGCTAAAAAGGAAGCATGTTTGAACTGATGTAAAAGCAACTGCATGTACTCCATAAAATTTTCAGAATTAAATGCAAAATACAGAACAGTATCATTAAGCCCAGAACACTTTCACTCTCTGTGTAATTGCTTTCCTGCAGATTGGGCACTCCTTCAATGACACTGAACACTCCTCGCATGTTGCTAGGTGACCACAGGGTAAGAAGGTCATACATAGGTCATTGTCCATACATATCTTACACAATTTCATATCTTTCAACTTCTCGTTCTCCAACATAACCTTTTCAACATCTGCAAAGACCAGTGATGTAACAATCAGTTAAAAAATGGATTTCAAGTTACCGAAAAAGCCCGCATACGAAAAGACCATGACTGTACAAGTATTTATTTGCCCTAAGTTGTTCGATCACATTTTACATTAATTTCACTGCTAAAAATATATGGTAAAAGAAAATGAATAAGTAAATTTTCATCCCCATCTACGCCTTTGAAAACAGGTCTGCCCAGAAAAACGTTATTTTGTTAAACACGGACACCCTGAACTGCAAATTTAACATAAAATTGTTACCATGACTACCAGCAGATCCACTTGCGGTACTTTGTTTTGGGGCATTTCTCTTGTCTGTAATGGGGTCTTGGTTGGCTTTTTCCTGCAGAAAGATAGCAAGCTTTTGAGCTAAGAAAGTATGAATTATGGACATAACCCCCATTCCATAAAGTCAGACTTTTGCTAACAGATAATTAAGTTAGGTAGTTTTTTAGTTCTCATCAACTAAATTGAATATTAATACAATCCACAGCCCAAAGCATATTTTACTTTTACTGGTAGCTATGTTCTGGTCTCAATTCTCTTAAAAATAACATTCAGTTTAAACATAACAGACGATCCTTCAAACCATAAGTAGCGTATCTTTCTGAAAATCTGAAATTTGAATTATTGCCATTTTTCATGACTGTAGTATCATTTATGATGGGAAATATTTGTGAAACTTACTTCAATTTTTAATTCCACGCCTGACATACTCTGTTCCACTTCCATGTCTTCTATGATAGTAGTAGAAGGTCCAACAGTTTCCTGTGTTCCAGCTGTTAAATGAGTTTCCCGTAGAATGGCTTGTCTTTCTTTTTTGGTTTCATCTATAGCCTTTACAATATCTGTAGCATTTACCAGATTTCCACGACCTAAAAAAAGTGATTGTCACAAAGGCATTTCGTTAAGGTGTTATTCTAATCATTGCTCATACAGTCCTTAACTTTGGATAGTTGGGAAGCTTTGGAATGAAACAGAAGAGTAATGCAATCCCTGACAGAGAGCAATGCAGACCTACAATGCAGGACATTGCTCTACTATTAACCAATAAAATAACAACTAGTGGTAGTGTATCATAATAAATAGTCAACAATTCAACAAGTCACGTTACAAGGGCATCATTTAACAACTCATAAAAATATTAACTCATAATAAGAAGATCACTCAATATATCTTCATAACTTGAACATCGAAAAATTAGTCAATTTCAACAAAAAAATAATATTGATCACATAATTTTATTTCAATCATAAATATAGTACCCTTCCCCAAACCCACACAACACACAAGACTTTTACAAATAGATGGAGGACAGAACACAGTCTTACCAAATCTGTTAAAAACCTCTTCAACCTGTTCAGGAGTATAACCTTGGCTTAAAACAGCCAATACATGAGGAGTTTTCATAAGCTCTTGCACAGGGGGGTCAACAACCAAACCATTCTAGAATAAAAGAAATCATAATTATATAAATAAGAAGACTAACACCAGAATGTGAATGGAACAGGAATCAAACCTATGATCAAATGTATATTTTAGACTTTCTTCATAACTCACTCTCTTGAGAACTTTTGAGAACTTTATGGACTTGATAAAACAAAATGTTGATATCCTACACATTTTCTTGCTTTTATGCATGTTAACAACTGGATATGTGCTTTGAACCAAATCTTGAAATATGTCTTAGTTTTACCTTCTGTTGGCAATATTTTTGGTTACATTTAACAACAATAACAACAAAATGGGGAAATTTCATTTCAGATCTTCATTTTTCTTTGTGAAAAAGGGACAATCATGTCCACAGTATACATTTAGTCAAATGCCTCAACTGCTGGCAATGAGGCATAACAAATGAAAAAATATAACAGGTTTCCCAATAAACATGGAAGGTAAACCTTTTTATCTTTTAATTCGGTTTCTGGCTTCTGATGAGTAGAACTATATTTACACAGGGTTAATCATCTACTGGATATATGTTATAATTAAATTATGAATAAGCTTCTCTTTGATATTATTTTTCATATAAGTTCTGATAGCTACATAAAATTAACAAGTCAATAATAACTTCTCTATGATAATCTTTATAGTTCAACAATATCATATCAATTTCTTGCCACCTTAGGCTCATTTGCCTGTGACAAAGAGATGATTAAGGAATGTGAGCAAGCTAGCATCCTAACAACAGTCATTATTCTTTACATACCTGTTTATCTTGAACATATTTAATATATTTATCTCCCTTTACAGCCCTCACAAAGCCACAATGTGAAAACCACTTTGCATGCTCTTCCCATGGCTCATCAGAGGGCTCCCAATCGTACAGTTCCCCACCGCACCAGAAACATTTACATCTATCTCCACTTCCTGAAATTTGTAGAGAAGCCTAATAAAATTCAAAAATATTCAGAAATTTGAATTCGTTTTGATGAATTATTGATGGTTCACTACCTTCCTTTCTTATTTTACATTTTCTATGCTAGAGTATAGTAAACAAATGAATATCAGCATTAGTGTAAAACTTAGAGTAAAAGCTTCATGCTTGGTGGCCTTTGTCCATGGATCTAACAGCATCAACAGATTGAACATTAACTTATTTGGCTCACCATTGTTGAATACAATCTTTCTATAATTATGATGCATGTATATTGAAACAAGTCCAATATTTTAGCTTGCAAACGATGACAATGAAATTTCATAAGAACAGTGTTCTATTTCAGTAATTTTCAGTATAAAAAAGCACTATGGTATAGAAGCTTAAAAAATCACATTTGTCAGCAGGAAAAATACTCTCAGTTAAAGAAAAGATATGGAATGAAAATTATTTACAACAATAATTATACATGCTGATTTTTGGCACAGAATTTACATCAAACCCATCAAATTTTACAATCTGTGAGAGAACTGCTTTAATGCTTTACAATTGTACAAAACTATGCACATATGTTTAGCAGCTTCTGCTGGTATCTGTGGAATTCAGGTGGTGTATACACCTATAATTATTGTAATTCCAGTTTGTACCTCCTTATCATTTTATCATTATATACAGTCAAACCTGAGTTAACATCTGAGTTTAAAGAATGGCTACTATGTTGAGAACAGTCACTCTTTTGTATACTAGTAATGATACAGAAGACCAAATGAACATCTGAGAACAGGCCAATAATACATCAAGGTCATATTTTTCTCTCTAGACTTTGGTGGCCTTTGTTTACAGGTGTATATATAACACTTACTGAGTAATGTGCAATGATAATAAACTTCTACAAATGTGCCTATCATAAATGTGGGTCATAGATTGTCTATTTATATACCCAGGTTTTCCAAGAATACAGATTTAAAAATCTTCTTCAGACATGTTTATAGCAAACAGTTCACCTTTGTCTCAAGTAACATAACAGAACTAAAGTCAAACCTGTGAACAAAGGCCACGCTCAGGAAAGACAAAATGAGACCTTTATTGGCAGGTGGCCTTTATTTGGAGGTCAGTCTAATCTAAATAATCAATGATGATTTTTCAAAGAGTGGCCTTTATTCAGAGGGTGGCCATTATGTGGAGTTAGACTATAGTTAAAGTTTGGTCACAGGCCAATAAATGTTTGGTTCTATTTATTAATAAATTCTACTATAAAAGTTCAAATCATACCACTATTTGTTACTTTTATACATATTGTAGTCCAATAGAATATGGCAAATTTCTCTTTTTGTACAGACTACAAAAGAAATGATGCATTATATGGAAATCTAAACCTGGATATTTCTTTGTAATTATTGTTACGAGAATTTCCCCCACTTGTAAGGAAATTTTAGTAATTTAAATAACTAATCCAACTTATGTATCAGTTCAAATCCTGTTTATTTCTTGTATGTAGTTCTAAAGATAAAATATTTGATAATAATTCAATTGTTTCTATCACGCATTTCCGGTCAAAAGTCACTTACGAAATTAATAATAACTTATCGAAAAATAATGTTCTGTTTCAGGCCAAAGTGCAAAGAAAACCCCAAAGAAAGAAAAACTCCCAAAGCCCCGAAACCAATTCAAGAAAAAAAACTCCCGAATCTGGCTGCTCTCTTCTTTTATAACTAAAGACGTATCCTCCCATATTTGGTTATTACCATATTGTTAATTGACACAAATGGCTTCTAATATTTATGATGGTAACATGTTGAAAGCACACACAAATAAATACAGCAGAGGAATACAACAGACCAGTCTGTTCAGATTTATGATGGTACATGATAACAGCATGTCCAGACAGGGTAACTTTGATTAAATGAGTATCAACAACACTACCATGAATGAAATTTTCAAAAATCATAAAACTTAAAATGTTAAAGGATACTATCCCTCACTTTATACAGACTTTCTGGTTTATTTAATATCTGGATTGTCATGAATAAAAAAGAATTAAAAAAATCCTAGTATCTTTATTTCTTTTCCTGTGATACATTTTGTGGTTTTTAATTTTATTTGCTTTCCTCCTCATGGCTCACTTTTTGAAAAAAATCTTGTTAAACAACTCAAAAACTTCTAGCCTGAGGCAAACAAACACATACCAAGGGAAGTAATGAGGTACATATATATTATATGTGTTGTTGTGAGGCTCAATATTGGTTTTCTGCAAAACCAAACAGTAAGGCCCTATATGGGTACTAATTATAGGGTACTTGACATTAAATAATAAAAATATGTCATAAATACATTAAATGAGTAATTAAGAGACCCTACAAAGATTTTCTGAAAACAGCTAAGTCTGTGAGGACCTTACAAGATGGATAGCAACTAAGCAAGATATCAAGAAAGGTTGGAAGTTCTTATTTTAATTTTAAGCAATTGATGATTCATACAATTAAGCAGACAAACTGAGGCTCAAGACGATTTCTTTAACAATATCAAAAATTAGTTCTGATTAAATAGAGCCAAAGTTTTATACAATCACTTTGACAAACTATAGCCTAACCTCAACTTTGACCCAGTCGTTAAAGTTATTCAAAGCTTTTACAATTAGGTATGGGTGGCTGGACATGTATCACAGAAAATATTGAACAACTTACACATTGGAAGAACACAATTGTTAGTGCTGCATGAAAAATAAACTAATATTTTTATATTTTAACAAACTATATTATAAAATTAAGTTTGAGTTCAATTTATAGATATGTTTTTTAATCATTTATTGCATTGGTACAAAATAAATTAAGAAAATTAACCTAAACAGTTATTCAAACAATATATGGTAACAAAAAGGACCATTTGATGTCTGTTTTTCCATACTGAAGTGTTTTAAGCATCAAATAAGGACTTAAAATAAAATCTTTTTTTCAGAATTCATTGAAAATAGCGCTGACATGGAGCTGAACAGTTATTTTAAACTAACCTTGGATCAAATAAAGGAAACAGAACAATCGGAACATGCTGTGGCAACAGATTTGTGAATTATTGATTCATTGTAACAGCTCTTAGGTATCAGTGGAAACCACTTCACTTCCAGCAATAAATGAAACAAATGTTTACATGTTCAGTGACTTTCATGAGCTATATAAAGGTTGGGCGCATTGAATTGCAGCACCTCTGTCCAGGTGTGGAGAACTGAGATTAAGAATTGGGGATGATTCGAGAAGTATTTAGACAGATGTTTAGGCTAGATTATCAATGTAAAAACTCATAGATCATTGATTTCATGAAACACAACTTCAGATTAACAACAAACAAAGTGAAACTAAAAACTTACCAAAAGTCACCTCAAGGATTTAGTTTCATTCATAACTGTTAATTTATTATGAATTATAAGTACATTTAATCTTCTTAACAAAAATTCAAGTACAACTTGTTTTTAGTGCATGACTATCATTATAATTTTCAACATAGCATCTGAAAACCTAGGCAGGAGTTGTAAAAGTGACCACAATTCATTACCAATGCAATAAAGTAGAGTTTCAGTTAATGCTGATCAGGAGTAACTTATTAACTTCAAATATTTTCAAATGAACTTGTAAATTGAGATAAATCAATGTAACAGACAATAGGCCCAAGAAAGCCTTTTTTATAATTTCTCATTTGTCAATTCAAACTGGTTAGTTTAGCAACAAGTATAGAAAGCTTTTCCTGCCGTCATAAGTCACTCATTAAAGTCTTTCTTTTTAATTCATTGAATATTGAAATTGATATGAATATCAGGAAAGCACTAAGATGGCTGACTCTCAAAAAGCTGTAACAAGAAACACTCGCACAATGCATTACTAATGTAGTGTCACTCAAAAATTTTTATGCAGTAAAACCTTGATAATGAGGCCACCTTTGGGACCCAGAAAATCATTTGTAATATGTCTCATTGTCAAGTTGAATTAAAGTGGAATTTATTGAAAGCCAGTCCAAAAATAAGTGGTTGATGCAACATACCAATGCATAATTCATTTTAAATAAACTCAGGTGTATATATATATAAGTTCCTGGACTATCTGCTAACCCAACCAACCATATTTTTTTCTTCTGACACTAAACCCTCTTGTCTCAGTCAATTCGTTCTTGGTTGATATTTTCATTTTCATATGAACTTAACTTATAAAATAGATTTGAAAAAAGTTATACCAACTTACTAACCCTGTATTTTTGGGGAATGTAAGCAGAAACCAGATATTTATTTTTATGACTTAATTATGTTCTTACAGTTTGAAAATACAGGTTGGTCACTAATTTATTTACGCACTTCATTAACACACTTCTTTTATACAGAAATTATCAAGACTAAGAATTTTAATTTTTGGAGACAATAATTAAAGTCAACCAAGGTTGCTTCTCCATATTTGTTTGTTGGCAGGGTTCGAATTTAGGCATGCATACTCACTAATAGCTTGTAGGATTTCTGAATAGCGAGTGGCAATAAAAGCAACTCGCATATTTTAGCGAGTCAATTTTTTTAACTAAGCAAGTGATGATATTAATCTGCGTCTTCCCCTGGACATAGAGTTTATTTGTTTTGTAATGATTGAGCTAACTGATTGAGATTTCCCAGCTTTTATAACGATGTCCATCGAAACAAACCAAATGAGCTTTTCCCTTGCGATAGTAAAACAATATACATAGTAACAGAACCAACACTAGATCCCGGCTCATAACGCATGTGTATGATGGATAAACTCTATTTTTTGGGTGTAGCGAGTAAAGATATGACCCCCTGGGCTAACCGACTCTGGATTCACTCATGAGAATAAATCTTTGGCCAGAAAATCTAACTCATCAAGACTATAAAAGTGTGGTAGACCTGTTCATATGTAGAAAAGACAAAGATATGGGCCTGTGGATTGTTGTTTTGAAAGCTGTTGTCATAATGATTGATTCATGAAAACATTGGTTTTGGTTATGAGACAGTGTATTTAAATTCTCCAAATTTCCCCTTTTCGTGAGATTTTTTCCCTTTTGACCAGTGTCCAGTGTCTTCCCCTATCCCTAAAAAAACCCTGCCAGAATGTTTGGTGGCTAAGTGGTCAGAGGAAGAAGAGGTCAAATAAAACTCCATATGGTCCAAGAAATAATTAATTTGTTAATTATGGGTTAATAAAATTTTGTTCGAAATATTAGCTAGTCGCTTTTCATTTTAGCTTGTAAACAAAAAAGGCACAAGCTAATTTTAGCTAGCACAAAATATCGCTAAATTCGAACCCTGGTTGGTAAAAAAGTGACATTAGACATTATACATCTTGTATACAATGATAACATTACTAAATTTATCTACTTCAATAGCTATCTTATTTACAAAAATCCCCCACCATTAATCATACTATCCTAAAATTCCCCTATACTTAACATAACACACGTAGTATTCAGTGTCTCAAACATACAGACCGATAGTGATATACAAATGTATAGAGAGCAGGTCACAAACATACAGACCGATAATGATATACAAATGTATAGAGAGCAGGTCACATTTCTGCTCCTACATAATGTAGAGTCAAACCAATAACATAAACCTTACATGGAGGAAATGATAGAAAAGTATATATTCACACTACTTCCTAAAAGAAACATAAATCTAAGGAACAGTAACACCAAGCAAAACTTACAAGAATGAATTTTCATCATATGCTTTCTTTTTCATACATTATAACAATGAAATAGCAATCATAATTGCAAGCTTGCAGTCAATTTCTATTATCAAAGACTTCCTATATGCAAATTTAACTACAAGAAATAAAACCGTTTAGCATGTGGACAGTACTGATGACTCCTCAATTGAAGGTTTTACTGTAGTTCTTGTGCAAACTATTTTGAGAGGTATTTACATTCAGACAAAAAAATTTCACATACCAAATATTCTCCCAAAACCTTCCCCCTATCTCACATAAATATATCTCTCTACACTTTTTGAGAGAGAAAAATAAAACACAACAACAAAATATCAGGGGTGTAGCAATGTTTTCATGTAGCCGGTAAGCTACTATAAGTAGAAGGGGGTCTGAGGGTTCCCCCAGTAGCGGACAAAGGTACAATGCCCCATGTTGGGAAAAAGTAGCCAGCGAGAATATTTAAATAGCAATTCCGGCTCATTCTACAACCCTGAAATGTGTCCTACTTACATGCATACAAAAAAAATATTTGAAAATTAATTTAAAGAGTAATAAACCACATGACAAAATGATTAAGCCCTTAAGGTATAAATTAGGAATTATCCGAAATATTTGGTAGGTTCTTAAATGTGGCATACAAATTTACATGTTTAAGTCCACAAGACAGTTCAATTATAGCCTGCTAATCAAATACCTTTACAAAACTAAACTTACAAACTTTAAGTGTCAGATATTAAATCATGATCAATGAAGCATGAAAATTGACTTCATGAAATAATAGTGTAGTTCAACTAAATGAATGTTTCATATCCTGATATAAATCAGCATGATATCAGTATGTAAACATTGCTAAACAATGAAACATTTATTAAACACTTGTTTATTTAAATAGTAAACAAATATACTATTAAGTATTGTTATATCATGTATTAAACATTCAAACCACATGCAACTTAGTAACAGACTTGTGATGCTACAATTGTAACGAAAGCTACATAAAACACCAAAATTTAACCAAACATTACCTTCACTTTGGGTTAATTTGGGTGTTTTTACTAAGAAAAATTTATTATCATTTTACCATCACAGTTCCAATACTACTGCCAGTGGTTCAAACAACTTTGTCTGTATCAGTTTTTCTATTTATTACCGAAGGGATTTCCATGACGTATTTTGAACATTTATGAATGCCTTAATTGAAACTCAGGATTTCAATGTTTCTAATTAGGAGGGGAATTTATTAGAGACGAAACCAAGAAAGAAAGTAACCAGGTGATGTTCCATTGACAGTGCAAACCAGGCCATCCTTAAAAAATAATGTTTGCTATAACATGACTGACTCATAAAAATTCCACTTTCCACATTTATTTGGCACAAGCGTAATGCAAACAATAGACTTGTAATGACAACCACCTAATTCACAAAGAAAAAATCCCCACAGAACACAAAGTCATCATGTGAATGAAAGTAAATGAATGACTGTGCTATGAACAATTATATGAGAGGAGAACTCTTGGAAGAAAGTATGTACTATACTGACTAACAGTAAAAATAATTGTAACAAGACAGGATTTTCTTGCCCCTATAAATAATTAAGTATAATAAACTAATTGTTCTTTAAAATTAAAGCTGAATCATCTAAACTGATTAACATGCAACCAATAGTATAAAAACAATGCTGATATAATCACTAGAATACATTCTTTATTTTAAAAAAAATATAAACATCATTAATTGTCTTAATTAATAGAATATAAGGATGCAGGAGAATGCATTTCAACCAGTGACAACAGGTGTTTTTTTTTACTTTTAGCTTTTATTTTTAATGCCCTTAAAAACGTTAATGTCATACAAGGGCTTTGATTAGCTATAAAGTTGTTAAAATGTTAGCAAAATTTCAGAGCAATAGTATTCATAATAAAATACATTGTTTATGTATATTTTAAGCTTGGAAAAGATCTTTCATATTAATACAAAATAATGTAAGGTAATCCATTCCAAAGAATCTCTATCTGCAAATTTGGAAAGGAATATATGTCCGCATCAAATTTCAAGTTCTGATCCTGATTCACATTTGCTTAAAAATAATTAAAAGGTCAGGCAAATAGACATGAAGAGCAAAACCAAACTCCCATTTTATTTATGCATTTAAGATAACCAAATATTTCTTTTTTTCGAATTTGATTTATAAAATATTTTAAATCTAGTTGTTTAAAACAGAGGTGGGCTATAATGAGAATCTAAAACAGGGATGTTTCACAATATCTAGAAAAACAATTTAAAAACAAACAATGAATTTTGACTGAAATGTTCAAATATTACACATATGCATCAACTATGCATATTTCAATGATACAAATTCACGACGTTTTATAAATGTTAATAACTAATTTTCATTCCTTTGCAACAAATTTGTGAATTAAAAAAATAAAGAATCATACAAAACTGAATCAGAGTAAGAAATTTCAAATTTTAAGGTGAAATGACACAATTTATAGTTCATCAGTTTCGAAGAAAAAGTCAAGCTTTTGTGATCAGGGCATTGTAAAACGCAAAAACTTTAATGTAACCCATTACTCAGACTCAATTAAAGATACAAACATGACAAGGTACAGTGGCCAGACAACAGGCTTTACTCTTTTTTGAGTTATGTCCCTTTTTAACTTAGAATTTTAGTCGAAATTGCTTATTAAACAGAATGACGTGAAACAGTCAGGCGTTGGTGCCACTCCACAGAACTCTTGTTTACTATTAGGTCAGTATCAGCATCTTCTCCAAAGTGTGGAAAAATCCCAGTAAAACATTATTTTCTAAGGCTTAGAAATAAAAAAATTGAAAAGAAATACATACCCATGTATAAAAGACCAGCTTTTGCAAGATCAATAGGAGTCTGTGTCATCTGGGTAGGCCAACCTCTGAATGAACGAATTCTTTTATATTCATCCCCCCAGTCATTGTATTTCGGAGTTGTGGTGGTAACCTGTACTGAAGGCATTTGTTGCCCATTCTGTAATGAAGGCAAGGTCGGTAGACCAGAACTAAAACTTGGCCTAGTGTCGACCCTATTATGACTATCCATCCTGGAGGGATTTTCAGCTCTTACATTAGCAGTATTAAGGTGTGATTCCACAGGGACTTTCACAGTGGTATTATAAGATGGCAGGGATGACTGGGAATTTGATGTAGGTAAGTAAAACAATGTTGTTGAAGAGGGTTGTGGAACACTACGCCCCTGTGGGGTACGAGCAGAATTTAAAGGAACATTACCACATTCATAACCAAATGCAAAAGGGCACTCAGGACAGTGTTTTTTATGCTCCTCTTCAACAACATCACCAGCTTCCCAGCTAGATAAAACACCTCGGCAGAAAACACATTGAGTTCTATCATGTGAATGAGTAAAAATAAATCCATTTCTTGCCAAGTCCTCTTTTTTAACTGGCGCATTACTTGGCCAGTCATAGAATGTTTCTAATCTCTGAATCTCATTCTTGTAGCCATCATAAACATTTACCATCTCCGGCACAACATCCCCAGTGTTTCTATTACTAGGGTAAAGGCTTACATTAGTATTAAAGCTTGATTCAAGTCCGGTCACTAAAGGATTCTTAGCATTGTACATATCACTGATATTAGCATGATGTGTAGATATATAACTGCCTGATCTCTGATTTGTTACTGTCTCCTCAGTAGGAGGATGACAATCCTGTTCAAAACTTAATGGAGGAGGAATATCATATCCACTAACATCACTATTGTAGCTCCCAGACATTTTAAGGATGATTTTATTTATTCTGCTCTGGAATAAAAAAAAAACAAGAAAGCTTAATGCATCAACTATTCCATTAATCTCATCAAATATTGCATTTATTACATCAAAATTGTTTAACATATATTATGCAATAGAAACTAATTTTTAATTTCTGTACACAAAGAGAGGACAGATATTTTATATTTCCCAAAATTCAGAATTAATAATTGTTCAGAGGTCTATGATGGAAACTACCCGACTTCATCAAAATGCATGAATCTATCCAAACTTCTTGCAAGTAAAAAAGAATTCCTCACTAGAATTTTTTTACTGAAAATGAAGTTATGGTTATTACTTAACAGGACTACAAAGGGTTTTCATTAAGAAATTCAGTAACCCATTTTTTTTGCCAAAGGAACATATGAATGCGGCAAAAATTGTTTGTGGATAGGCAAAAAAACTTAAAATCTTGGAAAAAACGATTTTAGGTTTTTGCTAAAAAAGTTGTGAAAAATGTCAGCTCTTCGGCAAAAACTCTTATGAGGTATAGAAAGATTTAGAGAATTACTGGCCCTCAAGTTGAGCAAAATTCCTTTAATTTTTAGTGAAGCTTTAAGCCTAAATATTTTATGAGCCAATTATAATTATATTGAGTTTTTCCAGTAAGCTTTTAAGTTTTTCTGCCCTCTGGTTCATTAATACTTCATGATTGATTGACATTGCCATTTGCAACTCCAACCAATAAAACTGTACGTAACAGCCAGACATTTTTAAATCTGACCATATCCTACCCAAACTTATTCATGAAATCAGCCAACTGAAAAGTCAGAAGTGTAAGGTAATCTGCATACACTGTTTTTGCCAACTACACTTCTTCTTATGAGGAATTACTTGCACAGTCAAAATTACCATCACTAAAATTAAGACATCTTAGAACAATGTCCTTAGAATCATTTAACATATTCCATAAGAAAACACCAGTCTATCTAAATGATTAACTGAATACAAAGGAAGTCAATTATTCATTTAGATACACGGATATTGTCAATATTCCTCAAGTAACAACAACAGGCTGTGGGATCAACTCTTTCCATTACACAGCAGCCAAATTGTGGAATACTCTACTGGAGCACTTCAGATCCGAAACTAACTTCAGCCACTTCTGCAGTTTGGTTAGCTCCTGGGACGGGGAAGCATTGCTCCTGTGCCTGTTGTCAATAATTTTTGCGATTTTTGTCTTTGGAAACATAGTGTTCCATTACCAAATATGTAATAATGATATATTAACTGTGATAATCTTGATATCTAGTTTATATGTTTGATATGTGTTCTATCAAAAAGTATTTTCGTTAATAATAACTTCTTAACTCATACATATAAATGATCAAATAAGATTCTGTAATTACAGTGAATGCTTTTATTGCATTGTCGTTTAAGATTTTTGTTAATAAGCAGGGCGTTCATTTGACCCAAGCTCCTGGGTTTTGACGCACGAAAATCGCAAAATACCCAAAATATGTGTATGGACTAATTTATTGAATTTGACTGTATTATTTTGTTTTAATAGCAATTTTGTCGTGATTTTAAGATCGTATTGCACTGGTTTTGTTTTTAAATTTTGTTTAAGGTTATCTCATGTTATTAGAAACTCGATCATGTTTTTGCAACTTTCCTGTTATGGAAAACGTTGACAAATGGATTTTTTCTGTCATGAAATGGTTAAAATGCCTGTCCAATGAACTTTAGAATTAAATGTTGATGTGAAAGAGAGCCATGTTGATCTGTAATATGTCATGAAGAGTCAAATGTGAACGAAAGTACAGTAACATCGTGAACAACTAGTTAATGCCCGAATATAGATACATAACTTAGACATTTGTATTGAAACCTTGCGAAGCATTTACTCATAAACCATAGGGTATGCTTACCAACACAGACATTTATATGATTTAATTTGGCTTCAAAACTTGTACTTGACTTGACACATGAAATATAAATACACAATGACTCTTGGAAATTTCAGTTTGACTCTTGAGAATTTCAATTTGACTCTTGGAATTTTGGCCTCAAGGGTCATTGACTCTTGACTTTCAAAGTCTAGTGAACGCCCTGATAAGTTTTACACATATAATTTATCAGGTTTTATCTCATGAAGTTTTAGTCAAGGGCATCTTAAAATAACCGAACATTTCATAATAATTAATTTATCTTGTAATAAGTTATCTCTTGTCCTATCAGTATTTATGCCATTGTAATGTTTCTATGCATAATTGTGTTGTTGTTTTGTTATCAGTTGGTCAAAGCTATACATAGTTAATATTTGTTCTGTTATATATATACCGACTTGAGATAAAATTTGTATTTGTAAATAGAAACGTTTGTAGCAGGGCAGTACATACTTCTATTTATAGTAGTTTGTATGCCCGTCAGCCTGATTGGCTCAGTTGGTAGAGCAGCTGGCTTGCAAGCAGGATGCAGGTTCAAGCCATGCATCAGGAACTTTATTTTCTGCCTCCTATTACACTAGTGCCATAAATGTGTGGCTAGCCTTGGAATCCTAGAGATAGAGTGATTCAGTGAAGCAATGACAAATTAAGATTAAAGAACATGTGGTGTTTGCTTAATTATTAAAGGAGGAGTGTAACAGGGCTTTTTATATATCTGTTTATAGTCGTTTGGATGCCCGTAAACCCTATTAGCTCAGTTGGTAAAGCAGCTGGTTTGAAGGCAGAAGGTCGCAGGTTTGAGCCCCCCATCAGGAACTTAATTTTCTGCCTCCTATTAGTATTACACGTTAATTATCACACATTACATTAATTTAAGGTTTATTATTTAACCATATTTAATAATAACGCTCAATCATCATCATAAATCACACAGGGTCACTCACATATTTCAGTATCCGAAATCGTTGATATACGAAATATAGCACAATAACAACTTACCATTCAATATCACCGAAACAAATCGGTAAAAAGCATGCTGAAACAAATTTTGGGCCACCTAAAAGAGTTAATCCAGATTAGAAACTTTGATCGTAAGAATTTTCACCTGGGAAACCAAATATTTATAAAAAACGAATGTTTATCTATTTCGTAATTTTCGGGAAATACCCATATCCAGTCATACTACAAGGGAAATAACTTCCTACATTGTATTAATCATTGTGTCCAGGATTGTCCTAAGATTCACGCAATTTCAAGTGTACAAAGACAAAATATTGATTCTAAAATGTAGCATTTAATTATCTATAACAACAAATTCATATCTATTGCACATCTACGTGGACGGAATTTCACTGTACTCTATAATTTTGTGTTACACCTGTCAGGTGACCTGAAAGTACGGATCATAACACGCAGCGGTTTTCTCCCTTGGTAGCTCAGTCGGTGAAATACAAATATGCAAAAGTGGGAGGGGTCGTTTATCGTAAACGCTTAAATGTCTTACACTAACAGAGTGAGACTCGGGCTACCTGACCAAAATCAGGCCTTAACGCTCAATTTACAATTAACGCTTTCATAAACATGTCAGGATTCCAACGTAAACTAACCGTGACCAATGTATGATTATATCGTGTATGAATAAATTACGACGTACCTACGTTAACTTTCGTTTTCAAATCGCATTATCAGGTATTTTTTCATGTTCATTTGTGTTGATAATGTGTCATGAATTCATCTAATAAATTGCAAGCAGGCACAAGTCTTTAATTGTTTCACGAGCGGTAAAAAACTGCATGTTTCACCATAGGGCTTCGTTGGCCTCTGGGACATAGCCTCCTCCGAAGAGGCACAGAATCTTAATAGGACCTTGACAGAGCTATGTAAATTGAGTATTGAACTACACCTATTTTTTCTGGGGGGTTAAGGGGCCAATCTTCAGACGCCTGGACGCCCTGTCTTTAAACTGATTCTCGAACGACATTTTAAAATTTACGCACAATAAATGATGTACATGGTTTGGCATGTCACTACCATTCTGTTTGACAGACTGTTATAGTAAGTAGGCAGACGCCAGATAGACTTGAAGTTTGAAACCTGGTCCTTGTACTGTACGTATACACGGACATTTAGATACTTTTTTGTCTTTCTACAGAAGTTATTTATTGATGTATTTTATTTTGTTCAGTGTCTTAAAAGTTTACTTTTCATAAAATATGTTGTTTTTTTACTTTATACGTATATTTTGCACATGTACATTATTATTTATTTTTCTTAAGACCATCGTGGATCCACAAATAAAGTGTCCATTTTCTCTGAAAATAGTATGCCTAAATACAAGTTGGTATATTTTGTTGTTATTTTTGCGGGACACGTTGAATCCTTAATACAACATGTGTAAACATATTTTATGTTTTATCTCAGTTAATGCACACAATATGTTCATTCTTTTATATATATATATTTTATAAAAATAACGATTTCTTATGACTGGCTGAAAGGTACCCGTCTAAAGTTTCTTGAAATGAATTCATGTTGTAGGACTGGTGTTAGGATCAGTTTCCCTTCTAAATACATGTCCTCGGCTTAAATATGTCCTGGGTAGATAAACAATTTTACTTTAATATTGTTTTTTTTATATTTTATTTCAGGTACATTCTAATTTATTGGTGCAATGTAAATCCCTGTGGTACTTAGTGTCAGTGTTTATTTCATATAAAACGTTTATATGGTACATGTTCGCTTCAAGGCGGCTTTCGGCAAAACTTTTCATCGCGTTATAAATACCTTAAGTTGTTTTGCTATGAAAAAAATATTTAGAATTTATTGATAAGCTTTGTAAAACGAATATTAAAGCTTGTATTGAACAAATCTTGAAATTTTTGGTGATGGTATCATCTTAAAATACTACTCGAGGTGAACTTGAATTGGAATATGACATAAGACTATGGCTAGATACATTTAGGCATGTTTCATTTATTTTTTTATATTTATTTATTTTATTTAATGGCGTTTTATGGCGCATCGGTTTGAGATAAACATAAGCCTCTTGATATACCGGTACATGTTCTACAAGTACGTACTTACCTCCATCTTTTAGTGCCGTATTATTAAAATTTTAATACCCCGTCAAGTTTGTATCAATATTCTAAATCACGCTTGTTGTGGCATTTGAAATAAGGTATCTGTTACTGAATGGAAGAATAAAGCTCTACTAGAATTTTCAAGACGTTCATGCCAATTTTGGATTCGTGTATCTGTCAATCGGTGTTTAAAAATATTAACGGATAAGTCAATGTCGCCAACAGTTTGCGATAGCCAAACATCATAAAAGCCTAAATTGGAGAGTAAATTACGGACTAAAGTGACCCATGACATTTTATTAGGTAGGCTGTCGGAATCCGATTTTAAAAGATTATATATCAGTTTACAGAATTTATTTTCATTACATGTTATTATTTTTAACCAATACTTGATTATCCTCATATATCTATAAAAGGTTAAATCATGATTCCTAGTATGCCGAAAATAAAGTCGTTTTGGGTAGATTTCTTAACACCTAGTATTTTTTTCTAAAATACTGAATACGCACTCTCTCTAAGTTTGTTCCACCATGAAACCCCCAAACTTCACAGGAGTAGTTTAGGATCGGTATAATCAATTTGTCAAAAAGGTCAAGTCTATGACTGATGGAAACAAATAGAAAAATTAGAAGGTGACAGTTTAATTTAAAGACGGCTTTTATCCCTTTGCCGGCTAATGTCGACTGTGTTTCATTAAATGACCCCCTTCTGTGAATATTGTATGTGTGTTTATCTGTTGAAATATTGTTATAATTATTAAATATTGCTGAAAAATCTTGACTTTCTGATCGATCTTTTATTTACATGTATTTATAAAGTTCGCAAAAACGAGTAATATGAGAAGCATTCAGTCCAATTTTCGTACAACTTTGCACAGGTACGTGCCCAAATATTTGTCAGGCACCCGATACTGTATGGTTGTCTATAATTGTATGTGTACTGATGAAAGTATCACAGAAAAGAGTCCTTAAATGAATCATCCGATAGACATGGAAAACTAGCGGCTTGAACTGGAGTAACTATTTTAAATACCGGATGATAGAGCATTTTAAACTTACAATATTCAGTGTACTTGAGACAGCTTAACACTTCCAAGATAGTGCATGGCGTTTGTTATTGGGTTAAAGACACCATTTTGCACTTTTAACTATGTCAAATGAAGCACAATAGAACATGGTTGTGGTGATTTTTTCTTTGGACCCTATTAATTACTTCACTCTATGCATATCAATATATTACAAAGGGGAAAATAAGTACATGTACTTCAATAAATATTTCAGATTCACAATACCAGTTCACGATAACCGTGTTTTATTGTACACAAACTTGTGTTTTAAGGGATAAACACTTGTTGACTCTATTTATAAAACTATTAAAAACATCGTTATAAATTTCGTATCTATTTGGCAATGGTCCAAAAGAAAGTCTCCATATACTGTCCATTTTGATCCATTTATTATCATTTACATCGTCATGTTTTAACCACAAGTCTTAAGCAGAGTAAGAGGATGATGATGAGAATATTCTTCGTTCTGCTCCTAGTTTGGAGTTGCAGTGTCGCCTACGGAAACTGTAAGTATGATTTATGTAACTTTTATTAACCTTCTAATTAGGTGACAGTTCTTTTTAAATGTAAAACAACACTTTAATGTACGGCCTGAATGTTTCTTTAAGCTGCCTAGTATTCAAATAATTTGGTATTGCTAACAGTTCAAATTGCAGCAAATAGTATTACAAATTTACATTGATGATAGTTTCTTAAATTCGTATGGTTGTGTTACAGTAATTTGAAAAAGATTTTTTGTTATCTGTGAGACTATGAATACTCGTTATCTAAATGCACGTACATGTACCAGAAAATTGTATGTTTTATTTTAAATCCTTCAAAACACGACTGATTTTGTATAACGTCTACGAGTAGCTTAGAACATAATACACATAAACTTAATATATTTATAATCTGTCAATCACCTTAATTTTTTAGTGTCAATATCTCTCATGATAGTAAAAAAACCAAATATGAACCGGAATAAATAGTGCAATAATTTTGTTTACTGTGCCTTATTTCTAGCAGTTTTTCCTGTTGCCTTACATGAAACAGTCATCTGTAGTTCATCATCAGAACATCATGGATTATGATACTTACATTATTTTCCGTTATGAGCGTACATTGTGATAGACTTCCTAACACTCATCATTTTGTTAATCCACATTTTAAACTTTTGACCTTTGCGTTTGCTTTAAGATATACAAGTGCATTTGGTAAAAATCGCAAGTGCCTATTAAGATTCGCAAGGATTGTTTCATTTGATCAGTATTGGAAGTTTAATGACCTTGATCACCACTATTTCTTTTAACAATGAATGCTAATATATGCTATTCATTTTCAAAAGCTACACAGAGTACGTTGACCACTACAATTACAAATGTGCAATGCCACGATTCTATAATATCGGACACGATTGAGGACAACATTTACATATATACCAATGGAAGTTGTGGATATTATGGGTGTGAAGGATGGTATCACAATAGGCTTCAAGGGGGGCGAAGACAAATGACCACCTTTGATAACTTACCATATGCTTGTAAAAATTCATTAGTTTGGGATTGGAATTACTTCGTAGTAGCACTAAAAGGTACAAAAAGCACTGATAATTCGCAGTCTATAACATACGTTGTAGATTGCTTGAATTCCTAAAACTATATTTGTAATATTATATAATGCCGTCAGAAGTTCATTGCTGGTGGCGTCACACACTCTTTGTATGACATGAAACAATAACTGAGCAATACGTGTGTACAGTGAATGGTTGTTTGCCCTTTATCAACGCACTGCTCGACAATTTGTAGATACATGTAGATATATTTAGACATGTTCAATCAAATAATGCTTTATAAAGATTAAAACAGTATTTCATTGTATGTTGTATATATACATTAGTTGCATTTAATTGCTTGACAAATACATAGCCTTTGCTACAATATCATAGATACATTTAGATACATAAATTTTAAATTTTAACGTATTCGAAAGATTTAGTGATATCTTCAAATGTCATAACATACATGTTTAATATTGTATTTGTAGAAGAGCATCCTGATCTATCAACCATTGATGAAAACGAACAAACTATTTCGGCTTGTGCAGTAAACGACACAGACATGGAATGCTTGTTTGATGTCGATGTAAAGGTGAAGAAGTGCGACGATGAGCTCAGCTACTATTTGCCATACGCTACGGATGAGTCCTACCACTGGGGAATAACGTATTGTTTTGGTAATTAGCTGATCTTCTACATCTAATAATGTTTTTATTTAAATAGCAGAGTAATCTGGTTGCAAGAACTCAAAGTGTCTGCGCGAGAACCTATTTGTCCGATACGGGGACTAGTATTTTGAGGAGGGTGATAATTTTAACACTGTGACAAGTTTATTGTGATTCTTTTGGTATTATAGTGTCAAACTGCTTCTGTTAGCTGCGTTATTTCCTTAAGGAACCAATGATCTCAGATGAATATTAAGTAGGAATCAATATATAATAGGAATCTACTTATAACACAGTTAAGTGAATTGTAAACAGTCACCATTTGTTACAATTGGTGATCCAGTCTCTACCATCTGAAATCAGTCGTTGTTCCTTCTTTGTTTAGACATACCTCTGTTTAAGTTAACAACAATCAATTCTTGCTCAACACGTTTAACGTTTTAAACATCTTAATGAAAAAAATAACAGTATTCGGAAAATATGTAATAATAAATGTAATAATGTACCACGAATGAAGTATATGACAATACTAGGGCAAAGTACACATCGGGCTATTTCCTTAAAAAAGCCACATTTATCCATATTATGTGAAGAGATACACGCCTTATCGCTGTCATATCAAATACACACAGAACATAATTGCAGATATAGCCGAAGGATACGGTCTGTGTTCTTTTATATTATTTCTACCCCACGTCTTAAAACGTTGACTGAGATGTGTTGGTATCATGTAGAGTAAAAAGAATGATTACCCGGTATAGTAATTGTAACTTGGAGTCATTGCACAGAATTGATGTTTCTTGCAAACCAAAAGAGATATTAGCTCAAAGACTTTAGCTTAACTACAATGTAACGGTATTGCTTTATTGAATAAAGCTTACTTCAGATTGTTGGTTGTATTGGGGTTTAACGCCGTTTTTCAACAATTTTTCAGTTATATACGGCGACCGGTTCACCTAACCAGTTTTCCTGGACTGTATACTAACCAGTACTAACTTACTCTTCCAAAAGGAGCCGGCAACTTCTTCACATATGGAGGAAAATCGACATTTTGTCAAATTTTCATGGAAGGGTATGACCTACCGCGACCGGGATTCGAACCCGGATCTCCGGGCTGCAAGTCAAGCGCACTAACCACTGGACCACGGCCGCGGATCCTCTTACTTCAGATAATGATACAGATGGTCAAAAAGACTTAAGCATAGTCAAGAAATGAATGTAAAAACTGAAAAATGTTATTTCTATCAGGCATGGTACATATAGAGGATCTTGAATGAGTGCTCATTCCTTACCATTTTTATTAAACGAGTTGACTAAATAATATGACACGAGGCTCTGCCGAGTGTCATATCGTTTTTGTCAACGAGTTTAATAAAAATGGTAAAGGATGAGCACGAGTGTAAGATTCTATTTATCACATAACCGTAAAAACGACCACAGAAAATGAAGCAGACTACAGGATGACGTCAAGATGACGTCAGTACATGACGTCTAGTGTAGACTGTTCACTACTGTGCGCAAAAAAGTTATGCATGTTTCTATTAATCGTTTGGCGATAAAATGCAACATAAAATACATAAAATCGCTATTTTATTTACACAAACATCATTTTATTCATTAATAAAATCATTACGAATCGAAAGTCGACCATGTTTACAAATATCGTAGTAGCGTAGTAATACAAAATATGCAAATATAGTGATTTGGCTGATTTGAATATTTATTGCACGGTTTGGCAGTGCAAACGATATTTCCGGCACGGGTTTACGGTACTCCTGGACCGCAGGTTATGTGATAAAAACAAAGTAAGCATGAATTTCGGGCCTTCATCGATGACAAAGGCGAGTGAGCTCACCTTATGTTGCAAGAAATACACTGCGCCATTATTAGTTACTCGGCGGCCAATGAATAAACTATGTTGTTGCGGCTAAATCTTGTTTGATTAAACATATTTATGGGATTACTATTTAATTGTTATAAATTTTTTATATTCCAGAGAGGATTTACAACGATCGTGAGTAATAGCGTTCATAATTAATAACATACTTAACTTGGTGTGGTAACGTTTTTCTTTTTTGATTAGATTTTTTGCAATCTTAGAATAGTCTCCGAAATGAGGTTGCATCTATCAACAAATATGTGTTCAGATTGTTCACAGAAGTTATAATGTCAAATACTCGCACTTTAACTGTTGTCCACTGCTCAGTTATGAGTTGAGTTTCACGCTGTATATCGATGTCAATTCAGTTGCTAGCTAGGTCAGTTAACACGACCAGTGGAGTGTTACGCAACTATTTCTGTGCTCCCTAATGTCAATGGTAACCTCCTCATTCAAAAGTTAATCTATCAATGCGGGAATAAACATATTCTTGTAGTAATAGTGGTAAAATGGTGGTATGCAAGACTTTCATACTAGCCACGTTTCCATTAAAGTTTCCAACACTAAAGAATCGATTAACCGGTTTAGCTTCTTTTTCAGCATGCGCAGAACCATTAGAGAATGTTTCGTACTGGTATGTCAGTGAAGAGTTCGTCATTACTGACTATCCTTATTATTATTATCATGGATGGCATAATTACATGGTTGATGGACAACAATATGTGATACCATCTCTTGATGATTTACAATATTTAGACTGGGAAAACAGTGAATTTCCCGACGAGATATACTACTATTACTTTGTCGCGATTGATGGTATGTCTACAGCCATTTTACATTTCAGCTCACCTTAGATCTAATGTTGAGTTATTCTGATCACCTTGTGTTTGTCGTTGTTCGTCGTGTATATTGTGTATCGCGTGTGATATATCGTCAATGATTTCACTAAAACGACATTCTTCTTAAATTACTGACCCAATTTCAATCAAACTCAGCAGGAATGATTTTTAATGAAACTCCACCAATCCACAGATTAAGTCACTGGCGCCAAAATTGGCCATGTCCTTGTGATCACTTATTTCGCAAAGATATTTAAAACACGTTTTGACGGGAAAATGTGGAATAGGGTTTAAAGCTTTGGAGATTGGTAGTTCTCTACAAATACTGCTTAAAATATGCCCTTGAGGTCGAAATTTGCCCGCTCTGGGTCACTTGACCTACATATTTTTTTATAGGGGAACCTTTTAAATCACCTTGACCAAAACACCATAAAAAGAGCATAGATTTTTAATGTGTAGAAATTTCTAGTTGTCCTCTATCGAGATTGTTTAAATTAATACGAAAAAATGTGTAAAATTCGGACGAATGGATTTCTGGCTAATGATAATTTGCAAGTATGTTACTGATTTTATAATATACCATGTTATTGCGTCTTGTTTGTAGGAGATAGAAACTATTGGATGGACCTAGGTGAAAGCGCTGAACCTTTGAAAGTGTGTCAGATTTATCTACACAGTGATGTTATTGACAACTTAAATTTCACGTGTTCGTATCATTACTATGATATTTACGCAAGCAAATGCGAGGACGGGATACGGTATCATTCGGACGGATACTATTACGCTCGACTATTGTTAGGTATTTTAAGTTTTTTTCTCAAGAAGCTGATTATAGTTGCCTAAGGATCTGTTTAGCCTTTCTTTTTTGGCATGGTGTAAATACAAACTGAAGGAATGAGATATATGAATAAGAGCAAGTATACCTTAAGATTATACAGAACTCACACATATCCTTCCTAACGGGTGAAATATGAACCATTTATTATTATACTATTCAAACAAAATTAATTGCTATTTTCAGCGTTGTTTATATTAGTTCTGTACATGTTATATTTTCATTTTAATGCACCAATATATCAGGCGCCATTAATAGAATATAATAGAAAATTTCTTTGTTTACTACTTTGTGTTTTTGATTCTTTGACTTCTGTGGCCGGTAGTTTGACATTATACAACTGAGAATTGACCTAGTCAGTGCTCCTGGACTATTCACTAGTAATAATTATTGCGTAAACAAATATATGCAGGCTTCCATATATGTCGTAATGTCGAATGAATAAAACCTAGCAAACAAAATGGCCATTTGTGTAACAGTTTTCGTCAAAATTAGAGAAAATGTGTCCGGTCTCGGTGAACTGTCCAATGTTCTACCAACTTAACTAACCGGTATGGGGTATTTTATGCATCTTGTATATTGCCTGAGTATGTGTTTTTCATCAATGCATGCATTCTCTCGTCCAAAGTAAATGCCAACATGAATAAACCCATTGTTCAACCGGAAATACACCATGAACCAAGTACCTCGCTTGTTAATGGATTATTAGAGAGTGTCTATGAACCAAGTCTGCGGTTTCGATGTTCCTTTGCGACCAACGAGACTGATGTATACATTGTGAATTGGTAATGTTTCAGTTTACTATTATATATTACATCTTGTCAAATGATTATTTAACCATGGTAATACTAATCGCATTTTCATTGTACAAACTTTGGAATGCATGTATAGTGAAATTTACGCTAATTGTATTGTGTCCAGATATCAACATTACATGCAAAAACTACAACATAATAAAACAATTATTATTAAGACAACCATGTGAACATTTAAATAATATCGATTGGAAAAAGCACACTTTTTTGTATTTATTCTTTGTAGTGCACCCATTGTTATCTTGATAGGCTTTAAATTGAATAATTGTGATAAAACGAATGTCACCTGGGATGCTGCATTCGCAAATATTTATTTGCGCAAATATTTAGTCCGGGTTCAATTCAAAGTTCATACATATTCCTTCAAAAGGCAAGGTATAAGACAATATGAAGTTAACACAGAACACTGGACTGATAGATGTTAAAGAAGGTTTTACTATTAAAAGTTGTGCCATTTTACAGGTACTTAAATGAAGAGCTAGTAGTGACAAAAGGTCCTTCGAACAACCCGGATGAGTTACTCTTCCATGAAACGGACTTAAAATCAAAATCCCTCGGTTTTAATGTAGGTAGATATGCGATGAACGGTGTCATACATTCTTCGGTATAGCATTCACCAATGTTCTTATTATCAGTCCTATTATAAAGCTTATTCACTACCCTCCGTCTCTTCATAGATATCTAGACAGATGCATAATTAGGTATATTGTTGCACAATGTTTAATATTAAATTACACTGTACGAGTATTTTCCCGAAACTGAATAAAACGCTAGCATGGCATTTGGGAACTTCATTTGAATACC
Organism: Lutraria rhynchaena; assembly: GCA_008271625.1. Lineage (NCBI taxonomy): Eukaryota > Metazoa > Mollusca > Bivalvia > Venerida > Mactridae > Lutraria > Lutraria rhynchaena. The sequence goes on from VIBL01000114.1 coordinate 214,333, forward strand.
ATGTGTTAAAAGACTCTTTACGGTGCGCTTGTTGAAAAACTTCGCACTAACTTTTAAACTTTGAAGATCGTTTATATTTCAGATCAAATGTGGATATCGCTTGAGTGTAGGAACGAATGAAACCCAGAGTAAGGACTTCTTCGCCGGACTAAAAGTATGTCTTACAATAGCTCCAAGTATCTAAATATTTAGTTCATTTTGTATATTTAACGTGTTATAACCCCCTAGATAAATTGATATCTTCAGATTATTCAACAAAGAATTGTTTCATCTAATCAATTTTGTTCGACATTGCTAGAATGTGAGCAAAAAGTAATGTCAAATTCTCTCAGACAAGACGTAATTATAAAATAACACATTGTGGGGATTTAATCTAAAGGCAAAAATTTACCTCGAAGGAATGACACGAACTCTGAAAGAAATTGATCAACTTATAGAGATTTAGAAATACCTAAGCATTGACCTGCTCAGTTGTAAGCAAATCACCAACATCCTGAATATTTTAACACCGTATGACAAGTGAATGAAAACCTATTAGAAACGAATCCTATTTTTCTATCATTTAACTACAATGGCTTGTACCTTTATCAAAGTACACAGTAATTTAACAAATCTAACGTTTGTGTGTAGAAGATGATCATAATGGCTTAGGTCGCTATCACATCCTGAATCTTGGACCGATGGAGATTTTAGGGAGGGTGTTCTTGTACATGTTTTTTAAAATGCTTTGATCCTTAAAACATGTGGCTTGCTTAGGAAGTCGAGGATAGAATTTCATAGATGTTACAATCGCAAACAAACAAGGAGTAGTTAGTAACCCGTGACATAATTTACAAACAATTTACATAAATTATACACTTAGTTTATATATTGTATATATACAAAACCCTGTAACACAAATCATATTTCGCGATGGTCAGCCAATATGTAATGAATGTTTCTGTGTCATTTCATCAGATTCTCGACTCCGATGTCAAGTTATCAAAACGCGACTCGGTGAGTGTACGTGTTAAGTTAACAGTTCCGATGGGGTGCCTCCATCTTGCGTTTGGAGATGAAACATACTGTATGCAGCCGTTGATCCTATTTGACCCCCAAATGAACAATACGGAATGTGCTGGTGGGCTTAGTGTTACCGATAGATACGGTGAAAAGTGTTCCGAAGAAATCAAGGTAGGCTTTTTTATTCGGTTACATCTAGATATTTATCCATGTTTCCATTTGTTTCTCATCTGGTGTTAATAGAATCGATTTGAATTATATTGGTTCAACGAGTAAAACATTAGAAGTGGTTTTGAATAAATATATATATGCAAATATCCAAGTCGAATATACCACTACAGTTAAATACAGTAGAATCACATTTAACAGTCATTTCAGTACTGTAGTCGCCACATTATGACGACCAGTTTTCAATTTTTTATCATTATTTCAACATGATGCTGAGACCACATTAAACAAAAATGCAACCTTTAAATAATAATTTAAGACACTCAAGCGGGGTGAGAACTGGGATCCACATACAACATACCGATTTATTGTTACAACAGTAGAACATACATATGATGATAAAACAGATTTTAATCTGCGGTTTGTCGTGCCAAGCTCTGCAAGCCATACTATTTGGCAAGGGTATCAACAAGATGGCGTCAAGGTAGGAACATCCTTATAAAGTGCCTGCATGATATAAAGATTTCACTGTATACACCTGTATAGAAATACAAAATAATACGTGTATATAATTTGTCAGTTATAGTTTAACGGCAAATCAATCTGAATTACCATACTAAGTACACCTTAGAACAACAGGTACCGTAATGGCAACGTACGCTAATTATAAATATCGCTAAAATACTCTGATTCAGCGCAAAAATATAATCCTGGAATGTTCTATTCCTGAATATCTGTAGACACAAATTACTAGAAATTTGAGTGATTTATGAAATTTATTTATCAATTTATGTAGTTTGGGACAAACCCTCTCCAGATAGCCTACAATTATTGCAATTTTTTTCCAAGGTAACCGTCACAGAAAATACAACTTCGTCAAACCACTGGCCTTGGAGTACAGACTACCGGAACAAGATATGCTACTCTCGTGGCGATCCGCACATGAAAACTGTGGATGGAAGGTGATTATTTCGAACAGAAGTTTACTAGTTTAGACTAGAATGAAACCGTTTAGAGTTGTATATACTGACTGTCCAAACAAAGTGTTTGAACTAAAGCTTGTATCAAATGTTTGTATACAGAGAGGGGAGTTAGTCAGTTCATTTAATTGATAGTGTGTAACTCTAAAGTCTTTATAATTTTCAGATGGTACCCTCAACAGAAGGAAGGCGACTACATGTTATACCTGAATACCAAATATCAGATTGAGGTAACATTAATAAACAATCCACCAACTTGACTCACAGACATATCTGTACCAAATGTTCAAACTGTACATTTAGCAATTGGCACGGCCCATACTAATGCCTTCAAAACATACAGAAATATCACAAATTATGGAATCAGGAACTAAAATTTGATCAACTTTGAAAAAAAACTTATGGATTGAAATTCAAAATAAATCGAAATGGAATCAACTCGCCGATGATTTATTACATAGACTTATGCTAAATACGTGTAGCATAGGTGTTTGTGTAATTGTGTAATCAGGTATAGAACGGAATTATTGTATGTAATATACACCTGCATATACTTTAAGTGATAGCATGAACTTTGACAATACTAACATTCATTTACTCCAAAACTCTTTTGCAATTGTTTAAATAAGACATGTACATTTATATGTCTCTTACAATTGATCTACCAAAGGTTCAAGAATCAACAAAATTCTGTTTTGGTGACAGTGGTCCGGTCTGTGAGTGTGGTATTGCCGTAAGAGCCGGACAAGATGTGTTTATGCTCGACAGATGTGGTGATGTCAATTACCTGGACTTCCCACAATGTGGAGACGGCGGCATTCTAGACGTTGATGTCGCCAACGACTATCAATATACAGTAGTTTTGTTTGACTATTCGTATTGTTGGTTTAGAGTTAAATATAGATGACTGTCATTTAATTATTGAGATTATAAAGCACCAATAACCTTATTGACAAAACGAAATGCAATACCGTTGTCTGTCAGCTGTTGCTATTTTTTATTTTAAGATAAGGATTCCTAGAAAAAAAACACATGCGAAACATCCTACCTTTACTTAAATACTACTCTCCCCCTAATCCACTAACCCAAAACTCATCCAACAAATAGGACCATACGAAAATGGAAGACAAACAGTCTCCCAGTGAGTACCGCTTTGGAATGATCTGCGGCAAAGCAAACATATTGCGCACAAAGTTTCTCCTAAAACTAAATACAATGTATTTCTACATTTGTTTTCGTTGATATCGAGGTAGTTATTTATATTAACAGATAACTACGCCAGTAGGTACAAAGATTATTATCTACGCATGGGGAAGATTCATGAGTACTGACATTATAATGTCGGCAAAGGATTTTGGCAGAACAGGCGGATTATGTGGTTACTTTGATAACAACTGGCAGAATGATTACTTGCTCAGCAATGGAAATACGACTCAAAATCATGAACTTTTTGCTGAGACCTGGCGGTACAGTAAAATATTTCCTGGACATGTCAATTTCTTAATGAGAAAATCTCAATGTTATGACCGTTTCAGTTTACCCAAAGGGGTCTTAATATCGAGGTGTATTTTAAAAAATAATGCTAGTGATGTTCTGTTCCGTAATATTCAACAAAAAAAACGGATGATTTTAAAATATAGATCGACAGCTGTTGTCGTATGTTCTATTGCTTGTGACGTAAGTGTTAAAAAATACTTAAAACTTAAATTAATGGTATGTTTTATTTGTTTTAGCTATCTGCAGAACATTCATACATGATGAGACGCTTAGTTTTCCAATTAATTGTCAATAGACAAAATGTGCCATTTTCAGATTATCGGATGAGATGAACCTCTTTAATAACAGCGACAGAGAATTGACTAAATGGTCGGACAACAATAGCATAAGCTGTCAATGTACATCTGATGGCTTTTGTGAGGTTGCGCAATATACCGGCTGCAAGAAGCCAAGTTCTATAACACAAACAAAATGTCGACTACCAGAACAAAAAAGCAAAGACCGCTCACGGATGCAGAGGCAAGTCAGCACTCGACAGGGAGAAACCATTCAGAAGGTTAGGTCTATGTATATAAACATCTTATTTTTAGGGATAGAAAGATATATAGTTTTTTCGTGGAAAAGAAATCCAAATTTATGTACATGGAAATGACATTATCTAGAGCACCTGTATATGCTTGTTTGACCACGCAAGAATTTATTTATAAGCAAAAGCATTCAGTGGGTATATCCATGTATGCTGATTTTGGGTCGACATTTACCTACATATTGTATGCTGTGTATGTTATCTAGAGTAATGATGTTTAACCGAAAATAAATACAATATTGTAAAAGGCATGTACAAAAAATGACTCATTTACTAGTACATTGTATTTGTTTTCTGCAGTTTCATTTCAATTCCCACATACATCTATAAAATTCAAATCGGTCTTGTAGAACTATCAGGGTTGAAATAGCTAAAAGTGCTTGATTTTGCAGAGAAGTTCAGGCAATGAAATTTCGAATTCCACGGCATACAAAATATGCAACGAGTCAGTCTACGATACGGCTGCTGTCAAAGACCTCGGTAAAATGCTAGGTGACGAAGATCCGAATGAAGTGATCAAACAATGCATGTTTGATGTGTTGGTATGTTGTAATAATTGATACATTCCTGTCTTTTTACGTTGTAAATAATATATTACTAAATCCTCACAGTGACGAGAGGTATAACACATCATATTTTAATGTTCAACACCAATAAATTATTTATTTTGTAATCATACAGTGAATATTTAAGAATTTAACAATACGACAGAATCTGTATTGCCATATTGCGGTACGCCAGACCCGATTTGCAAGATTTTGTAATGCATTTTGTACGATATATATCCTCTTATTTTTCGTTAGCGTTCTGGCCGCAGTATCACCTTACAAATCAAGTTTTGTGTTTGATATGACCTTTGTATTTTTATAGCAATTTTCATACATAACGAAGGAACTATTCTCTAAGCTTTGAGGCAATAACATTAAGTTCACGTTATGTATGAGTGTGACCGTTGAATTGTTTCAATGATAAATCATAAAAATAGGTCTCACGAAATTCATAACGCGGTCCATGCAAACACATCCATTTCAATAAAATTTCTAAATCTTTCAGGCAAGCAATGATCAGGACTTTGGGAAACTGTATGCGAATGCAATCAACAACGTTGCCAAGAACTTCATTGAACGTAATCCTGTGTATGTTGCCAATAATACCGACACTGTGGAAAAATTCTTGCAAAATTCATGTCCTAGTAATTGTAGCGGTCGTGGAGAATGTATGGTAACAGGTATTAAAAATTATTATCATGTCCAATCATTCTCATCATCAATATCAATCCGTCATTTTGTGTGATAAAATCAATATTTCTCGGTCATTTGCGGAAGGAGTGCATAGCTCAATCTGTAATGATGTATTCGCAATGGCGGTTCTAGGTTGATCCTCACCAAGGCTCACAATCTACAGTAAAAATAGTGTTATCGTTAATACCATCTGTCGACAAAGTTACAGAATAATATCAATCCGTGTTGTTCTGTACTCTGAATAAAGAAATGATGACAATGTTGATACGGTGTATTAATCTTTATTTTTTGTTTTAAATATTATAGGGCAATGTAGTTGTAGTGAATTCAACAGAGGACCTGATTGCAGTCTAGACATTCGTATACCACCGGTGATACTTGATATACAGGGAGGTGGTGAGTGCGACAGAGCAAGTGGTGACCTATGTGAATGTTTCGTCGTCAGAACGGATCATGTGTTTGATGGATTTAAATTCATGCTAACTACAATAAAGGTAAGTTATAAGGTATACAATCTAACTGATATTGTCCGATCAAGAACTTCTTCATTGGGCTTTAAATAACGTCGCACCAAAAAGGGCATTTGGTAATATTTCCAGCTTTAACGGTGGAGGACGACCCAGGCGTACACCTGGGTAGAGTTACCGTTCCTCCGTAGGCTAGCTAGAGAGCTTCCTCACATGTGGAATTTGATTACAGGTTGGATTCGAACTCACACCAGTGACAGGGTTGGTGATTAATAGTCAGTGACTATCACCACTCGACCACAAAGGAATTATTTTTGTCATTTTTTTACAGTTCAGTCCATTAAACGTCCCATTTACGTTCTGATGATTTATGTGCGATGGCGGTACATATGCTGCGTGTTGTTCTGACAAACTAAATTTATTTCTGTTGAATATTAATGTTACAGATCCATTTTGATGGCAAACGAGAGCAGACCGCTACTGAAGTACATACAGGAAATCATGAAGACATATTTACGGGTACAGTATGTGTACCAAAAGGAAGGAAGAAGAGAGACAATCAACAGATTTCAAGTTATGTTTTGTTATATGATGTAGCTTTAAGCAATGACGGTAAATCGTACGGAACAGCTAAAAGTGTTGTTGTGTATGATTCTACATGCCACGACATCATCATCAGTGATGACCTGATCGTCGTTAATCTCAAGGTATAATAAAAACGATTGAAGGAGTTTGTTTAAAAATTAAAATCCATAAAAGATCATAGAAACAGCTTCTATTCGTCTTCTAGAAACAGTCAATTTACATTTAAGGCAATACGTACATGTTCTGAAATACCAAAACTGTTGAATAAAATGCATAGGTTTGTGGTCATGGACTTATCCCCATTATGACATTATGTGCCCAGTAAGGTAACGTAGCGTTATGAATTACATTTACGATATGTACTTTCAAGGAGTGTATTTATTTAATTTTATAGGACGGTTTCTGTTACATCACTGGAACCTGTATCCCTGACGGATCCACAGACGGATGCCGAATGTGTAATGCAAACGATCTGCCATTTGAATGGTCATTGGGTAAATTTCCATAGTTTATACAACCTGACAGTAATCAGTGGTTCAATATTTGAGTAACTATAAACACAATAAAATAATTTATTAGCGTTGTTGTTAACGCTGAAGACACCACTGGTTTAGAAGCTGCTGATAAATTTATTAGCGTTGTTATTAACGCTGAAGACACCACTGGTTTAGAGGTTGCTGATAAATTTATTAGCGTTGTTGTTAACGCTGAAGACACCACTGGTTTAGAGGTTGCTGATGCGATACTGAACAGAAAATGGTTCAGTTTTTGTGCTGGAGCAGAATTTAATTGTTGATAAATGACGTAAAAATGAACTAAGTCGAAAAATACGTTGTTTGATTTAAGAGAACGGTTTAGACGTACGTCAAAACCTGCCTAAGTGACCACATTGATATTAAGACCACTAAATTACAACGACCATTTATTTTCGGACAAGTTTTCCATGTTTCCTCTATACATCGATCTGATGATGAGACCATTTCTACGTTTAAGCCGATTTTTTGGTACCAAAGATGGTCTTAATATCACGTTTTAATGTACATGCGTTTATTTTTTGAAGCAAATGGCCTTCTCTTGTTGTAGCAAACTGTGAAAACAACAAATCTGGAAATTCAATGGCATTATTACTTGGGATCATTGTTGGTTGTACACTTTGTGTTATACTAGTTACGGCCGCCATTGTTTACAAGATATATTGGAGAAATCAGAAGAACAGGTACGCTACCTTTTGAAACATAATACTATTATAAACGCATCAGACTCGATAAATCCAGGCTACATGTGCTACAAAGATGTTAGGATGTGTAGATGTGTAGTATTTGGTGAAAATGACCGGTATAAATAGCTTCACATTTTGTAATATTTAACATTTAAAATTTCAATACATTTCCGTAAAGTTTTCTCATTTTCAAGAGACATTCGGATTCAGGGGGTCATATGTTCTCTTCAGAAGTTGCCAGTTTATGCGCTACATTTTGCTTACAATATTTGAAACATGACCTTATATCGTATGTACGAGAAATTAACTTAAGTAATATGGATATGAACTTAATCAGTATTTTAGTTCTTATTTCTGCACTCATTTCTTTATATTTCAGGGTTCAGACAATGCCCCAACAAGTTACTCCAATTAATGGAAAGGGACCGTCACCAAGTTACAACCAGCATTTCGGACAGTAATTCGTTCAAGAAAACTAGAACACTATTCTTAGTGACATATACTGCTGAATTTAACAGAATTCCATAGAGACAACAACATGTGCATAATTTAGATTGTACGGATTTAGTTCCGATTTTTGCTCGAAGTTACATATCCCAATATACATGCACAACATTTAGATGCGAAACGTATGATTTTAGTTCAGAATTTACCAACAAATTATAGCATACAATGATGTGAGTCACTAATAAATAGCTGAATAAAATGCATCGTGTACATGATGGTTTCGACTTATTATTCTAAAATGTATTTTGTTGCTATGACAGAGCTTTAAATAAGCTAAATGTACTTTACTGTTAAACTAACTAATTTTACTGTTTGAACTCATTGAATTCTCACTGACTTATACATTCATTTAGACGCATGTTATAAATAAATAAATAAATATATTTATTACCGATTTGTGTAACTAATTTTACGTACAGCTTATAGCAGCTGTTATAACGACCACTCGGATCTGCAATAATTCAGTTTGACAATTAGACCATCTCATTATTACGACCGATATTTCGGGTCCCGAATATCGTGATCTTATTATCGAGGTTTTACTGTACATAATGGTGCTGTTACTACCTGTCTACAGACAGAAATAAGTGATTCGGTCTTAGGAAAATAGTCCCTCAAATTAGCAACACAAATCAACCAATTCAGCAATGTAAGCAATTATTTTATATTACACAGCAAATTTGGAATATATTTTAAAACAGTTATTTTATTGAAAGTGCAGTATTTCAACGCATAGCCTTAAAGTGTGATGGGTTTGCTTTTTCTTGAAGTGACTGCTGATGGCGTGTAAGCAGCAATGCATGGTGGTTTGTCCTCCACAGGCATACTTTTTAGTTCACCAGAACCGAAGGTGTTAGGATGGGTGGGTGGATGCTCCGTCGTCTGGCATCAACAATGGTCTTCTCCTCTGAAACTACTGATCAGATTTACTTCACGTTTGCTGTGTAGAAGCCTTTTGACGTTCTAACTGCAATTTGGTCATATTATACCAGTTGATCCCTTTTAGGGTCACCAGAGCTAAAAGTAGAAAAAAAACTTTAAATATCTTCTTCTCATGGACCAATGGGTGGATCATCACCATACTTAATTGGGGCCGCTAGAGCTAAACAAAGTAAAACTTTAAACGTCTTCTTCTCTTGAACCAATACATGGATCATCCCTAAACTTGCTTTGTAGCATCCTTAGAGGGTCGTCTTTCAAGTTTGTTTGAATAAATTGGTTGGACCAATTTAGGAGCCACCAGACTAAGAATAGAAATACCTTAAAATGGCCTCTATCCATGAACCAGTGGTTGATCATCACCAAAGTTGGTCTGTAGCATCCTCCAGTCATCACAAATATTCCTTTGTAGTATCCTTTGATAGTCCTTTATCAAGATTATTATCGTTCCCCATTATCTACCCAGAAGTGAACCTTTATTACCTTTTTAGTAAGAAGTTAATTTACATTTATTCTGGTGAGCGATACCAGGCCATCGTGGCCCTCTTGTTTAATTAATTAGTACATGCTTTATAACTAATTTCATGTTCTGTGGTGAGTTGTAATTACTTTGTGGCGAGTCATTATTACTTGGTGGCGAGTCGTTATTTGATGAGTGGTGAGTCGTTATGTGGCGGGTCGTTACATTAACTTTTTCATCACCTCAGGTCTACACTGGATGCACATTTTCATGCTGTTCTCTAATTCGATACAATTAACCATAAACATTTCATAGATCACAAAATTTGATGAAAACCGGCACCAAAGTATTATTTATAATAATAACTTGAAGAAGACAATGTACAATCCCCTTTGGTATCAACACATTAAAAAAAAGTTATTTCACGTGAATTTGCGACGGACAAATCGGTCGGTTTGATTTTTAGCAGTTACTGCTTATGCGCGCATGCGCATCTAGAATAAATATACTTCCGTCTCCATCCCAGGACGAGGTTGTTACTGATTTCGAGGTTTGTGACTCGTTTTGATACTCTTGAGATAAATGTAAACAAACAGTTAACTTGATAAAAAATCGTGGATTTAATCGGCGTCGAAAAACTGCCAACATATTGTTTAAATGGTCAAATCACTCGATTTCAACGTAAATTAAATTGTCATTTTGTGTCTAGCACTTCCCATATTTTTTGGTTGATTTCTCGTTCACTTAAAACACCGCGAATTCGGAGCGTTCTACTTTCACTTTCTTCTTAGGCTACCATATTCATTTTGTCCTGTCCTTCTGTATTATTTAATGAGTAGATATTTTCAATGATCTTTTGTGATTGGAGGTTTTTGAAATTTGCTAGCTTGCAGTTGCATACTGTGTAGTTGTTAATAAGCAGTAAAACTTAGAGACAGGATAAATACACCAGTTTCCACTGGGCTACAATAACAATGATTTGTTTGTTTTATATGTGACTTATTGTCACTGGGGTTTAACGCTGTTTTTCAGTAATAAATCGGTTTACCTAACCTGTTTTCCTGGACCATATACTAACCTGTAACCACTTATGACTTAAACCAGTTGGCAATACTTACCTACCCTTCCACTAGGAGGCAGCAACTTCTCCACATATGGAGGAAGGGTATGATCTGTGTGACTAGGATTTGTTCCTGGAACTCTGGGTCAAAAGTCCAGCACAATAATCACTGGACCACGGACGCAGCCTACAATAGTATAAATATCTAATAGTCTATTTTAGAAATTGAATTTGGGAGACTTGTCAGTGTGAATTATTCTTCATCATTTGGCAATGTCTTACTAAATTGATTATGGAAGGATAATAATTGAGTAAAATGCATTGTCATTCGAGCCTCAGTGGAACTGAGATTGTCACTTAATTTTGACATTCATTCCCACAAAAAATGATTTATATAGATGATAATTTACAGTCTGCAAAGATTTTTTTTATTAAGACCTTTCATCGTGGTTTTAATTGTTATTGACAGAAGAAAAGGTCTACTTCAGACTATTAGATCTTATAGCAGGCTAGAGCTGTCTCTGATTCAATTTTTTACCAATCAATGGTGTTGTATTGGGAAAATCACTATCCTCCTATATCCTTACATTTATATTTCTAAAAGAAACAAGCTCAAAATGCCTCTTCAGTCTCATATTTCATTACGTGAAATTAACTGAATTAATGTTTTTGTATGTACTTTGTAAGAAATAAATGGTAGAAATAATTTACTTTCCTATTGCTTCATTATCTGAACATTGAAACAAGGTTGTCCCTTTAATTAGTGATTTAGTCACTTAACAAACTTTATCTATTCATGATGCAAACATCATTTGCATGTAAATTTTTACATAGATTTACTTTTTAGTTCCTAGCACAATTTTCTAACATAATGTTTATATTTCATCAGGTGTATTGATAATTGATTTGCAAAAAGAAATTGTTGATGTATTGATATCATTCAAATTGATGACATCCTAACAACAGGTCATATTTCTTCTTCTGCATTCCATGAAAAAAAGGTCATGTGTAAATGATTTCATACATGCTAAAATGTCTGTCTGTGGTGTTCAAATATTACATTCTATTTTTCAATACCTTACTAATAAGCAATCTATTGTCAAATACTTAGTACAATTGGTTGTATATATTTACATCATTTTATTATACAATAAAAAATATCAAATTTCATTTTTTATTTTCAGTTCATAATGTCTGGAGACGATCAGGTGGTGGCGTCTCAGACAGATGTTTTCCCAAATGTTTTAACTATTGCCCAATCAAACATTCTCACAGTCTCACCTACAGGGAATGTAGATCTTGATCTGAAATCAGAAATGAATGAAGATGATGAAGGTATATCAGTGTCTCCAGGAGCTTTACTCTCAAGTCAAGGATATCTTGGTAAATAATCAAAACTACTTAATTACTGTCTGATGTTAATGAGTTTATTGTATTACCATACCATCCAAAATGAATTTCAGTTCTCAAAATGACATCTGCTATAATCTAGAAAGGTATGAAAGGTATTTTGATGAATTTTCAAAGTAGCCTTTATATTTTATTAATTGAAATTCTTTAAAGACTCTGGTTTTTGTTATTAAGAACGGTTTCTTTAATAGAACATGAGAAAGCTAACCCATCTTTACCAATCTGGCTTATAATCAAATCATGATAATTATGTCTTATGGCCGGCTGCAAATTTTCATTAATTCAAGATTGTATTCTTCTGTGTGAGTTCATCACTATTATTTTAAATCTAGCTATAATCTTAAACTTGTAATATATAATTAATATATATAATTCTAATTGATTCTGATTTTCTGCAAGTTAAAGAGGTGTCTTTTTTGTGTTGAGAAATACATTAAATTCCTGGAATTATTGTAATTGACCAGACTCAGAACAAAATTTGATAATATCTAAAGATTAAAATTGTTTACTTTTTTACCATGTTTTCAGTGTCACCAAGTCTAAACAATCCTACTCTGCAGAGCCTTTTAACATCACCAACGGCATTACAAGGCTCCCAGCTGGGTCTTCCTGACGGAATACAGATAATCAATCTGTCAAGTCCGTCAAATTTGCTTCCTTCACAGACAGATGGTGTTGGAAGAATCTGGCATGTTATCAGTCCTGATGACACAATAATTGCGGTCGGAAATGAAGACTTCAAACAAGTTGCCTTAGCTAGCGGTAAATCCTTTGAATTGATTTTGTTTCCATAACCTGTCTGACATGTATGACAAATTTTAACAAATTAAGCTTCAGTCCAACAGAGTTTCTTTACCCTTGATTATGTCTGGCTTAAAGTCAAATAATCTGTCAAAATCTTTCTTAAACTTTGATCTAGATTATGTTATTCATTTATTTAATTGCATACAATTAAAAGCTTTCCTTACACTTATGGTTTTGCTCCAAAATTGTTTATCTGCTTTAAATGTACCCTATTGGGTATATGTAAAACGTTTTATTAAGCAATCAATGATTCTGAATCATAAGATATTTTATACAAATATTTTTTACAAAATATTCAGATGAATTGAGACTACAGGTTCTTGTCTCCTCACAAATGTTGATTTCTCTTAAGTTTTTCATGAACTCATCTTCATTAACTTACACATTAAATTATTTACTTGAACTTATTGACCTTAATTTTCAGGGGAAGGCTTGGAAGAAAATGATCCGGTACCGTCATCACCATCAGTGACACAGGATAGTCTAGAAGTCCAGACTGATTTAACAAGTGTGTTGATGCCACCTCCACAACAACCATTACCACCTGGATGCCCTGCTTGGGCTGCAAGATTAAAAAATTGTGAGGTCAGAGAACTGCTATGACTTATTCTTTTTCTGGTTACCCAACCTACCCTAATTTTTCCCCACAACCCTAGACTTTTTATTAGGCCCATGGAATGGAACATCCACTTTTTACCTTTTGGCTCAAAATTAATCTCTGCAGCAGCTCTCAAGAATAATAAAAAAAAGAAAAAAAAATCTGACCTGCCTACCCTATTTTAAATGAGCATGTAACCAGAAACAAACAATTGTTAATGCCTAAGATAATTAATGCCACTTTACTGGCACTGCAAGATTTGATTGATAATTCAAATTCAGGAGACTGTTTTTAATTGATCATAATTTTAATTAGATGTAAAATCCAGGTGTATATCTATTGTTTATATCTATTGATCTTAGGTTATGTGTTCAATCCCTGGGGGCGGAATTTGTTCCCCTTGACATTTTTTTAAGGCAATGTGTCTAAGGCCATTTATTCATGTATATGGAGAAATGCAACAATACTGGTTAGGTAAACTGTCCATCGGTGTAAAACTGAAGTACTGTTGAAAAACGGCTTAAAATTATGTTTTTGCTAGATGGGTGTAGTGTTTGTGCAGTCACACCTTTGCAAATAACATTTTGAAGAGTGGCTGTATCCTTGACTTTCATCTTTGTAGAAAATTGGAGACTATTACAGAGGTTATGTGGATACAGATGTTGAACTAGATATATTACTGACCTATCACAAACAAGCGACACAGAGTTTTTGGGGTACCAGACAGTCCCCGAGTCCGGCAAAGCAGTCCACCAGATTTATGTGGAAGTCACAGTATGTTCCATATGATGGAGTCCCATTCGTCAATACAGGTATTCTTGTGTATTACTAAAATTTTAAAATTCTCTAATTAATGTCTCTAATTAGTGTTACATCTTGCAGATTTTTTTCCATTGGTCTTGTTAGTGTTTGCCAAATTATTGACACATTGGCTGTAGAGCTGTCATCAATTCCAATGATATTAATAACAATGATATTTCAAAATACCAATATTTTGGCAGAAAATTATGGCAGAACAAAAAGCAAATGTTTGTATTTTGAAGTTGGAAAAATGATTTGTTTCAAGACTATTTAAGTCTATTGTCAAAGTTCTGGTATTGAGACTATTGAAAATTTTACTTTTTACTGTAATTTTTCTGATTTACATGGAAGAACACTTATTTAGTTATACTTATATACTGAAATGTAAAAAAAAAACATTTATATACTGAAATGTAAAAAAAACCATGAAGAAGATGTATTGTTAACCTGTTTATATTAGTGGTATGAATATAGTGATATATTGTTGATAATGACATCCGGATATACCAATGTTGTTGATATGCAAAAACTAAATCAACAACAGCCCAAAATTACTATAATATGAATTTAAGAATTAATTAGGCATTTTTGGTGAATTGTAATTTTACATGACCATATTTGGAAATACTGGGTTGGTACTATTTGCTTATTTGCATTGTCCTATCCCTTCATCAGGGTCTAAGTTTAATATAATGTGGATAAATGTAGAGTGTGCCCACATTCATCTAAGTACCTATAAAATCAACACCTACTGATTTTGGGCTCTCGATATTAAAAAAAAGTCTGTTGTATTAATCCATATAGTCGACAGAAAATACTTACAGCATATGTAAAGACAGACTAAGTTACAGTAATTTTTTTGACAATATTTTCAATGTTCAAATTAATGTTCATTTTTATTTTTTGAAATGTTTAACTTTTCAACTCATGAATCTAACCAGATACAGTAATTAGGCCTTAGCTATTTTTATTTGGACTTCAATTTCAATGCTTTAACAGCTAATATATATCACTCAATGTCAGTGAAATCAATAACTCTTTGAATAGTAATTAATTCATTAGTTTACCTATTGTGTTTTATGTGTATATATATATGTGTGTGTGTTTGTATTAGACTGAAATCTAAGAACACAATATACACTTCTTATGGTTTCTTCAGTAACATGGAGCCCACTGTTCAACTTCAAATGCCATATTATAAACATTCCTGAGAATCAAACAAAAACTAAAAAGGTACATGTATATGTTTTGAAGTTTTACTAATGCGTAACTGATTTGCAGGAAGTAGAGCTGTTGTGATGGAATGTCAATATGGACCACGTAGAAAAGCAAGTTGGACAAAGAAACAAATGGATTCTTCTAATGGAGAATATAAACAGACATGCCCAGCCAGGTAGGTACAATAATTAATATCTTATGAAAAATTTGAATTGACTAAGGCAGGAGTGAGACAGGGTTTTACAATAGCAAGCTCTTCTTATACTCATCAATAAATGTAGTGAATGGTAAATCAAAATGTAGGAAGTCTGTGGGTTTTTTACTGATTCTCGTGTCTGAAAAGTACCTTTTTTTGAAGCAGGTCATAGAATCTACTAAGAGAAAATTGATAATACCTAAAAATATGGAAGCAAAACTCGTGTTTCTCAAATTATAAATACTCATTTCCAAGTTTGTTAAATATGTCTGACTATTATAAGTCTAAAGTAAAATTCTGTATCATTAAATTCAAACAAATGTTTTCATCCGTAAGAATGATTTTTCAAAAGAATTACCAACATTTTATCACTTGCTGACATATCTCAAAATAAATTTTATTTAGTTCTGTGCTTTTATAAAACTTATCTTCTGTTTTTAATCAGAATTTACATAAAGAAGGTACGAAAGTTTCCGGAGTTTAAGATTGATACAAGCCAGGATAAGAAAGTTATGAAGAGTGCTATGGATAAAGCTTTCCATTGTCTTAAACAGCAGAATGTAGAGAAAATTGGACAAGATAGGTAAGTGTCTGTTTTTACCTATCATTCTCTATCAGAACAAAGATTGATTATTCCGTAAAGTAGTCAACATATGGTCATGTATAGGCCTTTTCAGAAAGTAGGTTATCTCCCTTGAAAAAATATGTCTCATTCGGAATCCTTCGGACACTGGGTAGTATTTTGATAATGGCGTCTCGAGACTTACCTAACCGATATCGATATACCATGTGTTGAGGTACCAAGGAGGGCACAAATTGAACATAATTGATAAAAACATTAATCAACTATTTAAAAAGATGTTAGATACTGATAATGATGGTTGTTTGAAGTCAAATTAATAACGCTACCTTGTTCAATGTGTTTTTGAAGAACATTTAACGAACAAAAAGTCAATCATCATATCAGAGAGGTGTAAAAAAGTTATGTTAAAATTTCTGTAAAGTTCCTAGTGGTACTTCATGAATGCATAAATGCTCGACCCACATTTAGAATTGATTTAATAGTTTTAAATGATAATACTCTCTTACTATACACATAATATATTTGTGACACTAAAACAGATATGAGCAAATACAAGATCAAACAAATATAATGGCGCACATATCTACAAGAATGGACGATATTTATTACATAACGCTTAAAAAGTGTCCATATTCAACCTTAAAAATCGATGAGGGATCGAATGGTCTTATAAAGTATAAAAGAATCGAAGTTTAAAATGACAAATTCTTTGTTTAAAAAATTGTTTTAAGCATATAGAACCTGCCATTTTATTTTTATACGTGTCTCTCAACACGTTTAAAAAATAATAAAACATTGTGAGAATGATAATTAGTGTTTCACACATGCCATGACTGATTCAATATAGAACATGTTTGACCCCAGACAGCTGTAAAAACAATGTAGATCTATAAAACAACGGGTGGTATAAATATATATGACCGCATACTGATTTTCCGGTTTAGTTAATTGCTATCAGTAAGGATCGTGTCACCCAGACTATGATTTGACAACTTGCTGATATTAAAGCTGCAGATTTTACTAAGATAAAATAAAAACATAAGTGCGCCGAATTTGCAAATCAGCCATCAAGATATATCACAAAGATAAACATTCTTGTTTCATTATATTAAAATGTAAATCAATGTTTTTTTCTACAAGCAAAATTTACCATAATCTCTTGCACGCAAATAAAACGAAAGATAACACATCCCAATGAATATAAATGAGTGTACATCCGTGTAATGTATTGTTGTATATTTAATCTTTTTTTTAAAAAAAATGTTCTTTTCAAGTGTTAGGAGGAGGTAAAAGGATGGACACAAATTAAGACACAGAGTCATAACCACTTGTTTTCTATTGCAATACACAGATCAATAATGTATGCAATTTTATTTCAGAGTGTTGCGCGTTAATTTCAGGGTAATACTTAAAAGAAAGAAAAAAAAACAGTTCTATGAAAGACAACATCGGTTTGCCTGATCGCTGTTTACGAGAAAACTTTAATTACTTTATATTTCATTAAATATTTTGAATCTTAAATGTTTGATGCACCCAAAGACCGATCGAAAAATGACTGTGCAAAAATCATGTTTTATCGGTAGGAAGTATTAGTAAATATCAAATACGTACTCTGCATCTTTATCAGATAATGCCTGAAAAGTTGAACGTACATGTAAAAAATCCAAATAATTTGCCGTGAGTTTGTTGATTATTTCACTCACACCTGTTCAAGGGAACATACATGGTTTCCCTTTGTGGGTCCAAAGTGTCAGACCAAATGTTCTCCATACAACATGGATTGGTCACTATTCCCAAACACAAAGTTGGACTGATTATTCTTACAATGCTTAATCCCGGTCTTACTTGCTCGTGAATAAGTTCGAAATCGGGGCATCAGCAGCTTATGTCAACTAGTTTCTCTACAAAGATCTTTCATACCCAACAATATCATTGGCGAGATAGCATGGCTATTTTGTCTATTGAATCAGAATATTCTATCCTTTTGAATATCCTGTTACCTCCGGGATATTCGTATGGGGCGAAATTCACTATTTTTGACAGTATAACTTATTACATAAAAAAATTTGTTCACCCCCAGTAATAAGCTATATTAATGAAGGTTTGTATGTGTGTCTATGATTTTACTCGTTGTATATTAGATAATTAGTACACAACCTTTTGAGTATTTCTGTTCTAAATAGCTATATAATAACAGTTTCTTTGCTATTATAGCCCTTTAAATCTGTTTTAATTTGTTTTTTTTTCTTCTATTATGACATAACAAGTATTGGAAAGTACTATATAAATACATATACAGTAATTTTGACATTAGCAACCAGTTTGACATACATTTAATTAGGATACGATATTTATCCAGTGTTAAAAATCATACACCTAAGAAGAGCAGTACTACCCGGAAGTAGCAGGTGCGCGTTTTTTATCTCCTATTGAAGAGCTATCAGGGGCAGATAAATCATGTTTCTGAAAAGGCCTATTGATTAGAGCTTGGTTGATGTCATCAATGTTTTGATTTATTGCTGTTATGGGCCAATGATTCAGTATCACAAGTCGTAGTTCCTGTCTCAACATTACTCCAATATAAATTGTCAAAGTAAAATGTTCTGTTACATGTCAAAAATTAAGAAAATTTAGAATTATGCAGTTGTATAGTTGACATTCATTTACTGTTTAAAACTTCTGTGAATTAGTTGATTATTGATTACATTATTAGGTTTGTATTTGATAAAACAACATTGACCAAAGTAGAAGGAAAAATCTTTTAATAATTTTAAGTACACTTATTTCTGGTTTATGGAGTTTCTGATATTTTCATTCTGCAGCACTTAAAGATATCAATAATTAATATGATGAAAGTATTTAAATACAGTGTAAAATTTTATTATGAATCTCTTCAACATGGTTAATTTGGAAACAAAAAACTCCTTAAGTCTGTAGAATTAGTGTGGTGCATAGTTTTAGTCCTTACTTCACTAAGGGAGATTTTTATGAGATATTCTCTGCAATTAAAGCTTTTGAATGACATAAATTACTTTAATTTATTGACCAATTAATGTTTTATAGGTATTACGTTCAGCTGCCTTTGCCATCTGCACATGAGTATCACTATGATGTTCCTACAAGGGGAGGTAATGGTGTCACAATACCTCAAATATCTACCCATACTCAGACACAGGAGAGCCAGACAGGGGAAGTAATTTCTGAAGATAATGATGCAAACAACGAGAAGAAACATAGGTTACATCCCCTTGTTGCTCAGAAAATTCGGGAGATAGTTGCTGGTGGTGAAATAAGAGTTTATCATGTACGAAGACTTCTCAGGTTTGTTGAGTACAATCTTATTGAAACCTTATTTCAGCTACAAAGAAAACACATATTGTACTGTTTTACTGCAGAATTAATCATATATTGTACATACTAGGTACTTCGGATGAATTCAACTTCTAAACAAGTGAATCTCAAGGTGAATTCACTTGTACAGTATCACAGAAGGCTTTGCTTTTCTAGAGGGCTCAAGAAACAAATCAATTTTATATAATTTTTATCCATGGTTTTGTTGTTTTTTTTTCTTCAGGATTTTTGGCTGTCCCAATTACTATAAATTAATAAATATATTGAACCTTATCTGTTTGAGCTATTGTATCTGGATAATAAATGGATTTAAGGAATGCTTTCACATAATTTAATGCCATATATCGTTTCACAGAATGTTTGTATGTCAAGAGTTATATAATGGACAGATGGACGCAAATGTTTCAAGGCACGATTTGTCCCTATTTCCTACGGTAACAGATCTGAAGAATCATATACACCAAGCTGTAAAAGATATTGAGAGTGGAATTCTTCCTTTAACAGCACCTACAGTAAGTTAACAAGCCTTTTGATATTATATACATATCTTAATCCAAATTTGACTGATTTTCATCTTTAGATACAATGAGACAAGTTTGGTTCAAAAATTATATTCAAAATTAATTCTTGTTTTTGACCATATATAAAATTACTTATTTATGATGTCTGTTATTCGTGGAAACTGTTGATATTTGCTTTTTACAGGTTAATGCTGAATCTTTAGCCACAGTTACCACTGATAACATGGTTCAGTTATCAGATCTCAGTCTCTTGCAGCAAAATCCACAGGTTGTCTCTACTGGACCAGGGCCAGTCCCAGAAACAGTCACTGTAACCTTGACCCAAAGTCCTGGAGAAGGTAAAATTTTTAATATTTTATTTTTAATGCTTTTCTGAATTGTGTGCTTAAGGGATGTTAGATTTCTCCATCTGATGCACTGTGTTAAGGATTGTGGGGTCTACACATGCATTAACAAAAAATTGTCATGCTGATTTTAGTTATTCTCAGACCGGGGTCAGACTGAGTTAAGCCCCTACCAGTCCATAGGAACAGTTGTATTATAAGGATCTGTGTATCATAAAAATGGACTGGAAATGTCAATGTTGTGATACCATTGTAATTATTTATAATATCATGTAGAGTATTGAATAGTTGTGTCTCTCTGTAATGAGTAAAATGGAACCTGTCATTTCATATATTTACTCATGTGACCTTAGTGTCTATTTTTAGAAGGTTTTCATGTGATGCTTAAATGTACTTTTTAGAAGGAGGTCATGTGATCTTTATGTGTATTTTTAGTAGGTTTTCATGTGATCCTTATTTGTATTTTTAGAAGGAGGTCATGTGATATCTCGTATAGAAACACACATGAGTGATGGTACTACGCAGATCAGTTCTTCACTGACGCCAGAAACTGCTCAACTCCTCGCGCGCCTAAATCCAGCAATGTTTCCTCCCGGAAGCCTTGTTCAAGTAAATATGATTGAAATTAGATAAAATATTGCCTTACCTGTACTACTTAAAAGTTCTCAATTCAAGATTGACATCAGAAATGATTACTATAAAGAATTTCAAAATGTTATCTCAAAGGTTTGTGTTTAAATGTCAGTTTAGTTGATATTTTATTGATAAAACAAAGCACAGAAAGTTTCAAACATATTTATAGCATGTTTCTACTGCAAAACTAACACTACAGAATTTTTACAAACCTGTAGACCCAATTATTGAGGTCAGTAAGATCATTTAAATCCTTGTACTTAATTTTATATGTTTGCTTTTTTTTTTCTTAAAAAATCTACATAAAATTCAACTGCTTCTACTTATACAGTTAAAGGCTGATGATTCTCAAGTGACAGTACAAGCTGTGACTAGTGACATGAATAACCAGTCAACATTAGAAAACAATGCTTATGTTAGTATGAATAATTCCTCAGCAATAGATACTCATACATACACCAGTATGGAATTGGAGGTAGGAACACAGTATGGTTGTGGTTTTATAATGTGTGGTTGTGGGTTTGGAAAAAGATATACTCTAGAACCAGTCTATGACTAAAACTTACTGAAGATTGCTCTGTTCCGAGCACTGGATATTGACTTCTAAGCTAGTATAATTATGATAATTGCCTGTATCTAAATATCTGTCTTTATTTACAGGATTATTTTACTATTAAATTTTGATCAATATTTTTTGCTTACTTCAAGGGCAAAAATTGCCATGTTTTACCTTGTCAGGACTGTAAGTTCTTTCAGCATTGATATGTTTTAATACAACATGGCACAATTGTTCACCATGATGAGATGGTATGTCATGCGCAAGACCCATTTCCATATCTCAAAGGTCAAGGTCACACTTGGGATTTAAATGGCAAAAATTCGCATGTTTTACCTTGTCCAGACTATATAAAGGAACCTTAGCAAACTCAACATGTTGCCATTTGGTGACTTCTAGTTTTGTGATAACAATTGTTTTTTTTGCAGGGTCAAAGTCCTGATGAAACATTGAATATACAAGCAGCAGTTGACAGTGCATTAACAATGCCTGGTTTAGATGCCAGTCATGTTACTGCTTCAATCATAACTACTGGAAATTCTAGTCTTTCTGAGCAGCCTACGCAATTAATAAATGTTAGCATTGCCTCTGAAGGTGAGTCTGTGATAGCTCGTGTTAGATTAATATGCATTTTTTTTAATGTATCAGTAGGTTTTCTTTCATTTTAAGACATCAAGTGATTTATGTTTAGATCAATAATAGTCTATCCAATCAATGGTTACATTGTAAGACTTTAAGAGTTACGTCTGAAGATGTTTCAGTGTTCCTAGAATTACTAATAGGCTATCTTTTGTGAATATGTTGTTTCTGCTTTGGAAAATTTAACTATTCCACTCTTTGTCACCGTTTGTTTTTCAATCATTCTTCAATGTATTTTCCCAACACAAAATGAAGGTTAAACAGGAAAGAACTAAAATTGGAATACCTTATATCATACTCCATAAATTCCGACGTTCAGTGTTTGCAAACTGAACAGGGTATTGTGACTGTGAGAATGCTTCTCTGGAGGACTTATGATTGACAAAGATCATATTTCTTTGTTAAGGCATAAAAACATTGTTTGATTCTGGTTACATGCTCATTTATGATAAGGTGGGTAGGTAGATAAAGATATTTTTGCAGCTGTTGCGATTATTTTTGTGATGAAAGGTAAAAAGTGGATGTACTGTTCTAGGTCTAGGGCCACAGGGAAAAGTTAGGTAGATCAGTAAACCAGAAAAAAAGAGTTTTTTGACGACTTAATGTCATGTGCTTCGTTTGGGTGTTTATATCTCTTCAAAAATTTTGCAACTAAATCCTGTTAGGCATTGCTTATTTTGTCTGATTATATCTTGGTTTTAATTGGAAAATAATTATGTTGCATTGTAATGTTTAACTTCTTGTTAATTTTTCAGGGAACGACCTTGATGACATACAAACAGATAGCTGTGAGGATGAGTTATGACCTTGACCTGTTGACCTTAGAGGTCATCACATTTCTCTGTCTGTTTCTATGACTGTGATTACTTAGAAAACTCAACAAAATGTTGTGAAACTTATCACTTAGAATGTTTTGTCGGTGTGTTGCAATAAAGTGTCATTCGTCATTGATTGTAACTATCGCAGTCAATCTGAATTAAACGCTGTTTTTGTTTGTCCATTATTTTATTATTGAAATTATATCAGTACCTAGAAGTATAATCTTTTGATTAATGTCCTGGGTTGTCAAGGAATTTTATATCTAATTATGCAGTAGAGTAGAATACTTGAAAATTAGGTCTGCAAGACTGGCCATATGCAATATCATATCAATCAAACCCAAGAAATCTATTTGGAAATTTTTAATACTTAAATGTACTTTTTTTTTCATCCCAATAGACCAGCAGTGGAACTTAAGCCATTTACAAGTGATTGTTTTTCCTTTCAGAGATTTCCTCTTTTCATTCTCTTCACATTTTAAACTTTAAAAGTTTTCAGATCGGCACAGAAATGAAGGTTTTGCTGTATGGGTAAAGTGTTTTCCTTGTTTAAAGTGTTTGTTCAATCAAACCCTGGATATGTTTCAAGCTTTTTTTGTGTTAGGGACTAAATATTTATTGTGATGTATCGTGAGTACCTTGTTCCTTGGTGTATCAGTATTTTAATAATCCTAAAATTATTTTATATGCTTGCTGTTTTTTTTTTTTGTTGTTGACTGGTTGACAAATCTTATTTATTTATGCAGGCTGCTTGTCTCCATTCATTTCAAGGTATGTCATTGAAAGGGAGTTATTGAGATTGCAAATTTTCTGAACTAATGAAAGTATTATGAGATTGTCCTGTGATCTCAAATGATTTATTTTTGTAAAATTTTGTGTTTTTTACATCTTTTACTTTGTAATCAAATTAAGTGAAATGAGAAAAGTTCATTGTTAACCATGTTTTCATCTAAGTTGAACAGCCTGGTTTTTAGATCTTGGTAAGTTCTTTGAATGGTAGGTGTCATTTGGTTCCTGTTTGATTATTTTAGTTAAGACTGACCTATTGCTGCCAAACTTAAAATATGGTAAGTTGTTACAAAGATCTACTTTAGGATTGTATTTAGGGGTTCTTAGGTTACTATCAAGGTCTAAAAATGGAAAACATGGATTCTGCTCCGTGAACTGTTGCAAACCTGTTTCGGTGACAGTGCCATGCTATTTTTGTCATTTCATCCAGAAAAGGTTCATTTTTTTAGATTGTTGGTTAGTAATTGCAATGTTAGTAGTCTGTTATAAATACTACGTAGTGTTTGACTTCTCTGCAAATTGTGCTCATTTTGGATCTCATTGTTTGAACTTTGCAAACTGTAGATTATAGACCTTGAGTTATGAGACCAGAGTTGAAGCTTCTCTTGGTTAACATTGTGCACACTTTAAATCAGATCATTAGCATGGTGTCATTCTAAGACTGGTCTCCTTACTTGGGTTATTATATGCTGCTCGAATTCTTTTAGCTAGTAATGAAAATAATGTGTTCTGTGTTTATGCTCATATTATGAAAGTGCTTTATGTGTTCTTGAGATCATCAAGGTGTGCAGACTCCGAACAAGCCAATGGTAAGGCTTAGATCTGAGGCAATATTTTGTTTTTAACTCGGCTTTATATACTTGTAGTGAGACAATTGTTTGTGTCATTCCATTCGTTACCACCAACTTTAAGCATTTTTAACTTAATATACTGTAAGCTTAATAATTAATTCACCTTGTTCTTGCTTTCAACATTTTGTCAATATTTCAAGTTGATAATGAGTCCAACTCAATAATTAGAAGAAGTTTTAGACCCCAGTGGTAGTCATAATATAGGGGTTTTACTGTATATTATTGCATATCATTGTTTGTGAAAAAGTAAAGTGTGGCATCCTTTGATAATGCTTGTGGTAAGGCAACTTTCCAAACTCTTTCAAGTTTGATAATTATTCTCTCTAACAGTCTTTGCTGGATAACATTTGATTTTATGATGAAATATCTGAATAACTGCCAATCTAGTAACCCTCCCTAAACTTTTGTAAAACTACCACAAGTGTAAGAATTTCAGTTTTTTTGGCTAAAATACAAAATGCTTTGCAGTATTGTTTCAGGAAAGTCTTATTGACAATATGACTGAAAATCTTAGCATTATTTATTGTATGCTTAATGTGTAAATTGTTTATAAGAAATTAGTGTAAAATACATGTATAAATAGCTTTCTGTGATCTTATTTATTACGCATGTTGATACCACAGGGAGTTGTCAATAGCATTTTTAACTTTTATGTACATGTTGTAATGATTGATGTAGAAAACCCTGTGTTTTTAAACTGTGACTAGCTTAATGGGTGTTTTAATTAGAAAAATAAAGATTATGAGGTGATTTTGTGGAAAAAAGAAAAATGTTATTTATTAACCTCAAAGATCAATGTATAATTGTAAGAGTAATATTGTACTGTTTCTTATCATTATAGTCCAAAATTATTTGAGCAGCTAATATCATCATGTTTTTGTTACTAATGGGTAAAAATTAACAAAACAAAATTTATATATCTAAGGAAAGTCACAATTTTTATTATTTGTATTGTATGTCAAAACGTATATTGAGTGACTTATGTTTGTTTGAAAATGCATTTAGCAAATCTTATATTTGTGTGAAAAATCATTGAGTAACTAATGTATTTGTTTGGGACTTGAAGTGAAAATTATTCCCCATTGTAAGTTCTTCAGTAACAGTTGTGCATAATTCAAGTTATTATTAATTAATTATTAGTGTTCCTGTATTGTATGTTAGCTTACACATACTTTCAGTATTTTATGACTACAGTCATAATAAAAATATATGAAAACATTTTTTTTGTTGTTTTTTCATACCTGTTACCTATACAAAAGTCAAAATTGCTAAAACCAATCAGAAGTCAAAGTTATAGCCCTTGATTTATCTAACAAGCTGAATTGTACCATGTGTGCACTTAAGCACATATCTATTTACCAATGGTAATCCTGTTGTACATTGTAGATGTATACTGATCAATATTGCAGACAGTCTGTTTCAAACAAGATTAGCACTTTTATGAAGAGTTCTGGACCCTGAAAAATTAATTTAGTAAACCTCACTAAATGAACCCCTGAATATTACGACTACCTCCTAAGAACTTTTTTTACTGGGTTTAAAGCTATTTTTCAACCATTTTTCAGTTATGTATGGCAACTGGTTCACCTAACCAGTTTTCCTGGACTGTATACTAAATAGTACTAACTCGCCCTTCTATAAGGAGCCGGCAACTTCTCCTTATATGGAGGTAAATCAACATTTTTGTCAAATTTTCAAAAAATAATATGACCTGCTGCAACTGGGATTTGAACCAGTATCGCTAGGTTACAAGTCCAGCACACTTACTGCTGGACCACGGTCACAGCCTTCCTAAGAACTATCAAATTCGATTATGTGATCACCTCAATACTTGACCAATTGTGTTTGGTCTTAAAGATGGCTTTGGTGTCGAGGTTTTATTGTTTGCTACGATTAATCATGTTATACTCTAGCACTGCACACATACACATCGTATCCTTGAACGTCTGCTAGGTGTCCTTGAAAATTTGCTACAAGATCTAGTTCAACATGATGCTGTAAATACTAGGTAGAAAAAAAACAACAAGACGAACAGTTGTATAAATGCTTAGCTGTTTATATACCTGTATATTCCACCGAACAATAGGAAGAGTGGAAAGTCAATTATGTCATACATGCAAGTGATGTTGATATCATGAAGAAAAGGAAACAAACAGAATATGTTGGGAAAATTTAACTCTATAAAAAGTAGTAATGTTTGAGTTACAGTCAAATCTGTGTTTGCAGCCACCTCTATTTAAAGACCACACTGTGAATAAAGAGCATTCTTTGAAAAACTCAGTGATTAAAAAACAGGTCTCCAATAAAGGTCATCTGTCAATGAAGGTCACATTTTGTCTTTCCCAATGATGGCCATTGTTCACAGGTTTGATTGTATGTTAAAGGGTTTTGTTTTTTTCCATTTGTCTGGGGATTTTGGAGGCATCAGTGTGAGGCTAGCAAACATTTGTTTTTATGATTTAAGATTAGGAATGGATGTGCATGAACTATGTTGTCAGGTACAGGTATTTTGATGCTGTACTTCTACTTGAAGATAATACAGTACATGTACTTCTATGAATCCTTATGAATAATTTTATGGCTGTGAAGTATATGTGGTATAGCTGACATGTAAGCAAACAGCATTTTCTGGAAATCTGTTCAAACTTTATTCATATTTCTATTAATAAGTAAAAAAAGTAACCGGGTCATTCTTGAAAGAAAACAATTCTGAAACCCCAACAAATTGTTTGTGATTTTAACAATTTTTCTTTTGTTCTTTATTCCAACAATTTCTTTGGAGTGCAAGCATATAATGTTAACAAAAGTAAAATGCCTGTCTGCCAACCCTCTGTTAAATGTACTTTAACACAAACCAATATTTTTTAAGGATAGCTTAACAATGGATGAACATGGCTCAGCTCTATAGAAACAAGGAAAAAAGTTGATAGGTTAATACAGATAGGTATTTGGGGTTTTAATGATAATATAAGCTTATAGCATACACACTGGATGATAGAGATGAAAGTCAGATGGTGCTGTTTTAGGCTTAAGCAATTAGTGAAGTTAAAAAAGTCTTGCAATTTTAAGAATGTATTACGATCATCTGGTTGCTAAATAAAAGTTTTTTCTATATCTCAGATCAGTCGAAATCATGCTATGGTTAAAATCCAAGTCGAAATGAAGTTGCCTCAATTTTTCACTCGAAGTCACGGTTGGCGTTTTACTAGATAAAAAAGAGAATGTATTCTTTCATATACATTTGTACACATACTCCAACAATGCATTCATAATTTAGTAAATACAAATTAGACCTTTTTCGGTTAGATTAGTTGATAGAACGAAGGATTGTGGAGCGAGAGGTCGTGGCATCGACTTAGACTGAGAAACAAATTTAATTTATTCTTACACATGTGATGGTGAAGTCCGTATGAACTTGTGATAGGATTAGCCCGCATAGGCCCGCAATTAGGCCCGCAGAAAGGTCTCATTGTATGCATATAGTATATGCGTATCGCGATGAAATCTTTGTTATTTATATTTACAATCTCAACAGTTTAATTTAACACTATGAACTATTTAAAAACATACTTCTGACACTAAGTGCTGCGAAATGTGCCAGAAAAGTCATATAAGGACTGGCCCGCAGAGGCCCGTAGTAGGCCCGCAGAGTAAACATGTCCACAGATTCTTATGGAGGGCGTAGGAGACAAATAAATACGGGCAGGTAACCGGGAGTATTGGTTAGGTCATATGTCAGCTGTGCACTCCTTGACACTATTTGACATAATGCATTTAACGTAAGACCAACTAAACCAAACTTACATGAATAAAGGAAACTTATTAATATTTTATCAGCCAAAAACTGTTCAACGAAATGTTCAACTAACTGAGCTAAATAAACAAAGAAAGTTTAATATTTGTACAATATAGAAAAAACATTTTTACATACCTAACAGTGTACGGAAGCCGTAGTGCCCATCGTAATACCGTATTCC
Source organism: Lutraria rhynchaena (assembly GCA_008271625.1). NCBI lineage: Eukaryota > Metazoa > Mollusca > Bivalvia > Venerida > Mactridae > Lutraria > Lutraria rhynchaena. Next base: position 243,133 of record VIBL01000114.1, read on the forward strand.
GTCCGGGCAGTTGCTTGCGTAAACTTCGTAGCGATAGTCACACGTAACAACTAAGTTGTCAGGAACATCATCAGGCAGGTAAAAATAACACGCGTTCAAAGACGCAGCACTTTCACCTAAATTCACCCAATAGTTGTCTTCTCCTGGAAATAATTAGGCCTACAGTAACAAAAATCGATGCGTTTATTATACAGATACGGTATTTCAAACATGCGATTAGTCCGATATACAATGTATTTTTAAGATACTACGACTAGTGTCTGAAATGTTTAATTTACTTTTAGTTGATAGTAATTTTCACGAAATGTGAAATCGTAGGTATACATAACATGGATTTTTAAATGTTCTAGTTATTTACAACATATTCTCCCCGGCTATTTTAAAATTCCCTGAACGTTAGTCACACAGTACGGATTTAATATACATTTGATAATGTTTGAATTCAGCTTTACTATATTTTCATAATTAAACATCTTCCATAAAATTATCCTTTTTGTTTTCATATAATTGAACAATTTTAGGCCAAAGGTTTGTTTGGTTGAAACGTCTAGCTAATTGTTACTCTGTCCGTTTCCTTTTAGTGTGGCCTAAACCTTTCAAAAACAGTCTAAATCCTACTTTTTGAGATTCCTACATATGGCCCTGTGACCACTCTTTATCGTACAGTTTTCTTTTCTTAATACCAACGTGGGTCTGGTAGGGAACTTATTGCATCCTAAGTCGTTTTGTTTCTATATCAGGTTCTTAAACAATTTGAAAAAGTAGGAAGTTACATAATTAATGAAAAGGAAACAGTTTGGTTTAATGTAGTTTCAAGGATCACTGGCTTGATAAATTGTCCTGCCTAATACTACCTAAATGTTGTGAACAACAGGGCTAAGCCTGACACATTTGACTAAACAAGCAATAATGAATTAGAGAAAAGCTGTTTTGTAAAATCAACGCTCCTCTTATTACGCTAATCATTTGTCATTAGGCTTTAAAATACATACCAACCATTGGCATTAAAAACGCATATTTTATGCAGTTTGTAAATGATATTTAAAGTTTACAATGTAATTATGAATTAAACGCTAAATGGTACTCAAACCTTCGATAGCGGAAAATCCAAGGAATAAATTCATCGGATCGTCGTAAATTTCACTGTTTTCAAAGTCTAAGTATTGCAAATCGTCAACTGTTGGTACGACATATTGTTGCCCATCAACAAGGTAATTGTACCAGCCTTCGTTTAAATGTTCAACAACGTGGAACTCTTTACTAGCGTTCCAGTAAGTCGCCGTCAGTAACGGTTCCGCACACGCTGAAAAAGAAAATTGTCACATACGAGTGAATTTGGAACCATTGAATTTATTCAAAACCTTTCTAGGGACAAGGTGGTACCCCTCGGAATATTATGTTTTATTTATGCCCTCAGTTACCTGTTTTTATACCTCCGCAAACGAAGTTTTCGGGGGTACACTGGAAATACCTTGGTTGCTGATTGGTTGGTTGGTCGGTTGGTTGGTTGGTCGGTCGGTCGCGCGGTCTGTCCCTATTTTGCCGGGATATTTAATCACAATTCAGCGATAGGTCTAGCTATTTGTATGACTGTTGGTATGAGCTATGCCCATTGCTTTGTACACTACGATATTCTGTCTACAGATTTGGAGGAATGGATATAAACCATGCTGGCGGGTTTGTGTTTTTTGTACGCACGTGTGTTGCCATCATTATGCAGGGGAACATGTTAGAACTCATTGGAAATCCAAGAGCACTGGTTTGGTTATCTCAACACGCTACGCATCTAAATATAGTTGATAATAGCGTAACACCAACCACTTAAGGATGTCACACATAAATAAATACATAGTTCTTATCAAATTGTTCGGTATATATTTCCAATGTTTGAGTCAATTGCTTTACCCTTTTGTCAGCTGGCTAGAAAAATCCAAACATTGCTAGGGTAATTTTTAGAAACGAAATATGTTACTTACGATTGTTATAAATCCTCTCTGAAATGAACAAAACCCCGTTAAATGTACACAATGTATCCATATAACATAGGATATTGGTTCATTGTGACAAATACATGAAAAAAAACAGATTTGTACGTAGAAAACATATTTTTCAAAGCGGAATATAGTTTTGATATGGAGAAACAATGTTAGTAAAATTGCATTTCCATGTCAGATAGTCGCATACAAATTATATTTTGACTGGGCCTCAATCAGTGATTCTGGTTCCCGCTTCATAGTGAATTTCTGGCGACCCGAGTAGTTATTTCATTATATCCATACTTCATATCTAAAATAATGAAATAAAAAACGGTCAATTCAGAGGGTTGCTAATTGTTTTACTGCATCCTAGTTCAATATAACTTTGTTTTACTGTAGTGAGTACAATCGTGCCTGTAGGCATTGTGCTTTGAATCCAGACATACTGGTAAAAATAGAAACGGTACAATTGGATAAGTGCACTAAATCCTTATTTACACAACTTTAATATTAAGACCACCTCATTATAAACACTCATTTTCGGCTCGGTTTTCTATGTTTCTTTTTTAATTAAAATTATTAATAAAACCACCTCAATATTGCGACAGCTTTTATCTTGGATAGGGGTCCAAAGGTAGTCTTAATATCAGAGTGTTTGTTTTTTTGCATTTACCAAAACAATACTTTGTGCCAAAGCCGTTGGATTCGCCATCAGGGATGGACAAATAGTAGCTTAGTTCATTGTCGCATTTTTTCACCTTCACATCAACATCAAACAAACAATTCACGTCTGTGTCGTTTACTGCACATGCTGGGAGACTTTGTTCGTTTTCATCAATAGTTGATATATCAGGGTGTTGTCCTACAAATAGATCACTTAACGTGCATTGATTGATTAAATATAGTTGTATTTCTTGGCCTCTGGAATCGGTCTTAAATGGGTTTCTGGCTATTAGTGTTTGTTTACGAATCAGTCCATGAAAAAATAGATTAAGCAAGTAAGTAGGTTTAAATTTTATTGGTGCCATTTCGTTATACGTAACACGAAATAGCGAGCTTTTTTCATGCATAAATCAACAGTTATGTTTTCAGTACACATTTTACATTTGTATTATGTAATATATCTAAAGCATTGCATGTATGCACCATTGATCTTAGACTTCAGACAAATAACTATGACCAATAGATTAGTTTATCAAATTAATTTCCTTCAATTTCATCGATGTCTGGATCAATAATCTAATCATAAACTTGTTTTCAATATACTAATTTTCTTGAACCTTCTCCTTCAAATAAACATTTTGTAAATTTTTGGGCCTTTTTTAAACCGTATTTCAGTTTTTTTATCAGCTGATAGTTCCATGAATCCGTGAATTATCTACCAGTATTAACCTTGTCCTCTGCAAGTTACTGCAAACTTCTACACAAGTTTGGTCAGCTTTGGAGAATGCATGTCCTTATTCGCAGTGGCTCCAGCTATTATAACCATGTTGTCACAGACAACATGTGGCGCACCTGCGGTTCGGACTCAAGAACCTGAGGTCCGCAGATCTACGCTCCCCTATAGTGCTAAGCAGACGGACTCTTATATAATTACATCTAAACTTACCTTTTAGTGCAACAACAAACTTAATGAGGTTACTGAAATCTCCTTGGGCATGTAATGAATTTATACAATCCATTGGCAAGTTATCAAAGTTTGTCATCTGTCTTCGCCCCCCTTGCAATGTGTTTGAATGCCAGCCTTCACAACCATGACAATCTTCATTACTTCCATCTGAGAAGATACTGATGGAATCCGCGGAGTGATCAGATGTTGTGGAGCCCTGGCATTGCTGAGCTATTAAACACATGATAGATCGTATTATATAAGGGAAATTGTGACGATACCAGATATACTGTAAAACATTTTAAATTCGCATGATATAAATTTTAGGTATACATTAAATGTTTAACATCTGAAATAACGCATCAGATATCTGATACATACAGCTTTGATATCTCAAACCACGACTTTGATCAGGGACTCTACAATTGCTGAATTTCCGCGGAACTTGCGAGTCGCATATCCCTGTAATGTAGAGTCCTTGATAGGCGCACGCTTAAGATATTACTATTCATTATGTCACTGAGATCACGACCTAGATATCTGATAAATGGATATTTATATCTCAAATCGCGAGGTAAATATCTAAGTGATGAGTGTACATTATCTCAAACAATGTTTCAGATATACGATATATAAATATTTAATATCTCAAATTAGTAGCAAGATGTCCGATAAGTAAATATCTGATATTTCAAACCACGACTAAGATATATGATAAATAAATGTTTGATATTTAAAATCATGGCTAAAATACACAATAAATAAATGTTTGATATTTCAAATAATGACTAAGATATATGATAAATAAATGTTTGATATTTAAAATCATGGCTAAAATACACAATAAATAAATGTTTGATATTTAAAATCACGGCTAAAATACACAATAAATAAATGTTTAATATTTAAAATCACGGCTAAAATATTTAATAAATAATCGTATGATATTTACAATCACAAAGTTGATACCTAATAGACAAATATGTGACACTACATACTTTGATACAAACGATAATTAACCGATAAAAACTATTTGTGTGGATTATAAAACGAAAAATGGAAAAACATGACTTCATGCATATCGAGTCGAACAATTTCGTTGAATACAGAGCTCGCTGCAAAACAAAAGCGCTTCACTGCCATATCGAACTAGCATAAAAGTGAGACTCGACTGTATCTTAAAGAATATCCATATGCAGCAAAAACGAGCATCAAATTCAAAGAGTGATCAAAACACCCAACATTCCATAATTAAATGAATTGTTATCATTGTATTAAATGAGGTTCTTTATCTAATTTGAATAAAACTGTACTCACAGTTTCCCGATGCAACATTGCAACTCCAAACTAAAAACAGAACGAAAAATACTCTCATTTTGGCGTTGTTTGTGAGTGTGGTATGTACAAAGATGCGCATATTGGATCAAATGGCGAAAACGAGCTTTTATAAGGCAATTTTTGGAACATTGCCAAATGTCAACAACTTTTATAACGAACTACAATTTATATCAGTCTGCAAACCGTTCATTGTAAAATAAAACTAACTCTTAAAAGCACATAATTTTTTATGTACGGTGAAACCTCAATTAGTGATTATTTGATACTAACCATTTATAATTATCATATTTTTGGATGGGGTTTCAATATTTCTGTTAAATATAGACTTTATAATGACACTGTGGTAAGGGGTTTAACTAGTGATAACTAGCCCCTCAACGTTGTGAGTTCGAATTCCATCCGAAACCAGATAAACTTCATTCGTGAGGAAATTTTCCAGTTAGCTTACGGAATGTCAGTGGTTCTACCTGGGAGTACGCCTGAGGTCTTCCTCCACCGCTGAAAGAAATGGGAAGTCGCTAAATGACCCTGGCTGGTGCGACGTTAAACCCCACAGAAAAAAAGAGACTGAGTATTTGATCCTAAAGATGTTCTAATATCGAGTATTGAAATGTTGCTGCACTTGATTCATGGATATAAATTTGTGCTTAAATTCACAGCCTTGAAAACTCTGAAAATTATTTAATAGTTATGTACTTATAGTGAAGTTACATTCCTTAAATGTCTGCAGCATTGTCAATATAAACAAATAGGAAATCACCCCATACATTATTATACGGTAAAACATGGCCGGCTGTTACATTTTACCCCTTCGTTTAAAACCTTGCAACTGTAATGACCGATATCGTCATAAAAGACTTGCTTTGATACAGAGGATTATTCAAGAGCCGTTAGTAAATGTAGTGTTTGTCTTTTTGCGGGGGGGGGTGAAAAAAATACAAAAAGCAAATTACTAGTATTATTTATTATTCTGGTTAAGAAAGGTGGAATTTAATATTCCTCTATTTTATCAGTGATATAGGCAGAGTCTATTTCCGTACGCCATTGCGATATAATTATTTCGCAACGGAACTCAAGCCGCTAAATGACCCTGGCTGTTGGTGCGACAAAATATGCGAACAAATGTATATTGGTAAATATGTTCGGTAAGAAAGAATATCAATATTAATAATATTTAATTTAAGATTGACCTCTTCAGTTTTAACATTTGCATGTAAACAGATGATAGTGAAAATCCCAGGGTGCAGGACAGAAGTTTTGAAATATGTTTTACATAATTAACACTGAACTACAAGGTCAATGGCGTATAAAAGTCTTGATTAAAGTGTGTGCATGAATTTCTTAAATTTGTTTTATCTCTGTCAGGGCGAAAAGTAAAGAAAAAGCCGTCGAAATGCTATCGCTGCTATTATTCGTTGTTCCTCACTGGGCTTGCAGTACATGTCACTAAAACATAAGGACCTCTTGTATGTTGAAATATTTTATCGTGACGAACAAGAATGCAATAAACGACCAGACATGAGCCGATAGTTTATGATGTTGTCAAAAGAGAGTTGGCTCGAACAGAAGTACAAACGTGTGTCAAAAATTATGGCTTTCTGCGTTGCATTTTTTTCCGGTTACTAATATATTTTCGCCACTTAGGGCCAAATTTCTGTTCTTTTCACTAAGTACAATCTAGAGTACAAAGCTGGCATTTTTACGATGTTCTTACATTATTTACATAGCTTCATTTTTATATTTTGAGCAAATATGATTGGATACATAATTGTACATTTACATCTTTTTAAAAAAATGTAGACATTTATTACGTAAAAATATAACTGCGCGGACAGTTAGAATTAATCTCAAACCATACTAGTGTGCCTATCCCTTAACAAATACTATATATTGTTTCTGAATACATACACGGAGCTCAGGCGCTTCTGAGCTAAGACAGCAGTTTTTAAACATAAAATATTTTGTTTGTAAATAAAAAATGCTGCCAGGATTTATTATCAGCTGTTACAGATAAAGTCTGAAATGAACACCATTAGCAAAATTTTCAAGCATAAAAACTGTCAGCTTAGCTAATATTGTCCTTTATAAAGGGTCCCTAGATATTGTTTTCGTACATTTGTAAATAAACATTGCAATAAATTACTTGATCACTTTTTTTCTAAATCTAAATACGTGTACCTGATTTTTTTTGTTAAATTATGAAACGTCGTAGATTTATGCCTACAAAAATAGGGCCAAAACTTGTTACCAGCGCATGAATCACGTGCTGTCAGCGTTTCATGAATTAAGCACAGCCGTGGAGTAATTCAGTGGTTTTCTGATGCAGAGAGCATTCGAATATATTTAACCAAGATCAATGTTTTAAATCATTTCTTTGAAACTGCATACTAATTGAACTCGAGCGCGAAAATATAATTAACATCCATGTAATTAAACGGTAAAATTACATTTTAATTCATCTTGTGCAAACTTTTTATGACATTAATTGAACATGACTGTATGCATGTTTAGAAATTAAAGATAATTATTTATGTTAATAAATGTATGCATGACGCTTTGCATGCCCAACAATATCTTTAAATATCAGAGGAGAATATCAGTTATTAATACAGTAAAACAGGGTTATATTGAACTCGGATATGTTAAACAATTTTTTTACGCGCATTATTACCGTCGTTAGGTTGTTAGGTCTTTCATGTTAGAGAAATTGACATTGCCTAAGTAATCAATATATATTACATGAATATATATAATACGTAAGTACTTTCAGTATAAAAGAAGCTATCCTAATCACTATACAGTACAGTGCAACCTCTCCAAAGCAACACCCTTTGGGAGAAGCAAAATTATGTTGTTGTTGTTGAGTGTTGTCGCTCTTGAGAAGTTAAATGAATAATAGTTGAATGGTACCGTGGGAAAATCATGCTGTTGTTGAAGGGGGTTGTTGCTCAAGAGAGGGCCGCTCTGGAGAGGTTGCGCTGTAATTTTAATCAATTTGAAGACCTTTTATTTGCCTTATATTCCTTTAAATTTACGCGGTACTGAGTTTTCCTCTCAAAAGGATACTTAGTGTGTAAGGCTTATCTATTTTTTAAACAGTGGACAGAAACTCGAAATTCTTTGAAGATTTTCCACAGAATATTTGTCGACTATTTAAAATTAAATAAAAAATAGTTTCAATGGGAGAATCATTTCTTGGTTAACATGCTATTTTACGCGAACAAATATCACGAAAATGAGCAAAAATAACTTATAATGAACTTACACTTGTAACAGACGAGTTATTTCAAGATGTGATCCTTCAGATAATTATGTCACATCTAATTTTGCACTCATCATATTAGGTTTATAAAACATTTCGCAAGTGGAACATAGCACATAAGGCAGGTAATTAAGAATTTATGATATGAAATAATCGTATTGAATCGATATGATACCTAGAGGTTTATTTAACCAAATAGAATGCGTAACGTTAAATGTAAAAATGTGCAGATACACGCTTTTCAAGTTACGCAGTATGTGTGGTATAATAATATTATTTGGTTGCGCAATAAACGCATTACAGTTTTTGTAAATGATGCATACTTTGATGAATGAAGTTGGAAAAGCTTTGGGCTATGCGACTGTACATGAGTAACGCAAAATATGTACTGGATCAGTGCTTAAAATCTATTTTTAAATGCACCACAATTATAGTATAACTTCAATATCTGAAAAGATGAGCTTCATTATAATTCTGCATCAAATACCAGACGTTTTATCAAAAAAATATGCTAAATGTATTAAGACGTTTTAAGCATACGTAATTCATACATGTGTACAAATATATTGAGTTGCATTACCAATGAACACATTACTTCTTGAATCATTTTTTGTTAGAATTAAGAGAAGACTCGCAAAGCTGTTTCCAAGGAGTGTTTTGATAATCTAATTTGGTGCTCTACGATTATACAATGTTCCCATTCGTGACTTTACAGTCTAGCCGATGCTTTGCGGTAACTGGACTTCCGGTCAAGGTTATGACTGTTGAACAGAGATATCAAACGCGTTGTAGATAATTTATATTTTGAGTACAAATAGATAAGGTACTAGAAAATGGTATGTAAGTACATGTACTGCACTTATGGGTATTTTTAACATGTTGTATCCAAAGTGTGGTAGGAACTCGATAAAATGACGTAATATTGAATTATTTGAAATGATGCTGCCATGCTTAGAATGGATGAGGAAAATACATTTGTGACAAACTAGCTAATGGATGAGTCAACCGAAAGATTAAAAGAAACGAGATAGACCGCACGTGCATGGTAAAACCTCGATATTTAGACCACATTTTAGATCTAAACAAACGAAACAGTCATTTTATTTAGTTTATATCTAGCCTATGTCGAAATATTGCAATGTATTTAATTTGAGAACAGGTCAGCATATAAACGGTCGTTATAATGAGTTGGTCTTTTATAATGAAACATTTGTTAACCAAGCGAGGTTCAACTGTAGATGCTCATTATCCCAATTGAATGAAGATTCTTTCACATGATAAAGTACAGCTGATGGTATATTCGTACAATCATACGACCGCTGTTTATCTTTTGCGTATACATACTATTCTATAAATATAATATTCACGCTTCAGCCGTGAACATGTTTACAGTTTGCAGTCTGTTCTACTCGATGAAACCGTATTATATGCGCCGTTTTTATTCTCAGTTTATTTGAAAAAATGGGATTTATTCTGAATTATATTTGTCTCATTTTCAATTTTCAATTCTTGGTTTTTACCACACATGGAGCGTCAACAAAACCTGTTAATGTTACTTTAAAGGCGGGTATCTTTATAGGAGAAAAAGAAAATGTAGAATTCAGTGGAGTTTTCAAGCCAGTTCAACGATTTCTTGGTATTCCTTACGCAAGTCCGCCCGTCGGTGAAAGACGTTTTGCTAGACCAGAGCCACTTGGAGTTTTGCCCATGCCGTACAACGCCACTTATCACAGACCACAGTGTCTTCAAACAGTACCTCTCTATTACAAGCACATGAAGGAATTCGTCAGAAGTGAAGACTGTTTATATTTAAATGTGTACGTTCCGGGTGATAGGATTTTACCCACATCCAAATTTCCGGTCATGGTGTACATTCATGGCGGAAGTTTCGCGATTGGTGGTGCGGATATCTATTCGGGAGACAAACTTAGCACATTCAATGACGTCATTGTTGTGACAATAAATTATCGCTTGGGTGTTTTTGGTTTCCTGAGCAATGGTACAAAGTCTTCTGGAAACTTCGGTTTGTGGGATATGAAGTTATCTCTCGAATGGGTTCACAAAAATATTGCCGCATTTGGCGGTGACCCGAATAGGGTTACACTTTTTGGAAACTCTGCAGGAGGTGTGGCTGTTACGTTCATGGCAATACACGTCGGGAATCGGGGACTATTTCAACGAGTCATCGCGCAAAGTGGTGTGATCACAGCGTTCTGGGCGTTTCAAAAAGAGCCGCTCAATCAGTATTTGCGTTATATTAAAGAAAACAATTGTGAGTTTAACGATTATGATGAGGTCATTAGTTGTTTGCGTGCAAAACCAGCCAAAGATTTACGTGTAAATACCTTTTCGTTCTCTCCAACTGTGGATCATGACTTTTTTCCCAAAGAACCAGCAAAGTTATTTAAGCGTACGTCTGCAGCAAGTAAAGATGCGAGTGATTTCTTCGCTGAAATTGATATGTTGAATGGCGTAACCAACAAAGATGGCGCACTAGCTTATGAAATTTGGGAATCGGTGTTGGGTCTTGATTCACTAAACGACGGACTAACCAGAGACCAGTTTAAGAAGCTAGTATCTTTAAGCCTTCATAGAGAAGGTTACAATTCAAGTATTTTGACGGAAGCCATACTATACAAGTACACAGACTGGTCTAAGCCCGATGACCCGCATACTGTGAGAAGTAAGCTGGTTGATTTTCGATCGGATAAATCTTTTCTTGTACCAGCGATCGAAACTTCATTAATCCACAAACGTGTCATGACGGGAACCCATAAATCAAAGAATTATTTTTACGTCTTCGATCATAAACCTGGTTTCGTACCAGAACCTTTGTGGTTGAACGGATCGACCCACACCATGGAGGTGGCTTATGTATTTGGTTTACATGAGTCTTTGGAGAGGAAGTTGGTTGATGATTTAGGCGGCTCTGATCCATTCATCGTATCGGAGGAGGACATCAAACTCTCACGAACATTAATGATAATGTGGTCCAATTTTGCGAAAAGCGGGTAAGTCTTATATGTAGTTGTGAATTTTGATATTGTGGCATGAGGTTTGCGGCAGAATTACTCAAAATGTAAAATGATAAACATGTATTTAAATGACTTTTTACTATTCATATCTACAAATTAACATGCAACGGGGCAATCTGATCTTAGTACATTCATGACGAACTAACAATAACTTTTTTCTTTCCATTTTATATACGTTATGCCTTAGAAACTGTTCTAATAGACAAAACCACATTTAACTACAGTTATTTGCGGTTTTAGTTAACTCGGATATAGTGCAAAGTCGGATACTGTGAAGTGTTATTTCTCCCTATACACGTTATTCTTTGTTTCATGGTTATGAGTTTTCTAGAGATACGGATATGATAAAGTATTTGTTCGCGTCCCCATGAACTTACAATAACCGTATTCCACTGTACAAGTGTTTACATTTTCTTACACTGATTCAATTTTTATGTTGCCTTAAACATTTGAGAGTCTGTTCAGATCGAAATAAGCGCTTCGCCTGTTTAGTGCACCAGAAATCCGTAGAATCGTTACCGTAAATGTATGTTAAATATTAAACGCACGATTGTGAATTTAAAACGATACTGCGTAAATGCAGTCAATCCGAACCCCTTTTATTCGGAAACCCATCAATCTGGAAAAATGTGACGGTTCTAGTTTGTATTGAATACCTTATGTGAAAATAGTTTCTGAACCCTTCAAATCAGGACTTTCTACTAGTCCGGACAAGATAGGAAGGTACCACTGTTATTTGCGTAAAAACTACACAGGTAGTCTTAGGGACGCGATGTAATTATATTGTCAGTTATATTTTAAAAAGCAAGTATTACTGCGCCCAATTGTATAAACATTGGTTAACTTTAACCAAATGGTCAATTTAAGCCAAGGTTAAATTTAACCATTTTGGTTTACTAACCATTAAAAATCATTTAAACATCTAAAAAGGGCTGCCATTTTGGTACTGGTTACCGTTTATGTTAAGATTTAACCAGCATCTTAGACTTGGGTTAGATTTGTTTGAGCTTTAACAAAAACAACATTTAGTTAAACTTAAACAAATTTTTCTACAACAGCTAACCGAACATTTAACCAAAACTCTGATTTAACCCAGTGGTTGAAGTTAGCCAATGTTTATACGATTGAGTGCTGGTAGATACTAGTATTAATTCAATAGATAATATACAGTCTTACATGTGGTTTCATTGTAAATTCATGTGAAATTACGTAATCTGTTCAGACGATGTAGCGTTCAAGTCATATCAATCTATCATTTTAACCTCACTAAATCGCATCTATAATTTTATTTCTTGATGTATTGATGAACTTGTAAGCGTCTATACACACAGTTCGTGTCTGGTTGACAAGTTACCTAGATGTGTAAATATTACTCATATCCGTTGTAAAGAAGTAGATGGAGATTTGATTATTAGCTAACTTTACGCGATCTACGGGTGAGAAATTGGTGAGAATCTTTTTACATTCTCGCATCATGAACCATAACTTACAAGTATATTAAAAATGGATGATTTACGGTAAAACCCGATGTTATAGCCCCTTTTTGGGACAGAAAGATGCGGTCGTTGTATATCTACCCTTGCGAAAGACAAAATGTAGCCGTTATTGATAGATATCCTTTATTCGGAAGTCAGAGTGTTCTAGTGCAAACACAGGTTTGGCTATGTATATATCTAGATGGTTTCATTGAAATATACAGCAAGTGCAGAAAACCGGTCCGAAAAGTAAATGCTTATTATATGAGGCGGTCTTTATAATGAAGCAGTTGTTAAATTGGGTTTTATTGTTCTTTAGTGATTAAACGAAGCCGTTTGCCTGTCCACAAAGAATTCATTTGTTCTGACGCACGACAGTAAAGTTGCTGCAGCTCCATTGAAAATATATTGTGAGTTATATATATGGTCGATTACAGCATAACAATTGCATTTACATCTTATCTTGTTTTTTTATAATTTATTTTTCATTTTCCAGAAACCCAAATAAGCCTGTTTCCTTTCCGGAGAAAAACATTCTAAGATGGCCAGAATTTGACAGCCATAATCAGAAGTATTTGACGTTAGGAATGAACATGACGGAAGCATCCGTTAAACACCATCTAGCGGCTGACAGGGTGGCATTCTGGACAAAACTATTTCCTGTGTTGGTTGAATCGTGTGACAAGTCTGCGGAACAACAAGTTTCGTCGGCATGTAAACCTGTTACCAGGTTAATTTACATTAGTTTTCAATTTATGCTTGTTTTAGCTATGTATATGTGGTATATAGTTTGAGTTTAAATAGGATTTCGCATTTAAACCCGAATGTAGTCTGCAGACTAGCGATTTAGTGATAAACAGTAAATATTTCTTTAATTTCAAAATCATTAGTTTTTTTGCATCTTTCAGGGTATGAATGTAGACGTTAGATTGAAGTGTTCTTGAAAATGAACAAAGTTAATTTGTTATAATGCGATGAATAAAACTGTTACTCGTATGTGAACGTCTTTTGCATTAAATTTCTTTTGTCGCACTATTCATTCTGTTCATTGTCATGAGCTGACATTTCTATTGCACTTGTATAATACATTCTTTATAACACAATAATTATAAATTTAATCACATTTGTATGCGTGTATGCTAATATATAATTTATAATTATTTTGCTTATATTGCACGTATGTACATTCATCATACTATTCTGTTTGTATATAAATCGTCGGCTTATCTCTACAATCTCGTAATTCAATTTTAGGCAATATTGAGATTTTGGTATCATTTGTTTTTCGTCTCGATGAGCTCTTTACAATGATCATACTTACCTGCATATATATCTATCCTAAATAGGGTTAATCCCAACTCAACAAACTCATAACTCGCTTAAAGTTATTGTAGTTCAAAACTTCAAATGCAATTTTCTCAAAAATGGGAAAGAAAATAACATACGGGTTTGTAGAAATAACCCGACAAAATGTTTATATCGATGCGCATTTAATGCACAAGTCTAAATGTACATGATGTTCTTTATTACAAATTTTACCTAGTGAATGTCTGACAATTAGTGCAACGACGACAGTCTCGATAAAAAGCATTAGATCTTATTATCCTACCTTCCTCCAATACCAAAAAACACTCTGATTTCAACTCAGCAGTCAGATCCAAACTTTAAGTCAGTCAGTAAAGTAATGATTACATTCCGCACAGTACAGAAATTCCTACTTAATCAGAAACCTTACTTGTCAGACCAAATTCTTCGGGTCGATTGTGTTCCAATGCCGGAGATTTCATTGAATAAATACAAATGTTTTACTGATTGTGCGTCTGCACATACAACTGTAATTTATGTACGAACAAACGCATTTCGGATAAAACATGCCTTGTTCAATTCTATAGCTGGACAATAACTACTTGTGTTTTACAAAACATATACCCCCCTGAACATTGAAAGCATGGAGGTTAGTTCACCGATATAGAAACAATATAGAAATAATCAAGGGATGTGTTGTCCCGGGGAATGTTTTTTTTTTCCAAAAAAGACTTCATTAATTGAATTTCACGAATGAGTGCCAGAAAAGAACAGAGAAGACAATTATGAAATTGAAGATAATACTATCATAACGTTTTTTTTCTCATGCCCGTTTTAATCAATTTCACAGTCATCTTTTCGCGACAGACAGAAATAGATCCGATGACGGTGAAGTTTTTAAGTTATCGCTGTATTTTTGCGACAAGTGGAGATGATTTGCGCTCCAGGCTCGTCGTGCACTTACTGACCAGCCATCTAACAGGAAGTGTAACTATTTTTCATGATTATTATGCCGATGTTTTAGCTTCCGTTTCTAGGGCGCATATCGTTGACTTGCGAAAGTGAGTGTTGTTTGTTCTTACATTGCTGCTCATGCGTATTGATGTAACAAATGTTTTGATATTTAAGCATCCTTTATTTAAATACACATACAATGCATAGAACTATAAGCTTTAATGTAAAATAATACAAAAAAAACAATGAAAGTCAACCATTAGACCTGACAGTAATATTGACTTAAAGTCCGAAGCAAAAAAAAGTTCACAACATTTCGGTGATTTACTCGGGTTTAGTCACATTAATTTTAGATATCATTGTAAGTACATGTACTATTAAATAAAAAGTTTCAACATTTCAAAAAATAATTCATATTTTTGAATCCTAGCTTCTTTTGAAGTAAACATATTTATTCTATTTTGTTTATTATAGTTATTCAATTCCCAATAAATATTTGACTTCATTCACCGAATCACGAATTGCGGCTGCGCTTTTGAACATGGCTGTATCATAGATTTTTTCAATGGTTTTATAACACTTTTCACCACTTTTTTTCAGCCACTCCTTCCGACAAGTTCGGTAGTGTTTCAATGTTGCAATATCGTCTGCTACGAAAGCCCTGAAAATCAAGATACAAATAAATTTGTACCCATGGCAAAAACTAAAAATAAACGCAATCCCATTGGTCAATTCAGCTTTTAAGGAATGACACAGCGCTACATTGCACTGAGCATCTATAAACAGACCACAACATTGCTATGAATTCCTGTGGAACGTATATGATTAATTACAATTTACAGAAAAATCTCACTCTCCCACCTCTTCAATATTCTTTTCATTATAACGACCACTTACTGTTAACTTACTTTTTATATGGCTTTTTAAGCCAAAATCCATGAGTTGAAAGTCGGCCTGGTATGAGACGGTCAACAATGAAGACGGATTTTGTCCTGTCACGAAATGGTTCGGTCCTTAACGCGTACCGACCGATCGTGACGTCATTGATGACCTCACTTGAGTTATCGGCACCCCATGTTGTGGCATACACTTCGGTTTTAAAAGAATAACCTCCGGCTGCGGGATAGCGAGATTCAAGTCTTTTCTGAAAATATTTAAAATTCGTTTACCAGTTAGCTGTTCTGAACAAATTGCGTAGAGGAGATATTTTGAACAACATATTGGGGAATAGATAAATAGATCTGGATCTAAAGGAATCATAGAATCTAGTCATATCCGATTTTACGTTGAGTAGATTCTAAAGCTAACATAATTACTTTTGTGATTTAATCCTTGAATATAACACGGTCTTTGAACAAACAGTATTCCAATGTGTGCGTACCAAGATGGCAAACTAACCAAAACATTATTTTACGATAAAAACGGCTGGCTGTTGGAAGCTCAAGTATTTGTAAGCACTAACAATAAAACCAAACATTAATTATTAAAGTGTCTTTCTTATACCGATCAGTAATCAGACTAATTTATTAAAATAAAAAAGGCTCATGATTAAATCCAGATCAATGTCATAAATTTTAGCAGCAATTTCACTCTGCGCGTAACTTGAACGGTTAACCTTCACATTTTGCGTCTGCAAAACTGTCACTTAAAAAGCGATTTGTCTATTGCACTAGACTGAAGAACAGAAATTGTAAAAG
This sequence comes from Lutraria rhynchaena, assembly GCA_008271625.1. NCBI lineage: Eukaryota > Metazoa > Mollusca > Bivalvia > Venerida > Mactridae > Lutraria > Lutraria rhynchaena. The sequence goes on from VIBL01000114.1 coordinate 259,784, forward strand.
CGTAATGGACACGTACGCCACCTTGTGGGTCATGGAACTCTCGACAAGGATAATTGAAATGAACCAATCAGTCAGGTTAAATAGATAGTTCCTTAATATGTTTACAACACTGAACGTACCATTAATGAGAGTATGTCATTATCTAAGGGTGCGTGTATGTATTCATCTACGTCATACAATCCCATGTACTTATATCCTGACAATTTTCCTTGACAGTCATACACCGCGATTTGTTCATCATTCCAACTCTGGAAGTTCTTAACGCCAACATACCGTTTCTTGCCATCTGAAAAAAATATTTTGCTGTAATCAATACCATGTTTAGGGGTGGAAAGATACAAATGTCCAACCCATAGTTTCGGAGCAAACTGAATTTCCTTAGCCAAAATCATGAACAAGTGTTATCTTTATCAAATAAATGCTTTCTCTGTTCATTAATCTACGAGGTAAAACCCCATTAAAATATATCTGACCGTATCGCTAACAGCTGATACAGATCCAGGCGGTACGATTCACAATAAACCGACTTTTTCTCTACTTGTATGCGTTGCTGTTGAAATGGTTGTTAATATATTTACAAATAAACCTTTCCAATCCTTGTACCGTCCCTAATTTGTTTATTTTATGTACATAATTTGTATACGAATTGTTATCAATAAATGACGGCATGATGTGTGCGATTATTAACAAAAATCTCTAGTTATAAACCTTTCTAATCTAAACATATTCTTTGTCCCGAACATATTTATTTTACAAAGGTTTTCCTCTAAGAACAATTACCAAGCATCGGGACATCAAAGGGATAATGCTCGCATAGACCAATCCGTTGGTAATAATCCAGAACTGACATCGCGTGTACGTTCAAATCCTGGGTGTAACTGATAATTTTCGACACACCCATAAGTCGCTGGTACTCAAACCATTCGACAAGTGTGGATGCTTCGATTTCACCATAAATCAATTTGGCACAAACACCTATCTGTTCTCCTGGTTCTTTCTTTGGGTAAATCACTTTGACGTATTTGGAATGATCACCCGGGCACTTTCTATTCAAGCTGATTGTTACGGCAATAGGTTTAAGTCCGCGTGCTTGAAGAACATTTCCACATATAAATTGTTTCACTTCCTGCTTCGATTTTCCTACATAATACCAGTCATTTCGTGAACGCAACCGGGTACCAATCGTTTGAATTGTACCGTCTTTATGATAGAGTTGACAACAAGTATAATTCCACCTCAAAGTGGTTGCTACTCTATTCTCCCAACCACTTATGTGTATAACGTCATAAAAACTGTCGTTAGTAGAATTATATGCAATGGCACTGTACAAGTGAACACTATTGTTAAGAATCGACAAAACATAGCTATTGTCATCAGAATTCGTGTATGCAACTTCAAAATATTTGACTTCATGTCGATAATTGCTAGATTGCTGAAATAAAAACAGTAACAATTTTAATTAAGAAATCTTTGTTTGATGCACAAAGAGGCTCCACGAGGATTTCAAGAGTCCAAACATGATTACATGACACACGATCGTGCATTAGAAAATGTACCCCACTGAAAGACCACCTCAAAAATTAAGTCCATAGCATTACAAATACCATTTATATACCGATCTTTTTTTTCTATATTTCAACTTAAAAATGAGACCAATTTAATTTTAGAACATCTTCAGACAATTGTCACGAAGTAAGACTCATTAAAAAATTACATAGTTTTTTTAATAATGCCGGTCAAATATCCGCCTCGGTGTAACAAAAATCCCTCTCACTATACCCACTGTTCGAAGAGAGCGGAGAAAATAAAATGGGTGTGGCGAAGAATGTCAACTAAAAGTATCCATACATACACTGTATTTCTTTAACGACTTCAAAGATGACGAGATGTTTAGCAGCAGGAAAATAACAAACAAAGCCCAACAAAAAACTGACAGTAGACGTAGGATCTTCTTCAGAAGAAATACACCAATCTTTCCTCTGAAAAAAAAACCAACTTTTTATCAATTTTTTTACCATATTTGCTCCAATAAATGCCCCATACTTAATAACTGCCCAATCATTTTTAATAAAAAAGGAAAATTAACTCAAAAAACCCAATATGTTTATTATTGTTTACACACTACTCCGCTGCATAAAATGTATTATATAACGCTTCCAGAGCGTTTTACGGGGAATATTCGGTATTTTAGAGTGACACAAAATTGAAACAATCGTTCTGAAAATCTATTACTCTATGTTAATTAGAGTACATACAATGTAATTGTAAGATGTCCAAATCTGGCCTCTGAAAAAAAAACACTGTCAAATTTGCAAACAAAATGCCTCAAAAAGGTCATCAGACACATTTATCGATATTTAAGGGTTTATTCGGACTTGTATTTCGATTTACGTGTGCTGAATCGAAGATCGGTTTTAGTTCTTCATCCGGTAGTCGGTTGCTTGATTGTACATTGTATGGGAATATGTAATCATGATCCAACGCTGTCGAATTTTTTTTTATACAGTATGTTATACATCTATAAGGATGCTATAATTATTGACCATTATTCTCAAGTGACCATTATTCTCAAGTGACCGTTATTCTTAAGTGACCGCCATTCTCAAGTGACCGTTATTCTTAAGTGACCGTAATTCTCAAGTGACAGTTATACTCAAGTGGCCGTTTTTCACGAGTGGCCGTTATTCACGAGTACCCGTTATTCACAGAAGATCTGGACTCACAGATGGCCATTAACTAAGCTTAGACTGTCTTCGCTCAAACATAAACATGAGAATGTTGGCTTATTCTTACTTTTTATCGTATATGAATAATCTCGCTAAAATAATGACACCGCAATAGCCAGACATTATTCTGTATTTGTTTGGGAAAAAATAAAGTAAGCATTCTTTTACGATTTAAATGTGTTTGTTTGACACAATTTCAGCTTAAATTCCCATTAGACTCTGAACATATTTTGAGTTTCGACAGTTTTCACGAGTAATATTTAAACATGTGATTGAATTTCTTATTAATTAATAAAATAATAACATAAATAAAAGTAATTAATTAATCCAATGCTAAAATGTATGTTTAACGATTTATCTTACCCTATGGTTTTATACATGATTATCCGTTCAGTATTAATTCAAAACAAGTCTGAATTAAATTCCATAAGTTTCAAAACGAAAACATTACTTTATTTCCTTTAATTATTATTACATTTAAGCGAATCTTCCAGATTCTAGGTATTTATCCACCTTTCATATCATTTTTTCATATTCATCTGACTTCATTCATGACAAAATAAGGCTTGCGGAAACTTATATAATTATACTCCAAGTACATCTTTTCCCCAAAATGACGCTCGGAAATTCAATGACCGTCAGTCCATGACTGCCTGATCGTTGCTACATTTCCAACAAGAACTATCTGTGAACAAAATCAGTATTTTTTCCCTACAATTTAAAAAAACAGGACATTCAAGAATACACAGCTCTTGGCGCATTCTAATAAAAATGATGTCACATACGAGCGTATGAGGCATACATGTCGATTGTTTAAGCACAAATTAGGAGCATTCATTGGCCAAAGGCGGCCATAACATCTTACGTCACAACCATGACAAACCCTCAGGCATTATTTGGTTTATTTTATCTTCTGTCGATCAGTAAATATCTTAATTTCAATCGCAGAAAATAACAATTAGTTTATCTAACTTGTTTAAAAAGGAAAACGTAAACGTTTGAAACGTTTTGCTTCATGTAATTTTACACATTTTACCAGGCGTAATAAAACTGTATTGATTGTAGGAATATACGCCACTTTCAACAGCCTTGCTGTTGGGTTAACTCTTTAGCGACGTTGTTGAGTGTCCGCATACAGTGCTAAGGTCCCGGGTTCGATTCCCGGTTCGGACCATGGATTTTTCTCGCTTCCAATTTACTATAATGGAGGCAGCGATGTTTGACTAACTCATGCAGATACAAAACAATAAAACAAAATCTCACTTAGAGACCACTTCAATATTAAGACCACCTCAGTATTACGACCGATTAATTTCGGACCAGTGTTCCATATTTCCTCTAATTTTCAATGTAATAATAAGATCGCGCCATTATTAAGGCCGATTTGTCGTGAGAGCAGAAAAAAAGTTGTCAGTATATTTTCTCTGATTCAATGAAAGCTTGAGTTTTTTTAGCAGGATGATTTACGTTCACAGGAAGTGTCCAGGCCCCGAGGTTATAAAACTTGAGAACAGTCTCCGAGCTCAAATCTCAATTTTGGTTTGAAAGATAGTGCAGTTTAATGATTAAATACATTTTCAGATCATTTTAGCTGGCAGAGTATGATATTTACATGAAAATATATATAAATGTCAAAAATTTTTCTCACCTCCTCATTTTTGGACCCCCAGTCTACTTGTTTAGTTTCCCCCCCCCCCCCCAACTAGAATTTATGGATTCGCCTATGATTATACATTATGACAACTTACCCTCTATAAAACCTACGATAAATTCAGTAAGATTACTTAAATACGTAAGTCATGATTTTACATTACAACCGATCATGCGATTGTGTCCGACTAATTGCATCGGCTGACCCATCCTTTAATGCCGATTAATCATTTGGCCATTTGAATCAACTGCCTATTATTGCAGTTCACATGAGGTCTCTACAAACCGACAGCGTCTGTTTATCTGTCCGCAAATAAGCCGTCTTTATAATGATGTAGTCTTCATTATAGAAGCGGTAACAAAGCGAGGTTTTATCATATATTATTCGGTGTATATTGACACTGTAATAGAATTACAATATTAGCATTAGGTACCATCTAGCAATACAAACATCTGGATCGATCCTTGCTCAGAACAATAAACCTGATACAGATAAAACATTCCCCCTCTAATATATTCTTCCATGCTGTCATTCGATCTAGTCGTAATAACTTGAAAAAAAAATTTGATTCAATAATGTATGACATTCTATCGGGGACATCGCGCAATGCAAAATTGATTAAAATTAAGAATAGTTTACGAGTTTTCTCATTGATAATTTGGTTTTTACATTAGAAGCTCAAGTAGACTTTATTGAATCTGAAGCTGTAATGGTCTAATTGGAACACCTTAGTATTACAAAATCTAATCTAGAATCTAATATATATCTAGAATAAACAGAATTAAATAGCGGATTACATATATTCAACATTACTACACAAATAATAAGGCATATTTGGTCTCCGAGGATCTCCTATAAGTATTATTATGATTTTTGAATAATTCTTGGCAGACTGATTTCTTATTTTAAAAGATGCTTTCAGTGGGGAATGGAACATTGGCTCGTTCTTGTACAGTCAGACATTTGGATGAGTTCACCTAAATGAGAGAATAAATAAAACAGAATAGATATGTAGACTTGTACATAACACACTGTCTACAAACAAATATACAAAGAAAACATCACGCACTTTGGTAGTATAATAATGTAAAGTTGAACTTTTGATTCAATGCAAACAAGGGGGGAGAAGAAATATGGTCTTTGGGTACATCAGCCTTTAGCCTCAGAGGTACATTTCTTCTGTTCTATCAATAAATGCAAGCCAAACAGTCATAAATCATTTATCCATGGATGGCGATGACATAGGAGTATAAGTGTCGAGTCAACGACACTTTAGGAATAAAATCTCTATTTTTCGTTATATTGTAAAACTTATATTCACCACCTCAATATTATGATCGCCTGATGATAACTTAAAATTTTATTTTCCAACCGGTTCTAAACACCCAACAACGTGAAAATGAGACCTACTCTATATTATGTCTCAATCATGATCTTTATGTTGAACCTTTACTGTATTTATTTGGATATATGATTTAAACATTAATCAAACACTTAATTTCGGACTGGTTTGCTGTATAAATGGAAATTTGAGATTTTAAGTGGTCGTTGTTCGCCGTACAAAATACCGATCGGGAAATATTTAGACTGGTTTCTGATCGCGGTCGGCAAGTGGTCGCTGTGCTTTTTATGAGGGGAAATTTAAGTGGTAGTTATCCGCAGGTGGTCGCTGTGCTTTTTATTAGGGAAAATTAAAGTGGTAGTTGTCCGCAGGTGGTCGCTGTGCTTTTTATTAGGGAAAATTAAAGTGGTAGTTATCCGCAGGTGGTCGCTGTGCTTTTTATTAGGGGAAATTTAAGTGGTAGTTGTCCGCAGGTGGTCGCTTCTCTTGGGCGGTCTTTAGTTTGATTTATTTTCTCTATACTTTATATGGATAATAATGCCACCTGAATATCAAACCTACCTTTACTTCAAAAGTTGGTCTTGAATTTGAGAATTTCTGTAGTTTTATTCTTATCAGAGTCTAATCAGAGTTTTTTTATATAGTTGAAAATCCATGGATTTTTTACCGTTTTGTTCGATATTTCTTACGGCGCTATTGTAGATACATTTGTTCTTCAGCGGGAATAAAGTGGCTAACATTTATACAAAATGTTTAATTAACGTCTACATAAACACGTGGGAGAATTAATTGCAAGCTCTTCAACGTAAAGATCACAAATGCGTAAATGTATACAGAATATTAAGAGCGTTCATTTTACAAACTCAGGAGTAAAGAAACGTATATGTTCATGTTCACTGCGTATGAAAAATATAAAAAACAATACCTGTGTCTTCTGTCATCTTTGATATGCTTTTCAGTATTTACAAGCATCCCTAGAAGCGATTTTTTATTCCTATTTTATCACAAAATCCAACAAAGCACATAGCGGTATCCAGACATTGTAACGCTATTTTTTCCCAAGCCATTAATTTAGCGAACTATGAACAATGAATATTCATTTTTGTATTGATTGTTAAAGTCAGCTATCCATAAGGCCTAAACAAAAAAAAAGTTTGTTTCCGGTTACATGCCCCTCAAAAAATATGCTTCGGTAGGTAGGGATTTTTCATTTTCGTTTTTTTTACATATATCGACAACGCTGTTGTGAAAATTACAATATAGCACTACGATCTGAATGCCGTAAAAACTTTTGAGTCGGCAGGTAAAAGATGGGTCGGCGGGTAACCGGAAACAAACCTATTTTTAGGCCTAAATCATACCGTCCTGAAAATAATTAAAAGTATTGATTGTTGAACAAATGATAAAATTGCATTTTGTTTACAATTGACTTCAAATTTTACAAAAAGGTTTAATTTTGATTAACCTTACGCAATACTCCGTATAACAAGTCACTATATAGGCGTGTACTGTCTTTAGCACGATTACTTCATTAATGCCTACCAAAACATATGCTATTAGTTTTATGATTAAATACAGTTGATTTGGGTCAGACGATCATTCAAAAGTTCTCAATCAACATGAAACTGTGTCCCATACACAGGACAAATATTCATTGTGTCTCATTTATTTAATGGTGGCATTAATTGTTCGGCAAATAAATTGGTAATGTCAAGCATGTAATATACATTATTATAATAATTATGATTATTATTATCACTAATTGAATAATTGATTGATAAAATGCAATCTCATATTTGTCTGTACATAAATAACGGCGCTAAATATGAGTATTTATCTAAATAATACATGTACCAGGTATATGTCACCATAATAAATGTAGAACAACAAATGTTAAAAAGTCTGCATGAAATAATAACTTATCCCTCTATCCATACAGGGCTCAGAGGGACTAGCTATCTCATTTTTCTGTTTTAGCGCATCCTTTTCAGGAATAGGATGAGGATACAGCTCTCTTGTTGTAATAATTGAACTTGTACTCACTAGACGCTGTCGGCATAGCAATACGTGTTCAAGTGATTATAGTTGTAAAAATAGTAATTGAAAGTTAAAATATTTATTGTACTTGAATGTGTAAAGTATGAGTCGTCCAAAACACAAATAGAGCGTTTATATATTCAACACTGCAGACATATTTTAAATGAAAAAAGTGAACTCAAAACGATTTTATGAACTGAATATCAGACAGGTTCTATTTGAAATTTTCTACTTTATTTTGATCTATTTTACACACATCTAGCAGATGTGTATATATGTAATTTTGTTTTGTGTAGTTATGAGTTGTATAAAGTTGAAACGCAGTTCTAGAACGCATTTCACGATTCGAATTGCGAACAGCATACTGGAACACAGTTCACGGTTCAAATTTCGAACTGCGAACTGCGTTCCAAATTTATACAACTGTAATTATGTATATTGATGCCTACTTACTTTTCACTATTATTGTATTACAAATTTACTGATTGTGGTTTTGTTGCTTTAAATTTATATAACTCAATTTCCATGTTAATTTTGAGTCATTTTAGACAATTTTTTGTAAAGTCAAAGAATTAAAAAGTGTACATCTTTTCCGTTCAATAATTTCCCTCACTCAACAACCTATTTCTTAGTTCGTATTTTTTGGACGTGGATCTTAATAACATCCTTCTATTCTATCATACTTGAAAGCAGTAAAATCAGATATTAAGACGGTATTTGGGACTAAAAAATACAGTCTTAATATTCAGATGGTTTTATTATAAAGTGGGGCTATCGGAGAAGATGTATATTCAAAATTATGTTGATGATTTTATTTGGATTGTCAGTCAGGGACGGTATGAATTATTCCATAATTATGTGCCATTTATCGGAGATCGTTTCGCATTTATTTCGCAAACACAAGAGAAGAAACACGTATATGTTCATGTTCACTGAGTTTTTTACTGCGTGTTAAAAGTATGAAAACAATACCTGTCATGTTTGGTATGCTTTTCAGTACGTTCAAGCATCTCTAGAAGCGATTTTTTTATTCCTTCTTCATCACAAAATCCAACAAAGCACACAGCAGTATCCAGACAATGTAACGCTAATGTTTTTTTATTTAGTTTGTATTGATTGTTAAGTCAGCTATCCATAGATCATACTGTCAAACTGAATATTTTTAAAGCGTTATTGTCGGACAAAAGATCAAATTACATTTTGTTTACGATTGATTTCAGATTAAAAAAAACGTTTAGTTTGATTTTAAAAAGATTCAAAAGTTCTCAATCAACCTTAAACTATACCGTATATACACGTTTTGTTACTTTTAATGTTGGCATTCATTGTTCGACTACTATATTGTTAATGAAAAGCATGTAAAAGGTGTTTTCACTAATTGAATAATTGATTGATAAAATAGAAATATGTCGCCATAACAAATGTAGTGCATATACAATTTTTAAAAAATCTGCATAAAATAATTACTTATCCTTCCAAAGCTCAAACGGACCAGACATCTTACTAGTATTTTCAGGGTTTTTTTTCGCACAGCCTTTTTAGGGAGGGAGTGTTGCTACAGTTCTATGGCTACAATGATTGAACTTGTCGTCGCCAGACGATGTCGGCATGGCGACTCGTGTTAGATCCTGAATTCATGTCACAGGATTCACAATAAAAAACAAATACAAGAAAAAGGGGCCCAAAATCAACGTGTTACCTGGGAGGATAACTGATAAAAGATTCCATGTTTAAGTTATGCTTAAAGTTAAGCTTGTATTGTATAACCCCCGAAAACCGGACTCCCTTAAAACCATAATACTTCGAAAGTCGGACGATGTTTCAGGGGTTGTACTGTATTTTGGACAAACATGGATATTGGTCTCAGATTGTATTCAAATTTTCCCCAGCATTACTGTCACTTCCTGAAATATTGATTTAACAGATGACATGCCGAATTGAATAATGATCCACCAAGAACACTTTACCAATTATATTTATTTGAATAGAAAAGTCAATTTACACTGACATTTTTTTTTAAAAAAATATGGTAACTCTGGAAGTAAGGTCGATCAATAACTTGTTCAAATTTTAATAAAGAACACGTACAAGTAATTATAGCAGTAAAATAGCGACTGGAGGTTTAAATATTTACTGTACTTGATTTTGTGTTGTATGGGGCTTCCACAAAAAAATATATAAATATTCCATATTGCAAATGTATTTTAAATGGAAAAAGGAACACTAGAAACGATTTTATGAACGGAATATTAGGCAGGTTCGATTTGAAAATTTACTGATACCTCAAAATAATTAAATACTGGCTGAAAATGCAATCATGCAAGGAATTAAAATTTTGTAAAATTATACACGATCAACTTAAAGAAGATTCCGACCTTTTTCGGAACAAAGTTTCATAGTACCATTAGTCCGTAACCTTTAGTCAGAATTAGGGTTTTACGACGCTTGATTCGCACAAAATGTAGGCAATGTTGATATGCCCTGATACTGCCCAAGCAAACTTGTGCAGCTTCCGCGCCCTCCCCCTTAATTAGAAATCCTGGATCCGCCTTGACATTTACATTTCAAGCAACATAGTCAACAGTGCAATAGTTAAAATATGCACCATTACCTGTTGTCAAACTGAGCGACACTATAATGAAAAGGTTCACGCGCTGTTTTGCCAATGATTTTGTCTAAGGAGAAGACTTCAGCACTACAAAGTGAAAACAGGCTTAGAATTGTCACCACCACTCATTGGCAATCTGGACTGACAGTAGCGCAATGAAAATTACCTGTTTAAAGTTGTAAATCTTTTATATATCAAATAAATATTAGAATGTTTGGATGCTCTTGTTGGTCGCATACCATGGAGGCCATCAATGATAACTAGTCTGTGAAAGGCGAGACAACAGTTTGGAAGTTGTTGATATTTTCCATTCTGAAAGCGTCCGGACGTCTGTGCAATATCTTGTGTGCAGAATTGCACTGGCACGATACCATAGCATCGCTTCCAAACACCGCCCCATATTCCACACGTAATTGATACTTATGATGGTAATTCTATCTAAAATGATGACAAATAAAGATGAGTACGAGTTGCAAAACCCTGACCTTACAAAGTTTACATACCACCTGTGAAAAAAGACCGGAAATCGAACAGCGGCCATTATTCAACGCACACATGATCGAGATGACAATCATTGGTATACCATAATAAAATTGTTTAATGTTTGGTGACTCAGTATATATATTTCAAAATTTCATCTGTTGTATTATTTCGATTATAGGATAGAGGGAATAGTGTCGTAAGTTACATTTCAAAGTATATCATTGATATCTAAGATGAGGGATCGCAATATTATAATCGAAATTTAGAATAAGGTTATATGAGTGTAATATGTATACATAGAATATGTATTAGGGTTTCTTAAAGCATTAATAAAAAAATATTCTGTACATATTCGGGTTGGTTAACCTTTACAATAACTATCAGGTAGAATAGTGTAATATGTGTGTCAATGGGTTATTAACAATTGTTGAAGTGGAGCATTTATGTCTTGGATGAGCAATACAAGTAATAAAATTCAGTTTTAACGTGAAATTAATGGTTATATCAAATAAGTATTAACAGATATGTATTGGTGAATAATGCCGAGATATTAGAGAATTCAGATGGTCCATATTTGGAGTATAACAGAAACTTTTTAATACCTATCGATTTTCCGTTTGAGGCAAATTCTTCGATCTAGATGGTACAATATTATTTCCGATCCATTCATGCTTATTCTACGCAGGGACTCTACATTACATATTATGTAGAGCCCTTGTTCTACGCCTGATCTGATAAGATTTTGGACATTGCACTTTTCGTTATCTTCCTACACGGCAGTAAATGTGTGTCTTTTTGAAACTATTGCTCAACTATATTAAGCGTAATTGAAATGATGCAACGATTTCATTTTACAGAGGTAAAATATCACTTTCAACATACACGATCAACTGTGGACTTATGGTAATTAATCAAAGGTGAAATGATTAAAGTGAATTTATTCAGTAAAAGTTGGATCTCGCCTCTTAAAAGATATTAGGAAAGTCTTAAATGAAACAATCATAGCAAATAGTGGTCTTCAAACAACTTAAGCTTGACGATATGAGCTGTCCTTAAATAGTTTTAAATTAATCATTTGTAAGCGTAAGAACGGTAACTCTGGATAGAGATCGCGTTAAACTGGTACCAGTTGACTTGGTGCACATGGAACGAGGACCAGTTTAACGTTGACTCTAGTACACGGCAACATGAAACGGGACCAGATCATGATCGCATGTAAACTGGTACCGTTCTACGTCAACCGGCAATCCTCGGCAAACTCCTCTTCGCTCCCTACAATGTCGGGAGACATCCGAGTAGTTCCGAGTGGTTCTATGTTGCAGTGCACCAAAATCATGGGTACCAGTTTTGGTCGAATGCAACCGGAAGTCATCTTGTTTACAATTTGTGGGTTAAAAAATAGACCGTATGATTTAATAGATACGTTTTAATGCCTCAATGTCAGGTATGCATAGCAATCATCTAAACAAGTTTGCTTCCAAATTAAGCAAACATATTTTCGAATTTCAACATATTCAAAGTTGTGTTGTAGAAATTACTTACACTAATTATGAAAGTCGGTAATTCGCATACACTATGGTACAGTATCATATTCGGATATTGAGTTATTGCGGGGAATACTTTGACGAGTACGCTTATTTAAATCAAGGAATTATTTAATTTAACTAGTATGTAAAATCTAGAAAAAAGAATGTATTCCCTTGAACATTACGCTTTCGTTTTCTCATTCATTGATTTAATGGAAATGAATTGTGATAGTAGGAATATGGGTCACTTTCAACAGCCTTGCTGTTGCGTTAACTCTTTAGTGAGGTGGTTTAGTGTTTGCCTACAATGATAGGGGTCCTGGGTACAATACCCGGTTAGGACCATTGATTCTCACTCCCATTTTACTGCAGAATTTTACGATGTCCACTTTATACAACATAGTCAAAATAATTATACTGTGATTGCTTGACATTGAATGGTAGCGATCTGTCTTGCAGGGTTAGATGATATTACCATATCAAATAGTCAAAGTACCTAACCTCATCTTTTTCCATTAGTTTTCACTTTTTCTTGTGTCCTTTTCTTCAATCTATGTGTAACGATGTAACGACAGCAGTAACATTTGAAAATCAAAACATTATTCTTTTATATGATCATTCTGATATAAAATTATTTTTCAGGCTTGAGCTCTGCTGTTACACATAAACAGCCAGAAATGCTTCGAACTTTACGTCGTTTGACTGTTCTAAACAATCATTTACGTGTCCATACAAATAGATGTTCAGTCAGTTCTTCATTTCATAAGGAATGTCCCTCAATTTCTGTCAGTCCTGATGTTGGGATAGTGGACGAAAATGTCACAATTCAACTTAGTGGTCTAGAATCCAGACAGCTTGTGACACTTGTAGCAACTGTAAAGGAAAATGGTATTAAGTTCGAATCCCGATGCGTTTATCAAGCTGATGAAGATGGTAGAGTTGATAACTTCACTGGTTCATCTACTGCAGGAACTTTTCTGGGTGTGTTTTTATTGAAATGTCTGCCCGGAGTTGACTTTGGTTTCATTTTTATAAATTTCAATTTTTTTTGTTTCCATCAAGTGTTTGTTATGTCGTTACTTTTAAAATTGAAGTCAAGTTTTAGAACTTAATTATTCGTTTGTGAGTGACTCAATAGAGAAGCGTGGGCTGATACAAGAATTCACGCTAATATCATCTGTACCAGGGAATTAACTCTTACTGTATCAAATCTGTTACACTTCTGAATATGATACTATAACAATATTTAAGTGAGGAAATTATAGCTTTTAAGTCATTTGTTGATTATCATCAGTGTAGTTTTGAACTCATGTTTAAAACAACACCATATCCATTTTCCATCTTATGTCCATCACTTTGTTTCTGACTCAGTCACTATTTGTCTAGAATATTTTTTGTATTACTCTTTTAGGCATAGAACCTATGGGATTATTTTGGAGTCTAAAGACAGACCCTCCATCTAGACTGATAAAGAAAGATGTGGGTTCTCCAATGACCCTTAATTTACAAGTTTTCAAAGGGACCCATACTGAAACAATTGGAGCAATGAAACCTATTGCTGAAACAAAAATTCAACGATATTTCAAGAAACCTGGGGTGAAAAGAATTCCTCTGGAAGGAAAATTCAGAGGAACTTTATTTGTTCCCGAAGGTTTGTAGATGTCACTTTGCCAGAGGTATTGTGTTCAATTGCAGTCAAATCTGTGTTTTAGACCACATCTGAATGTAGACTACCCTGTAAATAATGGCCATCCTTTGAAAACTGTCTCTTATTATTTAGAACAAACTGACCTCCAAATAAAAGCCACCTGTAAATAAAGACCACATTTTGTCCGTCCCAATGGTGGCTTTGTTCATAGGTTTGACTGTACTCGGCGATAATATGAATCCTAATTTAATGACTTACCTAGAATTGATTTCTTTACAATGTCCCATGTCATACACTGATGTTATGTGGAAAGAAAAGTTCGGTTGTTTGTATTCTAAGAAGACAGCCTCAGTATTACAACTGATTTATGTTGTCCCCAAAATTGGTCTTAGATTGAGTTTGTACTGAGGCATTATATAGTATATATCATTAATCAAGGAGTTTGTATTAATAATAACAAATGTTTTCAAAGCAAACAACTGTCCTTTTAAGGTATTATGTCCCTAATGTCCAAAATTATTATCTCAAAATGGTCAGATTTTGGAAATGTTTATGATTTTTATAGGTTTTCATTATAGAAAATGATTTACAATGAGATTTTTAAAAAGCAATTATTGTCCCTTTAAATTTGCATTGAAGTCCCTGGGATCAGCCTATATTTCAAAGATTAAAGAAAAAATATCCCTCTTGATAAAAACTCATGGTAAAAAAATGTAAAAACAAAGTATCGGTTGAATTAGAAAAAGAAAAAGTATAAGTCACTGTGTAATATCTACATGAATTAATATTCTTCTGTTTTCATCATAGGCAACAACTCTTACAAAATGTTCAAAGTATTTTGGGTAACTATCGAAGAAATAATAATAATTGGGCAGTACTATTTTTGTAATACTAACATTTTTGTATAGCATTGAGCAGGTATGTCTCAAGGTACAGTATTAGGGATGTGATACCTTAATAATGATCTCATGAAGAGCCAAAAAGTGGTCATTATCTTCAGTGGTACTTTTTCAGAGCTTACAGTATTAAATTAACAAAGTTTAGCAGGAAGTTAAAGTTAAAACTACCCTATCAACTCAGATGGTTCACTTCTACAGTCATACATAAACTTTTTCTTCTTGTGTTACAGGTAAAGGACCATTTCCGGCACTCATTGATATGTATGGAGGTCTGGTTAGTCTGATAGAAACACGAGCATCACTCCTGGCTTCTCATGGTTATGCAACATTGGCATTATCATATATTTCTGTGCCTGGATTACCTGATGACATATTTTCAGCTGATTTTGACTACATTCAGGTATAAGTTTGTATGGAAATATTTTTATTATTGATACCAGGTATTATCACAGTTCTGTGATAAAATCATTTTGAAATTATGAAGCATAATTGTGTTTCTGACATGAAATGCCTTCAAAGTATTTAGCATTCTTCAAAGTACATCTATGATGAAAGTTTACATTTTGTAATTTTTGGTAGCTTTTCATTTTGATACAATTTTAGATTAAAATGGAATTAGGATACATTAACCATTTAAATGCAGCATTTATTTGAAGTGTTAGTCTCTAAGTAGATAATAAATCTTAATTCAGCTGTTCACCTTCACCCACAAAGTATCAATCAAATTTATACTTGTATTTATTAATAGCACTGAACTTTGTCACTAAATGACGCTTTAGTGACTTTTTAAACTTTTTCTTTCTATGAAATTCTAACATATATCTGGAGTTGAGTCTCTTTGTTGCAATAGACTGATGATTTTACAGAGCATTTTATGGGATCAAAAAAGTCAGTATAAGTTCGTGATTATTATAAACACTTATTGTCAGGCAGTAACAGTATAATTGTTGTTATGATTATAAATGCTATGAAAAGTATCAGCTACTAAATTAGAAGAATTAATAAGAATTGACTGATAGTAAATTTAGAGAGACCCAAAATGTTACAGTTAATTCATTATATCCATGCTTCACTTAAAATGAAGAAAGGAAAATCAATTAGTTCACTATACTTGATTTTCATTATTTCTGAGTTCACCCTGTGTTATGCTGTATATTTATACTGATATTTTAGGATGCCTATAAATGGTTGATGGATCAAGAATTTGTTGATAAGGATAGATTAGGGGCCATTGGTTTGTGTTATGGTGGCACTTTGTGTTTACAACTGAGTGCAGCTTTACCTCAAGTAAGGAATGAATTCGGCACAAGGTTATAAAATTTTAGATTGACCTCCCAGCTCAATACTAATTTTTTTTCATTATTCTGATGTTAATTTTGATACAATTTTATACCTACTGAAGCAGTGTTTGATATACTCGCAAATTTATCAGAATATCTTCTTACACATATAATTAATATATCTATTGGTCTAACAGAAGTAAAAAATATGGAAAGAATGGAAATGGGATTCTAGCTGTAAGTTTTATTTTTCTCCTCTGTTAGTCCTGGAAAAGCCATCAGATGATTCTGGTTGTTGGTGCAGAAGAGAAAAAAATGTCTTTGTCAGTTTGTGTCACAGGCAGTATTAAAGGAGTAGTAAAATATGAGATAGTAAATTGTAATCCGAATGATTTAACGCAACCCAGTTTAATTCAGAAATTATTTCTTTAGATATTTATCAATTGAATAGGGGTATATTCCATCATTTGTTTTAATTTAAATACGTTTTGGGGTTAAATTAGGTGATTTTAGTCATTATGATTACAATTTTACTTGAAGATTAGTCATCTAAGTACCAACTTCAAATTTACATAGATATCAAAGTTGTATGTGTTGTACCTTCTTTTGTCAAATAGCTTCTTGGGGCTCTGAATTATGTTGCATGAATACATCTACTTAAGGCCAGAGTAAAAAATGCAATTACCTAACAACTCATTTTTTCGCCGAATAATATGCTATATTTTCATGACGGATATTTAAAAAAGTAGGTTGTCGACTTTATCTACTCCAATTGTTTTGGTCAAGTAACCCTGAACACTATTTTTTTCTAGCCGAATTTGTTTACAGATACGTGCTGTTGTTAATGTTAATGGTTTAGGTGCTGGTCCTGAAGAAAAGTTCCATGATGAAGAAAAAACACCAGACAACATGTGGTCTGTGTTGTTTTTACTTTTATTTGTTTGTATTTATGCAATTTAACAACACATGATTATATAAATATTGGTTTAATTAACCACTGGGTTAACATTGAGATTATATTAAGAAGTTAAATAACTAATTCATAGTATTAGATGGGAGCTTTATTTGAGTGAGATTAATACATACAGAGATATGAGGAACAAACACTTCATGGCGGGAAAATACCTAAACATCATTTTTTATCAGATCTGACTGGATCTAAACACTTTTGTTTTGAATACATTGAGTCTGAAAAGAAGATACTTTCTGAGAGGAGGAAAAATCACTCCAGGTATAAGTTGTAATGATTTTTTCACTTGTGAATAAATAAATTTAGACAGGAAATTAGTTTAATTTTCATGTTGTATTTAAGGCCTTCCAAACACAGAGTGTTTCACACAGAGGAGGGGTTTGATATTACTCAAGCATTTGATTGTAAGAACCCCATCTTTATTCCTGTAAGTACACAGCTACACTCAACAAAACTTCTTCCCTTATTGGATATTTTTTTTTAAATTTTGCTAATATATTTTTAGACATATATCCAATATCAGAGAAATATGACGCATAATGATATTCATTTCATATTTCATCATTTTTACAGTCAAACCAGAGCTGATAACAACCTTGTTAACTATGACCACTTGTGTACTATGACCATCTGTGTACTATGACCACCTGTATACTATGACCATCTGTGTACTATGACCACCTGTGTACTATGACCACCTTTGTACTATGATCACCTGTGTATTATGATCACCTGTGTACTATGATCACCTGTGTACTATGTCCACTTGTGAATAATAACTGCTATTTGAACAACAGTCAAATTTCTTGTACTTGAACAAGTCAGTTTCTGGATAGACTAATTATGTGTAAAGGTGAAGTTTCTCTCTTTTAGTCCTCATGCTTGATTGTATTTATCTTTAATGTATTTGTAGGCATGGCAACATGGAGCAAAGATTTTAGTAATATGTGGCTTAGATGATAAACAAGTTGACCCAAAATGGCATCAGTATTTTTATGAGAACTGCCCCAATGAGTACAAATCTAACGTACAGATTTACCGTTACCATGGTGCTGGACACATGATTGAACCGCCGTACATTCCTCATGTAAGATCGATTGTACCCGGACGGAAACGTTTGAGTTCTCTGCTTTTTGTTCCAGAGAAATATTACGGTATGCAAGAACTGATTTTATGTCAGCTTTGAAAATTTATCATCTAATTCACATGGAGCTGGTATCATTCTTAAATCCATAATTGAGGAAGTTCAGAGGTGGGAACTTTTTTGGTCAGGTTTGTCAAAGTTTAGACCCACACATTGAAGTTGATAAAATTGTATAATGCTTTGGTTAATGTTGAAATGCATTTTCACCACCTCTGAAAAAGGCTCCAGTGCTTGTGAGCTGCTCAGGTGATAATCGTTAATCCAGTCTTATTATTGTATTTTGTAAAAATTTGCTATACAATTGATATAAGAATATGTTTAAACAAAACAAAGTTCTGGGTTTGTAGCTGCAAATTTTGATATCGGAAATTAAACTCTTGTTCCGAGGTTATGAAATTTGAGATCTGTCTTAGAGCTCAAATATCATTTTTTGTCCTCAACCTACATCTGACCAACTTTCCTGTTTGCAGTCTGTGAAAGAAAATATTTTATCAATTGATATGTTCACTGAATTCTGTTTGAATATTAATTGGAATGTAAATTTTTACGATAAGTTACTCGAGTATATTGAAAATACAAATGTGCTTTAAGATCGCATTTATAACCTCGGACACGATCCCAATTTTGTGATGATTTGTTTTTAAATCAATTCTGGATTTTTATGAAGGAATTTATTGTTCAGTATAACTAGTTTTGATCACAGTATCTGTTGAACAGCCAGCAAAATGAACATTTTATACTTTTCATAAATTTTACATTAGCACAAGGTGATTGCTCTGTCTGTCTTTGCATGACGTGTCATGTTTCGTCAACAAAATATACCCAATTGAAAACGAGTGAAATTGCAACATTTTTTTCAACCCTTATTAACCAGTATCCTTGTTTATAATAGTGAGTTTTGTGTACTCAACAGGGGAGTTAACACCTGTTTGGTTTTATCGATTTTTATCGTATCCTAGACCGGCGGAACTTATGCTGATTTATTGTTGGTGCTGTTGAAAATATTTTGCACTGAAAACTTTCATGGTTTTGATGCACTTAAAAAGCTTTTTTTCTATCTTGTTATGAGCTTTATCAAGATCTATGTCTAATACATGCGCATGTATGTATATTTACTGCTATTTATAACATATGTCATTTCAGATATGCCAATGTTGACCGGAGGTTGGGCAGCCACTCACGCTCATGCACAAGAAGACTCATGGAAGAAAATTTTACATTTTTTGAATACTAATTTGAAATCTTGATATGATAATGTGTTGACCATGAAGTGCTCCACACAATAAGTATGTTGCAATAATAAGCATTAATGCTGGTCCACAAGTATTTTTGATAATCAGTCCCGTTTCTCGTAATTGAGGTATTTCTTTTTTATTTATGGATGTGATAATTGGATACGTTTTGTGCCAAATGATGAGTTCTTTTATATCCCTCTTGATTCTTTTACTAGAATGTTATGTGTGTGTACCTCAGGTTTGTAAGTTCAAGCCCAAGGCTCGGCGTATGTTCTTTGTGATGATTTGCACGCAAACATTATGTCTAGGACCATTCATCCTCCATCACTTATCATTTGTGTCCAGAAATTGGTAGTTTATAGCAGAGAAAAAGGCTAGTACTGCTACAGAATACATGGGAACTGGTTTGCTATTCTGTCTGCCAGTAAATAATTGAAATACTAAAAGTATTTTGTTGTTTGTTCGAGACAGTGACTAGATCTTCTATTGATGGAAAGTTAACTTTATTGCGCTAGCTACTGCATTCATGTATTTCATTATTGGATTGATGGCGTTTATGTTTGTATGGGTAAAATGTACAATCCTTTGTGTGTTGTTTGTTCAGTGTTGTCTTAGTGGGGTGAATCTTGATATAAAATATCTACATAGTTTTCCTGTTCCTGAAATCTTAAATGCGTTGAAATGTTTGTATTATGCCTACAGTTTATATGCAAAATAATAGGCAGTTGTTATAGCAAAGAAAAATAATCAGTTTGTATTGTGTTTTTTTTGGTTTTTTTTGTAGAATTGATTGTATATTTTTATATACTAGTATCTGTGTATTGCTTACTTAATCTGTTTACATAGATGTTCACACGTAATTATTTTGATAATAATAACAAAGACCTATCCTACATAGGGGGCTAGCACGTTGAATGGATGGTATATAGTGGTGTATTAAAGCTTAAAGTGGCCACACGCACACCTTCCCTCACACGCACGCACGAACACATATATATACAAGGGTTATTTCCGAATTGACAGTTTCTGCACCAAGATTATTTATCTCTACGTAACCTTTTCAGAAATCATTCAAATTTCTAATAACTGGTGTCTACAGATATGTAGATATGTGGAACAGAGATTTTTTGAAAACCAACCAAATTAAGCCTCGAAGTTTGTAAAGGCGTCATCTTCTAATATAGGCATTTTTTTCATTACAGTCACTCCAGTGATAATGAAGTCTTATTGCTTTCCTTAATTTTGTTGTTGGGTTTATATTTTACAACGGAGATTGCAGAATAAAAAGACGATATTAGGTCAAGTTGGTTCCCTCAAAGTCTCATAATTCAGTGCTATTTCATATATAACTTGATATTGGCCTGCGAACTCAAATCTCACTTGTTTGCGATCTATGTAAGAGAATAATTTTGTCAATTGGTATGTGTACAGAATTCTGTTTGGACAGTTATATAGAAGTATTAGGAATGAGATTGTTGAAAACAAGAAAATGAAACGAGAGTTGGGCAATCGATTTCAAGTTGTTCGACCTCTGACCAAGAGCTTCATTTGGATTATCTCACAATTAAAACAGCCAATTTATTTAAAATTTAATGTATAGTTTCAATATGTATTCACACATGTATGTACATTTGAGAAGGAAGAGGATGTATTGCATTTTGTATTTAAAATGTTATTCTATTCATACATCGTTTAGAAATGAAATTATGTTCACAAAATACAGAAATACTAGATATTAGTAATTCAAATAACAGGACAGAACTGTCAGAATATGTGCAAGAGGATACTACAAAATATACATTGACATATTACAATTACATGTAGAATTAAAGTGTCAGCACACGAGAAAATATTGTAAGCACAATGATACATTTTCAAATCACATACCTAATAATATATCTAAGCATTGAAGGCATCACGTTTGTCTGTTAATCCTACATGAGTGTATTTAAGTGATCCAAGATATAAGCAGTGATTTGCGATGAAGGGGAGTGAATATACGAAATATACACACAAGTAAAACGGAAAGAATATAATGACTAGCACACAGATTAGAATTGAATAGATAACTGATTTAAACAGACTTTCAACAAAGACTATTACAAGCAACTTTTTCGCAACAAAAGTAGAAATGGAAAATGATTGGAGTATTACCATATTAGTGGATAGCTTGAGTGTATCTATCATTTCTTCTGCTGAAGTCATTTTTAAAATAAGTAATATCTCAATGAAAAAAGCAAGAATATGTTAAGGTCACAAATACTAAGGTCACATTAGTTCTTATTGTGTACTTCTAAACGAGAGGATTCCTGAAAAGTAATCATAACGTGAATGAATTGAAGTTGCCGAATCAAAGTGTGAATTATGACTATAATTATGACGTTACCAATATTGCAAAGATGAGTGTCAATAGTACGAATGTAATAGTGAAGAATGCTAGAAAGAACCTGTCTAACACCGTAACCACTCTTGCCCAAGTTACATCATCCTGCTCATTGTCATCGGGGATGTCTACACTTTTTTTATCCGAATCCTTGTGCTTTTTATCATTGTCCTTTGAGATGTCAGTAACACGGTTTTTCGATAATTCTTTCTTGCAACATCTCAGTTCCATAACTTCGGTAAATTTCACCAACACCAATGGAACACGCTTTTTGCGTTCATCATTTGTAAGCAGTTTAACCAAAATTATGGCTATACACGTGATCAACGTGCTTTGGACCACCAGCAACATCATGTACAAGGAAAACTGAGGTATGGTTTGTGAATTTTTGGGCATAGAACTTTCGATAATTGTCAGGAAAACGGCAAGGGACAGAAACACGGTGACGGCATAGCCAACTTTCTCTCCACTGCTTGCAGGTAGGACAAACACAAACAAGTTTAGGATGGCCAGGAGACATACTGGAAGAACGACGCTCACAACAGTATACGAAGCTTTCCGCTTCAACGTGATAATATAATTAATTTGAGGTTCATGGCTTTCGGCGTTGAAATTAAAAGAAGTAGATTCAAGCGACCATGACGGGTTTTCTTGGAAATTTGAGGTATCTAACCCACTTGAAGTGCTAAACGTCATCTACAAAGATACGCGAAACAATATATTAAGTCCAATGTTTTCATAAGAAAAGTTCCTAATGTATCAAATAGAATGCAACTCGATATTGACATCCAATATTTGCTCCATAATACCATCATTGTATATACAGATCGAATTTTGGCATACTTATATATCAAATGGCTTATTATTTATAAATCATTTTTTGCACTTCCTGTAATTGTTTTGAACAGACCGAGACAGTGATAAGTAATACAATTTAATTACAAGATAAAATATATGGTGTTACTAAAAATCATTTATGCCACCAAAATCTAAATTTGATGTACAAAATGTATGCGTTTTACCTAAATATCTTTAAATGTAAAGATACATTTTGTATGGAAAACTGAACATTAAATTTTTTGTACGCTGTTATGGAAATGGCAAGTAAAATGTTCTACATTGTTTCGCCTGTCATATACCAACCAACCGTTAACGCAACAAGTTTTCCTGGAATTTGCACCGGTATTAACTTAGTTCTCATGTAACGTAAGTTGTATCAACATTCGGACTTAATGCCCTTTTCAATCTTATTTTTACTATATACATGTGGCAATCAACCCGTGTTCCCAAATTCTGAATCAGTATTATGCAAGAAACTGCCAACTCTCTATAAATCACTTGGATTGGCAGTTGGGGATGAAGAGTATGAATGTACCTTGACATTATGTCTCAACCAAATGAAACAGAGAACAAGTGCCGTACTTAGGGTTCGAACTCGCAAAACCCAGACCCATATACCAAACGTTCTACCTGATCAGCTTAGCTGGTGTGTCAATAAACGAGATACATTTTTTTATTTTACGTACAGTGAAACCTTACTTTATGACCACCTCAATATTAAGACCACCACATTATAGCAACCTTGTTTTCAGACCAGTTTTCAATATTTTCTCTGTAATTCAACTTGATAATCAGACCACTTCAATATTATCACCAATTTCCTTAGTTCCAATGGTGGTCTTAATATTGAGGTTTTACTATATATTCTGATGTAGAAGCGACTTGATTTAAACTTACATCTCCAGTGTTGTAACTCCAGGAAGTAAACTTTATCTCACAAACTTGCGTATCAAAGGGGAAGCGTTTGATATCTATGGTACATGTGGTAACAAATACCTAAAATATATACATAAAAGTTTTACAGTATAACTTCATTATTACGAGCGTCGAAATCATGAGCACCCGACTTATCTCGAGGAGTTTTTGGAGTCCCGTCAATATTTGTTCTTAGTTGTGTATAATTTTCAACCAACCAACAAACACCTCGTTATTACGAGCACCGCGTTTATTTCGAGCATTTAGTCCGATGGCTCCTCGAGATAACGAGGTTGTACTGTATTTTGTTTTTATTTACTCTTCTCCAATACTGAATTATAGATTAACACAGTGACTGACACAAAGTCCTAAAATATACATTATTTGTTTTTCTTTTGTTTCAATTTTCTCCATCACAATAATTTTTAAACTAACAATGACGGAGACGAATGCCTAAATTGTGAATAAATGTTATGCTTTATTTATAATGTTCACTGGTACTTTGCATTTACACTCGACGAAACTAATAATTGCCTCCTTTGGTTTCTTGTAGTATGTATTTGGATTAGAAATTACAGAGAGATGAAGTTTAGAATAATAGCTCAATGTAATGGTATTGCAAAAATAGGTTATGATGTTGTTTTGATTAATTGTCGATATTGCATTGCCGTAGCCAGATCCATGTTCGAACAGAGGCAATCCAGGGGATCCGGGGTATGTTCCGCCGGAAATGTTTTACTAAAACCTACCATTTTCCCCATTACCTACCTAAATTTTAACCGAGGCACGCGCCTCGGTGTGCCCCAGTGTTGCTACGGCGGTGTTATGATGAAAACGTAATAAATAGATATACAATTATGTAATGTCTTTTGGTGACATAATTTTTGTATTGATGTGAAATCTATTTTGGCAAAAGTATTTGAAATGTATTCAAATCACGTGACTTATATTATTTTCATAGCAGAACATGGACGCTTTTCTCACGTTCAAATTAATTTTGATGTTCAAAGTGAGATACGTAAAGAATAATAGACGCACTTTGTTAAAATCGATGAACAATATAATCACTTACAAATGATAAGGACAATTATAAAAAAAACAGGAGAGTTATCTTTATCTAATGTTATAATATCTACCCCACTCTTGACAATGAAAACTCCTTTAGTATCACAAACAATATCTCAATTATATATACGAGAACGAACTAAACATTGTACATGGTCTCTCTTTAAATAGAATTTTAAATAGAATACCGCGCATTATAATAAATATTCAATATTATCACGTCCTTCCGTGTCACATATTATTTGAAGAATAATTCAAATTAGGCCATTCTTAAGAAATGTTACGCCACCGACTTATTTAAAAACCCGACCCCAAAATTTCCTTTAGCGATTTTTTCTTTCTTTATTCTTTGTTCTATCTTTCCGCTATCAAAACAACAAACACTTACCAGTTACCCACTGTCTAAAGTTTGGGTAGCATAGCCTCAGAGCGACATTTTTAAGCGTGGCCTTATGGGAAATATTTTTGATAAGCTGACAGCATGGGGAAATTGGCGAATAATAGCCTTACCTCGTGCGGATACCAGGTAACGTAACCCTGGTAATATATCTTTGCATTTAATTCGTCATAACCAAGCTTTCTGAAGTTTCCAAATGAATTCTTCAAAGCGATTTCTGGCGTCCATATCTCTTCCTGAAACAGCGCATAAAACTTCATTTCAGCTGGCTTTTTTTCTTGAATGAGTTACAATTGAAACATAATGAATAAACACTGCTTTTTGTTGAGCGTTAAAAATTCAAACGTTTAATACAGCAAATGTTGCAGTGTTTAGCAGATTTTTACATCGAGCCAAATTATATTAATTTAAGTTAATTTGCTTATCGATAAACTCTTGCTCAATTTAAGAATATCTATTATGGCATTGTACTCGTATCGCAAGACTTTTAGTGCTTGAAATATACAGCCCATATGAAAATTCATGCAGTATTTTTATATGACGTATGCATGCCAATATCCCATTACCTGCGGCCAGTATAGTGTGGTTGCGTACCCGTAGTTTTTTGGAACCCATGTCAACTGATCATCGACCCATGTCACCATAAGATACCCAGTAGTTGTCAACGTTTCCTCAACTTCATCCAAACCGTTCAGGTTTTTCAACACCAGTGTAACTGTTACATCTGTTCAAAAGAATTAATATTTAACAGCTCCATGAACATGTACTATATTTTAACATATTTTATATTTCAATGAATTACAAGAGAAATCTTATTTTTTTCTGTTTTGTTAATGAATGTCCCTATAATAGAAATTTAAACACATGACTTAGGTTTTTTTGAAGTCCAAAAAATCAACCTGAGAGTTTCCCTTGCGGTTCAGGATAAAAACAAATTTTACGTAATAATTTTATGAGAACGAATGAGGATAGCACAGGCGCCGGAAAGGTTCTGTACAATTATAAACACAAGCACTTTGTAGGGCTTTGGATCAGTGTAGCAGCTTCATAAAAAGGTCACACATATAACCCTGGTGTTCAATGTATCAGCAGAACACAGTACATATGGATGGCAACACTGATTAAACATATCGGAAGGGACTCCAAACAACTCACACTGAATAACGAACCGACTGATGTATATAGTGTATTATATGATTCAGATGAATGTATAAGTGAATGAATTATATGATTCAGGTGAATGTACAAGTGAATGAATTATATGATTCAGATGAATGTATAAGTGAATAAATTATATGATTCAGGTGAATGTACAAGTGAGTGAATTATATGATTCATATGAATGTATAAGTGATTAAATTATATGATTCAGGCGAATGCATAAGTGAGTGAATTATATGATTCAGGTGAATGTATAAGTGAGTAAATTATATGATTCAGGTGAATGTATATGGACATTCCACATTCGTTCGGCGAGGGCTCTCTCAAAGATCCTTGTCCAGACAGCAAAGGGTAAACAGGTTAATGCGAAAACATTCCAAACAAACCAGTAGCCAGATTAACAGAAAACATTTCAGAACGTAATCTTACATGATGCTGGTCTTGATGAGTATGAATATTTTATATGTCAAATAATTATACAGGTAATATTTTTGTTTGTTTCTCTTACTATCAGAATGCCATGATTTTTATTGTCTAACCCGAGGATCAATGTAGGGAGGATTTGTGAATGTGGCATTATGTTGCCTTACTTCTTATTTTGCATAAATCTAGTCTCTTCAAGAATTAATGCTTCGCCGTGTTACTCGCATTATAGTTTGTAACGCATAGAAATGTACACATGATATACATGTATAAAAGTTGTGAAATAGCAAGCATGCGTGGTGTATTACGTTCATTGTTACTGATACGATCTCGTGTGTATCTCTAAGTTCTGTTAATTTTCCCAAAACCCTTTTAAAGTACTTGTACCAGTATTTTAACCTTAATGAATGCTTATTTACAATGATGTTAACAATAGAATCGCCACTAGACTGTATGCCACTTATTCAAGCGTAAGGTTTGAGATAAAGACTTCAATGTCCCGCATGTCTCTTCTATCGGCAGTGCATTGTACCCCAGAGTACTCAAGACAGCGTATTTAAGACAGCGTGAACGGGTGCATATTATTTGACTAATTTCGAAATTTATATCGGAGACATAAGTGAAATGTACACTGGTGTTACCGTTCTATCTGATTAATTATATAGATAAAATAGAACCTAACATAATGAATTAATTCAGGCGCAGTGAAGAAGAAAGTAATTTCGGTATTTATAAAACAAATAGCGCAAAGTTGTAACAAGGTTGTAACAAACTTTTCCATACTAAGACACATGTACATATATAACTTATGAAGTTCGTTTGATGAAATCAAATAGGAACAGAATTATTCATATAAAATATAAATGACCCTTTTTTAAACTACCGCCAACTTACAACACATAAAATTATTATCTTTCTTTTTATGTTTTTTTTGGGGGGGGGGGGCGGTTCGACTTTGTTTTTGACAGTATCTTTATTTTATACAGACGGGCAATTAACCAAACCAGTCTTCCTGAAGTCTGCATCAGTTCTATAAGTAACAGCCAACTTTTCCACGCGAATAACTGGGCTCAGTGATTGAGGACGAGCAGCTTTTGATATAAAAACGAAATAAAACAGAGAACTTGTGCCACAAGTGTTCGAAATTCAAGAGACTTAAATCTATGGTACTAGTGGAAGATTAATACAGTATAACCCTTGAAAACCGGACCCTCTGAAACCGGAATACTCTGATAATCGGGCAAATTTTCTTGTCCCATTTTTTCTCTTTGATAATCAGTTCTCTGAATGCCGGAATTCTCAGAAACCCGGATTTTTTTGCACAGTCCGGTTTTCAGGGGTTTTACTGTATCTGTTTTCAGCAAAAATTAATATGATTTACTTATACATAATTATACCTTTGTATGAAGCTATGTATGTTGTAATAATATATAGATTGTATTTGAACATGGTAACAAAATCTAAGATTCTCCAGGAACATCTTCGGATGGGGATTCGACTCAATGGGTAATTGGCCAGATAATTGTAATAGCATGGAATTGTCACAATGACAATGTTAATTCGTTCCTTTATAATTATACTCGTTTCAATTAAACCACAACCAAACTCCGCGGAGCAACAGCAGTCTGTAATTTGAAAAGACTTTGCACTTGCTCTGCAACTGTTTGATATGTCATGGTAAATATGATGTAATGATACCAGATGTACAAATTATATCATATAAAAATATTTTCTTAAGCCCGTGTGTATTTGAAACACTAAGCAAACCAACACTCACTAAGGACTGCGAAATAAGTGACACTTAATAATGGAAATCAATGTTTACGGGACGAATGTGACAATTGAAACAGACACAACTGAAGAAAATGCATCCTGTGGAAGGCACACCACTGTCTAACACTCACTTAACGTAAAAAGGCTGTTTATTTTCATAATACTTATATGTACGTATGGTTACCATTCAGGGGCGGGGGGTAAGTTTCTTAAGAACGCTGAGAAACGAAAGATCAACAATATAAAAAAATGTGAATAGGTACATAAATTACAAATTGATTTTTAACAGATTCAACAAAATTATCATAAAACAACTCACACACTACATACCTATTGGATTCGACTGATCCGTTATCGGTCTTATTTTACTGTCGTAGCCATTTGTTGTAAAAAAGATAATCCCTGAGCGATTTGATATTTGCAATGGTTTGACTTTCGACAAGTGGTGGAAACCAAAAAAGGAAAAGAATCCAATTTTTCACTTCCATCTTACACAAAAGAAAGTAATGGAATGGTTCACAACCGTCTTCTTACGTATATCTATTATCTTTTACAATTTGCAGATCGATTACCGGTTTACCCCGGCTATATATTGAACCACGTGACCAAACGTTTGTTATTAAAACATTTCTTTAACCACTACTGACAAAAGGGCAACAATGCACGCCTCTCTTAGTGTTTGTATAAATAATGTACCCGTATTTATTTTGGCTGATTCAGCATCGAATGCGTCTAAACTAAACGCAATCAATCATAAAGGCCACGTGTTATTAACACCACGACCTATTCGCTATTCGTGCTTAATGTGTTTACATTATTATATAGCATATATATTTCTTTTTTATTGCTGATTAATAATTAATTGATAATTCGTAATTTTAGAAGAGGTAAACAGTCTTGTTTCATATTACGCTACTATATTGTTTGATTAATTAAACTAAATTTCGATCGTTTGATGGGAAAAGAGTAAACATTAGTTATTTGATATACATACATAAATTAACATATCCTATTTAATATCAATCGCCTCTTACTCCGTTTTATACGACACATGTTTTCTTGCATTAAACTTAGGTAATAAAAAAGAATATTATCCTTTGTTAAAAGGATGAATCATTATTTCACTACTCTCATTCACACCATTAGAACATTGACTGCCTGAGGTATCCTCAAGCAGTTATGATTAGGTGCCAAAATAAAGCAAAACTTATGTAAAACGTCCAGCAGCTGATTTTACCAAAGCTGTCAGTTATAAGAATGGAAAATCAACGGGGAAAATTAATATGGCCGTTGTTGAGAGGTGACTACCAATGGGAGGTGACCATGAGTAGAAATTTTACTGTACTCACCATGAGGAGGTCACTAGTGAACCAAAAATAACCAACTAGCTAAATGAAATCAACACGTACTTCAGTAAAATCTCACTTAGTGACCACCTAAATACAACGACCACTCCTTTATATTTTTTGTTTATATTTCAACCTGATAACTTAAGTATTAAGATTATTTCGATAGTATTGATATTGATGTTTTACCCTACATTGTTATACTGGTCGCGATCCGGGTTCAAATCCCGGTCGCAGCAGGTCATACCCTTGTATGAAAATTTGACAAAAATGTCGATTTTCTTCCACATGTGGAGAAGTTGCAGGATCCATGTGGACGGGCAGGTTTGTACTGGTTAGTATACAGTGGTCGGGTGAACCGGCCGCCGAATATTACTGAAAAACTGGTGGAAAACGGCATTAAACATAATGAAAAAAGGTTATACTACAGCAGTCACGTGACCACATTTATTAAGATTACAATGTATAAAAATGTTGTATTTGATTTAATTCCATAGATTAGGACCAAATTGATTTAATTTCTACCATCCGTTCTCTCGTTAAGAAACATCAGACAAAAGGTATGTACAGCGCAGAGTAAGTTTGGTTCTTGATGAAATATACAGTAAAACTTTGTTATAGCGAACTCGGATATAGTGAAGAACATGCTCTTCTTTAATGTATTGCTATGGATATGATGAAACATAAATTAAAAATATGTATTTAAATAAATCCGTAGTGTATCTCCCAATTATTCCCTCGCATTTTCCTGTGATTTCAGAACTATGCAGACGTTTACAAAAGATAGTAAAGTTAAGGCCGTTAACAATAGTTCCCATTGGAAACTACATATACCATATAAACGAAAAGCAGTAAAATATAAAAGATCGTTTATTTACGCGTGAATAGCACACATTCTGCCTGTTAAAATCTGATCTGAAGACTCTCTGATAGAAGTATGATGTGTTTCCCGAGCTCTATACAGAGTTGTCATTCGTTATCCCAAAGTGTTGGCGGAGAAGTGATGGATAACGTTTCTTCGAAACAGACGAGCTAATAAAACATGTTAACCGTGGAAAATGTATAATTTTAAATAGGCCAGCACTCTGCCTTGCTCATCACAAGAGACATACATTTGAACTAATATCTGTATGAACTATTTTAGATGATGGGAGGACATAATGAGAACAATAAAACTATATCTACATCACTCAATTATCTACATCACTCAATTATCTACATCACTCAATTATCTACATCACTCAATTATCTACATCACTCAATTATCTACATCACTCAATTATCTACATCACTCAATTATCTACATCACTCAATTATCTACATCACTCAATTATCTACGTCACTCAATTATCTACATCACTCAATTATCTACATCACTCAATTATCTACATCACTCAATTATCTACATCACTCAATTATCTACATCACTCAATTATCTACATCACTCAATTATCTACATCACTCAATTATCTACATCACTCAATTATCTACATCACTCAATTATCTACATCACTCAATTACCTTCAGTTGACAGATAAAGTAAACAGGTGGTACATTATATATTGAAACATAATGTATCGTTTTACTTCTGTGACGAAAATATCTAGTTTACATTAATCTGTCAGAAATGGGAGAGCTTAAAATATTCAACTAATTAACGTTGATTGATGATGTGAAAATAATACTATGTAAATTTAATGTTTATTTTGAAATGAAAACAGAAATAAGGAAAATTTAGATCAGTAAGTTTGAAATGGACTTACTGGAGTTGTAAGACAATATGTGAAAATATATTTAACAGTGCATCAAACATGAGTGGTTTTATATTTTATATATATTTTTCGATTATTTGTTTGCTTGTTTTAGATGAAGCGCGAGTTATGGTGAAATTGATGTACAGCCTGTGCGTATGCGATTGTTCATTGATGTAATTGCCTGCGTGAGTAAAATGAAATAACTATAAGTGAAAACGAATTTGAGCAAGCCGACAAACAGTTACAATATGATATACATTTGTAGCTGAAGCGAACTGATCGTAATCTTAAGTGTCCCCATCGGTACATATTTTCAAATGGCTAAAACTTTTGCTACTTCTCCAAAAAAAATTATATATATTTGATTAGCACATTCATCTTACAATCTTTCGTCCGTCCTTCCAAACCGTCTGTGAACCATGAACGATTTTTGCGGCATCATTACATAAAAATAGTGGACATAAGATTAAACATGTGTGTAAAATTTTGACCCCCTCCCTTTTCTGTTTAAAACTATTCAGCAAGGAACCAGAGTGAGGGCATCAGAATGTATATGAAACTACTTCAACTTAATATCTTTCTTTAAAATGGATAAAACATATGAGAATACAGAAAACCAAGCAGGGTTTTAAAATTTGTAACTTTATTTGAGAAGATCAGTAAGGGATGTGTAGCTTTCATTTTAAACATTGTTTTACCCAGCTTCCGGAACACCATGAAGGTGATGTCTTTTTGAAATGTTTTTTTCCTCCAATACGAACAGCTAAGTAGTAATTCAACGAAAACGCTCTGCACGCTAACCGCAACTTCACTTTACTGCTAGTTTTACAGGTTCGTTTCATGTTGTTCCGGAAGCGTTTATCGCACGTCTTTCTCGACAATTTATAGCGAGAACCCTGAAAAATGTTAATTCAAATCAGCACATAGATTATTGTAAGTTATCATACACAAATAAAGAATATATATATACATATCATGACACAATGTATTATTATACTCGTTATTGTACTCGTTCAAGTTCTATTTAGATCATTCGTACAAATGAATAAGGAAGATACTGCTCATTAAAACACCGTTCCTTTTTAAATATCCCTACAAGAATAATCATACCAAACGTTTAACATTAAAAAAACATATTAAGTAAATTGTCTCAAAAAGGTTTGTACGCGGCAAACTGCATAAAAACACTAAGAAGTTTGATAAATGGTACATGTAAAATATTACTTACACATAAATAACACACATCATGTTTGTTACAATCCGGTGTGAAGACTTTCTTGTAGAAGTACGGCAAGTTTCCAGGGATACTGCAACCATTTGTACCAGGAGCTGTGTCACACGGACCACATATCACTATACCAAAACTCAACACCAGAACTATCGCTGAGAAAAGCATTGTTGTTTGTGTTTTCGTAGTCAACGATCCTTTGAAAATCCATTAAATACAAAGTGCACACAAATTCTTATTTCACATAATTCTGGCAAAAATTAACAAAATAAGTCAATGCGCGTGTTCGTATATTTATATGGTAATGCAGATTCAAATGTTCAATTGCGAAAATTGTGATCACAATAAATAAAAACGTACCATTCAGCTGTATGTCTTAATGTTGACACAAACTGTTGCCGATTCAAGTATATATACACATATATATTTGAAGAACCCGGATCTAAAATGTGGTACCAGTTTGTACCATGTAGAAACTTATTGTAGTATCAATAAAATATCTTTCCAATAAAATTTAGAAGAAATGTTAACTTTTTTAACTGAAGGAAAATGCAACAAAAACAAAATGCTTTTTGGTAGTAAATTAGAAAAGTATTCCCGTGACTACGTTTGATGCATTTAGTACAGTGATTGCGCATTGACAAAAAGATGTGAGAATAACAGTTGAATGATTATCTGTATAGAATGAATAAACAGATAATTACAAAATGAATGAACATTTGTAACATCATAAAAAAACTTATAATACAACAGCACCATTGCACTGGTTTTATGGTGTATTGAGGCAAGTTTCAGTTAAGGCACGTATCGACACTCATACGATCAATCTTGTTTAAAATTCATTTTTTCACAATAGTTGATATTTGTGAAATATATTAGTTTATTTAAGATAATTAATGTCAGTAGCGTTTAAACAAATCAACGTTTGGTTGATATATTACTTAAGTTCACATTACGAAATGTAATTCAATGCAGTAATCAAAATGCTTTCACAATTTTTACTCACACTTTTCAATGATCAGTGATGAATGTCTCTATTGTGTATCGCTGTGTCTCCCCGTATCTGTGAATGCCAGGGCCCTAGAGATACACATCTCCAGCTCAATATATGAAAGTAATTTGTTTGGCAAAATCATTTGATGCTTTGTTGAGAAATGTATCAAATAAAATACTTGACGTAATAAAGAGTATGAGTGTATACGTTTATCCTATGTGCATTATAAGACGCAACACACGTGGATAATGCGATCTGTAAAACTAGATAGGACTTTTTTTATTTGATCTACAGTGATGTATCATCGGCACCAAACCACATATGTTTAAACACGTTTGTAAAATTTTGACTATTTAAAATAAGTAAAATATGTTTTCTATTTAAAACTATTCAGCAAGGAACCAGGGTGAGGGCATCAGAATTTCGTCGATGTATATAAACTTACCCCGACTAAATGTCTTTCTTAAAATTGATAAACATATGGAAATATGTAAAAACAAGGAAGATTTTAAGGTTTGTAAATTTATTTGCGAAGTTCAGTAAGTCGAAAAATCATCATGTCCATAATATCAATTCGATCAGGATGTGTAGCTCTCAATTCAAACATTGTTTTACCCAGCTTCTGGAACACCATGAAGGTGATGTCTTTTTGTAATGACTTCCTCCCCCAACACGAACAGCTAAGTAGTAATCTAACGAAACCGCTCGGCACCAGATTCGGTTCTTCACTTTACTGCTAGTCCTACAGGTATGTTTCAAGTTGCTATGGAAGCGTTTATCGCACGTTAGTCTCGTCACACTATAGTAAGAGCCCTGAAAAATGTTAATTAAGATTAGCATATATGTACTAGTAGATTATTGTAAGTCATTATAAATACCGTGACAGAATATACTTATAACACTCGTTCGACTTCCATTTGGACCTTTTGTTCAAATCAATAAGAAAAGTACCGCCCGTAGTAAAACTCAATTCACTTATAGATCCCTGAAAAAGCAATCATGCCGGGCATTTAACATTAAATTACAGAAGTCAATAGTCTCAAAAGAGTTTGTACGCGACAAACTGCGTAACCAAACAAGAAAACACCTAGAAGAATGATAGATGGTTAATTTAAAATATCACTTACACAAGAATAACAAACATCATGTTTGTTACAATCTGGTGTGAAGACTTTTTTGTAGAAGTACGGCAGGTTTCCAGGGATACTGCAACCATTTGTACCAGGAGCTGTGTCACATCGACCACATATTGCGATACCAAAACTCAACACCAGAA
The DNA here is from genome assembly GCA_008271625.1 of Lutraria rhynchaena. Classification (NCBI taxonomy): domain Eukaryota; kingdom Metazoa; phylum Mollusca; class Bivalvia; order Venerida; family Mactridae; genus Lutraria; species Lutraria rhynchaena. The sequence goes on from VIBL01000114.1 coordinate 294,888, forward strand.
CTATCGCTGAGAAAAGCATTGTTGTTTGTGTTTTTGCAGTCATCTTTACTATTGATTCTGTGAACAAAATATGCATGTGATGATCTTAGTTCATGATTAAAATGTAACATTGTGAATAAAACATACCTGCGGCATTATAGCTATCATTTAACCTCGGAGAAATAATTGAAAGCCAGTATATCCATTTAATACTAAGTACACACAAATTCTTATTTCACTTAATTCAGGCAAAAATTTAACAAAATACTTCAATGCGCGTGTACGTATGCTTATATGGTTTGCTGTGATGCAGATTCAAATGTACAATTGCGAAAATTGTTATCATAATAAATAAAAACGTACCATTCAGCTGTATGTCTGGATGAAATGTTGACACAAACTGTTGTCGATTCAAGCGTATATACATATATATACTTGAAGAACCCGGATCTAAAATGTGGTACCAGTTTGTACCATGTAGAAATTTATTGTAGCGCGTATCTACAGGATATTTTTCCAATGAAATTTCGAAGAAATTTTAATCTTTCATTGATGAAACAGCCCAATGAAAAAGTGTTTGAACACATCCGTAAGCAATGAAAATAAAAAGTTTTAATTGGTATTAAATTGGACAATTATTCCCGGAACTGCCTTTGACGTATTTAGTACAATGATTGCTGAACAAAAAATACAGATGCATGTAGTAAAAAGCTGAACGAACATTTGTTACTACATAAAAACTCATGAAAAATCTGTATTACTGTGTATTGTACTCGTATTACCGTGTATTGCGGCAAGTGTCAGGAACAGTATGTGAATTTTGTCGCAAGGGTCTGTATTGACACTCATACGGTCAATTTAGTTTGAAGTTCATTTGTTTCGCAAAAACTGAATTATGTGCAACGCATTGGCTTGATTTAAAATAATAATTGTCAATAACGTGTTAACAAGGCAATGTTTTAGAAGGTACATGTATATGTTATATGCATTACTACTAAAGAGCGTTGCTTCAATCATTCAATGCAATTATTAAAATGATTTCATAGTTTTAACACACATTTGTCAATGATAATTGATGAATGTCATTGCTGGGAGCACTGTACCTAGCTGTGTATCGCTGAGTCTCCCCTTATCTGTACATGCCAGAGCCCTAGAGATACACATCTCCAGTTCAATACGTGAACATAATTTATTTGGCAAAACATTTGATGTTTTGGTGATAAATGTCATAAACGAAATATTTGATGTAATAAACAGCATGTGTGTATACGTTTATCCTATATGCGCATGCGCATTATAAGGTGCAAAACACGTGGATAATGCAATCTGTAAAATTTAATAGGATTTTTATTTGATTTATAGTGATGTATCATCGCCAACAAACAACAACTCTATTTCCTATATTTCTGTATCATGTTGTACACGATGACACGTAATAATTAAATATTTTATTTTCGTATAAAACATGTGGCATGTTGTGGAATGTGTATGTATTTGTATAATTTACATATTTGTATATGAATGTATATATACATATTGTGATGGGTCTCTGTCCGGCGTCCGGCGTTATGCGTTGTGCGCTGTGCAGCATCTGCATTCACCTTGTGAACACTCCAGAAGTCACATATATATATATACAGCTTAACAACATATTGCCATGATACCCATATACAGTACTATTCTGAAGACATTATTGCGATATCAAAAAATAATCACCAATATAGCGACCACATATAGTAGGATCAGTTTTCAACACATGTATTTCTTTTATTTGTCAATTTGAGCGTGAGACAATCATTAGCTTAATATCGAGACTTTATTGTATTTTTATTTTTATTAAATTCCAGGTTATTCATCCTATTGAAAAAATATAACGAAGTTATGTCCCTTCATACTGTCAAAACTTAAACATTCGATGCAATTTCTCTATTTTCTTGAATGATTTCAAATGTATATTTGTTCTTGTATACATGTATTGTTATCTTCAAATTTCTGAACCCTTTTTCGTAAGATTTGATATTATCGAAGCTAAGTTTAAATTTTGTAATTTTTTAACCTAACGTCCAAGAAAACAGGGCGCAAAGTACGTGATACAATTTTGTATAAAAACAAGTAGTCCGTGACGTCCATCACAGTCATGACTATTATGATTGCTAAGTTATAACCGCATGGGTGAAATAGAACAGCCGGACGTGTTTTATCGAAGAATAATGTATAAATGAATTTTATTTATGCTTATATTCGCAATGATGCAGATCATGCCATAATACACCGTAGAATTGCAAGAAATGGGAGTTTATGTTGATTATTATCGTTTTCCGTCCAGAACATTTTCTGAATAGTTCTTACGATTTTAGATGAACTATCGCTAATAAACCTTAATTGGTTTATAGGATGGTTATGACCCAGTGATAAATATTATCCAACAATATCTGTATAGTATGTATAAATAAACAAGGACTGTTATAAGATATTAGCACGTTTGGCTCCTTAATTAATACTATATTCATAATATTCGGGATACGGCAATGCTTTTTATATACCCATCAACAAAGAAGCAGGAAATGTTGGCAAAGCTGAGACGTAGCTGTTTTTAGGTTGTATGGGCATAACTCACTCCTCTTTCCTAAACAAGATTCGAAAAAATCGGGCGGAGTTGCCATAATGTTTCAATATTACTCATATGTTATCTAAATCACGCTTGTCTTATAACTATGAAGGTGTCCTGCATGAGAATAAATAAAAAATAGTTTTTTTTCTGGAGATAACATACACCCTATAAATTCTAAGGACCATCACCTCCAGGAATGACCAGTCATGAACCAGCTTGTTGTAAAATCTTCCTGGTATCATTATTCATGTTCATTTTCAATAATATTCTACCCCCCCCCTTTTGTTTTTCGCCGCCCCTTTTTTAAAAAAACTTTGGTGTCGTTCTAAACGTCTATTACTACCACATGTATTACTACCAACAGAACAGTTAGGTCAAGCAGAATGGCATTTACTCTCATTGCCAGAAAATGGACTTATGAACCGATGACGTAAAGCCACTAACGGTACAATGAACAATTTTATCATGCTAACGCAATAAGCCTTTTCTTTGTTCTAAATATAATATCTCCTAAAATATATCGATTTCGTATAAGCTCCTTTAAATAAACAATAGCCTTACTTAACAAGCGATTAAAAACCAATGTCAATATTTGGAACAGAACTGAGAAATCGTCTTTGAATGGTGTCAAAATCATGGAAAACATACTGTCGTTTTACTTAGCTTTATTGTAATTGTAGTGAAATGAAAAAAACGTACCAATTCAAGGTTTGTACATACGAGGGTTGATTAATAAGGCACCAAAATACATATGGCATTAAATTGTTTATAATATACTTTTATCGTACAGTAAGGACTTTTTTTTCAATTTTCGGACCGCTTTATTTACTCTATACCTCTACATGATCATAAGAAACCCTTAATGTTAAGATTACCTAAAAAGTCTCAAAGTGATTATAGATGTTCGGGTCTTAATACCAAGGATTTCCTGTACATTGTATTTCAATACATTTGTATTTCTAAGATTTATAGACAGATCATCAGAGTCTGTATATGTTAATCCTGTCCGTGAATTTATTGATCAACCCTTGTACATACATTAAAAATTCTTTTGGAAATTTGAGAAAAAATGATTAGACAATTTATCATTTTGATTAGGCAGTGGTTTTTCTTGGCCATTTTTTATAAAAAAAAACATGAACGTTAAAAACAATGTAAATATGCATCTCAGCTGTCATACAACACTATCAGATAACATACGTAATGTTATTCTTATCTAGTTAAATATGTATTCAAGACGTTCAATAAATCTGCAATTTATTGAACTGTACATGGCCCTTTCTTGCCACTCAACAGGGGACAATTATGAAATTGTGTGCTCTAAATAACACAAAAAATAAGTGACAAGGAAACCTGCTAAACTTATACAATTTTATAGTATCAAGTTTATTCAACAGGCAGTAATAACGGACCTGTGATGGTAAAATGGTCAAAAATTTTATATAGATCATCCAAATTTTGCCCAAAACCACCTTAAATAAAAAAAAATTTCGTTGAACAATGTTGCGTGTTGTGATAATGTTTTTCATTCAAGGTAATTTTTGGGTTTATTTAGGTAAAAATAATTTATTACAATTTTATTATTACAATTTCATAAGTACTACATGTGGTTAAATTAAGTCACCCTCACTACTTTCAATTAATTATTTTATTAAGTACGATAAAAACAACATTTTAGCCGAATTAATTTTCTAAAAAGACAAATAAAACGAGACCGTACAGTAAGTTTGATTGACCAATATCTGTATCTATGAATACGAATCCTTTCTATCCTTATATACAGTGGAATACGGTTACAGAGAATTCCTGGGGCCCGAAACTACGTCTTTATATCCACTATTAGCCATTTTATTTCATTGTATCTATAACGACTAAACAAAAAGAGGCGTTCTCCGTGAAAATGAATATTTCAGTATCCGATTCTTCACTATATCCGAGTTTACTATAATTTTGTTTTACAGCAGTAAGTGACTATCTTTGGTTGTTTAAATAATTCAAATTGCTAATCTAATCTGCTTGTCCTGTCCATACTTAAATGCCTGGATAATGGACATTATTTCATATTAAAACCTGAAATAATGACCACAACAATATCAAAATCACTTTGTTATAGCCACAAATCATTTAACTTGATGAGATCACCTCATTATTGCACCGATTTTTCGGGTCCCGAAGGTGGTCTCATTATAGAGGTTTAATTCTAGTAATGTTTGACCTTATGATTATATACTATGGAATGTCCATTGAGATCATCATTGGGACCAAATAAACCGGACTATACATCGGAGTGGTCTCAATATTCAGTTGAAATACAATAGAGAAATGGTCGTTATAATAAGGGGGTCGTAATATTGATGTTGTCACTAGGTGAGATTTTTCTGTATGTGTGTGTTTTCTACAAAAAAATGTTCTGTAAACATTAATTAACATAAATTGTATCAGAGATTTTTATAACTGTAAACAAATATTAGCGCTGAAAAATAATAGTTTTATAGAATTGCACGAATATTCGCTCACAAAATTATTATTAGATAAGAGTGTTCATCATCTGATTCGCGCATTTTTTATTCAAAATGAATTAAACAAATGTATAACAGAGCACACCGCGAAATAACAGCTTAAAGACTTACTTATTGGGTTCGACTGGTTCTCTATAGGCCGTATATTACTGTCGTAATCTCTTGTCGTAAATAGGTAAGTCCTCAGCGCCTTGACATCAGAAACAGTTTGACCTCTTACGAATGGCAAGAGAATAATCATAAAAATCCAAGATTTCATCTCCATGACCAGAAACGAAATGCCTCTTAATAATATTCTAAGTCTACAGCACTGCCTAAACCACTTCATTTAAAACATTATTACCTAAATATTCAACCCTGTCACCGAACAAAAATAACCTAATATGTTTATCCGATTACTGCTCAATCAGTCCACCGATCTGTGATAGTTGTACGACGATACACCCTTGACCAGTAAAGTTATTTGTGTAATCAACATTCTATATTAACAATGAGCGTGCATTTAAAAGGACCTTCCTCTCGGATGTATGACATCAGACAATAATGTGTTTAAAATGATGTGAATAATATACATTTGTATTACTAATCGGGATTAAACTACAGGCACTTTGATACGTTCACCATGTTCCATCTCTGGTCAGAATGACTCTCCTTCATTGTTCCACTTCAAGTATTTATACGGGTAAGAACGATAACTCTATAGAAAGGATTTAAAACGATTTTCAGGAAACGTTGACCCCGTTCTCGGATGCTTATAATACATCTATAATATAACTGAATCTGATTCCCGTTTAATCCGTCTATACAGAGACTTTGATGTACAACAATATGAAACTGGGACCACTTAAAACAGGACAACCAATTTAGTTATCCCTCACGTACATCACTGTCAACGTCTCAGTTTTTTACAAGATTCTTGTAAAACAAGAAATAAAGCCACAAATGGTACAAGATTTACAACTAAGTGACTACAATAATTTCACGACAAAGGACGTAATAATTTACTTTCGGTAGCCTAATTAGGTCACAAAGTTAAATCGCTTAAATGGAAACGAAACACAGAAGTTGAAGGTAATCGTGTAAAGCTATGAAATAAACGCACAGTTAGAGAAGCGAAAGCGTGATTTTGTGCATAGGACTGAAACTAAAGGAAGCCCGGACACATTATTTGAACTTCTTTCCAGACGCTGACAGAGAGGTACTAAACTGGTCCCCGCTCCATGTTGCAGTGCACCAAAGGAGTTGTCTCTGTACAGCCTGAGTCAACGGGAACCAGTTTAGAAATGGACGTGATGGATAACGAACGACAACTCTGGGTAGAGATATCAGGACTACGATGGAAACCGGTTAAATCCGTTAAGGGTTGTCTCCCCTGGATGTCAATGAAGAGGGGTGACGGATATAAGTATACTGAAAACGTGACAAAACCTCTCGACTACATACTTTAAGAAAGTGATTAATCATTTGTGAAGAACGAAGTAGGCGATCGCTGTCGTGAGTATCATGTCGACGAATACAAGTATATTATTGTCCATCGTTAGGGACATAATGTGTTCCGTAGCGGATGTTGAGATGTCATTAATAAGTTAGTACATTTGTTATATGACAAGATAAAACACCCTTCGTAAATGTAGGAGGGCGATTATATGTTAACAAAAATGTAATACTATAACGATTGACGTTAACTCCAGAAATTGTTATCTAAACGCTAATAAACAGTGTAATGTTACATGTTCATCCGTGGTGTAATTAGTAATGTTAATCTGTCGAACTTCAATCAATGTACGCATGTTTGCATCGTAATAACAGGCACTTTGACATAATACAATATACTAGCATGAGAAATACACAAAGGAACATTCTGTTGTTTTAGGTTCTGAGTATATGTAAGTCTTTCCGACATGACGTACCGTTCCAGCTAACGTAATTCATTACTTGTGATATTCTACAGTTGCCCAATGCTCCAAGGTGGACGGCCTCTTGTTTCTAAACCTTTTACCGCTCTAGGGTCTGTGTGGAGACTTTGTGTTGTCAATGCGGGAAATCACGTGACTCCGAAACGAAAACTTAGTGGAAAAAATCGTTCGATTCAGCCGTTACTTATAAGATTAAAGCAATTCAAAAGCACCAAAATGCAATTAAACCTCCTGAATGTTCACGAAATCTACAACTGGCTGATATTATGGACACAAAATTGTCTATTTCTAACAAAATAAGCAAAATAACGCAAAACATCTTTAAGATTTTAACATTTTTAGAATATCTTTCTTATATATGCTCAAGTCAACGACCAATTGAAATCATTTTTCAATAATAAGGTAAATCTGGTGGTTAATAAACATTTTATTTCCACAATTTGTTTTATAAATTTCCTTCAGCGAAATGTATCACACAATAGGCGTAGTGATATGACTGTAATAAATATTTTGATAACGAAATTAAAATGAAGTACATCTGTACATGTATATACATTACAACCAGCATTTGCATGATTTCAAACCGTTTCAAACTTAATTTGGTTAATTATCCCCCGTTCGATATGCATTACCTTGGCGTTTTCTTACAGGAAACTTCAAGTATGCCATTTTCCCGAACACTGTCGGGTATGTCAGAGTTGCATATTTCCGACAATGCTAGTATTCGGAAATAACAGACGCATTACTATTTCGCATGAATGTTTTTTTTACTTGATTTAAGATTCAAATAATCAAAACCCAATATTTTTAAGCCTACATTAAGTCGAAAAACATGTTCTCTAATCAACTCCCTCTATTCTGTCTTAGCCTTGTATGAAAACCCAAAAGCTATTTTGTGTCAGCCTAATGTTGGTGCTGTTCTAAAAGCGCTTTTTCTGTCACTAAATAAAGCATTTCTACATTTATCTAATGAGTCAGCACAGTGGGACTTGGATGTTAATGAAGTTATGCTTAAGTCATAATCTGTTGTGACAATTAGAATAACCTCGTAAAATGTGATGAATGGATTCACAGTTTAACATACAAAGATTTGTCTCATTTACAGTGTATGGAAGCATTTGCATACTGCCTCAAGTCACAAACGTGTGTGCTAAGTTCTGACAAGCTAGCAGTTATTTTATTACTCCAGAACTGCTGCAAGTTATATGTCAGAACGTTCATTAGTAGGTGTCATACTTTAATTTACATCAAAGCATAATACATACCATCTGTCGAGATTTTACAACAAAACATTTCACCCCATTATCTTCATGTGGTAAGAACAATTACAATATTACAATACTAGTATTGGATATAGCTTGGCATTGCCTGGAACTACAGGCCCAAATCTCTTATATGTCTTTGCCTTACCATCTACTTGTATGCTACAAATAAAACACAAACAACTACACCCATATGCAATACCGGACGGGACAGTGTTTATTTTGGCGACCAAGGAAAAATCATACTGCAGTATTAAAACATTACGCGCACGTTCTTTTCGTGCACTACGTTAGCCATAAACGCTCTTTGTAATATGCTACGCAAAAAGGACTCACATTTCACGCAATACTAACTGACCACAGCTTTAACATCTAAACACATGACATTAATAAACATTGCGAAATCTTCTTGATTCTTTGTCTCTCGTATACATATGCATGTAAGTATTTGTATTGTGTCATATCTTCATGGGCTACTAATCATAATGGGATTTTCAAAATTACCCTCCATTATTTCTATATTACAAATCATGTGGGGAAGTTAACAGTTGCTGGTGGAATGTGGGGGAACAGGCAGAGTACTGGTTGGTTAGAGCAAGAGAGCTGGTTAATGTCAACATCCTTTCCCTAACGAATTTACAACTGATTAATGGTGTTAAACATTTTAGAAACTAACAAACAAATGAAAAAAAAACAATATTATCATAAAATATGTTTATTTTTTGTCATCATTAACATTAATCTTTGGATTACATAAATCTGAGATGAGCTATGGCAACCAACAAGATGAGAAATAAATAACAGAACTTTCAATGTAATACACAGAGAGGAGATGACATGATTATGTTAAATACAACAGTGAACAAACAATGCTGGGGTGATGGAATCATGCATGGATTCATTGCATTTGTAATGATTACATCTTTAGTGTATTTATGCATGAATTAAACATGAAAATTATGAAATTAGTTACTTAATTAAATAAAATGATATTGTTTTTAGAAATTCATGAATGATGAATGAATTTTAGAAGATGATACAAAAATGTAATGAAAAGTGACAGAATAATTGTTAAAAATAGTAAGTTAAAACTGTATTTTTTTCTTTAATTTCAAGTTATTAGAGTGAGTTTGTTAATTTCCTAGATGCATATGTAGCCAAATTTCTAAGCGTCCACCGTGTATTTTACAGCCAACACTGGATGAAAATCATTGAACATAATTGATCATCAGGTAGACTTTTAATGCATTTAATCCAACAATTACTTTGAATACTCAATTTGTGTGTAGATCGATAATTAAGATTGTAAATTATAAGATTTAATTCACTTATTTGTGTTCTCCAAGAATCGAGTTTTATAAGGTGGATGTTTAGAAATTCAACTCAGTGTATGTAAGATAATATTTTGGACTTAAGCATATGCATATTGTAAGAGTGATAATTCAATGCTTAGATTATTAATACTTGCAATATAACAGAAAACCCTACTTATAAAGATAATTATATAAATTGAGACCAATAAAAACATGTGTTCAATGTGTCCCTGCAGAAATATATGCATGTGCATTAGTCAGTATGTGGTAAAATGTTCTACGCAATAAAAACATTTTTATTAAAATTATTATCAGAATATTAAAATCAAGTCTTTTCAGGCAAATAAATGTACAGCTTAAAAAACTTAACTAACTTTCTATATAGCAAAAAATCATTATAGTGATAATAAAATTGATGGTCACCACTGATGTAGATTGAAATTAAACTACACGTAATTTAAAAATAAGACATTAGCGATCAGAATTAAAAGTATTAATATTGAATTAAAAAATATGATTCTTAAAAAAACGATATTAACCCCTCAGTCTTAATTATTTAAGTAGAGTGGAAAGGAAACCTGATATAAAGAGAATGGTGGTAATTATGATGACAAAGAAATGTTACATTTATGATATGTTATATACGAACACCCGACATTGGTGCAAATAGTTTGAGAGTTCAGAGATCAAATGTACCCACTTCATGTATATATATGAGATACAAAGTACATTTAAGCTTTGAAATCTCCGTATACAAATGTGGCAATACATTAAATGTATGATATTCATATAATATTATGTACAATTCAAAATGGAATGATAATAATAATACTTCATTTTGATCAACCTTATTGCTACAATGATAAATGTAATCAAACATGAATCCAGCTACACAATGTACATTAACTTCCACACCTTATATTGTATAATTATACGTACATCAATATATAAAGATGTCATTGGACTTGCTCATACACAAATGGAAAAAAAATATTGTTCAGTGCCTTTGTGTGTAGTTAATTCATTTATAAAATTTAAAAATATTTTTCAAATGTGTCAGTATTATCAAATATAAGTTCTAAAGTAACTGGTACCCTGCACCTATGAGCAGAGAGTTTTATAAGAGCGTATCATGACCTTATAGGCCTTTTCAGAAACATGATTTATCTGCCCTTGGTAGCTCTTCATTAGGAGATAAAAAACGCGCACCTGCTACTTCCGGGTAGTACTGCGCTTCTTAGATGCATGATTTTTAACACTGCATATATATCGTATCCTAATTAAATGTATGTCAAACTGGTTGCTAATGTCAAAATTACTGTATATGTATTTATATAGTAGTTTCCAATCCTTGTTATGCCATAATAGAAGAAAAAAACAAATTAAAACAGGTTTAAAAATCTATAATAGCAAAGAAAGTGTTATTATAAAGCTATTTAGAACAGAAATACTCAAAAGGTTGTGTATTAGTTTTATAATATGCTACGAGTAAAATCATAGACACAAACCTTCACTAAGATAGCTTATTACTGAGGTGAGCACATTTTTTTGTGTAATAAGTTATACTGTCAAAAATAGTGAATTTCGCCACATGGGAATATCCCCGGAGGGAACAGGATATTCAAAAAGATAGAACATTCTGATTTAATAGACAAAAATAACGATGCTATCTCTCCATTGATATTGCTGAGTATGAAAGATCTTTGTAGGGAAACTAGTTGACAAAAGCTACTGATGCCTCGGTTTCGAACTGATTTACGAGCAAGTAAGACCGGGATTCAGCATTGTAAGAATAATCAGTCCAACTTTGTGTTTGGGAACAGTGACCAAACCATGTTGTATGAAAAACATTTGGTCTGACACTTTGGACCAACAAAGGGAAACACTGTCCTCCCAGGCTGTATGTTCCCTTGGGCAGATGTGAGTGAAAAATCAACAAACTTACGGCAAATTATTCAATTTTTTACATGTACGTTCAACTTTTCAGGCATTATCTGATAAAGATGCAAAGTACTTTATACTTTATGATATTTACTAACACTTCCTACCGATAAAACATGATTCAGTCATTTCTCGATTGTGTCTTCAGACATTTAAGTTTCAAAATATTTAATGAAATATAAAGTAATCAAAGTTTTCTCGTAAATAGCAGTCAGGCAAACCGATGCTGTCTTTCATAGAACTGCTTGTTAAAACCATAAAAAGCATTGATTTACATTTTATGTAACGAAACAAGAATGTTTATCTTTGTGATATATCTTGATGGCTGTGGTCACAAATTTGCACATTCGGCGCACTTGTGTTTTTATTTTATCTTAGTGAAATCTGCAGCTTTAATATCAGCAAGTTGTCAAATCATAGTCTGGGTGACACGATCCTTACTGATAGCAATTAATTAAACCGGAAAATCAGTATGCGGTCATATATATTTATACCACCCGTTGTTTTATAGATCTACATTGTTTTTACAGCTGTCTGGGGGTCAAACATGTTCTATATTTAATCAGTCATGGCATGTGACAAACACTAATTATCATTCTCACAATGTTTTGTTAAATTTTTAAGCGTGTTGAGAAACACGTATAAAAATAAAATAAAATGGCAGGTTCTATACGCTTAAAAGTTTTTTAAGAAAGAATTGGTCATTTTAAACTTCGATTCTTTTATATTTTATAAGACCATTAGATTGAGTACGTAATATTGTCACTTTTTAAAATAAGTGTTATGTAATAAATATTGTTTATTAAATGCATTCTTGTAGATATGTGCGCCATTATATTTGTTTGATCTTGTATTAGCTCATATCTGTTATAGTGTCACAAATGAAATGTGTTTAGTAAGATGGTATTATCATTTAAAACTATTAAATCAATTCTAAATGTGGTCCAACATTTATGCATTCATGAAGTACTACTAGGAACTTAACGGAAATTTTAACATAACTGTTTTACACCTCTCTGATATGATGATTGACTTTTTGTCCTAGTTATATGTTCTTCAAAAACACATTGAACAAGGTAGCATTATTAATTTGACTTCAAACAACCATCATTATCAGTATATAACATCTTTTTAAATAGTTGATTAATGTGTTTATCAATTATTTTCAATTAATGTCCTCCTTGGTATCTCAACACATGTAAGTCTCAAGGCGCCATCATCAAAAATACTACCCAGTGTCCGAAGGAATCCGAATGAGACAGATTTTTTCAAGGGAGATAACCTACTTTCTGAAAAGGCCTATAAGGAACCAGATTATTATTATTGAATACAAGTTCACTTACTGGTACCCTGAATAAAGGAGTGAATCATTTCATCTTGAACATAAGATGACCTTATAAGGAATCAATCTAGTTCTAACATCTATTTTAAACAAACAAGAAAAGAGAAGTAATATCGAATACAAGTTCTATACACTGATACCATGCTCCCAGGAGCAAAGCATTGCATCTAAGCATAGAATGAGCCATTAGGGGTCCGTCTAGTTCTATAATCTATTTTAAACAAAATAAGAGAAGGGAGATAACTCTTTCACCAATATTCTAAATAGCACTTCACACAACATGAAAAAAAAACATGAAAACATACAATTCATCAACTATAACAATGTATTATATATAACACAAACTACCAGACAACAATATGACATAACTATACAAACAAAACATATCTATGGAAGTATGCTAACAAATTAAGAATTTAACGAGGAGATCTTGAAACCATCATTCAAGAGTTAAGAGACAGATAATTATGATGTTTTAAATAATATAGAACAATATCCAATTAAAATTTATACATAGTCACAACAATTTATTGTTTAAGCCAAACAGAAAAGGGGGATAATAGAATTGAAGTTGTTCATTTCACCTAAAATTAAAACTTAAATTTATAAAAGGTAAATGAAACATTAACTTGATGGTGAGTTTAAGTTTCACTTATGATTAATCATCTACAGTTAAAACTATACATTATGTAAAGGCTTTTAAACGTATGTGGGTGTAAAATTAATTATACAGTTTAGAGACAAGTAAAGTCTTTAAAAATGTCAGATAAAACTAATTCAAGTTAGTAAAATAATCATCCATAATTAATTAATTAATTAATCATTATACATGCATAATTCTCTTTGTAACAAAGTTTAAGATATGCTAATTTAAGGTCAAGTCATGAAAATTATTGTTTTATTCATTTTAAAGGAAACTCAAAAGTAGAATTCCATTTTTAAATACATAAATTCAAACTACAGTAAATGCATCTTACAAAGATTAAAATGCACCAAAATATTGATATTTACAATTTTTTACAAGCATACAAAAAAGTGTATACAAACAAGAAGAAACAATATTTACAATCAAACAAGAGACATACAAAGTTGTTATAAAATAGCACAGTGATATAAATTTGTCTTATCATACATGGGTGTTTCATTACAGTATCAACAGAAATAACGCATAAATCAGATTACACAGAGCGACAACTGTGTCATCATAAAGAGTTCAGACAAAACATTCAGTTACGTCTTCATTGTCATTTAAGTCACTACATTTCTTCAAGACCATTTATCAGAATGAACAAATTAAAAAGAACAAAGTTTCATAAACTAGACTGAATCTACTTTTCATTTTGCTAAACGTCGCAACATGATTTTTTCAAAAGTTTTAGCAACGATAATAAGATTAAGAATGAATTGAGACATAAAAAACATATGAAACAGACAGTAACAAGACAAATACTTTTCAACCAGCTATTGAGAACAAAAAAAAAAACACAAGAGTTAATACAGATGTACTGAAAGCTGCCAAAATCATGAATAATGAGAAATTGAGGATATAGTCCTTGGTCGTATCCTGTGTAACATGACATTGTCACAGTAATAATGGTAATGAAGGATACAAAACAACAAATAAACTAAGTAACCTTTAAAAACTAAAATGTCAGACATAAGGTGGTAAGAAAAACAAATGACACAATTATGACACTTTGTAAGTCAAATTTGATAAAGATTTCACACTTGAGAAAATCTCCAGTTGTCCTCAATGTCTGAGTTTTTACTAGATTTTGTTGTTTTCCTGGGTTTCACATTATTTGCGTTGGCATCGGTAACAGTTCCATTAATGAGACCAAACTTTGACTTAGACGTTTTAGATAAGTTCATGGAATAGTCAAGTGATGACATGTCAAGATCAGCCGCATTAGTAAAATCTTCTGTATCTTCAAATATAGGGTCAAACTGTATGTAAGTTGATGAACGATTAGGATTGTTCTTGCCTGTTTTCTTTGAGTCATTTGTTGTGTCGACAGTGGCGACAATCTGAATAGGATCAACATCCTGCTTCGTACATTTCCGAATTCGACCACTACTCTGTTGTGTCTGTTGCTGTGATGCACGCGTTTGAGATGCACTTGGCCCCATAGCATTAGGGGACGGTTTGGAATCCCTAATTCTGAGCTGAATATTGGGAGTTGACTTAGACTCTCTCATAACTACTTTTGGATTAACGTCCTTCACTTGATCCACATCAGTTATACCCATCCTCCGTACATCTCTTCCAGACATTAACTTCTTATCATCCATACCTAATGCCTCCAACTTGGAGTTTACAACTGAAGGTACATCATCATTAATAGCTACACGATAAGATGTATTACGATTGGCCATGTCAGCTGGAATCAAAGGATTTGTGTTACGCACAGCAATTCGGTATGAATCTGCCCGACTCATAACTTCATCATCTGGACACTGATTAAATGCTCTGTTAGGACTCATATCCATGGCAACACGGAACGGTCCACTCTGTCGTGATGGAGGTAAATTTGGAAAACTTTTACTTTGATGCATAGCATTACGATATGAACTAGTGCGTGAATTCATAGCAACGCGATATGAGTCTGACCTTGACCCAGACCCAGGATCATCGTTCGATGAAGGTGAATACCCTGGTTGTCTTTTAGTATTTGGATTTATAGAACTTGCTGAATTGTTTGATCCTGAGCTGTAACTGGAGTTAGACAATAACACAGAATTGAAACCAACTGGACATGACTTAGAGGAAGACATAGATTTTTGTGAATGATTAAAATTTTGATTGGACATATTTCTAGCACTAGGAGTGTCATTTAATGGAACATGCCTAATATGAGTGTTTGTATGCGACATATCACTAGGTAATGATCGTCTATTGCTGGCTTTATAATTGCGATATGATGGCTCTTTCCGCTCATCAGCACGACTTCGTCTACCACTTTGAGGCTCTCTCTGACCATTAATTGAATTATGTGATACAGGGGTAGAAGAATTCCTTGAGATGGGTGTAACATTGGATCCAATTGAAGAGTTTAATGACATTGGTGTAACGCAAGTTAAATCACTTTGATTGGAATCAATAGACCTTCTACCAGGTGTGTACTTCATGGATGAAGATGAATTAGGTGTTCTGAAACTGGCATTAGATTGATAACTTCCATTTGGAATATCATCATTATTGTGCAACTTTCCATTGCTCAGAGGTTTCACAGGAACAGAGTCAGAATTTTCTTTCAAATTTGATTGACTGCCACTAGAATATTGTCTATTAACAGGTATGCTAGTATTAATTCTATAAGTATCATTTTCCAACTCGTTTGTAGGAGTTTTGCGTAAGTCTAACAGAGAGTCCATTGAGCCTGAAGGCGTATTACTGATAGGAAAATCCATGTGCGATAAATTTGGAGAGCTACATGGACTTGACATAGACATGTACGTTGATGATTCATTAAAACCCTCTGATGATGTCAAAGAATTCAAACTTCCAGCAGTTCTCAGATGCGTTTGCATATCCATATAGCCAGAATGATTACTAGAATTTGAAGATAAAGAATTTTGACGACTAGGATCTTTTGGTGCCATGACAGGACTAACAGCATACAATACTGGAGATGACCTTTTATTAGAAATTTGATCTATGAATGGTGTGGACTGTGCAGATGGTTCTGCACCATTAGAATAACCTTGTTGCCTGGAACCAGTCTCTGACCCTTGACCTGAATAATCTCCTGACCTTGACCTTGGGGTCACTGTTATCAGTGGTTGATACTTAAGAGGTAAATCTGGCTGTAAACTGCTGTCCTGATTGGATGTCACTTGATTGTTCTGATCAATTGGTATAGTTAGATTAAAACTATGTTCCTCGGTTGGGGGTGACTGAAAAGAGCTCATGTGTGGCATTCCAAATGGTCCATTACTTTCACTACATGAAGAATTAGTAGGAGAAGGTAATGGCATCTGAACAGAATTCAATGCACCTTCCTTGAATAGATTCACAACAGGTGCAAAGTTCAATGTTTTCTGAGGTCTAGTCACATCAAACTGTTTCTCTGGAGTTTTCAGAATTCCTGATGGTGTGTTCTTATGGGACCTCGGCCAAGACTGGTACCCAGCCTGACTTTTTCTTACAGGCACTGATTGCTGGTCAAGAGTACCAGTCAAAGTATCAAATTCGTTTTGTGTACACTCTAAAGTAGATACAGAGTGTTTCAGTAAGTTGAAACTATTGTCACTATTAGTTGAATCATAAACACTTCCTGATTGATAAGAAACAGACGAAAAATTGGAAGTGTCTGTGATTCCAGATAAACCTAACGCACTTGTTGATTGACTTAATCCTTTTGCTTTCACAGATTTTGTTTCTGGAGAACTCTCATCATCACTAGTAGACAAAGCAACAAGAGACGGGAACCCTGTACTTGACAAAGTTGTTTTATCATGCACACGATTGAACACAGCCTCAGCATCTGATTCTGATACTGAGGAATCCTGGGAAGGGAAGGAATGTAATTCTGGAGTATTGGTAGGAGTTACTTCCCCTTCCTGATATGATTTCTTTGACGTAGTCCTCTGAGGTGGAGCAGGTGGGGTCACTTTACTCACAACTTTCAGCGTTCCACCAGAATTACCCTTACGTAAACCAGCAAATTTTTCACTTTTAGAGCTAGTAGGTCGATGAATTACACTATCAGCACTACAAACACTTATACTATCTTTGGTAGGAGAAAAATCTACAGTTTCCTCATCATCATCATCAACTAATGTGTTCGTACTCTTTTTCAAACCACTATCATTATGAAATGAAGTATAAAATCCTTCTTGATCAACCGAATACACAGAAGATTCTTCGTCTGCTAATGTTTTAGGTTTTCCATCGGCTAGCATAAGATCAAGAGCGAGAATATTTTGTCGGGTTAACCTTGACAAAGTAGAACACTTTTCATCTTCATGTTTTGCTGCACGTACAGCAAGGCTTTGTATCCAAGCTTCAGTGTCAAGCTGTGTGAAGTCTGATTTAGGATTTCCAACAGATATTGAATCACCAGTTACTATACTCTGGCTGTCTGCTGCATAACCTGCTGTGCTTGTACCATCAGTCACACAACTGAAAATACATTAAAATGTCACAATGTAGTCACTGCCACTTATCAACACATGTAAAAAGTACAAGTTTTTTGGCATGTTTTCTGACCAGACGCCTAAGTAATCACAATAATTGTGTTAATAGTTTATACATGTACATTCATGATGTACTTAATTTTAACCAAGCTGTGCAATAAAATAACATAATTAAGTATTCTACCTTGTTTATGATTTCCAATCCTTCACAAACATAAAAGCCATTCACATTGAAGCATAGTCCTTATGTTTCAGTTAAGTTATATTATACAACATGCACTTGGTATGCAATCGAACTTATCTCTTTCATTAAAGAATTGATATTGAATGATTTGTTTGCACAGTCCACACTATAATTTTTTGGTTTGATTCTTATCTTTCCAACCAATGAATTCATCAATCTCCTATTTTCTTATTAAGTCAGTTCAGGTCATGTGATCAGATAAATATCAACAATTATTATGATCAACAAACACAGATATGTAATATGATATCATCTTTTATTACGCCTATTAAAGGGGTATTGTCTGAATTTAATAACTGTGCTATCTTTGATGTACAAATCCCCTCAGGCAAACAGATGCATCATTTTTATAATTAAGGACATGTGATATGCATCTTTGTGAATGATACCAATCTGAGAGACAATGTGCATTTGTATATTTGAGAATTATACAGCAGCGTGCCAACATTATACATACTCATGTCACTAAGTTTAAAAGCATTTGCACTTTTACATACAAGAAATGAGCTAAAGATATATATGTTATACATGTACACAAATTGTACAATTAACATATTAAAGAACATAAACCTTTTCATGCTCTGGTGACTGTAAATACAAACAATTATAAGTGTACCATAAATTATGTAAACCACAAAAATGGTGAAAATGTTTCGAATGAATTCAAAGCTTCCCAACTTATTTAATTTTTTTTCATCATAAATTACATACAAATTACCTACAAAGGTTATCATTTCTGCTGAATTAGAAACAGATAATACTGTTATTTGCATCTAATATTCTAATACTAAGTTGTTCATATGTAGCACAATTTCGGATATCACCAATTTTGGATGGTTGACTTGATATCTCAGTACTTTTATTTGTTGGGATTTGATTTTGTGGACAAGTCAAACTATGAAATACAGGAAATTAAATCTCCAATGAAACCACATGTCTATGTGCATGGTGACCAGAAAAACATATCTGGATGCTTTTTCGATCAATGTTCATCCTGAGAACAAATGGCTATAATGCCTGTATTCAAAATGCTAATGATAGTGTTATGCCATTAGTATCAGGGACCCAAATGGGAGTTAGGGATACATAATCCTTTTTTGTGGCATCCCTGGTTTTGATGAGCATGAAATTTCATTTCTTATTTTGTTGTAGCATTGTCATACAACAAAATAAAATCATTGTCATTAAGAACTAATTATGACCAAAACCTTAAGTCCTTACACTGTAAAACCTTGATATTAAGATGACCTTTGGGACCAATGAACATTGGTATTAATATTGTGGTCTCATTATCAAGTTGAGATAACTGGAAAATAATGAAAAACAGTCTGAAAACAGGTGATTGTTATAATGAGTTAGTCCAAATATTGAGGTGGTCACTATGGTAAGTTTTACTATATATTCCAAAACAATTTTCAAAATTTCATCACAGCTGAGCCATGAACTGTAAGTATAAATCACTACTGTAGTTACTTTTATTACTATGGCAACAATATAATCAATAATAAAAAAATGCCAAAATTTTATTGTAACAATAAACTACAGGTTACAGCACTAAATTTAATCATCACAACAATAAATTTATATAGCTTGTGATGCAGAAAATAGGCAAAAGTTGTAGGGTAGCAACAATACAGTGAGAGAAGGTGAGTAGTGTTGTATTTAAAATGGCCATAAAAGTATGAGTTTCCAAAAATTAGGTACAAGTTGACTAAGGTGAGAGTTGACTAGTTATTGGCTAGTGGTGCTGTGGTGCATGGTGTATTTAGCTTTTTAGACCTAAAATGGTCACACATTGACACAGACCAAAAACACATAGTGTACATACCAGTATAAGCATGTGAAAAATATATACGCCTGTGAAGCCATTTTAGGGCTAAATACACTATTAAACACACAATCCCAATAACTTACTGAGTCCCTCATGGTTGCAACAATACTTTTATTGCCCCAAATGTCAATGGACATTGCATTGTGCATCTGTTACAAAGAAAATGGTCTACAGAAGATCTGAATTCAATATCTTGCAATTGGAGTTCTTGGGTAGAAACAATTATTAATGTTTTGTAGCACAAATCATGTCTAAAATTTAGTATGCAATTAGACATGACTGTGTGACAAAGTATAACGGTCCACCCCATTGGGTGTGAATGACCCACAGACTTTAACTTATTAAGTTGATTTATAATCAACAAGCACTTGTTGGTATAATTATCAAGTAGCATTGTTATGCTTACATAACAGGATATGGTGGTAGCAAATAACTCTTTATCAATACTGACAAAAAATTTCAGGAAGATTTGTCAAATAATCAGTAGGTTAATGGACAACAGTGAATTACCTTATTTTTAGAATGTGATCTACACTAAAAAGTACAAATACATCTACATCATAGGCAAACTTTGGGACCCTAACATAGTCGGATCAAGGATTTCTATTTAGGGGGGGGGGGGGGTGGAAACTGAACATGTAGGCTGGGGGTCCAGGGCAAATTGTACATTATGTCATTGTGTTACTATATTTGTAAATTATTGCAAGCATAGCTTGCGAAAATTTTTTGACATTTACATATACTTTCATGTAAATTTCATATTTCATGATAGAAAAAAACCCTGAGAATCTTAATACTGAAGTTGTCACATAATAAAGTGGAAATAAAAGAAATACAATTGAAAACTGGTTCCGTATTGAGTAGTCTGTAAATGAGGTGGTCTCAATGGGGAAGTGATCACTAAAAATGGTTTCACTGCATTTCTTATAATTGATAACAAGTCAACATATACTGGTATTCAACTTGTATCATTTAGCATACAAAGAATGTTTATTAACCAAATAATTCAAACAGTCACAGTGCAGACACCTGCAAGAGTATTTTCACTCTCTCCAAATAAAACTTGTTTTCAAAATTTAAATATTATATGAATGAGATAAAATGATAAAAATTAACCTTGAGCTGATAGACCCTGATACAAATTAACATAATATGATGTTATTATGAGTCATACAATTTGATATAAAATAAATATAATGCAGATTGAAGCTACACATCATATTAAATGTCACTTTAATTTTTTTTTGATATTTAACAGGTGAACACAGATGTGTGTTTAATGTTAAATCTTATTCAATGCCAGATGACATTTTCTTCATATTGCAACTCTCTCTGGTTTCTGTATTTCTTTCCACTGTGATTTTAAAAATTGCATCAACAGTCTGGGTAATTTAGCAACTTTACCAGTGCTGGATGACCCCAGACTTACACCATTAACCTTCAATTAGATAGCTTTACAGCTTCCTCATGTGCGAAATTTGTCTGGTCCAGGTTGGGATTTGAACTCAAAGCAGTAAGGGGGCAAGTGATTACTGGTCACAGACCATACCCACTCTTCAAGAGGAAGCCCTTTTCTGGTTAAAGTCAGAGTAAATTTTATGTACAGTGAAACGTCTCCTTGCAAACACTTCTGTATTGAGATTACCACCATGTTCTAAATGACCACTTATTCTTAGACTGGTTTTCAACATTTTTATTACATTTGAACTTAATAACGAGATCCCCTATCGAGGATTTACTGAATAACAGTATTAATGTTTAAACAATATAAATTTAGGACCACAGAAGAAAATGGCTTCCAGAACGTATGGTATGATGATAACAACAAAATTCAAATTGCGTAATTTTCCCAATAATACAACAGAAAGTATTGTTCTGGAGTCACAAACCTGCGCATTAATTGACAAGCAAAGAAAAATCAATAACATTTAGCTAGTTTATACCTTAAAGACCAAGAAAACTGGATTCAGAGTCTAAGATATATGTTTTATTCTAATTACAATGACATATTGAATAAAACAATAACTGATCATTCCTAACTTGAAGTATTTTAATTCATTCACAAAAAAACATGTCAAAATTTCTAAATATGGAATGGACACATCATGCTGTATGATTGTTTTTTTAAGTGGATTCGTTATATATATAAATCATATGTAACAACCTAGCATTAAAAACTGCATGACTCAGAACCTATATGATCTTGGATCTGATATTTTTACATAAGTTTGGTAACATATCAGAAAAATATGGCACTCAAAGTCAGCTGTGTTGGCCTGAGCTTCATGAGTCAAAGAATTTTCAAATTAATCAATGCTATAACACCTGGGCATTTTATTATTCATTCAGATTGAAGTCCAAATTAGGTCGGACCAACAAAATAAACTGATTGCCAACAGGACACGTTCCAAATAAGGATTGGTAGTACAATCATTCTAATAGATTATCATGGCTGAATATTCATTAACTTCAATCTCTTCCTCAACGCAAAATTTTCACAGTTAAATATGTTACAAACAATACAAGATTTTTCAGGAGTTAATGCCTGTAAAAATGTATCGACTTGTAAAATAATGTGCTGAGGTTACAATTAAGATTGATTCCTTTGACATACCAAAAAAAAACCAGACAAACGATGTTTCAATATTCGATTAATTTGCGAATGTGAGCTGGGATGACTGAAGTAATAAGCAGAGGTTAAAATGTACATTACAATATTATACAATTATGAGTAATCAAAAACATATGCAATAAGGATCACTTCATGTGGGTGTTTTATTACTTTATAAAATACTCAACAAAAAAATTTGCATTACTATTTATATATATATATATGATATATATATATATATAATAAGTACCGGTGCTTGTCAATAAAATACTTATGTTATAGTGCGATTTTGAGGGCTTGTTTACCTAATGATACTATTTACAACAATTGGTTGAGATGTTCATAAGTTTTATAATAAACTGTTACAAAAAATGATCATGACCATTTTATATAAGATTTTTATCTTATCACACAAGCTATAAATACATCAGCATTATCATGAAACTTGTTTGTTCATATATTATTATTATGCTACAGTTATAGTATATCACTTAGAAAAATATCACCTTCAACAGCTTGTACAATGTTATGCAACATGTGAGTACATTTTACTAAGCACAAGTGGCCTGAAGAATTTGGTATGTTAATTACACCAACAGTTTGAACACAGGAAAGACAAAGATTTTTTATTGTGAGCGTTCGGAATAGAGAATTTGACAAAGAATACAATATCATGACCATGAAGGGGACAACATCAATGATTGTGATGATGATGATGATGATGATAAACATTTTGACAAAACTAATGACTATTACAACTGCAACAATGATTATAATGGTAATGATGATTATGATGATGATGATGATATAAGCAGCAACTAAATATATAACAGAGGGAGATGAACAAATAAAGGTACAGACAGAAAAGAAAGAGAAATGTGTGTAATACAACAGAAAGTAATTAAGGCAGACAATCAGAGTGGAAAGGCAGACATTGATAATTATGTTGAACAAAATAAAAGATGAATCACACAGATTTCAGATAATGATAATAATGTGAATAATAATACTAATAATATGAATGAAGACTTATCACTATAACTAATCCAAACATTCTGAGCTTAACTATTATCCAGGCATACCTGAAAGTTTAACACATTGTTGTTCACCCTAAAAATGTCCATAGAAATAAAACTGACCTCAGATAGAAGTGAAATTACCTAATAAGTAAAATTAAAAACTCCAAATCCTCTTTAACTTACAATCCAATTATAATATTTAATGGTCCGTACGTATTTCAATTTATGGACAATAAAACATTTAGTACCTGATCCTGTTTGACGATTGAACATAATTTCGGTGAATTGTTGAACCGTGATTCGCATTTATCAAGTAGGTCATCATAAAAATCCGCAAGAACAGTAAGTCAGACCGACTATTACCACAATCAGAATTCAGTATCTTAAGTTTTCAATAATTTTCATATTTGTTTTCTTAAAGGTTACGTAAGTGACTTTTGTGCCCTGACTTAAATGAAATTTTTTTCACATTCATCTGATTAAAAGTGTGCTTCAGGAAACAGTGATTCAAAGTCAGGCTTTTTGTTGCTTAAATGCTACACAATTTAAATCTTGCTCTGTATCCAAATAACCAAGAATAGTATAGACTATTCATTTGCTTTATTGGATTTTATATAGCGTGGGAAATCTAAAATTTGCTAGTATCCTATAACCCTTAAATCATTGGACTGTAACAATGAGAAAGAAGGCCCATATATACACTGTGGACAAAGATTAATTGATTCAATGTCTACAGTACAAATTATTTAATTTTTAACAGTAATGTTTTTTTTTCAGAGGACAAACAAATGACTTAAAGATAGATTAATGCAATTGTTACCATATATATAACATAACTTCGTACACATTACAAGTTTTCATTCCACAAATATTGAAGTATTTAGATAAATAATAGGCATAAATTTAACCATTATTCTTAAAACATCTATTATTCATACTAAAACAGTTTCATAAACATTAAACCATTATTGCTCAAAAGAGAAGAATTTACTGTACATTAAATTGTCAAACAGTAACGCATTAACAATCAATCAATTAAATAAACAAATTCGCCTTTTAAATCAACATTCTATCATTTGAACATCAGTCATAATAAACTTATAAAAAAAACACAGACCTAAATTTAAGTATAACACATCAATCAATGGTTAAATTTACATTAGTTTAACAATACGAATTTGAACCCTCTTTGCTCTGGTGACAGAGCCCAGCAATTATAAAAATGTTGTTAAACCCCAGTGACAATAAGTCACATAAAAACAAAACAAACAGAAATTACAGGTCCTACATCATGACCAATTGAGCCTTGACCCCCCCCCCCCCTAAAAAGGGTTTGTTATGATAATTTAAGAAAATAACCACAACAACTTCAATACATAGCAACTGAAACCTCATAACCACATACAGTTATGTTCAGGATATAAAACCATCTTGAGGAAAGTTCACTATACACCTACAACATGTTGTGGTTAACCAAAATTATCACATCTACTGGAAGTGGAAATCAACATAATAATTATAAATCCATATTACCGCAGTTATACAAAATACTAACTCAAGGCATTTAACATTATGTAGTAGAGAACGCAATTTTAAAGTTTATACCAGAAGTAACTTGTGACCACCCAGCTTCCTTGAGAAGAGAATTTTATGGTGATTTTAAAACTGCTACCACATCATAGCAATTTTATGATCCACTAAGGATCATATTATATTCAAAATTTACTATTTCATATACTAGAATTGACATACCTTCCAACGAGAACTGATAATTCCAGTGTGTCAATTTTATCAGTTCTTTCTACATAACATCCTTATATTCCTCACAGTGCTTTGATTTTATCACAACAAGATTATTATAGTATTGAAATAAGTATATAACAAAATGTTAAGAGTCCTTATTTCATGATTAAAGTAACTCCAAAGACATACATATACACATATAAACTCTATAATTATGTACATAAATAATGACAGTATATGTACACTGAATGTTATAATTGTCACTTACATACAACAGACAAGACAGTATCATCAATAATTGAGTGTTGACACTGATTGTCATTATAGACGCATAAATTATCCAATATCCATCACTTATTTAATGATAATTGGCTACAATTTGAAAACACCTGTTTTCAATCATTTAAAGGGAACCAAGTTACTTGTCCTCAACTGATTAGAGATTCTACCAGTAGTTACAAGTTAGTGACTTACAATCCATAATTCATTTTCTTTCACATTAAAATTGGGAGTTTAAATTGAAGCATACTATTAAAACCATGTGAAGATTTCATATCTAAAAACACAAATACAATAAAACCTTGTTAAGTAGGCCACCTTTAGGACTAAACCAATTGGTCTTATTATAATAATGGTTTCATAATCAAGTTGAAATTCAGACAAAATATTGAAAAGTGGTCCACACATAAGTAGCTGATAAGTAGCTGTCAGTCATATTGAGGTGGTCATAATTCTGAAGTGGTTGCTAAGAGCAATTTTTACTGCAAATCAATATAAGAACTCACTCATTTTCTTCCTCCAAAGTCAGAGAGTCTCTGCCAGAATCTTTACCAAGTGAATACTGAGAATTAAACTTGAAACCTTCGCTACGCAAGTCTGAATCCAATGAGTGACGATTGCTGCTTGTTCCACTTTGACTCCAATTTCCTGTAAAAAGAAACACAAATCATGTAACAATTATCTTACTCTGATTTATGTTGGCCAAGTTCCTTATATATTACACAACAATAAAATCAGGTGATTTTGTATTTAATTTAATATTCAATAATTTTATGCTTACTTCAACTGAAAATTTTACTACATCCATCTCAAAATTCAGTAAAATTTCAATACATTGAATAGGAAATTTAGCACAACACCCAATACAGCAAAACGAAAATCACAAAATAATGTGGTAAACACAAAGGACTATAAATATTTTTACAGGGCAATGATCCTTAAAAATGTTCTCACATCAGCATGTGTCATCACGAATTTATAACTTATTATTCAAAATACCCACTAATGTCAGGAGGTCATCATATCTTGAATAACAACAATTTTACATACCACTTGAAAAATATCCACAGTTATTATAATATGAATCACGCAGAAAATACTTCAAACTAAATAAATCAATCACAAACTCAATCAATCAACATTGTCCACTATATGGTCAAGAAAGCAGAATTAAGAGCACACTTGTTCCAACCAATATACTCATACATCCAATAATTCAAAAACTGGTGAGAGGCTCACCATACATCCAGGCACTTCACCATTATTAAACATAATCTGAACAATGTTTATTTATAAGTTTATCACACAACCATATAAAGAGCAAATATTTGAACAAAATTCCACAGACTAATTTGGTCTAATTCGTAAAATACCTCTAAAGTATTGTATCAGTTATGACCTGATAATGAATTCATAATACCACACAAGATTAAAATACTTGATATGTCATGGCAAAAAAACTAGAGCCTTTTTATCAGACATTCAATTAATTATACAAAGCCTTATTTTCATAATGGATAAACACTGAATTCATGTGTTCATTAACACAAAGCTGATGAACACATACAATGATGTCGCACAAACGTCTTAAGTTTCCAAGCATTGAACTGACTGCATTGTCTGTAAGCAAGGTGCTAAAACTCTGTAAATATTTCTGTTTCTAAACAAACAACAATTTAAACACTTGTCAGCCACTTATGTTGATTCGTTACCTAATCCTGTTTAATCCAAATATTGAATGACAGAAAACAGTAAGGTAGGTCACAGTTTATTTCTCGATTTGTTATTCATGCATATCAACAGCCACAAAAGAAAATGAATTTAAATTAAATTGAAGGTAGTTATCCAACAGTTTTTAATGAATAACAATTTCGTACATATAAACACATAAGCACATGTTAACGCTTACATAGTTTTCCATACAAGGTGAAGTTTATCGCTGGCTCTACATGGATAATGACCCCGCTGACAAAATAAGAAACTAAGGCGGTTTTTCATAAGCCAGAGTTTATGGGGATGGATAATTATAAATGTTGACAAATGTAGCTGAATGACAAATGTAGCTGAAAACAAATGCCTTTAAAACATGATTTTCCAGTAATTGAACAAGAACATATTTGGGGGCTTACCTTCGACCTACTGTCTCTGGAGCCGAAATACGAAACTAGGGGTTCATGGACTGAGCGTTTAAAAACTTGGCCGCAGATTATAAGGTGACGGTTCAGTTAGTAAATTCGAAAATAAATGACGCAGCATTATAGTCTCTGATTGGGTATTCAATGGTAGCTAAAATATTGCTGACTTAAATCATCCTCGACAGATTCTCAAAATTATTTGGTTCTTACGGAGTAGTCCAAGCTCTGTTTCCTGATGCCTGTCAGTTAAAAAACACTTTTTATCAAAAATGTACAATGACAGCCATTATCATAAATTTTTCAATGTTCATCTAGTTTTTTTTTAATTTCTTTCTGAAAAGCTCAAGAAGTACAACATTCTCAGAATCAACATATGCACCAGCTCCAGACTAAGTGAACTTCCCCTAACTGTTCACAACAATACCTTTATGAGGGGGGAATATACATACAACTCAAACACTTATGGTGGGTTGTTTAAACAGTAACCAACACTTGACTTTACATGATAATCTCCAACCTGTCACAATTATCTGTTCACAAGTTTGACTAAGAGACAAACCTTATCAAAGTTAAACCAAACTTCAAACATCCATATACCCTGTTTCACCCATTTTTGTAGCTACAATGGTCAAGATGACAATGAATGAAAATTTGTTTTCCGTGTCCACTTCACATGGATTTGGAAGTTCAAAAGCATTTACAAACATAAAAGGTCAGGTTTGATTTGAGTATGTATATAAAATTGTCGCAGTAGCTTCTGAAAGCCTTAGAAACCAAATTTCAAATTCAAAGCACATGAAATTGAACCATCTTCTAACACCTGTGAAATTAATTAAATGAAATTTAGACTGGTCCACAAACCTAAATGAATGTTTGACACAGACTGTTCTTTGTTTTTTATTATGTTCACAGCAATTAATACAATGGGATAAACTGTACACCTACATCCTAATCAAATTGATGAATCATTTATGAAGATATGCATAGATCAGGCCAAGATTTCTTGAGCAGAAGTTGGTTGCTGATCGAAGGAGGCCAATATTAGTCACAGCCCAAGGAATGATGTTTTCAAAGCCGGAACACAACCAGAAAGCATTGAGCAGACATGAGTAAATGTAATTCTACTAGCAATCATGTTACATCACATTCGTTCAAGGACTATTTGAGGGTAAGGGGCTAACCCCACCCCCCTCAGTAACCCCCTGAGATTTTCTCAACAAAGTAACAAGGATAATATTAAAACTTGGCATAAAAATTCTGACTGAAATGAAACTACATCAGCTGTATGTAAAAAGTCATTAAGATGCATTTTGATAATCATATTTCATTATAATTGTCCCTTCAATACATTAAAGTTGAAACTGTACACATATTTACAGCAGGCTTCAACCTTGTGAATGCACAAAATTGGGATAATATCTTAATTTATGCCAAAAAGTAATTCTACCATGGATAAAACATTAAGCATAAATACTAGGACACATTTCCTCACAGCGGTAATGCATTCAAACAGACACAAAAAATGCACAATTTATAACAGTTTGGTATAAAATTAGCTGACAAGAACGTATTAGGAGTATCATCATGAACACCTTATAACAATGTTTCAAGTTTCCAACTCAGATCTAAGAAAAGAAACAAGGCCAATTAACAACAAAGAAATGGTAACTTGACAATAAGATTAATATGCCCCTACCATTTATCCCTCAACCCAACTAGGGACTAATATCCGTCTTCATGAACAGTGATATCACAATTACAACAAAAGATGGGTCTCTATTAAATCAAACTGAACACTTGAATTTAAACCAGCAAATACAACATTATCATAATGTCTGAAGGTCTTGTTACCTGACCCCCACCATATTGTTCCCGTCAACATAAATACATCTATATCATATCTGAAGCTAACTTAGATAACTTCATCACTGGATTGGATAAATTATAACAAGTTTTTACAAATATGCTAATTAACTCTCTTTCTTATCAGCAAACAACTAACCTGAGTCGAACAGTCAGTAAGTAAACAAATAACCATAGTTGACTTATGACACGGTTTTTCAGCTGTGCCCAAATTAATGACAAAAACCTTACAGATAAGCCTTAATTCACCTGTAGACAGAATATTGATTTAAACAGCACAATTATAGCATCATTTATTTAGAAAAAAAATATGGTCAATCAGAGTTCATCAAAATTTATGATTTTTTGGACGAAAGATACTGAAATGACAATGGCTTAGGTGCATTAAGTCACACATCTGATCAGAGTTGAGTTAAAAATATACTGAAGTTACATTATGGATTAGACAAATTAAGTTGAATACCTGATCAGAGTTGGGTTAAAAACATCTGCTAAAAATAATGCATTTAGAATCATATCTTTAAATCTTCCACTTTTTGCTAGAACCATTTATAGATTATTCGAAATGTCAAACAGACACAAAAACTGCACAATTTATGACAGTTTGGTATATAACTCTGTATTACATAATGTATTACATTATCTGCATTCTTACATAAAAGAAATAATATCATATCATTATCATTTTCAATCAAATATAATAGACAAAATGACTATACCTTAAGCAAGCAATAATTCAAGTATCCGAATAAAGCTAAATGAATAAATCCACACCTAACTTATTATCCTCGTAGTACTTACATCTTCTCTACTTGCGACCACAATTATTTATGAAACACTAGAAATATGCAAGGCCTTCTGGCAGGAGTTTTCACTTGAAGGACAAACATATTGTACTATCTGTTTTACGATGTCATATACTCATATAAGTGGTGAACCAGAGTGAAGCATATCACTATTTTACCTCACACATCTATAGTAAAAAATCATTATACCCTTGTCCAAATATTTACAATGGAATTTTACTGTATGGGTAAAGTGAATTATGGATTTAGTAATTTTTCAGGTACCAAAAAAACTTCACCAAAACTGTGTTGTATATACTAATCAGAAGATAAGACTCTACAAAGGTACCTTGAAGTTTGCAGTTTTCACGTCAACTATCGATCAACCTGAATAATACTACTAACAACCTTAAATAGCAAACTTCAACAGTTAGAATACGACATAAACAGCATCTATCTGGCCTTAAAATGAGAACGTTCATGTATTCAATACACGCAAAACACTATGTAGGTCACATCAACACTGAATTATTCATAGAAAAACCTTCACAACATTTTTTAATAATGCCTGAAAGATTTACACTTATGTATCAGTTTAAATAAAACATACCTTGACTTAAACTTCGTCCATATATTAAACAGACATAACTTCACAAGAAGGTATGTATAATCCTTCACTTTCATTAATAATAAAACAATGCGGTTTACTACATCTACCAATCATCCATCGCCATATGCATTTATTTATCAGAATTTAATTTTTGATATTACAACTAATGATAAACTACTATTGGAATTCTGAATTTTCAAATAAAACCAGAATTTAGATTTCAGAGCTAATCATATGAAATAATATTACAAAGAATTTAACATAATATTCATACATTTGTATTAATCATAATTATAATGTTTCATATTTATCAAAATATAATACATGTACAAAATATTATTGATAAAAACACAATTTAATATTATACAATACTAAGGTAGATACATTATATCCCTTTTGTTCACAGAAAAAAATATTTTTTTCCTTATTTTATCAGTGACCGAATTATTTCGCTTACCAGTTAACTTAGGATCTCCACAACCACAACATTCATAAATTTTATATGTCCAACTTCTGGATGACTGAACATAAATTTTAGACTCATTACAGTTAAACAAATATGATTAATATGTATAACTGGAGGCTGGATATGAAGTCAACCCTATATAAACATGTTACACTGTCGCTAAAGTGGAAAGATTTAACAGTAGATTATATTGTTTTTTTTTTACAAATGGGAATGTCAAACTACCTCGAAATATTTGTGTAGATTTAAGTGGAAGGAGAAGTCTATTTATATAAATGAAGTGTCCTATTAGTACATCAATAATTAATATGAAGAACTATCAAGTACTTCTAAGATACAATGAGGGCTGGCTGGTATGGCTCTGTAGCAGCACTCATCCTAGTAATACTGGCTTAATGGTGAATAACTTTGCTTGTAGTTTTATGTGTTTTTAACTCAAACCTGTCACATCCCTAATGACCGAGACTTTTGAAAAGACTAAGTTATTCAAATTGATATAAATGCTGTCCATTTCAACTACATCCATTCCAGCTCAGTCATTTGGCTTACCAGGTATGTATAATATGCTTCAGACACAAAATCATCCACATTTTTATTCATATTTAATAAAGAATCATTAGTGTATTACTTACACATGTATATAAAATGGGATTTTGTGAGATAATTATGCACATGTACACATTACAACAGCAAACTGGATTGCTGATGAACACAAGATAGCTACATAGTTCATTGTTCAGCCATCAGCTCAGGTGAGCTTCAAGAGTATAAGTATGATATTTTAATAACACATACCAGTAAAATTTATAAGGCATTTGAAGTCCTCATTAGAAATAAAAAAAAATCAACAATTATATCAAACAGACAGATAAGGGTCACAGCTGGGGCAACGAATGTGGATCTGGTCCAAGCAGACAGGTTCAATTGATCAAACTGAAAGTTAAACTCAAAACATGGTCTCATACCATCAAAATAACCTGAGGTATACAGCATCAAACCAATCAGTGAATCAATACATCCATTATTATCACCCCAGTGGTTTTCTTCATACTGAAGTAAATCACTTTCCTGTAACTTATATTTTGTCCTTAAATTAGTAAAAAGAAACATGATAGTACAGTATCCAGGAGATATTTATATGTAGCTTTCATTACTGTGAAATTTCAGTAAAATAAGATATCCCATGTTTTGTTGAAATCTGACTAAATGAGAATTTAATTGGATAGGTAAGGTATGAGATCTTAGTTTATGTCTGCATCTGGGACCTTAGCTGAAACCTCCTCCCGTCATGGGCGATTAAATCTGAACAAAATGTTTTTTCAGAGGCATCAAGGGTTAATTTTATAAAATGACCTGGACAAATATTCTAATTTCTAATATAAACATCTGTTACTATTGTGAGGGTCATATTTTGACAACACCCAAAAAAACATCAGACACAAGCAGTGTCATTTTACATGGTTTTGTCACATTGTGAAAGGTAAGATTTCTGTAAAAGAAGCCTTGTCATTCATACTTAATTAAACCATAACTGTCACATGGCAACTAAAACTTTCGCTTATAAAAAGAACAAGAACGATACAATCAACACCTTACTTTTATGTGTTTTGATGTTCAGATATATTTAAATTAAAAACCATACATGCATTGGCTTAAATTACTTCTCCACATAACTTTTTAATCTAACACAGATTACTTCCCTTTTTGGACTTTTTAATCAAACACTGATTACTTCCCTTGGTGAGTTTTTAATCAAACACTGATTACTTCCCTTGGTGACTTTTAATCTAACTCTAATTCTGATTACTTCCCTGTAGTATCACTTCCTCTATGGCATCAAACAGGAATTACTACCAACAGTCACAGTCTTACAAGTCTAACATAATTATAATTGTAAGAAGATGAACATCATGTATCATATCAATACAATTCTGCAAACATCAATCATAATTGGTTTTTGATTTGTAATGCTTAATTCATGGAGGAAAATGGCAAATAAAGAAAGCAGAATTTACCTGAGGAAGATTGTCGGTCCTCCTTAGCTCTTCGTTTAGATATCTCTCTCAATTTAACTGAAGTGGTCCAATCTTTAGGCAGGCTCTCCCATGGGAAGTCATACTTCTTGGCTTGGGCTCGAGGAAGTGTACTGCTCTCAAAGTTGTAATACGATCCTGGACCAACTGTTGATGTAGAATTCTGAGATTTATAATCATGACTCAACAAATTGTCTGGCACACGTAGATTATGATTTCTTTCTAAACTGTAGGTACTTTTGCTTCTCTCTTCATCCTTGATGGAATTTCTGTGATTACCTTTGTTATCAAGGAATGTGTCAATGTCCAGAGATTTTGGTCGAGGTTTAGCCTTGTCTTTATTGTTACCTGACACTAATGATTTGATCTTGTGACCAATGATACTAGAACGTTTTGCTGACCTTGAAAATCTACTTGAGGCATTAGAAGCCAGGCTGGCTAAGCTTAGAGTACTGCTTCCGTAAGTTGTGTTAAAGTCCCTCTGAGATTTTCTATCAGCAGAAAGTGACCTAGCAACCCCTGATATTTTCATGCACCTTGGCAATGACCTTGACCTCCGACATGGAAAGTATTTCATTATCTTCTGAGCTTTTTCCTCTTCAAACCTCTCTTCCATTATACCATTAATTTCATCTAAGTATTTCACAATACCTTCATCCCTTTCTATTTCATCTTCAGCATCTAGGTCATCAAAACTATACGAACGAGGAGTCTGTCTTGGCCCCCCATCGTTGAGTTTCTGTTTCCGATCAAATCTCTCAATTTCATTCATAATATTTTCTACACCAGACACAGTCCTTCGCCTCCTCTTCCTTTTGTCTCTTTCTTCTTTACTACGGTATCGTCTTCCTGAACTTCGCATTGACTGCATTCGCTCAAAGTTTGACCCTGATGTATCTATGGAAACTACAACAGGTGGCTCATGAGAAGTCAGGCACTCAGTCTTACTTTTCTTCTCTTCAACAATCTCATTTTTACAGTCTTGCAAAGTGAAATCATCCAATCCATGAATGGTTTTCGGTCTTTCTCTGATCTTCAATGTCTTGTACTTCTTCTCAAATGATCTCACACGTTGAACCTTAAATAAATAATACAAAAATTATAAACCATACATGATCAAGTGGTTTAAACTATTCATTAAGAACACAGAAATAATTATTGGCATCTTATTTACCTCACGTTGGCAAACATTATGAACTTATATCTAGTGGATTGAATGATTAAATAAATAAGCTTAATTGAAAATTAGTCAAAAGCGAAATAAACAGATAAGCCAATCAAGAATTAATCATTATATC
Organism: Lutraria rhynchaena; assembly: GCA_008271625.1. Taxonomy (NCBI): domain Eukaryota; kingdom Metazoa; phylum Mollusca; class Bivalvia; order Venerida; family Mactridae; genus Lutraria; species Lutraria rhynchaena. The sequence continues at coordinate 329,827 of VIBL01000114.1, forward strand.
TATACAAACATATTACCTATGTTCTTAGATACACATGCACGAGAATGACTATCTCATATAATACAATGTTAAAAATAATTTAAAATTGAGTTTTTGTTTTCAAATACAGAAAAAATATGATTAACTATAGAATTATATTCACATAACACATACAGCTCTATATTTATGCATATCTAACTCCTCGTATACATGTTACGAACACTACAAGTTATATGGCATATATATAAATGGTAAAATGATTAATATCCATTCCTTTAACCTCAGATGGAAAGACGACATAATGATGCTCGCACAAAGGGTAAGTTAGAGGTTGTATTATACAGATACATGTAAATCCAAACAAACTTCTACATAACCTAGCACCATTGTTATGAAAAAATGAAAATAATGAAAAAACTTAATGTATACTTGAATCCACAGACCGATTCATCTAGAATGATAAGAGACGAGACATTTTTATCCTAATAAAAACATTTACTATTGGAAACAGGTCGAGTTGTCTCAATCAGTCAAAAATTACAGAAAACACCACATCTAGAATACATAAAATATTAGGATATCCACCACAAGCAGTTTAGTTCCACAAAAAACTTCCCCTCGAGTTTTTATTTGAAGAAAGGATTCTGATGAAGATGAGGAGATGAGGATTAATGAATATTTTTACATCACGTTATGATAGCAGGTTAACATTCAGTAAATCCTTGATATAAAGTCGATCCCTGGTACCAAAAACTATGGCAGTATATTAAGGTCATTATCGAGTTGTGAGTTGTAAAATAATTATCATATATATTATTATAGTTGTAAAATATTAAAACAGGTTCAAACATAAGTAATTGTTATAATGAGATTGTCTTAATTTTAATGTGGCCACCAAGTGAAGTTTTACTGCAATATATTCACCGATATAAAACAATTAATATCTATCTTAAAGTAAAAACAGTAACTTTTCAAAATGGAAAGCACTTTTATTTACCTTACTTCAGTATATAACGATACAATATACAAGGCTTTAAATTCTAAGAATTAAATAAATGTGTGTCATCTAATAGCATTACAAGACAATATATTGTTCAAACATGATCTCCTATTCCGAAAACTTAATACATTACTTAACATTCATTTCATGATTAAAGCAAAATGAGACACCAGAAAAAAGTGTAACATAGTTCACGAGGTGAAGTGACATAAAAAACCCATATGGACAAAATTATTACAATAATCTGAAGTCATTCAGAGTGAACATATGGCTCATACAGTACTTAAACTCACATCTATGTCACATCAGTGTCAACGGTTACTTAGCAACATAATAATAGTGCAAGACCAATAACCATTGCTGAGATTAATAAAAAAAAATGATAAATATACAATAAGTGTGAAAAACAGCACTACAGACTTAAGTCATAAAATGTCAGATGACAAGGCGTCCACAAATCAGAACTTTAACATTAAAACAATACCAAGCAAATAAAAATGTCTGCAATCCTAACAACCTGCATTTTTAAAGTTTATCTGTAAAATTTTGATGTTATTACATGTATAAGATAAAAACCTGAATAAAGCAACTTATTGTTTAATTATGTAATATCCTGATCCAACATGTTAGAGTACAGTAGTTTAGAAAACATATGTATTGTTATTGTGTTGATGATAATGAACCTTAAGTAAAATGGGTGGGGTAAATGATGGGATGAACATATATGGTATGAACAACTCAATTACAACCTCCCTTCATTGGTTTCATAATTTTTCATAACGTTCATAATTACAATTTGTGACATTATAAACACAAACAAAATTTAATTTGTTGTTTTTATCAAAGACCAAAGAAAAATTACAACCAAAAAGACCTGAAAAATAAGAATGTTTTTATTTTCCAGAATACTGTACAAATCAAGAACTTGTAGATAAAAGAAAAAAAACATTGTATGAAACTAAAGGCAAAAAAAAATATGGAAGGGAGGTTACCAGTGCTGATACAGCAAAAACAATGAAACTGAGTTACTTCCCTTTGAACATAGGAAATGGTGCAGCACACTTCCGTTACAAAAGAAGCCTATGTTAATTACTTACAAAATACAAATAACTCTTGTGATAATTATTTAACTCACCTTCTTCCCCTACAATAATTTAATACATCAAGGTTTAAAATCCATTTTATAAAAAAAGCTCTGAGGTAAATTGAAAAAGAAACAAAATACTAAGATTAGAGTTAAGAAATAATAAATAGATCCATGTATACATATTTTATCAACTGATAAAGTACAGGCAGGGGTTCAGCATGCGCAAGAATTAAGCCATGAGTGCAGACAATGTAAGATTAAAAATACAAAAAAGAAACATTTAATTCAACACTGCAGGGAACATGTTCTCAAGATAGAACTATTTTTTTTTTATTTTTTACATAATTTTGAATATTTGAATTCATAGCATTTATAAAACACCTTGTCACCAAAAGTTTGGTAGGTGGAGATAAATAAATACTTGATTATTATAATACAGGAGAAAAGAAACTATTTCACATGTAATCAAAATTATGATAGCTAAGAAGCATTCTGTTTTCATGAAAACATATCACACAGGTACTTCTTTAGAAGTTAATGTGTGTTTTCATACAACCTATGCCGGAGATGATTGATAAGTTTCACTGTACAGCAGTAATTCCATCCACAAAACATTGAACAGTCAGTAGTATTCAACTACAGAAAGTGGGTGTGATAACTCAGTGGAAGAATATGAGCTTTGTCTGCTAGCCGTTATAAAACCGAAATCATGGACATATAAAAAGCAAATACATGAAGACAGTACAGGTAGCTCCTTAATATGGCAGGCAGAAATGAAGAGAGCTTCAGAAAACAAGCCTAGCAGATACCTCTGTCAAAAAAAGCATCTTTAAATTTGAAAACTACAGTCAAGGCTGTTAACAAAGGCCACTTTCAATTAGTGATTTATTGGGTCTATAATCAATTAACATATGCTATAGAGTGGCTGTTAACCCAGGGATGTGGCATTTTATTCACAACTGGCTGTTACTTCAGGCATGACAGTACTTTTTTTACCAAATATTGAGTACCATTTTGTATGTCAAATTTGTAATAACTCCATATAATATCAATCTACTAAACATTCATGATTTGGGTTCAATCAAGGGTTTGACTGCACATACACTTAATGGGAAACAGTACCTTACCCATCCAACACAACATTTTTTAGCAGATCCAGATCAAATCTGAACACTTTTGTTCAAAATATACAGATTCAGAAAAAGAGAAAATCCTCTGTCCTTGAATCAATATACAAACGTAGCATTGATGGTATAACGAGAGATACATACCCTTCTAGGCATGTTGAGGTCTGGTGTACTAATACTTTGTTCATTCATAATCACAGGCCAACATTTGAACATCTTTGATCCACTGAGACCATCCTTTCGATACAAGTCAGCTGATCGTATCACCCGGGTGGGGTTTGGTGCTGCGAGGTTGTACAGATCCTGAACACATTGTGGACGATTGGTTGATACAAACAGACTAGTATCATATCCATGTCTAGCCTGGTGGTGGGATGTAATTGCTGTGAACTGTTTGAGGTCACCTTCCGCTGTAAAGATAAAAATAGCATATAAACACAAATTCAAGACAACATTCATTAAAGCGGAACTATACATACACTATTTTTTTCTCACATAGGTTCGTTGTGGCCAGGGTCAGTAGACAACTTCAAGCTTAAACAGTGAAGGAAGACCACCATGTGTACACCTTGATAGAACTACCCACCTTCTGCATGCTAGCTGAGCAGTTTCCTCACAAGCAAAATTTGTCAGGTCCCAGGAAGAACTTACAGTGGCAAGGGGCTTGTGATTACTAATCAGAGATCATAATCGCTCAATCATGGAAACCCCCCATATCATATTATCACCAACAAAATGATATCACATCTGAACAAATGATGCAAAATTTTATAAAGATCATTTCTTCTCACGATGGTTATTGTGCACATTTCAGATTCCTTAGAAGAACATATTCTTCATTTATTAATGTACAAATCTCTCTGACAATGACATATAGAGTATAAAACAACAATAAGCCACATTAGACAGCACAACTAGGGGAAATAAAAAATTCTGAGAAGTATTGCAATACCATTTTGGGATGTCATAGGAAGTTTATCAGAGAAACTTCTCAATAAATGAGTAAAATAGGACATTTTTTACTGACAAGTGTCTCATTATTCTTCCACAATACTTGAGGTCAGTCTGTCTGGAAAGAAAATGAGGTCTGAGGAATACTGGACATATTTACTGAGAACTGTGTGTATAAGATTTTTTATGTACTGTATCTAATTTTCACTATACTTGCAAGTAAATAAATCATGCAAAAAAACTGCGAAAATTCGATGATCAGTGAAAATACATATGTCCAATGGTAAATTCTTTAAAAGTAGATTGTGAAATTAGATTTCATTTCAAATTGAAAAATTCAGAAATATAGGAAAAAACAACGATTATGGTAAATAATTATCGCAGAAATTATTCTAGCACTGTATAAATAAATGACCAGTCTGCTAGAAGACAGAGATGTGAGAGCTGGTCATAGCAGCATGTATTCTTCTGATATCTATTTCTGGATCAAACAAATCTCATTATTATAGAGAAATTAGGATAATTCTGTGTTCAGAACCAATGAATGGCATCAGTTGATCAAGTTTCATTTTGTTAACACAGAAATGTCTATAAGAGATCAATTGGTAAACATGTAGTCACTTTTATTCCCATTTTTCCTAACTAGAATTATTTAAAATCAATATTATGTAATATTCCGTATAATACAATATATATCGACTGCTGAATAAGCAATTCTGTGTGAGATACAAATCACTCAAAAGAACGATTCATTTATGTCATACAAAGGACAGACAGGCTATAAGAATTCCCTGATTATTTTATTTTCTATATGAGTATTACTTACATTGTATATAAATCAGTTTTATCAGTGTAGGTAAAAGACAATGAATGGTTACTGGACCAGAGGACAGACAAACTTCAAAACATCCCTAAACCACACAAAATATGCCTACAGTATAATACTGACTTAAAAACTGCATCATTTAATATTCAAAGGAATTTTACCAGACATGAAGGTAGGTAATTCTCTAAATTTAACCAGACTTCGTCTAAAATTTTGCTGGAGGACTAATATGTTTGAATCTTTGACTATAATTCAAACAATGTCATAGTTTTTTGTTTTTTTATTCTATTCTCCTCAAGGGTAATGCCTAAGGCGTAAGATTAATCTAGTTTAATCTAGTAAGTGTACCAATACTGTGTATTCTAACATATTCAAAGAATGAGAAGACACAGTTTGCTTCCAGTTAACATAATTATAACCCCTTCCATCATTGTTGCAATGAATTGATCAAGAAGCTTCCATTTACCCGAGAGTACAAAACAATTGTTATTTAAAGCCAGTGAAATTAGCACAGAAAATGTTGCTTTCATGAAGTTCTGAAAGTGCCTAAAGACATAAGCACCTAAATGACTTAAAACTGAACTGAAATCTTAGGAGAAAAATTCAATACATTAGTTTGCAGACAAATAGTCACCACGTAGAATTCACATTCACAAACATGGAAATGGAATGTACAATATTTATATTCATCACTTAGTAAGAATGAATATTTCTTTTATTTTTTTAAGTATGTTACAAGGGTTTGAAATATGTTTGGCCATTTTGGTGCAGGTTTTACAGTAATATGTTGATTTTTAAAGAGGACATCCTTATTTGTCTGAACTTTACAGATAACTACATTTAAATCAAGATGTTTAAAACTGGCAAAATAAAGCATAACTATACTGACATATTTGTATATTTGGCATTTTATGATGCAATTATCGCCCAGAAACTAGAGGTTGTTTTTTTTCCTGTATGGTTTAATGTCGCCTACAACTGCCAAGGTCATATGGAGACTGAAACCTGTATTGAGCTCCTTAGAATATTGTAATGAGGTACAAATAACAGAAGCAAGAACCTGTTGTCAAATATCCACAAAAAATGACCTTGACCTTAACCCCAAATATTGTATGTTAACTGACTAGGCTTCAATGTGAGCAGGCTCCAGACTGTGTGTCAAGAGTTCACAAGAGGCAATCCATTATTACACCTGACATCTTCAACTTCCTTTCTAAATAAACCCTGCCTAATAAATCATTTCCTGTCCCCATAAAGTTGTGTGAAGAGACCATTTATAACGATGAAGCCAAATAAGGGGCCCTAGATGTATTTGTTTATAAGCAATTTGATAAAGTCTAGGCAAATAAAAAGCTGTGACCATCCCATACACTAGTATAGATATGACCAAATGAGATAAGCACATCATCAAAATCATTCTGTAAGATTATAATATACCATTATGGTAACAACTCATAATGTGGTTTTATTTACAGTAGAACACAGTTATAGTGAATCCTGGGGACCCAGATAAATACCACATAATATCCATAATTCACTGTAATCTGCAACAATGAAATAAAGAAGGGTGCCTTTCAGGAAAAAGTACTCAACTCTATTCAATTCTTTTTTATCCATTTTGACTAAAACAATGTTCTACAGTATCATAGATATAACAGGTAAGTGGATTACTAGTATTTTAAGTTACCTTATAACAGTCTGAGTCCCCTGATAATGCAGTACAGAAAAAAAGTAAAGGCCCATTGACCCATGCACTTCTCTGATATAAACAGATACAACATGGTACACAAAAAACTTGCTTGTTGACCTATTTTTCTAATGTTAACAGTTACAAAATTTGTTTAATGTTTTAAAAGCTCCAGTATTTAATGGTTTGAATACATATATGGTTTCACCCATTTAGAACATATTTCAGTTTTATGCCTTTTATGGAGTATCAAATTTGAACACAATTAATGTGTGAAAACGGATTATAATATTCCAGAATTTTAACAACTTCAGTTATAATGAGATGAAAACAGAAATTTGTCTCAATTCAAAATATATGATTGCATAAAGATGATGCATGATGCATGATGCAAAAGAATAAAATTTTCGTATTTTCCGTTAAATTATTGTACAATAATTTTAATACAATTTAAATTGATTGGCAGAAACTGGTTTGATCAATATTTAATGCAGACAATTAATTAATCACATAAAATAATACATAGCTACAAATGAATTTAAAATCATGTCATAACATAAACCAATCAAATCCAATTAAAACCAATAACATTAATTCTGACATAAGTTAGTAAGTACAACAATCATTAACAGTAAAACCTTGAAATGAAGACCTGTGACAGTTGAAACCAAAATTAAAACCAGGTTGGCCTTAATTTTTAGTTGGTCTCATAATCAAGTTGAATCATAAAGAGAAAATATACAAAACCAGTCCAAAAACATGTGAGTTTATAATGAAGTGGCCTTCATACCATGATTGTCACTATGTGGGGTTTTACTGTACAATTTTTAGCAAGTACGTAATCAGCTGTACAGACCAATGATAAAGCAAATGATTCATGAATTTAATTCCTTATCTACTTTAAAAAATTGTTGTAAGTTAAAATGGATGAAAAATCAGCTTAACCCCAACAGCTCTAGAAATAAGCAGCTTAAGAACAAGGAATTAACAGCGCTCAGACCTCATATAAATATCATATGTCACGAAATGGAACAATGCTATACTTCAGTTAAATATCCAGGGGTATTAAAGTGGGTACAACATCAAGAACATGAAGTATATCATATCAACAATATAATATTTCAGTGACCTACGACCTGCGGACATCAAATATATGTCAATAACAAGTTTTAGGTCACACGTATAAAACTGAATATCAGAGAACATGGAAAAGGCAAATTATAGACTGCCAAATAATTATAAAGTTAGAACAAGCAGTGACCCTTAAATCAGAGTGGATGGGAAAACACCTCAAACAACTTAATTTTTCCACATTTTTCATGAAGCGGAACTGAAACTATAATGAAATATGACAATGATTGAAATATGTTTAAACTATCAATTTTATCTCAATGACAGATAGTGAAAGGTACTATATATAATAAGTGAAAAGCAGATCAAAAGGTGATTTTTACAAACAGAAATTAGTAGTTGAACATATTAGCAATAAGAATGAATGATTAATGACTTTTACCAAAATCCCATTCATCATAATTTAAACAATATAGCAAAAGTCTATCTCACAATTCTTATACACATTGTAAACATGTGCATAACACTCAGATATTATAATAATAAAGTAAAAATATTTCACCTAAGCTAAAGCAATATTAATTAGACAAACCAGCATGTCTTATATAATATATGTAACCATCAAAGGTGTTAAGCCTGGTAACAATTCAACATACAACCTTTGCAAAATGCAGTTCATGATTTAATGAGCATTACAAGCCAATCAGGAACTGTTCATGCACTTTTACACATGAACACTGGTCTTAAAATAAGTTCATGACCTCTACATGAATGGATATGGAATATTTTACATGATCAGTCCTAGATCTGCCCAAGCAAACTGCATGCAGTACACAATTTCGTGAGCATTTCAAGCTAATCAAGAACTGTTCATGAATAACACTTTTCAATTGCTTTTTGTCTGTCAACATTTGCCTTGAAAGATCATTATCTCATTATTGCTTAAAAACTGAGTTGTCTATATTGACATACAAAAATTTCATGGACTATTCAATACATCAAGTTCAAGAACAGCCCTTAAACTATACATAACAAGTTTTGCTTGACTAGCTCATGAACATTTGAAGAAATTTTTTAAAAAGCATGATTGATAAATGAGACAATACATTCACATAACAAAAAGTTCATGAATTATTCATGGACAACAAGTTTAAGAATAGGTCATGAATTGTTCATGAAATGGTGTGTATGATTAGTTCATGAACAGTTGATGAATATATGTGAAGATTTCAGGCAAAGGTTATTCTTGAAAGGGTTCAAGAACCCAATTCTTGCGCAGTTCATGAACTGCTATTTTCAAGAACTATTCAAGAATTTGTCTCATTCAGAAATCATGATTTTTTCATGATGTGAACAATCCATGAACAAATCATGAATAATTCATGAACTGTAATGATTCATTTCACATAGAATTTCCACATACAAAAACTTGCACCATACAACAAAAAGATAAAATCTACTACTTCTACCTATCATTAAAGTTTACCTTTTTCAATGATTCACTATCATTACATTTGCACTATAACTTCAAAAGCCCATGAAATATTTTATCTATTATAAATTTCGTCTTTTATTGAGTCAACCTGAGTAAATTACTTATTATTGTATCAACTAAACAATCCAGTGGTTATATCATCGAGTTAAACATACTTAATATCAATATAATGATATTTGCGATCAGGTAAAAATGCATCACATGCTACGGCTAGGGGAAGGGGCCTTTCTTAAATTTGGGGAAAAATAACACCATATTTTTGCAAACAGGGAAGAAAAAACTTGATGCTAACTGAATTTTAGGAGATATCTGCATGAATTTAAGGATTTTTCCTCAGGGGAAGACACCTATAAATGGCCCTTACTATAGAAGGAAAAAAATCCTGATATGTTTCTTGTATTTATAAAAATTGTACATAGTTTTATTGTTACAAGATAGCAAACAGTCATGAAACCGTTATCAAGCCTTTAATGGGTGAATATTATACAAACAATACATGTATACAGATCAGCATCAACATTAATGCAAAATCTTGTAGTCACAAGTCTTCACTGTATATTCTTACAAACCAAGACTCATAATATGTTCATTAAAAATAATTCAGCAGGATAATCATTTTGCACAGGTTAGTCATATGATTTCCCCGCACTGGATGAAATCTACTTTGCATCATATTGTAATCAGAGCAGTTCATACATTGTTGGTTACATCAGGTCACAGTGACGGGGTCACAGAGCAATGTAACTAATTGTGTCACCACAACAATACAATTACACCAACAAGCCATCAATGGAAGGCAAAAATGAAGACCCCCTTGTGAATACATCCTTTAACTGTACTACAAAACAGGCATAAAATTTATTCAATGACTTGATGAATTAAATCGTAAGAAAAGTGATCCTAACCTTACTACCTGATTTCATATAACATAATTTTATGGCAACAAATTTACTAAGTATCTAATTGTCTTCTTGTGGAATGAAAGAATTTAAAACATGCATAATAATCTAGATCAGACATTGATTTTTTTGCTGAACTAAAATGCAATCTGAAACCAAGAAAGCTTTCAATTTCTTCAATAAAACAAGTACTTCAAAATATAATGGCTAGGTTTATATCAGAAATCTTTCTGTGCCAGACAGATATTTTTTTATTTCACCATTAGTTTGTAAAACTCGGCTCATCGATGGCATATCATGAAACATGCAAATAAACAATATTTCTGCATTAAGAACATTCTAACATAAAACAAGATGTGAAATTTCAAAATTTCAAGATGTGAAAATACCCCTTAATGTTTCAAGAATTTAGGTTTATCTGAATACCATCAAAACAATAGTACAGTAAATAAAGTGGATAGACCCCATCATGTAAGACCATGTTATTTGTAAAATAAATACCCGAAATTGCCCCCATTCAATTGATACAAAGTACTAATTTTTTGGGTGAATTTGGGTGTTTTAAAAAATTCTGACAATTTGATCTAGGCATAAAAAATGCTCCTGGTTTCTGCTAACACAACTGAACCTATCTTTTCTCCTGACCCTAATGGTCATTTTTTCCTGCCCATGAACTCATACAACTAAAAAGTCACAAATGGACTGAATAACTTCAGTCTAGTTTGAAAACAATTAGCAAATCTTAGTGCAATGCTATCAACATCTTCATAAGAGCTTCTAAAGCACAGCTTCTAATTTAAAATGTAAACAACATGAGGACTTTAAAGTTTCTTGACTCAAAGAACAAATAGCTTCAGTATTCAGGTAGCTCTGTCTGACTATCACATCATTTAAGGATAAATTTCAATCTAAAACCACAAGTACACTAACTGTTTACATTTCATCAAAGGCTACTGTTGAAGAAAGTGCTCGAGATAATTGAAGCCTTGAGTAATTTAGTTACTTGCATTACGGATTTATTCATGTTCTATGCCACCATTACATCTAGGAACATTCATTTAAGTACTTACCCAGTCATTAACATAGGTAAGTCTATTGCTTTCCCATGTCAACTGAGACTGTTACCATAAAACCTTTTATGGTGTCACAGAAACATCAACAATGTCTCGTTAATCAGTTGTTAAAAAACAAGTGAATCATTAACGTTGGTCTGAGTTATAATTTTAACAACTCACAATTTGTTGTTCATACTACATACAGGCTTTTGCTCAAACCAGCTTCCAACATTATAAGATTAAAATTGAATGAGTGCTAAGTAATGTGAGGTCAAAGAACTAACATACTTAGACAGGATCTTAATCAAACTCGAACTTAACTAACTAACTGTAACCACTGCGTGGACTGAGATCTCTTGGAGGAACAACAAAACTGTAACTAAACTATGAAATTATTCTTTTTCTTTTTTAACGTAAAAGTTTATAGATGGTAATATAACACATCTGTTTAGATAGAAATTATTCAGATATTCGTAAAGAGAAGTAGATGATCCACAAATACATTACTTTCTTTCATTTAATCTACAGAAATAAGTATATACAATATCTCACAGAATATAATGTAATACATTGAGCTTGTATTTCTGTCTGTAATGCTTTATGAGAAATCACTAGGGAAATAATACAGTCTGGTCCATAACTCTCCAGTTCATAACATATGCATGGTAAAAAACTGACCTATCTGGTGAACCAAGCTTTTTCCCAGCTGATGTTTGGCAAATACAGAGCAGAGGGATGGGGGGGGCAAAATTGAGTCAGCTGACGTGTCACAAAGCAGTACTGTGTAATGCATATTATGTCCAGCAGGCAATTTAAGACTACGTAAACATGGATATGGCTATTTATTAACTATAAGATAACAAATTGAAGCAATCAATTATTTCCTAAAACAATAAACATGAACCTCCCAAAGGGAAGATATATGTGTTCAAAATCCATTAGCTTGAATGTATAACAGTATCCAACAAAAAAATAGACAGAATGATAAACCATACCATGTAGCAAGATAATAATTGTCATTAAAAATTATTTATTAACCAGCATGACTCAAAGGCAATTCTTGTTTATGGCATTAGGCAGGTACTGTTACCATGATGATGCAGGTACAAACGTAATGCTGGCTTCTTACAAAAATTCTTAGAGTCTTTAAATCTATTTCATATTTCAGTCATAAGTCATATTTATACCATGTTTCAAGCTTCCAATATTAACATAGATAAATATAAATCTTTAACATAAATTCCATGATTTTCTACAAGAACTGCAAAATCTCAATAGTAGCTTACTTTCAAATTGAGACAGCTCTATCAAAGCTAAAAAACAAGCTCTTGTCAGCAGATGATACATAATACAACTTAACAACCAAACATTTTACAATTTTCACAGACACAATACAACATTGTAATGGAAATGATCGTCATCATGAATCAATCAATCATGGGTAACACTCTGGTATATTGATCTATCTCTCAAGAAGATCTTCTCATCTTCAAGATAACTCAATCCTCAAAATCCTCAAATCAGTTCCTGTCATAGACATACATTTTTTTTAAGACCAGAAATATATTACCAACATCCTTTCTGATTGCTTTCATCACGCCAGTGACAAAGCGAGCCATGACCATTCTTAATTATCAGGATTACAGATGAGTGGGAGATTTTTGGTGGTACAAACAGTTCCAGTTAGTCTAATTCCCATGTTGCTACTGAAGATCAAGAAAATATTTCACGCCTTTTTACATTTGAATATCTGCAGTACAACAAAATTTTAAGACAAATTATAAATGATACATTAACCTAAAGTCAACAGTTTAATGTGCAAATTTCACAGTTTAATGTAGCAAATTTCTCAGAACTGTGAGTTTGCAAGACAAAAGTGCTAACTTAGCATTTTTCAGTCAAAAGCTGAAAGATTCTCAACATTGACCATGTCAATACAGCAGGTTTGACTTTTTTACATCAGCAGAAGAATCACATATTGTCATCCAAGCCATTGCAATCTCATAGTGCATATAATTAGCACAAGTATCTAAGATCTACATTTCTAGCCAACATAATTTTATGTACTACTGCCACCAGAGATGACCAAAGCTAGCAGAAAATATTCTTCCCAGAATAAAGCAATAAATAGGGTCAATGTGTCCAGACAAATACATCATCAATGAGACTAAACTAGGAGATTACTAAATGAAGCAAAGATTTGGAATCCCCCAGAGTTTGTTATCTCTCAATTTAGAAATTACCAAATTTTTCTTTCACTGGAGTATTCTGAGGAATTTATTTGAGTATTTTGGCACCAAAATTTTGTTTTACTACAATATTGATTGGAAATGTTCATGTATTTTCATTATTATATGAGCATGTTTTTGAAATGCTGCAAATTGTTCTACATTTGGTGTAGCATTATTTCCGTGTTGCAGAATAGACACAGTGGGTCCAATTCTTGCAATAAATGAATATCAATGATGTCACATCAGCAAAAGAGGGAAAAATGTAACAACCATTAATACTTCAGTAACATTCATTACAATACAACATTACATGCTGTATGATGGGGGGGACTGTTCAAAATAAGTATCTCCAACACTTACAGGAAATTGCATGGACTTGACAAGATACGGCAAGCCACACAGTCTGCACATGTGGTTAATTAGTGTTATTAATCTGAGTGCTCACACAGAACAATCAGGCTTGAATCAGTTTCTTACCTTTAACACTTTTTAAATCTTCAGAAATGTAATCTAGCATAAAACACAGCTGGGTAATAATTCTTACAAAACACTAATGACAAGATCTTTGGGGAAAGATTTAAATCACTCATGTTAATGCAAACCTATTAATAACAAGTAGTAGTAGGGAATGCATGTATTACTCTGTTTTGTTTAAAAAATTACTGAAATTAGTAACTTAAGCAACATATTCAGAGCTCAAAATAAGGCATAAATTCCATATTACTTCACTGTATACAGAGTAATCCTTATTAATGATCAGTGCAAGAATGTCTTCATTTAACATCCAAGAGAGTTACAACTTGGCAGTATAGGGTGCTTATAATTTATATCTTTGCAATATCTACAGTAGAACACAGTAATGGCGAATTCCTTGGGACGTGATAAATTACTTCATCATATTCATATTTCACTGATATCTATAACAATGGAATAAAGAAAGGTGTGTTAGGGGAATATCAATCATTTTATTGTATCTGATTCTTCAGTGAATATTTCTGAGTTCACTTTAACCGTGTTTAACTATACTTCAATCAGCTTCTTGGGCTTCCATTGACATTGTGTAAAAATGTAAATGTACATGTACAACAGAAAGATTCCAACGAGTGATGCTTAATAACCAAGTGCAAATATATGACATAAAATTTTATCAAACACAATGTTCTGTGAACTCAAATATGACCACATTACACGGCATGTTAACTAACAATGTCCAAACAAGGAAAATGCATTTGTTGATTAAATTGTCATTTCTAGCAGAAAAACAACATATATTGTTCCCAATAGCATCCTTTATAGTCTAAACATCAACAACAAGTGATCCTTGCAGTGGTGTTTAATGAACTATAAGGTTTGTGGTTTCCCAATGCTGTTTGTTAAATTATAAACAAACTAGACCATTAATGCTTGTAGGAATACTAAATATTTACCTTAACTGCTGTATATTTGTCAGAATAGCAACTGAATTAACCATAATAGGTGTTTTGAACCTATTTCAATGATTATATTAAACTGAGTAAAATGGATAAATTTTTTACAGATGTATTTGTTCATTTTAGAGCCTGGAGTTCATAAGAATAGTAAAAGAAGGACAATAAATATATTCCTTAAGATGAAGTATGACCTAGACAAATCTAAAGACTTTCCACTATCCATGACAATGTGTGAATGACCCTGTAGGCCATATAAATAAATCTCATTGGGAAAAAAAATGTGTTACAAATGAACAGAACATCCGAGTGACAAGCGTTCAACCTGGCTGATTGCTATGGTCGTTATTTGTGCGAACTGTACTGAATAAATGAGCTTGTAGTCTGAGAAAATATTGTTCCCAAATAACAGAGGCAAGAAATCATGTTATGTTTCCTAATATAGTGATTTTTAAAGCCACCAATCATCTGATGTAAGACATTGATAGTTGATCAAAGGTATGTTCTGATTTAGGATTGTGGCAAACACTCAGACAAAAGAAGTACATTGTAGCAAAATGATGATCATCAGAACACAGACTCCTAATCCTATGATGACATGACTGAAATAAAATTGCCTATTCTCTTATGTAATAACTCTTAAGCAATGTGTTTTTAATTGTATTGACTTGCAACTTGTTTTACCCATGTGCAATGTCTATAGAAGACAAATGAACAAATGATGAGATAATTTGTACTAAAAAAACAAGAAAATGAGACTTGAACCCCTCCCCCAAAACACAAAACTTAACAATTGTTATTGCTCTAATGTTGTTTGACCTGTTACTTTCAATTATCAGCTCATTATCGGGTTCAAAGCTGGGGTTCAAATACATTCCATGTAAAGTTGCAATCATCTCACACATTTTTTATGATAATATCTAATTCAATTATTTGTTATGATTTCCCTAGAGACTATTGAATAGATTAGCATGAAGAACAATGACTTGTACGGAAACATTCCTCATGTAATATACATTTATTCTTGTCTTCAGATCCAGATAAAGCTATAATCTCTCTTTGTTTCCACATTTCATTAAAATGTTTACACTCTATTATTGATGAAAATAAAAAATGCACTGACGTGGATCATGCTAGTGTTACAAGTCTTGGAATTCCAGTCTTCAGTTCAATACAACTGATATGTTAACAGCCAATTTTGAAACAATCAAGAGTTAACACCTGAAACAGAGGTTCTAAAATATGATAGGTGAAATTCTAGTTCTCATTTCATATCTTTGTACAGACATTGCAAAGCAAAGTAAAAAACCAATCTGACACTATTTTTTTCTGTGGTCCAATTCATTTTCGTATGAACCATATCTGCAATTTAACAAAATATTTTCTAAAACAACACTTTTGCTGACATACCTACCCAATAACTTCAATGTTAACAGGCAACACAATATTTTTATCACTATTTGCCATAATATTATATGTAATATGTATTTTTATACAAAAGGCAGGCATTAAATAGATACAAAGCATATCTTAGTTTATTGCAAAGTTATTGGCAATAAAATGCCCAAGACATCTTGCAAAGCAACACAATCCACAAGCATAAATGTATACATGGGAATTAACTGAACCTTAATTACTTTAAATAGCTTGAACTAAACCTTAATTGATTATATTTCATGACATATGAGTAATACACAAGATAGATTATGATTCATATATATGAAACACTTCCTCAGATGTTCATGCAGTGGCACACCTACACAATTAATGAATGCACAAGAAAAATTAATGAAATAAACAAATTCACACCTGAACAACTAAGAAGTAACACTTCAACAATTTGCTGTTGCTGTTGTTAGGTCTTAAGTCGTGCTAACAGTCTGGGTCATATGACAACTTTCTTAACTTCTAATACATGGAGGAAGACCCCAGGGGTTACAACTGTTTTACAGAATCACTGACCTTCCAAAAACCACTTTAAGACAGCTTCGAAATACATGTAGTTTTTCTGGTCCCAGGTGGAATTCAAACTAACAGTAATCTGAACTGATTCATCAGATTTCAGTACATTGAACGGCTGATATAGTCAACACATCAATAGATAAAGAGAGATTTCCTCAAAGAATTAAATAATGCATGGCGGTGCCTTTGTAGCTGCACTATCAGACAGCATGTGCAGTAATTTCATACCTTATACAGTGTTTGAAGTAGGATTTTTAGATAAGTAGATTACAGGATTAGAAATGAAATATGAATCAACAAAATCAATATTTTTCCACATTTTCACAATCACAAAGTCTGCCAACAATTTCTTCTGTAAGATAACACCATAATTTAATTTAACACAGCCTTATCTTTAACAGTGGTATGTTATCAGCAAATGTTGGCCATCAAGAACAGAACTTTCTTCCACTTTTTCAGCTGAAGGATTCCTTAATTGGATGGATTACATCCAACAGGAAGAATCCAGCTAAATTAAAGGGGGCTGTTCCAATAATTTTGAAACCAGCTGACAAAAAATGATCTATCGCTCACAAATGTGTAATAACTACAAACATGTAGCATATGTTACTTCAGGGCCTACAATTTGTAACATACAAGGATATGTAGCATTGCAATGTCACACCAAACACATGGACTGCAACAAGTTGTCAAGGAAAATAAATGAATAAAATTTAGGTTTTATTCCTGTTTTCAACAGTATTTCAGTTACATACTGGCAGGTAGTTATAAAACTACTTTATAATTATTCATGATGATTGCAAGCCATTGTAAGCTTAAAAAAATACTCAAGACAAGATATAATTTATCAGCAAATTGATCAATCAATATCTGACGTTTCACATTATGGCTTATGTTTGGGGACAGACCAAGTCCTCAAGTTTCTTTGATTTTTCCTTCATTTACAAATTCTTTTATAATTCAAACAAACAATAATATTATATAACCAATATACAAAATTTCATTGACTGAAACCATTAATTTTCAACTAATACAATATTTTTTTCATTCAAGGTTTAACATCGCACCAACAGTCAGTCATTTGTTGAATTTTCCAGCTTGAACACAGGAAGAAGTTCACCTTTGCAGTTCATGATTTAATGAGCATTTCAAGCTAATCAGGAACTATTCAAGAACAGCTCTTGATTATTTCTTGGATGTGGTTCATGACCACTTAATGAATGGATGTGGAACATTGTAAAATTCATGAATGGTCCTAAGATCTGCCCTTGCAAAATGTAGTACATGATTTCCTGAGCATTTCAAACCAATCAGGAACTGTTCATGAACAACTATTGATGAACTATTTCAATCATTTTTGTCCATCAACATTTGACTTGAAAGATTCATGATCCCAATTCTTCCACAGTTCATGAACTGCTATTTTCAAGAACCATTCAAGAATTTGTCTCAATTAGCAATCATGATTTTTTATGACTTTGCCATGAATTTTGGATGTGAACTATCCATGAACAAATCATGAATAATTCATGAACTGTAACAATTCATTTCATATAGGTAGACATACACCTGGGTAGAACGACTGACCTCCATAAGCTAGTTGGACACAGATTTTTCAGATATGAAATTTGGCCCCGAGTGGATTTGACCTGAATCACACCACTGAGGGTCTTATGTCAGATACCATAACCACTCAACCACAGAGGCCCCATTTTATTACAACATGCAAAATAATAAACATATATTTTCAAAGGAAGGCAATGTAGGGAAATATACGAGCAAAAACATATCAGAAGTATAAAGTCAGATGACATCTTAAATTTCAAACAGTTCTAGTAAATGAAGTTTTATGGAAAATTGTTGACAAAAGCTCTCTTCACTACATGATAATAATTGCGTGAGTGAATGCTTAATTAAATACATAAATGTTCAACAACAAATAATTTACAAGATAAAAGGCAAAACAGGAACTGTGAGGAAGCAACTGTGAAAATTGTTCAAATGAACACAGCCAGCAAGTGTTGAATATATAGACAATATATATATCTTTAAAGTCAGTGTTCCCACTCTCGTAAAATCTTGCGTAAATCAGGTAACAAAATCGGAAATCACGCAACACATTTTGATCTGGTGCAAGATCACATGTGAACGAATATATTTCGAGACAAATCGCCGATTTTCCAGTAAACCACATTATGATTTCTAGAGAGAAACACGATAACCTTTCTTGTTTGCTCGTATAAAAACTTATAAATCTAAAAACAAAACACTTTGATTTGTATGTGTATATGTATGTTGTTTTTTTTTAAAAATGCTCATACCTCTCCCCCCCCCCAAAAAAAATACATGAACTTTTCTTACCCCCAGATTTCAAACCTAAGGGGTAAGCTTACCCCCAATTTCAGAAGTGGGAACACTGAAAGTATATGCAAAACCTTAACCTTGTTTCCATTGAGTTTTTGTCATTCAAGACTTAACAAATAGAAATTAAATTAGCAGAACCCTGTACCAATAATCACATGCAAAATATCAAGTAAAATCTATCTTTATACTTCAAAATAATCAATAGATTGTTCTATCATAAGTTATGATTCATAACATTTTGTATGCATTATTTGCTTACATTGTTGAGAATACTTAAAATATGACTAACTGTCAACAAAGACAAACACTGGTATATACAAAACCTTTTATCATACAAATAGAGGAAATATCTCCTATAAGCCAAACAAAATTTTCCGAAACTTAAAATGTGTACCAAAGAAGTGGAACAAAGACTGAGTTATTACAAGATGCACATATCTGGTCTGTCCAAAGAACATATTTCTGTGAGTCATCAAACCAACAAGATACAAAGATACATGTATACACTAAATAAAATACCAGAATGTCAAATTGTGTATCTTTGGCAAAGATATCAGATATCTCCAATTGCAAAAGGAAGAGGTATCGGTACATAATATTAAAATATCCTGTTCATTTTAATTCATCAATCTTCATAATCTGTTGAAAATTATTACCCAAGAGTCATTTCTAGATTCAGAACAAACATGTACCAGTCTCTCCATGTCTATCTGAAAGATGCAAGTTCAGCGTTAACCTCTCAAACTAAATGTACTCTTAGAGTTTTATATAAAACCAACTGAACAGTTTGATTGGAAATCCTATTTTAGAGTCATTCCTAACATACATTTCCCAGACTGTCTCTGCATGCTTAAAAAATCCGATAATAACCAGTCTGCATGAGACATAAATCTTAATGGACTGTCGTGCATTTGTCAAATTGATGAAGCAATTTGTTTCCAATTTCTCATTTATGCTTACAGAATGTGTTTGACAAATTGCACTTACACAGACATAAATATCAAACAACTGAAGATCATTGAATCAACTTATATAATCATCAACATTATTTATTGGTAACATTTCGTACTTTGAACATGATGGGATGTTGTTCAATAAATCCCCATGAAGATCTACCATTAGATTTTTTCTGAATCAATCAAATTATTTCATGTCGGATTCGTTCATTTTTTACTCGTTTCTGATCAATACGGGGAACATTTTTTTCTTGAAGAAAACCTTTTGAGAGTGACAAGACATCAGACAGTAAGATGCAAAACAAGCAATTTTAAATTATTTAGACATTACAACTTAACTTTAAATACTGAAAACATACAAAAAAAACAGGAAGAAACCAATGAAATTACCAACTGATCTGTCAGTTGTAGTAGATTGGATTTACTGGAACCATTCATGGGGGCCACCATATCCAGGAAAAACAAACGCAGATTCGGTAAAACGTAGCAACAACAATAAAACAAACTAAATAAGAAATATAACTCTGAGAATGTTGGGGATTTCTATCTCAGTAAAAATTCACTCCTTTCATTTTAATGCTGAAAAGAAACACATGTACAACATTTAGCAGAAGATATTTTTAATCAGACAAGTAGGATTTTCCCTATGATTTTAAGAAGAATCCAGTTAAGAAAAAATTATTACAGAAGAATACAACCAAACAATCAACAATTTCCCAGGCCGATCAATTTCTAGATAAAAGTCAAACTCATTTTCTTGACAAAACTCTCAGACTCCTCAAGTATTACACAGGACTTATTCTACACTAACAATGTCATTACTGATGAACACAGGGTCTACTTCATCAAATCTTTGTCTCAGCACACTCTTGTAACAAATTTACAGCTGTGCTAGGATTTAGAATTCCACTGAGCTCCAAAATATCAGGAAATACACCATCAGGTAGAGCAAACTTAATTTACAACTTCAACTCATGAAATATAAATGTACTTTAGAATAATCTCTTTTGTTCAAATGTTTTAGCTAAAAAAATCAGCATTTAATGTGATAGGTACTCGCTAGCAGTAGATTACCCATTTGTCCCAGTTTCAAAACAAACAAATGGTACCTCAGGCTAATAACTAACCATAATTATACTGTTGAAGGAAATTAAGAAAGATTTTCAGTAGAAGGGACAATGCAATAGATTGACAATTGACATGAGGCATTTTTTGTTTTTCATCCTTCGGGAGCTTAAGTCCGGTTACAAGCAAAATTTAGATTCTTAATCAAGAAAGGCAATTTGAACAAAAAACATGAAGTTTGGGGGCAAAAATGGGACAAGAATTAAAACAAATGCTGTAATTGTTTTGAGAAATTCTAGTTTTTGGCTTGAGGGAAAAGAGGTTCCTTTCTGGCTCACCTCAAATGAAAAAAAGTCCTCTTCATGTCAGTCATACCACTTAATCTTACAAACTTATGGATCATTACCCTAGCGAAATGCAAATCATGTTTGATGATTAAACATGTTTGATTATGTTATAACATGTTTTTCATCAACTTGATCATGTGCACTGATCATGTCCAAATGGACATGTTTGAACATCAAACATGATCGTTCGGAATCAATATTAAAAACTGTCTTTGAAATATAAAACTCCAATATCTTCTGTATTTATGCACATTTTATTCGAAAATAAATGGTCAAATGCAAGTATTTATGATAAATTTTGTTCCCAATATATGATCATGTTTGACTGTGTATAACTATGTTTCATATCAAACATGTTTGAACATGTTGACACTTTATATCCGAAAAAACCCCATCCGAATCATATACACTCAACATTTCTAAACAGGATTTTACTTCTGATTCCATAAGTATCTTAATTTATTTTCATTCATTTGCAACTAACCTATACTAGAGGAACACTTAAGCATGATTCATGAATCAAAATGTCTTTATTATAATATTAGATTGTGTAATACTAGCGATGACTTCGTGTATAAATACGGATCCGGCCTCACTGTCAACACCGTCCTCCATGACACCACAGCGACACAAGTAAATAATCAGATAATAAATCGATAAATGCATTTGTCCAGCGATCTGATGTTTTTACTTGACAAATAACGCGTGCCACTTTGGTTGCATCAAATTAAAATGAAATGGTCTATTCAACACGACGATGGCGATATTAGCAGGAAGTTATCAGATGCTACTTACACTGCTTCCGGTTAGAAAAGCGCGGTCTCATGCAGACAAATATTTTCCACCTAATGTAAGTAAAATTACACTTTATTTATCTTCTTGTAGCTATTTTCTTGCATTGAATTACGATTTGAATTATAAGCGGTGAAGTATGCAATACCACTTATGAATCAAAGCTTTTTTCAGGTGTGGATAAATTTTGTCATATGATTTCGCGACCTTGAACAATATGTTGAACATTGAACCATATGCAGTCGGCATGCGATGGGATCCTAAACATTGATATAGTATTGAAAACAAATGAAATAAAAAATACCTCATTATATAGAATAATACATTGTATATATGCTAGGTATGCCATAAGACGTGGTTTGTTTCTAAAAATAGATCTTAGTACGCTGAAAATGACGTCATCTTATATCAAGATATATCAGAAATAACTGGCATGGTTATTTTATGATTTGATAGAACTGTTCCTTTATTAGCTTTCTGTGAATGTTCATAAAGAGTACCAGAAAACTTGAAAATAATTTTATAGACAGATATTTAAGGACTTGGTTAATAGTTCATATCACTTATGAATTATGTTTTTTTTATTAAAATCTTTTAACTTTTGGAGAGGCTTATTGTCAGTGGGGGTTGAGTAACGTCACAAGTGTCCCATTTACAACAAATCTGATCATACTACTGAACATAAAAAATATGCTTGCTAGAGCCAAGTTCATTAATAGAACTTTAGTTTCATTTGGATCTATTTAAGATCATTATTATTAAGAATTAGTATCTTGCATAATGATATATTATGTATTTTTAGATTTGTAACAATGTCACAGTAGGAGAGCATTCTAGACAACTATGAAAGAAAATTGGAATTCAGACATGTTAGGAAAAGATAGACCCACAAAGTTTAACTGTAACTGAAGTGGAAAGCAACCTTGAAATCCTCAACCTTGAAAGAATAAAAAAAATGCTTTTGACACAGTGGAAGTAGGATTGACACAATTGACACAGATGAAGAAATCAACATGCATGGTGCCACAGGCAAACAAAGATTCGCCAGCAAAACCAAGATTTGACATTTCTAAGTTAAAAAAAACTAGTGAAAAAATATTTTGACTGGACATGTTTTGATAATGTTTTTCGCTTTGGAAAAGGGCCATCATGGCCCTCTTGTTTGTACATAGATGGCTAGAAAGGCTGCCTGGCAGATTTTTTAAATGAAAATACTGTTTCTTGTGTAACTATGGCTGATCATGTTAAGCATACATTTTGTTGAGCATACATTGTTTCTTTATTTTTACTTAATCATGTTTTCATAATGTTGAACCATGGCTGACCATGTTATTTTAAACTGTCATTTTTGTGGTAGACCATGGTTACAGACCATGAAAAAGCATAGTTATAACATGGTTAGAGACCATGAGAAACCATGGTCAGAGACCATGCTAGTGGCCATTTAACAAAATATGGTCATCCATGGCTAACATTGATCTGTGGGAGCATGGCAGTTCATGGTATGTCATGAAAAACCACGATCCATTTTCACCTAGGAAATAATCAAAATCGTTTTTGACACAGTACATAAAAATGAAATTTTGCAATAATTGTCACTATTTCCTAAAATTGTTGGTCATACATGTTAAGATGATTGTTTTGATACCTGTTTAAACATTCATGCATATGTTCTAATATGTTCAAAACATGTTCAAAAACACATTCATATCATGTTTCAACATGTCCAAAAAACAACGATAAAACATGTTTTAAACAATGTTATGACGATTATTCTGATACTGATCAAACATGTTCAAACATGATTGTCATCAATGTCAAAGCAACATATTTAAATATGTTCAGAAAATGTTCTTTGAAATCATGAAACATGATTGACCACAATCATCTTTGATCATGTTGGATCATGGTGCCATTTCACGCACATGTTCTAATATGTTCAAACATGTTCAAAAGACAGTCAAATCATGTTTCAACATGTCCAATAAACATGATAAAACACGTTTTAAACATGATAAAACATGTTTCAGTCATGTTGTTTTCGCTAGGGTAATTATCACACCAAGCTAATTCAGATCAAGCTTGTATTAAATATCAATCTATTCAAAGAGATAGGAAAACAAATGAATCAATTAAATACATACAATATGGTCATTAGTCACATCAGATGTCACTGAACAAGGATTGACATTCCAGTAACTATGACTGGAAACTATTCAGAGGTTATTATTTTTTGTATCATCTTGGTTTGATCATTTTCCATTTCTATGTCATTGCAGTGACAAATCACACACACACACAGGTGTGCAAAGTTTAGTTGATGTTATATCAGAGATTTTAGTGTCAAGACAATGAAATCTGACAAAATGTATTCAACATGAAATAGATGATAGAAAAATACAATTTTACCATTTTATTAAAATGAGTACTAATCATTAATTCATTCTGATGCATAAAAGTAAATAGAATACATTGACTATGTAATTAGTTTGGGTTTTACACAGCAGGCATTAAGCCTAAACAATTTTCCTAGATCCTATACTTCAGTACTGGCCTTATAATTATTTCAACAAATGGTCAATTAAAAATCTCTATGAGAATGATCATTTATTGAGGACATTTAATGGCCTTATAAGCATCTCCTTCTGCCAAACATCATAAAGAACAACTGTGCAGTCCCTCTGGGTTTTTAACTCAGGAACCCAAGGTTTGATGACCAAATGCTCTACTTATTGTGCTGAACAGTCCATGCTCTACAAATTGATCTAAATAGATGGACTGAACACAACATAATTGGATTTATAGTGACTCCTAATTTGTATCTTGGTATTTGTAATTCAGTTATGAAATACATGTGCTTAAATATCAATACTGACAGTTAAGTCGCTTTATATACCACATTTTTTGGATAATATACTTTATATTATTTACAAAGACATTTAAAAACTGTCATGTCAAAGATCGCTGACCATAAGCAAAGTATGAGCAGATTGAATCAAGTGAATGATTGTCATGTTGACCAATGGTTCATGATCAGGATGAATCCTTCATTCATTTTAGTGCTCCAATAATAAGATAATTATCACTTTCACTGTCTAGGTGAGGGCAAATTGCAACTTTAATTACTTGCATAAATAATATAGCACATAAAGTGTTATGACACTCATATAATGCAGTAGACATATTGTCATCATTCATCAAAGTAATAGCAACATGGAATGCAGGTTAACTGCCTAGACAAACCTTACAGTGACCACATGAGGATACAGGAATCATTCTAATACTAATAAAATTGGACAGAACATTAACTTTACTGGACAGATAAAGGTTGTAAAGTAGCCACTGGAATGTAACAAAACTGTCCATCTTAATTATTACATGTATTGACCATATATGGTTTTACCTCCAGTCAACACTGAGAATCATTGAAATAAAGAAATAATATTTACTGTATTAATAATCACATAAGTGACAAAAAATTACAAGTTGATGATTATTCTACAATGACAGTTGTCATTATTCAACAGTAACATAAATATAGCACTATTTACATAAGCCCTCAAGTCGTGTTGATGTTATGCTTTTACACATAGAGTTCTAAGGCATAAAAAAATTAAGATTTCTGCTAACCCTATCTTTCTGCCAACCCTAAACCTTTTTTTGTCTTTAATCCCTTGCCTCATGATCATACTTTGGACTCTTCAAAATTCAAAGCAAATATATAAAACATCAATTTATTTCAGAAAATTAGATTATTTCTGGCTGTCAAAGTGGAAAACATTGTAGTGAAAGAAGCAATGACTTCTTTTGCCATAACATTTTCAAGAGTCGTCTGCTTCAGATGTGAGGAAATGTGGAATTATGAGGCAAAGGGTTAAAAAAGCTCTGCCAGTCTGTAACTGACCCAAAATTTTGGGGGTATGTTAGCAGAAACCAGGTATTCATTTTTAAACTTATAAGTATTGTTTGAGGTGATTTAACCCAGTATAGAGGGTATCATGGACCAGTGATAATAAAAAATGATAATCAGATTGATTAAAACAACCCCAATTAAATTCTGCTTACAATTTTACTATCAGTAGGGTCCCTTATCTCCCTGTTGGTACACAAGCATACAAATATTACAATAATCTTCATATTTTAACTACTGGTGTAGGGGAGTATAACCCATAATTGAATGAATCATTCAACAATCATTTAGGTAATGAATATCAACCCTATTCTACCAGAGATATTAAGCTGAAGTACGACAAACAGATTCCTACAGACATAGAAGTATGATATATCACATATTAAGTCACAGTTCCATTATAAATAAAGAAATTACAATCAACTTCTGAAGGAAGAGTTCAATCGGTATTACAAGTAAAGCCTTTTAGCTGGAACAGAACAAGAAAACATAAATACTACACAGACAAGTCTATCAAGGGAGCTATTTCAAAATCTACTTATCAAATAGCAGTCAATAGATGAGTATCTTTGACATACAAGCTCTAAAATGCTACCCAAACATATCTGATCACAAAAAAATGTTTTATTTGAAGTACCCATCTTAATGTTACATAATCCTTTTTTAATACTTATTTACATTAAAAGCAGTAAAAATCTTTTTTAAATAAAAATTTGAAAAACGTTATCAATTTCTTCATTCAATGAATATGTAAACTGACTTGAACATGACATCCTTCACATTTTTGAAAATTCCTTAGAAGTCAACATGCTCTAAATGTTGTTGAATCCATGTTATATTTTTCTTTGATCTGTTTGAGATTATAAACTAATGAGATTCTACTGAATGTATAGGACATGCATGCTATGTTATTTGCTATTTGTGCATTAAGTAAATTTTACTCAAATTTTAGATACACAACAATTGTATGAGTTTTACATTGTGGTTTAATTGAAAACAGACATTTTTATCTCATAATGATAAAGGCATGAATCAATCAATGTGCCACATGATTAAATGATTGATTTAAATATGTACCTACCTGCACATGTATTTGTTGTAACACACATCAGTTAGCACAGAACAATGGAAATCATGTAATAAGTTATTTCAAAAAGGCAATTATTTCGTAATTTTTAACAGACACCATAACACATTCATGACATAGTTTAAAACATTAGAATTCAATAATCAGTTATTTTTCAATATTTCCTCTTAATATTTCAACTTGACAATGAGATTTAATCTCAATATTAATTAAGTTTTTTTAAGGTTCAAACAGGGACCCTATTCAGAAGAGGTTCAATAAATCATGAACTTTCCGAGAATTCAATTGTTCAAGAACAAGCAATAAACAGTTCATAAAAGAAATTCATGAATTCAAGTTAATGAACAGTTCAAGAAGGTTTTAGGACTGTGTGGTGTCCATAAAGGTTCATCAAATGAACACATTTATGAACAGCTGAGAAATTCTTAAAGAACTGAAAGAATTTTTAACATACTCAAAACAAGCATGACAAAGTGTTTGTGAACATTTGAAGAACTTTTGAAGAACACAACTTAAGTCTAAAAAGAAGGTATTACTAAATATTAAGCAAAAGACATTAATCAAACAGACCTTGACCACTATATTTACCAATAAATATCTTAAGCTACAACAAAATCAGAAATGCAAGTAATTAATCATTTGTAATGACTTTACTACATTCATTAAAGAAATCTTGTTAAAAAGAACTGAATCATGTTTGTCTTAATTGATTTGTAATTGACAATTTATAGGCTTGATTAATTCAACATGGATAAGATATTTAATAATCAATTTACAAAACCATGTTCTAAATCAATACAAACTATGTATTTTAATTGCTTATTCAAATATTTATGTGGTACAGTGGCTCATTATCAATCAGCTGAATGATAGATGAACCATCATAATATGATTTTAAATGACAAATCAATAAATCAATTAAAATTTGCTCAAGTCATAATCATATGATACTTATAACTTTATAACATCTTAAATATTGCTCACCTAATTTATTATCAATGATATTTAAACATCAATAAAACAATTTAAGATGGTTTTAAAAAGAATACTTCATTCGTTACAGAATTTGGACAAGAACTTTGGTTGAAACCATCGGACATATATTATTATTAACCATTGATATAAATAACATAAATGAGCATACCAACATAAGACATCAAAGCCCTAAATTAAATTTTGTCAGCAATAAACATGATTCAAATTAATACAATGAGAGTTTTTGGATGTTGGATTTGAGCATCGGACTCCAGATCCCACAGGTACTCAAGGTCATATGTTTAATTTCTGTTTGACTGAATATAATGCTACTGGAAATATAAGACAGATAAATCTCAAATCACATCAGAACAAAAGTAATAAAGAAATTCATAGAATATATTCATATCTCTGATTCCCTGACAAACAAATCTTATCTTGTTATATGTGTTGTTTAAACTACAGCCGGAACATAATTAGATTTCTTTCCCATGGGTGTTAACAGACATTTTCTATTTTTCTTATAATATTGGATCTGATATACAGTGATATACTTTCAAAAGGATTCTCAAGCAGTTCCTGTTCCTTGGAATTCAACACACGTATCACCATAACAAAGAAGCAGTAATTACAGATATAAGAGATATAATTGTACTTTATGATGAATCTGTCATCACATTCATCTTTATCTTCACAGGGCTGTGTAAAATAATGTCACATGGATGACACACAAGCCGCCCCTTGAGGTATTTAAAAGACACCAAAGGATTCCTGAATTTTCCTCCGAACTGTGAAATAATTCCATTAAATGTGTCACAGATTTCAAATTAACAGAACAAAATGGAACATTACACCACAATTTGATGCCAGGCTGTAATGATACATTATCTTTCATGGTCATAGTCAAGGAAACCAGACAAAATGTGAACACATTTATTTATGGAGATAAATGTTAACTTCATTTAATTCTGATTTCATGCAAGTTCCAACAGAAATAATCGGTACAAGTGTCTAAATGAATTCTGTCCAGACATGGCCAGACTTTGCCTGGTAAGACCACTTTTTGTTGATTTTTCATTAAATCTCAGACATGCCGATTGTATTTTTAAAATTCATGTATTTTTAAAATTCATTAACACATCACTATTTTGTTGTTGGTAGTTGCCAGTACTTCCCTTGCATAATGATTCTCACCTCTAATTGTTGTCATGAACACTGCAAAAATGATGACCCCCACAGAAATCATGTGGATTAATTGGTTGTTTTATTTTCTCCCCCCTCACACCTATTCGATTTTTTGTAAGAAAACAGTGGCCTAATTGAAAGTACCAAGTTTTGTTGTCTCTGGCATTAAACAGAATCATGCACTTAATATACCAGAATACAGTAAAACCTCAAAAAAGAAACCATCTTTCCCCTGCGAAAATTTCATGAACAGTTCAAGAAATAGTCTCGGATAGTACAGGTACAAAAGAATAGGAAATGTTCCTGAAATTGCCAGAACAGCTCAGTTACATGTTAAGAAACCTTAAGTGAAACCAATATTTATGAACATAATGTTCTTTAAATGTTCCTGATGGAAGTTCAAGAAACATTCTTGAACTTTATTTCAAGAACAGTTCTAGTACAAATGTTCCTAAAAAGTTCATTGAAATTTTCATTTAACATTTCTTAAAATGTTCTTGAACAATTTAAGAATATTTCATGAACACAAGTTCAGGAACTACTAAGGAACTAATCTAGAACACCAGTTCTTAAATAGTTCAAGGAAAGTTTTGTACTATTCAACATTTCTTAAGAATGTGTTTGAAAAATAATACTTGACATGTTCTTAGTCAATATTTAGCAGTAAGTTTTGTAAACCAACAGGCCTTTTGGACTAAAGATAATTGTGAAACATATCAATTAATGTTTTGAACTTGTATACCCTCTATGAAAAATATGTACTGAATTTGATCTGAGTTAATTTTTGTTGAAAACTTGTCAAAATACAGGCTGAATTATTGATGAATATATGCTGACACTCAGAAAATACAAAAGCTGAAACATGTCTGTAGCACAAATTCAGAAAAAATTCAGCCTTGTTATGCAGGGTTTTCCCTAAGATTCTTCACCCAAGGGACCCCAGGACTCGCATAACAACTCAATGCTAGTATCAGCAAAGCTTTTACAGCTTTAGTAGGACAATGATAAAGAATTGATCTTAATAAACTCAAATTACCACCATACTTTGTGGTGACTTCAGACAAGATGAATGCGGGAATTCAGCAATTTTCAACCTTTCAATGGAAACATTACTAAACTATAGTTATAAAACCACAGGTCGAGTGGTTATTGTCTCTGACTAGAAATCACTAGCCCCTCACCAATGAGAAATCAAATGCCATCCAGGACCAGACAAAATTCACATTCAGGGAAGCTGACAAGCTAGCTTGAAACCCAGTTCTACCCAGGTGTATGCCTGAGATATCCCTTCATCATTAAAGCTGGGAAGTTGTCAAATGCCCAAGACTGTGCAACTATAAACCCATTAAACCACAGAAAAGCAGTTATAAAACCACATGTCAAATTTAGTGTTATCAGAGTTGCCAGCCATCTGATTGGTCGATCACATAATTCAAAGATTTGGATTGGTCGCAGATATTACATTGTTTTTTTTTATCAACAGTCCTCAAGTGATTTTGAATACAGATTAAGTCAATACAATCCATGACAAATTCATAATGAGAATGTTTGCTCATGTTTTATCCAATAAAATACATACAAGCATGGGCAGTTTGATTATTTCATATAATAAGCAACCAACAGGTAGCCATGGAAACAAGGTTTAAAAGATTAGAAATGAGCTAGATTATATTTACATTAAATCCAAAATAATGATTCAGATGTCCATTACTGGTCAATATTCAATTAAGGACCAAATGTAAGGCTTTGTGTTTAGATCAATTAATCTTGAAACCTGACCAGGGTAATATCCTGAACCTAAAAGCTCAGCCACGTGGCCAGTCAATGCATGACATGTTGTCTTTTCTCTGACACCTGACAGAACTTAAGGACCTTCAGTGCTTGCCTTGGATTAATTCAACACAACAATATGGCACAATAGATATAAAAACAGCAATGAACCCCCTTGGATGAAAGAAAAAAAGTTTACCTGATCTGTGACTTACAGGAAGTTTCAATGAGTCAAAATTCATCGCAAACAAGCACAGTGTAAGAAAATCAACATTAGGACCGTCATTCATCAGGGACCACTTAATGAGACTGATACAAGATAATATAGCATTGGCCAAATATGTTTATGACAAGAACAGTAGAGGTTACTTTCATGACAGAGTCATAATATTCTAAATGACCATAAGTGAAATTATGCAAAGTGAAATCATGTATATTTTTAAATCTAACATTTAAGTCTATATGAACAAATATCATTAAGCTTAGAAAAGAACAGAAAATAAGCTGTGAAAAATCACACAATACAGTACAAATAACATACTTTTGAAACCACAAAAAGACCATGATTATCTACATTTTTAATCATAATCTAACAAAATCTTCATACACATGGTACTTCAGACATGAAAGAAAAGATATAATTGTCAACAAACAATGGATAAAGAAGAATAATTCCAACCAAAGCAGATAAGGTGATGTGACCCTCATTAAATCAAACAAGAAAATAAATTGAAGAAAAAATAACCCAATATTGTAGATCAACTTAAATAATCACCACTTAACGCCTACTGCCACATA
Source organism: Lutraria rhynchaena (assembly GCA_008271625.1). Lineage (NCBI taxonomy): Eukaryota > Metazoa > Mollusca > Bivalvia > Venerida > Mactridae > Lutraria > Lutraria rhynchaena. The sequence goes on from VIBL01000114.1 coordinate 361,873, forward strand.
TTTATCATTCCTAAAAACCCATCATTTTGGGCAGTAGCCCACATTTTTTGGCAGATGCCCTAGCTGAAAGCATTATATCCACTGACTGACTATTATCTATCATCATACAATTTATCTTAATCATATGCTGGGTAGAATTACATTTCTAATGTGTCTTTAATGAGGTCCTTCACTTTTATAAGTATCAAAATACAATAGGCACAATGTTTTGTTGTTTTATCAAAGAACTCAGTGAGAAATATCTTTGGGCTAAGTGTAATAATAAGGTGAAAAGGTTCTTTATATAGAGACTTAAGTGCAATAAGCAAGGTATTTATGATTTGTTTATTACCTTGTACACATATATGGAATATTACTAGATAAAACTTTCAGACCAATTTTCAGTCTCGGAACATGAAATAAGCATTAATCGTAAGCTAACATCAGTGTATTTTCCCCCAATATTCTGTGGAACAAATTCAGGCTCCATTACCATAGAACCATAAATATGCCATTAGACAAAACCGTACGTAATTTTCTTGTTTTTTCCTGTTTCACATTTTCTTAGAGACACACCATCCCCCCCAGTGAAACTATACAATTGATGTAAAGTATATGATACAAGCCACAGGACATTTAATCTAAGTTGTTAAGGTAAAAAAAAATTCAACATTTATAACTTAAAAGTTCTTAAAAATGAATGGTAAAATTTTAACCATTCATTCAGAATACAGTCATGGAATGAGACAGATCAAGTTAAATGTCTTGTTCAAAAAGTACTTTCAGTCACTTGTTAATATAGAACATAATTGAATCACACTTCATATCTAAAGCAAACATTTCACAAAAAAAACCTATTGGCAAAACAATACTCAACATTTGTATTGATCCCAATTCAAAATGTTCACCAATGTGTAAGACGATAAAACAACTGTTGATATTGTACAAAAAAAGAGGGAAAAACGATAAAATCTATACATAACACGAGCGACCTCAACTGACAGCAGACCAAACTGTTTTAAATTAAACAGATAGATCATTGTTTGTATTTTCAAAGACTCCAGGATTATAACAATAATGATACAGTAAATAAACATTCTGTGGTTCAAATGTCGTCAAGCTTAACTGAATTAATAGGTAAATAATTTGTTAAAACCATACCATTACTGATACACTAAACACCTTGATATTTCTACATTATTACTAAATTCAGTCAAATCCTTGGTTAACAATTTTTACCTAAGGTTGGGATCAAAAATTGGTAGCCACAATGTTCAAAACAGATTTCTTCTTTCGATGAAAATATGTGTTTTACAGGAGTTCCTGAAAGCTGTTCAGATTCCACATTTTTCAAACAGTTTCAAATAATTCAGAAGCAGTATAATTTTTTTTTGAAATAAGATATTCATATAATGGCATACAAGGTTTAATGTTTTTTTAATTATTGCCAATTGGACTTTCTGCATTCTGCATGAAAACAGACCCATCACGCTCGTATCACATTTCAGAGTATCCCTGAGCAAATTATGGACTAGGAGCATGCATCAGACAACAACAACCGAGATCATATTTAATCAAATAATCGAAACACAGAGCACACCTGTACAAAACATACCATATTCATTTCCTGGTCTCTGAAACAAACTACCAATTAAGGCATACAACAGAAGTCCCTGAGCTGCATTATCTTCAAATGGTGAACAATGGCTGACATGAACAAGTCCAATAAAAAACCAATTAGAAAGCATGAATGGAGGCATTATTACAAAATTAGACAAGCTCCTAGGAATACCTCTTGCAAACAGCAACTGGAACTTATAATTCTTTCTGGCTTGATTAAGATTTACGATAAGGGCCTGTGACAAACAACAAAGTGAAATTGAATCAGACAATGAAATCTTCAAAGAATACCGAGTGAAATAAATGAAGTTGACCAGGAGAAGGATGACTGGTTTCAACGTTGTTTCATTATGGTATGAGACAAGAATCCTTTTTTATTCAGCTTTGTTATCCACTGGGTTATTAATTCAGAGGATTCAGGAACAACTATATAAGAATGTGGCACATAAGCACTTGACCAATTCAACACATCAACTAATGTTCCAAAAATGTCTGTAAAAAAGGTAATGTTGCATTTTTAATCTAAAGTTTTTCAATAAAATACCACTTTAAACATTTCTTTTGCCAATCACATTCATCATGTGCCAGCTTTGAAATAATTCTTGGTAAACAAAAGACAAATGTTAAGTAAAGGTATGTATTAAAATTGATGAATGATTTCATAAAAATATAACCCTTCTAGTATGGTTATTCTAATGTCATTCTACTTGATTAAAGTATTTCGCAATGTAAAATCCTCCACTTGTAATTTTCCAGGATACATTCAACAATAAACATTATTTCAATGGTCACCTGACAATATAAAATCAAACAAATAAATTTGAGAAAACCTCAGAACAATAGAACTTTTGCTTTGGTCGGTAAAAACACATTATTGGTATCTTCATCACATTAAGAAAACTTAATACTGAAATTTTAATTAAATACAGTATCATTTATCAGTTTCGAAAATCACTGCTAGAGGATGGCAAATATTATGGAGCCTTATAAGAAATCATATTTTTTAATGTGGCATTGGTAAGTGAGACTAATATGCAAAACATTACAGACATAAAATAGTTTATTGTTCATTTTATAAATAAATCCTTCAGCAAACTGTACCTTGTAAATAGTATTTACGGTAATTTCACTGGGGAGGGCTTAAAATCTTGTCATGTCACTTATAGTACACAGAAACGAAAAGCTGAATGAAATATGTCACTCCTATATTGAAAATGTCACATATAATTACTTGTAAACTAGGAACAGAGAATCTATTTATTGACAATGTCTGACATCATGATGAAAATTACAATTTCCTGCAATACAACAACAAACAATGTTTGTTTAGTTGTTTTAAGAGATGTCACATCAGAGTATGCTAGCTTTGCAAGGACATTACCATACAAAGCCACAAACCCAGCTCGGAGACACCACCCATTAGTGGCAAACTATAACAGCAATTTAAACATGACATGAACTAGCTAATGGTTAACTTGTGTTGATAGGACAATTATTCTAGCATCCCATGCAGAGTTTTCACTATTTGGTATTTGTTGAAGCAATTAAGTATGTTTACAAATATTTACACACCAAATTACCAGCTATTTGCAAATCATTGTCTGACCATTACCAGTTATGTAGGTATACATCGCTATTCCAGGTCATTGAAATAAATACAGACAGGGGAATGTCTCCATAGTGTGGATGTATCACATTAATGATGGCACCATCATTTCAATATGGTGGGATTCAGGTAAAGCTTACATTTTAATAACATTACAGATACCATTTCCAGTAAAATACTGTCAAGCATAATCAATAATTCAGAAGCCAGTCACACAAAACTATCAAACTAATAGATGAACAGAAACACCAAAAGATGTTAACACCGCAACATTGACAAAGTCATCATTAACTGTAATTATACTGTGCCAGAAGGAAGAAATGAGAGTCTATCAGGCTGTTAACGCAGCAGTTTTACTAAATGTCATTGCACACGTAGTATCAGTAATTGTGGCCGCCAGAATACTTTCCATAGCAAAAACATATACAGCACTGTGAAATTTCAGCAATTTCAGCATTACTTGAATTTCACTAGGACAGCTTCCAGTAATCAAGGGTTCAATATTCAATCCTACAATACCAATAGCCACAGTACAATTACATTGTCCTATTTTTAGTGCTGAACAGATATAAATCCATATTACAAAACTTTTTGTGACACAAGTCAAGAAAAAGAAATCAATCTTCATTAACACTAACAAAATGAGGGTAGAACAGTGCCAATTCATTTACAATACTGTCATTGCAAACATCAGTTATTAACCATTTGAACAATCATATAAATACACAATGCTAGGTATTTTAAGCACAATAAATTGTCAGCAAATTTTCCAAGAAGAAAGAGCATCATTTTGACAAAACATTTAAGATGAAAAGTAGCAAAGAGTGCAATTTAAGTTATGAACAATTCAAGAAATACTGAATGAAGTAGTAATTGCAAGCTTCTGTAATCTTTTTAAAATTAAAATAACTACGAAAAGAAAATAATGATCTGCAAGAATTACCATTCTCAAGAGTAACACTTTAAGATCACTTAACTAAATTGGATTCCAACTTTTAATCTTTCACTGACAGCACAACTTCTAATGAAACATGAAACACTCTATTTATGTTCATGGAGCTCAATTACTTGAATGTTGCGCAATTTGCCGCTCTGAGAGCTTACACCTTTTGAAGCAATTGTTGAACAGCCATACAGGAACTTAGTACAAGGCCATATACTAAGAAGCAATGGTACAGCTTTTTTGAAGTTTCATAAACATTTTGATTTCACATTGTTCCTTAAATTATAAATACCGCAGGTGATATCACAGTGGAACACAGCAAAGTGTTGCATATCAGCACACAAGGTAACCTTGTCAACTTCATATCAACAAATAACTACAGCAGAGGAAGAGCAGCAGCTGTTACATATGGTAAACAATTTTATAGGATTGCCTGATGATGTAACTAATGTCGTGACAATCAGAGAATTGTCACCAAAATCTAATAAGTTCTTTTGAGTGGCAACCATCCAAACTAATGACTGAAATGGTTTGTCAGATGAAGAAATCTTATTCTGCCAAAATTACCGCAAATAATAAGCACAAGTGGATTCTATTACTGTGAGAGAAGCAAAATTGTTGTCATTACCAATGACAAGTAGGAACATTGATGTGAACCGTAAATCGTCTCTCTAAATTTTTTATACAGGAAACTTGCAATCAGGATTTTTTCAGACAATTCTCTCTGAAATCAATCGTGAGTACAAAGTGTAAAACAGCATGATTTACCTTACTTAAGGTGTCAAGCAAGAGATAGGCTTTTGGTAACATCAGCAATGATTACAGTAACTCTTGATTTATTATGTATGACTTTTGGTTGAATAAGTTTTAGTGTTGGAGATGATATTAATCATATTGTATATGTTCAGCTCCTTTAGTATTTTTTTGTTGGAAATATTGTGAATGATAGACACTTCTTCAGTGAAATTACAACCTTAATTCAAACTTTGATGAGAATTCTTCAATTTAAAGCACAATATTATGCAACATGTACTTTCAATCTATTAAGAAAGAAACCTACCCTTTAATTCCCGAGAAAATGAAGATTTAGTTGATTTAAAACTCAAATGTGCAAGTTATTTGCAATTTGTTATTATGAGATTAACCACTTTACTTTAACAGAATTCATTATTGAATGTATTGGCAATCATAACAATATTATATGATGGCAAACAAGGCATTTCACACACAAAAATTTTAAACAATAAATTCAAAAATGTTTCGAAGATAATTTTGTGAAACGCAGACATTTAAAAAGTGATGACGAGAATTAGTTTTTCATGTAAGTAACCGCTATGTTGAATAATTACAAAACCCAATAACACAAACTTTCAACATTGAATCAATGAGACAAAAGTTTATTTTTTTCCACTAAGTGAAGTATTCTTGTCTAGATCAAAGACTGTCAGAATGTCAATATTGACCCTTCAGACTGAAACCAATGATGAGGGCCTAAATCAAACATTATTATATTTGAACAACAAATACAGTTTTTGTCCCCATGATTGTTTGATACAGTCGCTGAGTCCTGTAATCCTACAATACATGACCTACTTTCCTACTTTCATTATTGTAAAACCAGATGTAATATTGTAATTATTATATTAATAAGATGGTTGCCTTTGAGAATTCAAGATTTACTTCTATATATAATACTGGCAGATTTGATTCTGATAATGGGTATACTGGGAAGAAATTATAAGGAAAGTAGATAACATTCCAATAAATAACAGAACAAACACTGAATTGAATAAAACATGAATTACATGGTGCAAACACAAGTTATTGGACTTACATTTTATAAAACATTGACATAAGTTGGTTGTTGGCATTTTAGATGACCTTGAATGCAATAATCTTCAAGCCATCATATGGAACACTGCGGATTGTCAGCAAGCCACATCCCTCCACCTCATGATTGACTGCCTTGAGCACTTAGCCAAGCTTGCAAGATTAGGTATGATATCTGAGTTTAAACTCCTCACAGTTTTATTACAGACTGCCCTTAGGTGGTACCCCCACAGGGAGATTGTGTTTTGTTCTCCATTTTTTGTATGTTTCTGACACTCTTTTGGGTGGGTTGACTGGATCATAAGACAACTAATCCACTGTCATAAACATACATGCAGGACAATATTGTCATAGTATCATAAAGTTTTGTCGCCACAATCTGGGTTAAATTTATCTACATTAAAATTTTTAGTTACTGACAGGGTTAACAAAAATTTAATATCCATCAATATCTCCACAGGAAATTAATACTAAACATTCAAGATAAAAGACAATTTGATATTGATTTAGCATGATAATACTTGATATCCTAGTATTTTTGTTACATACAGACATTTTATTGCCAAAAAATATGGGGCTAAGAGAATATAACAAAAAACACACGCCAGTCATAACTTCGTTTCTGTATTAATTTATTACCAGTATTTCAAGGTTTCAAGCAATGAAACTGGATTATGTCTTTTTAATCAAATTAGAAAAAAATCAATTTGGAACACAATGAATGTCTTAATATCATTGTAAAAAATGAAGATGAAACTTTAGCTTTCAGAAGAATGTATAATATAATATAATCATGAATATTGGAAATAAATAATGCCAAAGTTGAATGATCAGGGTTTTTTATCTGTCAATGTTGGATCGGCTGATTAAATGGTATAAATATTCTCAGACAAAAAATGTTACCAATTAATGATAAGGAAAGACTCATAATGAGCAGTTACTTGGATAAATAGACTAAGGGGACATGGGTAGTGTGGATAAGGGGTTACACAGATACTTAGGTAAAGCATAAATATAATCTGGATGAACACCTTTCACCCAATTTATGGTAATCAATACTGTGCAAATTTGATTTCAGGGTTTTTATCCCAATCAATCAAGCACAAACATTACACAGCTAGCTGGGTATCATTCTATCCATTTATATACAGATGTCAAGATATGCCGCAAACTGATGAGAAACAATTGCACTCTTTGTGACTGAATCATCCATGGTGATTATAAGTTTTGTAGGGCCAGAGATTACAGTATCAACAGGAAACTATTACAAATCCTTGCTTAAGGAATATAATGTGACTGATTAAAAAAAACTCACCACAATCAGCAAGCAAAGTCCATGACCACAGGAAATACATTGTACCACCTGAGTTGTAGGACATTTTGCTTTATCTAGTTAGATGATTAGGTACGAGTGTACATCAATTAAAAATTCAGACAGATCTTCATGGTTGCCCAGCTAATGACAATGTTTCCCTCCAAGGCGAGTTCTAATAATCACATTGAAAGTTTTATAATCAGTAAATGTAAATCAACAAGTGTCAGAAAAAATACAACACAAACCATGGGACCCTATTTTGTTAATCCTAAACAGAGACCAAATGTCCCGCTGACTTCCTGAAGTGGAATGGGAAATTGCTATTTCATGTTTGCTTATGCATAAATTACTGTGTTTTTATTGCGACAAAGTTCAATAGAGCCATTTCCTATCACAATATTAAAGTCTATTTTAGTGAATTAAGTTGTGCAAATGAATAGAAAATCCATTTCCGAAACATCCCGTTTTTGCTCTTCACATATTGCAGTACATTATTAGGTGCAAAAGTATCAACCAAATCAGATAACTGCAGAACACTTAATCAAACGGCAATTTGAATATAAAGTGTGTCTTAATGTTATATGCATAAATCTAAAATGCACAATCTTGCTGCATTTGCAAAACACAAGTATATGAATAAGTGCAACTGTTAAAATCTATACCTTGATTCTTTCATATAAGAAGTTATTCACAGAAATTATTGGAGTTAACTTAAGTAACAACAAACAGACAATAAGTTATTGAATAACTGTGACTGACATTATATCAACTGTCTGACATATTCACCCATGCAGTACAAAGTCACTGCTGAGCGTAGAAAATAGCCATGGCAAACCAAGATATTTTGACCATGGTTGACCTGAGCTATGATGTTCAAAAATAACTGTCAAATTTAAACCAATCACAACTTATGACACTTAAAAGTCTAATGACTGATTGTTGTCTTCACATCACATTTGATAAAAAAACATTCTTAAGTAACCATGTTCAAAAAATCACTTTTTGCGGAGAGCTATTGCATTATCAACAGCTCACAGGAAGATAGCATCAAATATCAGTTAAACCATTCAATACTCAATACTGTGGAATCCCATTTCAACATGCATAATAATGTATTAAAGCTTAAAAGATAATGTAGTTGTTTAAGTCTTAGAGAAGGTGAGCTCAAGCCGGTAATGTTTGTGGGGGACATGTTAACTATTCAACAAATATGACCACCCTGTATACAATCCTGAATTTATCAACAATGGCTATATTTTGGGATACAAATTTTCAATCAATGACATTTCAAATACTGTGCACATACAGTAATATGAAAAATGTCATATTATTATCTTATCTTTAACTTCAGAATGTAAGTATCTTGTTTAAATATAAACAGAGTAATCTGAAACGTCCTAGTATTATCATACTGATAATAGAACTAAACTGTGATAGCAACAACAATACAATTGAGGCCAAGCATTAGATGGAATTGTAAACCCTATGTACAGGGGTGTAGAAATGTTTTCATGAAGCCAGTAAGCTACTAAATGTAGAAAGGGGTCTGAGGTTTCCCCAAGTAGTGGGTGAAGGGGCAACAATTGTAACAATGGCACGAGGGTCTGCATAATACTGTAAAATAATGATAATTGTATTTAATTGACTATGAATTATTTGGCATATAATAAAGTGATACAAATATTATATTCAAATATGACTGACTGCTAATAAATATACAAACAGGATGTATGTAATATAAAAATGACATTGACAAATACAATAGGATCAATAAATATAAAATCATATGCTATATATATCACAAAGGATTCCAAAATCCATTCAAAATCCTTAAATTGGAAGCCAACCAAAAGATCAATTTTTTTAAATACAATTCACAGATAATAAATACTTGTTAATGGGGTGTGATCTCCATTCCACTGTTACATCATATTAAGTGTTATAGTGGAGGCATGCTAAGAATAAGGAAAGTCCATTACAGTGCTTTGATTGAGGGAAAGTAATGTTCAACTTCAAAGTATGAGTCACAACAGCATTAACCTCATAATAACAGACCTATGGTCACACTTCAAGAAATAATAGTACCTTAAATAAATATACTAAATATCATAAGTCCAGTTACATCTAATTTCTCACTTGACCTGTTGGAATGTGTAAACTTTTACAAAACACCTGGAAATCAACAATAGACAATCAAAGAATATTTATTTAGGATTATACTTCAAGAATTCTGCAAAGTACATTTATTAAGAAAATATTTTCCCACATGCCTTTTATGTCCTTATTTAGTTTCAACAACATTCACACTAAATTGCACAGTGAAATTGATGTAATACAATGACTTAAGAAGTCCAGATCATGTTATGAATAAATATTAAAAGTACGGTATATAAATCATGTAAAACAAATGTTTCTTTTCAAAAAGAAGTCAATCTTTATCAAAAGTAATTTCTCTTCACCAAGTATCCCAAGAGAGGTATTAGGTTACTATCTGGTAACAAAATCTGTTTTATGGTTCCCAGAATAAAATAGGGAGATTTTATTTTCATTTATAACTGTATTAAATGATATCATACCAGAAACACAAAACTGTATCCATGAATGGATGATTTCAACAAGTTATGCTGACAATTGTGTGAGTAAAATACAATCAAGGGAGACAATTTTGTCAAAACAGAAAAAAATATTGTGGTTAATCATTATATATAGATATACGGTACATTGTGGTTTTAAAATTTTAATGACCCACAAGCAATGAATATGAAATCTAACTCAGAGCCCATAAATTAATAAAGTTTTCTACAAAAAGCTGAATACAGGATATTTATGATATTTTCTGGTTAAAATATTTTTAAAACCTTAGGTACGCCACTCTTTATTTATTGCAAAATATAAGCACACAAAAATATGAATTGAATGAACATGAAAATAACATTAAATTATAAATGTGAGATCACAGGTCAATGTAATCATATACTGAACAATTACAGATGCATCAAATTTCAATCTCATGTCAGCCCCTTAAACCCCTGAAGTCCATGATCTATTATTAAAAACGTATAAATTAATTTGCAGAAGATTTATACTAGAATTAGGCTACAAAATATTGTTTTTTCTTGTTATACATCTGGCATCGCATTTAACAGACAATGTATGCCTGAATTAAAGATACAAACATCAAACAAACAAAGATTAAAGAAGCAACAGTTGGTATCCACACTAGATAACGATTTAGGTAAACACCACATCACTGATAAAGAAAATTGAGACAGAAATCCAAGCACTCTTCATGTCAGTGATTTTTATTGTCAAACATTTTGTTTTTTGAAATCTTAATGTTTTAGAATATGCAAATATGCTTATCAACACCATGACACTGAAATAAATCAATGCAGACAAGTTGCATAATGTTGTACCAAAAAAAACGCACTATGACAATAACACTATATCTTTGTGGAACCCAATAATGATTAGTTCCCTCAAATTCGAACATTGAGTATGAAATGATTTAATGCTCAGATCAAATGTCCACAATAAGCATGGCACAAAAACATACCACATTTATAGCATCACAAATATAAACAATAAAAGCAAATTTTAGTTACCATCTGGACACACTAGACCTGATATACACTTTGGTGACCAGAAGTGTTTCATATCATCAAAAACAACATGCAAATATTTTATCATTAACATTAATACTTTTGAAAAAAAAAAAATTGTGGATTTTAGCAGACCTGTCCCCCTTAATATTATTTCGCTCAATGATTGTAAGATATTTACTCCTTAATAATTCTAGGACCTCCTTAGTCATGATTATGTCTACTGACTTGTCATCACTAGACTTTCACCACAGTGAGTTTGAGTCCCACTAAGTACCAAACTTCACATGTGAGGAAGCTGTCCAGCTAGCTGTCAGAAGGTTGGTGGTTCTACCAGGTATTGCCTCTGGTCTTCCTCCACTATTAAAGCTGGCAAATTGGAGAATGAACCTGGCTGTTGGTGTGACATTAAACTCCAGTAAAAAAAAATTGACCATCCTATTGGAATGGTCAATAAAATAATCTAACAGTGTTTGAGTTATCATTGTACACTGTGCTGTGTAATATTATGTTACCGGGCAACCAAGAAATCAGTAAATACAACATGATGTCACCATGGCCATCTTGAAGTTTTCACTAACTGTTACTATTATGTCTGACACAGATAAAACAAAGTGTGACCACACTTGAAGTTGTTATAGCAACAGTATTATACAATGACCATTACAATAACATTATATATTCACAGCATGACAAATTGGTCATCTGACTCAGATGAAATTATTTGAGGGAGAAGAAATCAATTGAGATGAACAAAAATACAGGGATACAACTTTAAAATCCTATGCTGACATGCAGTTAATAAATTTAAAAAATGGGCTCAAAATTAATAGCCAAGATGATGAATATTCTGTCTGAAACAAACATAAGTTCCTGAATGGTTTATTATTTCAGTTGTATTTCAGACTAAATACCAACCAATCGGATTAAAGCCAATGTACACAAACTGCTACATGTAGTTAACAAATCATGATTAAGTTCATAATTTACCAGTTAATTGCCATTATAGATCAACTATTTTATCAAACTGGTTTCTAAAAGACAGATATAGTTAAATGTTCCCAATATTTGGACAAATCATTAAATACGATTTATGACCCACACACACACAGATAGGCTTTAAAACTAGTGAAACACAAAATAAATATGTTGCCATTTCTAGACACATAAAACATGAAACGAGTTAACTATCAGATTGGTGACACATGCTTTTTAATAGCTCTCAATGATTTGAAATCAGACCTTTACCCAAATAAATCTAAAATTATATGTATTGCCACATATTCGTGACAAATTTTGTACCATGGTACTAATAAATTTGACTTATCTATGAAAACATTGGACTAACGTTTTTATTTCTCTAAACATAAAAGCTAAGGCCATAGTGTCTTAATGGTAAAAAGTAACAAAACTATCATGTGTTTTGTATTGTTTAATCTTAAATAGACTAAATATCCAGGCCAGACTGAAACTTCATTTCACTTTCAATGACAAACTGTGTTTTAATCGCAAGCCGCTTTTATCAGTCATTCTTCAAATATAGGAGGGCCATACATGACATGCAATGTGACATCGTGATAACCTCAACAGTTTATTTCACGATGAATTCTTTGAATAAGTGAAATTTAATTTCGATCATTTGAAGGAACTGAAATGCAATGAGCTGAGCAATTAAAATACAATGGATCTGATTGTTCAAAAAGATGGATTACCTAAGTATTTAACACATGGTAACTGACTATATTTACAATTCGTGTAGTGAGCAGTTAGTCGAAATCATCATATACTGTATCTATTTTAAGAAACGATAAATATCTGTAAGTCCCATGAGCCATGGAAGTGACATGTAAGACATTTGAATAATCCAACACAAAAATATTGATAAAACATTATTATCCCTTATAAAAACAGACAGAAAATAGATATCTTCAGTCCAGGATAACAAATATTAGGATTTACAACAACAAACAATGTATTAAAGCTAACAGAGCAATGGGACTGTGATGACATGTTTTAATATAGATAATATACAGTGACATATTGTAGAAGAGATCATTACATGGTGACACAGTACGACATGTTCCCAATACTAACATGACAACATGCTACAAATATTGGGCACAGTATGACATTTCATACAAGGAACGCTATTACATCATCAGTTTCTTTATGGACACAAGATTTTGTAGGAAACCAACATGACAACATACCAGTAACTAGGCACTGTCAGAATAACATGCCAATGATCAGACACTGAACAATATACAGCCAATATGACAATCAAAATCATCCATAGCAATTATTTCAGAACACAATTTATTTGTTGCTGTAAGCATAAATGGGCATGTTGCCATTACAAGAGACAGAACACCATTCTGTTTCCCATTAAGACTCAGGTATATAATAAATTGCACAGACATATTGTTGCTGGAACATGATATGCAGGCTAGAAAACAGAATGACATTCTGCAATATTATGTGCAGGATAATTGTCATGTTATACCTTAGGAACACAAAACAATGAAACAGTTTTTGTTGCCAATTTCACTCAAATTCAAACATCAGATTTCATACTTATCTGGGACATGTTACATAATCTTCAAGTAATCATACGTTTTGTAATGGTAATTGTGATCACTTTCTGATATGAATGAAATATTGTTACACAGTCAACTTAAATCAAATAATAAAATCTCATATCTCAGACCCTGCATTCCAGACAAATTATTCATTGGTTGTTTTTTGTCCAATATCAGCGTCCAAATAAATATTGGAGATGGTACCATTGCATGCTGGATTCTCTTTGATCCATCATATAATATTCAAACGCCATGTTTGTGGTATGGATATTGAACTGCTACAGAAGAATGTGACAATTTGCAAAAAAAATGGCATACATCAACCAGCAGGCATTAAAACCATCTAGAACAGTTTGCCTTGAATAAGACCAAAATTTCCATTCACATGAAATGATTCCAGAAATATTGCACTTTCTTCTAAGGAGACATTGAAAAAATGTTTTACAAATTCTAGATTAGATTAATGACTAAATTAAAAATGATAAACCCAAGGAAAATTACTACAATAAAACATCATATTGTTGTTCAAGGTAGTCCCGTTCAGCTAAACAATTTATGTAAAACACAAAGGTAGAAAGTGCGCTGAGTAACTTGTTCTGTAAAATCTGTGGTACCTCTGATGTTAAAATTATACAATGTCATACATCTAAATTAAATTTGAGATTTCAACATTATACATAACATAAATGCTGACATTTCAGAATAGTTGACATTTAAAGACGACAAGTCCAAAAAATTTAGAATTCTCAAGAAATAGTTTGTTGTCTTATTCTGACATCGAAAAAAATCAAAGTGACACACAGAGCAGAGTCGCTCTTAAGCTGTCTAACTTTACAAGCGAAACCAACCGCAGTAAGCAGACAGGGAGAATAGTCAGGGGAACACAAAACAGTCAAACACTGTCATAAATTTGGGTTTTGCCATAAACTTCCACAATAAAATGGAAATGCTCAAACTTATGAGGCAAAGACGTTATTTCTGGTGTGATACAAAAATTATGCAACATGTACAGTGTAAAAAAACCAGCAGTCTTATCATGATCATTGATGTATTTTGTATTTCAGATTTTCAATAAAATAAAATTGTAAATACAATTAACGACTACTGTTTCAAAAAATCAAAACCAAGGAGGGTATTATCCAAATTAGAACATTCAGTGTTTTAAAAAGTAACCAATATTTCGGATAAAACTAATTTGGGTAAGTTTTTGAAAGGCTATTCAATGTTTGGGTTATGGTAGCATGGGATGTTGGTTGTGTGACCAGAAACAGCACAGTATGTGCTATGTTTATGTGTATGTTTGTTTGTATATATTGCAAATAATTAATTAAAAATAAAACAACAGTATACTACAAATAATTAATTTTCTGACAGCTAAACAAGTGATACTGCATCAATACTATTAACAACAAACATTATAAATTCAACCATTTGAATTTTCAAACTCATTGCACCAAATTAAAAATCAACATATCATCTAAAAACTTCTTCCTTTGTTTGATAACAAACTATTTCTATGACAAATGCTAAAAGTACCGGTCCTATCTGTAAAACTAACACATTCAATTCATAGTGACAATTATCAGGACAGGTGGTCAGAATGGATTTTCTTCTGGTAGATGATTACTTCTAAAGCTTTGGTCAATAACACCAGTTAAGTAATTTACTCTATTGATTTCAGCTCAAAGGAGTACCCCTGCGAAACACAGTTCTTATGATTAAGAACTGTTCATGAATTGTTCTAGAACATCAAGAACAGTTCAAGATCTGCACTTGATGGTTGTTCAAGAACATTTGTACCTGAACTGTTCAAGAACACAGTTTAAGCACAGTTCTTGAATTTTCTAAGAACTGGTAAAATTTTTAAATTATCCTTAAAATGTTCTTTGAACATTTTAGGAATTGTTCATGAAAATTAATGTTCCTAAAATATCCTACAACTGTTCTTAAATTATTTTAAGAACAATTTAAGAGAAGTTCAAGAACATTTATGTTCTTTAAATGTTCTGCTGTAGGTCTTGAATATATTTTAGAACAAATTAGGAACAGTATATGAATTGTAATGTTCTAGAAATGTTCTACAATTCTTCTTGAAACTATTTCAGGTATAATTTATGAACAATTCAGAAAATATTTGTGTTCTTAAAATGTTCAATAGTGTCCTTAAAATTATATCTAAACAGTCCAGAATTGTTAACACAAATGTCAAGTCCTGCAAATATAAACAGAATTATCCAAAAAATAATTGCATGAAAATTAAGCCAACATTAAAAGAATCATCATAGTGAGCATGATTTCAGAATTTGAATGTTCTAAAACTGATCTAAGTTATAAATGAAAAAGATATTTAAATGTTACACAAATGATTATTCATTTTTTACAGTTATCATTAGGCCAGAAGGCCTAAAAAATTGGTTTACAAAACTTACTAAATATTTATTGAATAAACTCTGCACAATACATGTATTATAGAATTATAAATTATATGCCAGATCATATTACATTCTGGGACAGTGTAGGGTTAATACTGCAATTTGATTGCAGAAAGATTATACAGAAACATTTTTCAGTTCAAGGCCGACTTTTACTTTTTAAAGTGACAGAAAACAGGCATCAACATTCTAACAAGTAAGTAAACTTACATCATAAAATTTATTTAAATACAGCATGACCAAACTTATTAGGCATTTGAACCACCTGTGGATAGTTTGCAGCATTATACTGAACGTTTTCATAATCTCTTGTGTCTAAATATACTAGTACTTCTTCAAGGTTTGAAACGTCAATGACAGACACATGTTCTGTCAAGTCAACAGCAGTGTAATGGTGAGGAATCCTAACTCCTGGAATCTGAGAGTTTGGTATCTTTCGCATCCTTTGGATAACAGCATATACAATGTCATTACATAAAACAAAGTATTTGATTGTACCGACTTCATCATTTCCATACAAAACAACACTACAGATTCTCTTTTTCATTCGACTGTACTGTTTCGAGTAAAATCGTCTCCCACTAACAATAATTCTGTCTACTTTGTTCAACATTGCAACACCATGCACCATTTCTATATGTTGTCTCACCTCATTTTCAATTTGTTCAGGTTTTATAGGCTTAGCTGCACCAGCAATATCACAGTTCATAGCATTGTACGTTATTTTCCTACTGTCACTTTTTTTCAGGTCAAGTCCTTTTCTACGAATGTATGATTGAATCTGCCTGAATTTCATTACCTGCTTCATAACACTGCCTGTACCATGAACAGACTGAAGAAGTGTAGCATTGGCATCTTCAAATGGAAAAGCACTCCATGCCCAAAGCGGCCCCCAAAGCTTTACATAATCAGTAAGATGGTACCCAGTATTGTGGACATTTAGTCCACAAGATCCATCACCATACAACCTTTGAAAAGATCCATAAAACTGATCCAAGAGCTCTGTGGCTTCAAGAAGCATATCATGTGTGATGGCATCTCTCAGAAGAATATGGATTGCCTCCGACAGGTACGAAAAGTTCTCTAAATATTCATCCTTTAGAAAATTCTTTACACAAGGAAATGCATAGTACAGTAGCCAGGATTGTAACTCAGTAGCCTTAAAGTGATTGTAATGTTTTTCAAGGTTTCTAGGCAATCTCTCAATATTTTCTGGGGGCTTAAGATTGGACATTCGTTTAGAAATCTCCTTTAAATGATTTCCAATGAAGTAGTCCTTTTTACTGTTAACTGAAGAAAACCACTTGGTCATTAATGTTTTTGTTACACCCAACAGCACACAATGCATGTATTCTGGAACAGTTCCAGTTACAATATTGTAATTCATCAGATTTGAAAGTGCCGAAGTTCCCTTAAAGCCTTTGGAACGATTGCTGTTTGAACCAGACCTCATGTTAAGTTGTACAGACTCTTGAGTTCGTTGATCACTCCGTGCGCCTTGCACTTTATACGGGTAACATTTTGCAGTTCCATGACCTTGTTTTACACTTTTTCCTGGTTCCTCACATTTAATACATGCATGGGGTCCATTAAAGTAGGACATGTTTAACATTTCAGCCTTGGCTGGCAAGTCAGCAACACAACATATCACAGATAGTTTGACATTTAACAATTGTCCATCAATATTGATTTCAACCCCATCTGTATACAAAGAATTTATAAACTGCGCAAATATTTCAATAAACCGATTCATAGGAGGTTTTCCTTTTCCTTGCCATATTCCAACAAGAATAATGTTTTCACGAGTGAAACGTTTCTGAGGACTCAATTCATTAATGGCCAGATATATTGGCCACAGTTCTATTTTCGATGATGAGAATAGATTAACCCCATCTGTGTTAAATATACCTGTCAGATTGTGACATGACTTTTTCAGAAAACCATCCTCTTCCATCATAGATCTGTATGCTGATCCATCCAGTATATCAGTCAGAATGGTTGACCCAGACTTTAATCTTTCAAAAGCAGCTTCCTTTGTGTCTTGTATGTTCTTCCAGATCCCTGTTAAGTGTTATATAATTTATATGTAATTTTGATTTAAACTTTCACATTTATATATTGCATGTACATTGATAATCATCTGCATTTTCTAAATAACATATCAAATATTGATGATTTGAATAAGACATCAATGCTCAATTTGTTTGGAAAATTTTTAAGTCGGAACAAATTCTAGGAAATGTCTTTTGAATTTTAGTAGACATTGTTCTGATTCTGAATTAATGTTAACCTAATTATATGATGTAAGCACTAATTGAATGGTCCTATATTACCTGTTGTTTCCAGTAGAGCAATCAATTGTGATTTTATGTCAGTAAACACAAAACTCTGTTGTGGTTGTCTGAACTTCTTTGTTTGTGCTGCTAATGTTCCTTTGTAACGCAGACCATCACAGATGGTATTTTGACATAGGAAGATGTCTTTATCTTCAGGGAAAATTTCAAGGCACTGAATACAATAGTGTATCTCATGCACTGGAGATAGATCAATATAAGACATGATTTCATTGTAATCTAAGTTTGCAATATCTGAATCTGGGAAAGTTCTTTTTAATGTTTGAATTACATCTTTACAAGCACTTATAGAAAACCTATTCCTCAAGAAGCATGATAGTAGACAATAGGCTTGGTGTTCCCTCTTTGATAAATTAGAGTGTTTTATGTCATTTTCATCTTCAGAGTTGTTTTCAGAAATAGCTGTATCAGTGTCAGTACTTTCAGAATCGGAGCAAGATGCACTATACTCTGATGACACAGTACTTTCATTATCACCTGAAGACAATGTTTGATCATCACAATCATTTTCTATTTGCAGAGTGTCATCCAAAATTGAGTGGCAGCTTTCAGAGTCCAAATCTGAGGAAGATGAAAAAGAAATATTTTGTGGAAGTAAGGAGGATGTGCTAGCTAAGTCTGAAGTACTTTCTTCTTCATAAGCTGGTTTTTCAGTAACATGGTGAGGGTCATCCAGTCCCTCATTATAAGACTTATCTATTTCTGCTCCTGAATTTCTGCATACAGGGACTGTCGCCTGATCTTTGTCATCATTTTCTGTCAATATGTAATCCTCATCTGAAAATAATAAATGGCATTTAAAACAATAATCAGGAATTCTGCTTCTTCTCTATTACTTTTAGAGTATAATTTTATTTTACCCAAAATCAATAGGTTCATGTCTATCATTTTCTAAGTTTTCACTGTTAAATTATTAAAAAAATATTATTCCATGTGCATCATTTGACTATCGGACACAATTATCAGTGTATGACATTAACTTTTTGAACATGATAGCCAATAGGGCTACAGTCTCACGAATTTTGATAACCTGAACTGTTTTGAAATAAGCCTGAAAGCAAAGGCACTCAAAAATGCACAAAATAAGTTCACTAAAGACATTTTCTACAATTTGCTGTATTATCATCAAATAAACTATTTATAACACTGTTTCACAATATGGCCTAGCTTCAGGGACATAAGTCAACTTGAACATTGTTACAATGTCAAAGGTCATCAAATGTAACTACACACAAACATAGGTAGATACTATCAGACATCCTAAACAATCCCGAAAGCATTCAACTGCCACATGTTTGTTACAATTGGATACCGAATTTCTCTGAATTTCATTTGACCTGGTAATTTCTGTTCTGATACCGTGTTACATTCAACTTCTTCCCTGGTGATGCAGTAAATTTCTCACTGGACTTGTTTTAGAGTCTAAGATTATGACCAAAGGATTTACAGATTTACGATAGTCCCCCTCTGGCCACAGATTGGGAATTTCTAATAGCCCAGGGCATTTTTAATAGCCTCACAAAGAATTATTACAAATTTGTACAACATTTTTATTTGTAGTAAACTGGCAGAGTCTATGCTGATATAACATATTTTAGTTTACCTTCAGTGTTTAATTCAGGACTTTCAAAGAGCGTCTTTCTTTTCTTCCACCTCCAAATTGTTGTACGTGGCACAGTAACATTGTCATCATCTATGTACCGTTTGATTGTTCTTCTCAAAGGACCTAATAAAAAACCAATCATGTACAAAATGTGAGACTTATATTTAAACATGACAAAAACGTGTTTAAGAAAATAAGACTGCCACAAATTTTAATATTCTCATCTTTTTCTTAAAGGTTCTTCTTAAAAAAGCTGGGTTTGAAAGGTATTTTGGTTTAAAGGAGCAAAAATTTGACTTATGTAGTTATTTAAGTAGCACAGGACAGTGCAATAACAATGATTATTATAAGACTAACTCAGATACTGCACTCAAATCAGAAATAAAATCCATCATGTCAGATTTCAGTAGCATAAATTTATGTCAGTCAATAGCTGTACTGAAATCAGCTAATTATATATTTTTCAATATGCCAACTGACTATAAATAAAATTTTGTATCTTGTAAATACTGTTGTAATATTTTCTGTACAACCTGACTACCATATTTAAATTCTATTTTGTAATGATGTTTTTTCACAGGTAAATGTGTGAGTTTCTAGGTAATTAAGAACTATGGTTTACATTATAAAAAGATCAGTCTGACATTTTTGTGGAAGATTTCTCTTTTTTGGGAATTTTTCTTGCATCTGCTCAGGAACAGGAGAAATACTGAAAAGTTTCCAGGAAATATGGTGTGTATGTATTGGCCCATGAATGATTCATGTAATTTGAAAATGTTGCTGAAAGTGGACACAATCTGTTTGTGTATATTATGCTGTCATCACTTGACAAGTTTTATTTTGGTCTCAGTTTTCAGTGTCAAATTTTCACCCAATACAACTGCAATTTTTCATGTTATTACGTTTCAGTCAGTAAAATTTTAATCAACTGTATTTTTTTTATATAAGTGTAGCAAAAAGATGTTTTGTTTACTTGACCAGAGTCTAGGACTTTAGTCAAAACGAAGTCCATGTCTGGAATTCTTATAAAGAAATCTACTCACTGAACCCGTGGTTCTTTGAGGTAAGATGAGTGAGCAATCGCTGTTTCGTGGATAACTTTTTGTTGCATATCAAACACTCGTATTTGCCATCGTCTGACAATCTGTATTTATTTTCTTTTGAACTAGACATATTTCTGTGGAATGAGATAAGCTTTTCAAGCGTTTTTTCGGACTGATCAGGCATGGTTACACTAAATTCGGGAAGGGCTAAATTCCGGTACCAGTCAAGATTTGCCTTCATCCCGGTATCGATTAGGCCTTCAATTTGACAGTCAGTATCGATTAATATGTAAAGGCGACTGATTAACATATTTAAGAGTGGTCTTGTTGCACTTAAAATTTAGTTCAATCACATTTTTTGCAATTGAACAATTATGCATATAACTACATCTGGGACCAATATCACATAAGTTGGATGTTAGATTGTCTTGCAAATCGCTTATAATGTAACAGCATTCCAGACCGGTATTATTACTAATTCCACCAATGATTTTTTTAATTACTTCGTTTTCTCCGCTATGGATTCGAATATAATCAGTGCAATATTTATCTGATTGTCATTCCTTGCATTGAAATGAATGAATTTTGCATAGAGATTTGTAATTAATGGTGTGTAACCTAAGCGCCAGAGTGACTCGGATTTGAGCGGTCTTTTTCCTCGTGCAACATGGAGACTCCGAGCCAACGTTTCGCGATTGTGCAGTGGGAAGATTCTTTCACAAGCATAATAAACTTAAATAGCATCGTTCTACCGCAGAAGGCACCACATTTATTCACTGAAGGAGAATACGTTGTAGCTTTGTTCGGTAAGAAGAAGTACAATGCCAGGATTTCAGATATTAGTGGTAAGTGGTAGGTGGGTGGGGGAAGGATCATATTTGCCACGACCCCGTAACATTGCACAATTTAGAAAATTTACCTTAACAATGCAATATTTATTTATTGACGGATTACGGTTTCAAAATGAAAAACAAGCTTCCTACGATTAGGTTTTGACCGACGCTATTAAATATCGTGGCGATTTTAATTCAGTCTAAGTGTTAGTGCTGCTTTTAAAAGGTATTCAGTAACAAAACATTGTATGATTTGTAGCAAAAATCCTTGCAATTAGCGATGGAAATATACAAATGTCAGTAGCTAACAGCTTACGTTTTCACGGCCAATATTTCTGCTGATAATAGAATGCCAAAAATATCCACTAGTGGCAGATGTTTATTGCAAAATATACTGGAAAAGGTTTCCAAAAATATTTTTCCCTTAGAAACAAAAGGTCACACAAAAATGGCTGGTCTGTTCCAAAAAATTGTGACAAAGTTTTAGAAATCCTTCAGTAATTTACATTTCTGACAAGCCGACATGTTTCCTAATAAATATTGACAATAGTTTTAGGAGTTTTTATGTAAAAAAATGTTGATATAAGTGTATCCACTGTGGAATTCTCTTTAAAAATTAGTCAATTTTTTATGAAGAATATCTGAATTGCTATTTCTAATTTTCAGTTTTATTGTGTCTGGTAATTCATGCAACTTCTTACAATGACATTTCTGGTTGAGAATGTTATCTTCTTTAATACAAGGGCTCAATACAACTAAGGAGCTCAATAAACCCCATTTAGTGGCAATAGTTTTAAAATTTTCAGATCACAAGAGAGACTTGATTGCACAACAAACATCTGATGGCAAGTTCCCTTTACAGTACCTGTATGAAGACAGACAGAAACACATTGACAATAACAGTAATGTTACAGCAGCTCAGTCATCAGCCATGAAGACACCAGTTGGTAGGTGGTAAATTTTTAGAGAGCCACTAGATCACATGTAAACTAGTAATTGTTATGTAAATGTGAAAACTTGCCTAGTTTTAAAATGCTTTGCTGTTTGGAACGATAGTAGTCTATATGAAAGGATTCGAAATCTATCGGTCAGCCAGGCAGACAAAGACAGAAAATCTGTCTGCCCAGCAGAAAATTTGTTGGTCCGGAAAGTTCTAATATATTGTTCTAAAAGACGTAGGTGTATTTTTATACCGAGCATTATCATGGTAACAAGAGAAAGCTTATTGAACGTTTTCGATCTTCTTTCGAGCAAATTTTAATGTTGCAATAAAAAAGTACATATTTTGATTCCTCATTAATTTGCCAGTCAGCAGGACCAGCATTTATGCAAAATTACCAGTCCTTTATGATTTTTATCGGTAAGGACTGACACACTGACATATTTCATATAGACTGCAATAGGTAATTGCATTATCAAAATAATCTCTAAACTTAAGTGATATGCACAGCAGGTTAAATTGATAAGTTAATATGATTTATGTATTGTGCACATTTCTTTAGATTACAAGTCTGTTTCTGAAGAACAATTGACTTCATTATTGTCAGGTGATTCAGGGTCGTCTATGTCATTGGGAATAGACTTGCAAAATCTTTCAAGTTTGCCATTACTCAGAAACTGTTAAATATTCAAATTCAAACATGTTGCCAAAGATGATAAGCACATGTAGAGCTGAATTATATTTGAGTTATAACAATTTATTGACTAAAATACAGGTGAGCATTGTCGTCTTCTCTGTGGCAGTTGTAAACTTAAGTAAGCTCTAAAACACACACATACTCTAACCTGTTTTAAAGCTCTTTCAAACATTATTAAAGTTATTAGTATAATAAAATGATTATTGCTTCAGCCAAAAGTATATATTTTAACAAATTTACTTGTACAGCATTCTAATACTGATTATGAGATAGCCAGCAATTTAGTGATATGGCTTAGTTTTTTGCAATTTTTCAGTACAGAACTAACTGGCTTTTCCCTGGGTTTGATTTTAAGTACTGGCAATATGACAATCCTTATTTTATTTCCAGAGCTTGTGAAGGATTCATTTGCTATGCAGTTGTCGAATGAATTTGAAGAGGGGCATGAACATGATAATGCTGCTGGGATTTCGTCTTTGGCCACGAAACGGCTAGCGAAAGGTAGTCGAGAAATGCTTAGTTTGTCCCTGACATTTCATCACTTTTTAGTGTTCTAGTTATGTCCCAAATCAAACTTGACAGGAACCATTGGGACAATGTTTTAGTATTGCATTTCAAATTTTGGAGTCAATATCACAGGTTTGTGAGTAAACCTACTTGTTAGATTTTCACCAAATTTCAGCATGAGATCTAATTTAATGCATATTGTTTGTGTGTGGGCCATCTTGGCTTTCCTAATTTTGGTTTTATATCTAGAACAATATAATCATGAAATAACTTTTTTGTCTTATTAATAGATGCCGACCTTACAGTGCCTGTTATAAACAAGAAAAACATGATAAATGTTGCAAAGGATGGCCAAAAGTCACCCCCAGTTGAAGCAAAGACATTTGCTCGGAATAATGATGTGTCTCAGATATTAGAGTGTACTGGTAAGTTTGTCTAATTTTGCCGAAATGTTCCTACAAATCATATGCCAAAGGTACTTGAGTCAAGAAATACTTTGACAAATGTCAGTCCCCTTCTGGTTTCACTGGAGGGAACATAGTTTTACCTTCCGTCCTTAAAAATTGTTTCTGCAATAAGATTATGCGCATCATTTTTTTCATCTGACCAAAAATTGAGCCATGCTGCACCAAAAACCAAAATTTGAAAACACCACTAACAATATTCTTTAATATTTTTTTTATGAAACCTGGCATGTGGTTAGAGGGCAGTTAGAGGATTATACACAAACATTTTTTGTCAGGGGTTAAAAATCTAGTGGCTATTGCTAAAAATAGAAATATTTTCTACTGCAATAACTTGAAAAGTACATAAGGTATAATCATGAAACTCGGTACACAGATTTAGAATAATTTCTGGATTTTGCAAATTAATTTTCCACCAAAGGTCAAAGGTCAGGCACATATCAGTAGGGTTTTCACTGGTTGGAGACTTTTGTTTTGCTTGCAATACTCCGATAGCCTTGTTTTGTTGTTTTTTTTTATAAAAAAAACTTTCAAAATATATTTATGTAAAAATATGTAAAATATATAGGAAACAATTAAATCACAACAAGAGCACTCAGACTTGTTACATTGTATTTTTGATTTCAGGTTCGGAGAAGCCATCATCTGATTCAGCATCGTCACCTCTATATACTCCTGAAAAGAGGTAACTTGACTGAAGTTTATACTGTTTTAATCATACTCACCATGATTATTGTGTAATCAAGCTTCATATCTGACAGACAGTCATGACTCTTTAATATTTAACATTTTTGCATTTGTTTTGCAGGATCAAATTGTACCTGAAAAAAGAACATTTGAAAAGTCACAATTAGAATAAAGTCAAGTAACATTATCAAAATTACATGAATAACTGGAATATTGTTTATTTCAGAGTAAATATCTAATGCTTTTTTTTTATTTTCACCAACAGGATAGCAAAAAATTAAGACATTTTACTTTTGTATCCTTTTCTTTCTTGTCACAATTCTTTTTATACATTATTGTAAGTTGAAATTGCCTGTTAGATGTACAGTACAAACCAAGTTGTAAAATCTTACCTTCAGAAAAACTTTTCTTCATTTTCAGTAGCAGGAAAACGCTGGAGAGAAGAGTATCAAAACTAGAGAAGGATTTGAAAAAACTGAAAGGGACTGTAAAGTCAATAATGAACACAGAGGTTGATACATGTACTACAAGTATCTCCAATCCAGATAAGGATCTGGAGGGCCTACTTTCAACAGTGAAACACTTGTCTGCAAGCAGTGACAAAGAAATCAATGAATGTGTAAAACGTCTGTGCTTTATGGTCTTTGACAAAAATGAGCTTGCTACATCATCAAGGACTGGTAAGAAGACCATTAGGTCAGGAGAACACGTTAAACCTGCATTAGATCAAACCAAACTTCAATTGTTAGAAAGGGCTGTCCTCATGAAATGTGAGACATTAACAAGTGAAATGTTTAGAAAAAAAATTGACAACCTTATAAAAATGGAAAGGAGAAGTGAAAAGGGAAAAAAATAATATAACTAATGATTGCTTTTATGTCTCCACCCTTGTCCTTTTGTCTACCCATCTGTTTGACAGTCCGCTTATGTCATGCATATCTCCAAAAGTATTGGGGGCAGAGCTATGAAAGTATACAGGGATGTTTGTCAGCATATGAAGTTATTTGCATTTTTTGTGTCAAGTGTAACATGTTTCTTACATGAATAAAAGGGACTGTTTAATGACTAATGTATCAATTATTCACATGTATCAAATTTGGTATTTCAAATTTTTCTGAAAGATTTTAAATAATCATATATGCTTAAAGTTTCAAAATATAATTATTCACTAGTGTCTTCATAATGTCCCTAAACTGTGAGACAGTTCAGAAGAGATTTGTAGTGTGTTGCATTTGAATATTTTGGAACTATAGTGTTTACATCTTAAATTGTTTTACATTTTACTTGTTTTAAGTTACAAAATGTTAGAAGTATAACAATTTGAACTGAATGTTTCAAACCTAAACAATCACCCTGTTTATGTTTTTGTTTTTGGATGAGCAGTTTATGTACTCATATTGTTGCAAGTGTAGCGTTCTTTTCAAAATATCTTGTATTTCTTTCATGACGTTAAGACTTCAAGCAAAGTGTTATAGTCAGAAATTTTGTTTATACCTTTTAGGTGATATATGCATGTCATGTAAATAAGTAAATATATCAGTTACAATATCCTTAAGCCTGTCTGAAAAGATATCAACCAACATATATTTGAAGGACCAATTCTTGCAAAATTATAATTTTTTTCTACAGTTTGCAATACTTATTGTATGAATGGTCTATATTTGAATATTAATACAATATATACTCTATATCTCAACATTTAAGAATATTGGTACCTGATTTATTATTATATTTAAATGGGATTTTAATTTTATCTAAAGTGAAATATTCTGAAGTCACAGACTCTTGGTATTTGTTAAGGATATATGTATATATTTGTTATGCATTTCTCTGTGTAGGCTTATGTGTTTGTAATAGTATGTATCATGACCACGATAATAGAGTGGGGACACCTGTGTCCTATGGACATATTTCTATTTGTTCGTTATTTTTGTTACTGAAATTTGTTCTGTATGTATGAAACTTTTTTTATGTTGCAAGCTCTTTGCAGTAAGTTAGTACTAGTTACAATACAGTCCAGGAAAACTGGGTTAGTGAACTAGCTGCCATTTGTAACTGAAATATCTTCGAAAAATCAGGTTAAACCCACTAAAACATGAAACAGATGAAACAGGAACATTAATTTCTATTTTTCTTGCCAAGGAAATTTATGCTGATAGTCAGTTGTAAATACATTGTTCTGTTTTTAAAGCTAATATAATTTTGTCATAATTAAGATTCTGAAATCACATTTAACGTGATCAAGGAGGGGTATAAGAAAGGTTTTTACTCTTACTTTGTTTAAGAAATGTCAAGTATTATTTTTAAACATATCTATGAGAAATTTAAATGAAGTAGAACCTGTCTTGAACTGTTTAAGAATTACTGTTCTTGAACAGTTCCTGAGTATTTCTTGAACCTATTTTCAAGAAATATTCTTAAACTGTTCAAGAACATTTTAAGAAATGTTAAGTGAAACAGAACATTTTCCGAACTGTTTAAGAATTACTGTTCTGGAACAGTTCCTGAGTATTTCTTGAACCTATGTTCAAGAAATATTCTTAAACTGTTCAAGAACGTTTTAAGAAATGTTAAGTGAAACAGAACATTTTCCGAACTGTTTAAGAATTACTGTTCTGGAACAGTTCCTGAGTATTTCTTGAACCTATGTTCAAGAAATATTCTTAAACTGTTCAAGAACGTTTTAAGAAATGTTAAGTGAAACAGAACATTTTCCGAACTGTTTAAGAATTACTGTTCTGGAACAGTTCCTGAGTATTTCTTGAACCTATGTTCAAGAAATATTCTTAAACTGTTCAAGAACATTTTAAGAAATGTTAAGTGAAACAGAACATATTCAGAACTGTTTAAGAATTGCTGTTCTGGAACAGTTCCTGAGTATTTCTTGAACCTATGTTCAAGAAATGTTCTTAAACTGTTCAAGAACATTTTAAGAAATGTTAAATGAAAATTTCAATGAGATTTTTAAGAACATTTGCTCTAGAACTGTACTTGAACCTATGTTCAAGAACGTTTCTTGAACTTTTGTCAAGAACAGTTAAAGAACATTATGTTCTTAAAGATTTGTTTCACTTAACATTTCTTAAAATGTACATGAACTGTTCTGGTTATGTTCAGGAGCTATTCATGTTCTTATGTACCTGAACAATCCAAGAATGTTTCTTGAACTGTTCTTGAAATTTTCGCAGGGGTAATTATCTCCCTTGATATTATAATAGTTCCCATATAAAGTCTTGCCTAATGTAATTTATTGCCAGTCTCGAAGGTTCACTTCATTCAGGGGTCAAGATTAAAATAAAATATGACTTGAAATTCATTGTTCAATGTTATTCCCATGATTCAGATTCATCATAATGTTTTTGTTATATTGTTCCACAAATACAATATTTATAAACATGTGGGGGAATCAAGATCATAAAACTTAAGGAAAAATATTCTTTAGAAACTCTCTTGGTTTACAGAAAACAAATATCCTTTTCACAAACTGAAACCAACTTACCTGAGTCATTTTGTTGTCATACAAAATTAATTACAAGTCATGTCTTTTTAAATGTACTTGAATGTGTGTTAAATGTCACTTTAAGCTACTTATTTGTCATTTGATATGATATTTCATGCATTTAAACACACAAAAAATGTATTAACATCAACTATTTGAGCTATAAGATTAAATAAAACATAAGTCAATTTCAGCGTTAGTGAAATCTATCTGAAGTATTTTTGTCACATTTAGATTTAAGTACCTCATTCGAAATAGTTCGAAACAAAAGTTAACACAATAAAAAGCACCTATTTAAGGAAGGTATTTTTGTATGGTATTTAAAAATGGGAAGAAAATCTCTCCAGTATCAAGTAGATCTAGTCATGATGATAAATGTCAAATTAAGGCAAATGAGTCTAAATAATCAAACATTACACAATTCTTGATACAGTAACTTAGCAACTAATTCATATAAATAAACGACAAAAACATACCAAGCAGAAATGATTTATGTTTGAACTGAATGATGACATTACAGAATGTGGACAATCTGATTCATTATTAACTCCTTGGTATTCAAACTTGTCTATAAATAACAATAAAAGTTTTACTTCTAGTTAAGAACATCAATTCAATAGTCCTAACCTGTACACCTATAACCCCCCCCCCCTTCCTCGCCCATTTCATTTTAATACATAAATTTCATTAAAAGTTAAGTTAGACCATAAATCATTTGAATATGATTTACATCTATTTAACCTTAGCAAACATGTGACTTTAAGAGAATTCAAAGACATTCACTAAATTCAATGATACATTTAGTGTTCAATAGGGTCAGGTTGTTTTCTAATTCAAATACATTTTTTTAACAAAAAAAATCTGTGTATACATACATTAATGTATTTGAAATGCAACAACACTCCTCAAAAAAGAAAAAAGAGCTGAGGTACTAAACCTGATGTAATGAAGGTCAAAGTGATCAATGGAGAACTTATTTAAATTTTCAAATGAAGCACATTTAAGGCATAGAATAATACAAAGATTTATGAGGTTTAAATGTAGTTATTGCCTGCATCATAATGATGAACATGACAATGGTCACACCTTTAAAATACTTGCGGTTAGTACTGTTGACACATTATATTCTACATCAAACA
The DNA here is from genome assembly GCA_008271625.1 of Lutraria rhynchaena. Taxonomy (NCBI): domain Eukaryota; kingdom Metazoa; phylum Mollusca; class Bivalvia; order Venerida; family Mactridae; genus Lutraria; species Lutraria rhynchaena. Next base: position 391,545 of record VIBL01000114.1, read on the forward strand.
AAAAGTGTGTCAAACTAGCTGTTAATGAAGCATAAACATACCATACAAGATAAACAACCAAATTTCCAAATCTTCCGCCTACAGCCATATTCAGGGTTCATTTGTTACATATAACATCTATACATAACTTACCTCTTCAAATTGGTAAATATAATACATTACCCTATTCATGAATAACTATGTTTTTGTCTTGAAGCATTTTATCCTTATCATCAGTGTTACATATGAGCAAAATCATTATTAAAGTATTATTTTACACGGGCAGAAACTCAGTTTTAAATAATTCAAATTGATCGTCAAAGATGAGCAGCAACTCTATTTCAAATAATTTACATCAATAATTGAACAAGGGCAATAAATATGTTTTAAATAATTAACACTGATCATTTTACAAGGGTAGTAATTCTGTTTCAAATATTTTACCTTGATCATTGAACAATGGCAGAGATCCTTTTTCAAATATATGACCTTAATCACTAAAGAACGGCAGTAAGTCTATTTTAGATCATTTACCTTCTCATTGAACAAGGGCAATAACTCTTCTTAAATAATTTACCTTGATCATTGAACAAGGGCAGTAACTCAGTTCAACACTAAATGTGGTGCTGCAAAAATGTCAACAGAAATCATATCAGTGATTCAGTCACAGTTTAAGCATGAATTATTCAGTAATAGGGGTGAGCTAAATGTTCTGAGATGTCAAAAATAACTACTAACTATTTAATGCATGCTAAAACTGCCTAAAATGCTAATACACTGATAACAAAACATAATAAATCTGCTTTAAATTAGGCAATTAAAATATAATTAGTAAAGTGCATATTTACATAGAGTCACAGGGACAATCTGAGAGACAGATTGAAAATAAAGTATGGCATTAGATGATCGATGCAAATTGCACGCAATATCCTGTATATGAAAGCATAAAAATCAACTTAACAGTCAGATCAGACATTAAGTCTCGCTTACTGACTTAAACAATCTTGTTAGAAAACTATTCCAAAGAAATTAAAATCGATTCACAGACCTTTGAAAGATTTGATTTTACATTGCGATAATTAAAACTCCATTAATTCTATAATAAAATGGGCGATTATAGAAGGTTTCTTTGCTAAAAGGCGACTGATTAGTGTCAAATACTTCCACTATACCTATCATGATAAATATCTAACAATCGTATTTAATCCAGTCAGACGCCTATGGACACAATTTTAGGGTATTCGAAGGTAAAACAAGATGATAAGATGTCTGGGTGTATTTATAAGGATATTTGGCACATTTGAATTTCATACAAGGGATGAAGGAAATTATTGACCAGGTTAATTCAGAACTGACAAGATATATACACTACACCTTGATATGAAGACCACCTGTGTGACCAAGGAAAATGGTCTTAATACTGAGGTGGTCCTAACATTGCCTTGAAGTATATAAGAAACATCGAAAACTGGTCACAGAATATGATCATTGTTTTTTTCCATTTTAGGATAATTTTTACATTGTTTTAAGTCAATCAGATTAAAATATTACAATCAACTGTTTGTTACTCCTGCCCGAGCATCACTGAGCATTTTTAATAAGAAAAGATACACAGCAATTTAAGTACAGTGAAACCTCACCATGTGAGCATCTCAACAGTACAACCACCTCATTACAACAACCACATATTTTTGGACCAGTTTTTAATTGTACCCTTTCTATTTCAACTTGATATTGAGACCGCCTTATTATTAAGAACATTTTTTCAGGTTCCAAAGGTGATCTCATTATCGAAGTTTTACTGTAAATGGTTTTGATGGCAGAACTAGAATGAAGTGAGAAATGATGGACAGTCAATATACTAGAGTAGATAAAACAACTTCACATGAATTTGGACAACAATCATAGACATTGTGAAGACTTTATCAGACATTGTCAGAAAAACTTGGCCTAAATCCAGGGACAATGATACACATACATATATATACATACATTTACATATACATGTATATACATACATTTACAAGAAGATTTAAAATCAATGCTTGCTTGAAGTCATACATGAAACTTCACACTAAGTCTTACTGAGCAAAACATACATCCATAGTAGAATACACATCAGATAAGCAATGATCCGAAAATATGATAAAATGATAAGATAAAATAAATAATTCAGCAGCATTTTTTAAACAGCTGTGCTCGGTTCGCTTAATTAATTATTAATGTAGATGCTAAGATCTCCTTGTAATGCACCAACGACTTAATCGAATAGACCTATCCTGACCAATAAGACGATAACCATACAACATGTACATGTATGTAAATATTAAGGTAAAATGTTTTCTTTCCATTATATTTTCTATCTAATTGTACGGCTATGGTCAGTTCATTGTCCAGATGTCAGGGAGGATCATGTTCATGACACTATATAGTGGACACAGAAATGTAAGCAGACAATAAGATGAGGTTTGATTAATGACCAACATTTCTAGAGTTAAAACTATCAAGATACATTACAATTGGATTAATAGAAGCCCTTATAATTTTGTATACTAAACACAATATGAGAAATATACTGGATTTTAACTACAAAGCCTTTCACCCTTGAAGAGCTTCAGGCAAATTCAATTACCACCAAATAATAGAGAAAGAATCAGCAGCTGAAAGGTCTGTTAGTGCATGAGCCACAAACAGAGGTTTGGTAGAGCCTAAGTACAGTACATGAAACATCATTATATATTATCACACATCCCCTTACAAATGTCTCCAATTGTAAGTACTTCATTACCAAATATACCCTGATATATACATCAATTTAAGGTCTTTATTACCACATTTTCCCAAATAAACACCCCATGTGAGTACCTTATTACCATATATATATACACCCAGATAAATGCATGGATGTAAGGTCTATATTATCCCATTTTTACAAATAAATGCTCCATGTAAGTACATCATTACCATATATATCCAGACAGATGCACCAACATTAGGTAAGGTCTATATTACCATATTTTCCACATTAAATGCCACTTGCAAGAACTTAATTACCAAATAGTCTCTTATTCATGCCTTTGCAGACATTATATTTCACAGATTTTTTTAAATAGTCCAGTTTCAGGCTTGATTTCTTAGACATTAGACTAGATACTTTGAAGGATTATTAAAGCATGTTGTAAGGTGAGTGACATGACTGTTTGCTTATCTCAAAAAGGGTGGGGCATGTATAAGGAATATGGGGTGTGTCGACACTAAAAATGAGGTGATGTAAGTCTATCACTTTTCTGAAATTCACTAAGGATACATGTGAAGTTGAAATCAAATGTTATGTGTGTCATTTAAATTCCTGACATGCAAAAACAAAATAAGGCATCAATCCACAGAGGGGAATATAGCATATAATGAGAAATTGATTCCATAAAATCCTTCCAGTAACACCAGTTTCTTCCTCATAAATAAACGATAAATAGAAGCATCAAACATATATGACAAACTCCAAGAAGATTTCATTCTGCTCAGACACTTGTCAAATTCTTAGATGGGAGTTTAGTACAGAGAAATTGAGTCATTGTGTTGTTCATTTGTTCTTACATTAGTGGCTTGAGCAAAGCAAACAAAATTTGATACATTAGTAATACAAGAAACTGGTTTGCAAATCCTTTGAAATCAGTTCAATTAGAGATTTTCAGGCGTTAAAGACACTGATGCAGCTATTCACAAAACTACATACAAGTAACAACTGAGCTTAAATATTTTGATTTAATTGATAATCTTTAGAAAGCTGTGGATTGTAATTTGCAACACCTGGGACATTTTGAACACTACAGTACCCTGTAAGGCCTAAACAAAAAAAGGTTCGTTTCCGGTTACATGCCCCAAAAAATATGGGTAATGGTAGGTAAGGATTTTTATTTATTTTATGTTTTTTTACATATATTGGCAACACTGTATGGGAATATGTGTGTTGTAATATTAATGAGTTGTAAAAATTGAAATACCACACTAAGATATGGATGCCATAAAAACTTATGAGTCGGCACGTAAAATATTGGGTTGGTTGGTGCTGTGAGTTCTTTAATGTAGGTATATTCTATTTCCATCATTTGCATGATAGATATGAATAATATAAAGTGAAATCAATCATGAAGAGTGATCAGATGACAGACAACTGTCATACAAATCTGTTTCATAAGAACACAAACAGTGGTGCAGTATGTAAATTGTAAAGTAAATTTGTTTAGCTGTGGTGTTAAAAGTCACTTCATTTCCATTTAAAAACACTAAAAAACTTATATGGCATTAATATGAGCCACGACCAGCACATTCATTTCAATTCTACATTCACACATTATCATAATACACCCTGGGTAAGTATCTACCCAATTTTTACCTTAAATGACATCTTTATGTACAATATTTAACCCCCTAATCAAATCGTATGACAGCGTTATCAAAAATCTCAGTTGAAATTCAAATAAAACTTGAAAACATCCGATAAGGGGCCCAGTTTTATCAGTAAGTTTTGAAAAACGTTTCTCCAGTTTATTTATGGGTATGTTCTTTTGAAGTATTTTAGTCTGTACACAATGACTCACAATGCGTTAACTGAGCCATATTTTTATGGACAAAATTTTTTCGACAACCATAAAATTTTACAGTGTGTGAAAAACGCAACGGCTGTATATAATTACAGCTTCAGTGTCCTGGCATGGTGATATTTTTTGTACAGTGTTGAATTGAATTCCACACCATACTGCATTTTACCATTTAGGGCAAAGCATTAAAAAAGAATAGCATCAAAGTTAATACTGTTAGTTAAGAGGAGAAACAAGTAATAATAATAATACAGGCAATAAAACTTTCAATGAAATAATATAATGTTGGCTTTTGAATAACAGTGGTGAATTTAATCTGTAAGTATTCCAATAACGCGTATTATAGATTTTATATAATTCCAGTGACATTTAAGTTGATTTAACCCATGTTTTTTCCTAGATCAGAATAATTACCGGGTATACAACTTGAAAGTATACTGGTATTCCATAGACAGATTTACTAGGATATCATACTTACCTGGTTATTACACCAATCAAATGAAGAAAAAAATATCAGATTGAAATGTAATTGGCAAATTAGCAGTCCAGCCACTCACTGCTGTGAATTCAAATCCCAACTGGGACCAGGCAAATGTACATATGAGGAAGCTCAGCCCAGCTAGCTAATAGAAGGTCTGTGCAGGTTCTACCCACTGTATAGGCCAGGGGTCTTCCCCACTATTGAAGTTGGAATAGTTGCCACTTTTAATGACCCTGGCTGTAAGGTGTAACGTTAAACCATTGAGTCAATAAAATGAATTGACTTACAAGTAACATTGTCAGATGAGTTTCCAAGTGGATATACCAGAATACATCTAAGCAGCATATAGAACTGAAACCCAAGTAGTGTTTACAATAATGAGGGACACAGACCTATGATAATTAATAAGCCAACATGTGCTATAATTACCAGTATCATGACAATTAATATCAATCAATATATAGCATATCAAAAACAAAACATTAAACCAGAGATTAGTATTTGTTACAAATCTCATCTGTTCAGCATAACCTGCCTACATATTGCTTTCATGGGTCTATTCAATGTTTTTCTCAATACAAATACTGTAAACCGAGTGGTTTCTTTGTGCAGGACATTTGAGATTTTAAACGTTGATAAATTTATAATGAACAAAATGGTAGAGGATTCTTTTTGAAGCTTTGAATTGGTCACATTAAAATCAATGGCTATATTTTGAAATGATGACAGCTTAATACTTTTTTAATGGTTCAATCATACCATATTGAATATCAACAATTATTATATTTTAATCTATTTTTAAAGCAACTTAATAAATCACAAACACAAACAATCCAGAAAAGAAATACAAACTTAAAATTATAATTATTGTGAGTATACCACTGTAAAGGTAACGTCCTATCATACAACAAATTAATTTATGACAATTTGCAGCACCAGAATGTACCAACTGCAGTATTGTAGGAAAGCTAGATCATAACAGTTCGAAACTAAATTCAATCATTCATTTCCATATTCTTTGATGTTTTATGAATTACAGTCAACCATGACTGAATTAAGATTCAATGATCTATATTCATATTTTAAACACAATTTGAGAGCTTTATTTTAATGTGACTTATTGTCATTGCAGGGGTTTAACGCCGTTTTTCAACAATTTTTTAGTTATATACGGTGACCAGTTCACCTAACCAGTTTTTCTGGACTATATACTAACCAGTACTAACTTACTCTTCAACAAGGAGCCGGCAACTTCTCAACATATGGAAGAAAATCAACATTTTTGTCAAATTTTCATAGAAGGGTATAACCTGCCGTGACTGGGATTCGAACCCGGATCTCCGGGTTACAAGTCCAGCGCTCCAACCACTGGACCACAGCCGCGGCCAATTTGAGATCTATGGGTGGACCTAGCGTCTGAACGTATCATAAACTTCAATTATCTGAAGTTGCCTTTGATAACAACTTTACACATTTTACCAGTCAAAAGTGAAAACTATTTAATTAATGTAAGGAGGTCAACAGTTAAGGTAAATAAATGTCAATTTTATAAAATATTTGTCAAGTTTGACCTCACACAAGCTGTGTCATCAAGTGACAACAGCAAAATGAGAAAAAATATACAAATTTACTGGAATTACATTGACCTTACAAACAACTATTATAGGTAATGTGACTGTTTAACTATTATACTAGCACTTGGTACCAACAGGGGCTGTCACAAACACATTCTGGTGTCCATTAATTATAACATAAAGCCACCATTACTGGTCACATCCTGTTATCTTGTTTGACAACCTCAGCCCACCAACAGCTGTCCAAATATGCAGTAACTTGCTTCAAGTTCACTAATCAAATAAATCAACTCTTCAATTAAACTGTATACCCAACTTTTATAATCCCTTTACATCCAATCATCACACTCTGATTACAGTGTTCCAGTTTGTTTAATTAGCTTGTTCCACAAATTTTAAGCTTATTCAACCATTATAACTATCTATATTACACTGTAAGTGACATCCTACAATTAAATAAAATTTGATCGAAAACAACATCACTTCAGCATATGATACGAAATAATAAATTATGAAATATACAATACTATGAGTTATAATGATGATTATTATTATTACTCAGGTGTGAGCATTATATTTGAACTTGAATATAAAGAAATATAGATAAAGTTGAATCATAATTCAATTTCTGCTTTCCATGATATTAAATGAATTAGGTACAGATTTCACAGGTTTGTAAGCTATTTCCAAACTTATTGAGCATCAAATTTCACAGGAACATGATGTACTACAGTCAAACCTGTGAACAAAGGCCACCACTGGGAAAACAAAATGTGCAGGTCTTTATTCACGGATGGCCTTTATTTGATCAGTTTGTCCTAAATAATCAGGGACAATTTTTCAAAGAATGATCTTTATTTACAGGGTGGTCTTTATTCAGGTGGCCACTAACACAAGTTTGACTGTAGTTATTAGCATAAGATAAAAAATTTTGTATTATGAAGCAGAGCAAAAAGCAGAATCATGCATTAAACTAAGATGTGAACTCTCTGATGAAAACTTAATTGAAAAACTAATCATTAGGCCAACTGACCCCATCTGTCATAGCTATAAAGGCCCATTCTTTCTTTACACCTGTGAAATAGGGACCCCTACAGACTTCCTATAATCCATTATTGTACAGGTAACATAATTACCAATTCATTCATTTCAATGAAGTTACCTGGCTACAAGGACAGACTTAAGTCACAGTATTTTGTTCAATTTATATACATAGACAGATTTTTTAAGGAGATAATATTATGATACATGTGAGCAAGTGTTAAGTATGACTTTAATAGGTCATTAAGCAGGTAACTATGACAGATGGCACATGACAATATATCTCTCTGTGTATGTTATTTCAATTGTTAACAGTAACTCAGGTGAACTTTCAACATCATCAGTTTTTGCAAGGTCAGTCATATTCTAAGTTCATACATAATAATAAGTATCACTTCATAATTATAATCATGTGATAAAACATGCAAATACAGTCAAACCTGTGTTTGAAGTCACCTCTGTATAAAAACCACACAGTGAATAAAGGATATTCTTTAAAAAAACATCATTGATTATTAAGACAAACTAGCCTCCAAATAAAGGCCATCTGTCAATAAAGGCAATTTGTGTCTTTCCAAAGGGTGACCTTTGTTCATAGGTTTGACTAGTACAGTCTCTTCAGAGAATTCTAGGGTCATAAAAGGTCAATTAAGCTAGGGAAAATATTACTTGGAATGAAACCAAAGCCATGATGCATTTACAACCTCATTTTATGAGACACTTCAATTTAATAGGACTATTATACATCAAATAATAATAATTTAACATGCTGCATCAGGTCACAGTATCTTTGATCAATGAGTCATTCATTAGATAGCACACAGTGAGTTGCAGTGTTAGATCACATAAGGATAGTGTCATATACCCTATATTTTTACAAAATTTAATATACCCAGGCAGTGATTTTTTTCATATATATTTTACAGCCAAATACTGGCTGTTTCCCCAGCCCAAAAAAGTGATATTTTCCCCCAAAAATGCTATATACATAAATGACAGTTTTTTGCATTTGCCCTTTTTCTGATTAATCACACTATATTTTATATTTTCCCCTTCAGAAAGCCACAGGTAGTTTTGAGAATTAAAAAAAATCACTGGCAGGAACTTGGACAAATATAAAAGTAGCTAAATACTTCCTTTGTAAATAACTCTAAAAAATAACACTAATAAACGATTACAAATAAATCAATTCTAACCATACTAATTTTAATTGCAATGTACATTAAGGCCTTAAGTGTGTTAACACTCCATTAGGCATTATTAGCCATCATTTTGGAGGGAATTTGAAACATCAAAATCTGAGTAAGATTTTATTCCAGGGGTTGAAAAAGAACACAATTATATTTAAGATAAAGTCTATCAACAAACAGAAATGTGTGAAATAGTTTGGTTGTTACAACTCATATTCTAAAATAGTGCAGACTTTAAATTGATAAAGGCAATTTGACTTTATTCCTACTACACAGTGATACATGTCTGATATTCATACATGCCTTGATGAAAAAAAATCAGAACATTGTTTCATGTTAAAGTTAAAATATTGCAAGTTTACTATTAGATACAGGTGGTACATTACTGGTCAGGTGACACAGAAACCTGTATTATAAATAGGTCATGTAATAATTAATCCAGCCTTTCAAATTATATACTTGATTATTCAATGATAATGTTAAAGAAAAAAACAGAGTTTTACAAATCAGAAACTATATCAAACCTCAATCAATGAATTCATAAAAATGTAAAATAATCTATCATAGTGTTAGCAGGGCTGTCTTTCTCTTTTGGGGGACTGGGGCCGGGGCCCTGGGAGGGGGGAATTTTGAGTCATTTTCAGTTCAAGGGATTATTTCAAAAGCCTAATTAGTATAAAAAAGTATATTTCAGACGTGGGAGAATGGGGCTGAATTTCAGCCCCAAATTCAGGAGATTGTGAGCCCAGGTGTTAGTAACACAGTATGTAAGTCAGGAACTTTATGTAGGTACCATATGTGAAATACTATATTATATAAATCTTTATTCATTATACATGACTTGCAAACAAATAACATGAAAGAGAAATCATTTACAGTTTGTATACATGAGATCAGCTATCAAGTCTAACTTCTGACGCATTTTGTTTTTCTTTTTTTATAAAAAAAAGTATGTTTTCTACTTAACTAGAGAAATTACTTTTTATTACTGGTAATGTTGGTTTAATATGATAGTGTAACACCTTGTACACAGATTGGGCTGGTTTAATGAAAGTCATAAAACTTGGTAAACAAAGGGAGGGGATTACATAGATAATGTGATTTACAATGGGGCTGTCTATGTGATAATGGGATTATAGTTGCCACGAGGAAACATAACAGTATTTGTCACAATCTAAGTATGTCAGAGCTACCTAAGTCTGTTACATTGTGTCTATCACCTAACCAGACGCAATAAAAGTGTCATATACCAATTATGTATCAAAGAACTGGTCAATAAAACAGAGACTATATAATGGAATTACATTCTGAAACTCATTGACCATCCATTTTGTAGGTTTCGAATTCATTCAGTCATGAATTACTGAAATTATCTACCATTGACATTAATGGGACCAGATGAAGACCGTTAAATAAACGAACATAATTTATGAAACAGGAGTCCCAGCCCTTAAAAGTTTTAATTAAAACTGGGGTCTCCTACATAGTATGTGGGAACATAATGTTCAACAAGTCGAACAATGCATAAAATCAATTACATAAATTTGAATTCAATCCAGAACACAGTATTCCTTTGTATTTAACATGTAATAAGGGATCTTTTTCACACACTAAACATCCCTCACCTTAATTTACAATACCCAATCTAAAAATAGGAGTATACCTGTTGAATAAAATCAATAGAAATTTAAGGGCCATTCAAATGTTGGGGTTCACTTCCCCGAAAGAATACTACGAGATTGTAAAGTTTTTTTCAGGTTTACTCAAATGGACTTTTGAAAGGCCTGGCATCGACGCTGTATTACATTAAATTAATGTTCTAATTATCATTCTACACCATTCTACAGTGAAATCGTATCTGAAATGTTGAAATTAAATTTTATCAAATACAAATACAGATGTCAGAGCCTTAAACACGGAGACGTTTATCAACACATGGCTTTTATATTCAACATGCATGTACATATTAAATAAAAAAAGGTAGAAACTCACGTATGATTGCCTGTTTTGCGTCCAATTTGTGAATGACAACATCTAGATTCCGAATTCTTTTGTTCAATTTAGCAGACCGTTCCACAACTTTCTGACATTCATCCGAAATATCACAGAACAAATCGTCTGCATGACGAACTAAACTCGAAAGTTGCAAAAGTGCCCCAACTATAGCGTTATTCGCTACCGTGTATAAAACACATTTTTTCTCCACCGGCTCGTCCTGCGGGACATCATGAGCCCCTAACCGAGTCGGAACAATATTCCTGCAACCGAATGGCATTTTTTAAAAATTCCAACACTCCGCTAGAATCACATTTTATTCACTGATGTTTTCACCTGCATAAAAACACACTGTCGCCATTTCAAACTTCGCGACACTGAATGAGATTTGTTATTGGCTGTTCTATCAATAAAATTTACCGGTCGACAAGGAAGAGCGGCGCTTTGAAGTTTCGCTTACTCTAGCGTGTAAGTGTGTCACAACGAATTGTATAGAACGACCCAATGACCTTAGGCGTTAAGAGACCCCTTATTAATTCGATTTTACGACGGTAGGGAGTACCAACGATTTATTTGCCAAGACAGACAGTCGTTTAAATGTGTTTAAACGTACATTTACAGTTACCCAATAAATTAGAACCCGTGGGAGAATATAGGTAGAAATTCGGTGACTTCAAAAGAACCACAGGTGTAAATAAGATGCCGAAAGCTGACCACTGTAAAGTTATCAAATTCTAACTTGATTACTTTATGTCGGCGACTCGCAAATCTTTGTATTTCGGATCAAGGATCATTAAACCCCTTACTTGGACAATGGTCCCTAATAAAAACTCTGATACACTTTTGAAAGCTCCCTGCTGTGCAGCCCGCCAAAATAATGAAGGGATTTACTTGGTCCATCGATCTCTTTGTCTCAGAAAATTTTCACCTGCATTATTGGTTACTATTTTATTGGGGTTCCCGCCTGTTTATACCTGACTGACACACTTTAGGACCCAAAACCAAAGCTTAAATCGATAAGTAGAATGAAACAAAACACATTAAAATGAACAAATGAAAACATCTTCAAAGAAAAAAAGTAAATTACTAACATTTCACCGAACTAGTATTGATCATTAAGTCAATTCTATGTTCATTTTTCTGCACGACAGACAATGATTCCATTTCAGGTTACACATTTCTAGCTTCCAAAGAAAGAAACTAATTTATCAGCATTTTATGCATTGAACTGTCAGGATGCAGATGAGCTTTGCAGTAAAATATGTCAAGCATACTACGATTCTAACACTGAATCAACGTGAAGCTTGCATCTAAAAAAAAAGAACCTCAAGTCACGGCAAATAAGAGCATTTCAAAGATGCGTCTCATTTTACTGTAAGAATTTCGGTGACACTGTCTCACTGTTTTTTAGAAGAGCTCATTTTGTAATGTTGTTTTTGTAAAAAACACATTTAAACAAGTGTAAGACTTGACCCAGACATGTATTTTTATATCATATACCAGAATGGACATTAAGAACGCGTGTTATGCATGTACGAAAACTAGCACGGTGGATATACATGTATTAGACTTAACTCTTACACATTAACTCGCTTCTTCTTCGCTTTATCCGGTCATTGGCCTGAGAAGGCAGACGATATGTCTCATATCATACATCTTTCGAAACATATTTGTTCATCCATCGACCGAATTGGACTCAAATTTTCTTTCCGACGGGGACGAATGAATAAGTTATAATGCATTCAGCTTTAGATTACGATCGTTTGAATAAAACGTTGTGTAATCATTTGTAACATGTATAGGTATCATTCTGAAACATTGTGTTGCAACCTCTTTAAACTGTTTCCTTCATGTCAACACATGATACAAATATTCGTCAATTACAGTTACATTTTAAATTACAACAAATGCAACATACGTTGTATTCTTACCTACACGCTTCTTTGAATGGGGTCACTTTAATAGCCTTTGGTTACTGCAGTCTGCCAAAAACAATGTTGGAAGCAATTAATTAAGAATTTACACATTTTGTAAAGCAAGTCGCCGATAGCGCTTGTCTTGTTATCAAATTTGATCATCTCAATGATGAGTTTTGACATGATGACAGGTAGTGATGTAATAGTAATAAAAGTTAAGGGAGATAATTATCGGAGGTTTAAAATTAAACTGGTCCCCGTTCCATGTTGCAGTGCACCAAAGTGTCTCTGTACACCAGAGTCAACGGGTACCAGTTTAGTTTAAAATCGCATACATGGTTGTACGAGTAGTCTCCCTTGTTTGAGATTTATCATGCGCTAACACTGACAGTTTGCGTATGTTCGAGTGTTGAACAATAGCACCATTTTGTTTTTTGTACTTGATGTCGTTTTAACAATACAAACAACACCAAGTGCCGAGGTAACAAAACTTGAGATCGGTCTCAAAGCTCAAATTTTAATGTTAGTCATTTAGAGGTTCTAAAATAGTGATATAAAACAATGATGATATTAATTATCGAAACAAGTGTTCGGACATTACATATCTGTACCATTTCAACCAAAATACAGTCAGAATGGAGTTTAGGTTTGAACTCAGGGACGGTTCCCAGGTTTATATCCTCAGGGAATGTGTCCTTTGCGACACTAAGAAATGTTTGCGTTTATTTTACCAATATGTGCTCAGGAAGAATCTTGGTGATATGGAGTCTAATATTTTCTTCACTAGATATTGAATACGAATTTAGTCTTGATTTAAAACGCAATAAAAATGTCTCCATGTCAATTTTGTGTTTGGTTTAATACTCGTTCTCAAACCAGACCAGGAAGACAAATGTCTTTAGTATGGATATTTATTTCAGTTGTTGATGACACACGTCTGATGGAAAAGTCTTTTAGCAATCGTCTGACATAAGTTATCAAATATCAATCGGCTATACCAGAGACAAATGTAGTTTTGCAGATATCATTCTATAATAGAAACATCAACAGAGAAATGAATAACTGTGCAATGACAAAACGTCCCTTGACGGTTAACTCCGAAAACTGCTAATAAACGCTCCACCTCTATCACCGCTCCATCCATAATAAACGTCCCGCTTTTCACAAACCCCACATTTCCACCCCTATGAAAACTCCACTCCTATAAATGCCCCGTCCTTTATCAACCTCCAATCCCTGACAAACAACCCGCCCTTATTAACGCTCCATCCCTTATAAACTCTACACTACCTAATTAACGCCCTATTGAAAACAAAACATCAAGACACACACAAATACTTTAATTTTCATTTAATTGCCATCACATGTATCCTTAAAACTCATTTAAACAAAAGACTCGACCAACTGAAAGAATTACTTGTAAAATATATTGTACGGGGCGATTATTAAGGAAAATCGAGTGTATGACAAAAAAACGATTCTTCTAATTTCTTTCTGCAATAGTCAAATTCAACGTCAATCCACATACCACTGAATATAAACGAGACATTATAAGGGTATTATATCCATATAAATATCCCCCGGGACAAATGACCACCAATACTAGAATCCAACCAATGCTTCATATGCAGTCGGTAATTACTTTTATTTGAAGATACAAAACCGTGATGGGTAATTTATAGATTGGTATACATATGGTAGTCGTACATATTACCGTAAAGTGAAAAGGCTTAACTGGGAGACAATACGTCAGCCCAATCGTTATTTCGGGATGAATTTCATTCTTATGCAATGGCTCTTTTACTTTTGTTGAGATACAACCAGCTGATTTATTTGAAATTAATGAGCGTTTGTAAGGAGCGTATGTGAATATAGTTTAAAAAACGTAGAGGCATGAAAAACGTCATGAAAAGTTTCGACGTGCTCAGACAAGGATAGCGTTTTGCCAAAGAAATGAACAAAAAATAAGCCAGTCATCGTCATAACTCGACAGAGTCTGGTCTGTCAAGTACTCAAAATATTTAAAAATGGTACAGTAATGTATTCAATTTAGGCTTGTCGATAGGGGGTTGATGATAATGTGATTATTTCTATTTCACTGTAATGAATGCCGCCACATCATTGGTCAGAACTAAAAATAAAAAAACGACCAATGAAATGCTTGGATTAGCAGACTAGTACCTGATGTTAAATACATTATCCTCGACCAAATGTTCGACTAACTCGTGAACATTTCAGTCAAAATAGTTGGATACAGATGTTACATGAATGCATCAGGGGTTTCACTACACGTCAAAAGTTGAGGGTCAAATATGACCTTTGGCTGATGATAATTTGAAGAGTAAACAAAATTTACTTCTAATTTTGTTGTAAATTTGACCCTTTGGCACAAATTCTCAAGAGTCAAAAGCTTTATTTTACTGATATCAAGAGTCAAAATGATGTTTTAAGATTCAAATGAAAGCCCTGTGTATATAAACATTCACCAGACCATCTGACAAAACATGAACATACTTTCACATTATGCAGATTGATATTCATATCACGTTCATGATTGAATGATTGTTGCTATAGTAGTTCTTCCAAATGATGTAAAACATCACCGAGACATAGATATACACTTAGTCAATGTCGTTGAACACGTCCGTGAAATTAGTACATTTTTATAGTACGCCGTTCCACTTCGGATATGAGTTGGTCACGTATGTAATAATCCTGAATTAGAGCCAAATTAGCTAGCTTATCGTTGAACATGTTGATTATTCGAACGTGCATAAAATGAACTTAGCTTAACTTTCACTAATGTTATTCAACATTCATAAAGGCCTTACGATCGCGTTACTTGAAGAATCAATATTTTAAACTCTTGTTGTCAATTTTGTTATTCTGTTTATACAACTTTTGTTCTCTTGAAACATTTATTCGATGAATACAAAGACCTTTACACGATGGTTGTATAAACCTCCCGGTACGATAGTTTTTTTTGCAATTTCGCTATAGAAGTATTTAAAAATCTTTAACTTTAAGCACTAAAAAAGCAATTTGGTTTGAACTTGTCGCATGCACGGCGCCCGTATAGTTAGTCAGACCTTAGGCATAGAATTTACCCGTACCGGATTTTCAGTTCTGTTATTGTCGATTTAATAGAGTATATTGACCATTCCCACACAATAGTGCAAATCTGTGTTAAACAATAGTTTTCAATGATTAATATTGAATATTTCACGTACAAATATATCGATTTATTCCCCGTAACAAATTGTGCACTCCACTTAGCTTTCCGATTTCAATAAGTAAATAATGAAATAGAGAGCTTTATTCTAGAAGGCCCCAAAGGGCACTTAATTGGTACATTAAGCGAACATCTAGAGGAATAGGCTATATCAGCCAGAAATACACGGATATCAGCTGCAGGTAGCTGTGTTTGTTTTTAATCCGTTGAATTGTAATGATTAGCGAATACTTTGTATACGTATAGATATAAACTTTAAAGTGCTTAATTACATTTAGAACAATAGAAAAATCGAAGCGGATAACACAATTTGTATCACATGACAAACCGTTCTATGAGTAACGACTTTAAAGTCATAACTCCGATTCTTTTCATCTGATATCATATGGATATTGATACGCAATGTATATCATTGTAGTTTTAGAGATTTTGAGCGTTGATGGAGTTTAAATACAATAAGTGTCTATTATACTTCGTCACAATTCAAAAACCGATTATTATAGACATACAAGTACATGTATTGGTTAATTGGAATATCAGATTAACGATAAAGTGATCACAATAGATTGGCGGAATAAGTTCATGTATTTATTTAGGAGCACTGTACATAACGCATAACTCGGCTCTCTTAAAGAAAACAATTCTGTCGTGTCACGGGCTTAAGCAAGGAATTTCATCAAAACGTTTGTGGTAGAACTTAAAGTGCTCGTATGTAGATACGAGAAAGTATACACAACTTGAGGACGCTTAGAGTGTATACAAATAGACTCATTGAAATGCAGGTGAAACATTTAACGTGGATTTTATCATAAGCTACCGTTGAACCATTTAAAATGTTTGCATTAAGTAAAGTTTTCATGATATATTCCTATTGATCGGCTGTATGCAAACATTTCTATGATAGATATATAGCTTTAAGGAGAACAGAAATAAAATCGACTTTTTAATGGACCAGTTTTTGCTTGGTCACAGGTGCCGAAGGCTTGGATCGATTTACAAAATAAAATTAATTGGATTTACAATCGATTAATTGTGAAACATAACAATGATTTTTATGCGTACATTATGTGTGTGTTAATGAATATATACAATAGTTGGTAAAATTACACGAATAGAGAAACTGTATATATACGTACGTATGATTTAAAGTAATACAATGTACCTATAGTTGACTGAGATAAGTGGAGTTTTCAGTGGTTTGCTTAAGGTTTAGTGGATTTAAACCTGAAAGAATTCAGTGTAGATATACTTTCGGATTTTTTTGAAAGTGAAAGACCACTTTGATGTACGGATTTTGAATTCGAAAGTGTTAATCTGAATACATGATGTAGTTTATAAAACAAGAGTGAAGAAATTGAGATCTAGGATAGAAGATTACCGCCTGTTCCGAGTAAGTAAAGTTAACGCTGGGCTTATCAAAAAAGTGTTAAACGAATATTGACGCACATCTGGAATTTTTCTTGACTCGAACCCGTGTGAATGACATTTTGTTGATAGAGTTTGCGCATATTTTTAAGGATACATTTACCAGGAATATCAATAGATCTACATTAATATCAACTATTAGATGTGTATGATCTGAGCTATTCAAGCAATGTCTTCCACAGTTGGCTTGTCTTCCACAGTTGCCATGTCTTCTACCAGGTCGTTGATACGATACGATGACGAACTCAAACGACGGCTGGAAAAACTAGCCAGAACATACGACCTAACAACTATGAAGATTTTTATCGTTGTTGAATGTTTGGGTACGTATTTGTGTATAACTAAACAATGCAAATAATTGCTGTATTTTGCAACCCTCTGTACAAAACATACTAATAAACGCTTAACCGTTTGCCTCATAAAACTGCATTTTACCGGCATCTGAAGCAGACGACTTTTGAAAACATTGTGACAAAAGAAGCCATTGCTTGTAATGAGTAATGGCTTCTTTATCCACAATGTTTTCCGCTCTTTCATAGAGAAATAACTAGTTTTTCTTAAATAAATTGATGTTTTGTATATTTGTTTTGAATTTGGAAGAGTCCAAACTTTGATATGTAATATGCTTATGAGGCAAAAGGGTTAATTATGCTAGTATCTGATGCATTTAAGCCTTTGAAATGACGGACTGCTAAATCTGAGTCAGCATTCCGCAACAACACGATGGTAGGTTAAGCAAGCTCTTTGTTGTACGACAAAGCCTTTTTTACTTCAGCATAATATTTTATAGTATATATACAATTAAATAACAATCAAAAACTAACTCTGACGCTGTCTTCCTGATGTTTGCAAGCTAATTTTATTGAATTAATCACTTTCTTTGAACCAATAGTAGTCTGGAAGCCATGCATTGTATTTTTACGCTCTGTCCAACTTCTTCAGTGCTATAATATATTTATTCTAACGTTTGTGATGATATTATGTTATTTCTCTCCTCTTCAATTCACGTATCTTGGGCATTGCACCATGGCAATAGGCCTTTTCAGAAAGTAGGTTATCTCCCTTGAAAAAATCTGTCTCATTCGGATTCCTTCGGACACTGGGTAGTATTTTTGATAATGGGGTCTCGAGACTTACAAAACCAACATCGATACACCATGTGTTGAGATACCAAGGAGGGCATTAATTGATGTTAGATACTGATAATGATGGTTGTTTGAAGTCAAATTAATAATGCTACCTTGTTCAATGTGTTTTTGAAGAACATTTAACAATGACAAAAAGTCAATCATCATATCAGAGAGGTGTAAAACAGTTATGTTAAAATTTCTGTGAACTTCCTAGTGGTACTTCATGAATGCATACATGCTCGATCCACATTTAGAATGGATTTAATAGTTTTAAATGATAATACTCTCTTACTATACACATAATATATTTGTAACACTAAAACAGATATGAGCAAAAGATCAAACAAATATAATGGTGCACATATCTACAAGAATGAATTCGATAAACGATATTTATTACATAACACTTAAAAAGTGACCATATTACGTATTCAACCTTAAAGATCGATAAGGGGTTGAATGGTCTTATAAAGTATAAAAGAATCGAAGTTTAAAATGACTAATTCTTTCTTTAAAAATTGCCATTTTATTTTTATACGTGTTTCTCAACACGTTAAAAATTGATAAAACATTGTGAGAATGTGTTTCACACATGCCATGACTGATTAAATATAGAACATGTTTGACCCCCAGACAGCTGTAAAAACAATGTAGATCCATAAAACAACGGGTGGTATAAAAATATATGACTGCATACTGATTTTCCGGCTTAATTAATTGCTATCAGTAAGGATCGTGTCACCCAGACTATGATTTGACAACATGCTGACATTAAAGCAGCAGATTTTACTAAGATAAAATAAAAACACAAGTGCGCTGAATTTGCAAATTTGTGACCACAGCCATCAGGATAAATCACAAAGATAAACATTCTTGTTTAATTATATTAAAATGTAAATCTGTGTTTTTTCTACAAGCAAAATTTAGCCTAATCTCTTGCACGCAAATAAAACGAAAGATAACACATAGCCGGGTGTGTGTTTTTTTATCCCAATGAATATAAATGAGTGTACATCCGTGTAATGTATTGTTGTATATTCTATCTTTTTTAAAAAAAACTGTTCTTTTCAAGTGTTGGAAGGAGGTAAAATGATGGACACAAATTAAGACACAGAGTCATAACCACTTGTTTTCTATTGCAATCCACAGATCAACAATGTATGCAATTTTATTTCAGAGTGTTGCGGATTAATTTCAGACTCACACTTAAAAAAAGAAAAACAAAACAGTCACATGAAAGACAACATCGGTTTGCCTGATCGCTGTTTACGAGAAAACTTGAATTACTTTATATTTCATTAAATATTTTGAATTGTTTGATGCACCCAAAGACACAATAAAAAAATAATTGTGCAAAATTCATGTTTTATCGGTAGGAAGTGTTAGTAAATATCAAATACGTACTCTGCATCTTTATCAGATAATGCCTGAAAAGTTGAACGTACTTGTAAAAAATCCAAATAATTTGCCGTGAGTTTGTTGATTTTTTCACTCACACCTGCTCAATGGAACATACAGCCTGGAAGAACATGGTTTCCCTGTGTGGGTCCAAAGTGTCAGACCAAATGTTCTCCACACAACATGGTTTGGTCACTATTCCCAAACACAAAGTTGGACAGATTATTCTTACAATGCTTAATCCCGGCCTTACTTGGTCGAAAATCAGTTCGAAATCGAGGCATCAGCAGCTTTTTGTCAACTAGTTTCC
The DNA here is from genome assembly GCA_008271625.1 of Lutraria rhynchaena. Classification (NCBI taxonomy): domain Eukaryota; kingdom Metazoa; phylum Mollusca; class Bivalvia; order Venerida; family Mactridae; genus Lutraria; species Lutraria rhynchaena. The sequence goes on from VIBL01000114.1 coordinate 411,814, forward strand.
CTACAAAGATCTTCCATACCCAACAATATCATTGGCGAGATAGCATAGCTATCTTTATCTATTAAATCAGAATGTTCTATCCTTTTGAATATCCTGTTCCCTCCGGAATATTCGCATGTGGCGAAATTCACTATTTTTGACAATATAATTTATATAAACTATATTAATGAAGGTTTGTATGTGTGTCTATGATTTTACTCGTTGTGTATTAGATAATTAATATACAACCTTTTAAGTATTTCTGTTCTAAATAGCTATATAATAACCTTTGCTGTTATAGCTTTTTAAATCTGTTTTAATTTGTTTTTCTTCTAATATGACATAACAAGGATTGGAAACTACTATATAAATACATATAAAGTAATTTTGACATTAGCAACCAGTTTGACATACATTTTATTAGGATACGATATCTATACAGTGTTAAAAATCATACACCTAAAAAGCGCAGTACTACCCGGAAGTAGCAGGTGTGCGTTTTTTATCTCCTAATGAAGAGCTATCAAGGGCAGATAAATCATGTTTCTGAAAAGGCCTATAACTTTCGTCGTTATATTTCAGGCGAAGATCTTGTCACATGTACATACAACGCAGCTAAGAAATCGCGATGGGAATCGTTTCTGCAGAGGAAAGAGGCCTGTCGACTGGATCTACATAAACACGAGAAAAACAGATCAAAATATCATGAGTTCTTGCGCAATGTCTCCAGAGAGCACCAAGGACAACAGTTTTACACATGCATGTTACAGCTAATGAAACACAAAGGTGCTGAAGACATGTTCAAACAAGTTTCAACGAAAACATCCGACCCATCCGAATTATCATTTTGCGGGAATTTATGTCGTCTGTTCGAACGGAAGATCGAATCGTGGTGGGAGACATTTGAAGCTGTAGGGGTTAAACTTACAGGTCATGTGAAAGTTTCGAACTTCGTCCGAGTTCTAAGTGGACAGGTCGATGCCCTTTGTAGTAAGGATGGAAGAATATACGCAATTAATATAAAGGTGACAGGTTTAGATACACCTAGGCCATTAGACATTGCAGAACTTGAAATGTGTAAAATTCTCCTCATTCAGAATGGTTTGGCTGATCCGAATAATTTACGAATGTGCTTGTTGATATTGCATCTGACTAACGATAGGCCGATACTTAGACTTTGGGAATACCTGCCAACTGAACAGATGGAGAAGTCTATTCGTGAAGCTGACGTAGATAACCTTATAGATGCTGGTAAACTCAGTCAGTATCATGAATTCTGGAAAGACAATGTACACCAGAACGGACGTATCTCCTCCGGTGATCAGGTTGTGTTGTAATTCATATTTGTCACATACATGTACATGGATTTTTTTTATCACGCATGCAAAACATTCCAATGGGCTGGACTTGGTGGTGTACAGTGATGTCGATAAATGGTTAAGATGAGGTATGAGATATAATTAGCTTTCTGAATAGGAAAAAATGTTTGATTCCCACACGTGTGAACTGTATATGAACCTCTATATTAATATCACCTTAGGTAACATGAACAAATCGGTCTGAATATTAAGGTGATCTCATTATCAAGTTAAAGTTATTGGGGAAATATTGAAATCTGGTACAAAAATAAGTGCTTGTTGTATTGGTATGGTCACTAAGTGAAGGTTTTGTATATTTGTGAATGGATTGAATAAGGAATACACGAAGGAGAATATTGTACAAACATATTGTTGCATGGAGTGAATACATGTGCATCCGGCTAATATACGTGTATGTATGTGATGACTGATAACGTGTAGAATTATTGAATATGGTGGAGACATGCTCACATCACTTTTGAACGATAGAAAGTCAGTTATTACTGTCAAACATAAAAAGTAGAATGTAGCATAAACATGTTCAGAAAAATATTGTACAAGATGTATGATGGTTTGCAAAATATCTCATGTTGGTTTTTACAATTACTTGATTTAATTCTATATGTATACATACCAACTGATTAATTATGAGTTAAATTAGATGGAACTCAGAATACAAGTATATATCACTATTTTACATGCACAAAAACAATTTTGTGTGAACTAACCTGTATTGTGAGAATGATTAAGCACATAGCATGAGATACAATAGTTCAAGATCAAGTTAAAGATAAAACTAACGTAATTGTTCATGTAGATATCTCGAAAAAAATCATTAGATGTACCTTACTAACCAAGCTAAACATTAATAACCTATAGTTCATACTAGATGTCAAGTTGAGGTCCATTGATCTAGTATTGGACACACACATAATGGATATCATGGATACAGTAGATTATGACTGCTTGCATAGTTTAAGAGTATAATCTGATATAACTTAAAGTGTACATAATCAATATGCAAATAGATTTATTGATTAGTTTACATGTATGCACATTTTTGTATCTTATTTCTATGCAGAATACTCCCATTTTGGTTTTAATGAAGTTTACTTGAAAAACGCATCTTAGCATGTAGAACAATGCTTTCTGTGATGATTCACATGTTAATAAATTAAATCATTCATGATTTCAGTCAATGTACCTTTAACCAGAATCATGAAAATGTAACATATGTATTATGAAGACATTCATTCACATGAATAAAGCTGACTACATTGTATGATTACACAATGAAGACTTTGATTGTAGTACCATGCAATTGCATCTTTATTTATTTATTTCTTACATAAACCAGGTGAATTCCCAACTTGGTACACCCCTAAGTGTGAAATCCTTGTAGCTATTATAAAATATTTTGTTCAATATTGCATGACACTGAAAATGCTTCCAATTTAGATGTAACCATTATTTAGTTTAAGAGACCTGAATACACCAAGTCATTTTAAGTATTCCTTGCATTCTGAGACTTTTATATTATTTTTATTATCAGTGCCAGTGAATATAATAGCCCATGAAGGTATAAAATGGCATCGGACATACAAAGTTAATCACTTCTCTGATATATAGTAGAACACAGATATAGTGAACTTGGACATAGTGAATTAAGAAATTAATACTTAATGAGCATTTGCATGATTCAGCCATCAATGGGTTTTGCGTTGTATATTGTACAGTATAAAACATGATTAGAGTGAAATTCTAGGACCTGAAAAAATTAATGCATATCGTTTACAATGAAATAAAGAAGGGTGTGTTGGGGGGAAATATGAATATGTCACTTTATCCAATTCTTCACTATATCTGAGCTCTACAACAGGACTTAACTGTAGCAGCAAATGCAGAATACAGTCAAACTTGTGTTTGCAGCCATCTCTGAATAAAGGCCCCCCTGTGAATAAAGGCCATTCTTTGAAAACTGTCATTGGTTATTTAGAACAATTGACGTCCAAGTAAGGGTCATCTGTCACACTTCGTCTTTCCCCTGGGTAGCTTTTGTTCACAGGTTTGACTGTAGTCTTGAAATCTCAAATTGAACTATGGTAACCTTCTCTTCTTTGAGACAATTAAAAGATGTTAATAGTCACAAATTACCAACAAAATGTAAGCATTTTGCTAAAATGAATCTGGCCAGGCTTTATCAGAAGTAGATTTACATATTAAACACATGTTTGTACATTTATATATTAACAATTAATATCAATATGAGCTGTTCTTCTTGCCAAAGTCCTCTTTTAGTCTTATCCTGGAGCATGCATATGCATTTTGTTCATTTGTATGTTCATTAAGGTATAATGCCCAAACTTTACACTGCCTATTTTGATTCATTTGTTGGATTTCATGATTAAGTAATCATTAGATAGGGTGACAGTTTCATCTACTAATTTCTAACTCACATAACAATAAAATAACTTACAATCTGTGACTGTTTTTCTGTTAACAAGAATTAGATTTTGAGTATTGTGTGTTTTATTGAGAATGTGTTACATTTATGGAACTTCAAATCCAGACATTTCTGATCTTGTCCCCTGTAATCTGAACCCCTGTAATCTGGACCCCTGCAATCAAGACTTCCCTGATCAAGAAAATCACTTTAATTCAAACAATTTTGATACTATTGATATATTTCAGTATCTTACATAAAAATCTTTGTTTATCTAACAATAAAAAATTCAGAGATCCTTTTTATATTGAGTTTGGACTCTGGACCTGACAAGTCCAGATTTAAGAGGTTCCCATATAAATGAAGACAATATGTGATCACAGCTGTTAACTTGTTTAGAACAGCCCTGATATCTACCATATAAATGAAGACAATAATTTATGTGATCACAGCTGTTAACTTGTTTAGAACAGCCCTGATATCTACCATATAAATGAAGACAATATGTGATCACAGCTGTTAACTTGTTTAGAACAGCCCTGATATCTACCATATAAATGAAGACAATATGTGATCACAGCTGTTAACTTGTTTAGAACAGCCCTGATATCTATTAATCAACCTGTACCATATAATTAAAGTGAAAAAAAAATACAGTAGAACACAGCTGTAGTGAATTCTCGGGGATCTGGAAAAATATCTCGCTATATCCAAGTTCACTACATAAGTGTTCTTTTGTGGTAGATGAATATTTAAGTTTGAATATTTTAGAAACATTCCTATCTACGCATGATGTCACTGTGTTGAGTGTATGCTGTATAATATAAGTTATTGTAAACTTTGTTTTGTTATCTTTTAACATACATGTTTTCAACAAATACTGACATTTTAAAGTATTTAAATGGAAAAGATAAACCTACATCACATCACGTCTATGTTTACTTCCTTACTCAACAAGGAATATGATATTCAGGAATGACAAGAAAATCCTGGTGTCCACTAACATATGGACTGCATCAGCTTGTGTACACAATGTTATGATTGTTTATATACATGTACTTCAGTGCTGATGTTCAGGTCTCTTGTTATATGAGAATACAAAGAATTTTTACATGAATCTGAAGGCTTCTAGGCACACATTTTGAAATAATTTCAGTTAGAACAATCACAATTTATAGCCTTCATCTGCAGAAGGCAGAAAATAAAGTTCCCGAAGCAGGGCTTGAATCCTCGACCTTCTGCTTGCAAGCTAGCTGCTTTACCAACTGAGCTAATTGGGTTGCCAGGCATACAAACTACTATAAACACATACATAAACAGCACTGTTATACATCCATGGAACTTAGGGAAAGCACTGTTTTTGGCGCAAGAAATTATGTAACATTTATCATACACAGAGGTTGAGAAATGGTTCTCACACTACAAGAATATACCCAAATATCTATGTGTTGTAGATAACATAGACATCTTAAAATATTATGAGCTTTCATCTATTCATAATCATGTATTTATGTACAGTACAACCTCATACAAACTTTAACCCCATTTACCCACATGGACATATGTTCTGAATACCTAAATGAATGATAAAATCTTATTTAAATAGTCAGATTAAGCTCCGACTAAAGAGACTTTGTAAAATGAATGCATTTTATTAGATTAAGTTCTATGATCATTCTCCACAGAGTAATGACTTATATAAATGTAGATAGCTGTACAAGATTTACACAGGATTTTCTAGATTAGGTGTTTAGTAAACATTTACTTAAAAGTCTGGTGTAAAGCACACTCATTCAATATCAGTATTTCCCATACAAGTATTTCGTTTGAAACACAGTAATATCAAACCTTTGATGGTAAAACAGTAATCACAGTAATTTAAAACAGCCAAATTAAACACAAAATTATCTAAAATAAAAATATTAACTCAGAATAAGATTCTGTTCGATAGATATTCTGTGTCATTATTTTTTCATTTTAGATTATGTTTTTGGTTGAATTTGGTGTTTAATATCATTCTGATACACTTTTACTATCATAGGTCTGTTAGCACAGTCTGAGGTTTGAGAGTAGCAAGGAAGGTTCTATAATCAGTAGTTCAATGTAAACTATGTTAACTGTCAAAGAATGGATGCAGACTAACTTGTTTAATTTCACAGAGGACTAAGGAGATTAAAACTACAATTGATCCAGCATTCTTACGTTTAGGAGATCTAACTTACATCCTGTACTGCTACCAAGACAAACTCTTTTCTTTGTCATATTTGAGACTAGCAGTGTGTTTGAAGTACAAGTTAGGTTTATCCACAGACAAAATTGTTATAATTTTTACATGGTCATTCTGCGATATAAGAATCACAATTGATAAATTGTCTCCATTTTATACAAAAATGATAACACTGAGAATCAAACACACAACATCATCACATGGTTAAAATGGTTTAAAACTTAAAATCTCATCTTTTCACGCTATATCATCAAATAAACCTCCATTCAGGATTATTTAAATATACAGTTAAATGTATCTTATGATTCATAACAATAAGTCAAATGACATGGTGATCTGGTGTCCAGTTATAAATTTGATTAACAGTTATGCTATAGTATAAATACACATGAGTAGTTCACAGACAAAACTGGTTGTCATGACGTCAGTGAAATAATGCTCCTAAGCTGGTTGGATAGCTTTTTTGTACACTGAAATACAAACTACAATGTATCATGATTTTATAAAATCATTAAATGTTCTATTTCTCAAAAAAAAAACACTTTGAATTCATTCTATAAACATTCACAATCACTTCACAAGTTTACACAGATTTGATGATTCCAAAGAAACTAAAATTTAAATATTTTTCATTTAGAGTGGTTTTGTCAGACAGCATCTCTTATAAGATTCCTAAAAATAAAACTAACAAGTCATAAAGCCAATATGCAAGAACATTTATTACTTTATTTTGTTTATATTTCAAACATTAGGATTTCATAACAGAAACTATTGCACAAAAACTGTAAACCACAACCAATAAAGAAAACAATAATACAGTAACAAGACTGGGAACAATACATCTGAAGAGGATGGAAATCAGATCACAGATCAGAGATTCTGGTAGACTGGTACCAGGTCTACCCTAACAAATGCTTGACAATGTTACATTTCATGGATTTTTTTTTCAATTTGTTGAGTTATTGGTGAAACATTATTTGACTCATTTGATATAATTGGAAGAATCATTATAGCCAATCAGGGGAGTCATAACTGAGTTAATCTCACCAAGAGTAGGGGGGGTAATTAGTAGAGGGGCATTTATTACGGAATATTTGGTAAATCAATGGCAAATCTTCATACAGTACAATCAGCACCCACCTTTGCAATTTGGTATTAACTTACCAGCATTCTATATGTTAACATTGTATATAACACTTAATATTTTTGAATTAAAAGAACAAACAGAACTATGGCTGAGATGAGTTGCTAACAATTAAAATAAGTTCAAGTAAAACCTGTTAAAATCATGCAAAAATATGAACTGGTACAGAAGTCATTAAAACTGTAGCCAATTTAAATGAGTTTTAATTTATCAGTGAATACACAGCATTTGGAATGTTAAAAAATCACATTAATCAACCATTCAGTACAACAATTACTGAACTCCTTGTTTTCATGCTACAAATTCAATCTTAAGTATGTCTGTGATCTTAAGGCATCAAATAAAATAGATATCATTACAGAAAATAAAACAAAATTCTTTCTAACAATAACTATCAGTACATCTAAAGTTAATACATTATGTAAATTTGATACAGGAAGCAAAACATAATCAAACAAACTAATAATGTTAAAAAAGATCTTCAAACTAAACAGTGTCCAGGTTATAAAACTTGAGATCAGTCTCAAGATCCAATCTCATTTTTGTACTCAACATATTTCAGACCAACATGTATGTTAGCGATATGAGCAAGTGGATACTTTAATACATTGATTTGTACTCAGAATGCTGCTTTAAAAATAGGATGTCCTTATCAAAATTAAGTTAATGATATAAAGACAGTGAACTGAGATTTGAGCTATGAGACCAATCTCAAGTTTTGTAACCTGGAAACCAGGAACTGGGAAGACTGAGATCAGTACTGTAAATTATGTTGGAGCAATAGGTACCAGAATCAGTTTTAATAAAAAGGCTAAATAATTGTACATAGGGTAACACAGAATTATGATTTTATTCATGATTGTGGATAAATTATGCTAAATATTTTGATAATGTTCCAAAACTGGTTAGCAACCACCAGTCAATGACCTGCAAACAATGATTTCACAAGAATGAAGAGAATGTATGTGAAAAAAAACGAAAATGAATAAAAAATATCTTAGTGTGATCTCGTAACAAATGACATTCAAATACATACCGGTAAATATTTGTACGTTTAATAAATAGATGACAGTTTGAGTGTGAGAATAATAAAAACAGAATGAAGGAGGGAATTAAGGTGATGACTGTATGAATATAGTACAGTAAAACCTCACTTAGCAACAACTACCAGGGTAAGACAACATCAAAATAACAACCATTTAGTTTTGGATTGGTTTCAAATATCTACTTGATAATGAAACCACTGTAATATATAGACTGATCTTCTCTTTGGTCCCAAAAGTGGTCTTAATATTGAAGTCTTACTGTACATAAAAGATGAAGAGGATTGATGTTTGCACGAGACCCATTGAAGACTAGATGAAAGTTGAGATAGCTGAAGTCTGTACTATATAATATCAATGATTTAAAAGGTATGAAATGCATGCTTAAGTATGAGCTTGAACAACAATTTATGTCATGGATTTCTACTGGTATAGATTGTATTCAAACAAACATGATTTTAAATATGAGTAAAACTAGCAGTGATTATATGGGTAAAAGTTGAAAAATTAAAAAAAAAAAACAGAAATCTTAACCTCAGAACCTGGGAAAAACCGGAGTTCTGGGAAATTCCAGAAAACTTTTGTCCATGTGATTATGATCAAAATATTGATTGGATGACAAAAATAATGCTGGTATAGTTCTATATTTTATATGTAGCTGCACTTTAACTGAATAAGCTTCATGAAATAAACATATATAGAATGTGATAAATAAATTTTAAACAGATTTGTACAAGAATGCAGAGAGTAATTAATACAACAAAGAATCTTAGATCAGAGATTCATACAAATATATAAATAAACAATAACAAACAATGAAAGTTATCTCAATGAACAGTCCACAGGCCTCACAATCAATGGCAGTGCAATAACCACAATATGGTATTTTTTTAAACAAAAAAAATGCACATGTCTACTTATTGATGTAATTATTAAGGGCACAAAAACAGTTGTGTTTTGGTTTCCCAACTGATCCTATTTTTTTAGGGCTGGCCCTAAAATTTCTACAAGGGAAATTAAAAGTACGAAAATATTTGAGAAAATCACACCAATCAAGGTAACAAAAGTATATTTCAATAAAAGAAAAAGTTTTGTTACCTAACTACCTTGTATCATTTGGTCAAACAACTGTAAACATGGCTATATTTTTCAAGCCTTAATAAAAAAATAAAATGGAAAACAGTAAATAATAATTATATAAGGATTTCAGATCACCTTTTCAAAAAACAGATGAAATAAATTCAACATAACATAGAAACTATGAAGAAATAACAGAATATAAACTGAACAACAGCAAAAAACATAATATCATCATTTAACCACAGAGGAACATAAATGGTACAGGAACACATATACAAGAATATGCTGCAAGGTTATAAGACTTGAGAACAGTCTCCAAGCTCAAATCTCTTTCTCAAAGTTCTGCAGTCAAAATGATATCACTGCTTAATGTTTCAGTACCTTTAGATCAATTATGCTGACAGATAAATGTGTGATTAATAACATCATTGCATAACCAGAGTTAAGTAAGAAACATTAAACGACAAATTATGAGACTTGAGCTTGGAGACTGGTCTCAAGTTTTATAATCTTGGACCCATGTAATATAAATAATAATAATTAATGTTCAAGTAAATAAAATAGCAAGTGTATTGACAAAGTATGACTTCCAGAAATAGCCATATAACAAGATAAAATCAAAACACTTTTCTACATGCAATTGTATGGCAGGCAAATGTTATATAATGCTTATAAATACCAAGAATAATTAGCATGAGTAACAAAGCAGACAATATATAATACATTATAAACTGATTTGAGTATTTTCAAACTGAAAACAAAGCTGAACCAGACGAACAGAGACAAAAACTAATCAAATGTGATAAATAATAATATACAACCACATCACATGTAAGACTTAAATTCAGTAGTTCAGGGCTCAACAACCAGCTAAGAATTTTAAACCTGTCCTGAATTAAATACTTTCAATAATTGTGAGCAGACAAGTGGATTCATCAAGCCCTGTAGACCAAAATGGCAAAATAACATATTTTAATTACTTTATTTTCATACGTGAAAAACATGCTTGTCAAAAGCAAATATCTCATAGTTACAGACGAGAAGCGTAGGAACTAACATAATACATTGTACTCCATTTTGGCAGGCAACAATATCACTATTGTATAAGTGGAGATGATATATAGAAAATTAGGCCATACTCACACACTAAGTGACATAGCACCATAAAAAATAAAATAAATTATACCAAAGAAGGGTACCTAATGAAGCAGTTTTAGCAATCTATCCATTGACTCATAAACAAACATTTCTTGAGATAGTCATAAAAATTTGTACTGTGATAACATAAGTGGCATGTTTTAGCTTTGAGCAATATCAATTAAGCAGCACGGACCTTTAAAATGGTAATTTTGAATACTAAATAATAGCAATTTCACCAAGATTGAAGCATCATTAAAAATCAGCTAGAAAAAAATGAAGACCTTATGGAATGAAAGTCACTGTTTATCTATGAAGGTAGTGGAAAATCTGCTGAAAGACTAAGTGGAAAAGGGAGACAACTCAAGTTGTTGAGAAATGCAATTCCTGCTGTCAACATGGGAGCTATTTCAGCCACATATACATACAGTAGATAAAACATTCTAAGAATATATATCATAATTATATTTGAACACAAAACATCAAAAGCAAAATTTCGCACAAAGATATTTTTTAGTTGTTTCAATTCAAGTTAAGTAATTATGCAGTAATAGAGGGTTCATTTTAGAATTGAAATATGCTTGTAACTATGTATACATTCTGACATTCTACAATAACAACCATTGAAAATAGCAAAACAACACAGAAAGAAACAAAAATAACAAGTTAAATAAAACATGTATTATTTACAGGATATATGTATGTATATATATGTATATTTACTGGCAAAGAATAAATCAGTACTATAAAACATTGAAAAAAAAGCACCAGATATAATCAATAGAAACAACATGAGAGAGTCAAAGTGTCAATGTTTGCTTTATACATCTACTTTGTTTATACAAGATTGACTCTTAGATTTGATAAATACAATAAATACAGAAAATTGTATGATTTTAATGTAAATAAATGCAATTCTTAATATTGTTTAAGAAGTAATAAGCCAAAATTGTTAACAGTTAAGCAGCAAAAGTTAATCTTAAATCTAGACTATTCTACCAAACAAAATGGATTGACAAAAAATTTAATAAAAATAAACCAGTTCTTCACATGATAAATGTCAGATGTTAGTTTCCAAGAGAATAAATGCTGCCGACACGTCGTAACCACTGAGCTAGCTCCTCCCTTAATCTCATGTCATGGGCGTGGCAAATCAGATGATTGACACATTGGAATACTGATGGAAGTAATATAGTGAACTTGCTGTCATCAAGTTGATCAAACAGGCCAAATATAGTACAAAGCAATTCTGTCCAGGACTGAAGATGTGCCTCACTATCCTACAACATAAATAATACAAGAGTGCTAAACTGCCACAAAATACACCTGTCAAAATTATTATCAGGTGAAGATTAGACGGGCATTGTTCAACTTAGAAAGTCTATGTCACTTATTGCCTGATCAGGTCCTTAATTCAAATAATTCAATAGGGTTGTCAATATAAAATGAACATTAAATTTTCTGCTAAATCAATTATGTAAAAACAAAATGAACCAGTAAGAGCTTTTGGCATTGAGTCCACATAGGACTTAGCTTAAACTTGACTTGAAGATACAGAAATAATTAGAACCACTTCATACCTTCATGATAGAAGTTTGTTGTTGCTCTTCAATCACTTTTTCAACAGGATCATTTGATATTTCTTTCTTCTTCTTTTTCTTCTGAGTTGGTTCTTTCTTCAGGAGTTTGGAGAATGGAGGCATTGCATTCTGATTTTTCTTCTTTTTATACTCTGTCATAAGATTCTTGATGAGTTTGTCGGTGGCTAAATTGTATACACGACTTTCCTGGTCTGATCTCATCTCTCGTTTACTTTTCTGTGAATGTACAGGACTCAAGGGAGGTAACACTGTTTCTGTTTCCTGCCTGACTGCAGGGGAGACAACTTCTATATTAGTGTCTGAAATTAAGCAAAACAAATATATGAATGAATGAATGAATGAATGAAATACAAATTTTTGCAAATGAATATCTAAGTAAATATTTCTTTTGCCTAGCATGTTAATAGACGATTATAGACAACACCAACAGAAAGATGATTGTTGTATAATTAGTGAAATAATTTTATTCTGATTTTTACCTTGTATGCCGACAGCTTGTGTCAAAACAGATTGACCTTGTAACCTAGCTTGTGTCAGTTCTAATTCCATAAGAAGTTGTTTTTCATCAATTTTAGTCTTAGTTGGTAGTTCAGGGAAATCATCAGGCTGTGCAATCAGGAAGAACAACTGTTGATCAGCCATTGTGTCAACACAGCTGGTACCCGCCTTGTCATACAGAATATCAACATAGGTAGAACATAATTCATCACAAACAGTCTTCAACTGGGACAGGAACAGTTTAGGATTTTCTGTGATGATTTGACTTAAAATGGCTGGTGCACATTCTGAAATTTTGGCATCATTTTTATCTGCAGCATCCATCTTGGTACTGTCGCAATCCTCATTTATTTTGCCATCATCATCATCATCTGTTTTCAGTTCAACATCAGCTAAATTGCTCATATTTTTAGCATTATTGGAAGACTTTACATCATCAGGAGTATTGCTAGTAACACTATCACCATCACCATTAGTTATATCTGTTTGTTCTTCAATGTTGTCATTAGATTTTACATTCTCTACAGCTATGTATGATCTCACTTTTTCTTTGGTTAGATCAGGAATATTAGCACATATTTTGATCAAGGTATGAATGTAGAACACCATGCTAGCACCAGCTTGCTTGTAAAGGTTGACAGCCACTGGAGTATGCGCTACTTTCTGAACAAGAAATTTGAGACCCGGTCGGAGGTCAAATTCACATGCTAATCTGTAGGAATTGCGTAGACATTCCAGAAGTTGTGCTACATGTTTTGTGGACAGTTGAGACAACATACCTGAAGCATACATACAAGTTAAACTTCAGATTTCGTAGAATTTCTACATATTTTATTCAATACCACCAATAAATTAATGTGCAGTATACAGTTTAAAACTTTAAAATATGTCTAATAGTATACATTTCTTTCATTTACTTTTAACAACTGACATCTGCAAAATGATTGACACCTTTTATTTACAAAAAGGGGTAACAAGTTTTTTAAGTTTACAAATTGTTATCTCAACTAAAATATGTCAATGAAATGAGCCTAAGTTCAACATTTATTTTAAGTTCAATATTTTAAGCAATACAGCAAATTAGGGTTAGATAACAGGAAATAAATATTAATTTGCCAATTAAATACACCATACTTTATGTGTCAATGAACCCTAAAACACTGTGAACTAGACATCCAATGTAGTAAGTTACAGAAATTCAAAAATATCCGTACAAAAACATTATTGGAGAAATCTTTAGGACAACTTCTATGCCATATCCATAACAAAAAGTAGAATTAGCATTAGGAGTAAATACAGGATAAAATATCGTAATAAAATCTGGAAACCAGGACAAGTGGATTTTAATCTTGAGGCGTAAAATAATATAGTTATCATACCTGGCATATGACTATTGGGCTGATCTGTACCTTCTAACAATATACATCCTACTGTTTGTAACAAAAGCTGATGTGATAGTAAACCGACTACAATACTACGGAATGGTACCCTGAAAATATATGTATAAGTCAATGATACTGGTAATTCTCTAACAAAAGTGCCCCGGATTCCAGCTCAGAAGGAATCTAACCCAGAAATGTTTATAATCTTCATATGAGCTAGAATCTCTGCTGAGCTCAGAGTTCAAAGTTGGGGCCAAAATCTGAGCAGAAATTTTAAAAACACAGGGTCTGATCTTCTCACTGACATAAAACAAAACTAATGGGAACTGTACAAATTGGAATTGTAAAAACAAGTTGACAAAATCAAGAGAAGAAATTTACTATTTTGACAGAAAAATACATCATAACAATAGTCTGAGATCCTGAATAAGTTTCCATTGTGTGATAAAATTCATATTATAGTCAGGAAAAAAAAATATTCTTTATACATTATCTATATTCATTTGATATTCATACACACATAAGTTGACCCATAACTACAAGCACCAACTAGCAGTACCAGAGTTGAAAACAGCTTTGTTCATACATTGTGAGACCAAACAGCTGGTCATCAATTTGTTACATAAAAAAACTAACTCTAATAGTAAAATACAAACTGTAAATTTAACAACTTGTTCATATGGTCATATTAACTATATTACAAGTGTACTAATGTTTTTTTTATAACAGCAGAACACAGCTACAGTGAATGTCTGGGACCTGAACAATAAATCAATTATATCTATGTTTTATTATAACAATAAGAATGAACTTTCGAAGAATATGTTCTAGGTGGAGTGAATAAATACTACAATTTGTTCAATCCAAGTTCACTATAACTGTGTTTTACTGTATTAATACTGTGATAATGAATCTGTACAAGCTGTATTGTTTGGTATATAATATGGATGTAGTTAGATAATTATTCCTGAAGTATGAGATAAAAATTGCATGCTGGTAGTTAATAATGTAAGTTATTGATGTAACATGGGACATGTATGTGAAAAAGGAAATAAAAAAGACTACGAGCTAAAGAATTTTTTTTTCAAGTTAACTTAAAGGATTGATAAGGGTTAAATGAAGAAGGCTTAACATATGCTCAATTTCAAATCATCAATAACATTGTATTTGTCCACAATATCAGTCATGAATCATAATGACAAGGACCTTTACCATTTATGGTACAGAAGAGTAAGGTTTGAAATAAGTACCACAGAGCCAAGAAACGTGTCCTCTAAGTATTATAGATTAGCAACTGCATGTATGCATGCACAAATCCATCACCAAATATATAATTAACAGTTTATATGTCTTACCCAACTGGTGCCACATCAGAGTTTGTAAACGCTCTGTAAACCACATCATATACAAAAACATGCTATAACTGTTCTTTATACAGTGTAATACATAACATAAAATCAATATAATTTTGTACTATATTACCATCACTAATTTACATTACACTATGACATATTATTTAGTAGGGTTTGAAGTCACACCAAAAACAAGGGTCATATGGCATCCTTTCAAGCTTTTTAACCATACAGGAAGACCCTTGGCATACACAAGACCCCACATACAGACATATACATATATCTAATATCTAGAACACAGAGACAAATACAGTTAACATATACATATTACATGTATATACAATTATTAAACCATAGATTGACCCTATAACCATCTTAGTATTTTTCTATGTTGCTATATATATGATTATACTACAGCATGCTTGTCACCATTCCTTCATGCATATCAAGTCAAGTTTTCTTTTTAATTGCAGCATATTCATACATAATAATTATGTTCATGATATTCACACATCATATAAAAACTGGTCCAAGTTTGGATTCAAACACACAGCAGTTAGGAACTAGTGATTACAAGTCAGACCATAACCACCTGACCAAGGAAACCCCCCCCCCCGCTACAACAATGAAACCTCACACTATTACAGACATGAAGGCATTACAGACTGAATCAGCACCATAGAACATATCTCTTACCTGGCAAGTATATGATCTGGGTTTAAACTGTTCTCATATCCAGGTGGATACAACAAGAATACGTAGGATTTATCTTCTACATTTTCTACTTCAGGAACAGCAGGACTGACTTGACTGTCCAACAAAAACACCTGAAACAATGTAACATCAGTTTATTACATGATATGATTTTTACATGGAAGTTTATTTCAGAAATTCCAGGGCAGAGTTGCTATTGTCTCTGGCTAGACTACAGTGGAAACCCTCTAAACCGTTTCCTCCATAAACTGGTCTCCCCTCTAAAATTGGTCAAATTTTCTGGTCCTGGCTTCATTACTATGTAATTAAAAAGTCCCCTCTGAACTGGCATCCCCTCCAAACCGACTAAATGCCTGGTCTAAGACTAGACCAGTTCAGAGAGTTTCCACTATTGCGGTCATTAAACCTTTCACTGCTGTGAGTTTGAATCCCACCAAAATTACGTATTTTTGCAAGTGAGGAAGCTGTCCAGCTAGCTTACATAAGGTCAGTGGTTTTACCCAGGTGTATGCCTGAAGTCATCCTCCACCTTTAAAGCCACCAAATGACCCTGGCTGCTCGTGTGACGTTAAACCTCAGAGAAAAAAAATGACATCATACCTGTTGTGCAAGATGCCACATTCTAACGAATTCCATCAAGCTACAATCTTTCCTGGTAGCAACTTTTACTTGTCCAATATCACCATAGAAATTTTCTGAGTTAGCTTTGAATAATAACATGAGTTGTCGTAGACAGTAACTGGTCACATCAAGAGCATTGTCCAGTGCATCAATCAGTATCTTCCACATACTGTCAGTAAAATCAGTGTAACCACTGAGTAATATATGTCTGAAATATAACAAACAAAACATTAATGCTTCTATATTCGTATGGGAGACACTCAATGTCACTAAAAGAAATAACAAGGTAGACATTAATCCCCTAAATTTGTGATAACAATCCCAAAAAGGAAGTGGTATGCAAACCTCTGAGTTATGTTTGATCTTCTGTCATTTTGAATGTAGCAATTTAATTAGTAAAAGATCAACAAACTGACTTTTTCTTTGCAAATTCATTATTTTATTTGCAGTACATTTTCTATGAAAATTCAGAGGGCTATAAATCTGGGAACAAATATTTGACCAAAGAAAAACCTAGGTAAAACTAGACAAGGTGATGACATGTTCCACCAAGTTTGATTTAAGTCAAGTCAGAAGTATAAGAGTAAGACAGACTTATAAATAAATATGTTCAAAATTGTACAGATGAATTAATGTAAAGTAATATCTCTCTAACAGCAAGTCAACATTCAACTAAGGGGAAAGAGATTACATCAAAACAGTTAATTTTCTATACAAATTATTGTGAATGATAATTTAACACTTTTAGCTTCAATTTGTTGAGGAAAAAATGGGGTTCAAATATGTAAACAACATAAAAAGTCAAGAATTTGGAAAGAATTAAGGGTGGTTTACAATAGTACACAGTATACAAATATGATATAAAGAGGCTCTAAAATGTACCATGTTCTACAGGTGGTAGATACAACAAAACCCATGCAGTAACATAAGTGCAATAATGTGACATGTTGATATGTACAGTACATAGTAAATAAACTTAATAACAATACAAAGGATACATATTCAATAAATATGTGCAATAGAAATTAACATTACTGAATGTATGTAACATTACTAAATGTATGAAATATAAAAATTTATAAGTCTTTCTGGTACAATATCACACAGAAAAATATATTGTTCTCTAAACACGAGACAGACATATACCTGTAGTAAATAAATTTAAACATACACATACAACTCATATCCAGAATCAGATAAGGATTAAAAACTGGATGAAGAGAGAAAAATAACAAACCTTATACAAGAACATCCAAGTCTAGAGATGACTTCAAACGGTTGGGCAACACACTCAGTTAATACTATGAGCAGTTGTTTTAATACATCTTCAATTAGTGGATTTACCTGATCATCACCTGTGAATATAATATTACAAATAATCTATAGGTGTCTAAGCAAAAATTATTATTGCATTTCTGTGACCCCTCAATTCCATACAGATTTCTGTATAACTTGGTATAAAACATCACAAAATGTGACCTTGAACTTATACAGCTGAAAGCCGACTCTAGAACTAAGACAAACATTTTCACAGAAATTTGAACATGATCAATATTATCAACAGAAATCTGGACCAAATCAAAGCAATATGTCACGATAATACAGTAGAAGATGAATTATAAACAGAAGCTGACAATGAAATATCTGATCAATGGCATTAATTCACTTCAAGCGCTTTTCACAAATAAAAGACAATACAGTGAACTTAATGGACATTATATTCTGCAGCAAAGAGAGTAGATTTCAATATGAAAGAACATAAAATACCTTTAAAATCATGCAATAAATCAACCACCAGATCAGTTGTATGACCACAGCACTGTTTGAAGTTTGTAGCTCCGGTCTCCCAGTAACCAAACTTCTTTGTTCCAGATCTTAACCAGGATTGTAACATTGGAAACAATAGATGGTTCATGCTATATACAACAAACTTTGGACCTAAAAACAAGTGTGTAGTGTTTATAAGCAAATCTTGTATGACTGAAAAAATACAAAAAAAACAGACCAAGTTTGTTAATATTACTAAACCTTATTGGAGTTGAACTAATGTAACTAGAAAAATATGAGATTGCCTTTAACTCAGCTTAAACATTACTGCTGGGAGACATTTTCTGATATTTCAAGTCATTTCTTGGAAAAAATGTTCTGCAGATTTTATTCATTACTAGAATTTTCACTCACAATTCAGACTGTACATTATATTTTTTTATATTCACTTTTTCAAATAAAAAAAGATGTTTTTAACATGTTTTAAAGTCCTTCAAATGCTTTTACAACACATTAATAGTTTCTATTAACAAATACATGTGCAAGTATTTCAATGCTAAGGACTTGAGGTAAATTAAAAAAAAAACACTACACAAATGTACTATTTGCACAGGGAGTGGTTCAGTGCCTTGATTTGCCTTGTTATAATTTTCTATTTTATTACTACTACATATTTGCTGATGACGATGACACTTGGCAAACAAATTAAGATATGATTATTAAGATATGATTTATATTTTTAATCATGTATTTTTATGCCTGAACTGTGACTGATATAATAAAGATATGGTACACATGCTTTTTGATCAACCCTCGTACATACAGTAACAGATCTTACCTGGTACATGAGAAGCTGACCTCAATAAGTCAAACAATGTCTCCATGGTGTGAGGTTGATAAGATCTAGGACATGCACATATTGCTCCTGACAACCCTTCCAGCATTAGGAACCAGACATGTAGTATACCTGTATGATTGTCCAATACATCTAAACTCATCGGTACCTGGCACTCATCTGATGAAATATCAAATCACATAAATTTCATGCCATATGAACGAGTAACAAGGAAAATCATTTCTAAGCATCAAGTCATGATTGATTAAAGTGCAGCACCATAAATCATAGTTGTAAAATATGGACTTTACTGACAATGAATATAAAAAGTACAAATGTGTTCAAGGTCAGACCTATTTTTGATTTATTACAAATATTTGTTTCACAATTTTCTATAATTTCCAAATGCTGTTGTGTCTAATCCTAAATAAGATTTGCACATTATGATTCAAGAAAAATTTGACTTGTGTGAAAACGTTGAAATAATAAGGTAATACATTAACAGTGCTACTGCATTTACTGTCTTTTAGTCTATTCAAATCTATTAAAAGAGATAACAAAAATATACATCAGAACTATATAGGACTTGACAAATTCACTCATTCACTCATAATTACGAGTAGAAATTGACTGAAAAGAACGAGCTGAACTAGTTAAATTTCTCAGCTGGCAGTCCTGCTGAAAAAAAATGTTGAGCTCTGCAATGATACAAATCACAAAGAAACAAACACAGATTTCAACAAACCTTTTGTAGATGTAAGCAGTATACCAGAGTCATTAGACAACAGACTACTAGAATCACCAGTCGTTCTCTCAATGAAGTCATGAATTGGAGATTTGTCAAAACTAAGTGGGTCAGACGTATCATCTTCACTCGTAAAATACTTTGCAAACTTCTTAAAGTTCATATTTGGAATATCCTGATCTACACATCTGTGTGTTGTATCAACCTGAATCCTGTATGTTAAGAATAACAGTTTTGGTACATGATACTGTGGTATTAATGTTATTTGCATAGAACAAAGATTGCACTAACATTTCTTGTGTTCTTGTGATATTTAAGACATAAATTTAACATGTGCAAATTCAAGGCTGTATAAAAATCTTTTTTTAGTTTTCTTTGCATGAAAATTCATGCAAGCATAATAAAATAATACCACAGTAATCTAAACAGTGATAGACAACAGTTAGCACTGTAGCACTTCTGAAAAATCTTTCACACAGAAGAAAACTTAAAATTTCTTTTAAGATTTGAAATATTGGTCCCAAAGGATCCATACATTATACACACAAGGAAGCAGAGAAAATGATAATTCGGAGAGTCATTTTAACATTCCAAAAAATTGTCATCACCACAAAAAAATGAAAAAAAAGGAATCTATTATAATGAGATTGACTTTGTTTTCTTGAATATAATAACTGGTATAACTACAATGACTGCATACTCACCTTTTAGCACCATGGAACACAGGACAAGCTGGCATTTTCCACATAGATTGTAGTATAACAGAACATTGCTTGAGATAACCCAGAGCTGGTATAACAAGGTTCTCTGATGCTGGAGATGATGTCATATATTCATTCACTGAATCATTATCTTCAGTATCAGAATCCTCAAACTCACCTGAAATGTTCAATGTAACAAATGACAAGTAACGTGGCAATGCCATCAAACTAAGTTTTTGACAATTTATGCACCGGAAACAGTTTTTCTATTTTTAGCAATAGTGACCTTGCGCTTGATCCAAGAACCCCCAATACAATCCCAAGCTAGTTCTCCTTGACAACATATACCAAGTTCAGCAGCAATGAGTGAATCTAAACTATGTTAATAAACAGAAACCAATTACTAGTATTTGTTTGATGCAAGATTATGACGGAAAGAGTGCCAGTGAAATGTAACAGAACATATCAAATAAATGAAAGAAAAAATTAGCATAACCCAAAATAAGATCATTTTGTAACCAAAATAATAATATGAGATAGGTATTGATTGTTCAAGACAGTAAAGGGTGACTTTTAAAAGAATTTTATCATTTATCAAAAGCTATATTTTCATTATTAGATTAAAAAACTTCTAGGTATTAACACAAGACAATATCAGAACCATAAAAACACTTTTCCAGTAGTAATTAAGTGAAGGAGTGATATTTCATAACAATAAGTACAACTCACCAGGTCCTCTCACATATTTCAGTAAACACAGTATCAGATCAACTGTAGCATTAGCGAACACTAAAATGTTATCAGTGTTCAGGAACACATCAAACACATCAAGAACAGCTTCAACATGTCTCTGTCTAGCTTCATTCACTTCCTCCACTGTCGTATATTCTATCCTTACAGCCCTTAATGCTCCAAAAAGGGGTCGCCATCCCGACTTGATGTCTGGTGCCGAAGCTTCAACAAGCTCACATATTGAGCAAACAATCTGAATTGTAAAGTTAATGAAACTACCATGTTAGTTTACATAACCTAAAATCTACAGGTACAAAAGGCCTTAACTACTGATTAACTAAAGACCACCATTGATCAATTACCTGGAGTAAAGGTTTAATAAAGTTGTTCTAGTAAAAAGATGGTGAGGTGGCATGAAATAAATTAGGCCTTTGGAGGAATGATATTAATATAATGACATTAAGTCCCATCATGAGATTTTATGAAGCTAAAACTGCTCAATAACACAGTTAAATGTGTTGATTCCAGGCTAAATAAAAGCAATATTATTGAAATTGAATTTAAACAAGATAAATTTTATTTACGGTTCATATACCATGCATGTTTGGAATTTATGGTATTTTGATAATAAAACAAAAACGTGACACTGCCATTCCACCAAGTTTACAACAGTTTCATGAGTGAGTGACCATGACCCCTAAGGCCCCAGAAACAATCCCAAGTTAGGTCTCCGTAACAGCTTGCTATATACCAAGATTGGCAACAATGGGTCCATCTGAAGTTATGGAATGAATACAGATTGTTTGACATAGCCATCTGAAAACTTGTTTAATAAGCTTAGCTCTAACGATGAAATATTCACCAACCTGATCTTGAACATCACCATCACATAACTCCAGACACAGAATATTCTCAAATGTTTTACATAACATCTCATTGGTGTGGAAATGTTGTAGCTCAGAGTGACTAGACATTACAGCGATGATGAAATCATGTACACATGTCACAGCCATCTTAGAAATACTTCTATCTTTGTGACCAGCTGACTGTAAATGTAAATGTTAACTTAGGCCAAAAATAAATACCTGGTTTCTTCTAACAAACTAAATAAATAGGAGCAGTAGGTAGGCAGAACCTTATTTCAAATGTATTTGTTTAGTTTGGACACGAAGTTCCTACAAAAATGAAAATATTGGCAAGAAAAAAAATACCAAGAGCAAAAATAGTCCAGAGTCAGCTGAAAAAACAGGATCAGTCAGGTCAGCAGCAACCAGGAACTTTTTTTGCCTAGTAAGAAGAGCAAGGCCACAGTTATCCTTCATCAAAATATTATTGCTTGCCTAATATTGTTTTTTCTCACAAAATGACAAATATTCAAGCATTTTATATTTTTAGGGATGTAATCAAATTTTGCACTTTGTTCAAAGGGTGAAAGCTTCTTTCCTGTATCAAATGATGTATCTTCAAATTTCAAAACTTACTGTTAGATGATTGACAGGAAAAAAGCCAAGCAAACAGTTTATTGTCAAAATCTATCAATTTTAGTAATATAAGAATTTTAAACCTCCAGATCACATCTTTCCAAGCTAACAGTGTTGTTATTATCACAATTAACAAATAAACATTGAAGGAACATAACGTATAACAATTACTCTGACACCTACTTCAACTAAGTATGAAGATACAACACTCCAAGCTTTGATCAGATGTAACAGCGGTCTATCACTATAAGCCACTTTCATTAACACATTCTGTAGCCTGTACAGATGCAGGGAGTTCACAGGTAAGTTATGGTATTCTGTTGGTAGCTCGTCTTCCTCCATGATTGTTTTAGTGATTTTATGAAGCTGAAGTTTGCTTGATTCACATAAACTACCAAGGAATGAGGTCAATGCTGCCATGTTTAAACTGTTCGCAGCTTCCTCAAATAACCTGATAGAAAAGTACATGAATTTGAATCTTATTATATCAATTTTGAAAATAAAACCAAGAATTGAAAAACACTTATCAGGAGTGTAATAGGTTGCTAATCGGAGAGGAAGACAATGTTGGTTAAGGTGAAGTATGTAGTTTTCCAATATGGTATGACAAAAAAGTGTTCCAATATAACAATGGGACAAATAGGAGTACTAGCCATTCTGCTGGCAATCACAATGCATCAAGATTTGTTCAAAGGCATTTGAGGAGAACAGGCTTACCTCCCCTACACCCACCTGTCAGATATTCTCAACAGAATTGTGTCTCCCTAACATTAATTCCATGATCATCAAGTCCACATAGAAAAATAAATATCCAGCTATTATATAAGCATTACATATTAAGGGTCCAGACAGACCAGAAAGTTACAATGGCTTATAACAAATCTTCGGCATTTGGTAAAATGTCTAACAAAGTGCTGAAATATTTCAAAAATACAAAAAAACACTCTAGGAAATACAAATAATAAAACAAAAGTACCCACCTGTCAACTTGCTGAGATAGTCCACATAATGCCTGTGATGCCTGTACAGAGTTCAACATTCCACCACCTGACTTAGACCTATCCCAACCAGATTCTATAGAGGTTTGTTTGATAAGTGCAGGAACATTGATTCTAGGGGCCACAGGTACAACAGGGGCCATTGGCACACCATATATCTCTCCATTACTGAAAAATGGAAAAGTATCTTTATCAACATCAAACAACATTTTACCAAATCACTGGGGTCATTTCTTTAGTTGATAAGGGGCCTGCAACTTGAGTTTGAAGGTTGAGAAATCTGTAGAGAAACAAAATGTTTGTTTTCTCAGGAATCAGTCTTGATTGATTAAATTGACAAATAATTTCATCCCAATTATACATTGAATATCAAATATCAATACAGATACAGTTTATCAAAATTTAGAAACATATTTTTACCAATAAAAAATAAATAAAAAACCCCTAAAGTTTATATATCTCAAACAACTTCCTTTTTTGTTATGTTCATTTTTTAGCATAATATCTGAATAATTTAGTACGAAATATAATGACTGAGAAAAGACAAAATCCTCTGAAAGAAGGAAAATCACACCCCTGTGTGATATGTGGTTTCTATGGAGAAGAAGTAAACCAACATTATGTAGAAACTACGTACTCATTTTGGAGGGTAGATACATCAACAGCTTGCTCCTGTTGTATTCTAGGTAAACTAGACTGGTTGTTGCCTTGACTAAAATAGGTATGTTCTAATTCTGATATAAATGCACAACACCTGTAAAAAATGAAGTAAAAACATAGCCAAAAAAATTATTTCATTATATCTTGAATTCTAAGAAATATTCTGACACAGAGTCCTCACAAATAGAACATCATTTCAATATACAGCAAAACATGGTTACAGTCCACATGAATTTAGAGAAAAATTGATCAAAAGAATCATTTTCTCCTAACCATGCATTTTGCTGTTTCTATGTTACATTCCACCAGAAGAACTATTTCTGTATGTTTATTGGTATACCATAGAAAGCTACATAAGGTTGAGTGCCAATAAGATGAGTACACCAATCTGCACAAAGCTCTACATGTTTGCCTTCATGATAGGTATACCTGTTAGGGAATTGGTTAAAGCCTTCATTTCTTAAAACTTCCCTAGCAATACTGTACAATGTAGGCAATATGTACCTGGCACTGAAAGGGTTAGTATTATACCATGACGGATGTCCGAAACAAAATCCAATGATACAGACCAGTTTTGTGCATTGATGTGACAATGTATTATACAGATACTAATTTCTGTAAAATATCTTTAACAGAGAGGCTCACATCAATTGATAAGACAAAAAATTAAAAATAACAGTTTTAAATGATATCACAAAATTTCCTGATAGTGATGAACTTTTTTGAATTTCTAGATACTGTAAACAGTTAAACTGAATTCTTGGGGACCTAAAGGATTACTCCATGATATACATATTTCACAATATTGCAATGAATTAAAGAGAGGCATAAAAATACTATTTCTGATTCTTCACTATATCAGTGTTCATTGTAACCATGTTTTAGTGCACATCACGCATAAAGCTTTGGTTGATTTTATAAAATAAACTGATTGACATAGAGGTGTATAAACCAGTTTTTAATGGTATCAACAAAACAACAACAACAACATAATTCATGACCATAAATGACAATATTGATAAGTATTCGGACTGTCATATGAGAATCTCACCCACCTAAAAACTTGTTTCCAACACTTAGCAGAGTGACTTCCAATCTCTAGTCCAGTAGACATCATTGCATCCATACTCAACACATGAGCAGCGTGAAGTTTCACCAACTTAGGTTTTGGTTGAGGTAAGATGGATGATTTCTGTCCAGTCCTGTCTACAGGTGTTTGTGTAGCGTGTTTGAAGTCATCCATCACACATGATGTATTAGCTAACAGTGTAAAAACACCTTCACAACGTTCTTGTAAACCTGTACAAAGAGATATTGTCATCAAATACATTTAATTTTATCACTTTACTCATTTAATTTTATCACTTTACTCAAATATTGTTGTATCTACAGAGTTAAGCACAAGAGAGAAACTACACAAACCATATTTTAAGTATTCATTATAACAAAATGCCAGTAGTTAATAAATGACTGATGTAAAAACACTTGAAAACCCATCATTTTTTTTAACAATTTTTAAATTAAATACAACTACCTGTTCACCTAACCAGTTTTCCTGGACTGTATACTAACCAGTACTAACTCACCCTTTCACAAAGAGCCAGCAACTTCTACACATACGGTGGAAAATCGACATTTTTGTCTAATTTTCATAGGATATGACCTGCCGCAACCAGGATTTGAACCCGGATTTGAACCCAGATTGCCGAGTTAAAAGTCCAGCACACTAACCACTGGACCACGGTCGCAGCTCAACATTCTTTATTTTATTTTTATAGAAGTACTGAAATATGGATATAGATAAGTAAACATTCAGGTATCCAGGAATGCATTATAACCATGTTCTAATAAATTAAACTTTGTACATTCAGCCATTTTTTTCTCAAAAACAAACCAACAACACTGAAAGAAATTCTCACCCAGAGAACAGCAGAGTTTAGCAGCTGTTTGTAATCCTTCCAAACATTTACACAAAGCTTCTCTCTTCCTCAGACTTTCCTCCTTGGCACCTTCTGTACCTATCATGATGGCAAATGTGTTTGTAACTCCTATAGCACTCTTAGCATTGAGTAGAGTAGACAGAACATCTAAAATACCATCCCAGCATGTAGACAGGATCTGTGCAGCTAAAAGTTTACCTGAAAAAAAAAACAGTACTGGTGTATTGGTCACATATGTGTAACTGATTGGAGTAATTATTAAAGGTAAAACTAAAACTGAAATCCCTACCCACAATTTCCCATTCCTTTCCATGGTTCAACATCACAACAATAACCAATGTCATTTAGTGACACTTTTAGATTTAAATGGATGAAGACCTCAAGCGTACACCTGGGTAGATCACAGACCTTCCATAAGTTAGCTAAACAACTTCCTCAAATTTAAAATTTGTTTGGTCCTGGGTGGGATTAAAAACCACAGCAGTGAGGATAATGTATCAAAACATTTTGATGAAAACTGTCTAAAACCTAGAACACTGTGTCAAATATCCAATTTGTTTCTTGGATCTATTTTGTATTTTTTGTCTGGGGTATGATATCACACAAAAAGCCAGGATCATTTGGCCACTTTTCCAGCTTAAAAGGTGGAAAAAGACCCTATGAATACACCTGGGTATACCATCGACCTTCCTCACACGTGAAATTTGTCTGGGCATGGGTGGGGTTTGAGCTCACAGCAGTGAGGGGCTAGTGATCACTATTAAGAAACCACTCAGTGATCACTCAGCCCTTCATAATATTCTAAAGAGACATATGATAGATGTAAGCAATAACTAGATAAAATACAACATTCATGGCCACGGAACAATAGTTTGGTGTTCACAACATGCACTATATATAACAACAACTCCCAACTCCAAAACCTGCGTTACTAAGATAACATGGTAATTATGTCTTTGGGAAAGGTTAATATAAAGATACAAAAATTATGTTTCTAAATATCCATAATTTTGAATATGTAAGGTTTTTTGCACCAAGATTTATTTACATAATTCAGTAGTTATAACACACACAAGTATTCGACAGTATATTTACATTAAAAATAAACAAATAAATATTTCATCAGAGGATCTTTGCGTACACTAGTTTCAATACATCTAGTAACACATTTACCAGCTTTGTGAATGTCAGCACTGTATGTAGACATATCATCATCCTCTTCCAGAAACACATGGTCTCTACTCTTGTGACTATCACTTATACAACATACATCTCCATCTATATCTTTAATACATATAACATATAATTAAACATTAGGACTGACTGAAATAAAGTTGTAAACACAGAACTTCACATAAATATACAACAGTCCAATAAATGCATTTAGCAATAATAATTTAACAGACCAATTATTTGATGTACAATTATATCTAATTGACCTTTCCACAAATTACTTAAAAAATAATTGTAACGATAAAAAAAGCAGACAGCAAAATTAATGATTTTCAAATGTAAACATAAAAATATTTGATATAATAGAAAACATATAGTATATAAAAATAAACAATATTATTTCAAAAAGTTGTATTCAAGACAGATTACAGTTATAGACATCTTTGCCTGCACAGCAGAAGTAGGCAAAATAATAAGCTTGTTATATGTACACTATTACCACTAATAATATATATAATAATATATATAATAGTATTTTAAATATTATATATAATAATACCACTGAATAACCACCTTTTAGAGCTAAAACCAAAGCACTGTCATCATTTGTCTCCAGGCCCGCTTCAGAAAGTATATCTTTATCCAATACACTTTCATAAACCACAGATAACCAGTCTGGGGACAAATACAAGAACATATCTGTATCCAGGACACAGTCTATAAATTGCCTCTGAAAATATACAAAACAAAAACTAAAAATTACAACACTGTATGATCTGCAATCATAAAGAAATCAGACATAAAATATTTACTAATGATAAAAATACTTCTTCATCATTTAAGTACATTGTTCATTTTACCTCACTCAAAAATTCCTAAATATAAAATGTATGTATTTTTTGGCATGATTATATTGGACATTTGTAATTCAAAGAATTTGTCTCCAATAATAAACAAAATGCTATGAACAAATAGTATATTAAAAGCTCAAAATACAATTTTTACAATGAAACAGACCAGAAGTTACATAATTTTTTCACAGGTTCTCCACAGAGAGTGTACAGTGTAACTTCTGAATACTGCACACCCCTTGAGACCAGTAGAAAAATTCAGATTTCGGAAATTTCTGGTATTTTGAAGATTCAGTATTCAGAAGTAGCATCATATATAATGACTTACCTGAGACATTGGTATCAATGACTTATCCCTGGTATCAAAGTAATTGTTTTTATTCAGCCCAAGACACATACATAGTACAGCATATGATGTACAGTAAATACTGTCAGCATTAAGTACAGTAACTGTAGACACATCATCGGAGGATATGTCCATCGTAGATATCTCTGAAATTTAAAATATAACAAAACTTTGAAAAATCCAGTAAATCATACAGGACAGCATATAGAACAGTTAAATATCTATATTAAGACCACCTTGGGCTTAATATAAAGGTCTAAATATAGAGGTGGTCTCATTACCAAATTATTATTGAAAGGCAGTCAAAAAGTAGGTGGTCATTCAAATGAGCTGGTTGAAAAGTATGGTTTTACTGTATTAACTTCAACAATATGACCACTTTCCTTAAAACTGGTTTTCAATGTTACCTATAATCTAATTCAACTTGATAATGAGACCACATTTACTGATTACTAAAAAGTTAACAACTACGAAATGTATGACCTAAAATTACCTGATGAATATTGAATGAGCATTGTTCAACTTAGAGAGCGGATAAGATCCATTTCATCATTTTTTGCTGAAATAGGAGCAATATTTCAAGAGTGCCAGAGACCATTTCGCTGGTATTCAAACCTGGTCAAGAGTTTATGCTTACATTTTGACCAAGTTTGATAAATATTGAATGGGAACTGTTCAACTTAATGAGCAGACAACCATAGTGTGTGCCATTCTCTTGAGACAGGCATATAAAAAGTACAAATCACATAAATTTTCATATCTTACTTTCAGAAAAGTGTGTAGAGAACTTCTGCAAAGCTTCATCTATTTCGGTTACAGCAGTAAGTGACAGGAGATAAGGCAAACTTTCAACCAGATCTTCTATAAACAATAATGCACTCCGTCTCTCAAAATCCTTGAAACGTGATAACGACTTTTTCTTCAGATCATTATTCTCCAGATCATGGGGTGATTCTAGACATAAAATGTTGACATTTGTAACACTTCAGATAATGGAGGCATCTAAAAGCTGATCACTGCCCATAAGAAACAAACACGAAATTTAACATATTATCATGCACTGATAGAAAATAGAATAAAATTTCATTAGCATGAACACCAACATATAATTTTAAGTATCTATTGTTGATTGCATTGTTTTATATTAAGTATCATGTAGGAAATTCATTTCAATGATGACTGAATCTTTAATTAAATATCTTACAGTGCAAATACAAATTGTGACGTGAAAATCATTACATGTATCACGTTATATATTTATATCAAGTCTCATCTAAATCCATCAACTGGTTATAAAGATTGACATAGAAAGGATGAATGAACAAACAAACAAATGAACAAACAAAAGAAAGAACAAACTAAAGAACGAATAAATGGACAGACATATAAATGGTTGGACAGGCAGATAACAAATAAGCAGACAGATGGACAGTATGAAACAGAAATTTGTCTCCACCTTTGAAAAAGGAAAACAGAACGAGATTGTAAAGTACCCTTTCTATCAAGTGATGACTTTTTATTTCCACTCTCAGCATCACCAGCTTCATTCATGATTTTACTCTTAATTTGTGAACATTCCTCACTGTCTGACTGTGAAGCAACAGAAATCGTTCTCTCCAAGGCAGATCTTAATGTCTCTACAATCAACAAAAACTCCTGTAATCTCTTATAAAAATGATGTTTTTCAATATTTTAAATGAGAAGAATATTGAAAAAAAATTTAATGGACTGATTATAAAGAAATCAAACTCATACATAGGGAGAATTATAAAAAATGAATACCATTAATCATAGCAGCACATACATATAAAATACATTTTCAAGAACTTACGGTGAAGAGACATTATAAATTTTCTAAAAAGTGCAAATAGAATAAAACACGGTTATAGTGATAAAGTGAAGAATCTTTTTTCCCATACATGATGTTCTTTATTTGGTTGTTAATAATATAGTGAAATATTGATATAATCAATTCATAATCATTCATTCAGGTCCCTGGGAATTCACTATAACCGTATTCTACTGAACCTAAAATATTCAAATTTGAAGTGTTCCATTATTCAACATCAACATACATTAGAAAGGGATTGGGAACATACATGTATTTTTCAGTAACTATTATAAATATTACAAGTAAACGGATCACTTACTAGGGGAATTCCATTTTTCTTTTATAACTTTTACACTGTCTGTATGTATACCAAGTCCTCTGTCTAACTCTTCTATAGAGGTCAAAAGGTCACCTACACACATTACACTGGTGTAACACAGAGTCGAGTCATTAGTATGGCAACTTTCCTGAATGGAATCAATAATCCTAGAAAAGAAAACAGGTTGCCGAGAGCATTATTAATCAGGTTAATTGCGTGGAAATTTCATTCACAGGGATGTAAAAATGAGTTAGAAGACAGAAAAATCAACCAGCTATTTGAGCATACCTGCTGGCTACTTTTTCCAAAATAACAGACACAAAACTGCATTGAACCCCAAGACTCCCTTCTACTTTTAATAGCTTACCGGCTACATGAAAACATTTCTACATCCCTGCATTCAGGGTTTTCAAACACACAATAACTACACAAAACCCATTAAATCGTTTCTCAGGTTAAACAGTTTATACCCTGTGTGAGGAAAATTTGGGATCTAACATTCTTACCATTGCTAGTGGTGTATATGTATGCAAGTATTTAATATACAAGCAATGCTTTTTCAGCAACTTATTTCATTAGTCAAATTCTAACACTATCTGCTTCAATGTCAATATAAACACAGAGAAAATTATTATTCTATGATAAAACAAGAATGCCGTTTTTACCAATCCAATTGTAATCTAGTCATTACGTTTTTTTATGTACTTTCAAAATATTTTTTCTCATTTTGCATCAGCTGACTAAGAATGAGCAAGATTTCTACCACACAAGAATGAAATCATGAGTGTGTAGAATAAATGATTTAATCATCCACATTAAATGCATACTAACAAGATCTAAAGTATGGAGTTGGGGGTTGGAATCGACCCACCACATACACATGAAGCAAATACCAGGTAAAATATTCTTAAACAGGGGAGGGGGATTTAATGATCCACAGCAAAATGTTTGCCTATATTTCATCAACAGCAAAATGTTTGCCTATATTTCATCAACAGCAAAATGTTTGCCTATATTTCATCAACAGCAAAATGTTTGCCTATATTTCATCAACAGCAAAATGTTTGCCTATATTTCATCAACAGCAAAATGTTTGCCTATATTTCATCAACAGCAAAATGTTTGCCTATATTTCATCAATGGACAAAATAAAAGAACGTAAATAGAATTTCTGAACTAAAACTTACAGTTTGACTAGTGTCATATCACTGATTTGCGATGTTGATTTTCCTTGTTTTGTCATATCATCACAGTAAGTTACTGTAATAGCACAAAGTAATTCTGGATCTGATAGTAACTGTAATAAAGATAAACATGACATTAAGATAAGAAAAACATGCAAGAGTCAAATAAAAATACAACCTTCACAAAAGTAAAAACATAAACATTTCTAAATCTATGGAATATCTAAGTAACCAACCTGGTAATGCCTGATAATAATAATCACATTTCACAGTACAAGGGGCCTCCATGGGGCAATGGTTGTGTAATTGTTCTAATTACTCGTCCTCATTGTTGTAATTACTTGCCCTCACTGTTCTAATTACTAGTCCTCACTGTTCTAATTACTCGTCCTCACTGTT
This sequence comes from Lutraria rhynchaena, assembly GCA_008271625.1. Taxonomy (NCBI): domain Eukaryota; kingdom Metazoa; phylum Mollusca; class Bivalvia; order Venerida; family Mactridae; genus Lutraria; species Lutraria rhynchaena. The sequence goes on from VIBL01000114.1 coordinate 444,355, forward strand.
GTAATTACTAGCCCCCTCATTGTTCTAATTACTCGCCCTCATTGTTGTAATTACTAGCCCCCTCACTGTTGTAATTACTAGCCCTCATTGTTGTAATTACTCGCCCTCATTGTTGTAATTACTCGCCCTCATTGTTGTAATTACTAGCCCTCACTGTTCTAATTACTAGCCCTCATTGTTGTAATTACTAGCCCTCACTGCTATGACTCACGAGTTCAAATCGCACTCAGGACTAAATTTCATGTGAGGAAGCTGTCCAACTAGCTTCAGAAGATCAGTGGTTCTACCCAGGTGTAAGCCTGGGGTGTTTATCCACTATTCAAGCTGGTAAGTTACCAAATGACTCTGGCTGTAGGTATGATGTGTAGGTAACTCCAGTGACAAAAAATTAACCAATATAACCTCACCTCTTTAACAGTCTTGAGAGCATCGTGTCTTTGTGTTGGAGATGAGCACAACAATATTCTATGAAATAAAGACTCTAGCACAGGACGTAGAGATTTCACAGGGCCAACCATCTTGGCTATCTCAACTGATATACTGAAATATACACGTACATTATCAGGATTATGCAGAAATACTACCTGATAAATAATTATAAGCAGGTGTTTCACTGTTTCATCATTATTTAAATTATCAATACCTTGGCAATAATAGCATGACAACTTGATCCAATATAACTCAGAATGAAAGCATTAAGATCCTAATTAAGATTATTCTGTTTAGTGTCTATCAAAGAAGAAAACCTGTCACAGAGAAGACATGAAACAAACACAGTAAAACCCCACTTTGTTACAACTTCAATAGACAGACCACCTCAATTTAAAGACCATTTATTTTGGACCTGTTATCAATATTTCAACCCAACAAAGAGTCTACCTCAATATGAAAACCATTCTGTTGTCCAAAAGGTGGTCTTAGTATTGAGTTTTTCCTGAATTAGTCATTCAAGAAAATATTTTTTTTCTTAAAAAAAAAATATTATTAAATGAAAATTAATGATACCATATCACTGTAATCAGAATGTGTACCGATTAATTCATTCTACTGATGCTGAATTGTATGATCTGTGATCAGTTACAAATATTGATATTTCAGCTATTTCCGTGCATACTAATAAAACATCTGACAATTTACAAGATTATTGGAAACAAATAATGGAAGATAAAATAATTCAATATTTCTATGCCAACAGATATTGACTAGCATTTCTAACAACTCAGAGTAAACCAATCAAGTCATTTTCAACCATCTACATGCACGAATAAAAACTCAATAAGGCCAGAAAAATAGGTGTGTTTGTGGTTACCAACTGACCTTACTTTTTTGGTAAAGACCCTAATTTAAAATTTCAAAGCTTGAAAATATCTGGGGATGAATTGTACCTTGTATTCTCACAAAAGGAGTTTAGTAAAAAAATATACAAGATAAGTTTTTCAACCTCCTTACTCTATTTTTTTTTGGGGGGGGGGGGAGAGTAAAGTAACTTTAAACAGATTTTTTTCTAGTCTTATTATCAAAATAGACCTAAATTTGTTTACTTTTTCACACACCATACCTATAAATAATTCTAGCTGTTCCTGAGGACAGGTTGGTTGTATCAACATTTCTCTGAGAGTCTCCACCAGATTTGGGCTTGGTTTCAGCTTTAGGTATCCCTATTAATGATATCAATGTAGGGCACAAGCTTTGCCTGAAAAATTAGGAAATGATGAATATTATGGTCCTAATAATTGACCTGTACATACATTTCATTCTGATTGTGACCAACAAAATATACTGTAGAATTATATGTGAATTAGAGGGACTTTGTGGTTATGGTCTCTGATTTGTGATCACAAGGCTCTCACTGCTGTGAGTTTGATTCCAATCCAGGACCCAATTTCACATGGAGGAAGCTGTCCAACAGACTAATGGAAGGTCAACAGTTCCACCTACGTGTAAGCCTGGGTCTTCCTACACTGTTAAAGCCGGATATTTGCAAAATGGTGCTGGCTGTTGGTGCGACTTCATATCAATAATGGTACTTTCTCATAAAACATACTTAAATTAATCAATAGACTTACCAAACTAATTGTTGAAAACCTTCACACTGTCTCAACTGTTGTGGAGAGTTAGATATGATAGCCAAAATACCTTCAAGCAACAATGGTACAGCTTGTTTGCTCTGTCCAGCCCTGATAAATTTAAAGTTGGTTTATTGTAAAGTTTAGCTCTATTTTTTACAACAAAACACAGTTAACTATAAAACAAGTTGTCCAATCACGGTGATGACACTGTATCGAGTTAATAACAAGCTTATAGTTACACACCTGGAGTCTGTTTCAAAGACATATCTTAGCTAATACAGCAATTTTTCAACTTAAAAATCTAGACACCTTGCTTGTAAAGAATAATGAAAAATTATGCTATATATTATTGTAAGTTAGAATTAACTATTGTTAGAATATTGGCGAACTGTTAAAGACAATCATCAGAAATGTACGCCATTAGGCTAAATAGTGATTTCCTGGCTAAGATATGCCCATGAAACAAACATAGGGCTATTAGTGTGGTAGGTAGATACATGAGTCTGAAAATGTTTGAATACACTATATCAACATAGCATAACAACATTTGTGTTACAGGCAAACTGTTTATAAAAGAACCATACATGAAATAACAACTGTATATAAATTCATACTTAGTAGCAGCAGCCACTCTGTCTGTTAGGAAGTTGAGTAGTGTTACAACATCATCTGTTAAGCTTTCCACACGAGCATCACCTACAACAAAATTATACTCTCTATGACAGTAATATCATATAAAGTGTTATCTCCAAATTAATAGCAATATTTCGTAACAATAATGGTTAGTCACTAAGATATTTCTGTATTAATACACTTTCACAATGTAAGAAGGCAGTCAGCCTGCATGTACAATGAGATTTCAATCAATGATGAAAACAACATATCAGCAATGTTTTCATTCTATCAAACCAATTTAGTGTTGCTGTGTAAATGGAGATATCATTTTGATGCACATGCAATATAATTTTTTTTGGCCCCATGAAAGTATAGTGGCAGTTAGTATGGAAAGGCTTATGGTAGAAAGAGATTGCACCATCAAGACAGGTCAAGACATGCACAATACTGGTGGTTAATAATACATCTAATATCATTCATCCTCTGCTGCAAGTACGAACATGATAAACAAATAATATTACGTAACAGTTTAGTATTGGTATGACACAGATCAGATCATTAGACATAGATCGATCACGAGACACATATTGAATAATGAGACACACATATCCAATCAAGTGTCACATGGATCATGTGACATGGATCAATCCATACAGATTTGGTCACATGACATAGATGCCATCATGTGACACAGTTCTGATCATGTGACACAGAGCAAATCATATGACACAATTCCAATTATGTGACACATATACAATCTCATAACATAGATCCAATCATGTGACACAGATCTGATCATGTGACCTAAATTCAATCATAATATAGGACAGTATCATAGGGGGCTAGCACATTGAAGGGATGGTGTATAATGATGTATTAGGCTTAAAATGGCCACACGGACCAAAAACACCTATATTACATATATTCATATACAAGGGTTACAACTTTACATATATACATATACAACTTCCGCAATGATAGTTTCTGTATGATATATACATGTTTTTGGTCCGTGTGGCCATTTTAGACCTAATATGCCATTATACTCCATCCCTTCAACGTGCTAGCCCCCTGTGGACAGTATTAGTAGAAAACAAACCTTTAGCATTAAAATCAGACATAACATCATCCTCAGCATGCTCCTAAAATATATTATAAGTTTATACATAATTTATATATAAATGTTTGCACATAATTTATTGGTTGAAAATAATCATTATGCAAATCTGTCATTTAAATGTATGAGAAAAATTGACTGAAGTGGAACAAAAATCCACCAAGATAAGCAATTAACTTAGTCATAACCCAAAATGACATTTTGAAATAAAACATAGAACCAAGCTGATTAATTTGGTACTGCATACTAACATATTCCTAGGTTATAATAATCATTTCACAGGCATAACTTAGCTATGATAACAAGTTCTTCAGGGTTTAAAATCTTAAAATTCCTTGCTTGTAAATTTGTTTCTTTTATCTTATTGATAATAAGGATATCAAGTTCAGCTGTAAGAGGTAAATGTTTTGAAATATACACAATTAGTAGGATTTTTTAGTCTGAAAACAGCTATCTTAGCAAAGATTTGTCTATGAAACAGGCTATGGGAGTGTAGTGTGTTAGAAAATTACATAGCTCAAATTATGGACTGGTGATATAAAAGCCACAAGTTTTGATCCATTTCAACTCCAAAGCCTTCACAGTAAACTTTTAATAAGTATTTACCAATAAATTTTCACACAGTGCTATGATTTATCGTAATATAAAACTTAACAGACTCAGACCATAATTCACAAACAATTTGTAGGCATGTAATTGAAATACATATGGTATGTACACAAGAAAGTCAATATTGTAATGTATATATTTCAATGTCATATTTACATCATAGTAAACAATTAGATAAAACATACAATACAATTCAAACTTTACATTAAGAACATGTTAGGGACCCAAATAAACTTAATATAAAAATTTTAATGTAGAGATGGCATATTATCAAAAAATACAGAGGCATTGTTAACAATCAGTTTGTAGGTAAGTGGTAATTATAACAAGATGGTGAGAATATCAAGGTGATAGCTAAGACGAGTTTTACTGTATAAACGTTTGATCTCAATATAAGCATGTATATTTTGGTAAGAATGTGCAATAACTTATATTCATGCAGTTAAGCAGGAACTAAAACTAGAGCTACACAGAGTGGTGCCAATGCTCATCTGTTTTACATCATTCTATTTAATAAGCAATTTTTATCAAAATTCTAAGTTAAAAAGGGGCATAACTCCAAAAATACAGCTTTCAGAATAATACCTCATGTCTTGCAACTGCGCCTTGTCACCATGATAAAATATTCCAAGTGATATGTTGATATCTTTTGAAGTGTTTAACTAATGGGCTACATTGAAGTTTTTTGCACGACAATGATGACTTCGATGACACAGTGATCATAATAGCTCAACTTTTTCTTTGAAACAGATAAGCTAATAACTGTGTGCATGAAACAAATGGAGACAATACAAGAAAAGAAAACAGACACTACACTAAAAATCACACGAGTGGGATAGACATAACATCGTATACTACTGAAGACTAGCTATCAATTCAAAGACTTTAAAAAACAACAGTTACTGTCATATACAAAGTAAACATGATACAATAACGTAAAAATGTATACAAGTACGTTATCTTATCAAACAAAAGATCACACAATGAAAAAAAAAACAATGAAGTAAACACATTTCAATACAGTAACATATTTTGAAGTAAATTAGGCAACCTGAGTCTGTGTAAAAACAAAGTCTGTATAATCAGAAACAAGAATTACAAAACAAATGGTGCACTGAAAATGGCAGTGTTTGGTTTTTGATTGTTTGATAATTTCAATAATAATAAAATTTCTATTAAATATGGTGATTGAACATCAAATACCAATTAATGATTGAAATTAAGAATTGGTCCATGCTTTTAAGTTAGTGCACAGTTAGATACACAAGACATGTAAAGGATAGCATTAAAGTGTACAGATTAAATACAATAGTAGACATGCAATATATTGAAGAAGCATTTGTACATATACATACAACAGCAGCATTAGTAAGTTATTACATGCATACACAATGTCAATGTGTTTAGAGTTCTTACCACAGTCACTATTGCAGTTCGTAATTTTTCAGCGAAAGATCGGAGAAGCTGCGTCAATGCAGCCTGTACAATACCTTTCAAATTGATGGAACTGTTGCTGTATGTATCAATGTATACCTGACATAGCACAATTTAAACGTCAAGAAACAAGCTTAGATCTTCATATAAGGCCTAAAAAAGGTTTGTTTCTGGTTACCACACCGACCTAATATTTCACCTGCTGACTCATAAATTTGTACGGCATCCAAATCTTAGTGATATATTGTAATTTTCACAACTCATTAATATTACAGCACACATATTCCTATACAGTGTTGCCGATATATGTAAAAAAAAACATAAAATAAAAAAAAATCCCTACCTACCAACCCATATTTTCAGGGGCATGTAACCAGAAACAACCTTTTTTTTTGTTTAGGCATAAAAACAGTTTTCAAAGGCTCCTGTTTTTAACCATCAACAAAACAGCCATGCCTTCATAATTCAAACAAACAGTAGGGGAATGTAGAGAACACTCTTTATATGGTCAAACCTACCCTGAAGACCACCTTACACTGAAGACAATCAGTATAAGGGTTTTTTCCTTCTATAGCAGGGGCCATTTATAGGCATCTCCCTCTCAAGAAAAATCTTTAAAATCATATAGTTTTCCCACAAAATTCTGCTTACATCAAGTTTTACTTCCCCATTTTGAAAAAATGCCATGTTTTTTGCCCAAATTTAAGAAAACAACCCCTTCCCCTACTAAAGCTGTGAGTATTTTTGGACTATAAGTTTATTACCAGTTTCATTCAGAAACTATAGAGAAAGACTTGACTTAAGCTAGAAAAAAAAGTTATGTTTAGGGTAACTTGACCAAAAAATATGGAGGGTAAGTCTAAACATATCTTTGTTTAGACTTGATTTGTCCCCTAATTTTTTTAAACTTTAAAGTTGGTGCCAAAAAATAAGGTTGGCCAGGTAACTGTAACACAACTATTTTTTCAGGCCTAATGCAGTTATGACTTCTGATTGCATCTAATTAGTTGGCCTTCAGGCAGGTTTGAATGTGCAGGAAAATTGTTAAAGTCAAAAGGAGAGTTTCAAATTTTGATCAGAAAATTTGGTCATCAGGAATGCAAGAATAACCATTCATATAATGAAGGTAAATGTGCCCTACACCAAAAAACAGTTCATGACCACACCATATACAAAATGTAAAAACTATATAAAATTTAACCAAAAAGAAAACAAGAATAGAACAAAAAAATAATCCATCTTCATACATTTTTACAAAATTCAAATGTTCATCAGTTTTCAGATGGACAATAATAGTAATCCATGGAATTTTACAATAACAGCAGAAATTACATGTAATTATATGATTTTATCATTTGTATAAATGAGCTCAGACACAGACAATCTTACGTAATCATCATCATCATCATCGGTTCTTTTTATTAACATGCAGGTTAAGAAGCATTGTCTACACTAGTAGGCTCCCTTCCAGATGACTGGCTAGCTGCACACATGGCAGATTTCTCCCCATGTCTCCATTTCTTACAATCAAGAGCATTGGAATTGGACAGCTTCCACTCTCTACTATCTCTCTCTGTAAAGCTCTTTCCAAGACATCATTGGAAGGCTAACACCTCGCTCTCCAGAAACTTGTAAATCATGTGTGCACTTGATAATATGAATAAGAATTTGACTTACCTGAGCAACTTGTGTGATAATCCTAGAATTCATACACCAAGCAGTGGAGAAAGTCATCTTTAACAACAACTAAAAATAAAACAGTAGCCTACATTGCAAGAAAAAAGACAAATCATAGAAACAGAGAAAACTCAAATCATATTTAGCTGACATTTTTCAAGCTACTTCAACTCAATTAGTAAACTGAGAATAGCCTGTGACACCACATTAAAATTGACAAGATGGCTAAAAGCAAGCAATTACATTTATTCACATTCTTGTAAATGTTTAAAGCCTGTGAATCCATGAAAAATATTTAATGTAAAGATATTGCAAAAACTGAAGACAAAATAATTTGTTGTCTCAGTTGAATGAACCAGCAAAATGTCCGTTAATAAAGCAAGTACCTTCATAATATCAGTCTGTATATCCTCCGGTAAGTTTGGGGTTGAATATACAGTCTTCAATACTTGTATAGGTAACCATTTATCTTCACTTTCAGTTTCTATACTCGACTGAAAACGTTCATCCTTTAACAATTTCTGCAAAATATCAATCAACAATGATAAATGAAACCATGATTTTAAGCACATGCTAAACGATGACAAAAAAACTCCGCACAAAATTATCTGAGGAATATTGGATGGGAACTGTTCAACTTAGAAAGCAGATACAGTTGATCTATTTCATTATTTTTTGCTGAATCAGGGGCCATAATTCAAGAGTGCTAGATGCTTCTTTGCTGGTCATCAAATAAAGTCTAGACATTATCTTCAGAAACATTTTGTCAAAGTTTGGTGAATAATGAAAATGTTCTACTTGGACAGTAGACAGTGAACAACTATTGTGGACACAGCCATTCATGGTAAGTATTCTCATAATACACACCATCAAGATGGGTGTATAAAATGCATCATACACCTTAGCCATCCTTATCTACTCTGCAATAAGTTACATGCTCAAACAATAAAAAGTCAACAAGGAGGTACGACTTAGTATGAATATATTTAGATTGAATATATGTAGCAAATTCACCTCAATGCCTGACACAGCATGTGTCATTAGTCGTTTCGTTTTACTTTCCAAAGCTAGATGAAGAGGCTCCAAGCATCGTTCTCTCAGAATATGTGCCGGGAGTCTCTGAACTTCTTCTTTGTTATTCAAAAGATCTGAAATCAAGATTATTATGCAACAAAAGCACAAGGCAATAAAATAAATATCTGATTTTTAAATTCTGTTAAAAAAATGAAAATATAAACATTGATTGAAAATTTTATCTATTTATGATCTAATACAGAAGATTGTGCTAACTAAAACAGACATTTTAAAGACAAATAAGATTTACATACTGTATACAATTTTTTCATACATGGCAAATTTCGCAATATGAATCAAAATCTAATTTTCACTACAAATTTTTTGCGAAATTACCACTGAATATATATATTTTCATTAATCATTAAATCTGCATGATTTCATATTTTACTAATTTTAACTCAGGAACATAATGAAAATTAGATGCATGCGAAAAAATTGATAAACTGCATGTACTCAGAGCATTCTGTGAAGCTTGACGAATTGGTTGAAATTTGGCAGCTTGGGCGTCTTTAGTTAAAAGAAGTAACAACTCCTCCATTTTCTGTTATGACACTGAAATTTAAAAAATAAAAATATGATCAGGTATATTAATAAGAGAAATATTAAATAAAAGTTTAAATGGTAAGTACAATAAAAGAAATTAAAACTTTAGTCATGGCTCTGATCATTCAATTCAATTCACAGTAATTATAATATTCTTTATAAATAAAACCACACTAATCAAAGAGATAACAAGATAAACAAGCTCTACTAACATTTACTGAAAAGTAACACGAACCACTGATTTGTGTTTAAGTCAAAATCTTCCATGGCATAGTTATATAAGTGATAAATGCTAAAAATCATGCCCGTTTGCTGGTCATCTGGTCTGGTACTTGTGGAAAAGTTACTGGACCTACTCGGAAATTGTCTGGCAATTTTCGGGAGGCATACAGTATCTAACTGGAAATGTTATATTAATTTTGTTTTCCATACCGAAGTTAATACAACATATTGCAGTTTTTAATGGTATAAATAGACAAATATTATCAAATATATCATGCCACGTTAACACATTATTATTATTAAAATTTATGGTTCATGAGCATGCAAATTCTCCATTCATGCTTTCCAAGCTACATCAGGGAATGCATCTCATAATAATTTTGTAAAATTATGCGATAAGATTTTCAATTATCAATATTGTGCTTTAAGATTTTCAACATTTTTCACTTTCAGCAGAGCAACATAAGTCATCAACTGTACAATTCTTAAAAAAAACATAACACGTTCTTCAGTGAAATCAAGCATGAATGAATCACTGACACGAGTTGAACATTTGTGTCATAAATTCGTGAAAAACAAGCCACTAATGAAACAATAATTTATCATGTTTATTTAGAAAATAAAAACAAACATTTTGGCCATCCGTTCCCTTCTTCCCAGCAATGAACATCTAGCCATCCTGAGTTATGATGGAGAACAAATTTTGGTACTAATAATACCGAAGGTTTACTAAGTCCAACAGATACTTACACATGTAATGAAATCTAAAAATATGGTAGCATAGTGAAAATACAACCAGCTGCTGCAACTTGGCGATTGTCGCTTACAACAATTAATGTCGCTTGTATCGCGAAGAATAAATTGATTCGTACTTAAATTTATTCGACCTTGAAGGAATTCGCCTCAAACAAATTGTGATACATAGTTCTTAACCAAAAAGATGATCTTATGCATTTTGCTACTGCAAAGACTTGTATTAATACGAAATTATTTAAGAAATAATAAATATATCAGTTGAAGGGAAGATTGTATTAACTAGGACTGCATTTAAATCCTATTCCAAAAAGGGTGGGTACTAAATGCCGGTATCGATCTATAAATGCCGGAATTCGCCGGTCTCGCAAAACCCGGTATCGGATAGCCATGGTTTAGTTAGAAAACTCTTAGAATAAACCTTAATAGAATGAATTTAAACTGAAGTTTTCGGAGATATAACAATACGTTTAAATCAAATGTATTAAGTCGCAGCCAAAGCACCTCAAAATAGTCTTTCACAGAATTCTTTTTACTACACATTACGTTTGGCATTCTAACTGGAGAATTTCGTTTATCAAATAGACTTCATTGACCATTGTTTTAGGAATGAAAGAGTCAATTGATGAGTTATTTAACAATTTATTGACAATAAAAAAGGTGAAACATTGTTTATGAATGTGGACACAACGTCCGACTGTGGAAACTTTTTCTTAACACCTTGGTGTATAAAAACTATTAGTTTGACAAATCTCCAACAGTAACGCTAGCATTAATGATTCATGAAAAAAGAACCAAAAATTCCAAGAACGGTTTTCATGTGCATTATTAGACATTTTCCAAATACCAATGGCCTTCAAGAAACGACGAAAATTCCACATTTCAATGAAAAAATAAAATCTGGAACACTGAAAAAAGTTCACACGTCAACGATTGTTACGATTGTGGACTTTTTACTATTGCAAACGCAGTGGTGTTTTGTAATTGTCAAAATAATTTCAATTTCAATGTCAATTATATTGTGTCCGAAATGCGTGAACATTTGGTGTATTGCTTTGAAAATGGTAAAATGACACCTTTCCCGAGAGAATGTATGAAAACACAATCGTCAGCGTTCGCCTGCGTCCCAAAATATATAATTATTAAAACAACATGTCTTTGTGACATGCCTGATTTTGTAGATACGTGTATTATGATTTATTGCCAAAAACCATGTAGAAAATGGTACCATCAGAAATGCGTGGGATTGATTACAACACGGCGACAGTCGTGTAGTTTGACGGTAAATAAGTATTCATAGCTAATGTTTATTGCTCTATTATGAGCCGACTATAAATAAATATTTGTATCTTGTATCTAAAATGGCAATGTCTTGTGTATAACACAATAAATTCTTAATTACTTCTAGTAGTACATTTTAGAAGTTTATTCGATGTCTGAAAATGTCTGTATTCAGTTTACAAAGTAAATATATTATTATACTATTTATCATATTATATTATATATGTCATACGAGAATATACATGTATAGTGTAATATTTTAATCTGTGATATGAGTATCATGTACACAATCATACTTTGTTGCATTTAATGTATCTATCGCTTACATTTACACACGCAAACATTTCCATAGAATGCAAATAAAACGTGAAATGTTCAATCATGGTTTGTTTTCTTTTCTTGTATTCATCAAAGCCTAATTGCCTATTATGAATTCTTTGGTCCATTGAATGTCCGTCGTAAATGATGACTTCACAACAGCCCAGAGATTTACATGATATTAATGACGGGAAGACAAAATATACTTTATTATGATCAATAATCCCTAGTACCGAGATTTTATAATCTTCATTATCCATGCATTAATTTGAAAAATTCGTTCTAGGAATAATGTTCAATGTCATTTTATGAATCGGATTTTCTGATTTATGCAACGTTTTATGAGAGGTTAGATTGTTGAAAGGAATATGATAATAGGTTCTAAATGATATTTCACTGTGTTGTAATATAAGTAAGAATATATTACAGAGTTTGTTTCAATATAAAAAGAAGCCGATGCTGGTCGGCAAAACAATGACTCGACACTTCACATTCGTTCACTATCAAAGACGTCATTTTGTTCCGCAAATAAGTGAAATTATAAACCATGATGATGATTGTTATCTTTAGACTACGAGGGAAGTCAGTGTAACGGTTAATTTTAGTGACAGAGTGTAAAAAAACTTGCTAATTACCTTCATTTTTAAAGAAGAGACATAAAAACAAGTGCCATTGTCACGTATTTTAGTCATTGATTAGTTACAACATCCATTTAATTCACCGTATTACTTTCAAATAAATTGTAGATACTCATATTTATAAACACAGAAAAACAATCCTGTATATTTTATTTAATTAATGTTTGGTGTCAATTTCGTTCATAAAATACAAACGTTGTACGATAGTTCAGCGAACGGACACTGATTTTTAACCTATGACGTTCCGCTGTTTTCATTTGCCTACATAATTATTTTCACTCGCTATGAAACTTTTGGTACAATTTATTGACGTACAACCTGAATGTCATTGGAAGGAAATGTGAGTCGCGTTAAAATTAACACGCTTCGAATTTAACACGAAAACTATATGTTGTCTTTGACAACAAAGATGACATTCCACTTGGTGTCCGAAGGTATAATGATTCATTTCCAGTATCAGTGCATAGACAAGAGTTTCTGTTTGTTGGCAAATTCAGCATTAGGGGGATGCTTCCACTGGTTTCATGATGGGCTGCAACAGTCCACAAAGTGCAAGGAATTACAATAAACAGTGCGATTGTTTCTATTAATGAGACAGTATTCCAACATGGCCAGGCTTATGTTGCGTTAAGTCGTGTGCAAAACTTACAACAGCTAATTTTGCTAATCTTGCAAAAATTCACAACAGACCCTGATGTTTTACAACAGTATATATATTTACGTAGTTTAATATAACTTTTCACCGATATTGGAAAAGCTACTTTATAGAAAATACCATGATAAAAGTTCTTCAATGTGATGCAAAATACCATAATGTGTGACTTTTACTGTTCTCCCACTGCTTTGGAAAAAGAAAGTTTACCGAAAACTTATATTAATATTACAGGTTGTATCTGGACTTCATGTCATGCATACAGATTTGATTTATGTTTCATGATAATCTATGTGCAATACTACTGTAATCAACTTCTCACTGCTTCGTGTACATATTTTTTACTGGGAGACAGCAACCAAAAATACTCTATTTATACCTTGCAACTTAAAAATTACAATGCACTGTGCTATGAATATTGCATAACTGACTATATGTCCATTGAATTACACTGTGTCTAATTAAATCACATTCCAAAGAGTATATTTCATTCTATATTCATAACCAATCAAACATTATATATTGTATTCTTGTATAACTATTTCTCGTAATTAAGTTTTAATCATTGCTTTCCAGCTTTCATGGCAAACATACCATAGACATAAAACATCATTTATTGCTAATTAATAGAAATATGTTCAAACAAACGTCTACTCTCATACCTATTGACAGAGGGCAATAAGTATGCAATATCAGTGCGCCACCTTTCATCAATATTGTATAGTCGAGAACGAAAATGCTGCAAGGGAGTCAACTTTATTGGTCTGGGAGCTGCAAAACCATTTATACCCAATGGGAACAAAGTTGGAAATGCTTTTCCTCACCATCAACCAGTGACATTACATCAACAATATTAGTTCTCATAGGCAAAGTGTGTAAAGGCAAGTGTTTACGGTTTAAACACTGACTATTAGGTAAGGTATAATCAGTTTCAACAGCACCCATTTCAACACGCCTATTGACATCTGCAATGGGTGAGTTGCTCTGACTGTAAGTAGAACTTTCTCTACTGATGTGTTCATACAAATGATTGTAAGATGCCAACCAATCTAAAGCATCCAGGACCTTTTTTATTTGCAATCCTGAGAACCCTAGAATACGAAGAAGGATAAATGTAAATTAAGTTATTGTCTTCAGCATTTAACATCAATGGAACTTCTTCAACAGAAACAGGAAAATGAACAACAAGTCCCTTCATCCCAAACTGACTCACTGGAAAGGCTGGCAAAACGACCAGAGTGAAAAATGTACTAATAAGTAACACACAACGTTTCTCAATAATACTTAATTCTTTCAAAACATGAGATACCTGGCCTGCATCAAGATTATTATGAATTTTGCTTAAAGGACAATGATCTGTGTATACACCTTCCAGACACCAAGAGCAAAGAATATCATTTACAGAAACATGGTATTTTGGTACAGCTTTCTTTGCCTTCATTACCTGATTCTGGAACAAGATTCTACTGCACACACAACAACTATACTCTGGATACATTTGGATGAATCTATTAAATGTGAATACAATTATATTCTTTAATTGTACTATGGCTTTGATGATGGACAAAATTTTGTTGTGGACAAAGCTTTTCGTATAAGTCACGTAAAGGTTCGAATGGCAACCCAGCATGTAAATGAAAGTGCTCGCTCATTTGAAGTATTCCATTAGCCAAACAATATGAATGGTCTACAACAGTGTTAGATGTTTGATTAGAAACTGGTCTTGCTTTAATAGATCCACATCAGCATTGTCACTACTTTGACCAGCAGATTTATTATTAACCTTGTCAGAAATATCATATGAGGCTATTCCATTGCCGCTTGCATAGTCAGTTTGTCTCCTGATGCTATCATATATATGTGAGTCAGATAGAACTGCTGTTGTTTGCCCTTCAAATACTGGTTTTGCTACAAATGTATGATCAATGTGAAGTAGATCCGCATCAACATTGCCACAACTTTGAATCATTTTTCCCTACATTACAATCAGCATTACAATTAAACGGATTTGACTGACTACAACTAACACTTTCAATATTAATCCTGTCAGCCGTATTATATGAGGCTGTAACCTTGCTGCTTGCATAATCCCTTTGACCCCAGATGCCATCATACGTATGGCTATCAGACACAACTGCAGTTGAAACCTGAACACTTGAGGCTTCGAACATATTATTCATATTGCGTGTTGCAAAATGATTTACAAGTACTTCAAATGTATCGAATTCTAAAAGGATTGCAAAACCTTGAATGAAACCCGTTTTCATCACAGGTATGTGAGTCAAACAGGCCATATCTACCAATCTATATCCAGAGTTGTCGTTCTTTATCTCTCCCATACATCTCTGTCAACGTCTCAGCGTTTTACAAGATTCTTGTTCAACAAGAAATAAGGCCACAAACGGTACAAAATTTACAACTTAGCGACGCAATTTATTTTGCACAATGCATTCGAGACAAAAGATATAATAATTTACGTGAAACTCAGAAAAATACTTTATTTATCTAGCGCACTATTTCTCGACCGAGAGTATTTGTTTACTTTTAGTAATTAGGTCACAAAGTTACGCCGCATAAATGGAAATGAAACGCAGAAGTCGAAGGTAATCGTGTAAAATTACGACAACAAATGTATATCTAGAGAAGCAAAAGTGTGATTCTGTGTATCAGATGGGAAGTAAAGGAGACCCGGATACGTCTTTTTGAACTACTGTCCAGACGTTGACAGAGGTGTAAGTGATGGATAACGAACGACGACTCTGGATAGAGATTGCTATCCGACGAAAACAACAACAAACACAAGACACTGTTGTGCGATTTTCGAGCTACCTGTTTTATGAAGACATGCGAGCAAGTGAAAAGATAAATGCTAAGATATGAAATGCAAACACAAATACAAATTTTCTTACATGACAAATATCAACATTCGCTATGAAAAATACGATATTGGTACAACTGCATAACATAGGTCGTGAATATGATAGTATAACATAACTAGAAAATATATCGTCGTGATCATATCATACTGGTTATGTCACACATTGAATATTGTTCAATTGTGCATCGTTACGTTTTTACATTATCCAAAAAGCGTAGAAATAAGAAATTAATGAACGCTTAAAAATGGCCGGATACGACGGGTTGTCGATGTTGGGCATAAATATTCTCGGTTATGAACGTATAATTGGATTATATGTCCACAAATAAGTGCCGGATGAAAAACGACTGTCTTGATATTACTCTCATTAAGACGATTTATTACTCTAAAGAACATTAAAACATATAACAAGAGTTTCATGTCTGTTATAGTCATAGCATACACGAGTTCTCTCATAACTGTGGCGTATAGACTGCAACACGCAACACGTATAAAAACAACACAATGAATAAACAAACTTATTCACACAAAAGCCTAAAAAACTCAGGTAAATAGTCAACCGTGAATATTGGGCATATTCAGTCTCTTCCGTCCGTGACCTTTGTCCACAAGTTTGTCTGTGTACCTTTCGTCGGACTCGGTATTGTTGAGTATATCTATCTATCTATCTATCTATCTATCTATCTATCTATCTATCTATCTATCTATCTATCTATCTATCTATCTATCTATCTATCTATCTATCTATCTATCTATCTGTAATACTGAAATATACATGTACTGAGTATTCAATGTGCTGAGTATACATGTACTGAATGAACTGAAAATTATGATTGAGTAAATCATTGCAATGGAAATATCGATGACATCTGACATGTATCGTGGATAAATGGAAATCGGATTTAAGCTCAACATATAATTAGCTACCATAGTTTGAGTTCAATATTTTCATCGAGTTTTTCTAATTTAAACGGATTAATCATTGGTATTTAATAATCAGATATTGATATTAGACTCTAACATCAATATCTGATTATTAGATACCAAGATTTGTCTTAAATATGGTGCTTGACGGGCATAAGTAAAGCTCTAAAAATAAATTTAAAGTGCTGAAAAACGCAGATTTATCAAATTCTTAGTTTAAAACCGCATTTCACTGCATTTGAAACAGACTATTTTTATGGCATTTTTTAACATTATGGCAAAAGACGACATTGCTTTTATTGGCTTCTTTTTTCGCAATGTTTTCCACTCTGTTAGAGAGAGAAATAACCCAATTTTCTTAAATAAATTGATGTTTTATATATTTGCATTGAATTTGAAATAGTCCAAAATATGTTTGTGAGTCAAAGGGTTGAAACAAATTACCGCTATTATGTCATAACTGATTTATGCGCTTGATAGGAAGTGACCTGTTTCTGGTGTTCTCTTCTTCCTCTCTTACAAATTCCATTTCTTGAAAATATTGAAATGTCTGTGAATTGGGAACCAATTCCCTGAAATCGCGATATGATTAAAATGAAACAATAGAAACAATGATGACTTTGGTTAGACACTGTATGTAATCAAATTTCCAATTAAATTGTGCCTGACTTATACTGTTCTGTTTTTATTCATTAAAATAGAAAACTCTTATTGCACATGCAATATTACAAAGGTTTCATATTCGTCTGATTTTGCAAACAAAAGCAAATAAGTGCAGCATATGGAATACGTAATATTGGTAGCAACACTGTATGAAAGGAGAATGTATATATTGGGAATATTTTGAAACCTATTATCCATATACGCTCTGTCAATACGGTTAACAGACACACAAGTTATATACATACAGACGCCAGTAAGTATTAGCAAACGGTTGAGAATGGCCGGAAAACAGAATCTTACGAATGCATCATCTAGAATGGCCGGAGAACAGATCGTTACCAATGCATCGTCACCTGGATACATTGATTTTGATGGTTATAGCATGGGGATAAAGTTGTCAGTCGTGACTCTGACATCCGTTTGTATTATTTACAGCGTTATGGCTCTTATATCTTTACAAAGGACGAGGAGAACACCAGAAACAGCTCGGTTCCTATCAAGTGCATTAATCAGTTATGACATAATGGCAGTAATTTGTTTTAACATCCGGAGATTCGTCGAAAATAATGACTGGAACATTATGATACAAGTGGTCGGTATTTCGTTGTGTAATTTGGCTTTAATTACAATCGGAATGATGTCCGTGGAACGTCTTCTCATTTTCTACTCTCCATATTTTTACCTGCGCTATGTAACTTTCTCCTTGGTAAAAAAGGTATCGTTAGTGTTATGGGTGGTTTCCTTTATGTCATACTGGTTTGTGCGAGTTGTACTTTGTGCTATTGGATACCCACCATTTTCATACTTCAATATTGTCAGCGAATGTAACTATATTAGTGTTTACTATTACGGCTTTGCAATTGTCTTTGTTACGACAACATCGATCGTGTGTTTTGTACAAATTTGTCTGATACTTCGAAAAGAGCATGCTCAGATTAACCCCAATGGTAACTGCTGTCCTAGCTTACCAAAAATGCGTTTTTTACGCAACTATCGTTCGACCACACTTGTTTTTTTGTTTTGCATGACATCAACCGCAAGTGCAATTTTGTACGCGATTATAATCTCCCTAAGACTTGGACCTATCGATAGAAGACTTTGGATTGATGCTGTTAACACATTCAATTGTATGATGGACCCCCTGCTTTATGTTGTATGGTATAAAGAGTGTCGTATGGAGATACTGAAACTACTTTCTGTCTGCTTCCCTTCTTTGTCACCTCGAGTAGAATCTATGAGACGAAATCTGTTCTCAATCACTTCGGATCATGACCAGTCCTTATAATGACGACACAGAATACGTCATACGCAATACAAGGAAGTGTTTTCTTCAAACATTCACCATTGGAGAAGCAAATGGTCAAACAGTGACAAAAAATCCAACGCTTTAACACACGTGCCTATCTTATTATAAGTGATTTTATATAAGTACGACCAATGATAAACAGGAGGACACAATGAGGACATCCGGCGGATAGAAGGTTTTCATACTTTCATAAAATGTATATTTTTAATATATTGTAACTACAAAATGACTGAAAGAACTAGAATTGTTATTTGAAATTTTTGAACAGATTTTTGTATTCCCACCAAATTGAAAAAAAAGTACTATTTATCATTCCCGAAGCAGAAGGATATTTGTTACTGGACACCTAATTCACGAATACATCGCTGGATGATTATGTTATTTATTCTGTACTTAATTTTGTTCCTCTTATTTAAGGAAAAACATGTACTAGTTAATGGACTGAGATGTAACGGAGTATTCATACTTTATATTTTAATTTTATGTTCAAAATTTCATTCTTAAATATATACGTGGTAATTTCCGAATACCGAGCACCCATGGAACCAGTAGAAAAGTTCGATTTTTCGAAAGTTGCCGGTTTTCGGAAGTTTTCAGTATATGAACAAGTGCAGTGTTTTTATGTATATTTGATTATTTCAAATGAACATCAGATGCTTATACTCAGCAACATTTGCTGTTGTATGTAAATAAATAAACTTACTTAATTTATTGTTTAGCTCGATTTCGTATCGTATTTTGTCGGCGATCATCGGAAAGGAAAATTTTCTAGTTAGCTGTGTTTAAAAAAATAGTTTTCAAGCTTTATTACTTATTTGTAAGTGTTTGCAAATGGTTTGTCAAGTTAATAAATGATTAGAAGGAACGGACTTTGTGTTTGTAAATCATGCCACAATGAGGAATGTGATCATATTTAAACTTTAATGAACACGCGTCATCTTTAAATATTGTTTCAACAAATTAATATCGCCGTACCAATAAGCCTGCATAATTCAGTGATTTCATGAACAGTATAAATATTCAGTACCTGTAACATCCATCACAATTCAGAATGAAAGAGCACATTACTAATACAAATCTAAAACCTTACGTCGAGTAATTTAGTGAAATGTCTGTTATAGAATCCGGGGATAGTTAAAAATGTTCACATGTTTTTTGTCGTCTTTCGTAATAGCTTAGCTTTAGCATTCGTCAATAAAAGGATTTGTTTGTTAACTCATGTTCCCGCACACATTATGCGCTGAATTTGTCCAAAGTGAATTTATTTGTAAACTGTCGGTATTTTTATTGCAATGTAATATACACGGCCAACCATTATACAATGCGAAAACGAATGCAAACTCGTTGCGATATACCTTGTTAAATTACCACAAACCCTAAAAGTACTGTAATCTTTATTCATGCACAAAAATAATACTCTCACGAAATACGCAGAATTTTTCACGAATTTGTAAATTTCCGCTAAATCGAATTCTCGTCGTTAACGTCGAATTTTCGTAAACACGAAATATTTCAGCGGTCCCAAAAACGTGCTTACGAGGGTCAACTGCATATACTAAAATATATACATGTATATACTAATGTGGACAAAATAATTATTTAAACAAACATAGCCAATTTAACTAATTCGGCGTTATTCTTTTCACGCCTTCAGATATGATGATATACTGAGAATAAAAAGTTGGGATAAACCATCAAAAGAATGGTCACCGCAACGTGTAAACAATGACACTTCACCACAGGGTATCTCGCTTTGTTTTAAGGTTTTATGCCCATAATGTTCGAAGTTAGTATCTCAAAAAGGAACGGACTGTTTTTTTTTTGAAACAGTTATAAGTTTTATAGGTTTCCATGATGGAAAATGATTTACCACCATAGAATTATCGCCCCTTTTATTTTGCATTGAAGTCTATGGGAGCAGCAAATGTTTCGAAAAGTAAAGAAAAAAGAAGATCCATTTAAATGAAAACTCACGGTAAAACGACGCAAAAACACGATACCAGTCTAATTTATTAAAGAAAAATATAAGTCACCGTGCAATATTATCAGAAATTATTATTTTTCTATTTTTCAAGAAGGCCAATAACTCTTACAAAATTTCCAAAATGTGTCGTAAAATAAATTGAAGTAGCCGGGGTAACTATCAAAGAAATTATGATAATTAGGCAACACTATTTTTATAATATTTCCATTATATATTAGCAAATAAATAGAAGTAGTACAGTATTATGGATATAATACCTTAAACGCGAGAACGGTCTAAAAATCTTCATAAAGCTGTTAGGCATTTGGAATTTGGAAGTTTCAGTACTCCGAAGTACGGACTGTATAGAATTTAGACGGAACAAATCTGGTTCCTGTTGACCCTGTCAGTACGGAGACAATCAGGAACATAGTACATATATGTGATTTGATGTTCCTTGCTTTAAGTTTTTATTTGACAACTGACTTTTTTAAATTTCTATATCAATTTAAAGATGATACCATCAGACTTCTGTGTATGTAAGAATATCATACGTGTCATAAAATACGTTTTTGAACGATGTAAACTTTGTCAAAATCATTATTCCCACAAATGAAAAAAAGCTACTAGCTTTCAGAATCGGCATCATCTAAGAGTAGAGGCGTTAGTTTTAAGGACTGAAATTGTATGCCAACGAAAAAACAGGATGGAAAACCAAAAAGCTGAATGCATGATCAGGCCCTCATAGAATTTTCTCTCTAGCATGGTCGTTCGAGGCGCTTTTGCTGGCTCTGGTGTTCCAGTTGAGATATTTTGTGTATCAGTTGAGCTTCTGAAGGATGTCCATCTCTTTTAAGTTTCTTGATATTTTATGTTGATGATATCAGAGGCATTGTGTATGACATTTTTAGCGATCAGATTAAGGGTTTTCATAATTAGGTTATCATTGTGCTTGATTGCCTTAATCAGACTTAATCACTGACGAAAGCAAATTTTGGAAGAAACTTCATTACTTATTATCATTTATAAAAAAATGCTTGGATAAAGTAAAACTAATGATAACTCCAATGAATCTTTTCAAATGTCATACAAGATACAGTTTCCTTTGCTTTTGTCTCAATATATTTAGTCTTTTTGAATCAATATTTGTTAATGAGTTTCATATGTTTTCTTTTTTTCAAGGATATCAAATTATCTATCATTATTAATGATCTTTATATAGGAACTATAATTATGGCATTGATTTTCCTAGTGTTTTCACTGATTTGCAACATTTAGAGGAATTATCTGTCGTCTATTGTAAATTGCAAATTTGATAACGGAACATTCAACAAATTATCTATATTCTGTGATTTTTGTTACTTAAGGTAATTTTGGATTAAATTATAATGTTTTATAAAGAATTTTTTGCAGTTTTACCATCATAGGTTCGTTACTGATGTCGGTGATTATACACTGGTGCTGTGTATTTTGTTTAACTTTGTGTATAGCGCCAATTATAAGTTTTATACATTCCATGTCTTTGAATAGAGGATTGTTATTCTCCCATAACATCTTTCCACGTTCAAATTCTACAAATTTTAGTTTTAAAATTACAGTCGTGTGATCTGATTGTAAAATGGACTTTATTAGCATATCCGACACACTTGGGGAAAATGTTGACCAGACTATAAAAAAGTCGAGTCTAGCTTGTCGAAATGACTGGTTCCGGTGTCATGTGTATCTTTTATTATTGGGATAAAAGTGTCGATATGGATTTAAAACGATTCATATCATTATTTCTTTTAACATGTGCATTAGAATTGTTAATATGTTAGAAGTTATAGTAAGCTATACTCGGATATTGTCCTAAATTTAAATTGCCGCATATATATGATAAATTAATCGATTTCAACTTAATATGGAAATAATACTTAATAATATGGAAAATGCTATTGTGAGGTGCGTATATTAGGTGCGTGTAATGACAATAGATTTAGTCTATCTTATTGTCACCGTTCAAGGACGGCGACATATACAATTAACCAGATTTGACCATTTCTTCACTTACAACGCTTGCTCTAAGCCAATCAGACAGGACAATTTCATACCACATGATCAAAAATGGCCGAAAGAACGCCATGTTTTTGTCGGGTTATCTGTATGTATAATTGACATACCTTTTTATGTATAAAATTCGAAACCAGTCTGTAGGCTCCTGCGGGGTGAACAATATTTCGAATATATTTCACTCACAAACATTAGATTTTATTATTCAGAAACAAGAATTTTTTCTACAAAAATGGATTTTATTTGATGAGTATTTAGATATGAATGCTAGGTTAATTCATCCTGAGTCCAGAGTCAACGGGAACCAGGTTAGTTTTACATATGCTCTTTTGGGGCAGTCTTATGTCGTCGGAAGAGAATGTGTTACAAACACTAAAAAAGAAACAAAACAGAAATGAAATCTCTAGGAAATCTGTATTCAATATTCTATTCTTATCTCTTATACTTTGCTGAACGGCGATTCCAAGCATTTTTGGAAATGCTAATACTTGTTTCTTGTATTACACATAGAAAAATGCATGAAGCGACCACCTCAGTATTACAACAACCTTGTGATAACTACTATCTAGACAGACTTTCAATAACTACTATAATTCAATTTGATAATGAGACCGCCTCATTATGACCGATTTTTCGGGTCCCGAATATATCTCGGGGTTTTACTGTAGTCACCAACTTCATCACGGAATACTTTATTTATTGTACATTGTATACTCAAATTGTTCAGATAAAAGAATAGCAACGCCCACTGAAGACTACTGTTTGTCATCTTCAGGCTTGATTTTTAGAAAAAGTGTGTCTTGAAGGCAGCATATATCACAATTCCTATGTTTTAGGTACTGAAAAACTTTATTTTCTTTTGTTTCATTGAAGGCCTCTGCTTTTTCATTGATAAGATAGAGATTTTTTACCACTACTATTCAATGAAAAATATTATCTATGCACCACTACAATATTTTTAAATAAAAATTCTGAGGCCGCATTATAAGTGGTGTTGAAACATGACACATATTTACAGTTTTTGAATTAACTTGTATTTTGTAAGCGAATGAGGCTTGTAGAAGATTTGTTTTCATAAAAAATATGTTTGCCTCATAACGTCTTGGTTACGCAGTATGTTTAATTACTTTGTGAAAAAATACAACATACAAAAACAAAAATACAATTTGATAAGAAGAAAGTTAGATACGCAGAAATATTATGAAAGGCGTGTCAATTTTCACATAAGCAGAATATTCGCGAAACAATGTACGAAATGTTACGGGGACGAATTTTTTTTAATATATTGTACTCAACTTATGCTGAATTTTTTTATGTACAAGTTAGAAAGTGAACGATTCAGCAAACTAAAAGGTTAAAAAACTTTTTTTATAATGAGAATGACTTCTACATTAAACAATATATCTGAATTGATTAGCGTGTAAATATTTTTACCACATACTCGTTACTGAAAAAGGAAAGATATTCGCGTACTGTAAAGTGGTAGGTTTTTATAAACATTTTTTCGGCGTGGTGTATACATTTGACAACTGAATTATACAACTGACTGTATTCATTTTTGCGTGAATATAAGCGACTGTTTTATGACAAAAATATTACTCTATAATACCAACAATACAATTGGTGAAACATAATGCAATATACAGTAAAACATCACGTAGCGACCATCTCAATATAACGATCACAAAGTGACCACAAACGACCATTTATTTTCAAACCGGTATTCAATAACTCCCCTATAATACAACTTGATAATGAGACCGACTCATCATTATGACCTATTTTTCGGGTCCCAAATATGGTTTCAATATCATGGTCTTACTATACAAGCATACGTGACATTGTTTTCTTACATACATTGTACATGAAATATTTAGCTATATAACAAAAGGTTGAAAAGAACAAAAGTATAATTATGCACGATAGCTATTGAATCGTTAACAACGAACAATGTAAGGCTTATTCTCCTTATTTACAATATTCAAAAAACACTAAAGAAAATAAAACCTATAGACACAGTATAACTAGTGAATCATGATCAATTTAAATGCACAGTGAAACTTTTCTTTGTGAGAATCTCAATATTATAACCATCTCATTTTGACAGCCACTTGTTTCTCTATGATTCTACAGGATAATTAGACCACCCTAATTATATGACCGAAGTCCCAGTGGTGGTCTTTTTATTGAGTTTTTTTTTACTGCACTGATTTCGTGGCTCATTTTCCATATACTAATATATGACTCTTGCATCTTTTAATTTGGCCATTCTGCTGTATTAATTTGTAAAGCGTCCGCGTGCACTGTGGTTTTGAGATCCGTCAGCCAAAAAACAAAAACATCATCTTATTCAAGTTCACGGTTTTTTGATTGGATTCCACCGATTCCAAGATTAAATGCTGTAGTTTGTAAATCAAGTTTGAACTAGACTTTTATTTGAAATTGCGATCCTTTTAAGTCTTAAATTGTTGTTTATTATTCTTGTATAGGATAGAGTGGCTCGCAAAATCAGAATCAGAAGTGTTAGATTTCTATATTCTGAGTTTAAACTGGTCAGCTGACTATTGTCCTTTTTAATGTTTAACATGATGCTTCCGTTAGAGTCAAGATTTTTTTTTCAAAATAAGATTTTTTTTTAATTGTTAGGTAACTAGGCTATGCAAAATGAAGTTGAAGCTTGAATGGCCTTATCGATATCATTGCTAAAATCCACACAATATAAGGAAGATAAGAAGACTATACTTTTTTTAAAAAAGTACGAAATATCAGCGAGTACACACTGCGTAATTTTTAATCAATTAATTAAGTTACATTTTCATCGGTGATGAATTTTATTAAGTTATAAAGGTTCTAAAATGAAAACACCTCGTTTTCACTAAAATTCAGTAACGTCCTTTGTAAATGGAGCGGTGGAACTTTAGTATGATCACACTCTGGTAAAGTGACCAGAAAAAATGCTGTTATAAAAGGACGGCCATTTTGGTAGATTTTATTTTCATTTCATTGTTAAACCATACTTGGAGCTCTTTTTGACAGTTGGGTAGTTTGAAACACACCTCGATATTAAGACAACCTTCGCCCCCCCCCCCAAAAAAAAGTGGTCCTGAAATTATTAAGTTGTTCTCATTAACAAGACATATTCATAAAGTGGAAATAAAACCAAAATCATGAAATCGTTATAATGAGGAAGTCGTAATTTTGAAGTGAGATTTTGCTATAACATATTTCAGGATGTGAAAATTAAAATGTTCGCCAGGCAAGACCGCGCTCACACTCTTGTGTGTTCAGGTAACAAGAAAAACTATTATTTTAGTCGTCATTAACCAACGTATATGTAAGAAAACAATGATTTTTTTAAAACCCATAATTCAAGCCTAACCTAGTTGTTCTGAAGAACTTATGTTATATTATGCTATATGTACCGACGTTCTCAGTAAATACAACTTGTCTATGCACATGAGCATGGGAAGAATTACTGTACCATTATTGGAGTATTCATATAAGATTTAACTCACAGCTATACGACAGCCTTCGATATTTATTGTTAAATAACGAAGTCATTAGGCAAATATGCAAACACCACCTGCACAGTCTGTAAAATTAAAATGAATAAAAATAATATTTCCTAAACGTATCTTGGCAACAGACTTTTAAATGTAACGTATCTTTTGTCTATTTCCTGTATATCAGAATTACAGACGTATCATTAGGCAAATGTTTTGACTTATGTATGACATTACGTTAATTTAAGTCTTATTATGGTCGAACCTTTATGTTTGGCACGTGCACAAAACTGAGACCTGTGCTATTGTCATAAAGTCGGTTTTAAGTTTATATCATTTAATTAGATATACATACACTTACAAATATTGCAACACAATGCATAATTGGATAAAAAACAAGCTAAACAAAAATCTTATATCAATTCCGCTCTAGAAAGTTACAACGGACTTAAAGTGTAGGCTTTTCAGGACGGGCGACGTTAGAAAAAAATCAATTTAATGGACCGACATCCCCAAACTACAGAGCCGATAGTTAAGCTGAACTTTTTGTCAAATGTTCTTTTAGTTAGAAGGTAGTGCTTGTATGGTAATGAAAATACTGTCTAGAAAAAAAATACCCAAACCGAATAAATGTCCAGGGTTCAAGGATAATACAGGGTCTGTCTGTTAAAACAGTGTCGGTCGGATAAAACAGGGTCGGTCGTGTCGGAAACCAGGAAGTTTTTCATGTTTAATAAGGAGTAAATCAATGTACATAAATATTACAACATAGTTATGTTTGACCACTTTGTGGACCTAATCAATGTGCGTTCTTATTGTGTTGGTCTCATTATCGAGTTGACATTTTAAGGAAATATTGGAAACAGGCACGGAAATATGTTGTCGTTATTATAAGGGTGGTCTAAATACGTAAGTGGTCGCTAGGTGATGTTCTACTGCACATAAAACATCTTCATGATAGTATCAATATATTTAATGATC
Organism: Lutraria rhynchaena; assembly: GCA_008271625.1. Classification (NCBI taxonomy): domain Eukaryota; kingdom Metazoa; phylum Mollusca; class Bivalvia; order Venerida; family Mactridae; genus Lutraria; species Lutraria rhynchaena. Next base: position 471,627 of record VIBL01000114.1, read on the forward strand.
CTGGCAAAAATATTTTCCCATTGTTCACTTATCTTGTTTCATATTATATTACATAATTCTAACTTGAGTCCGCTTTATTTATATAAATTTTGATAATACTTTTTAAATAAACACGAAAAATATTTCGTTGGAGCTTGATTAACATATCCAACTAATTTAAGTACTAATAATGTCAATCACTAGCCTCTAACCACTATGAGCTCGAACCCCAGGCAGGACCAAATTTCACAAGCTTACAGAAAGTTGGTGTTCTACCCAGGTGTAAGCCTGAGGTCTTCTGTCACTATGAAAGCTAGAAAGTGGCCAAATAATCCTGGCTAATGATGCGACTCTAAACTACAGTAAAAAAGTATAATGTCAACATAAAAAATATATTTTTATCTATATGATGACGTTTTAAATACATCACAGCTTTGTATGAATGCCATATACAAGATTTTTTGGAACATAAACAAAATAATAAACACATGTCCTCAAAATATCTTATTGGTCGATTAAAAACGAGCTTACTAAATAACGCACTTCATGAATACATATATAATTTTGATTATTTGATGATATAAATTTTTGGATGTCCAATAAATTGATACAGAAATATAATGTTATTTATAGTAATGATGATATTTATTAGTGAAAGGATAGACAATAATTGGATATATTTGTGATATTATTTCACCCTTACTTCTACCTTTATTTTGAGAAAAAAGTTTTTTCTACATGGTTTGTAATGTAACCTCATTTAACGATATGCCAAATGACTAAACAGTAAAACCTTACTTAGCGACCACCTCAGTATTTAGGTCACACTCATTGTAACGACCCTTCATTTCCAACCAGTTTTCCATATTGCTCCTATACTTGAAGTTGAGAAGACCATCTCAGTATTAAGACCAGATATTTCTGGTCCCAAAGGTTGTTGCCATATGGAGGATTTGTTGTATTTATCGGTAAATAACCTGCCTGGAGCTCTGTATTGTGGTCTGTGACACGATTCCTAAATCATGTTCACAATCAGCATCAATAGGTATAAACTTATTATATAAGCTTATTTTTAATCTGTATAATTAATACAAAAATTATGGAAAATAATCCACTCAAATAAATCAATCTGAAATACTTATCATGAAATATACAAACGTATTTATATAAATTTAAGTTGCTACATACAAAAAAAAATGTAATTTTTTTTTTTGGCTTTCTTCGCTAGGACGTACAAGATGGAGTGTTGACAGTAGGGAAGTTGTTTGTAAGACTGGTCGCTGTCAGGTATATGAATGTATGTAGTGCCATTATTTTTACCGTTACAAAGACCTTAGATGCTAAGTATACGAACTAGGACCAAAGAACGGATTCTTCAAACATCTATTTCTGCTCTGCTGTATAATGGAAATATACGACAATTATACAATTTTGATGGTCACTAATGTAAAAATGTGTTTATTTGTTGTAAATATTAATTCATTACGAGAACACATGTCTACATCCACATGTTATGTTAAACTGTCAAACATTAGCCTACCATTATATAATGGTGTGCAAGAATAAAAAGGAGAAAAAAAAGAAGAAAGGGAAGAAATGATTGGAAAATGATCGGTATTTCAAAGTTTTTTCAATACACCCTGACATGGTGGCCTTTATTCATATGCAGCTGTTAATGCTTGGATGACTAAACTTATTTAACATTTACGCGCTTAATAGTCACCTTATGTTTATATAGTACGTAACAAGCTTTCAAGTAACCTGTTAAAATCCATAGTAATACCACAATTATTGTACACTAACATAGTAAATTTAAATACACTTAATGAAGACTATTTCTCATTCAGTTCTAGTTCACTGAACCTATAAACAGACGCATGAATGAGTTGTACATAAATTAATAACTATTACAAAATAGCCAAATGAATGGCTTACCGTAAGCCAATTAGGAACAAAAGATAAACGAACACCTAAGCCAAGAAAACACGCTTACTGAGACTTTAAAATAGATATGATTAATGGTTTATTTTTTATTGGAGTATACTGCGTTTAATGTAATCATACTATGCTGTACGTTTGCCAGCTTTGTAACAAAAGTGCACCTTGATACAACACTACGAGATAAGATAACGTAATCACAATAGTAAAATACAATGAATCAATACTCGAAGCCCACTTAATGTGTAGGTGTTTATTGTCAATCAGTAATTGTTTGATTGGTTTATTATTTGGCTGTATATATAAGGGTACAGTAATAATGTCCTCTTTCTGTTGGATCATAAATCATATGAAATCAGTTCTTTTACGTGTGAAGGATTTACAATAATTATACACCATTCTCAATACATTTTATAAGGTAATTTATTTTTTTTTATTAATTTTCTAATATATTACGTGTACGTGTATGTCTTGAAATGTTTTTATAATAGACTGGAACGATTTTCACAGTTGTTTTAGGCTCGCCACTTAGCTCAACAGTCAGAGCATCTGCTCTATCTATGGGTTGCAGGTTCGTGAGATTAATCTATGGGCACAGCCTTTGATTTGGTTGAAAACAGGTCTGGGGTCATTCATCCTCCTTCCGACTGATCAATTATGTAGAGATACAGGCAGTTACTGGTGGAAAACATGTTTAGCACTAGTATAAAATCCAGGTCAATGGACCCCCGCCATGATATCACTGAAATAATGTTAAAATAGGCATGAAACAAAAAAATGATAATATACTTGTTAGTATGACAGGAAAAGGTTTTCAAATTGTAATATTTCATGGGAGTAACTTGATCAGCTCAAAGGTTATGAAACTTGAGAGCAGTCACCAAGATCAAATTTCAGTTTTATTCACAAAGTATTTTAAGTTGCATTAATATGGAAGTAAATAGTCAGATCAATATTACAGACAGAAATATACATGTGCATAAAAATATCTTTATTCTTTTATCATACCTAACTCATAAACATGGAGGACAAAATATGAGATTTGAGCTTGGAGACTAACCTCAAGTTTTATAACCCTGAGTCTGAGATTATAAAACTTGAGATCAGTCTTCAAGCTCAAATCTTATTTTTGTCTTCAGCCTATTTCAGATCCATAGGTTTGTTGGTAGAAAGTTTTAGCAAATATTTTGATCAATTTGCTGTTTTAAATTAGAGCTAGAATGTAAATTACATATTGTTATACAGCTAATTTAAGAATAATGGAAACAAAAAATGAGATTCGAGCTGGGAGATCAATCTCAAGTTATATAGCCTCAGGCCCCAAACCTGGTCTTCAGTTATTACAACTAAATGTTGATTATTTTGTCTACAATCAAACTTGCAAACAAAGGCCCCTAAAAAGACACAATTTTAATTACTTTACTCTTTGGTATGAATAAATTTGGACTTAATTATCTAGACAGGGAAGACAGAACCGCTTATCAAAAGATGTTAAGTTTGAATTTATGTTCATTGACAAAATCTCCCCAAAATGTTCACATTACCAATTTTGGTTTCTTAGCTAGTTAGTTTCCTAGGAAATAGTCACAAGCAATGAATATGAGCCAAAACACTTGCTGTACAATAGAGGAGAGCAAAAATAACTTATTTGTTCAAAAACAAGTGTCTCAATGAGCTGATAAGTTACTCTATTTACCACCTTGGTTTCTTGTATTTATTGGTTGTAAACAGTAAACACAGGTCCTGTGGTAGTACAATTAGAGGCAAGTCTCTTAGCTAGGATCCTAATTTCATTCTAGAAGTATTTTTACTGAAATGTTTCATGTTAAAAACAAATCTAAGCCATTTATGTTGACAAAATGAAATGTAGATGACATTAAAATTGTTTTATCATCATAAATTTCATAACATAATGATATTTGAACTCCGAGTGATCTCAAGTTTTATAACCTTGAACCCAGGGTCTGCTTATATGAACATGCACTTTGCTACCTTTCAGTTTTAATTGACTCAAAGCTGACATTAATGTTGACATTTCAACGAACCTATGACATTTAATTTCAACAAAACAAATTTATGAGTCATAACAAGACAAAACATTAGATAATAACCATAATGATTGGCTGATTGAATGATATCTAATCTGGCACTAAGTCAAGACTAATCTCAATAAATCCCCCAAATTAACTGAAGTTCATTAGGACAAGTATGGCTTACAAGCTCAACTTTGTTTGTTTATCTAGCAAAGGATTTACATGAATAAAAGATTATCATACACAAAATGTAATACCTATTATAATTCATTCAATAAATGGACACAGCCAATAATGTAGGACAAATCATGAAATACTGATTAATATATCACCATTGATGACATCATTTTTGTCCAATTATAAGCCGATCATTCACTAATTCAGTAACTACTAAAGTAGGATAGTATAGCAAATTATATTTCACCCAATCCAGGGACTCTTTATTACATTTTATAACATGTTCCTGATGAAGATATTGTAAATACTGAAACTGGTAGAAATAAAGTATAGTATTGACCCACTGATAGACATTTCGTCCCTCCAATACATCCTTATCAGTTCTTACATTTTATTCTGTAGAGTTTCCGTCCAAACATCCAATATCACTCCATTTGTGATTGAACAAATCTACCATAAATATAAAAACAAACAGAAATACATTGCAAGTATAATCAAATCAAAATGGAAGAAATCTTTAATCAATCTCAGTGATAGTTTGAAATGTATATGGACAAACTATGTTTGTCTATCTCTAACTTAAGAAATTTACCTTTACCTAGGACCTTACTGGATATGTGAAAAAAAACTTAATGAATTATCCTGTGTAATATGTATATAATTAATTATTAACAATTTAGTACAAGGTTATAATGATATAGTTTGTTAATATATGCACAAACATTCAAACAAGAATAAAATACTCGTAATTAATGTAGCGTAAGTGGCTACAAACGTAAAAATAAGCGAAAATTACATTTTAAGTTATTAACAATAATTAAATATCATACTATCATACCATGCAACAAAAAAATCGATCCCTTTATGCAAAAATAGTGTTTTATCGCGATAAAAACTGCACCCCCATATCGACTCCACTTTATCAGCGAGAACGATCTAGGATGCGGCGTTGTAAGGGGCTCCTTAAGGGCAAATTTGTATCAATCGATATTAAACTTGGTATCGCTTGCCGTATGTTAACATAAGTATTTAAAATTCGACAGATTATCAACATCAAGCGGATTAAAATGGGAAATAAGAAAAATAAGGCTAAGCAAGGTGTTAGAGTGTTCTCAAAAAGTGAAAAATGTAGTTAGAAATCTCTTTCTCGCGGAAGTTGGTTTACGAATGCTAAAGATACCGAACTGCATAAATCTATATCCCCTAAAAAACTTGACCATAGTGACGTGACATATTGTGAAAATGGAAACTTTATGGTGGAAAATTACGTAATAAATATATAACTGCAACAATCATTTGATGTGCAAGAAAGGTGTGAATTCATTAACACCTTGGTCAATTGGGCTACTAACATTTAATGTACTTTTAATATAAAATATATGATGAAATAACTGATCCGGAACGGTGGTCTTATTGAAGTGTGATATCGATATCATACTCTAACGCCTTGTTAATTATACTATCAATATGGGTCAATTTAGACCTTATATATGTCACATCACATATTTCTTTATGTTTTGGCGGAGATATAATAAACAGCAATATGGTTTGCTGACACTTCATGCACCTTGCAATAAAACGCACACGATAAGAAAACGAGCTGTCAAACAAACAATAGGATGAAATACAGTAACGTCTATGGACATCGGACGTGCATGTTTTTCGAGAATCTTATATTATTCTGTTATATATCCAATTACCTTTATATATCAGTATGTTTTTAAATGATTACATTAACAGACATAAAACATGGAAACTTTTCTACAAATCAATCATATCTTAAGTTCTTATTTTTACACTAAATGCATGGCTACCTTTCATTTAATTTATACAGCGGTTTCCCCAGCCACCTTCAACTCGATTTCCCAATTAGCCGTTTTCCCCGTTGAGAGCCTCTCGGTTGACGAGAAATCTGATGTACTGTGTATTGCATCGGTACGATATGATACTATTTTGACAAATAATTCGTAATTAAGCTCTTTAGAGTCATCTAAAATGGTGGGCGGTTTCACTAATTGATCCGCTAACGATGAACGAATTTGATTGGTTATCAAATTTTAGTAGGCTGTATTAATTTATAGAATAATTGTTGATTACTCGAGGTGATAATGATCTGACACTTTTATTGTTAATTTCTCGCTTAGAAAAAAACGCAGTGGGTGCTATTTTTTAACAAAGATTGCCGCCTTATTTGAAGATGGATTTCAAAGCGGTTTTCGGTATTTTGTAGCGGTAATGCTTATCTAGGGAACCGTGTCACAGAATTTTGATATTTAATTTCGTTTTTTATCTATGACGTATTACGTAATTGTCAGCGGGGTTCAGGCTACGGAATTTCTTTAAAGTCAAATATCTATTGAATGGAGGGCGTAATCAAAAATCTGTGACACGGTTCCCTGCATGATACCATGATTGTTATTTTAAGTCTAATTGTTGTAATATATCCTTATATACAGAGTAGTGATCTTTATTCAAAAATATGAAAATTACGTGCGATATTGGTTTATAGAAGACAGACCAAGTAAAATATTTGTTTCAAATCACTTGCAATAGACTCTTTATAGTGGGTTTATTAATGTATACAATTATGGTTGACTTTTTAAAACTATAAATTAGTAAAACTTGATATCACCATATAGCCACTCACGATACCTTAAAGTAGTTCATGATATCTGTTGAGATAATCCTTAATTTACTCTCTGATCTATTCATCTAATTGTGAAATATATTTTCATATGTTCATTGAACAGTTCAACTAAATGAATAATATACAGAGCTCTTTTACGTCCATAAGAAAGCATGATAAGCTCATAACTAGGATATCAATGCCACCCTAAAGTTTCTTTTTTCACTGGAGTTTAACGTCGCAAGGTCAATTGGCGACTTTCCAGCTATAACAGTGGAGGAAGACCCCAGACTTTAAAAAAACCCTGGCTTGACCTTTCAAGATAAGCCAACTTGACAGCTTCTTCAGATGCAAAATTTGGTCCCAGTTGGGATTCGAACTCACAGTGGTGAGGGGTTTGTGATTACAAGTCAGAGACTATTACCACCTGGCCACAGAGGCCCCTCACTTAGGTCTCTGATGTGCTCTGTGATATGTATACAAAATAATGTTCTAGTCCTCACATCTTGTCTATGAATCAGGACGGATTAGAGCCCCAAAGCACAAATACATTCATGTTATGGTTCATGTATGCAATGATTAATTATCTTTGACACAAATATTCAATGGAGTCAGTAGGTATAGCTTATGCAGATATTTCATTTACTATGATGAACTTTAAATTGCTCCTGTATACTTGTCAGGTCACACTTTCAGCGTGAGACTCACACTTTCTGAGCTGAAAACACGCCCTCTTGTTTTAAGAATGAAATCTCTGGCTTTAAAATAATCCATTGTGGCCAACTTGTACATGCATATTAATTGATTTCAACATTCAACATCATTTTCAAAATGCCATATTAACATAAAACACAACAACATAAACATTATGGTTTGTCTTTTTCATGAGTAACTAAAACTGTATGCGTCGCCAAAGGGTTCTGTTGGCTTTTGAGGAGCATCACCCTCCTCAACCTCCATAATGGGCAACAACTCCTTCAAACTGCAGTATTGCTCTGTTTCTCAATGGAGTTGGCCTTCACAGCTAAGCTCCTCAGCTAAACCTACCCCATTTTTTTCTATACATCAAATGACTGGTGTGCTGGTCCATAATAATTTATAAATAGGTATACAACTTATTTTTATTCAAACAGGCCTTGTATTATTTTTTTTCAATACTCCATTTTGTTGTTTATCTCACTGAAAAATGTTGGGAGAAGATAATCTCCATACTGTTTTCCATAATTATTCACCGATTGTTTCAAAAATAAAAGGCACTTACCTGCAACTTCATTTTTTTTCATTTTAACACACAAAACAGTAGGTTCTCAAAAATAATGGAAAATTGGAACAATGACATAATGGCCAATACCATGTACTTAAGCAAATGTACAGAAAAGGGCTACATGATAATGTAACAGCAACAAAAACAAATACATGATAAGTGTAAATAGCTATCGTCTTTATTGCAAAACCATAACATGCTGCCATAACAAGAGTAAACTGTTAAGCAAGCGAAATTTAACACAACCATGTAATATATATCATAAACATTCATCCATATGCTTATAAACATATATACTAAATACTGGACTAAACTGCTTTTAACAAATGTCATGAAAGTAGAAAAATGTTGATTTAGGTCAAAATCTTTGTCTTTACAAGTGTATAGTTTATGTTCTTTTAACACAATCCCTTTCTTAGAATGCATCTCATATTAATGTAATTCTTATCAGCCAGAAAAACATTGGACCATAAAGAAAAATCTTTCATCATTATGTGCTTCGATTTCGCATTAAATCATTGCTTACGCCACATGAAAATATACTGTACGACAAATGTAACTACCAGAAAACTATGTTGATACAGAAAATGCACAGTAAAAATAAAAGTGGATACACCAGTAAACTAAACAAAATAATTGGTGTAAAGTTTCCAATATTCTTAGCAAAATACAAAACAAACTGGCAGCACCATAACATGAGGTAGGCAAGATAATCAACTGTGAGTATTAGTCAATGACATCAATAAATACTCATGAAAAGAACAAAAAAATGAAAGCCCAAGGAATGCAATTAAAACACATTTAGTCATGTTAAAGCAAGTTTCCTATTTATCAGTTTTGATCAAGCTAATTTTAAAAAACGTTTGTGTATATTTGCATATAATAGTACTGAATACATATCAGCATTGTGGACCAAACATCTGTGAGTTTGTTTTATTAGTATTGCATTGATTTGATTTGTAAAGTTTGTTTTAATACTACGACTAGTTTCATCGCACCACTGACATTTATTTATTGCTTTTTCCCTTCACTAATCAGCTAATTTGTGAACTATTGGTTTGAAATTTAGTGAAATGTAAAACATGGTTCAAACTATTAATCTCCAAAATAGATGTACAATGCGAGTAACAGTTGATCATGGAAATAACACTATACAACAACAGAAAATCCTCACTGAATGACTTGTTTTCAATACATCCTCTATCTTATGACTTGATAATACGACAACCTTCATATTAAGACTGATTTATTTGGTCCCAAAGGCAGTCATAATATCCAGATTTCACAGTATAAAAAAAATGTGGTCCAAAATTATAAAGGAGATATAGCATAGATTTCACAATAATTCAGCAAAAAGTGGATTTGATTGTCATACTTGATGAAGCTACAATACTGTTAGTGTACTGCTTAACTGTGGTCCAAATTTCCATTCCTGTAACGTTCTTTTAATAAATCTTCCATAATGTTTAAACTCTGCAATGAAAAGTATAAAGCTAGCAAATAACATATTATCTAAATAAATGGGCACGTCGACCATAACTAAACATAACAAAATTGAAATCATATGAAGTTATCTATTATGGACGTATTTTATCAATACCTACAAAACATCAGCTCAAACAATAGCTCAAAGTTCATAAAATTTCCTTATAAAGTTGGCAAACAATTACAAATAAACTAGTACAGACTGCTAAACATACCCTTTTTACCCCAGAATGTAGAAATTTTTCAGCAAACATTTCAATCACACGGCCAAATGGACCAATGCCATGCACATCTATAGAGCCATGTTGCTCAAATACAGTCCTGCAAATCAAATTCATTTATTTCTCATCAATCAATTGACCAATAAATATAACAATTGAAAACAAATAGTTAATGTACAAAAATACAATGAATACAATAATTCTGTAACATATGTCAGAGATACTTTACATAAATAATTCTGCATACATATCAGTTTCTTAAGATAAATCATAAAATGTACATGTATAAATTCCTACAGTGAATTGTCAAATTTCAAGAACATACATTACTCATTTTAGAATTAGATAATTATAAGTCGTTTGGAATAGAAACTGCATGTCAAAATCAATAACTCACCATGATGGATTTGTTTTGTCAGTGCTGAATACGGATTTTTCCCAAAGATGAGCATATTTGCACCAAGTTAAGTTCCTACTCTTTACTACAACCCTATTTTGGCGCTGATCAATCCATGATTCTTCCTCTAAAAGAATGGCTTTTTCATTCAAAAGACCAATCTACAAGCAAAGCATTACCATACATAAAACATGCCACATAAGCAAGAATCTGTTTATTCTTATGTATCATTAAAACAAATAAAATGTTCTCATGAAATATCAACAATCACTTCACTATTTCACGCCTTCTGCAGAATTTTATTTTTGAAATTAAGACACACAGAAATTTGTTGTAATTAAATCTGAAAATTAAACAAAAAATTTACAATACATATAAGAATCAAACATAATGAATATAATCAATAAAAGAAACCAACTTGTATAAGAGTCTGTATTATCATTCAGTACAGATCGAAAAGAATTGTACTTACAGTTCTTAAAATACCTGGAATTACATTCTCACAAAATGCAATGCTTCTTCTGTATTTTATACCATGTGTAACATCTGAAAAGTAAAACTACATTATAAAACAACATAGTTAATCACAAGAAGAAAAATTAGTTTGTTCTCAAGCTTGTACTATGGACATCAAAACAATTTCTGCACTTACAACACCATCATTCTTTGCATGTGACTCCATTATGATTTAATTGAATCTTCATAAAATAAAAAGTACCATTTACAGTTACCTATTAAATTAAAACGATGTCATTAGTAAGACAATTATGTTTAATAATGAATGATAATTGAATTTCATCCATTAACTGCAAAAAAGGCTTAATCGTTATAATGCATTTTATCTTAATATAAAACCTTGCATATTTTGGAGGCATAATTTTACGTCAGACAATCATGCAATTTTAGAACAAACCAGTTTTCTGCTCAACAACATCAACTCTTTTCACAAATTTCTCTTTCTTGCATGGATACTGAAATAAATAAAGAGGACAAAACCATTTTTTTAAACTGGGTACTTTAAACGAATGTGAATAAATCCTCTTATCAGTGAAAGCTGTCAGAATTTTGAATCTGGATACCTTAATAAGCCTAAAAAAGGTTTGTTTCTGGTTACCCGACTGATCCATATTTTACCTGCCAACTGAATGGATCTGAGAAACATCAATAAAACTGTAAATCTTTTTATAAAATTCGCAGAAAATTTAAACAAGCAAAGTTTAGGATGATCATCTCATTTGTTGAATGCATATATTGACCAGTTGGAACAGATACAAACTTGAAGAGCATAGAAATGGTTTCTAACATGTCTACCACGCTGTCCCCACCCTCTCCGCGCATGTGCAAGGTGCATTTTTTATTTCACTATACTGTTTATGCATGTAACATGTGAGAAGAATATGTTATATCTATATAGCCATAGAGTGAAATGAGATAGTGTGATATGCACCAAGGCCCCATCCGCATGGTAAGAAGTTCACGTCACTTGGAATCTGAGACTATTTTATGTGTATAATGGTCACAGTTGGAATCCAAGTAAGCAAGTTATGCAAACAAGACAATAAATAAAGTAACTACGATTTAAAAATGGCTTTATAAAAAAAACTAACTTTCGTGAAGTGTGTTTGAATGACAAGATCCAGTGGATACTTGTACACGTGATTAACATCAATAGTTACCACCATCCCGAACAGTAATTATCCGAATACTACTGCTAGTAACGTACTTACATAATTCTGGCATTGTTTACATCTAGTGTCAGGTAGACGCTTAAATCGGTACATGAACAAGCGTTTTGTTTGATTCTGATCAACAATTTCGGGTTTTCAAAATAGAAGAGTATGCATAGACTGGTTTTATGAATTATGTCAAAACGGTGATACTCAGAACAAAATGAAGTGACAAAGTCTAATCTACAACTACATGAAACTCAATGACTATAACTGGGAGGCGCTTGTCAGGAAAACTGTGGTAAAAAAATATTAAGTGCTCAGTTAAAAGATAAATGTTTACAGATAAAAGGGGTCCTACTAAAAGCCGCTAAGAATTACTAAAAGCTACTTAGAGGCATTTTAAAGGCATTAAGAACGTTTATAAGTTAATACAAGGTTTGTAAGTAATAAAATTTTAGGCATTAATTTGTGTTTTTTATTTCATTGTTTTCTTAATATATGTATAAAACAAAATGAACTGATGTTTCTGATACAGGAGTAGCCACTAAGAACTGCTCAGGCTATTGTCATAAGCTCAATCGATTGATCGTAAGATCATCATCATTATTGTTAAAGTTATAGTCGGTAATTACAATCATCATAGCAAAAAGCCAAAAAAAAAAATACGAATTAAAAACAACTAAAAATGCTCTAAGAAGATATTGAGGCTTGGACTGGATTTGACCTGGTATGGGAGACTATTCCAGTGCCTTATAGTTCTGGGGAAGTTTGAGCTAAGGTAATACTGGGTATGGGACTGGGGGATAAGGAAGTTAAAATTTCTAGTTGGGATGAAGTGGTTATGATCAACATGAACAAGGTTGTTTTGGATTTTGTAGAGAAGTATGAGAGAGGAATGGAGTCTGCGGCTTTTGAGGGAAGGCCAGCCAAGATTATATAACATCTGTATGACACTACTTATGAAATCAAAATTATTGCCAACATATCTGGGTGCAGCGCTTTGTACACTTTCAACTTTATAGGTTAGATGTTTCTGCCAAGGGTGCCATATTATTGAGCAGTATTCTTGTTGCAGTCTTACATAAATTACATATGCCGAAGTTTTGACTTGCCTGTTTTGGGTTTTGATGTTTCTTTGGATAAATCTTAAGGAGTTTTTTGCCTTGGAGGTGATGTTATTTATATGGTGGGTCCAGTTTAGCTCTTTTGAAACAGTTACTCCTAGGTATTTGGCAGTTGGCATTGAGTTTTGCAACTACATTTAGACCTAAAACCATGTTGGTAGGGACTAAGTATACTGTGCTCATCAAAATAGCCATCAAGTTTGAGACTTTGATGTGCTCCATTAATTTAGAGGAAATGCAAGTGAGGGATATTGGTCTGTAGTGGCTGGCTTTAGATTTATTGCCCTTTTTGTATACCGGTGCTATAGTTGCATTTTTTCAATCATTGCGCACGATTCCTGTTTCTAATGATAACCTGAATATATAAGTGAGGATGGGGGCTATTTTGGTGTGTAGTTCTTTAAGGACTCTTGGTGATATTTGATCTGGGCCTAGAGCTTTATTGGGGTTTAGACCTGATAGGAGTTTTTCAACGCCATCAACCGTTATTTTGATTCAGGGCATACTGTGGGGGGGATTTAATGCATGTTCGCAAATCTGCTTTAGGCTTAATGGCAGTTGCTGCAAGAAAACAGACTCAAACTGTTCGTTCAGGATATTTGCTTTATCCTTTGAGTTAGTATAAGTTTGGCCTTAATTCAGACTTGAGGGGTGCTACTCAACAGTTTTCAGATTTCTTATGCTTAACAAAAATATAGAATTTTTTGTTATGACCTTGTTGGGAATCCCATTGAATATAACAGACTCTAAGTATGACCAATACAAGTTTAAAATTTTTCTTTTGGTGATCACCCTTAAAGTCTTAAAGTGGGGATCGGATTTAGGAACTACATTTTCCTTTACATGTTTGGCAAACAATTTGTCACTTTTCCGTATTTGTTTTAGTATGTCAGTAGTAACCCAGAGGAGTTTTTGTTTATGTTTGGTATTTTTAGTAGGTATATACAAGCCACAGAGTCTATGGAGTTTATAGAGAGGGTAGATTCTTAAGGAATAAGTCTAGGACATTATTATTTCTTTGTGGGAATTTTAACCATTTGCTCAAGATTGAGACTGACAATATTTTCAAAGAAGTTTTCATACAAAGCTTTAAATTTTCATAATCTAAAACAAAATGGACGTAAACTGCAATTAAGATTTGCGGTAGCTTGACTTTTTTACAAGGACCTGTTTTATTCTTAGCGATAAACTTCTTCATGAAGATACTGAATATGAGACAATATTTACGCAGTATTTTTTTCAGTCGGAGAGATATATGGTTTCAGACATCTTAATATATGCCGTCCATCTTTTACAGCACAATTATCAATTTTATGTCATTTCACGTCAGAATGAGATGCCTAAAGATAAAGATCAGATGAACAAAATTAACAGACTTGCCTCATGCCCTTAATCAGGTTTGATGAAAAGCAAAATTAAAAATTAATGGTGTTGGACATAAAATTGTCACTAGTCAACACTATTCTACTGTCTTATTAATTTCATATTAATAATGAAATTTTAACATTTTTGATTGTTTTCATTATTTTTGTTTGTTTTCAGTTTTTTGCTAAAAGAATATGGCCTCAAATGCATCAGACTCAGAGAATGCTCCCAACAATGAGATGCAAAATGACAGTGAGGCCAGTAACAAAGCTAATGCTGCCAAAATACTTGAAGATCATTTAAAGGATAAATGTGCACCTAGTGAAATTAGAGATAGAGTAGTTGAAGAATCTCAAGAAAAAGTCCAAAAATGCAGAAACTCTGCTGATGCTGATGCTTTAAGTAGAAGCCAGAGAGAAAAAAAGTTAGATAATTTCCTGAGACAGAAGAAACACAGTCGAAGGAGAAGGCGAAGAACCCGCATGACGAAATCTGATGTACGGGCACAAGCTGAAAAAATATTGGAGGAGTTTTTACAGGAACAGTTGCGACTACAGGCAATTCAGACTAGTTCACCAGAATATCAGCGTTATGTTGAAATTAGTGTTACTGAAAACACCACCCCAAGTGGGGGCAGTTCTGGCTTTCAGTCTAGTTGTAATATATTGAGAGAAGACTCTATTCCATATGCTGATGAAAGTGATACTGAAAATGCATTAAGAAAGGCTGAGAGTCTTCCTCATGATGAATTCAGTGACATTATTTCTGGTAATAATCAGGCTAAATCTAGTCTACCTATTCATCATGAAAAATCTAAATCGGCTCCTTATTCACATGATGAATACATTCATATCGGAGCCCGTGGTACAAAAAGGCCAAACTTTATTCAGCCACCACCTCCTCCCCCTCCTGGAACACCTCATAGTCCATCTGAAAACAGTTGTGAAAATCTGTCTTCACTTCCTGTTCCTTACACTGGGAGAAATGAAGTGAATAAATCAGTAGAATTTCTCGCTAATGTCAGCAGTTTAGAAAGAAGGCATTCACCTGCCAAAAAATCTATGCCAGCAACTGCACCAGACACTCTTTTTTTATCCTCTGACAAGCCTTCAAGTGGTAGTAGTAGATCATTTACTCCATCATCAGATGTAAGCCATAGTGGTGCTCGATCCAAATTCAGTGACTCTAGGTCTAATTCTCCTACAAAATCTCCACGTTTGGTTCCACCTCATTCTGTACCTCAATCTGGCTACTTGACTTCAAGTGAATCAGACTCAGATAAACATTATACAAAGGGGAGAAAAAAGAAGTCAATGTTTAAGAAAGCCCAGGAAAGAGTGCAAGCATTACTAAAAATACATAATAAACCTAAATCTGCTTACGAAGACGAAGTAGATACTGATGACCTTAGTGATCATAAGCCAAAACACAAGAAAAAAAGTAAGAAGCATAGTGAAAAACTCATGGAATGTTCTGGGGGACATGTTGATGAATCAGACATATTTGAACCTGAGGATGGGGTGAAAGTTTTGGAAGATACCCACATGCACACTAACAGACACATCCACCAAAGTCATTCAAATGGGGATAGACATACAGTTATTCGTAGTACTGATTCAATGGAAATAATAGACAGTAGAACTGAAAAAGGAAAAAAACATGTTGAAAAACATATGAAAATGAAAGAAAGTACTGGACATAGTGGAGGTTTTATGGGAAAGTTAATGAGATTAACCACAAGAGATAAAAGCAAAAGATCTGGAGAGAATATGAAAGGTAATGATTTTTTATGTACAGTTATTAATGTTTCTGATTTATTTATTAAATATTTTATTAATATTGTTACATTAAATATTACCAATCTTACTGCTTTTGTTATTTTGATGTTGTTGTTTTTTCAGATAATTTCCACTTTTGAAATATTATAATAAATATGATTTGATACTATTGTGATATGAAACTATTATGATTTGAATTGTCAGGGGCGTGTGTGGTCAAATTGTCATGGTCACAGACTTGGAATTATTAGCCCCTCACCACTGTGAGTTTGAATCCAACCCAGGACCAAAATTCACACGTGAGGGAGCTGTCCAGCTAGCTTAAGGAAGGTCGGTATTTCTACCTAGGTGTTAGCCTTGGGTCTTCCTCTGCTGTTAAGGGTGGGAAGTTGCCAAATGACCCTGACAGTCAGTGTGATTTTATGCTCCAGTAAAATTTGTCAACATTGTGATTTTAAAGTTTCAAGTTAAATGAAAATAATTCCCTCATTCTTCCATCCTTTGAATATTGATTTTCTTTTCTTCATCAGGGTCAAAATCGTCTCAGTGGGAGGCAAGCAAAGCTAGTGGTGACAGGGGAGATTACTCTCGTGCAATTTCTGTTCCTGGTCATGGTCCTTATGGTGCAGATGAAACTGGTAGTACGATGAGGAACCATTTACAGATGTACAGAGGTGGTAGAGGGTTTGCATTCACTAGTAATGAAAGTCAAGGGCATGATCCCAACTCACGACAATATACTTCCCATCAGGTAATAATTCCTTGACAGAAAGCAATTACTGAAACGTTAAGAATAAACCTTGTCTTTCATTTTTGAGATATTTTGATAAATTCATATAAAAAAAGATTTTGCTTAATACTTGATGTATATACTGCTTGTAAACTTAGTTATTCACTTGTGATAAAAAAGTATCTGCTCTGATTCACTTATATTACAAACACTTTTTAATCCCTGAAACAGTGTTGACTTTTTATAATCCATTTGAAATATACTGGAATTACAACATTATTATTATTATTATACAATAACCTTGTATTTTATGAGATTTTTGTTGATAATAAGTTTGATTACAGGTTGTATCCAGGAAAGAAGAAGATAGCAACCTGAGCAGGAATTCCAGTTATCTGGATATTGTAGACTATGGAGGTAACATGATAGACCGATTGTACTTTGATGCGGAAGGAAAGGAACTTCCACGAAACAAATCATTTGATTTTGATCAAGAAATATATGTGCATGAGAAGCGTGTGGATGATCATGGTCGTGTACGTGTGATACGAGATGTAGGACATTGGGATCATATGGAAATGGATGGAGCCAATGAAGCTGAATTGAGAGGTTAATTAATTTTTCATATATTCCAACAATTTTTTAAGGGTGGCCCCATAACTTAAAGTTATAAATATCATTTTATTATTAAGGTATGAAATCATTATTGATACAGTTTTGCACTAAGTGGCAAAGCTGCAAATTAAAAAAAGTTATTTTTTACGTGACTTACCACATTCTACTCAAAGACTGATGAGTACAATTGAATGCCCATACCAGTATGCCCTGTTAATCTACTGAAACTATCATTAACATGCGACATATTTATGTACAAAAACAGGATAATTACCATTTAGTCTATTTTCCATTGTAGCAATATTATTCTGTTTTTTTTAATAAATCATATATTTATATATGTATTACAGAATTAGACAATGATGATATGAGCTTGTCAAATTTGACAGAGCCAGAGAAAGATGCTCTGTATGGCAAAATTGCTAATCGACTGGCTTGTATCGGAGATAACTTTATGTCAGAGAAGGAAATTGATCGATCAAGATCTGTTAGTCCTGGGTCTAAACTGGCTGATGATCCAAAATGTGTTGAAGAAGGTAGGAGAAAATCTTAACAGCTTGCATTTGGTAATTTTTGATGGTTTTGTTGTGAGAAAAACACAATTTGAACTTTCCTGTGTGTAAAGTCTATGCATTTACTTCATTCCCAAACTGGGTATCTTCTGATTATTTTTCACTGACATTATGTTAATATGTTTGTACATGGATCTGATTAGAAGAGATAATAGATAATATGAATGTTTTAAAGCTTTATTTTCCTTTTTCTTTACATAAGGATGACTTGATATGATTTAAATGCATTCCTTG
Source organism: Lutraria rhynchaena (assembly GCA_008271625.1). Lineage (NCBI taxonomy): Eukaryota > Metazoa > Mollusca > Bivalvia > Venerida > Mactridae > Lutraria > Lutraria rhynchaena. The sequence continues at coordinate 489,835 of VIBL01000114.1, forward strand.
ACGACAAAGTTGACTAAGTACCTGTTTCGTTGGATGGAGAAAGTTTAATTGTACTCTTGATAAATGTTCTTAAATACTAAGGTACATCATTACTGATGTATCATGTCTGTTCATTTCTGATTTATAGAAATAGTGAAGACGGATTTAACACCTTTAGAACAAGAAATTAGAGATGAACTACGAAGATTTGCTGATCAAATGGATTCCAAGGTAAAATAAATTTTTACAAATACATGGGGCATTAATACTCAATATTTATATATTTTCAACACATCTCTAAAATATCACAAAATTGTCTTTTACTCAATTATGCAATATACATACTTCTCCTATTCTTCAGTTGGCTGCTGATGCTCGTACTGCTGCCCTTCGAATCTCAGGTTTGGTCACATACAATCATTTCAAAGATGCAGTACAGGACTCTGTGGGTAATGGTGATGGCTGGGCTCAAGTTGCTGCTGTATTCCATATTACTAAGCGTGCTGTGCAAATGGCTGGAGCGAGCGGGGCATTGGCCATGCAGATCAAAGAAATGAGCCTTAAGTACATTGAAGACAGATTTGCAGGTTGGATTATAGGGCAAGGTGGATGGGTATGTATGTTTAAATATTTATCGAAAAAGAATTACATGACTTAAGTTGCTTTGTTATTAGATAGCAGCTAGTTTTTCAGAAATGTTTAAGCTTGTTTCAGTTTCTCTCATTAGTGATCTTTCATGATCTCTAATTATTTGGTGCTTTTCAGGTAACTTAAATAGTAAATAGTGAAACATTAAATATAAACCAAACATTTTTGTTTGTAGGTTTTTATCGTCACTATTTTATGTACATATTTTAGATATATGGTGAATTGCTTTATATCAGGCTGTTTTGTTACAATGATCTAATTTGGTATGTGCAGATTTGTACACAATTTTTTTTAAAGTTTTATCTTTTTCAACTTGAATGTTGTAATAATGTTTGCTATGTTTTTTTTTAATTAACAGGATAGTATGCTATCAGAAGATGAGTCAGATGAGACAGACTCTGAATTAGACTGAAGACAAACTTAAATTTAATGTCAGATGTTACCTAATTGCTGAAGGGAACCAGTGCTGTATTAGGTAGCTCTCAGCTTGGACCAAGGTTGGAACCAACCATGTCTCACTTTGCTAATAATGAGAATCATCAGGTATAATTCAGCTCAGGACAAGATGGGTGTCCATGATGTGGCATTCATGGGTAGTTATATATCAAAAACGACAAACTCCCCTGCTAATGAAGAAACAAGCTGAGAATCAGTCTATGATAGACTGGACTGCATACTAGAAATCTAGACAGGAAACCATCTTAAATTGCTGCTGAAGTACTGATTTATAAATAGGGTCCGTTAAAAGTCTCAATAAATGAATTATTGAGTTGATATGGTTGATCACCTTCATATATAATTATATTGTGAGACCATGTGTAATGATGAATCAGTGTGATTTTTGTAAAAATTCAACATTTCAGGGGTGCGATATTCCCCTTATCCACAGATTTCCATGTTTTGGATGATCATGGGTGTCTTTCAGGGGATTAAATCAATTCTTCTCAAATATTTGTTGAACAAATGTTGATGCCTCACAATTGCCAGTCAATTTACTGGTACTTATATCTGTCAATTATTCTACTTTTTGATGTATTGAGGCTTTGAACTATTCATTCCTGCACTATGACTAAACATTGCCTCCCCTGTCAGCAATCACAATTACACCCCTGATATTTAGAGATGAACTTTAAAATTCATTGTTGTATAGAATGTAAATTCTGTGTTATTTTGTTTGTAACGTCTTTAAATAGCGTTGATTCATAATCATATGTAATATGTGTATTGTGTGTGTATATTTGCTTTAAGCAATCCATTCTCCGTAGTTGTTCAAATATTCTTGAAATGAAGCACCGTGAAGTGACATTACTGTATATGAAGACTGTAATATCAGTGGTCTGATTCAGACAACCTTATCAATAATCTTGGTTTTCATTGTATCACTATTTGCTATTGTCATAAGGTTCCAATATGGGAGACAATAAATATCCATACCTTACAAGGTAGAATCTTGTGTAGTGTCTTTCGAAATTTTGGAGTGTAACAGTTTTCAGATCATTATAAACAGCTGACATTGACAATAATCAGAAGTTCCACTTTTGGCAACATGTTCAAATCAACAGAGGCATCTAATCATTATTGAATACAATTATGTTCGTTTTAGTCTTGTCTGATTCAGTTTGTAGATTTCTTGATACTTGGAACTTACGTGTTGCACCTTATGTTCAGTACGTATTGATTACTAATTATTTATTAATTAATTATTTATTAGTGTGTATATACATATATAATTCAACCAATATTGCATAGACCAGAGAGAGGCTTGATAATGAGTTGGTATTGATATTGAATTGATGTCTTCTTAGCTTCATGTTTCCATCAAAAGAGAATTTTGTATCTTTGGGCAAATTCTGTGCATAATATTTACATACAGTAAAACGTGATATTAAGAACACCTTTGAGACCCCAAGATGGTCTTAAAATTGAGATGGTCTCATTTTTTTATTTCATCTAATTAATATTGAGGTGGTTAAAAGTGAGGTTTCACTATATATTGCTTGAAGTGCTTGCCATTAGTTTGGTCTTCCCATGTTTATATGCCCGGAGTTTTGTTAAGTTTGCTTCATGTCGTAACACATTAATGTAGATATAGCGTGTATACAGTTTGGAGCGTATGTGCTCATTACTGCTCAATGCTCATCTTGCTTATTATTTTATGTTTTCTAAAAACGTTTGTTATTTTGCTCATTGCTATGCATCCTTTTATCAACCAGTAATCATTCCAAGTGTTTCCTTAGTATAAACCATTAATTGTTGTATTTATGTATGAATATTAAGTGCAATTATTATTTTTTACATTTGTATAATAATCTTTATATTTTGAAACAATTTTACATTATATATATATACATATGTGTATATCATATCTACAGTTCAGATTTTTCTTTGTAAGACTTCATTTTTAGAATGCTTGGTTTTGTTTCCTATGTAATTTTTTATGAGAACATTTTTAAATATTATTATTATTATTATTATTGATCTATGCTTCAAGATAATGCCAACATAATTTGAGAGTTGTTATCAATTCTGACACATTAAAGATTTATTTTATTTGTATGCATGATATTCTACATAACGAATGTTTTGTTGATTTAAAAGGGTGAAAAATTGTGGAAACAAGTACATTCAACAACAGCTTATTGGTCTTTTTTGAGTGTGACCATTTTCTGGTGATTTGATAATTTGATACAATTAATTTTGTATCTGTTCATATATTTTTGTCAAAATTTGATTGACAATCTGAACATGTACTACCTATGTATACTGTAAAATCTCGTAATAATGCCACATTTGGGAATCAAACAATCGGTTGTAATAATGAGGTGGTCTCATTATCAAGTTGAACTTTAGGGGAGTTATTGAAAGCTGATCCGAAAATAAGTGGTCATGATTAACAAGGTTGTTGTAATATTGTGGTGGCTGCTATTTAAAGTTTCACTGTACATGTATTATGTGTTCCACTGTGTGATATGCTGTGTTTTTCCTTTGCCTTATAAAGATATGCATATAATTACTGTACTGCTGATTCTAGTAATGTATGTTTAAATATAATATCATATTATGCTTTTAGTGTAGAAATTTTACATGTACTCCATTGTGATTGGCAGTTTATTTTCAGTGTAATTCCTTTACACACAAGTTGGTGCAATTCGTCTTGTTTTGCTTTTTTGTTGATTTTTCAAGGTAATGAATTCAAGTTAGTTGCAGAGATCTGCAGTTGTTATATATTGCTTACAATACTGTGGCTCCTAGTACTCTTGTTGTTTTTTATATGCAGTTTATTATATGTTTGTTTCTAAAGGCTATTTTGCTACTTTTTGTATTTTATTTTATTCATGTTGTTTGTGTTGTATGGATGCACTTTGTGATAAAAGATAATAAATAAATAATAAGAGAATAAATAATATGTGTACACTTACACCCACTCTGCAGGATTTAAACATGTTTTCAATGTTTGGGCTTAGTTGGTCACCACCAGGAGGTAAATAAAAACAGCAGTTGAAAAAAAATTGGAAAAATTCTAATATTTTACAACTAAGGTAATGTGAAATATCGCAATTTTGTGTCTTTTTGAGATAAATTTTCATTGTCCTATATGTTAGGCTTGAGACTGAAACTGCGATAGCTATGGAATGTTATTATTATCTCAATGTTGAATACCTCTTATACAATATATAATTTAAACCTAATGTTTTTACACAGTTGTTGATAAAGCTTGATTTTATTTTTTGTGAATATCAGATTTCAACAATTTCAAATGTAATAGTGTATTTTGTACTAAATAATTTAAACTTGCCTTCTCCCTTTAAATTATATGTATTTTAAATAATATAAAACTAACCCAATGAATGCCTTCACCCTTTAAATTATATGTATTTTAAATAATATAAAACTAACCCAATGAATGTTCAATTGCTATAAAAACACTTCTACATTATACCTGTATAGATTTATTGTATTTCAGGAATTGGATCATGATGGGTGTCATTTTGCAAAATGTGTAAATCTAATGAGAAAATCTGATGTAGGGGGTGTATATGTGGGGGGGGGGGTAAAGCTAATTCTTCCCTACTGTTGGTGCATCCTGATGCCACTTGCATTTGTGGTAATTTTGACTGTCTAATTTTCTATGTTAAGAATATTTTCTGGTTGAATTTAAATTTACTCCCTTCTGATCAGCGACTAATCACATTCTTGGATAATATAAATTAACAAACAATATAATCAACTCAAATTGTACTTACTTATTTATTCACTTATTTATGTATAAAATCTGATTAAGATAGTGATTTTTTTGTATAACTTGATATGTGTCAGATGGTTGTAAGCATTCCTCAAAACTTACAGTCACTTCATCAGCTGTCAATTTTAGATTTGTATTAAGCACTAACTTAAGTCACATTCATGCATTAGCTTAGCTTCTGAAACTTATCTCTGTATTACCAGTCTGTTTGCATTTCTTTTTATACTCAGTTTTTATAGCGGAAAACTATTTAATTCATTGTACATGTATATAGTATTTCTGATCAACACTTCAGAAAACATTATCATGATTATTTCTGTAATGATCTCAGTGTCACATTGGAAGGTCGAGCATAAAACTGATGAACTAGGGTTATCATAGTAATATTTTTGTGCCATTCCTTCTGTTTTGTTTCATTAACTCACCTTAGACAATAGTATGCAGGATACTTTATGTTTTAATGAATGTTTATTAACAATATCTATGGCAGATTATTTGATCTCATTGTATTTTTTTGTTTTATTCATGCATGTTTTTAGGAAGAATTCAGTTTTTAAAAAAAAAAACACTAGTAAACTACCATTGATGATGCTTACATTTCCAAGAGACATTTTGGTTCTGTTATTAGTTTTAAATGTTTGCATGAAAGAAGCAAACTAAGAAAAGTAGGAATAGTTAGATACATTTTGCATTTTTCTCACTTTCAATATATTTTTTTTATCTATTTTATGATTACTACTATTTTATAATCTATTTTAACCTTCCAATATCAAGATTGCGTTTTTATTCTGGTTTTAAGTTATTTTCTTGCATTTTTAAATTCTTCTCTAAAACAAAATGTAATTTAATTGTTTTACACTATTTTAATTATTAATATATAGATGAGTCACAGGTTAATTTTAGTTTACTAAAACATCAATGACCGAAACAGTATTAAAGACGTTTGTCTGCAGCATGAAAAGTTATTTTTTTTCCTGAATGCAGAGTGAACTGCTATGTATCTGAATATGAATCATACAGTGTGTCTCTCTTGATGTTTGCTAGAAAATCCAATGCTAACCTATTGAACAATTACAATTTTCTTTGTATGAAGAAAAAATCTTGAAAATATTGAAATTCTTGATGAGCAATTTGTGCATTTTTTCATTATTGATTACATTTTTATTTACTTCATATACAGGGTGGTTAGTTAAAATTACATTATGGTTTGTAAAATGTTAATTTTGTGGTTACTGTGTGTCAACTTTGTATAGGTGTGTTTTGTTACTTGTATCCAGAAACACAGTGTTGACTTCAATGGAAAAAGCCATGTTTTTTAAGTTTTGTTTTGATTTTAACTGAACAAATATTACAAATTGTTGGGGTATATGTATATGTAACATTCAATTAGTGTGAATATAATTATTATGACATATAACTACACAAATATCTTCATAAATTATTTCACATATTTTAGTGACACTGGTTAATGTTCTTGTCAAATTTTTATTCTTATTAAAACTGTTTTAAGATTTTATACAGTCTGTGAAAGTCAATGTAATTAATTTGTTTACATCATTTTGAGGAAAATTTACTACTTTATGAACAATTTTATATGATGTATTAGTTTGATATTCTGGCCTTCAAAGGAATAAAACTGACTTTTCTGCAAGCCTTACACACTGAAGTATCATACCTGACTTATTCAATTATGAACAACAGCTTCAGTGTTTATAATGGTTCTGTAATAATTGTCAAGATAGACAAATATTCCATGTAGGTCATCTGTTACTTTGAGACCCTCCGTCACTCTTTTGCAAGTCTAATTGTTTGTTGAAAAAATAAATGCTCTATCCTTGAAAAATGAGATTAAAATTTACTGCAAGCATTTACTGCATACATTTATTACGTATGTTAAACATTAATACAGTTTTTAGTATTAAAGTACTTTACAGTACAGTAAAACATGGTTATAGTGAATTTTGATGCTGTGAAGAATCAGATACTTTGAATATTTTTTTTCAAACTATATAGATATAGTGAAGTAATTATTCGAGTCTCATTGATTTCACTTTAACAATGTTCTATTGTTACTACATTAAATTTACCATTGTAATCCCTGTATTTTATAAGTTCACTGATAATTCAGTTGTTGACAAAAATGTTGTTGAATAAATTTCTGAACAATAAAAAAACATGCATTTATGTTTTTTTCTCTGTGAAGTTTTTCTAATGTCACACCAACAGCCAAAAGAATATGATTCATTATATCATTATGTCATGTTTGAGATATCAACATGGCAGCACTGATGATGGTAATGATGAAGTAAGCCCATCTATGTCTGTCTGGTTCTGAGAAAAAGCATTGAACATTTAAACAGCGGGCAGATACATGTAAAATTTGTTGTGATCTGTTTGATCGGCAAATTTGACTCTAACAAAATATCAAAATATTCATGGACAAAGGCTATCCTGATATAACATTCAGTGCAGTGTTGAATACTTACAGGATGATGGTTGCAATCTGGACCAAATTTTGAACTGATGAATAATTTTAACCATTTTACATGAGGACAATCATCATAATCTTCTGTTCAACGCGTTTTTTAACCGACCATTTGTTAGTGACCTCAGTTATACAATGATACAACCTTCATTGACATGCTTAATGCTTCAAGTGAAATTGGAGTCATTATTTTTTACGGAAATGGTATTTTGAAACCTGTCAGCTTTTAAATGAACACAAAAGCCTCTTTCATAGTTGATCAAAATGCATGCTACAGCATGTTAAAATTTGCTCATTACTAAAAATATCAAAGCTTAGAACTTTTGTCTTTAAATTAAATGTCAATTCTCTGACTATACATTCATTAATGACATAAATTGTTTTCTTTGCTATTAATTTCATCAAACAAGCCTCCTTGTAGATCATCATTAATATGTCATAAAGCATTTAAGTATGATGCAAAATGTACAATATAATTAATGACCAATTTTCAGCTCTGTCAAGTAGTTTTATTCAACACACAGACGTGTAGTTCAGAGTCCAATTGCCAATATAATATCTCCTGTATGCTATATAATACATCATGATTTAAATAACAACAGGAGGGGTTTATTAATAATTACAATGTTTTATCAACGAACGTAAGTCAAACAATCCATTGTTAGTCTGTGTGTGACATTGACGATAATACTTGCGGAGGTCAACGTTTGCGTGATGTACCGAGACTCACCATGGTAAGAAACATCTAGTGATGCAGTGAAAATAATGTTATTGTCTCTGCTGTCCACCTAGTTTACTGAAGGTCTGTGGTTCTACTCAGATATATGTGCAGGGACGTTCTTCCACCGTTAAAGCTGGGAAGTTGCTAAGTGCCCTTGGCTGTTGATGCGACGTTAAACTCCAGGTATATTTTTGGTGTTTATTGTAAGTATCTATGTATTGAAAACAACGATTACTCATTCGTTTAAAATTATGCCGCTCTCGTTTGTAATGTATGTATTGATCAGTGACATTTGGAAGGCTCGGAATAAATCCGTTGATTAATAATGAATTTGTTCATGAATAAAAAAAGGTCAATACCGTCATACAAATTAATTATTTCTTGAATGAATTACTAAATATCAAATGAAAGTATAAAACAATTATAATTTTAATTGTTCTTGAACGCAGTCATTACACTACACACTAAAGGTCGTGAATTCATGTCGAGAGATCGCAGTATCTTCTCCACTTAATCACCATTCCATACCACATTATTTTAGATATCTATCGATCCATTTACTGTATATATTTTGGTAAAAATGGAATTTGTTTGCCATTTCCAATACTATTAATCGACAAATTTACGGTCTGGTTGCCGTCGGCCACACTTGTTTAAAGCAATATTAAGAACAATTTGTCGGTAACTTTTACCGGCCTAATGCCAACGCGAAGTGTGTTCACAAACTGAATACTCTTTGAATACTAGGGGCATCGACTTAAACATCTCTATTATGCAATGGGGAGGTCAACGTATAGTAAAAAACTTTTAATAGCAGCATGGATTTGATAAGTTTAAACGCTAAGAAAGCCTTAATGTTCCCGGGAAAGTTGTAGGTCAAAGTCCTACGCATAAAACGTGTTTGTATCAAGACAATTAGTCTGAAGATGTAAGTTATATTACTAATTATAATTGATCTATACCGTGGATTCACATTTCATGTCGGGAAGCAGGACATTGTCTGAAGTTGGTACTGGTAGGTAACTCCGGGACTGATTAGAATGACTTTAGCTATATGTAACTGAAATACCAATGAAGTGTGTCTAAAAGGCGTTAAACGCAATACATGTACAAACAAAACCCATAGTTTGTTTGGCTAGAAAAATTAGTCATGTTTGACCAAACAAAGTAAGCTAGGCAAGTAAAACGCGACTTTTCTAATTTATTTTCTCAACATACCTTTTGTGAGAATAATACGTGGTACGATTCCTCCACAAATAATTTCGTACTTTTGGATTTTACCGTTGGAAAGCTGATGGTCGGTGCCAAAAATAACCGTAAACACGACTATTTCTTTCTGATCTAACCGTGTCGGAAAATATAAATAAGAATATGTCGAGAGAATATCTTTTGTTTTATTTTCGTCTGACTGTAAAACATTAAACAACAACAACAACAACATGCTGAAAAAATTGTCACAGGACGTTAACACTAGACAAAACTGGCACGAGAAGTGACGTCATAACATTCTTTCCTGTTTCTCTCTCTTCATCAAGCGTCTGAATCTCTCCTCCAAGCGTCCGCTTAACATGGGCAGGAAGATGAGCATGTGATCGTCTTACCTCTGAAATGAAAAGAAACAAATATTTTGTAGACAAGATATGTGCACAAAGATACGCCAACTTTAACGCATATTTTTACGTTATATTTTGTAAAATGGTGTGACAGCTTAGTCTTGAATAAATATGTTTCAACCAAACTACACTATTATAGAACGTCATATGTTCAAACGGGAGCTAAGTTATGCCTTTCTGTGTATTCTGTTGCTGTGTGTGAATCATGATGACATATTTATGGGTCTGGAAGTCTGTGTGGAATTGTAAAATTGTTTGTTCGTAGCCATTCCCGGGAATCCATTTTTAAAACAATGTTTTCTTCGTGTGAATTTGACTACACTACACAAGACTTAGAACGAGGCACATTATTTCAGCGTTCATCTATATACGTTGCCATAGTTTTGTAATTCCTAGTGAGTGGAAATTTTTCCTTTACATAAAATATAACATATCTTACATGCATTCAATGTTGCATGTATTTTGTTCAGAGAAAGTTATGTAAATTAAACTTACTCGCAACGAGCGTAGCATTCATTTTGATAATTTGTTTCGTCATCAACACAGACTGGGTCATATCCTTCAGAGGCACAGTAGCTGCAAGAGTTAGCCCATGGGTTGCCAAACATGGGGTCTGGTGTGGGTGCTGGTGGGTTGCCGTTACACGGGCAAGCGTTCTCACATTCACGTGGTTCGTTTCTGAAAGAAAAGTTTTTCGTCAAGTTGTGAAAACTAGCCTTACTGGAATATCCACAGCATCCACTTTCATCTATTAATTTTTGACGAAGTTTTGTGTTACAATCACGTACATGTTTTTTTTCTATTTAAATCAACCAATCGTATTACAGTAGATTCTTGAAAAAAAATAAACATTGAAAATCTAATCAATTTCATCTCACTAAACAACACAATGAAAATTGCACCGCATTATTGTTGCGATCGCTTGACTTTTAAAGAATAATTATTTGGTTCTTTTACAGCTCCAATAGTAATAGAACTTACTACAAAATTATGATCTAGACGAAGTAATACAAAATTGAACATTCGCTGGAAAATAATAAAATTATTAAATTAACTGCTTAAGCAAATTGGTATAATATATCTTGGTATTAACCTGCACTGTCTGTAGCAGTCATTGTCATACTCGTTGCCGTATATGGTGCAGACTGGTTTATATGGCTCAAATTTACAGAAATAGTCGCAGTCGAAAGCGGGTGCTGCTGGTGCTGGGGCTGCTGGTACTGCTGGAACTGCTGGTACTGGTGGCCTGAATGGAGCAGGTGCAGATGCAGGAGCCCGTCTCAATCCAGCGTCCGGATAGTCTCGACCAGATGGAAGGCCGAAGTCTGGGTTGTCATTGCGACGTGCTGGTGGTGGTCCTGATCTGGTCCTAGTTGCCATTGGGCGACCGGCGGGTCTTGCACCCATTGGAGCTGGTCTTGCACCCATTGGAGCTGGTCTGGCAGCTGGTCTTGCTGCTGCTGGTCTGGCGGCTGGTCTTGCGGCTGGTCCGGCGGCTGGTCTGGCGGCTGGTCTTGCTGCTGGTCCGGCGGCTGGTCTTGCGGCTGGTCCGGCGGCTGGTCTGGCGGCTGGTCTGGCAGCTGGTCTGGCTGGGAAGCGACGGCCGTCAGGAACATCAGCTCCAGATGGAAGTCCGAAGTCTGGGTTGTCGTTTCGGCGTGTTGGACGTACACCTTTCTTTAACTTTGTAGGAGGACCTTGTGATCTAACAGCAGTAACTGTAATAAAACATCGTTAATGTTAACATGCAATACATGCTTGTGCAACATTTAGTAATGGTCAAAATCGAAATGCAGAAATTGCTCTAATGTACTCGTTATTGGATCAAAAGCTATTATGAATTTGATACAATTAATCATGTTTTTTTTGTTGTTTAGACCGTTAACTTTTCTGAATGAAACGAACGATGATTTTCAAGTACATTTATGTTAATTACCTTATGATTTCTTTCCTGATTCTAAAATATTAATACTTTGAATTTTGCCGTTAAAAACTTTAGCGTCGGCGCCAAAAACTATGCCCCGTCGGGTAACTGAAAACACTACTAGTTTTTTTGTCCAGCCTAATTATGTTTAAATTTAGTTGCTCAATATTATCCTAAAGATTATCATAAAACAATCATGAGCAAATTTATTATTGGCGCTAAAAGTGACGTTTCGTAAGTTTTCATAAATATTATTAGCTGATGTCAATCTAATCTTAAGTTCCATTAATTGTAATTCTGTGCATAATTTCCTCCACGAAGGCCTCTGTATACTTCATATTCTTTAAAAGTCACTTATATCACCATTTACACGAATATATGTTTTTTTTTTAAAAATTTGTTTACAAATGTATTGTGTTTGATTTCTGTCTGTTTGTGTTGTATTGTGGTTCTTGTACATATGATGCAAAACATGTGTATGCTTCTTTATGTGATCTTGGCTATGTCACCGATCCAAGCACATATATGAAAATGGACCAACGCAAATGATAAATATATTTTCAAATGTTAATATCAATAAACTATTGGTATATGTTTTGAAAACCTATATATGAAAAAAGGACGACTGTAATATGTACAATAACATATAATAATATACTAAATAAGAACAAAGTATCAAAATATTTTTGGTAGAGTTTAAAACTTAATATCAAGTGTTGGGATACATAAATATGTTTTGCTTGTACTATCTATTATATCCTAATATAAACTGAATGTCACGAGGGGGTGAGATGAATATTAGGGTCAAGCAAGTCACTAGCCGGGGATGTGACCCTTTTCCTCAGAATTAGCTATGCGTGCACCATAAACGTGTTTAGAAGTAATAAAGTACTAATTTACAATGACATCGTCAATAAATGTCATGACCTGATAGATATAATCAATTTTTATCACGTAGTAATGAATAGTTTCGTGTCCAGTGAAAGCTATACGCACGCCCACACAATGCATTCGCGTTTATTTGTCAAAAACAGTCGCGTGTAGCAATAATTCAGCTGGCCTGACAATAATTGTCAAAGATAACACTGTCATTTTTATTACGTCTACCAACAAAAGATTTTAGCTTTTTTTCTTTTACTTTAAGTTGAATTACAGGGCAACCCTCTTTATAGAAACTGTAGTTTAATTTTTCTTACATAAATCTGTCAGATATGCCATGTTGGAAAAAAAACTATCGCTATTTATTGACTCAACAAAACTGACTTTTATGAATTGTCAAAATGGACGAATGCATAAATGTGACAGATTCATACGCTCATTTGTCAAATTTGCACAAAAAATATTTTTTACAAAAAAAATGGCGAACCGTTCAATTTTCACATACATTTATTTACGAAAACGGAAAATTGTGAAACTTTTATTCAATTTCAACCTCCGACGTCACCTAGACGAAATTGATCTATTAACTATCCTGATCAGTATATATACGAATATACATGAATGTATAAAACTTGCCACTTAATTACAATTATATGACAAATAAATTATCATTTTGACAGCTGATCATCACCTAACAATCGGTAATTTTTTTTTCATTGAATAATATCCATTTATTGATATACAAGGTACTTTTATTGTTTGATTTAACCACGTTTTTGATCGGACCTTTTGGTGACTATGCAATTCATACAGATCCCCATTGTTCGCGTTTCATTGACACACCTGCGCTAAGGTAACCGTTTTTAAACTGAAAAGTCTTTCTGATAGTATGTAGTTCAGACAATACCTTTGACGGCTGACGTCAGTGTTCTCTCAAACAATCGACAGAATAAACACTTTTCATTTACAAACAAGGAGCAGCAAGAAAATTAAAAGCTGTTGTCTTAGCTAAAATGTGTCTATGAAACAGCCCCCTGTTAAGATTGTGGTATGGTTTCTCTAATATATCGTGACTTTCCGAGAAAACCTGCATATATCTGCGCCATGATGACCACGTTTCTGTTCGAATTATGTATCACGGATGTCACTGCGGTTTTGACAAGCCGTGTTTTGCCATTATTCAAAGAATATGTGTCAGAGCTGCGGATAGAAAACCTTGTTTGATATTAGATACGACATGCATTGATTGATTAAAAACTAAGATATGACTTTTTTTACTTTAAAATAAGTTTTTGCTGTTTTTTTATTATTATTGGCGACAATAGTTACTTCAAACAATTAAAGTACTGTAACACGAATCATACGTAACCCTGTCATAAAGTACGCATTGTTAACGTGTTATATCGATATTTTCTAATTACTACAAATTCATTTCGGTATTTTTATTAAAATGGGCGTGAGACCGTTTTGGCAGCTTTCGTGATAATTCTTGATAATAGGAGAAACATTGAGTGATTGCACGGTTATTTGGTGATAGAAAATAAATAAATAAATAGGTACATTTTCGCAGTTTACAACATCATTTCAGGTATGTATTTGTGTATATGAGCAGTTTACCTAACAAGTTTTCATGGATTCTGTACCAGTGTTAACATTATGACTGCTAACATCTCCGCATGATTGCTCAAAAACTACGGTGGAGGACAAATGACCTTAATCGTAATGTATCCAAACATCTTATTACCTAAACGGTTTAGCGAGTTCGGCGAATGGGCCGATGGGATATTTGAAAGATATTGATGTCTATATTACCAAAAAATCGTAAAAAATGAAATCATTTTTCATACTTAGTAAACATTTTAGCAACATTAAACCAGCACAGACATTAAACTAGTACGCAACAATTACAGATAATACTGAACATTGTTATTTCATGTTGTATTACTTGATGTAATACACGCGGTTAAAAATATAGTACTTGCATTTGAATGAGCCTATTGCATTAAATAACATTTAAAGTCATTAGCTATTGAAACTATTCTTTTATACATGTACCTATAAGTTAAGACTCAGAGTGACAGATGCGCTCTGTAAATGGATAGGAAAACGCGCGCATTGCAGTTCAAGTATATAAAATGCACGATTGCGAATAGTAGATCGTTTCTCGGTTCGTTCCAGTTCAAAATCTATTAAGCATTGTCATTTTTTTATTGTCAAAACAACGCATGTAACACACACTAGATTGTCACAACTCGTTTTGTTCAAATGTTTACTTGTTGTATGAAACAGTGTGCAAGACAGAGTTTAACAAGTGGAAAGTGTTGCGGAAAATGTCCTCAGCACCGAGTCTAAATTGTGTTAGTCCTGAACAGTCTCTTAGTTAGATGGAAATAAGTCTTGAATAACGAACGCGTTGTTGAAAGCTTACTTGAGTAATTACGTATTGTACTCATACCATCTAGTGCAAAAGAACAGTTAGCTGTAATTCTGAAAAGAGATCTTTCCTGTTTTCCGTATGTATAAAGTTTTTAATTTTGAATTCAATAATAAGGCAATCACATTATTTTTTTGACGTGTTAGTGCCTTGAACGCTTAATCGCATTAAACAATTTGTTACAGATATCATAATATAGATAAAGATAAGTATAAAATTTTCAGTATCAATTAAGGAATGCTAAATAATACAACATTATATAAATAATATGATAAAATTGTCTGAAACAATAATTGTGATAATAAAACGTTTTTAGAATTTTAGTTTATATTATTATATTAAGCTCAATTAATATAAAGTAACTTGTTAATTGATACAAAAGTAAATTTTTACCTGCTACTACCACAAGCAAACAGATGATTAGTCCCTTCATGTTTGTACCTCAGTTCAACGCCGAGAATGCATATTGTGCGAGCTTCGTCCCGCCTTAAATAGCCGAGCTGTCCACGCCTTGCTGAATACACTAACAATATTATTTTGCTCAGTAACGAAGATCAGCGTAATTAATGTCTCCATTGGTCAAAAATTTCCATACCTGCTTGCTTGACATAAGAAAACGACTCTTTGCATAATTAACATCGACCCAGTACACGTAACAGTCGTATTTGATGATTGTACAATATAAACACCCTTGACCTTTGTTATGACTGAATTAAGTTTGTTTTCTGATTTTATTTGTTTCAGTTTAAGTAAAACATTTGACATTTATGATTATAATTGCAAAAAATCTCTCAGCGCACATTAACTTCTTTGTGAGGTATCCGAACGCAAGTAATTTGCGTATTTTTCAAATAAGCAAATTGCTCCAAACATGAGTTCTTTTTTTTCAAGTAAAAATAATTAAATCCCTTTCATAAAGTAGTCGGCTTCTGGATTTTAACAATGAAAGCGGACTTGGTGGTGAACTATCAATTTCTTTCTCGGATTTTTTTTTAAAACAATCAGTTTTAGTGTCAAAAATGCAAATTCTGATAGAGTAATACCGTATGATTAAAATTATCATTACTTTATTATAATTAAATGTAAAAGATACGAAAATTGAATAGGTGACCAATCTCAAGTGCTTTAACCTCGGACCAAAACATGTTGGAAATGCTATTCGTGCATACAGCAAATCAGTCCGCTGAAATGGCCAATCAAACATTCTATAGAATTTGATCGGCTGGTAAGCTAATATTACCTATGTTCGTCGCCTTTTAAAGAAGTTTTGATCTATTTAAACTTTTAGGCTCTTTTAGCATTCATTTTTTATAAACATTGAGTGAGATAATTCTATCTATTTACCGGCTTCTGGGGCTGAATTCAAGTGTTATTATTTGACTATAAAATTCTTATCACACATGACCGTCTACCGAAAATGTGGGTCTATAGATTAATTACGGGACATTACGAGTTACAAATAACTGCTGTTTAAAAGCGACAATGATTTGTTGGTGTGCTTTCTGCACATTTCTGATTTACTTGTCTACTGTCCTATCGCGGGTGTACACGACGTTTTGAGTATCTGCATGCTATTAAGGGCATCTAATTTACGAATATGTACGCTGTACACACTTCCTTATGATATTCAGCAATAGCATTCATTTCTCTTCAGCACGGACGAGCGTCTTCAATATTGTCACACACCGATGAGCTATCAAGAAAGTGTTTTATAGGACGAATGTGATGTGAGGGCCTCGGTGGTCGAGTAGTTATGGTCTCCGATTAGTAATCACTAGTTCCTCAACGCTGTGAATTCTAATCTCAACCGGGACCAAATTTCGCATGTGGGAAAGGCTTACGGAAAGTCGGCGGTTCTAACCAGGTGTGCATCTGTGGTCTTCATCACAGCTAAAGCTGTAAAACCTTGGCTATTGGTGCAACGTTAACCCCTGGATGAAATACATAGGATGTATATACGAATTTGAATGATTTAGCAAATAACATTTGTTTCACCTTACACACAATAAAGTATATTTTTGTAAAGCCAGTGATTGATCTATAAGGCAAACACATGTTTACTTTTGTTACTTTATTGCTGAGATGACAGGTGGAATCTATAATTAGATGTTTTCTCCGTATTTGTCTGGTTTATACTATCAAGTCCGGTCAGTACCCTACGTCGTAAAAAATCTTAACGATAATAATACATATAACCTAACAAAAGGGATGTTAGTTTATCGAACAAACTGCGGGATCAGTTTATTAATATAATTAACTGTGATAAACTTAATCATTCATCTATTACGAAACGAATGATTAAGACTTATAAGTCAGTTATGACCCCAATCAATCAGTGGACTTATCTTCACGAATACATTCAATATTCCACCAGGGTTTGTGTACATGTATTATTTATTGTATATATTTCATACTTAATTACTTACTGCATTTTGTATTTTACCAAACCACAATTAAACCTAAAAAACAACAATTTATAGAAACATCGCATAAAAATTTTAAATCATTATATCGGCCGCGACCGTGGTCCAGTGGTTATCGCGCTGGATTTGTAACCCGGGGATTCGGGTTCGAATCACAGTCTATAAAAATTAGAAAGTGTCGCTTTTCCTCCACATGAGGAGAAGCTGCCGGCTCCTAGTGGAAGGGTAAGCTAGTACTGGTTAGAATACAATCCAGGAAAACTGGATAGGTGAACCGGTCGCCGTATATAACTGAATATTGTCGAAAAACAGCTTAAAACCCCACTGACAATAAGTCACATAAAAACATGAGATCAAGCACTACTATTTTAAACCAAAAAATATGAAATTCGGGCGCTAAAAACGATGGAAATCATCTTTGAGTGGTATTTAAATTGAAGTATTCTCAAGGTGAAGTTTAAGTGCACAAACTGTCTTCTTTGCGTGACTTTTGTATGCCTGCAGTTCTATATAATTACGGTCAATGATACGCATTACAGAGCACTTTATTAAGTCGAAGTTACAATACAAGTTAATATTCATATGTACCGTTGAATGAAACACTATCGAACGTACATAATTAAATTGACAGTGACATTCTTAATTAATCATTAAAACAGTAGTCATGTCATTAAAGACTATAACAGGTTGACCATTGTTCTAAGACAATGTCTATTTTTATACTTGCGTGTGAGGAAACATGGATTCTAATTACACGAAGGTAATTATGACAAATGTAATGTCAGGTCATTCATGTTATCAGAACGTGTACAATATGCAAAACATGATTAAAAACACTGTTCCTTTTCACAAACATACAAAACAATCAACGTTTGTCCTGTCCAGATCAACAACCTACTATCAAATGTCGGCGAACGACCATCGCGAGGAACGGGCTCCAATTACTGAATACAAACATCATCACCAGATTAACAATTCTTACTTATGCTTACCTTTGTTATCTTAGATACTTGTTTTACATACAGATTTAAACCATCCACATACACCTTTTGCATTATTTTTGTGGTAGTTAATGTTAATCATTACGTCGTTAATAATGTAACAAAGAAACAGCTTAATCAATGACAGTTTGTGGAGTGGAACCCAAAAGCAAGCATAAAAATAGTCAATATCGCGTAGGTTTTATAACATTAATAATGTAGAAGTCTGCAAACAACTCCTGAAACAAAACTAATGATGTGGATATATCAATTAAACAACGCCCTGAAGATGCCGTTGCTAACTTCAGTCAGTTCTTAGTCCACTGCGAACACTATTTGCCTACTGTTAAAAGTCATATATCGCTCAAAGGTAAAATATCCTGAAATTCACTTGATTAAAGGAAACATGTGATAAAGAATCATGTAAATGATTAACATATCCACGATGAATAAAAAATAAACTTTTTGAAACATACGTCGTCAAACATTGGGAAACATAATTATGTGAAACGTTTATGGGTATACATTTTGTACTTGGAAAACTCCAACGATATTGTTGTATTCTTGGTTTTAAAACAAACCAAATAGCAGCAAGTTCTTCTATGTAACCTTAAGAAAGCTTTCACGGTACACTTTATAGTGAGGTTTACGCGGAATTTCAGCTTATTTACAATAAAGTCCAACCTAACTAGTCATACTTCGCTACTAGAGGTGAAACGATTAATCGCGATCCATTGCGAACCGCGATTTTTCATGCTCGATTCGATTCGATTCGATTCGATTCAATGACGGCAATTTCGATTCGATTTTTTTTTGGTAATACCTACTTTCATTTTCCGTAGTATGCGAGTCAAAATGACTGAAATCTAACGAGATCAGCATTCTTCTCGTGTCGTCAGGCTGTTTTCGCTCCATGTATTACGTTCCGAAAACGTTAACTAAATCCCAGTTGTCTAGGCGCTTTTATGTTTCGTTTGTTCCATTGTTTACAGTATTTAAGAAAATACATTCCATCGTAAACTAGTGGGATAGCTATTTTATTCTTGTCCTATTTAATTCCTTTTAAAATCGAAAATCGAATCGAAAAATTGAATCGTGGGATGAAAAATCGAAATCGAATCGAATCGAAATTTTTTGAATCGTTTTACCTCTATTCGCTACCAAGCGTAACCAACATGTTCCTTTGGATTCGGTTTGTAACTCGTTGTCTATGAGTGGGGTCAGAGTGCAAACAGTAATATCTCGATAAGCACATCTGTGTGGGGGATACAATGAACGAGTGTTGCTCCGAATCTTCGTCGACGATGAAACACCTCGAATGTAGATTGTTAAGAAATACAATAAAAATCAGTATTTTAGGAAAGTTAGGGTAGAACAAGTTGAGACTGCTAAGAACAACGTAAGTCAATGATTTAGAGACAAACAACATGCTTCAATACTAACTGTCCGTGACACGGCGTAAAGACACGATTATATTATTGTTAGACGTTAATGATATTCACTTTACCTTTGGAATGGGTTTCAAATTACATGAAGCCATTTTTTAAAATTCACGTTGACAGGCTTGGTGCGTTTTTTACGAAACTGAGGTGTCAGCTAAACACTTTTACCATAACTAATGGGAATAAATATCACCAGGTGTCATAGACCGGTACATGAATGATTAGCACCAGTATTGCACTACATATGACAACATGTGTTAACTGCTTTAATGCAGAGCCTAAAACGATTTATTGTCATAACTTCTCCGGTCATAACAGTAAATATAGAATCACCTTTGTCAAACACTTTGGCCTAAAATTGCGGCCTGATCAACATCTGAATGGGTAATCTAAGTTCATTTTGTGATATGAAATAAGTTAATCACTATTTCATTGTGAAACTGTATTACCAGATGTTGTATCTTTGATTTAAACCAAGTCAATAGTTGTTGCTTTATTTTTGTCTTAAAACATACAAAGAATAGATATTAGTTTCTTGATGTTTTTTTTTTGAAATACGACCTCGATCTATTCAAAGTCCATTTTGTATGTATCCGGATTACCGATTAGACACTATAGTCTTGAGAAATAATACAGTGATCTAGGCTAACGTTTAAATATATCAAATGAAAATTCCATTGAAGATAAGTTCTGTTTTACACATGTAAACACATCACACCTGTGTTTGCAGCCACCTCCAAATATAGACCACCATGTGAATAAAGGTAATTCTTTGAAAACCGCCATTGATTTTTAGACCAAACTGACCTTCTAATGAAGGTCACATTTTGTCATTCCCAAGGATAGCCTTTGTACACAGGTTTTACCATATATAGCAAGTCTTTCATTCAATACTCTGTGTTGATGATCAGTGTCTATCAAATTTGGAACGAAGCGGCAGACTCAATATTCTATGAGTATGCTTTGGCATCACCATCCCGATAGCAGCCTAAAGAACATCACTTTGATTCGCCTGTACTAGCTTTTATATTTAGTTGTTGTCAAGTTTTTGCTGGTGTAACTCATTGGCGTAAAAATATTCATGACATGATCAACTAATTTATTATTTTAATTGAGGAAGTATCAGAGTGATTATTAAAATCATTGCAATGAAATCAAATGCCATGCAAAACAATAATAACTAGTACAATATAAGCGCATGTCATTTATGTACTTAGAGCACCCTGCGTGTAAAGGTGAGTAATCAATCCATTTAAACTGCCAAGTTTGCACTTTAGATTCATAATAAAAACATAAAAATGCTTCCTTTTGTACTCACGGATGGCGGAGTATTAAAACCGAAGCATTTTACTGATGACGTATTTGTCACGTGCTCAATGAGCGCCTGAAAAGGGAATGAGTCTGCATTGTCGCTGAACGAATTTCTGTTACTTAATTTATCTCCATATTTTTGAAGTATCACTTGATTTTCATTAGTTGTCTTATGCAAAAAATACAAAAAATACAAATAAAAAATATCAGACCGGATGTTTACGTCGTAAATAAGAGATTCTGTCTACAAATATAGAACTAGTGTGTGTGAGATGAATGGTTTATATTCTTGCGCTTGTTATTTGTTTGACCTCTGTTTTTTTCGCTGTTTTAATATGCATGACGGTACATTAACATTACATTAAAATATTATAAAGACATTAGGACATTAATGTTAAAATTAAGTAATAATTCAAATTTTCAAATTCATGGATGACATGGAGAGGTTACTAGGGAAACGCAGATTGATGTTAAATTATTTCTTGAAAGAAGAACTGCTTTTGTTATTAATATTGTTTGTCTGATTAACAAGGCTTTAAAATAAAATTTCACCGTATGTAACCAAAATAGAGCTCGCAATGCATACATTTTGTTCGTTTAAACAATTGTTTACAACATGTAATACTAAAACTTTCACAATATCTTTTTGGAAACATAGGGAGTCGTGTTGTTTATATATTTATACAGATATAAAAGCAGCAGCAGCAACAGTAACAACAACAGCAGCAGCAACAAAAAGGGACAGAAAGAATACCCACGCACGCAAATGATCGTAGTCACGTCATTTATACTATCCAGTAAATAATGCTAAAATACGGACATTTTAAAGCATTTTATAAAAGGCGAGCGTCTACAGAACTGACAGCGTTTTAATTAATGTTTATCATTATTTAATGTTGATACTGTTGTAAATAGTTCGTGTTATTAATTATTACATAGTGATATCCATCTTATTCAGACGGCCCAATAGTTGATGTGGTATATCTTTCATATGCATTTTACAGTCAGTTTGAGTGACCGATTACCAGATTAATTTGACAGAAACTGAGGAAGTTACATTACGGATTCCCTCGGTCCTCAAACTATGTGCTGTGACCAATATGCCATAAAAATAGACATGATTTCAGTACATGAAAACAAAGTTTTATGAGTGTTATAAAAGATAACAGCTACTCTGGCCACCCACCAGAACTGACCATACAGGTGTCTGACCGACAATGTTGTTCAATCGTCAATAATGTAGTTCATAATACCATGTGCCACGCCGGCGTTACTAGACAGCAACCTTTTTATTGCGTGTCATGTATTGCATTGTGTCAATCTGATGTTGTAATATAAATACAATTTAAACGGAACAAGCAACATGTAATTAGCCCACCTCCCCGAACATACTTCAAGTGCGCAATTCAAATAATGCAGTTCATTTCACCTGTTCACGAACATAGGGTTGGAGAGTTCAAATCTTTCAAGGCACGTGTTTTCCGTGACGATTCGGTTGACGATAGCACTTCTGATTCCATTTGTCTTCCGCCGCTTATCTGAACAATTCATGTGTTAAGTTTGCTGTTTCAGAACAATGTTAGTACAGGTACAGAACCCAGATAGCTGGTCAGGGTAATGGGGATATGTAATTGAAAAACAGGAATCAGTTTTAAAAAGGTCGATGCAGTCAAACCAGTGTTTGCGGCCACCTCTGAATAAGGACCACCCTGTGAACAAAGGCCAATCTTTGAAAAACCACCAGTGATAATTTAGAACATACTGATCTTCGAATAAAGGCCACCTGTCAATAAAGGTCACATATTTTCATTCGCAAGGGTGGCCTTTGTTCACAGGTTTGACTGTATATTTTTCAGAGTAATCTCAAAGTTTCATTTGCATATTAACATCGTGACTAATCTAATGATTGTAATTAATAATTGGTTCGATCATACAATACTATACAATATTTGAATGAACTTGGCAAATTTCTGCGTGTCAGCAATGGATGGCATAAGTATGTCAACGCCACCGCAATCTATTTCTGCGTCAATAACAATGTATTTAATTGTTTTTGCGTGCTCTAGGCGCAGGTCGTGTGTTTTTTGTGAAGTCAATTGTGCTTCGAAACTATGAAGTAGTATTACGACATTTACGAGGTATCAGTGACAGTTAGGTCTCTATTCAATGTGTCTGTCTTCATTAACCTTGGAATAAAATGCAGACAAAAACACGTACAAGAGCAAAGACAACAATATAATTCAACTTACACTCCTACGTACTAACACGATCAATATTTCCTTATGCCATAAATGTATTAATACGTCGATTGCTTGAACGACAGTCTGGTTTCCTGGTAGTGAATGCAGTTTGCAACCGTTTCGTTTTTTTCGACCGTTCAGGCCTTATTACTCAGACTTGATTTAATTATTTTATGATAAAGCATAGCTAGCTGGCCATTTTTCCCATCTGACGGTGAACTGCCGATTTATCAGCGAAAGAAGTTTCAAAGTAATTGTTTTATACTGGTGATCAAAATATAAAAGGTAATTTGTTTCTGTCGTTCACGTGTAAAAGTGTATATTTAATCTTTGTTTGTGATAATCGAAGTAATAAATATGTGTGCATATTTTATCAGTTGATAAAACATGGGCAGGAATTTGGCTTCGGATGAAACATGAGTGATTTAATGATCTACAGTCAAAGCACTGCCCAGTCTTTATCATTTGATTAATTAAAGAATTGATTGGACATAGTATCATCTTGATTCTTACTACAAAAAAAATTTACGTTTACAAACTTCTTAACTGAAAAAAGACGAGAACTGCATTTTCAGTGGGGTGTTCAAAATTTTCTCTATTCTTATAAGGGAGATGTATCGTAAACATTACAAGTCAAATAAAGAAAAGAAAATGAATTGTTCAATTATTGGTAGACATTTTAGTTCTTGTCTTGTTGTTTTTAATATGCAATTTATAATTAAAAATAAATGTAGCTCACATCACATCCAATTAATAGTACCGATTTGTCCAATCTGAGATTCAATTAAAATAAAATAAAACAATTTGATGTATTATTGTTCTATATATGGTCATTCGAAATTATACATATCCTACGAATAATAAAATATTAGGTAGGAATACGCAAAATGGATAAAAAATTAATAACCACGTTTACATGGTTTATAGATTTTATGTTGCTCTCTGCTAGTACTGTGCTTTGTATGAGGGGTGATCCAAAGATAGGTCTACTGTTGCTGCATACAGATGATTTAACAAAACTGGTAGAAAATCTTCAGTCCAGGTGTACATATATCCTAATACATGCATGAATGTAATGCGATATAAATAAAGTCTATCTATTCATTATGATAATAATCACTGGTATTGCAATTTTATGTTGGTTGTTTGTTTTGGTAACACGATTAATTAACAGCTTGATCTACATTAATCAGCAATTAGTATCAATTATACATGTATATATCCTCATAATTGTGCTAGTTAAGTGTCAGGTAACACATAATTGATGTCCACATGTTTGTACATTTGCATAAATTACTAGATACAAATGTACATTTACAAACAACACATGTTTATACATCGAGTGTTTATAAGAGCATCCAGCAAGAAAAACGAATCACTTTGCAAAAAAAAAACAACAACAAAAATTGCCATGAGCATAAGATATCTAAATGTTTTGATAAATGACAAATTGACAAAAATAAAACTTCGAATAAATTCTTTTTGAACAAATTTTAGTTGACTCGTTTTGCAAGATGGTATGCAAAATAGCGATTGAGAGCATTGTCCTGATTCACTGTCTCGATAATAAAAATAATAAATATAGTCCATATTTATATTTTATTGTCAACTATAGACTTGTGTTTGACAAGCAAGGACACAAAAACTTATTCTCGCGTCATTGTTTTATTGTCATAATGTGGTTTACACTGCTCGGTACGTTACATGCCAGACATTTATGAGTAAGTTGATGGAATTGAGAAGTAAACGTTATTTCGAACGATTTCGGAGATTTTATGAACACGGCATGAACATAAATTCAGGAAGCACGTACGCCACACATAGGTTATATATATATCAGAGGTGCTTAGCTTACATGTGAATAAACTTCAATTTAGAGATATATAGACAAACAACATGCGCTAGACACTTCCAATAGAAAGAGACCATCTTACGGTAAAAGCCAGCAGTGTTACTTCCGATACAAATATTTGCAAATTATTTTACCGTTGAATAACGACCATCTCCAAAAGAACGCTACATTCATTATTCTATCGAAGGCAGTATTGAAAAATTGACTAAATTCATATCCGTTCATTGTAGCAAACGTTTGTTCGAAAGAAACCAAAAAGGACACGCTATACCAATAGATTATGATTAAAGTCGAACTAACTCATCCTTTCACCGTCTAGACTCTGTATGTTTTCCCACCATAACAACATCGTCATCTTTTTTTGCACCATACTCAGAAAATATTTTCAGGTATCAGCATTCACTTGATTGTATAAACATTTATTAAATTTGATCGCTGGGTTAAATTTGAGGCTATGTTGGGAAGTGATTCAAAAGTATTAAAAACCAAGATGACTGCCCTTGCTTATACCAAACATTTGACGACCTTGACAATTCAAATGAGTAAAAACTGAGGATCATAATGGCATTTAGTCAAAATCGTATATATATCATTTCTGGTTAAATTTAATCAAAGTTTTATACGGTCAATTTACCAAACTTTAATTCAAAACCTAGCATAACCTAAAATTTAACTAAGTGTTAAAACTTTACCCTTTGCTCCATAAGCATATTTTAGGCTTTTCCAAATTCAAGGGTAATATACAAAATATCAATTTCTTTTAAAAATCGGGTTATTTCTCTCTGACACGGTGGAAAACATTGTGGCTTCTTTTGCTCATTCGACTATTTTGTCACCTTTTGCAAAATCTTCTTTTTCCAATTGTAATGCTTTGTAAGACTTCGGCTTCCCTTCATTTTTTGTTCCTGAACTGCATAAGAATGTCCGCCATATTGTAGTAACTATCACGTGGCCAAAACGGATGTAGATGGCGGAAATTCTAAATCTCAAAGTCTGAAATCCATGGACTTATACTGTTTCTTCCATAAAATTATAAGCAATTTTTGAATATCCAAAAGTTACAGAAACGAAAACAAACAAGACTGTGTTTAATTTCACTAAGACAGTAATGTAAATTTATGAATTTAAATGTCTTGTATGAAATAAATAATAACAGCGTATAGCTGAGATCAACAAAAAATGCATAAATTAATAAATAAAACTGAAAAAAAACTTGAACATCATGACAACATAATACACAAATTATACCAACAAAGTTATCTACGTACAGTTTGGCATGAAGTAAGCCATGGTCCTAATTTTGAGATGATTAATTTTGACAGAAGAATATATAAATTTCTATGGCAATATTTTCTTGTCAACAGTCATACAGTATGTAACAAACCACTGTTATATATTATCATTTTGATGAATAAGCTTAGAATTTTTAATTAAAGCCTTTTTTACTACAACCATTTATGTGACATAATTTATATTTAACTTGTACTTTTCGAAACTAGTAAATTTCCGTTGACCAATTGCGTTAAATAAGTAATCTTTTTTCATTATTTTTGCTTTTGTCAGTAACTGATGTTCATTATTTGCCTGTGTCATAGAAGAATTGCGTTCATAGATGGTATGCTTTCAAATTATCAAAATAATTATATTTTATCAAAATACTAAATTAATTGTTTATGGTGTGTGCAAATGACGCATTTATTTGCCCAGGTACCCATCTTTCTATTTGGCAAACAACATTTTATTGCAAAACTAATAGACATTGACATGCTACATGAGGGATATTAAACTGTTTTAAATAGATGTGAAGTTAAATATATAAACCCAGTTTGCTGTAAATGATTTTGCACAATTACTTCTATAAGTTCTGGATAGTTATCAAAAGGTAAGACATTAATTGTCCTACTTTCTACGTATTTGTTGTCTCGATTCAGGGCCACAGATAACTGAACGAAAGTGATTTGTATATTTATAAGCAATTGCTGTAAACTTATAGGACATTATATCGTATCAGAATCCGCTGTATCTCACACAAGGCGTAAAAATGGTGAGAATAAATTATTCAATTAGCGAAACAACATCTGGTGTCATACACTGACGGCACGTGACACATTGCATGCTTGTTGTGTTACATTAGTGAGTATGAATCAATTAGAGTAAGAATAATAATTAAAGTTACTATTATAATGACAAGACGTTTTAGTCGCCCAAATGAGATTTCCCGTTAGGTGTAGACAAATGAATTATATTGCTAATAATTTTCACACTATTTACATATCAATGACAAATTGACCAACAGGCGGCTCATGGTAATTCTGAAGTACTAGCTCCTGACTCGGTGACAGTTGGAGCTTATTAGTAAACACGTCATTTTTTACGCCTTTAAACTGAAATTTTATGACAAGGTGTCTGTCAGTGTATCAATGTATCTGGACCCGTGGATATGATTTATGTTTCTCCGCGTTTTGCATCTTTCATAGGTTATGGGTCATTGCTTGTGTTTATGACAGATGTTTTAATCTGAATCGTTGTATTCTATCAACGTCATGTTGTCCAGTTTCATGTTACATAATTGTCTGACCAATGTCCATATTTGGTAATAAGGTTACAATCTGCGTGTTTTACAAAATTTTTATAATATTTTTTTACAAAGTTATTTTTATTTATTTTCATTTCATTAGTAAAATTTTCATTCTATTAATGATCTGGATCTCCGCAACTAAATTTCATTTCGGTATATTAAACAACAAATATTTTTGAAGTAAAATGTTGAAGTCATTGAAGTATTTTAATACAGTGTTTAAAATTTTAAAAGTGAATATGATTTTTTGTCAATAATCGTAACAAGTGTGGACAATGTAGGACAATAGAGGAAAATCTCAACGGCTGGGGATACTAATACGCGTGCCTTTTTTCTAGTTCTAATGTGTAAAATCGACATTCTATGACCGAACAAAAAGCTATGAACTTACTACAAAAATTATAATGATATCGCTGTCACAAATGAACGGCTATTAATGACTGGATAAAATAAAACTATCTTGCATGTTAGCATTTTTTTTCGGCAGAAATGCTATTTTGCGTTATATAATTATTCATATATTCATTATCTAATTACGTTAATATTTATTAGGATCCTTACTCAAGAGTAAGTTCGTGAATTGAATAATTAATTAATTATCTAATTATAATAATTGATAGCAAATGTAATATCCATATCTCTACATTTTTGCTTTCTGGTCAGAGAAAAACTGCAGTGTCAGCTATTTTTTTTGACATGGGAGACATTTGGGGAAACACATTATACACTAACTGGACTTTTTGTACTATAAAAACACATTAATGACATCATGTCGAGACTTGCTTGTGATGTTTGAATATTCCATAATGCGCCATCACTTCGTATTTATGATGTTAAAATCTTCATTGTGGCTTAAAAAATCATACATAAAAATACTGATTTATTGCCATTTCTTATTTAACACACGTTTAACTAAAAGCAGGAATAAATATATTTACATCCAAGAAGTTGGACTTATTGACTAACGTCTGTGGGACTGAGTTCCAAATAAATTAAATATTTAATCTTATAAAGATGGCATGGTAAATTGTTTAAATTTCATACTTTAGTTATGTTAATATGTTTTTTTTAATTTTTATATTATTAAGACTCGCCAAGTAAAGCTCCAGACGCAAAATTATCAAAAAAAATTTCTTCAGCTGTAAAATTGAAAAACACGCTATTTGTCTACATCATTCGTTCGAATCCCTGCCGCGGCAGGTCATACCCTTCCATGAAAATTTGACAATATTGACGATTTTCCTCCACATGTGGAGAAGTTGCCGGCTCCTTGTGGAAGGGTAAGTTAGTACTGGTTGGTATATAGTCCAGGAAAACTGGTTAGGTGAACCGGTCGCTGTATATAACTGAAAAATTGTTGAAAAACGGCGTTAAACCCAGTGAAACAAACAAATATATGTCATCCGTTTTGTCATTTAGACAGTATAGCTTTTCAGTTCAACCAGTTTGTATTGATATAATGTATTATGATAAACAACTTAATGCTCCTTAGAAGTTATAATGTTGACGGGCCTTTATCTTTCTACATAAGTAAAGAAACCTAAGTCATATTTCTATATTTTGACGACAAACTTTGTCTTTAAACATTTAATATACACCCAAACCATAAGAATGACAATAGAAAAACATGCATGCATATTACGGTACATATTGTTCATATGCCATATTAATGGTACAGTAGATATATACATGTTTATAGAGAAATAATAATAATACATTGTATCACAAATTCATAATTCAATTATAAGAGATTATAAAACATATGAAAATAGCAAACACACTAAAAACTAAAATAGCGGCCAGATGGATAGGTAAACGAATGTTTGCATGCATTAAATCGTAATACAATAAAACTTCTTCATTACGAGCATCGATATCACGAACATCCGACTCATATCTTAGAGTTTTAAAGTCCCGTCAATCTTTGTCTTAGTGGTGTATAATTTTAAGCCAACAAACGCCGAATTACGCCTTTTTTCGCATTTCAATTTTTGTCTCGGCCTAAATGCTTCGTGCATGTCCAAAAATTCTCACACCACCAACTTTATAATGTATGTCGTGTGGATATTAAATCTGGGAAATTATATTGTGTGTGAGCCGGCTACTCCTTGCACGTGCAACCCGCGGACTGTCAATCAACACAAAGGACGGTTCTGAGCTTGATATGACCTTGTAACATTATGTACGGATTGTTTTTTTCGGTTAAGATTTTGTTTTGAGAAAAAACAGTAAGCGAGTTGGACAGCATAAACATTAAAACGTCAAGTTTGGTGACATTTAGTCCAAAGATGCAAATCAAACGGTTGCGGTGCCCACATCAGTCGCTATATTGTTACTATATTTAATTTGTTGATGAACACATTGTCAGTTTTATTCACACAATGTTATGGGAGGAGCAAAACGCATAAACAGGCATTAATTATTTTCGAGATAAATTTATGTTCATTTTCCGGTAAAATAGAGTTGTCTGTGTCTTTTAACATTGCTTAACAGCATTTGATAAATTAGTTGCCAGTTCAGAAAAAAACTCACACGTAGTCTCATTAACTTTTCTGTTTCCATGTTTGCGAAATTTCAAGTCTCTTTTCAGAATGCAAAAAAAA
Source organism: Lutraria rhynchaena (assembly GCA_008271625.1). Taxonomy (NCBI): domain Eukaryota; kingdom Metazoa; phylum Mollusca; class Bivalvia; order Venerida; family Mactridae; genus Lutraria; species Lutraria rhynchaena. The sequence continues at coordinate 520,190 of VIBL01000114.1, forward strand.
TAAATTCATAGAATTATGTGTAATGTAACGATGATCTTTATCCCAATATATCTGCTTTGTACAATTATTGTGTGGATAATTACACTATTTATAAATACATATACAATCAGCGAAACTCCTAATGATCCCCAGTTTCTTGTTTAATATTTTAACTAGAAATAGTAAATTTACTCATAAATATTTGAAAAAAATATGTCCAGTATTTTTGGGTTATGATAAAAATGTATCGCGAAAAGTCTAAATCAAATCGAGTTTTTGGGAGGACGAAATGGAGAAATCTTCAAAATTAATTATTTAATTACTTGATTAATGCATGAGTTATCTGAGCATATATGTCATGGGGTGTTAGAAGTATCGATTAGCATATGTTATAAATTGATCTCTATTAGCATCAATATTTGATTAATTTTGGATTTACATTAACTCTGATTTACACGGTTACAGTAAACTCAGATATAGTGAAGTACAATGTATTTATTCCGACCCTAATCACGTCATTCTTTATTTCGTTGCTATGGATATAGTGAAATATAAATATGATAAAGTTATGTTTCAGGTCCTCAGGAATTCACGATAACCGTGTTCAAAATGAAAATACAAGTTAAATAATTTCGTTATATCCGTGATACAAGTGTTAGAAACAAAATGGATTAATTATATTCATGAACCAATTAGATGATTATTCAAATAGCGTTTTTAATTGATTTTAAAGTAGTACTTACTTAATGGGAAACAACCTAATACAGGCGAGATCATGTTAATCAAGGGAGCTAAATGACATCGTCAAAATAATGAACAATATGAAGAGAATTATACATGTGAACATAGATCATCTCGCTTAGGTTAGGGGAGATAAATCAAGGTGCGGTGTTGGGAAGAAAATGCCATATTTTAATGCCTCAGTATAATAATTACCTCCCTCGAGTTGTGTTGACAGTTGTAAAGAGAATTTAGCGTGGATTAGTAATCTCCCTTGAACCACTTTAGAAATCCTGCTGGACTCTTACAATTCATTACCGGATAAATATTTGTCATAAATGTATCTTATTTCGGACAGTGTTAATAGCAATATATTGCTGCCCCATGTTTGTAAATAAAGTGTTTTATCCGGTTGATTGTCTTGGGATTTCATTGTCACCTTTTGTAGGCAAATGTCTGTACTGTATCCCAGTTATACATCCTATTACAATAATGTTTTTATTTATTGATTCACGTTGCAATGGAGATAGTGGAACGAAAGTGTATAATGCTGTTTAATCATATTTCAAAATATATTATCCTTTTTTAAGCTGTGTTGTCAATGGCGGTTGTGGAGAAGCTGAAAGTTGATAGTACAATATCAGACACATTATCTACACAGGAACAGGGTGTTCAGGATACCAATGTCCCCTCCAAAATGTCCCAAAATTCCGAACATAACCCAGGCATTAGCTGCATCTTTCTTCCGTTCGATGGATTCAAGTTAATCCGAAGTTAATAAAAACTGTAATGGTTGTTCTTGCAATTAAAAATGGATTCTAGACTTTGTTAAAAAGTCATACGTACATAGAATTTTATGGAATTTTCATTTTATTCACCAATCCGGACCTGAACATTCGCTTAAAATGTATATGTAACCATAATTAATTTATGATGGTGTATGTAGTAAACCTGTCATAACGTATTAACATGATTACAGTATAATTGCTAATTTACATGCAATAAATAATTACATCACGACCCCACATACTGATGTAATCATTATTTATAATTTCATATTTGTACTAATCAAAAGGATAAGCATTTCTTTTCAGACAGATCAAGTTATTTATTGGTCACTGTGAAGACAGACTTTTACAATGAAAAATCTGAAGAAGTCCCCGAGTTGATAGGGAACTAATTTATTAACGAGAACTTCCAATTAATTACGACCTATATATGGAAATCTAACAAAACAGTTATTATAAGACCGACCTTTACCATCAAAATAATTACACGAACTGCAACGGCATATGGATAGGCAGTACATGCATTATAATCGCGTTGTGATGAAATACATTTTTTGACAAGGACATGGCAGGTCGCGGGTCATCTGAAAGGTGCCATCATTGTCTCGCGTCTCGTGAGAAATCGGTCACAGGGACATATATACTGAGTTATACTGACATACTGCTAGCAAGTGATGCTGAAAATGATTTACCTGTGAAGTGAGGAGTCTGTATGCAGGTGTGAACAGATAACATTCCTTTTTGGATATATGGGGCTATTTTTGTTCAGCAAAGTAATTTATTTTTTCAGTTAATGATTTTACGAGTAAATTACGTAACAAGATATATACATGCTTGTCTGTAGGTCAAATAGTCTGCTACGCCACTCATTCGCAAAACAACTACTCTGTAATTATCTGTGAAAAGCCCAAAAAGAACAAAAATGCTATAAATGTGGTGATTTATTACATAATAGATAGAACAGTACGTACGTTGTAATTGTAATATACGTGAGACATGTAATGTGTGAGTTGTGACTTATGAGAAAAAACTGATGAAATTGACGATGACGGACTGGTATAAAAACCGGGAAATTCGTCGTGTGCTCGCATCATGATTTATCCATGGCAGGTGGTTTATTTCTGAGTTATTGCCATGTATAAATCAGCTGTCATCCGTACTTCTAGTGATTATTTCATATATTCCGGCATTTCATTAGTTGATAAAGTATGAGTAAGTTTTCGGTGGCGTAAGAATTTAACACGATTTTGAAACGCGTGATTTAAAGCTCCGCTTCAGAACGACAGCCCATACTTTCTCAACTGATAAAATATGTAGACATATTTATGACTTCGATTATTGAACACAGAAAAACATTCATTCACTTTTACATAAAAACGACAAGAACTGCATTTTTCTGTCTAATTAGTGATTTTAATCATCAATATAAGACCAACCACTATGTGACGCCATTCGCTACTAATTTGCTAGTTTACCATCGGAGGGGTAAAATAGAACAGCCAGTTATGTTTTATCGTAGAATAATGCATATGTTTATTCACTATTTGATGAACTGACAGACGCAGATAGTGCTTAAGTAACATCAATCACATATATGGTAGCTTTGAGTAATGATGTTCCATGCAATTTGATAATTTTTAAAGTGTAGACACTAACATTGTAAACACAACATCTTGCTTGTATTCTCCTCGCATCGTTCCTCATTTTCTTCGGGGGGGGGGGTATACATTGCTGTTCTTTATTTTCAGTGTTTTTTCTTTAGCATTTCTATGATTGTGTATAAGTTTCTGTGCACAGTTAAGGCTTCGATCCTTTTCCATGTTCAATATCTTGAAATTGACGTCAACAATCGATAAAATTTTGGTAAGAAGAATTTGGTATTCATGGAAAACTCATAAATTTTGAAAATTTTAGTTTTGTGCCTGTTTTCAACAGCATATCAATTATACCTTAGTAACGATAGAATTTTTATTCTTACAGATAACTATTTAGAATAATAAACTATTATTTTATCAATATAATTAAAAGATTGCAAAGATTTTTTCAGCCTAAAAATTGTAATCTTAGAAAAGTTAAGTTTTTGAAACAGGCTCCTGTGGAGCAAATGCTTGAGGCTTTTTTTTGCATTACCATAGAATGCATTACCACTTAATGCATCATCATTTAATGCATTACCACTTAATGCATCATCATTTAATGCATTACCACTTAATGCATTGCCACTTAATGCATCATCATTTAATGCATTACCACTTAATGCATTGCCACTTAATGCATTACCACTTAATGCATCATCATTTAATGCATTGCCACTTAATGCATTACCACTTAATGCATCATCATTTAATGCATTACCACTTAATGCATTGTCACTTAATGCATTACCACTTAATGCATCATCATTTAATGCATTACCACTTAATGCATTACCACTTAATGCATTGCCACTTAATGCATTACCACTTAATGCATTGCCACTTAATGCATCATCATTTAATGCATTACCACTTAATGCATTACTATTTAATGCATTACCACTTAATGCATTACTATTTAATGCATTACCACTTAATGCATCATCATTTAATGCATTACCACTTAATGCATTGCCACTTAATGCATCATCATTTAATGCATTACCACTTAATGCATTACCACTTAATGCATTACTATTTAATGCATTACCACTTAATGCATTACTATTTAATGCATTACCACTTAATGCGTAAAAGAAGCGAACTTAATACATTCTATGATTAATGGCAAACAAGTAAACGATTATAAAAATTGAAATCCTTCAAAATCTTCAACATTTTATTACGAACGTTTTTTTGTATAAAGAAACAATAGGCGGAATGAGACAGATCTAATAAAAAAAGTACAGACACATATTTCTCCCTAAATAATCATAACAATTAGGTAAACACAAACGATTACGCACATTAAGATTATATTTTATCAAGCCTGTGGTGATGGTTTCTATTTTCCGTGATTCTTTGTTTCAATATCGTCATTGAACTATCAATTCGAACGTTGAAAGACAAAAAAGATAATTTAATTTGAATGTTCTCTGACATATGCAAAAAATGTTCATTATTGCTATTTTACATGCTTGCCAACAAAATATATTGATGGTATACATGTATCAACTTGTCACATACGTCAGATCCATATTTCAAATCTTTATAAGTTTCATCTTATAAAGAGAAGGTATGGACCTAAATAATTATTTTGTATTCGAATACAATAAACATTATTTCAGCGAAAACAATGACTTCATACATTTCTACCAATCGTGGATGTTTTCTGTCATATCTAAAATGTAGACACCTTGATCGTCACGATCCTCCTCTGAAATCATAAAAAAACAACTATAAAATACCTTTTTTTCCATTTAGCGACCTTTCGGTCTGGCGTTTAGAGCAGCATTAAAAAAAGAAACAAAACCAACCGATATACGATAAAACCTTGATAGTGAGAACTCCTTCGGGACCGGAAAAAAAGCGGTCTCAATAATGAGATGGTCTCTGTATCAAGTTAAATTATAGGAAAGTTATTGAAAGCTGGACGGAAAATAAGTGTTATTACAAAGTGGTCTTATGTAGGTAAGGTCTTAATTAAGGTGGTCGCTATGTAGTGTTTTACTGATATAATGAATAAATATACATCAACGTAACTGAAGGCAATATGAGTTGAAGAAAATAACATTTTATATTATCTTTATTCTGTGGATCAATAGTCTCTGTGTTAACAATGTTATGTTAAGGATATATGAGGTGCCACATATGTTACTTAATTATATCAGCATATATCACATATTCAATCTTGAAGTTTTGTATCAGTATTCACAAAAAAAAATACCCAAAACTTCAGTCCTTTTCTTATTTTTGTTTTGACGTATTTTTTTTCAATACATGCACATTCTCCCCACAATGTAAAGCATTATTGTTACAACTCATTATTAATTTATACTATGAACGATAAACGCCATATATATAATACGTGTTAAAAACATAATTCTATACATTATTGTGATGAGCGGACAACTTAACTGCGTCTTTCTAAAAAATCTTGACTGTTGATTTTTGTTTGTTAATGCATATATGTATTTATATTCCATGTATGTTATATTCCCATATGCAACGAGGCTCGCAAGAGTTTCGAAATAAATATATCGTTCAATATAACGCAAAGTAACTTATTATCTAAGATGTAATACACGTGACGCCAGACCTTAGACAGAAAAGTTGGGTCCACGACTTTATCCTGTAACAGTCAACATAAGACTGAGAGTTATAATTAAATGGTATACAACTACTGCATACAAAACATATAAAAGGCATGAAACAATAATTAATAAAATCTTAAATGTTTGAACATACGAACTGTCCTGCTAATAGATAATAGTAGCAATCAATTAATAGTATTATCATTAATATATACAGTAGAACACGGTTATAGCTAATTCCTGGTGACGGACTTGAATATTTACTTCATTACATCCACATTTTGTTATATCAAATATACAATGCGCGTTGAGGGATTGAATATTTACTTCATTATATGCACATTTCGTCATAACAAATATATAATGTGTGTTGAGGGATAAATAAATACTACACTGTATCCAATTTTTAACTATTTTAGGGTTCATTATTACCGTGGTTTACTGTAAAATTATGTGAGTTGTTATATATATTATATTTCAATAGTTTAACGGTTAAATTTTTCATTCTTTCGCCGGAAGTTTGCGTCAAACGTAACAAATGTTCTTTGTTGTAATTCAATCCTTATGACATTAGTTACAATGTGGTTTATCAAAGTCTGCCGCGCGTCAAAATCTTGTCAGGAACAATTTCATCAACAAGTAAAAAAAATTTTCTGATCGAATTTATTGCCGACAAGGGCATTTCATTGAAATAGCTTCAGTAAGGAAAATGTAAACCTATTAGACATGGACATGTTTACGTTTCTCGAGTATGTTCATAATATTGCATGTCAAATTTTGAACCATTCGTGTTGGTAGCTACTGTTTTATGTCAAATCTGTAGTGTTTTCACAGTTGTCTCCCTTGTGTTCCGCACATCAGATATACTCTTTCTACCAATCTGTAGTGTTTTCACAGTTGTCTCCCTTGTGTTCCGCACATCAGATATACTCTTTACTACCAATGATTCGTTCGACTATTAACGTACACTATTTAAATAGTTTAGTTAGTTTAAACACAACGTAAGTAATCTGTTTGATTAGTTTGCAATCGGACAAAACAGAATGTTTATTTCAAGGCGTGTATACATACGGAGTTATAAGCATGTACATATACACATAGAATAGACCATCCAAGTTAACTTTATAAGCACGATTTATCATTTGCATGACTGTTGAATTTGAAGCTAAATTTTTACTTTCCAGAGCAATGTTGTGTACAAATACGACATAAAATACTCAACTTATCTTTATCCCTTGTTCACCAACTTACAAATACAAAGATCATCTGACAATATTACTTTTAGTCTTCACTTTTCACTAGTTTGATCTCCATGTACAGGGTTAACCTTTACGTACTGAAAATTAGTTACTGCATTTTTATGCAACTTACGCTTATGCCTAAACAAAAAAGGTTTGTTTCCGGTTACATGCCCCCCAAAATATGGGTCGGTAGGAAGTGATTATTTTCTTTTACGTTTGTTTACATTACATCGGCAACACTCTTGTGGAAATTACAATATAGCACTAAGACTTGGATGCCGTAAAAACTTTTGAGTCGGCAGCTAAAAGATGGGTCGGTCGGGTAACCGGAAACAAACCTATTCTTTTTTAAGCCTCATGCTATATAATATGCTTCAACCTACTATATAAACAAAACAAAATTTGTTGCCGATTACTCATCAAACAACATGGTTGTCGAGTATGCTGCAAATTCTGCTGCTGTCAGGCCCTGTTTTTTATTTTTGTTTTCTGGCACTTCCGGTGTACATGGGCATGCACCATCACAAGCAGCAATCTCCCCTCTGAAAGTAATTAAAACAATTCGAGAAAGTTTTCTTGCATTTAATGACAATTTATGTATCTATACATGTATTATTACTTTTTAATTGTGATTTTACACTGTTGTTGACAATTAAATGTTTACACAGCGTACAATAGTTGGCATTATTATGTTACTCAATCTAGCGCTTAGAAATAGCAAAGATATTTTTGCTAATCCGAGAACATTGATCGCATTCCCTGCTCTAGTTTAAGTTATAAGTACTGTAGTTTAATGAAACATAAAACTTACTTGCAAACTTGGATACATTCATTGTCGTAGCTGTTTCCAAAGACAGTACATACTGGATTTGGCTTAACTCTTTTGCATTTTTTTACACATGGGTCAATCTTTTTTGGCAAATTCTTTGCACCATTGCCTCCATTTCCATTGTTCCCACTATTTCCATTGTTCAAGTTGTTTTTGGTATTTCCATTGTTTCCGGCATTACCATTGTTTCCAGCGTTGGCGTTACTTCCCTTTTTACCGTTGTTTCCGATTTTACCATTATTTCTGTTATTACTATTGTTGCCAGCATTACCATTGTTACCATTGTTTCCGCCATTGCCAGAATTTCCGGTGTTGCCGTTGTTGCCATTGTTACCATTATTACCGTTGTTTCCAGCATTGCCATTGTTACCGTTGTTGCCATTGTTACCATTATTACCGTTGTTTCCAGCATTGCCATTATTACCATTGTTTCCGGCTTTACCATAGTTACCATTATTACCGTTGTTTCCAGCATTGCCATTATTACCATTGTTTCCGGCTTTACCATAGTTTCCATTATTACCGTTGTTTCCGGCATTACCATTGTTGCCGGCATTAACATTGTTACCGGCATTACCATTGTTTGCGGCAACACCATTGTTACCATTGTTTCCCCCATTGCCAGAATTTCCAGAGTTACCATTGTTGTTATTTCCATCGGCTGGGCTTATAGTTAGTGAGGCAGTGGGAGCCTTACAAGGGCAGAAACCATCACATGCTTTTTTTACTGTTCTGGAAAAAGAAATGCAAATGCATGTATGATTATTATTTTTCACTTGAGTTTAATGTCTCACCAACAGCCAGGGTCATGTTTTGATTTAAAGAAGACCCCTGGCAGAAATCTGGGTAGAACCACCGACATCCCGTAAGCAAGCTGGATAGCTTTCTCATATGTAAAATTTTGTCTCGGATGGAATTTGAACTCATAGCAATCAGGGATTAGTAATTAATTATATATTAAATGTAATTAATTAATAAATAAAAATAAATAATCATTAGTCCACGACTTCCCCTACATATGATTATATCTTGCATAGAGTGCTTTCAAGGTCATACATTTTGATATAGTTTTTGTCTATACATTTGATTATTTATCATTTAACCAAATCGATAGATCGCAGAACTGTTAATCGAGAGATGTCGATTTTCATAAGAGGCATTGTTCGCTTGTGACAATGTGACTAATGGCTAACATTAAATAAATAAATAAGAACTATAAGGTTATCTTCGCCGTTTAAAATTGAATTTTCAGGAACAAAAATCCTTTCCTAGAACCGAACAACATTTGCGGAATGCATTTTAGCTCTTGTAGTATTTCGTGTGATACACATTTATACCTAAAATACAAATGTTCTCACTGACAAAGCTTAGCGAAGTACGCGATGTACCTTTATGTATAAATCTGATTTTCAATTGTTTAGCACCATAAACTGATGTTCATCGAGTACTTACTTTGGTAAATAGCATACAGAAAGGTATGTGAAATCATCGTCTCCACAACATGGAGCAATCACATTGCAGTCCACTTTGTTGTTGTTGTTGTTGTTGTTATTGTTATTATTTCCACCATTATTGTTACTATTATTAACATTGTTATTGTTGTTACCATTATTGTTGTTGTTATTATTGTTGACACCGTTATTACTTCCAGCATTATTGTTGTTGTTTTTGTTACCATAATTGTTGTTATTGTTGTTGTTGCCATTATTGTTGTTGTTACCATTATTGTTGTTGTTGCCATATTATTATTACTTCCAGCGTTATTGTTGTTGTTTTTGTTACCATAATTGTTGTCATTGTTGTTGCTATTATTACTGTCATATTTATTATTGTTACCATTGTAATTATTTCCACCGTTATTGCTGTTGATGTTATTGTTGTTGATATCATTATTATTATTGTTATTATTGCCATTGTTATCACCCACATTATTTTTACCGACAGCTTTGAATTTAAAGTAGTTGTCATTGTTCTTATTCCCGCTATCAGTATAACCTATTTGGATGCCGTAATTCTTGTCGTTCTTTTTAATGCCGTATTGTTTGCTATTGTTATTTTTGTTGTTGCTATTGTCATATTGTTTATTATTGCTGTTGTTATTTCCGTATTGTTTATTGTTGTTGTTGTCATTTCCATACTGTTTGTTACTGTTATTATTTATGTCATAGTTGTTTGTTCCCGTTTGCTTGTATAACGGAATGCCGGGTTTCAGTTTTGTTTTGGGCAAACTATATTTGTTATGTTCTATTTTGTTAATTTCTGGTTTATTCGGAATGTACTTCGGCAATCCGTAAATTGGTTTTTGCGAGTCTTGCTTGTTGTTTCCATTATAATTATTTCCTTTGTTGTTTCCATAACTGTTATTTCCATTATTGTTTTTGCTGTTTCCATTATAATTCTTTCCATTCTTGTTTTTGTTGCTATAATTATTTCCCTTGTTGTTATTTCCATTATAATTATTTCCATTGTTGTTATTACCATTATAACCATTTCCATTGTTGTTATTACCATTATAACCATTTCTATTGTTGTTATTTCCATTATATTCATTTCCATTGTTGTTATTACCATTATAACCATTTCCATTGTTGTTATTTCCATTATAGTTATTTCTATTTTTGTTATTTCCATTATAATTATTTCCATTGCTGTTTTTGCTGTTTCCGTTGTAATTATTTCCATTGTTGTTTCCATTATAGTTATTTCCATTGTTGTTATTGCTATTTCCATTATAGTTATTTCCAATGTTGTTTTTGTTGCTTCCATTATAGTTATTTCTATTCTTGTTTTTGTTATTTCCATTATAGTTATTTCCATTCTTGTTGTTTCCATTATAGTTATTTCCATTGCTGTACTTGATGTGTCCTTTATAAATATTTCCAATGTTATTTTTGTTATTTCCATTATAATCATGTCCGTTATTATCATTTCCATATCTTCCAATGTTTTTATTTCCATTATTGGCATAATTGGCATTATTGTTTCCGTTATTGGTACCAAAGTCTGGCTTATTGAAGTCCTGAATGTTGTAGTCTGGTTTATTCAGGTCTGGTTTATTGAAGTCCGGAGTGTTGTAGTCTGGTCTATTAATGTATGGTTTATAGGTTTCTGGTTTGTTGTAGTCTGGCTTATTGAAGTCCGGAATGTTGTAGTCTTGTTTATTCAAGTCTGGTTTATTGAAGTCCGGAGTGTTGTAGTCTGGTCTATTAATGTATGGTTTGTAAGTTCCCGGTTTGTTGTTGTTAGGTTTATTCAGGTCTGGTTTATTGAAGTCCGGAGTCTTGTAGTCTGGTTTATTAATGTATGGTTTATAAGTTCCTGGTTTGTTATTGTTAGGTTTATTCAGGTCTGGTTTATTGAAGTCTGGAGTGTTGTAGTCTGGTTTATTAATGTATCGTTTATAGGTTTCTGGTTTGTTGTAGTCTGGCTTATTGAAGTCCGGAATGTTGTAGTCTGGTTTATTCAAGTCTGGTTTATTGAAGTCCGGAGTGTTGTAGTCTGGTCTATTAATGTATGGTTTATAAGTTCCCGGTTTGTTGTTGTTAGGTTTATTCAGGTCTGGTTTATTGAAGTCCGGAGTGTTGTAGTCTGGTTTATTAATGTATGGTTTATAAGTTCCTGGTTTGTTATTGTTAGGTTTATTCAGGTCTGGTTTATTGAAGTCTGGAGTGTTGTAGTCTGGTTTATTAATGTATCGTTTATAGGTTCCTGGTTTGTTGTAGTCTGGCTTATTGAAGTCCGGAATGTTGTAGTCTGGTTTACTCAGGTCTGGCTTATTGAAGTCCGGAGTGTTGTAGTCTGGTTTATTTAGATCTGGTTTATTGAAGTCCGGAGTGTTGTAGTCTGGTTTATTAAGGTCTGGTTTATAGGTTCCTGGTTTGTTGTAGTCTGGCTTATTGAATTCCGGAATGTTGTAGTCTGGTTTATTCAAGTCTGGCTTATTGAAGTCCGGAGTGTTGTAGTCTGATTTTTGCCAGGCCTGTGCGTTAAATTTAGGTCTCGTTCCATCATATGGTCCTACATTGTTCAAGTTTTTATTGTTGTTGTTGTTGTTATAGTTTTTGTCGTTTTTGTTATTGATATTTCCAATTTTAGCATAAGGAGGTGATTGTATGTAGGCCTTAGTATAAGTCTTTTTCAACGGCGTGTATCCATATTTTTTGTAATCGTTTTTCTTCGTTTGTTTGCTATCATCAGGCTTATCTTTATTGTTACCATAAAATCCTTTATTATCATAACTGTTTGGCTTGTAAACGTCTGGCTTGTTTAAATCTTTATTTCCATAAATTCCTTTATTGTTGTATTTGTTAAGAGCGCCTATATCTTGCTGGTTATAGTCTGGTTCTTTTACATTTTTATTTCCATAAATGCCTTTGTTGTTGTTTTTACTGAATAATGGTAAATAAATATTGTTATTTCCATCATAATTATTCTCATTATTATTCTTGTTGTTTCCATTATAATTGTTTCCATAATTTTTCTTGTTATTTCCATTGTAATATGGTTTGTTAAAATCTAGTGTTTTATAATCCGGTTTGTTGATGTCTGGTTTGCTATATTTAGGTTTGTTATTTTGTTCGCTTATATCATATGCTGTAGGTATTTTATATGGTTTACCGATATAGTCAGGTTTGTCTGAACTTTTATGGCTTTGTTTCTTCAAATATAAGCCTTTGCCCCCTCCAGCTTTTAGCATCATTTTGGCCAAATATGATGCAATGAAAGTTTTGCTGGTTTCATACAATTTCCCTGCCTTGCTTTTAGCTGCAACATAATTATTTTGATATCCGGTCTGTTTGTTGTTGTTCTTGGAGATACCATTTGGTCCTTTTTTGTTATTTTCGTCGTTACCTTCATTTACTTTGTTGCCATTATTGCCATTCAAACCGATTTTACCAAAACTTCTATAATTTCCATTGTTGCCATTATTGGAGTTGGTACCATATTTTCCATTATCTCCAATGTAGCCAAAATTCCCATTATAACCATTATAACCATTATTTCCATTGTTACCATTCTTTCCATTGTTACCATATTTTCCATTATCTCCAATGTAGCCAAAATTTCCATTATAACCATTATAACCATTATTTCCATTGTTACCATTATTTCCATTGTTACCATTCTTTCTATTATTGCCATAATTTCCGCTGATACCATAATTTTCATTGTTACCATCCTTTCGATTATTGTCATAATTTCCATTGTTGCCATTCTTTCCATTGTTACCATAATTTCCGTTGTTGCCATTTCTTCCATTATTACCATAATTCCCATTGTTACCATTCTTATAATTGTAGTCATAATTGCCACTATTACCATTCTTTCCATTTATATCATGATTTCCAATGTTGCCATTCTTTCCATTGTTGCCATAATTCCCATTGTTGCCATTTTTTTCATTATTACCATTATTTCCATTGTTACCATTCTTATAATTGTAGTCATAATTGCCACTATTACCATTCTTTCCATTTATATCATGATTTCCAATGTTGCCATTCTTTCCATTGTTGCCATAATTCCCATTGTTGCCATTTTTTTCATTATTACCATTATTTCCATTGTTACCATTCTTATAATTGTAGTCATAATTGCCACTATTACCATTCTTTCCATTGATGCCATAATTTCCATTGTTGCCATACTTTCCATTGATGCCATAATTTCTATTGTTACCATTATTTCCATTGTTACCATAATTTCCACTGTTACCATTGTTTCCATTATTACCATAATTTCCATTCTTGCCATTCTTTCCATTGTTACCATAATTTCCATTCTTGCCATTCTTTCCATTGTTGCTATAATTTCCACTGTTACCATTCTTTCCAGTATGGCCGTTATTTCCATTGTTACCATTGTTCCCATTGTTACCATGATTTCCATTCTTGCCATTCTTTCCATTGTTTCCATAATTTCCACTGTTACCATTGTTCCCATTGTTACCATAATTTCTATTCTTGCCTTTCTTTCCATTGTTACCATTATTTCCATTGTTGCCATTATTTCCATTGCCACCATAATTTCCATTGTTACCATTATTTCTGTTGCTACCATAATTTCCATTATTACCATTCTTTCCATTGATGCCATAATTTCCATTGTTGTCATTCTTTCCATTGTTGCCATAATTTCCATTGTAACCATTTTTTCCATTGTTGCCATTCTTTCCATTGTTGCCATAATTTCCACCGATACCATAATTTCCATTGTTACCATTGTTTCCTATATTACCATAATTTCCATTGTTACTAGTTTTACCATTGTTGCCATAATTTCCATTTTCCCCATTCTTTTCATTGTAAACATATTTTCCTTTATGACCATCCTTTCCGTTATTTATATAATTTCCATTGTTGCTATTGCTCACATTGTTGTCATAATTACCATTATTTCCATTTTTTCCATTGTTGCCATAATGCCCATTATTGTCTTTGTTGCCATTATTTCTGCTATTTCCATAATTACCTTTGTATCCATTATTCCCACTGTTGACATTTTTTCTACCTATACCATTGTTCTCATTGTCGGCTTTGTTTCCATTATTTCTGTAATTTGCATTGTTATCTTTGTTACCGCTGTTTCCATATTTGCCATTATTAACTTCGCCAAGCTTTCGTATGTAGTCAAGATTGATATTCCCTATGTGAATGGGTCTTTTTCCTCTCTTAGTTTTAGTTGGACCCAAATGATTTAGATCATAATCGCTCGCTGCAGCTTTACCAGCATAAACCAAGTCGTATCCACCTTTCGGCTTTGGATGAATTGATCTGACAGATGGAACTGAAACGGAAAAAAAATTGTAAACGTAATGATGAGTATTCAGAAGCTAGAAGCCTTATTCTGTTTCATAGCATTGTTTCTAGTTCTTGCTATTCGTGCTAACAAAGCAATTAAATTAAACATTACAAACAAATATAAGACATACGATTACACTAGATATGGAAGATCCAATCTGAAATAATTAAACACAAATTGCGCAAAGGATTCGGCACGTTTGTCAGTACAATACAAAATGTATCTTGAAAATGACTAAATGCGACATAAAGACGACCATCATTATCAGGTACTCTCTGAACAAGTCACCATATAGTTGGTATGAAACAAGTCTTTCGAATGACAAAGATAATAATACAAACATGGAGAGGGATATAAACACGAAAGGTTCAAATAAGAATGTGACATTAACTAGATTAAGCAAAAAGAAACAAAGAGAAGTGCAACCAGAAACTACAGTACGGATTTGGTTGAGACAAACAGAACTCAAAATACATCGATTTGGCAAATATTGTTGGAGACAAACAACTACAACAAACCCTACAAAAAAGAAATTTCGTCAGGTTTCAATGAACAGATTAAGTTAGAAATTGATCAGACCTTGCAACAAATCTTTATGCAGCATTAAGGCGAAATTTAGGTGTAAGCAATACGGATGCCAAATGATGAACTTCTACGCAGAAACACAGTCGAAAGTGCGGCATGTGAAAAATCCGTATTATTAGAAGAACAACATAATATGTTTGCAAGTTAGTGAGTGAGTTGATGTGATTTGCAATGAGTCTTGACAAAACCCAAAGCCATATGCGGATGTTTGTTAGTTGCATCTAATGATACTAACATTTGACAATTTTACGTCGTTTTCACAATGTATGGAAATGTTTGTTCGTCAAATGGACAAAAATGCTAAAAGTGTCTTAATTAATTATCTACATTTGATACATAGTCGCGACCGTGAGCATATCTATTAGTCTATTTGTCAAATGTTTCATAACTGACAAATATTTCTCTTAGTTCCTTTCTTTGTCATGAAAGCAATGTCGGATGTTGACAAACTTGTTCTATCTATGGAAGGTGTAATTAACTTTCTGTCAGTTAGGGAAGAAGAGTGTTTTTAATATAATGCAGTCATAATAGCATTTTACGAAGTTTTTTCTGTCGTACCAATGATTTACTGATTCTCATAAATGTTCATGCCCAGTCTGTAATATCAATTACTCTTATACATTATTGAAAGTCTCCATTAATAATTACATTGTTAAAAAGTTCAACGCCCTACGAATGATTAATTTATTTCGACTACAGTCTTTTATTTATTGGCGACAATTGAGTGATTTAGTTAGTGCAATGTTAACAGCTAGAATCAATTCATAGGCTCATATCCCAGCGACAACGGGTAAATTCACAGCGTTAAAATATAAGGACAAAATAACTTCTATCGCTATACTGGTTCACCTTAATTCTACTTTGAGGACATTATAGTAAAAAAACTTACAAAGTCACATTCATGCTTATTGCATTTCGTGAAGTTCATGTTTGTTGACTTTTGTTATAGGGGTAAAAAATGGTGCACAGTTGTAAAACTATTTGGCACGTATACGTTAGTAATAAAGATAATGACTTTTTATGATAGATTTTAATGATGACAAAGCCGTTCTTTTTTCATTGGTGTTAACACCGTTTTCAGTTATACACGGAGACCGGTTCACCTAAACAGTTTTCCTGTACAGTATACTAACCAATACTAACTTACCCTTCCACAAGGAGCCGCATCTTCTCCACATGTGGAGGAAAATTGACATTTTGTCAATCTTTCATAATAGGGTATGATTTGCCGCGAATGGGATTTGAACCCGGATCTCCGGGTTACAAGTCCAGCACCCTGAACCATGGTCGCGGCCTAACCTGTTCTTTATTACAATGTGATGCATATAACGACATAAGAATAAAGATAGTGCAAAGTATTTATTTGGGTCCCAAGGATTTTGGATATATTCGCGTCCAACTTTAATTTGAACTCTAAAAATATTTTTTGCTTTTTTTTTACTCAGAAGTCAGAAGAAAAAGTTGCATTCTTTATTAAATACATTAAAATATCTTTGTGAATTTCAGTTATGCCCTGTAAGGTATAATCGTTTAATGCAAACCTTGTCTCGAATTTCACAGATATTTTATGCATAAATTATGGAACACCACTGAAAGATAAATGGTTATTTTTTATTTATCATAAACAACAAGAGATGTAAAAGAACATATTGTAATGACGTATAAAACATAATTGGTTTTATGAGACATGTGATAGCAGCACCTGCTGGTAACGCCAATCAATGACTGATTAGCCAGCGCAGCTTTTAAACTATTCCCGAAACGTATTTAATACGATGCTCATGTCTTATGTAACTTTAATTTTGATTTACAGACTTGCATTTGCCTAATGGTCTCTCGATATAGTGAATACACATCCCTGACGTAACACGTCAAATGTCACATACGTGCATGTGCATGTACTGCGCTTATATTAAATGATTTAATTAAATAAGTTAATTTATCGGATTTATCAAATGTAATAGTATAAAACTGTACAAAAGTGTGTTGCTTTTGACTGGAGATATTAAAAGTTGAACATCGTTAAATGTGTGATCAATAAACTACTAGAAAGCCTTCATAAATCAAGAAGCATTTAGACAAAACGAGTACACAAAGCATGAACAAGAGCTCCGCATTCTATTTAATAAGAGATTTTAGCCAAAAATTCTAAGTTAAAAAGGAACATAATTTCAAATATATATCTTTCAGAATAATGCTCTTTGTCTTGCAACTATGCCTTGTCGTGATGTATTCTATATGCCGTGTTGATATCTTTTGAAGTGTTTGAGTAATGGGCTACATTAAAGTAAAAGACGACGACGTCGATGCCGCAGCGATCATCATAGCTCAATTTTTCCTCCGAAACAGACGAGCTAAAATAATTAATACATTTGAAGCGTGAAACGAAACACACGACAAAATCGTGATAATTGTATACTTCTGATTATAATTCAACTTCAGGATGCAGTTTTATCATGAAACTGTATAATAATGTCATAGTGATCATTGTTCAATTATATTTGACATCAAGAACATAACTAACAGCATATACCGCATATGTGATATTTGAGCTCTCATATATCACACTGCAATCTATGTTTTATTGATATTTAGATAATTTCAACCACACTGGACTACATTACTACACTGGCAGAAGTTGTGAAGCTTTGCATATTGTTCTTGGTTAAATAATGTATTAATATACATACCTGCCACTATCAATAAGAATAACGCAACTCCCCACATAGTCAGTTATTCACTCATTATCCGAAATACCGAAATAAAAGGACGGCAACGATACGCTTAATATAGTAGTCGTTTTTGTTCTGCTTCAATAATTTCTAAGGAAATTTCTGCTATTGTGTATTAATATATCAATTATCCAACACCAAGGACTCAAATAGCTATACCAATGACATATATTATATTTAATTGTATAAATATGCTAATCTACAGCTCTGGACAGGACAAGCTTTGTTGGGTAATATTTAACCGAAAGGAGGGAAGGAACCCTGGAGGAAGCGAACCTCAAAGCTCAGCAGTTTTGTATAATTCATCAAGGTAAATTCTAGCAAAAGTGTCGGCGATGAATGCAGATTTCGACAGTTTCATGACAAATTTGAATAAATTATTCTAAAACATACGGTGGTTTCAAAATGTTGCTAGACATCCGCTTGTCTTTCTTAATTGTTCATATCATAGGAAGACTAGCTGCATGTAAAGATATTCTCTTCATTAATTAATTCGTTACATATATACGCTATTGGCATTATCAAGCGTTATCTTGATAAATCCATTTAATGTGGCGTTATATCGTGAAAGTGACACTTCTGCCCATTTTTTCTGATTATTGGTAATGATTGAACACATTTTTTCATGGTGCTGTTTTGTGTAAAGCCTGTACATACAAAGACGTTGATGTTGTTGTTTAAATAAATTAAACTAGTTACAGGATTCATGATTTCAATGACGTTCCATTCACGCTATTCAGTTAAGTTTTAGATTTATAGCAATTACTTCGATGTCGTTTATGCGGAAGTCCTTGATAGGTGTCCCATAGTTTTCATTGGTAATGTTGTATATGATATTTCTTGTTGCTTTCAAGGTTGGTTAAGGTCCCTGACTAGTAATCACTAGCCTCTCACCGCTGTGTGTTCGAATCCCATCCGGGTACTGAATTTCACATGCGAGGAAGTTATTCAGTTAACGTATGGAAGGTCTGTGGTTCTATCCAAATGTGACCTTGAAGGTCTTCCTCCACAGTTGAAACAGGAGAAGTCGCCAAAGTTACCCTGGCTGTGGGTGCGACGTAAAACCCAAGGGAAAATGTGCTAGAATTTCTGTTTACAAACTCTTAGAACTACAATTTGAACATTATGATAAAAGGCACTCTATAAATTCGATTGCATTGCTTCTTCACGAATGTTTATTAAAGTCTAAGTCTGATAATACGAAATTTAAGACCATAATAAGCTCTTTCGTGGTTTGGCTATGCTATTCAAAAGCTATTGTATTTCTAAAATAAGGTTTACATACGAAAACACTTTTACTTGCTGCATACCCTACCACATGATGCTTTCTGCAGTTACACAGCGTAGCCATATTGATAGTTTGTATACAAATACTAATGTTTGTACATGTATATATTCTATCACCACAGGATTTTGATTAATACATAACGGTATACCCGTTCGAAAGGCTAATTTGAATTTCCATTCGATAATATGAGAGTGAAAGTTGTTAAAATTTATCTCTGCTTTAATGTCATTAGAATAGTTACATAATATGACGGAGATTTGCACAGACGAGGTACATATAAAATGGAGACCTGGAAAACGAACATTGAGTGTTGATATTTTTGTTTCTGTGAGTATGATTGTTCAAAAAACGGTAACTTGACTCCTCTTGCGGAAAGGGTCACCATAATAACAACATTAACAAAATGTATATTAAACATGACCACAGGAACCTTTCTGAACGGAGTCTCACATCCGACATCATAAAAGTGGATGGTCAAAAATGTTCATTAAAGAAAATAACCGTTTATTGTAAAACAATGATTAGTGGGTTAATTGTGTGCCATACAACAGAATATCCCTCTAATCTCAAAACACATCGAATCCGAACAAATTCCTTAATCAGAACAATTTTTGATGTGGAAGATTTCACTGGATTCGACGCTATTTAACCAGCAACTGTCATAAATTTTGACAAAGACATTGGTGATCATTAAAACAATTTATTGACCTTTGGCGCGTACAAGATCTAAAGCAAGTATTTACACGATTGATCCAGCACATCTGACACCTTTATCATGTTTCAACAAACATGATATATTGATACATCCACATTGAAATGTTGGCCCAGGAAATGTCTAGCTTCCGTTTGGTATTTACATAAACTCAAATTAATAAACATTAATTGATTAAGAAATGCTATGAAACAAATTACTGAATTTCCATGATGACACATTGTGGTCAGTGGATGTTTAAATCTTTCATTTACAAAACAGCCTTCATTTGTCATCGCGTCAGTTAGATGAAGATGAGCTTGGATTAATTATGCCTGTACTTAATTATGCATTTGTGATGAACACTGTTTAAAATTATAGGGACAATACCTTTATTCAATGTTAACAGGACAACAACTTGTGCGTGTTATGAACTTCTGTCATTTTGTGATTGTTTTTGTCGACATTATCTGCCCTTATTTTGACTCTTAAATGATCATGTTATTGGATTTTACCTACTATATTTTGTACTTTCATTTCTAAAAAAAATAAGATTATGATATTATTATATTATCTCGTATTTACGAAATGTCATTTCATAAGTAACACAGATAAGAGAGGGACACATAAAAGAAAAGCACTTTCAAACCATTCCACCTTCCCAAAACACTACCTTCCTCAAAACCCACAACCCAATAAACACAAAGAATTATTTAAGCTTGACTGGGTGTTAAGGAATTTCAAGGACATATTTTATGCTAAGTTTTGATGCTTATAAAGTAGCATTTCTGTAAAGCAATTACCTATCAAAATAATTAGTTCAATATATCAAAAATCTTTACTAATTAATAATCGCATGCGACAGTCGTGTACGGACATTATAAAATGATAGATGTAGTGTAAACTATAAATTATGAACGTTAGAAATGATAAAATGCTGTAACATTTGATTTATAACCAGGAGAAGGAGGTAATTAATAACTAAAGAAAACCACAAGACGTATCTTCTTTCAAATACTTTGTGTTACTTAGTGTATGCTTGTGTACAGTGTAATGTTTGAAGCCACGTAATGTTTGGTGCACGGTGCGGCATTAATTCGACATGTCATTAAAATATGAAATGCCATATAAATTCATAATGATAAAATTTTGAAAGAAGTGTCTCATTTATAATGTGTATACAATTTCGAACGCATCTGACGCTATTTTGTGCCACACCAACACGTTATTGTGAAACGGAAACTTAATTTTAGAATGAATTACTGAAAAAAGCAACGTACAAACATAACTGAATTAAAACTAAGACACGTTGAATAATGACCATCTTGACATGACAATTAAATGAAAAATTAAATGCATATATTTAAGGTCTAAATGGAAATGTGGTTTAAATGCGTATGACATTTCCTGGTAATAGGTTTTTACTTTCTTCTCCCAAATGGCTTACATTATCGTTATCAAAATTATTAAATAAATGCAGAACAGGTATCTACGTCATATCACGTTATGTATTAGCAATATTTTTTAATACTGTTATTAAATCATGTTTCTGGTCTGTTGTATGGAAATAGTGTTCTTCTTGAAAATATCAAGGTCAGATTAATTTAATAAGAATCTAAAAAATGTATCGACTCCTTGCATGAAATGTACAACTTGTGTCACCGCAATGTTCTTTATTGTGATTTAATTTAAATTGTATTTTACTATGTGTAAAATACTAATTGTTTATAAAACTTGCAAAATTTTCACAATTAAAAACCTAAATAGTGTCTGAAGTATGTCACTTCACAGACTAGACACTGCTTGCTTAGATCATTTAACATTGTAATTGTATGACACGTCATCTAGAACACATTAATCCAATGCAGCAATGTTCTTCTTTTATATCCACACTCATAATTGTCAAATCTGCAGTACTTAGGTGATCCGCTGTCCAATTATATTTGTAATTTACTGACTTTAACATTCATACAAATTTCTAATTAGAAAGTCTTTCTTATTAGGAATTTAATTATAAACTATTTCTTATTAGAAACATACATAGTTTTACTGTTTGTGTGGATTTTGCTGTGAGTGCAATTGAATTAAATTAATTTGAAGGAAATCAAATGGACTGTTTTTATTAAAAGAAACAATGTTGTCGTCATTGTTCAAAGGAAAACAATGCATGCCACAAGTGGGAGGGGTACTTTTAAAGCATAAATTTCAATGCTTTCACATGACTATTTTAGTAGATAAAGTGCTACTACTATACAGCTTTTACAGTAGACTATCCGTAAAGAAGACAAGGCGTATATATTTGTGATACAATCACAGTGAAGTTCTATTTATGCCGATTATGCATTTAACAATGGTAACCGTTGTATCAAGTTGGAAAAATACGAAATATTTGGTGATACAATAACGGAGAAACCATTCGTGTTCACTTCTTAGAACAAATTTGTATAGAAAGTTGACGCTAAGTTTTCTGTCACCACTATTTAGATTCCCATTCTCTTTAGATTTCACTTATGCGTAGCTCACTTCACTTCAAATCGAACATTCATGGTGTTTATTGTGAATATTTTTTAATTTATTATAAACGCACCACACGGGTAATTCAATCGGTAGAGATACAATTTGGTGACCAAGAATTGGCTATATCAAGTGCTGAGCTAAAGACTTGTTTTCCGAGACTAAAAAATATTTCATCCAAAATAAAAAAAATATTTTTATCCGTAATTTTACGTCTCATGTGTGTAATTAGACTATTTTTACGTAATTGGGAGAAAATGGACACTTACAAAAAGAGTCACTGATTAGTTAAACTGAAAACTGATGCTTCACGCCATAAACACTATAACAAAACAAAAATAAAAACAAAAGTTGACCAACCGTACATAACGATAAACTACACAGCTGAAAGATACAGATTTAGAATGGTTTAATTTTTTATGTGAAAAGTAGTCATATTTGATACCATTTAGTAAGAAATTTGTTAATAGAACTAAGAACTAAGATAAACTTAGACAAAATAATTACATAATATCTGCTAATTTAATCCGAAAATGGTAATGTTGACGTGTTGATTAAAATTATCAACATTGTGTTCATGACTAGAACGCTCCTCCTTTCACCAGCTACCCTTTACAATCTTGTCTGCTAACAAGATCTAGTTTGTCTGCAAAATGTCACTTTTTTCATATGCATTGTTGATAGTAACTGTGGAGTTGCGTACAAAATGTTAAAACGTTGGCAAAACATATGGACTCTCGTTCATGAACAGCACCATTTTATGCATTTGTTGGAGAGCGTAGTTTAACAGTAATGTTTTCACACTTTTCCTCCAACTAACCTTGAATTGTTTAAGTCGCTTGGTTTCAACATGCAGCAAGGCCATCACAGTAATGCGCTAATGCGCCACACCGCTACATTTGTCCATGATTTAGGTTACCTTTGACCTTATAAAAACCAAATCACTAGCAAAACGTGTTTCTTGACGTATGTAACGTGATGTAAATTGTCAGAAATTGTCACCAAACGTTTCTCGAAAAATCATCACTTCTGTTTTTATATGTAGATATGTAGGAAACTGTGCATTTTATGATAAAACGGGCAACGGGGCAAGAAAACTTTAACGAAATTAATGGTCATTTTATTACACGTAGAGAAGTGTTTATTCAACTTGTCAAAATTAAATTTACGATAGCGACAGGCGAAATATTGTGCCGCTATAACATCTATCAGTACAATACAATTAATCTTAAACTGAAAGCAATCATTAAATGCTGCTATACAGCAAACACGTTATGAGATTGTGTTAAATGTATAACTTTGATCAATTCAGCACATGAAGTATTTCTGCTTCTTTAAAAAAGTTTCACAAGTATATCGTAGTAATATTCATTTGAAACTATCACGTATTTAATGGTTATTTCAAAGCAAGAAATGTATGTCACATTGTCGTCAAATCGAGAAGTTTGGTGCCGTTTGGACTGGTAGTCTTACTGAGTCTTACACAGAGAGGCTCTACAATGTCCAAATGAATGATCGGATAAAGCAAAAAAAAATATATGTAAAGAAAAATCTGACCTCTCCTAAACTTATAAATACTATCTCAAAATTTCGTAGCACAATTGCAACTTGCTTACACAGAAATTACAATTGACCAGGTCATGATAACTAAACAACGTCACATTTTTCTCGTACATAATGTATTCAGTGGAGAATGCCCAAATTTGAATTATTTGTCTTTCATGCTAAATTCCAATTAGTTCATGACTTTGTGAAACGTGTCGTTCTTCGTACATGTGTGTTTTGTGATTGTAAGTGTCAACTATATTGGCTTAGTTGGAACTAAGAAGGTCGGCTTAGAAAGGTCGAATTAATTGCTTATGTCTTTTCATGTAAATCTGTTTTTTTTTATTCCTCTTTCTATTTTCAATACATTTGTAATAATTAATTTACGTGTTCTAAGTAAGATACGGTTATCGATTTTACTGATTAAAAGAGTTTTATTAATTTATTCTCCATGACGTCCGTGTCAGCTCAAACAAAATTATATCGCTAAAAACAGTTGCTTTGGCAATTCCCAACTCATTTGTTACAAGTACTATAAGCGTGACAACTAACGACTGTGATGTTGTACAGTAAAATCATTATGAGACCACTTTCACCGAAAAATCGGTCGTAATAATGATAATCATTATCAAGTTGGCATACATGGGGGGGTTGGTAGTCAGTCCGAAAAACAAGTGGTCGTTGTAACAAGGTGGTCTCGTAATATTGATGTGGTCGCTGTTTGAGGTATTACTGTATATTTTGTTATTTCCGTTGAAAGAACACTATTAATCAAAACATCCATTACATGGATTGATATGCAAACTTTAGACACTTATTCATATCATTACAAGGCGTTTTATGTACATAATCTTTATATAATAAGTAAAATTTTGTACCATTAATCATCGTATCGTTCCATACTTGAAAGATGACTAGCATCTCCAGTACACCTTTATGAATGAAGGAGACTACTTTATGCCTTATTTGGGAGGCCTAGCGCTCGTGTCCTCATATGATAGTTTTCATAATTTAGCATTCTTTACACTGCCATGAGCTAAAGAAGTCTACAGAAAACCACACAACATGAACTACATGTATTTTATCTCAAAAGTCATATTTTGATACATACATCGTAGCATTACTAACAATGCAATAGTAAAATATTCAGCGGACGTTGTACGTGGTCATTTTGTAACTGTACTTAAATTATAGTTGAAATTATAAGTTAAATTTCAGAAAGAATTGATTCAAAAAGTCGTTGAATAAAACAAAGTAAAATGAATTATTTTGTCATAACGAATTATTAATAATTCAAGGCTTTCAAAATATATTCCAGGAATTTTCACGGGTATCAATTCTACAACAAGTCGAATTAATCCGGTTTATTGTACAAACATGGAAATGCAACATTTCCATATACAGATCGTCATTAATCGAATGTTTGGTGTTTACAGTAAAACCTTGATAATAAGACTACCTTTGTGACCTCAAAATAATTTGTCTTGTGATCAAATCGAAGAAATACTGAAAACCTGTCAGAAAATAATTTTAATATTTATATACTGTATTTACGTATACTTAGTTGCTAATTAGACAGTACAAGGTCGTGTGTATACGACGTGTTTGTGATACAACGTCAACGAACGTTTTCATGTGACATTTAACTCTACAAAAAATTGAAACACAAAACAAAGTGCTTTCTTGACAGAAACCTTGACCAAACTGCCTCAACTTGTCATCATAGTTCCGCTATAAGTCAGTATGAGTAATTCAAAGTAACGTTTAATGTAAAATACTTCCCTTTTTATATGTGACGCCGAAAACGGATGAAACTCACACATTGGTGAAATACAGCAACAGGAGAACTGTAATGTATACAATAAAACCAACACCAATATTTTATGTATTTTTATAATAATATGAAAGTCTGACGTAAAACATCCAGGCTTTACAACATCTAAACAGAAAAAAATGAATTCCATTGAATAGGGGTAAATACGGGACATGCAACGTTCAAAGCCTTCTACTGTACAACACTATACTGCCACTAACAAACTGTCATGGCTCTCACCAACAACCGCAACATACACTATCGGAAATAAAAAGACAAAAACCCAAACACGACGACACTGACAAAAATCTTCACATAGCAACAAAGTCCGCAAACAAATGATCACAGGTCATACCATAAGCAGACAACACACAGAAAACAGCAAGCCCCCAAAAAACACGGACCATAAGTCTATGGAGTGTTTGAGACAATAACAAACTACATGTATTGGGTTCAATTAAAACCTCACTCGTACCCTATGACTGGTAAGATAGTGATGTTACAAAAATATCAGAAATAAATGAATTTGTTGAAAACAAAATAACATACAATTAATGACTAAATCGTGATACGCTATTTTCCACGTCGTAATCACGGAATCACATATTAACCAAACCATGAAAATTCATGGTAACAATGTCAGTTTTGTTATTTAGTCTGAAAATAAACAAATTTCAGGTTGTTGGCTTGGTAGTCAACTGGTGAAGGTCGAATTTATTTTATGTAACTTTTCGGCGGATTTTGACCATTTCTAATGGTCTGTGATATAGTTGTTCAATTAAATCATCTATGTGTATTATAGTCTGAGAAGAGACACCAGATTTATTATAAATTACTTTATACGTCTACCTAACAATTAATTAATAAGTGAATCCTCTCTATGTGATGTTATTATTACTTTCTTGACAATACCTTGTCATGAATAAGTCGTACAATTATTGCTTATAACAATGCTGTTCGTTGAATCATTAACCAAATAATGACATACCAATGACAACATTTTAATCATCGCCTTAATACACATTAATACAACTTGTTTAATATCCAAAAACGTGCATACATTTTTATACACTTTTACTGCAATCGAAAGAACATAAAAACGCAACGGAGCTATATATTTTACATTAAATGTAAAATTATTCAATTCTTTAAAAAAATAGTGGGTGGTTTGACAACTATTTCTGTCACAAACCATAGAGATAATGATATTTCTCATTGGCAATTATATACATGCTGCTTTTTGCCGATATGTCAAGTGTTGAAAGTTGAACTACACCATGTCGTGTTTGCGGATTCTAATGTATTTATTGGTTGGATGATTCTATGGGGATATATTGTTGACATGAAGGGCATGTACATTAGTGGATCATTTTGTTAGTGGTATGACAGTAGCAACATGTGTATTGTCTTTGATCGGCCAATGGAATGTTAGATGTTTTAAGCAATATAATTAGTCCAAAGTCAGGCTATATATTTGTACCGCGAATAAGTTATATAGTTGTCGTACCTTTTTCTAGTCTTGTCGTAGCAATTTGTCACCCAACAAATAAGTAAATTGAAAACAGATATTTGGTAATGCAAAAACCACATTTCAATCACCCTAACAATTCTACAATGCGTCAACTTGATAAAAATTACTAAAATCTTTAAGTTCTTCAACACTCATATCAACAGTCGTATGAAATATATATTCGACAAGAAAACATCACCAAGACACGTCTAATAGATTACAAAGCTATAACTTTGTCAATGTCAAGGACGGCCCGTGATAAATCTGACATTTTGGCTTAATAAAAACGAGAAACACGAACGAAGTGTGATTCTTAATGAAAGCAACGCGACATGAACTGTCATGTCTAGTCATCATAATTCCACTACAAGATATGCTCTGATGTTGTTTCTATGATTAATTATACTACACAATTCTATATTAAACATACTAAACTCCTGACATATGAATAATATATGAAAGGCCAGGTAGTATGGCCTTATGTGTTGGGTGGGATTTGAGTTGGGGATTTAGGGGAGGTAGTATTGTGTTTTGTATGTGTTTTTCCTAGGAATCCATTCATTTGATTGTATATAATTATATATTTATAATATTTATATTAAAATGTAAAATCATAGTGTGTAAAGGATAAAACAGTTTGGCTCATACACTGCAATACTTAAATCAACACATGCTTGAGATCATCAGATACATAGACAAATACATGCGTGAAAAGTGTTGGTCACTCAATGGAAAATATGAATAAGTTTGAGGAGAACAGTACTACTCTATATTAGTAAAGTATCAGCTTGAATAGCACAAAAACCTAGAAGTGACCTGTGTAAGTTTTCAGTACCACGAGTGTCTGCTATCAATCTAGGATTGAATCCCTTTAAGTGGAAACGATAATAAAAAAACTAATTAAATGAGAAATAAAACACAGATATTAGACAAGTAAAGACAGCCGGCTATTTTACTTGTCAACAATGTCTACGCTATTGACACTGTTGAAAAGGAAAATGAAAAAAAGAAAGAAAATAAAAATTCGCTCTTGTGGTATTGTTAATATTTTGTTAAAGAAATTAAAGACGTTGCCGTAAAGGTAAAAAAACATAATTTTGCCTCAGTTTGTGGAACAACATTTTGCATATATACACATCAAACGGAGTGGTTTTATCTCAGATGATGTGCGATTATTATAAATTTAGATAAGGAAACATATTGAAACGAAGCCTTCCATATACATGTGCGTTGATGTAGTATTGTATTACCAGTCAGAAATTGTAGTTAAACTGAAAAAAATACTTTGATACGATATTACTTACTACGAAGCAATGTATTCGTTACAGTAAGGTATTATATACCTAGTGGGCAAACATCTAAAGCTTTGTGAAGGTTTTCTTTTCGTAGCAACTCTATTCAGGTGTATGTATTTAATTAACAAAATTGTAGTAGAAATTAACTTTGACACTATTTCTTGTCACAAACCACTCACACACATGCCAAACCTAACAATACACGACATATGCATTGCATAATCCTTTTTGACATGACGGAAACGTCGGTCAGTTCACATTACCAACATTCTAAGAAACAATGTTAGTTTTGTTGCTTGAGGTTTGTGCAAATTAATCAAAATAACAATTGCCTGCAAAAAGTGTTTTGTAACAAGTCAGGTTCTTGTCACCATTCATAGTCGTTGCAACAGAATGTCTATCGTTTACATTATTTGTTCTCCCGATTATAAATATATTTTCCCATTACTCTTAATCCAGTACATAATGCATTTCGAGTGATCTAGAATTCCTGTCGTACTATTACCGTCTGCCTTATATAACATCTCTTCTTTACCCTCAAATCACGTGTTTTGTTCATAATTATTTATGTAAGATCCCTTGATATCGGTTACATTTTCTGCGTAAAATATTTGGCTTTGTGGCATATAAATAACTTTGAATCTCTCAGGTTAATAATGTTAAGGAAAAAGCATTGAACAAAATGCACTTGAGCATCTGACTAAGAGTTGATATCAAGGTACTAAAATTAAACTTGTATCGAAATGCTAAAACAACTTACAAAGTAATGATCATTTAATGTAACGTGCGGAAATATAACCGGGACACGCAATCAATTACATTTCTAATGACAACGTAGGAGATACATTTAACAATTTAGATGATTTGCTAATGTTCAAACTCCTGTTCTACATGAATTTCTAAAACTTCTAAAGCGAAAAGTACATTCCTGTATAAAGCAAGCTCTACTTGAGAGATCGAATTTATATATTACAGATTTAAACATGGTTGCTGTACAACGTTGGTAGCTAAACAAGGACCAATAAAATAAATTCATCCCTTTATCTGGTTGAATTAAGGTGCAAGAAATCCGTATTTACTTTCTATAAATTAGACCTCAAAACCTAGCATGCATTACAGATCCTTATAATAATAAAGAAATTCAATTTTGTACTCTGTCGCATAAGAATGAAATATTGAACAAACGAATGTTTCCTTGGCAACACGATTTAATTAAAATAGTTCTGATGTGTTTTTAAGACTTTTTATGACGATGATTATACAAATTTGAATTTTAAATTAAGTGTTATATCAATACAACATTTTGATGAAATTGTGTTTCTTTTAACGAAATATTAGAAGCAAAAGTGTCCGTCAATCTAATGTGTACTTGTGTCGTGTAATATTATATTATGGCTAAACAACAATGATTTATTCATTCATGATTCAAATTTTGCCGTGAAAACAGTGTTGTCATCGTAATTGTGCACGACTTATCTAACTGCCATAATTGCGTTCTTCTAAACTTCTTCCACCATGAACAACTGGTAAGGTTCTTAAATAACTCTAAACCTCAAACATTAATCTTTCAGTCATTTATTTCTACAACAAGATAACTACATCGAGATATGACAGGATCGTGGACATATATCAACGTCAAGAATCGTCATTAATTACATTATCAGTACAACAAAAGATAAACAAAAAGTCATCACAATACATCAGCGAGTTAGCATTAACATGATTAAAACAGGGTTGTAATTAAGTCGTCAAAAATGAATCCTTATTCTTGTCTTCTTGACCACTTGTTCACAACTTTCCCCGTGAGACTCTTCCGATGCGTGTAAGATTTCAGCGTTTCCAGGAAGAATTATTTTATTTTGTTCCTGTTATTTTTCTTTTCAATTAATTGTAACCATTTTACCGAGGTCTTTATGAAATTTTATACCTAACATAAAATGATACAAAACACGCGTTTCGTTACAGCTGATACACTTTCTTTACATATTTAAACTTTTTACAATGTTTCAAATTATTTCCAAATTTGAACAAAACATTCGAACGCTTTTTCAAAATCAATGGGGAGTAGTAGTTAAGGAATGTTTTTATGTGATTCATGATATAGTAAAAAATGCCTTGTATTTCCACTACAATTCCATTTATCAAATAAAACCTGTCTGAAATAAACGTACTGTCATCTATTTTTTTATTCATTCTGTTTGCTAAGCAACCAGAGCTTATCTCTTAGACGCAGTATAGAAGAGTTACTTGTCGACATTTTTGCAACTAGTGTCTTGGCTTATTACCTCTTGGAATGTTTGTTATGATTCCTCGAGTTTGTTGTGATAATGATCTAGATATGATGTAAGAATGATTTAAAGTGTCCAATAAGTTTTCAGAGTACTTTTTAAATTCTTCGTAAAATCCTGCTGTACCTAGACTTATATTATCTGTCATATTTTCGAATAAATCAGATCTTCGATACGATTTATTCGACTTCCATTTCAGATAATTTAGAGAGCTTATTGTCCTTTATGAAGTTGTTAAAACTTTCAGAATAACATTTAATAGTGTTTCTTCAATGTGATTTAATACAATAGGACACAATTAAATCTCACTGTTTTTTTTTCCATAAGCCAAACCCTATCAATTAGATTGAAAATTGTTGCGTATATTTTCGAAATTGTAAAATTGTTTGCTAGGTTTTTTGTCATGTATGATCCATTAGACAATCGATCATATCATATATCATTTTTAATTTTATATTTTATGAGGCTTGGTTCATCCTTTGATTGTTCAAGTTCTTAAATTTTATCACCAAACGGGGATTTCCGTTTCTTTCTATCCGTTCTTTGATGATATTTTCTCTTGCATTTGTTTATTTTTTATATGAACTATGTTGGTATACTAAATAGACTATTTTTATAATTTCCATTAATAAAGCGTCTGAGAATGACTGATTATAAATTGCAAATCTAAAGGAGCTATTTCCACTGGAAGTTAGCATTGCACCAAGGGTCATTTAACGGTGGAGAAATACCTAAAGTACAAATGTACATTTTGAGTCAATCTTTCTCACAATTGGCTTCGTTAGAACATAGTGTAAAGTCTACGTAATGTCGAGAGTTGAAATTAAATTGAAGCCAGTTTTAAAAATTTAACAAGAAAACGTATCTTAATATAGATTGATACTAACGAGGCAAAATAGCCATATTTGTAAATTACATGAAATACACGAGAAACGTTTATCAATCATTGTGAACGATGATAGATGATAGACATGTCAAGAAGAACATTACAAAATTACATGGTTTGTTAATGCTCGAATAGTTCCTGTTCCAAAAAGCGATTAACCTTAATGAGGGTCCGAAAACATGCAATGATTTATGCTGAATGTGGCTTAATTATAGTTTGAAAATGCAGTTGAAACCTGTTTTAATGACTTTGGCTTCATTTTCGTATCGTGACAAATAGTAATTATTGTGTAATCTATTATATTGACCTATATTCTACATATTTGCCCAAATCGCTCGGTTTTCCAGATATGACTACGTTTGGTCTTGTAAGTTATGTAGTTTGACTATTCGGTGTGTTTGTGTAACTCAATGGGCCCCTACAGCTTGAAGAATGAATATCAAGTACATGTATATCGTTTGCTTCAGACTGCAACTGCGAAGTCTTGGAAAGTAATTCCGGAATTTTGGTTTCATGATTTACGTAGAAAGTGGAAATGTAGAACACTGGAATTTTGTGTATCTAGAGGTTTTATACTCATAATGTCTAAAATTAGTATCTCAAAAAGGAACCTTTATAATTTCTATAGGATTCAATGATAGGAAATGATATACCATGAGAATTTTAAAAAACAATGACAATCCTTTGAGTTATTGTCAATTTAAATTTGCCATGGAGTGTACAGGAGTTGCCAATTATTTTAGCATTGAAAATGAAGTTCCATTTCAATGAAAACTCACGGTAAAAAGATTCAAAAAACACAGTTCAAATCTAATTTATAAAGAAAAATATAGGCCACCGAGCGATATCATCATAAATAAATATTTTTTTCTTTTATTTGACAAAACTTTAAAAAATGCTTTGTAAAATAAACTGAAGTATCTCGGTAACTTATCAAACAAATTACGATACGTCGGCAATGCTATTTTTTAGTATTACCACTTTTGAGTAACATTGGACAGCTTCGTAAAATAAGTACAATAGTACGGAAATAATGCATTAACTAGAACAACCACATGACAGTATCTGGATTTTAATTTTGCAGTCACCTCATGTCTTCTAGAAAATGACTGAGCAACATTTGAAGCGACTTGCATAAAACTAGATGAATAATGAAATGAAGTATGAGAAGATCACGGTGGCTGATAATTAATACATGCTTCATTGATGTACAGACATATACTCATATTGTTACTACCAGATGTTTTTTTATGTTCTATATTCTCTTATATCCCTTCCCGTAAGTCAGAATACAACAACAACAACATACAAAACCTATGTTTATCAGGTTTTTTTTTGGTAAAATAATCCTTAGCTTTGGTTCATTTGTTCCCATTTTATAAGCCCCACCCTAATTTTCATGCGTAAATTACTCTCATCTGATTTAGTAAATGACTTTCATGTTTGTTTTGCTCCAATCAGTTTTATGTTCACTATTACATGTATATTTGTTGTTTTTAACTGGAATATAAACCGTCTGTTACACATTGATATTGTTTAAAGTGGCAATATAATTTCAGGGATTGTGAGTGGTTTTTTGTTTCATTCAAAGCTTTGGTATTTCAAAAGCAATAATGGCAAGTACGCTGTCCAATTAATTTGATGTCGTAAATATAAGCACATCGTCACACATAGCCTAATTTATTCTGCGCTTTTGTATTTTAATTTGTACACGAAATAGGTAAGAACAATGTGTACAAAATGGTTCATGTAACACTGTGCCACATACATAAATCGACGATTTAAAACAATAGCGCTGTATTCATCGTGATCGTAAAACTACAATTGAGATGCAAAAAGATGTCAAAATTAATTTTATAACTCCAGAATGATTTATTTCAAATGAAGCAATGACATGCATGCCATTTGCACAATCATAAAAGCATATAAGCTCTGCATAAGGGCCGTTTTATCTCAAGAACATTTAACAACAACTTTTAGTGCTTCAAAACAGGCATTACATAGCATAGGAATTATCAAATAGCAATTAGCTCATCAAATATAACACAAAATATGTCACTACATAGACATAGAAGCAATAAAATATTCTTAAAACTTATGTAATTAGGTACAAATACTACATTTTTTCCATAACAACTTCATGCGCATAATTCTGCAATATGTGACATAAAGAGTAAATATCACATTAATTATTTAATTAAAATAATGGAATTTGATGGCCTGGCTTCGAATATCTAAACAGCAACATGAACATAAAATATGTTCATCAAACAAGTTATTATGACAGGTACAACCTGCTTCCGTAAGAAAAGGTTATTCCTCATTTGAACAAAACAAATAAATTTCAAAATTAATTACCAATATTCAACTGATTGGTGAAATTCATTCATGACTTCCATGTGCTTTTTGGCAGGCTTTTCTCTGTTGTCTAATACATGGATACACATAAAACTGCATTTGTTTTATACTACAGCTGGTTT
The DNA here is from genome assembly GCA_008271625.1 of Lutraria rhynchaena. Taxonomy (NCBI): domain Eukaryota; kingdom Metazoa; phylum Mollusca; class Bivalvia; order Venerida; family Mactridae; genus Lutraria; species Lutraria rhynchaena. The sequence goes on from VIBL01000114.1 coordinate 554,403, forward strand.
ATCTCGAATAATTCTTCAGAACAGAAAGTTCCTCGAGATGGCGATCTTTTATTACAGTCTGTCACAACGGCTTCAGAACTCATTACAGAAAACCATTTTCAATCCTCTGAACTGTAACTGAATGGCAATTAGTTGATCATGCCATCATGGAATTAATCAATACATGTATATTTTTGTATGAGCATGTTCCTGATGAAGAAAATAAAAGTTACTGTATTATGGTTTGTATTACATCATTAAATACAATTCCCAATGGTTGGCAGGTAAATTGATTCATCTCAGCTATGAACATGTATTTAGATCTACTTAAATTATCGTAACTAAACAATACATCACGCCATGTAGGTAGGGTTTTCATTTTCCTCGCTAATTATTTACCACGTATAATAACAAGTTCTGAATTGTTCAATGAACGCTTCTTTGTGTCATTAGATTTCATCCAGAATAACAAAAACATCACACAGTTTATTCACAAGCTGTAGTCGTGAAATGGAAATACAAGAAGTTCGTATTGTATAATATCAAGTGAGTATTTTGTTTATCTTTTCTCTGATGAATTTCACACTGGTCTTTTGCAGCATTCTAGTAACACTCAGCAGTCTATTGTCTGAACCAGTGGTCTGTGGTTACCAACTGGTTCTGACCAGTTTCCCTTCTCTTTAAGTGTGGAGCGTTTAGTTGATTCGGCATTTGCGATTATTACATCATAGTCAATTTCACAGATATTTGTGTCTGATAAATTTCACCAAATAATTTAAATACTATCGAATAAAAGTTATTCGAGATACTGAAACAAGCGTATACATGTCGAGTTATCTCCCTTTCAGTTTGAATGACTACAATACTAACACCAAGTCAATATTACCACCACTCATTTCGTGCCGCTTTTTTAGTTCTTTTATATTTCAACTTGACATTAAGATCTCAACATCAAGGTCATTTCCACTTTTTCAAAATATTGCGCCAGTATCAAACAAGCAAGTAAAAAATAAACACCGTGCTCTTGTGTGATTAACTGTGGTATGGAGCAAGTTTAGTCGTCAATAGACTTTGCTGTCCCAGAATGGGTTTACATAACATAATATTGGGCATACATTAAGAATGTCTCTAAAAAGTCTGACCTGATATTAAGATGAATTATTGCAGTAATCTATTGCAAGTACTTACTGCGATTTTTATCAATCGGATCTTAAGGTCTCTCTACCAGGAAAAGTATGGGTGAGGTGATACAAACTTGTACCTACATCGAACCAATTATATGTTCAGTGCATTCTCTTTAGAGTAGCCCTCTCTTGAGAAATAACCTCCCTTCAACAACAGCATGATTTTCCCACTGTACGATTTAACTGTTAATTTAAACTCTCTAGAATAACAACACGTTTCGACAACAACATAATTTTGCTTCTCCCAAAGGGTGTTGCTTTGGAGAGATTGCGCTGAAGTTGTTTTTCAAGTAAGCTTATATTAAATAAATATATAATTATATTCGTCCTTCGTTCGCATACATACATGCTTGTTTGTAAGCACGGTTGGTTAGCTCAATAAGAAAAGCATTAGGTCTACGGCCCTTGATTTCGTGAGTTCAATCCGTTACAGCACTTTCCCTGAGACAATTTGGTTGAATGTATTTCGTCCATCTGTCCTTCACCGCTGATCACCCGTATGAAGAAGTTAACTGTTACTTTTTTTGTTTTTATGTGACTTTTTGTCACTGGAGTTTTACGTCGTTTTTCAACAATTTTTCAATTATATACGGCGACCGTTTCACATAACCAGTTTTCCTGGACTGTACACTAACCAGTACTAACTTACCCTTCCACAAGGAGCCGGCAACTTCTCCACATATGGAGGAAAATCGACATTTTTGTCAAATTTTCATAGAAGGATATGACCTGCCGCGACCGGAGTTCGAATCCAGATCTCCGGGTTACAAGTCTAGCGCACCAACCACTGGACCGCTAACACGGCCGCGGCGGAGAACATGGTGCTGTTTTTACATCATCCAGAAAAATGATTAACTTGAACGATTAACGTAATTATCTGAGGTACTGTTGATAACTGGAGTACCCCCCCCAAAAAATAATGATATAATTATCTATTATCTCAGCTGGCCTGTAGTGTGCTATAGAATGAACTGAGCATTTCACATCAAATATTTAGCACCATTATGACAAACACATGTGAATGACCTTATTTTGTCACATGCTTTTCGCAGCAAGCCATCGTTTCTAAGATTATTATAACCTGGGACCAATATGTGTAATTTGGCTGTAGGTGTAATGTTTCATTACCTGCGAAAACAGTTGTAAACAAAAGTACATCAGTCATCCAATCAAAATGGATTAAATATTATCGTGACCAATCAAACCAATCATGCCTGATGGCATTTTCCATAGTAGACTATGAAAGGATGGCAATGATTGGATATTTAAGTTGAATGACGCGTATAGTCCATTGACAGTGACCTGACATTAATGAAAATTCATACAATGCCACAAGTTACCATCATTAAAACACAGAGCGAACTACCCTGTCACGTGAGTCCCAAAGCGAAGTGCGATTTGTCAAGAGCAATTTGACGAAGTAAACGAGCGCCTGTTCGATATGTATTTGTCTAATACAACCTTCAGTGTTATCGTAAAACAAATATTTGCAGATTACAATAAATGAATAGACGTCAATGATTTTATTTCGCAAACAGATCACTATAGCATTGATAAGGGCTATTAGTTGATACTACATAATATAGTTTTATGTCACCTAAACAATAACAAACATAAATACACGTTATTGAAATGAAGAGAATTCAAATGAAAGGGCGCTAGGTCGCGCTATGATATTGTTCTGAAGTTTACTGTTACGTTCACAAATAATGAAAGGGGAGTGGTTAATTATATTGTGCATTAATATAAATTCGCAATGTAATACATTGCGAATTTATATTAATGCACAATGTATTACATAAGGCCCCTGAATATGAAATAGGTCATTGCTAAAAATAGATCATTACTCACTTAATAGACACATTTGTTTGGTTGAAACGTTAGACAAGCACCTGTTTGCATTGTCAAAATAAATGACGTGACTAATCAGCTAAGAACATTACCAAAACATTAACAAAACTTCACTTATTTGTGGCCTGTATGGTTAAATGTAAAAATTCGCTTCTTTTGAAAATACCTGCAGGTCGACGACCTGAGCTAAAATGTTGCCCTGGTCAATTTCCGCCATTACAAAATAATATCGGGATTTATTCATCATAAGGAGAAAGTCAATGTTACGCCTGATATAAGCTTTGTTCAGAATTAAAAGAATCAACGAGCAAGCATGTGTAACTGTAAGGAGTCATGATTGAAAAGTCAGGTTTTCTACGCAGTACAGGTAAAAGAGTAACGGTAATCAAGACAGATAGTGTTCAATACGATAATTCGGCAGGATGCTGAATAGAAAAATGCATTTATTTTGCCAGGTTATTTTAATTTATGTCAAAGGTACAATGTATATGCTATCTGAATTATTAGTACTTTAAAGACATATCCCTCATTTTGCACATACGAGAAGTCAACTAATGTTCAATGTTGTATGTCGAAATGGAGAGCATATTCAGCAGCCGTTTATACATGGAGGAATAAAATCTCTATCCAGAGTTGTCGTTCGTTATCTCTCCCATACATCTCTGTCAACGTCTCGGCGTTTTACAAGATTCTTGAAAAACAAGAAATAAAGCCACAAATTGTACAATTAAGCGAAACAATTTATTTTTCACAATACTTTAGAGACAAAAGATGATGTTACCTGAAAATCAGAGAAATTATTTTATTTATCTAGTGCACTGTTTCTCGACCGAGAGTATTTGTTTACTTTTGGTAATTAGGTCATATAGTTACGCCGCTTAAATGGAAATGAAACGCAGAAATCGAAAGCAATTGTGTAAAATTATGACAACAAATGTACATTTAGAGAAACCAAAGTGTGATTATGTGTATCAGATGTAAAGTAGAGGAGACACGGACACGTGTTTTTGAAATACTTTCCAGACGTTGACAGAGATGTATGTGATGGATAACGAACGACAACTCTGGATTGAGGTTGGGAGGGATACGAACGGCTTACTCGTCATGTGATCTGTATCGGCCAATCAAGATCGTGCTTATATTTCAGAGACTCGTATGTATAAATCATTATTTGTTACAGTGGTCGTAGATTATCCTTTATCTAGCAATACTCTTTAAATGTGTCGATTGAACATACAAATACACAATTAATACGTTTTCCTTCTATACGATGTGTCAAAGTTCGTGTGGGAATATCAATAAAGCCCATATGTTAACTCTTGTTAAAACCTATTAACAGACGTTTTTTACGTCTTTGTCAACATGTTCAAGTGTTTTGGGGTTTCTTTTGTTTATGAAATAAGCCAACTAAATGAGCAAATTGCAGTGTTGCTAGATACAACGTTTATGCTGTTTAGTTTGGATATATAATTACGATGCAGTCTAACAATTAATGCAATCACTATTTTTGTAGAGTGCATATTTTCACAGTTAACGAACTTTGTTCAAACAATTATTTTTCGTAATCATTATTTGTAACTTAACGACGAAATAAAATCAGAACGTCTGTCATATGAATGAAGTCATATGAAAACATACGTTCAATGTAATAATTAAGTAATCATTAGTGCGTTATAAAATAATACAAATATAAATTATTATTGAATAAACAAATATGACTCCACTGTAAGCTTCTAGACAGCATTTTAGTCGCCAATTAAATTACTGTCGTATTGTATCAGTTGTTAACTTGCTATCACATTTTCAGATACAAAAAATACACGCATGCGTAGAGCAAATATTACTAAAATTGATTGCCATCTGGAAATGCAACTTTTTGCAAATGACGGCACGTTGTACATACAAGAGTAGTACTAAAAATATTGAAAACACTACTTCTGCAATTTTGTCTAGGTAAGGTCAAATGTTGTTCCAGACAAAATACACGTCACAAAATAATAGGTTTAAACTAGCACATCTTTCTTCGTTTTTCCCAGTTTTAGTCCTTATATGTTCTCATCACCATCAGATATCTACGATGTATTGATCAACCCTTCGTACGTTTGTTCAACTCCCGAAACCCCGTCGCTGGTTATTTCTACCACATTTCAGGTGAGTGGGATCTACATTTGTTCGTCAGAAAGACTTTGTCCAATAAGCTAACCACTTTGATGCGTTAAAACTTACATATATAACAAATCGAATATATGAAGCACCCATTGTGATAAGTTCCATATTTAGAATACGGCTATCATTTATGCAACAGATTAACAGCTAAATTCGAAAGACTAATGCATAATTTACATACACGGAGCCCGTTTTATTGGCAAAATTATCTAACTTTAAATAGCAATGTTTAACATAAAAACATTGTCACAACCGGTATGTAAAAAGGATATGATTTATTTCATCGATAGGAATTGAGGTTTTATTGCTAATTGTTAAAAGTTTATGATTTAACTGGCATGCAACTGGCTATTATTTAACATTTAAAACTGCTCTGCTAGGTAAGATGGATAAGATGACACAAGACCCTGGCCGTTAAAAAGCGTATTATCAATGTTACGAGAGGCTTATTCACTTCATGCCCGTGTAGTCAATAGTACAGCAGACATCATGTGAATTAGAAATTTACGACCTATTCGACCATATGGAGAAAAGGTTAAATGAAAAAAATAAAACAAAACAAAAAATAAACAAAAATCAGATAAAAATCCTTAAAAGCAAAATACAGGGTAATTTACAACAGAACACGGTTATAGTGAATTCCTGGGAACAAAACATTATAGTTCATTATTTCATTACACCCATTACATTGAAATAAAGAAGGCCCTGATAGCCAATTCAACGTAATTTCATCACAATATCCGATTTTTACAATGTATGAATTCGCCAAAACAAAATCGTGTTCTACTGTACTAAAAGTTTATTTTTCATTTTTTTTTGATGCACAGTTTAATGAATAAAATGAAAATATACGATAATATTAGAGTTCTTGTTTTGACATAGACGCTTGATATATTATTTATATTAAGAAATTTGTGAACTCAATTCATTTGGTGAAAATTATGACGATGTAAAATACGGGCATATTAAGGCTACAGATGCTGCGTCTCTTCACTACAACGCTTTTTGGCAAATTCATTACAGAAACGAAATGTCATATAAACAAATTCAGAATAACATTATTTTCATATTCATAAAATACCAACAAAACTAGCATTCATGAACGACACAGCACCCTTATTTCACGTCTGTTTACAATCGTTTTCTCCATATGAATAACGTTGGAGAATGAATCGCCTTAGACGCAATATCTTCAACCAAATGTGAACGAGGTAATAAAGAAAGTTGAACAATCACACAATTGGAATTTAATGTATTCATAAAAAATGAGACGATAAATAAACTTTTAAATAAAACACAATTCATAATACATGTAGATGGAACATTTTAACTAAGCAAAGTTATTCAATCAGAGAATTTAACGCCTTTGTAAACATTCGTTGTCTACTATTTGAAGCAACAGGAAAAATAACTTTCAACTATATGTACTTATCAGACGTTGTCGGAGATGTATGTGACGGATAACGAACGACAGCCCTGGATAGACACTGAGCTTTTACCTTAACTGACAATGGAAATACAAGCCGAACGACCCTAACAAGACCAACATGGAGTGTTTAATGAACACATAATTAAATTTACAGGACAAAACCTAAAGTATCAAACGGTTTGTGATAAACATCGGGCAGAATATACTTTTACGGCAATTTAACGATTCTTCTATTTCCTGTTACTTAAAATGGCTCGCTATAAATTCAAAAGCAACACATCAGCAAACCAGTCCACATCTTATTATGGTACGGACGATAAGCGACCAACGAACTCTCTTTGAAACTCAATACAACAAAATGTACACGACAGTTAGCAAACCTAACGATTTGATGATTTGTTGAGAGAAAACCAACCTGATTTAATAACTTTGATATTTAAAACATAAGTGACTGCTGTAGTCAATATGTTACACCCATGAAAACGGTCAGATAATTTATTAAAAATGTAAATCAAAAATTGATGAAAGGCAATGGTGTAAAATAAGGCTACATTCCAGATCTAGAAACTGTTGTGACTTCGGTCGCTGGGGTAACCCTTCTCCGACACAATAGCTTCTTCACTTCGTTTCTAAACCTCGAACCACTCAGGAAGTACAAAAGAAAGTTAACTGAATGGTTCACATACATCAATAAATTTGCCATAGTGTTCCAAAAAAACATCAATGCCAATTTTTCATCTGAAGCACCCTCCGACCAGTACGGTTCACCAATAGGGTAAACGACAACTGGTGTTATACACACGATAAACAGCACGCTAACTAACAAAAGGGACGTTGTAAGACTAGACATTTTATGGTCACTATTTGGCCTCCCAGTAGCGGGCGCAACAACGGCTCGGCTTCGTCGATTACTCTGCAGTACCTTGAAAATAATTAAACTGTTTCCAATGATGAGTACACACATTGGTATAAGATAAAACACACAAAGGTCAATCCATGTCCACGTGTAAATAGCAAATGTATAATAAGCACTTGTAGTGGGTACACATTTTTCGATGACGGTTACATTTTCGTTGCTTGTTTCTACATTGGCGTAACCAAACAGATAATGAGCGTCTAGACACATCAGAACACCTAGTGTAACTACAACGGCAATGCTAGCACCTTTCACATTATAGCGTAAGTGGCGTTTATGTGGCATCAACGTACTGAGAGCACGCTCCACTGTCACACATATTAGCATCCACGATGAAAATTGTGTTGATACATAAACAATAAACCAGTGGAACTTACAACCGGATTCTTCGAGGTCTGTTCGAATATCAAAGTGAAATGTGTATTTAATCCATTGCCTCAACAAACCTGTTATAAGTGCCATGAAATCTGACACTGCCAGTGCTGAAAGGAATACTGACATGGCCGTGTTTCGCAACTGTTTCCTTGTCAATGTAAGAAAGGTTAGCACATTTCCTGCCATTCCAAATGCCATGAGAAATGGTGGGATAATTTTCCAGAGCAGCAACCCCGCTTTGTACGTTCCATAATCTTCCATTGCCATTGTTGACTGAATATGTCAATCGGTCAAACTTATTTATGATGTTATTAACTGCGACGTTTCCAATACTTCGCACAACACAAGTTCAGTAATCAAGGAGATGTACATTTTGATCCCTACCTTTAATAACATTAAAAAACACGGCAACATGAAAGAAGGGTCGATATTTTTTAATTAAATAACCAAACATATTATGTTTATCGTTGGCCTGTCTCAGTAAAATGCTTCAAAAAAATAAGTGTTCATGTTATTCAAGGCACCATTTTAATCCGCTCACCAGGAAGTACAAAATGATCTAATTTCATCGAACAATGTCAATATTGTTTTAGAACTTTTAAATCCTTTTAACGTCTCAATGAAGAAAACTTCTTCGGATATTTTCGTTTTTTATCAAATGAGAAATTAACTAATCGCATATTAATCTTTGAACACAAAATGTTACACCTTTCTCCTATTTATACCCAATGTAGATTTCCTAACGTTCTGGTAATGTACTAAGCATACATAATAATTCATCCCAACCATTAACCATTTGCTTCTTTGCAGCTACATCCTTACACAAATTTTATTTTTTACTAAAAAAAATTTAGTTACTCAAATTAGTCGCATTGTCACACCAATCCGGCAGATCCACATACTTTAATGCCAAAAATTGGAAGCAGTACTGTGTGCTTCGGTGGAGCTTGTCAAACGCTAAACCTGTCACTGTAAAAGCAGTCATTGTGTCTGAATCTATATCTCATTGCACTCAGAGTCAACAAATATGATAAGAAAGACCTGCCTTCATCGGAAAGTAGATTTTAAATTGACTTAAAGTAAACATCCCTACGGCAGTTTCGTATCATTAGGAAACCAGCTTGCAAAGACTGATGTCTATCAACCAATATAGATTATTGTTACATGATCACATTACTGAGAGCTTGTATTTATATACGTTCACCTTTATTGTGTCACTTAATAGCTGTCTATTGATTGGTCGCATAATAATAAATACATTTTCTCTTTCTGAGATACAGGTATTTAATGGAGATAAGTGAACTTTCAAGCAGTATCCTGTGACATTCTGTGCTGGTATCAATATTTTGATTATTCATTCAACTGTTGAATTTTCCATTCAAGATTTTAAAAGCATTTACGATTCCGTGTTTTCTGTGTTTTTTTCTCTTTATACCCAGTTTAGGGTCACTGTTTTAGAATTAGTCTTATAATCTGTTCGAATCATTTTTTTAAAATGAACTGTTAGCTCTTCCTATTTCAGTTCAACATATGTACTTACTGTTCCTACTACGAGTATCGCTTATCAATATGCTAATTATATGGGTTTAATATCCACAAAGTAATCGTAGACGAGATGTAGAATGTCTCAACTTGATGCTGGTAGTTATTTGGTCAGTGCAATGATAATATCAAGTTATCCAGTGATCTCCATATTGTAGTCGTGTGGTCATGTTCATTGACCTGTACGTCACCAACAACGTTCACAATTAAATACAATTATTGGTCATAAGGTTTGGTGCCTGACAGATGTCGGGAAAGATGAAAGCTAATTGCAAGGGAGTACTTCTAAAGTCACTTCTTACAGCGATGCCCAAGTTATGAATGTTTCATTTTCCAGCATCATTTTTTCACTTCGAAGCACAATTTGTTTTCAATAATGCAAAGGAATAATGTACATTATAGCATAACGCATATCACGCTGACAATAGTAAACGTGTCACAATTGCAATATCGGTAAACATGCTCGTCATCACAGGAAGTTTACTCGAATGTAGAATGTGTGGTTCTTATTTCTTCTGTTTCTTCTATTGCATTGTTGTCGTTGGAAATTCCCTTTTTTATACAGAATGGGTTAACATATAATTGCACGAGTACTTGGTCCTACACATCTAGTCAAATGAATAAACATGTCACATGTTTAAAAACACAATTTTCTAACATTCCTGATTAACACAATGTCTTAGAACTGAATAGTTGCGGTAATGACAATGTATTAAATTTTCTTTTTCAACACCTTCCTTGAATAGTAAAGAAATTCCATTTATCTAGGAGATATCACATGGAAAGACCACTCATAAATCAAAGCCTTTCCAAACTGATAAGTAAACCGTTCAAATCAAATATTAACGTTTCCTATTTAATTTATCTAATAAGGAGCCGTGTACTGGATCACATAATTGAACAGTACTGCAATCAGGCGAAAACCAAGTGGTGGCTTTACAGAGCAAATACTATATAACCATAAATGAAGGTCGTTAATTCAGAGACATGTACTAAGTGGCTGTAATTTACGGTGTTTTACTGCAGCAAAATGTAGACACAGACTAGTGTACTTGACCCGAACTCCGGTCAGTTGTGTTGAATTTTTTATTAGCTCCTTTCAAGATTCTTAAAGCAATTTTATTGTCCTTTCTGGGATTATCACGTGCTATGTCTTGATTTACAAAATGTTGTGAATAAAATTCTATATGCGCAGAGTTTCCGTTGTGTTTGTTTGTTATTATTGTAAGTCTGCGTCATCTGTCAGATTTTCTTTTTTGTCTCTCGAGAATAAGGGTCAGCAGAAACAAAAATGAATTTTTCTAAATTTCCAGGTCTAGATGAAAAAACGGCAACAAAGGGCATTTTTATTTTTTTTTTTACCAATGCTTTAGACATACATGCCTTGCGAATGTGTGATATATGTCTATAATCTGCGAACTTGTAAAATTGTAGCCAATATACAATAAACGCATATAACATTGATTGACTAATGTAATGTACGCTAAGCTGGTATAATAATTAAGTTGATAATGAATATCAATAATCCATTTCTCCAGTTTGTATTCTGAATCTTTACACATAACACAATCGCAAAAAAATACATAAAAAATACACTAAGAATGTTTTAATTCCTATTTTAAAAAAAAACGGCATTAACCGACGCAGTGGACCGACAAAAAAGATAAAGTATCCCGTCCCATAGAATACTGTTTACTACAAACAGAATATCTCCTAAAACCGTGACATTTTGTTCTATTCAGTAGATGGCATGGATTAAAACATACGTTATGGTGCCCAGTTTTCAAAGAACTGTTGCCAGGGTCGATATCGTTGTTCTACATAATCATATTGTTGAAGAAGGTCGGATAAAATTTATATACATACCACTTAAGGCTTTGGCTATAATGTTCAAAGTCGATTATTTTCCATAAACTTATCATAAATCAAAAGCAAGTCATTGTTGTACAGGCTCTAACTGTAACAACAAATCTTTGATGTTTTTCCTCAATTTACACTGTACGAAAGATGAATAGAATTTTGTTGGTTACAGAGAAAATTAAATTGTGATCTGTCCAAATTGAAAAAAGTCTCTAAATGTTAATCAAGTATGGCAGATTTTTGGGGAAAACAATAATTGGTACGATTTTAATTAATATTGCCATCATAACATGAAATGAATTCTAACTAGTGATTAAGTAGACGTTTTATATTATTCTGGATTACATATTCACAGATTTTCTATCAATATATTGTTATTGTTTTTTAAAAGTTCGCTCGTCAATCGTATATTTACTAGTGTGCCTGTGTAGAAACTAAATATATCTATCCGGGTCAGGTGAGGATATAACAAGTTCAGACTACGCACGCAGAAAATCACAAACAGGTAAAAATGCCTGACTCATGATGTTAGTTCTTAATCTTTAGACCTTTTTGGTAATACTGTCCAGAACACACAAAAATGATGAAAAGGTTGGGTAACTACATTGGGGATAATATAAAAGAGGTGCGCTCGCCGCCCAGAGCAGAGAGAGAGAGTTGGCAGTCCAGAGTTACAGTCGGTAGTCGACGCTTCTATAAAACTATGTCGGCTATTTATTAAGTGTTAACTTTTCATAATATCTTCGCCTGGACTTACGATCGGTGATAGATATATTTCGTTTAATTTAAATTTAGTCTAATTTATTTGGTAACCTTGTTTACGCTTTGTTTTATGGGACAATTAAATATCTGTAATATGGACAAGTGGAGTTGTTTTTGTATAATCGCTTATGTCTTCCCCGCGGAACTGGAGCGTGTTGGATCGTAGAACAATAAACTAGGCATGTGTACGGTCGGTAAAATCCCAACACCCCAATTGGGAAAACCGAACTACGTACACTAGTCAAAACGTTATCATTGGGTGACAATTGGCTTTTAATAAGTACGCATAAGTACGCAATAATATTATATGTTGTTGTTTGCCGCGAAAGAACCAACTTTTGCATATTTCATATTTTGTTTAGGTTGTCTTAATCGCCGTTTTAATAGAAATTCATCTGATCAAAACCATAGCATGCTTTTGAGATACATAATTTTCGACTGAACGTTCTAAGAGGAGAGTTTGTATAACAAGTCATATTACAAATATCGCGCACTTCAGACATTGAAACATAGTAATATTATTATTCACTTCATTCAAAGTGCGCATTCTTCGCTGTTTTTTCTAGCTGCTTTTAAGAACAGTTATCTGCTTTGGAGTCGGGACACATATCGAAAGAGCATACAGTCCGCCAAAGCTTGCCAAGTTATCTGAGTTGTTTTAAACTGGTCAAAGTGGAAATCAAGGATGCCAGTATTTTTATTGCTCATAACACGTTCGCTTCATTCGACCTTCCAAATTAATCACTGCAACGATGATTATCTACGGGAGAGCGGAATAAATACGCTCTAAACATTGATTTTGGCGAGTTTAATCACTGTACTGTGGGGTCCACAAAGCACTAGCTAATATTTCATTATTTGATTTGATTAACGTTCAGTTTTACACGGCCCATATTATACATGTAGGTTATTTCCAACAAAATTGATGATGCGCACTGTTTATCTAAAGATCTGTCGTGCAGTACGGAACGTACTTCTTATGTGATACTGAAACATGCATAGTAACACACTTGCTTATTTGATATAATTTGTACGTTATACAATGCATGTAGTTAATTAAACGACCCGATTTATGAGTGTGACCAGCCGACTGACCGACATAGATGTCTGTATGACAGAGCTTTAATATCTCGAAATCAAAATGACCCATAAGCAATTAAGCGGGCGGGCGTGCAAGTTGGGGGACGAACACCAAACAACCAACATGGATCTAGATAATGCAGTTAGCTACACAGAGCACTAGTTATTTATTCTGTCCAAATTGGAAGGTGTTTTACCTTGAATATAACGAAATGATATTTTGCACGATATGGATGTTATGAAGTTATACATATATAAATAATTCCAATGATTAACGCTTTCTGCTGCAAGCTTTCATTGTTAGATTATTTTAATTCGGGAGAATGATTTGAATCTAGATGGATGTGTTTGTCGGATATCTGAATAATAATTTATGCGAAATGCATCATTTTAGAATATTAAGATATAATTATAAGATATCGTTCAGGCTTGGGAATTAACAGAAATGCATGATTACATCATTTTTACAGTCGATGCGATATTAATGACTGTTTATCAATCACCAAGCTTTGTTTCCGATGACAACAGATAATCTTGTTCTTATTTGGAATTGACTTTCATGAAGTCTTTTTATTCAAATGTTATTATCTGGCAACTACCACAGCTGTTAACGTGTCCAGAATTTATACACGTGTTCTAGTTTTTATCAGGTTTTGTCTTATGGTTGTGGCTTGTGTGTTTTATAAGCTGATTCTCAATGATTTAGGCATTCAGCTAAAATAAGTTTTGTGTAAGGGAAACTATTTCAAGATTGTTGTTTTTCAAGATTCCACATCCAAAATTCCTGATGCATATCTATAACGACTGCCAAACAATACGTTTAATGCCTAACATTACCTGATTACTGGCATATAATGACACGTGTAATGATGAATGCTGTACTAACGATTATCACACATTCACGATTTTCACGCTTACACCGACAGCGCCGGGACATTTAAATTGTGTTGACATGTTTAGTATACAAAATTTAGCCGAATGGTGGGATATGTATGGTTATGATTTTAATTAAATGTTGCTGTTAAGATTTAAATACACTAAGCGAACTAAATATATATGCCGTATCCGTATTTTATCTAAGACCTGCTTCGTTCCAGGTGTTTTCGCCCGGCGTATTGTTTAGTACCATTGCAACTAATGTTGTATCGACTATTTTGGAATAAATTTAGTTTCTTTTGATTTCAGAATGTGCTATGGATGATTTACTAAAACTATACAACAATGGTCAGTACAGGGCAGTATATAACAGTTTGCTTAATGAACAAGGAACTGACAAGAACCAGCTCATTGAACAGTTGTTACAGAGTAATAACATATATGTGTGCAAATTATTAATGGTTTGTATGCAAAAATCACTTCTTCAGTTTTTAAAAGTAGTATATTTGGTCTGTCTATAGCCTCAACGGTGGGCCAATGTTATATAACAGTGTTGTATATGTATGTATTCATAGTAGTCTGTATGCCCATCTGCCCAATTAGCTGAATTGGTAGAACATCTGACCTGCAAGCAGAAGGTCGCAGGTTCAAGCCCCTGCATTGAGAACTATTTTCTGCCTCCTATTACATTGGTGCCATGAGTGTGTGGCTAGCCATTGAATCCTAAGCTAGGGTGAAGCAAAGGCTGGGTTTATAGCTTAACGAACTTGTGGTTGTCGCTTAATTAAATAAAGGAATGCTATAGGACTAATAGGAGTGTAACAGTGTTATATATATATATGTTTATAAACTTTATAGTAGTTGTATGCCAGTCTGCCTGATTAGCCCAGTTGGTAGAGCAGGTGACTTGCAAGCAGAAGGTTGTGGTTCGAGCCCCTCATCAGAAACTTTATTTTCTGCCTCCTATTACGGTTATATTATAACTTGTACTTAAATTTTAATTGAATTTTCACAGTACTTATATTCCCAGCAGAGTAAAGGGAATGTTCTATGGACCTTTCACCAAAATGGTGACAGCCTTAGTTTGAGCTGTCGGTCTCATGAAAGACATTACTATCACTAGTATTAGTATTATACATGGACAATGCAAATAAATACCTATAATTTAGGAATTATGTTTGAAAAAAATAAACATCAGGCATTTCATTTTTGATCATCATTTTTATTTTATCATGTTTACTTATTTTAGCATTCTACTGTGGTAAATATTTGGTGAATTCTGAACAAAATGAGCCTAAATGAGGATTTGAAAAATTGACCGTCATAATGAATAAGAACCTTGAATTAATTAGGACTGCCTTATGAAGAGAAATAGCTTGTTAACTGAAATAACAAATGAAGTACTTTATTTATTACTGATGATAAATCATGTGATAGATCATGATTACCAATTAAGTCTGTGGCACGCTCTTTCGATTTCAAGAATCTATTCTAATTTGAATTTGAATACAAATTGTGCTCGTGGTTTTGCTGCTTTTAATTAAACTTTGATTTGAATTTATGACGAATGTTGAAGTGATATATTTGTATGTTTTTTGGCAATAATTTGTCATCATGCATTCAATAATAGAATAAGTTCATCTTGAAGTACATTATTGCTGTAAGACGTTAATTCATGAATTTCATGCAATTTGTATTATTACAGAATCTAGACTTCTTTGATGTCAGTGAAGTTAATATTTCTGATTTAGTTGAAAATTTTTAGATGTGTGATGATGTGCATTTAATTACATTTTAGAGAGGGGCATCTGCTGCTTGTGAACAGGAAGATGGTGATTTCAATAACATTCTGAAGAAATGTTACAGTATGTATTATCTTGTAAAAACATTTCTGTCCTCCTGTGACACCCTTGGATCTGAACATTTTCCACATTGACATTGTATTGGTAAGCCTCTGGTACATTTTCCTCTTAGAAAAGCCATGCTTCCATATACCAGTAGATACGATGTTAAACATAATGCAGTCAGTCTCCTCACTTGTCCTTGGTTCTAGTATAACCCTGAAAACCGGAATCCTCTGAAAATCAGATGATTTTTCAAGTACCGTTTTTTCTTTTCTATGATAGTTCTCAAATAACCGACACTCCGAAAACCAGATTATCGGCCCAGTTCTTTAGGGGCCCAGTTTTCAAGGGTTATATGATATGATTTTTTTTAGATGAATATTTATGTAAAATTAATGACTTCCAATGAGATTCTTGTATTTTGAAGTGTTATTGATTCTTGATTGACGTGTTGTTTGATAATTTTGACTGATTGTTCTATGCTTTATATATTTTGTCAGATAATTATGACATTGTGTTCATTTTAATGCACTGGTTCCATTTTTCCACAGGCATACCTCCCAGAGAACATTCTCTTGTTGTTGAACTGACTGTTTTATATAACTATGTGTATCAACAGTTGGTTACCAGGCAACATGAGAACAGTGAACTTTACTACAATTTTATCTACAAATCATGCCAAAGAGGTATAAAAAATATTTTTAATGTGATTAATTACAGGGATTTCATTTGGCCCTTAGAACAGCATTTCAACTCCTGAAATCAGTATAATAAAGCTTTTGGCTCTTGAAAATTTGTACCAAAGGGTCAAATTTACTATAAAATTAGAAGAGAATTTTGCTGATTCTTCAAATTATCATCAGCCAAGGGTAATTTTTGATCCCCAACTTTTGATGTCTTGTGAAAACTCTGAAATATGCTAAATGGTCTGTTGTGTGGTATTTGTAAGATTACTTCTGATAAATACAGTTTAAAGAAAATCATTTATGAGGTCACTTTTCTTTGTCTGACAAAGATCTATACGAAATTATTTTGTCACATTTTCACACGCTTTTATTTAAAAAAATAAAAAATGGTTGGATTTTTGTGAAAAACATGTAGATTCTAGCTGCTATTATGTACTGATTAATGATGTTTATAAAATGTGTATGAGTATATATGTTACAGTATTTTGTCTCATATTAGTTTGTGTGAGTTTGGGTCAAAGGATGAAGAGGTCTGATGTATTAAAATATCAGGATATCAAAACTGCTGCATGGGTTGTTATCCAGGATTGTTTAACATTACTTCAGCTGAATACAGGTAAGACTGCATCCCTGGTCCAGTGGTTAGTGCACTGGACTTGTAACCTGGTAATGCGGGTTCAAATCCTGGTCTCAGCAGGTCATGCCCTTCTACGAAAATTTGACAAAAATGCCGATTTTCCTCCATATGTGGAAAAATTGCCGGCTCCTTGTGGAAGAGTAAGTTTGTACTGGTTAGTATACAGCCTAGGAAAACTGGTTAGGTGAACAGGTCACTGTATATTACCGAAAATTGTTGAAAAACGGTATTAAACCCCATTGACAATAAGTCACATAAAAACAAACGAACAAAAATAAGTAACATTATAAATATGCCAAACATTTTGTTTTTTATTTCAATATATTCAGCTCAGTATAAATTTATCTATTATTTGATTTACCAGGGTTGAAGTTCATTTTTTCACTCTCGGATAATTATTAATTTGTTACTATTTCAGTGGAACCTTCACTTCTTGATGCATTTCTACAGTTTATTGTTTTGCTAGCAGTGAAAGAAATACTGAATAATGATTGTGCTTTAGTGAAGTCATGTTTATTGGGCATCAATAAAGGTTTTTCTAACAAGTACGTCAAAGTGGCCAAAACAAAACCAGAAATCTTATTTCTTCGATTACCTGTTTATGTTGACCATGTTCAGCTGAATATTGAAACAAATGAAGATTTTATGAGCATATCATCAATGTTATTGTCTGTGTGTCTGTCTGGTGATGAATTGTGGGAGGAAGTTGTGAAAATATTGGAGACCAGCAAAGGAGAATGTGTTGGAAATGTTTCTAGATTTTTCAAAGGTAGTTTTTCATTTTAACTTTTTAAAAAAAGTTTTTTCTGTAACCTGAAATAGTTTTACTCAATTTTTAGCAAACTTTTGTTATAAGTTTGTTATATTTGTGGGCTGGTTTCTGTTTAATTTCTTCATTAGCATAGGGAGTTTATTAATCAGTATTGTTGAAACACTTTTCGATAACTGTAAACTGATGGTTTTATTCTTTTGATCACCTTTTTAAATTGGTGATCATTTTGAATTATTCAAGATGTACCCATAGCTAATATAAACTATTTTACATTAAACTATAACCATACCGTGTTTTATGCCTCTATCAAAAAATGAACATTTTCTCCAATTTTGTACTTCATATTACCTCACTAATGGATAAAACTACTGGTATCTATAATTTAATTGACTTATGTACTATTACAGTTTCTGTAGCAGGAGGCCGTTTATAGCTGTCTCCCCCTCAGGAAAACTCTTTAAAATCATGCAGTTTTCCCCTACAATTCAGTTTACATCAATTTTTTTCTTCCCCTTTATGCAAAAATACTGTTTATTATTCCCCAAATTTAAGAAAAATGCCCCTTCCCCTACCTGTGAAAAAAGCCCTGTTTTATCACATGCTATTTAACTTCAATTCACAGGTTTTGCTTTGTTTAAACTGGACAAGATCACTGACAGTATATCATGTTTAATGGAGGTTCTACGAAGTTCTGATTCAATGACACAAAGACTGAAAGCTAGAGTGTGTAATCTCATTGGCCAATGCTTCCTGAAATTGGTACATCTTTGGTATTATAGTGAATGTAGTTTTTGTAATAATCAGTACCTGTTTTAAGATAAGTTTGGTCTTTACTTAGAAGACAGGGTTTTCACTAGATGTCAAAAATTGAGGATTAAAAATGACCCTTGACTGATGATAATTTGAAGAGTCATCAAAATTTCCTGTTAATTTTATTGTACATTTTACCCTTCAGTACAAATTTCCAAGAGTATTTCACTGATTAAAGAGTGAAAATGCTGTTTTAAGGGTCAAATGAAAGCCCTGGAAGAGTTCAGGAATTTTAAGTTGTGTTGGATGTTTCATGCCTGCTGTGTAACTTAAACTGTAAGAAATGATTCAAGTTTGATAAGCCATATTTTGTACATAACAACACCATTTTGTTTTGTGAAACCACTATTTTCAACAAAGCTTGTACCTTAAAACTATGCATTTCAAAATATTATTTCCAGTAACATTAATTATGTCACCTGATGCAGTTTTGTGTAACACCTGTATTTTTTTTATTTGTATCTATGAATACACAATTTTAATGACAATATGATCTTAGTATGATTTTTAATATTTTAGAAAATGTTGATATTCAAATATGTGTTTACATCATAATTTTCATAGTTAGCATTTCAGAGTCCTATGTTTTTGTTTTAACAATAATTACTTCAGAAATGCTTAGGTGTTCAGTATAAATGCGTATGTTTTATATTTTAGGACAAATACCATTTATCTGTAGAGATGTTCAAAGAAGCATTATGTGCAGATTTTAGTTTCTTATTACCATTATACAACACATCCTTACAGTATAGACAACAAGGCTCAGATAGTCTGGAGTTAGAATGTTTAAATCTCCTAGTCACGGTAAGTGTTAAAGTAATTGTAGCATAAGTTAAGCATAGATTTTGACTTTTAGAAAAACACTATTGACTCTAGTAGATATGGATATATTGTTTAAAGTTAAAAAAATACAGTCCATATATGCTCACATATATACTGTTTAATAGTGTACTTCCAAAATCAGGTGTGTCATTATTTACATAGTTCTCAGCTTAATGATTTTACATCAATATGTTCTTACCCCCCCCTCCCCCCCCCTGGTTCCTTGTTAAATATTTTTAATTAAAAGTAGTGCAGAGTTAAAATTTTACACTTGTTCAGACATGTACCCAATGTCTTTACATTTTCATTTTTGATATAGTTTTATACCTTACTTAGTAAGACCTTCCATATTAATACCACCTCTTTATAATAACCATCTATTTTTGGTCAGGATTTCTATTTACCCCCTATATTTCAATTTGATATTGAAACTACCTCAATAATAAGACCTATTTATTTTTGTTCCCAAAGATAGTCTTAATATTGAGGTTTTACTTCATAAATATATATATACACTAGGCATTGGAAATGAGAAATTCACCTTCTACAAAGGAGAGCAGGGTAGATTTGCTGAGTTTGATAAATACAGAGGATAAGGATGTTCAGTATGTGTTTGTGTTATATTCACTGGCTAAAAGAACGTTACAACTTGAAAGGTAATAGTTGATAATATAACATTTTAGTCTGGGTTTATGCAGGCTTCTCGAAACTGCTGGAATACTGCCTGACATTTTGTCAGGCAAAGATAGAATTTCTGTCTGACCAAATATATTATAAATAAGTGATAAATGCTGTAAGTCTTGCCTTACTGCCAGACATCTGGTCCGGTACTTGCCGAAAAGTTATTGGACCTGCTCAAAATTTACCTGACATGTCCGACGGTCCGGCAACTATCGGGAAGCCTGGGTTATATGGCATTCTAGTTTTAGTTAGAAATTACAAACAAGTTCCTATGACTTAATAGGGCTTTGTCAACTTTTCCAAACTTTTTCTCAATCTTTGTTTAAGTGTTAATTTTGCAATTTAAGCAAATCCAAATATTTTTTTAATTCAAAGAGCAGAGATTCTACTCAAATTTTGTTCACTAAATAATTTTTTAAGAAAAGTTTCTTAAATATCTGATTATTTGAGAACAATTCAGTCTTTTACTTGTATATAAAGGTTGATAGCTTGTTTTTACTTGTACAGGTTTGATGTTGCCTATGAGAAATTTCTACAACTGATAGATTATTTGAAGTCCTGGAAAGGTGTTATGACGGTACATATCAGTCTTCATTTATTTTGGAGTGAGAAATTGTTATTTAATTGTTTTTGATTATTGGCATTCATATCTTATTGTAGAACGTGGTTGTAGCGAATTCCTGGGAACTGAATAATTACTTCATTATACCCATATTTCACTACATCCATTGTATTGAAATAGAAGAAGGCACACTTGAAGCGAAATGATTACTTCACTTTATTCAATTTTCCACTACATTTGAGTTCAATGTATATGCATTTTACTGTATATACATGTATGTAGATTATAATTCTTTGCATTGCTTATTTGTTATTCTACAATATCAGATTATATGTAACCAATGAATATGGTAATGTTTTTGAGTAAAATTGTAATATAACTTTTATATTGTTTTTATTAACTGTGCTGCTGTTAGTTGTTAATTATTGAACTTACCTCCATATCAGAAGCGTGATCTTGGTGATCTTTAATCTTAGGAATACTGCTGCATGATGCAGTAACTCCTTTAGTGTGTCAAAATTTTTTAATTCTATAAGAAGTGTATCTTTTCTTTGATGAAAGATTGAGTAATATTTGTACTGCCACATATCACAAATGAAAGAAGTCATTTATTAATCAGTACTGCAAAGATTTTTATCTTCTTTCATTTTCAGCATTCTTCCAGGATTCCATCATTGGTGCATATTCACCACGAAGCCATAGAGGCCTTGTATAGATCTGAGAAATATACAGAATGCGTCAGACTTTGTGATAAATTATTATTGTGTTGCCATGGTGATGTATCAAATGACTCTTTATTGATGTCTCAAACATTTGATCAAAGCTTTTTTACTCAGTCACAGACCAATTGTAATGACAGTTTAACTATTGAACAAAGTTGTACCCCATGTACAATCGACCACAGTAAGTTCAGTTCTCAGACTGGAAGTCAATCAGGAAGAAAAAGAAAACTAAGTGAGATTACTCAGTCCCAGGCCAGTGATGAAAATAATGCCAATGTTGATGTTATAGCTTTAAGATATAAGGCAGAATCTATGTTTAAGATGGGAGAAAACACAGCAGCTTTGACTTGTCTTCAAAGGTTGGTATATCCTCACTGTTTAAATTTTATTTTTCATATTATATACATGTTCATTAGGCAGTACTACAGAAAAAAGGTTTAATTTAAAAACAGTACATAATCTTCAAACTTAAAATTTGATCGAATATTTATACAATAAAACTTCGTTATTACAAGCATTAATATCACAAGCACCCAACTTATCTTGAGGATATTTTTCAGTTCTGTCAATTTTCTAGTTATTAGCTGTGTATAATTTTCAACAAACAAACAAATGCCTCGTTATTATGAGCACCATATTTATCTCAAGTCTGTTCCAGTGACCCCTCAAGGTAACTAGGTTTTACTGTATGTAGTTTTATTCCTGTTGTCATCTTTTTGATGATTGTGCAATGAACAAGTGTGATAACTGACATTTAAATGCAGCCAGAATTGTATTTACTGGGTGTTGAATTTGTTCTGATGTTTTGTTTTATGAATTCTGTCATATTTTAGAACTGAACTCGATAAGAATCATGAATTCAAAATATTGATAGGAAATTTACATGTATATAGCACTTAGTTTGCGAATGTGATTTGATATGCATATAAATGAACAATGAAGAACATAGTTGTGATATTTCATTGGAATCTAATTATTTTGAGAAGCATATGGTTAACCATAGAGAATTAGTGCATTAAAAAGGTCCACTTATTTACATAGTGTAAGAACTGTTGGATAAGATTCCCATCTTAAACTTCCTCTATTTCAGAGCAATAGACACCATATCTTCTCGTAGACGTAATAAACTTACCCAGTGTATGAATAAACCACCAGACAGTGTTGGTGAAGAGCCAAGCAAAAAGAAACAGAGAACTGGTTCAGCTTCACCATCTTCTAGAGCTCCTGCTGTGCATTCAGAACCATGCATATCTAAGACCAATTTGGTTGGCATTCTGCAAGATTCTATGAAATCACTGGAATTAGAACGAATTTTGTATGAAAAAACTGCTGAGATCCTTACGAAACTAAAGAAAACGAAAGATGCTCAACATTTTGTTAGACTTGCAGAGCAAATTAAGTTTGTTGAAAATAAGTAGTGATACTTCTTAATTATATTTAATCAAATCCAGTGTGGGAATCAACTGACTCTGATATCAAAACATAAATATATGTATGACATAAAAGTAGCTTGATCTCTATGTTCCAATTTGCAGTAGTTCCTCATTAGACTAGAAGATAGTTCAGGTATGAGAAGTAGTCAGGAGTAAATGGGCATATAATAGGTGACCTGAAAGCATCTGCAGCAACAGCTAATTAATAAAAATACCTTGATTCAGTGTTTGCTTTGGGTGATTTTTTATTGCCATGTTTTCGTATTGGGAGTCACATGATTACCCACACTGAATGAAAAAGAAGTGATTCATTGTACTTGTAAACAGTATTTAACTATACTATTGACACTATGGTTCTGTAGTTACGCTTTTGCCATTTCTGGCTATGTCATAACCCTTTGCTTAGGAAAAAATGATACTAGTCACTTCTGTTTGTAACACATGCTGATGTGACTGTGTGCTATCTTGTGATTAATCTTAAAGCATAGTATCACTATTTGGTTACGCTGCATGCTTCAAAAAGACACAACATCCTTAAGATTGAAAAATATTTGGTGGATGTAAAATCTAACGTTCCAACATATTAAATTCAATATAGTTTATTCAAGAAAAAGGCAAAATTGTCTAACATTCTACATATTTAAATTTTTACACATGTACATAATTAACATGTAACATGTCAGTAGTAAAGTATACATGGTATAGTAGTATTAGTGTAACAACATATTCAATAATGCTTTAGGATCAAGCATTATTTGATTTACTCATAACATTGATTAAAATTTGTGTACATGCTTACTGTGAGTAATTTTGTGATATGACTGTATGATTGTTTGAACTTGATATTGCAGGGAAATTAAAAGCACATGTGAGCAGTAGGACTTAAGAGAGTGTTCAGTTTGAATAAAAGCAGTTTTAAACTGAAGCTAAACAGTAGTATCTTTACCATAGTATGTGATGTATTGCAGTGATATATTTTTGGTGTTAACTTGTATTACAAGATTGAGATAATTGTGTTTATGTCTCGTTTGTTTGGTGCATTATTCTGTTCTTTCATAGATAATTATTGTTTTAATACTCTAGAATTGAAGATGTATATTTTTTTGTTGAATTTAATCAGATTATTATGTTTTTACTGCCATTCTGTAAACACTCTGTTGCTTAGATACTTCTGTTTCAGATTCGTGCTTTGTGTGTTCTTTGTATGTTCTACTTTTATTCATAGACTCTGTGATAAAGTTATTATGTTCAATGACTTGTTAATGTATGTACTTTATGATTCAATGACTTGTTATGTATACTTGTACTTCATGATTTGTGTTTAAGTGCGTTGGGCAATAAGATGTACACATTTAAATATGCAGATTAAACTCAGAGTTTGAGAGTAAAGGATTTGAACTAAATCCTTTCAGACCTCATGCATTTTTTAAGTAATAGAACATGAGCACGTTTCATTGTCAGCTGTCACAAGTAAATGTTTGTTTTTACCATAAGCAAGATTTTTGGCTTGTTTGTTTCAAAGATAAAATCAAGCTATTATAATTGCTGCATTGTTGTCGTGCAAAGACTTTAATGTAGCTCATTACTCAAACACTTAAAGATATCAACGTGACACCTGGAATACTTGATAATCATGACAAGGCGTAGTTGCAAGTCAAGTGACATTATTCTGAAAGCTATATTTTTTTAGCTATGCCTCTTTTTAATTTAGAATTTTGCTTGTTAAATAGAATGATGTAAAACGGACAAGTGTTGATGCTAGTCTGCAGTGCTCTAGTTTAAGTTTAAAACCTGCTATCTTAGCTGGGATATTCCCATGAAATGACTTTTGAAAACATTGTGGCAAAAGAAACCATTGTTTGTAATGAGTAATGACTTCTTTTGCTATGACGTTTTCCACTCAGTCAGAGAGAAATAACCCAATTTTCTTCAATAAATTGATGGTTTTTTTGTATTAGCTTTGATTTTGGAAGAGTGCATAATATGCTTATGAGGCAAAGGTTTAGACAGTGCATTGATATTTATATCATGTTGCTTGTATATCATAACTTCTGTTTTCTTTTTGATAAATATTTAGTTATTTTCCACTTTTGCTTTATTTGTTAGTGAGTATATTGTTGGTGGTATTATGGTGAATAAATCAGTATTATTTTCTAGTCAGTGTTGATGTTAAATATTCCAGTACTTCGATTGACAATATTTTATATGCACTCTTCAATCTGCTCCATTTTTTCATGTACCTCACCTTTCTAATCTATTATATGATACTTTCAATGATGTATGAACATTTTCGAAAAAAATATTTTTTCTCAATAATATTCAGTAACTAATAAACACAACCAAAATTTTCTCATTTCAAGAATATTTTAAAGGAGTGTACAAAGTAAAAAAATCTGTCCACACGTCACAATGTTCCCTTACTCTATCTGTTCAGATTTAGATTTCAAGTCTTTAGAGTGACAGGTGATTCTAATATTTATGGGTTTTTATGGCTATAGCTCTCAATGATTTGTGTTAGTCATCATTTTCAAATGATCAGCCAACTGAAAAAAATAAATGGGTATAATGTCAATACCATATGCTGCAAACACTGACAGGATCTCCTTTTATAATACAACGGTAGAAATAAATAAATCACATGCTGGGTTCCTAACAAGATATCAAAACATTTCTTGAATGGCTTGAATAGTCATTAATTAAACAATGACTTCATTAAATCTTGAGTTGGAAAAGTTATTTTTTAAAGATTTTAATGATAACCATTTTGTAACAGAGCTATATTTGGTATCAGTAAATGAAATACTTCGATTAAGTTGCATGGGAATGCATTAAGCATCTGCTCAAATTATATTCAATCAGGAAATATTAAACATTTTTTTTTTCATTTTAAATTTCAAATTTTTTGAAGAAATTAATCATTGTCTGAATTGTTTTCATTGAAACCACTTTCCAACAAAGATGAGTTAAATATTTAATTCAACAAATCTATGGATTTTAAGCACTCAATACAGAGACCCCAAACATATTGACTTTAAGTGGCTACATATGCAGACTCTACCATGTGTGACTGCTACATCATGTATATCGTTACAATGCAGTCTGTTAGTTTTTTCATCGGGTTTAAAGCTATTTTTCAACAATTTTTCAGTCATATACGGCGGCCAGTTCCCCTAACCAGTTTTCCTGGACTGTATTATGCTAACCAGTACTAACTTACCCTTCCACAAGAGGCTGGTACTTCTCCGCATATTTTTGTCAAATTTTCATTGAAAGGTATGACCTGTCACGACCAGTATTCGAACCAGATCGCTGGGTTTCAAGTCATGTGCACTAACCACTAGAAGAAAAAATACTCTGAGAACCAAATAGATATTTCTAACAGACAAACTACACGTATATTTTGTCATTGAGAGGTAACTGTCGAAACGTTTGACTGTTGGAGTTTGTCAAAATCTTATATCAGAACCCATTTCTCAATTTACATTTATTTAGGACACAATATGCTTGTTATGGAAATTTTCGTATTTATTGCAAAAGTGTGAAGAAACGCAGCGATTTTGATAATGTAGCTGTATGAGGGGCGATCAGAAAATATCCGGACTTTTGGCTCGTTCTTGAAAAACATTCGTTTTTCAACAATTCTTCCTATTCTTTTTCAAAATATTCTCCACCTACGCATTTTTGCCATTTTCGTGGGAGCTTTTGTATTCCCGCTGGTAACCATGGCATTGACCTATGTTTTAGGTACTGTGTAACAGCAGATATCAAACTCGCTCTGGCTCCAGCAAGCATTTTTCAGTTGCGGAAGCAAAATTCACGTGGCGAGGTCTGGGCTATACGGAGGGTGAGACAACAAATGCCATTTGAAAGAGTTGATAACCTCCACCACGTAGCTGCGGCAGTATAGGAGTGGGCGTTATCGTGAAGAAGAAGGACGTTTTTCTGTGCTAACTTTGGACACATTTATTTTTGCTTTTCTCGGAGATTTATTTCAGGATTACTTGTTCTTCAGATTAGTTCTTGTTGGTGACAGTTTGATTTTTTGGAATGAAATGAGCCAGTATCATTCCTCGTGAATCCCAAAATGCAACAGGCATGCCTTCGCCAGCCGAAGGAGTCAGCTTAAACTTTTGAGGAGGTGGAGAATCAGCTCGTTTCCATTACTTTGACTGAGCTTTTGTCTCAGGTTCAGCATAATGAACCCATAATGAACCCATCCTCTCCAGAGATTATGCATTTCAAAAACATATCATATCTCCTTCCTGACTAAAACAACTCAAATGCTCTTTTGCATTGGTCACTCTGGTTGCCTTTTGGTCGGAGGACAGCTGTCTAGGCATCCACCTAGCACTTACCTTGCTCATGCCTAGGTGTTCGTGTAAAATCTTGTATGCCAATGTCTTGTCGATGCTTAACTTGTTGGCTACCTTCTCCATTGTTACTCGACGATCTTTGTTGACAAAAGCTTCAACATTTGCTGCCATTGAACATTGGGACACCACCTCATCTGGTTGCCCAGTCCAAGGTCTGTAACAAATACTTGCTCTGCCTGCACGAAACTGTTGAACGTGATACACATTTATCAGAAAATCTTTTTTAAGCATCTGAAAAATGTGACGGGGCATTTCACCTTCTGCAAACATAAACCCAATTGCGGAGTGCCGTTTTTCTAACAAAGAGTGCATGATAGCCGAAACACCTATAATATATATCAATGGACAAAAAACTGTGTGTACACAATTGTCATTGAAAATAAACTAATCAAGTTATTGGCGATAGAAAGTAGTTTTCACCAATGTATATTGTGCGTATATAAGCTGCACGTAGATAGACAGGGACATGAAAAGTCCGGATATTTTCTGACCTTCCCTAAGATATTCATTCGTTTTTCATGGGACAACCTCTATATTACAATTTTTGAGGGTCGAAATACAGTATGTAATTCAAGGTACAGTCTAGTATATAATTTCAGATTTGTTTCCCTTAGAGACAACAGTAGAACTCACAGTCTTAAAACTTCAGACTTTCTTATCAAGTTGAACAGCTCAAACTGGAGGACATTATTATTAACTTCGACAAAATATTAGCTACTGTAACTGATTTATCAAAACAGAAGTTAGTGCCCCTATGAACCATCGCTATGTCCTGGACCCACTGGTGGCCTCGGCGCCCCTTCACTTTTTCTGCTGATTTTGTCATTGTCTGTTCACAGCTTTGATTAACGTTTTTTTTTTTTTTTTTTTTTTTTTTTGCTATATTCATGACGTCAAAAAGTAACTTCATTGATGTATTATCTACGTAACTACGTATGTAACATCAGAACACCATTCTGATTCGTAATGTCTGAACGTCATTTTGTGATTTTATTTTCGTCGTTGCTATGTTTGTGGTTTGTGCAGACCGGAAGCATGGAAAATCTTCAACGTAGCGGTAGACCACGTGTGACCACGAAATCGTTTTTTAGCGACGACAGCTACAGCGTCTGTCACCCCAGATACTCATTACCCTGGATTTCCACCCAAACAGTACGAAATCGTTTGACTGAAAACAATTTACGAGCACGCATATATATATATATAGTGGGGATGAACCACTACAAAATTCACAACAAGCATATGTTTAAGGTTTGATAAGTTTTATTTTTCAAAATCATGTAAGCCATATGGCCCATGAAGATACAATATAATACATGGTAATAGCATATACACACATATATAACACATATATATAACATATATACAAACAGACGGAGAAGGTTTTCACTGAAGCAAATTTTAGATAATGAGACATCAACTGAACGATTAAGAACGATTTATTTTAATATGTGTACATTACATTTCGGTCTAAATCTATAATGTATTTTATATAGTAATAATAACGCATGATAAGATGATACAATCAGTAAAAATAAGTTATACATGTAGTATATTAAGATTAAGCGTAAATTGTACAATTCCAAATAAATTTATCTATCTATTGATACACAGAAACTAGTTGATAAATATAAATAATTTAGTCATTTTCTTCAACAATGATTGAGAACATACCACTTGATTCTAACTTTAAAACAGAGGGGGCGGTCAAATACATTTCAATCATATATTGTCGCAGGAATTACTATTTATAATGCGATTATGCGATAAAAGAATGGGAGTATTTGATTTGGATTTAATATATACACATATGATCTAATGTCGTTTGAACAAATGTTAATTCTTGGTACGCTGTGTTTGTCGATGATGTTCCACATATCTGTAACAGGAAAAATATTACTGATCCACCATGTTATTGTTGATGTTATCTGTGACTATACATGTATGTATGTAACGTAAATTCCGCAGCTGATGTTGAACGTGTAGTTGAATCATCATTACGTAGACATCTCTTTCACGCAAATAGTAATAAGTCGTTACATGTGAAAGCTTAGTACATAAATGCAGATTTATCTATATTATTGTTAAATATAAACAAGAAAATAATATCTTTGAAATTCGACACAACAGTCGAAATATTGAGATTTCTTGTTGTATACAAGTCCATTTAGAAACAAAAGGCGGAGTCTATTTTTATGGGCGGGGTCACATGTTGCAGTTGGACTTACGCGAGTACAAATAACTAAATCCAAGGTACAACACGAAATGGCTGCGAGAAATCCAGGCGTTGAATTCGGTAGTATATTTATGTATTTCTCACTTCAACTGTGATGACAGGCTTAGAAATTAATAAACTTCATTTACTATAGGTCTCAATTTAGTGTCACCTAGCATAAACTTCTATTCAACGCGTTGATTCTCGTGTTTTGGAAAGTTGCCATTTTTCTGTTTTATATTCATTGACCCAATAAATTATAAAAGACAAGTGATAACATTTTGTGTGGTTTTATTGCTGTATAGATAAAAATGTTTGCAGATTGTTACAGTATGCATAAGTGAAATATTTCCCATAAGGGGAGAAAGTAAATGGCGACTATTTCCCCTCGTTGTTGTTATTTTACTTGCACCTAAATATGATACCACAAAAATATTACGTTTGCAACAAGCCCAGGTGCATTATTCAGAGCAATAGATAAGCTTTCTCAGTGAATTGGGTATTACTCCACCATTTCATTTTGAATTGTGTATTTGCTAAATATAATTGGGTTTCCTGGAACCTGTTTGTCTATGATTTTTATATCAATTGGGAATTCATGCTCTTACTTATCAAGTCTAAACTGTACACATTTGGTTGTTTTTGAACTGCATCACTACAGACGTTTGTTTGAGACCATGAGGAATGACTGACAGACGAAAATGACTATATGCATTTATATTCATTCATGAAAATTGATATCGATACACATCACAATAATTTAATTGGGTATTTTGCTTTTGTAATTGCTTTTTGATACGCATCTAAAATAGTTTAAATTGTGTATTTTGTAAATTTAATTGAGTAAATACACAAATACGCAGCTTATCTATTGTTCTGATTATCAAATTTATTATGTTTTGTACATATAAAAAGAATAAAGTTGATTAGACAGCTGTGACAAGCAGTTTGATATAGTAAAAAAAGTCCTATGAACCTTACATTGCATTGTGATTTTTTGACGTTTTTTGCACAGTGACTTGTCTGGAGCAAAACTTGCACAGCCCAACATCATGTGACCATGTAGAAAGTGTGGGCTACTTTGTAAATAGTTAGATTGTTTTACTTATTTAGACCAGGTTCAAGTTTCCTGAAAATTGCTGGGTGGTCGGACGTGTCAGGCAAATTTTGAGCTGGTCCAATAACTTTTCAGCAATACCGGACCAGATGTCCGGCAGTTGGGCACGATTTACAGCATTCATCACTTATTTTTTATATATTTGGTCAGACAAATTTTCATTTGGTCAGACAGAAATAGTAACTTTGCCTAACCAGATGCCAGGTAAGTATTTCAGCAGTTTTGAGAAGCCTACTGGTTAATCTTCAACACATGATATACAATTATTTTATATGTACTTTATATTGTCTTTTCTTTTAGATCCATCATGGATCCAAACTGTATATGTGAATCTGCCTGCTACCAAACGTAGAGCTGAACAACTTGGCCTTAGAAGAACAGTGAAGAAACACTATCAGGTTTGACCACGATACATGGATATTCTTAACTCTAAATCAACTTGGTGCTTTTTGCTCTCTGTATAAACTATCAGCTCTCCTAGGAAATGATATTGACAGACTCTTGCCAGAAAAAGTACATTTTTGAGAATAATGGCATTTTTGGGAGATAGTTGTGTTAAATAATCATGCATCTCATTTGTATTCATGATAAACCATTTGTCATGAGAGCAGTAACAAAATTAGTTGTCCATCTTGTGGCCGATGATTGTTAAATTTTGTTTAAATGTATTTGATAAGAATACAAATATTACCACAAAACTATCTCACCTCAGCCCTGCACTTAAAACTTTGATGAGGTCTAGCAAAATATAGAGAATGACTGGCCCTAATTCCTTTGATTTTAATGAAGATTTAGTCAATGTATGTTGTAGGCCAGTTGTATTATATTTGGTCCAATCATTTTTTCAAGTTTATTAGTCTCTGGTCTGGTAATATCTCATCATGTTCACATACCTTGAAATATGATCTGTTTTATCTAAATACAGTAATTAACTTTATTTTTGTCCAGGCTGCCTGGGAATTGAGAGCTGTTTCATGCATAGATTTAACCACCTTGGCTGGTGATGATACATTAGCTAATGTGAACAGATTATGTTTCAAAGCCAAGAATCCAATCATGAGAGACCTTATTAAAGCCATGGACATTGAAGATCTTGGTAATGCCACAAATATTTTGATTCAAATTGTAGTGTCCAATAGCCAATCATGTACTGGTAGGTGTGGCCTAAATTTGCTTGAGTGCCATGTACCAAGTATGCAAGTCTGGATAAAATCCTTGGAGTGGAAGGAAAAGAAAACAAACAATAAACCAATGTAACCCAACTGATTCTCATGTTGTCTCTGAATATAATGTATAATGTACCTACTGATACAATATATAGATTACACCAATGGTTAAATAAAAAGTCTCCTTTGCTTGGCTTCATTTGATGTTGATTTGTCTGGTCTTGTATCACATCACATGTTTATCCAGACATTAGCAAACGGCTGCATTATATATGACAATGAATGGAAAAGTGTCTATTCACTAATAAATTCTGAATAATTTATAAAAGTGCATGTAATAAAGATTTCACTCAGACTTGTTGATAAAAATGATATCATTTGTTGGTTCAAATTTCACAACAGTAGAAACTCATATACATGTACTTCATTGAAGTATATTATTTAGTACAATGCAATGAAAATGTGTTGTTAAGTCATAATATTGCTATCATTAAATTTTGATCATTAAAGTTTCACAGAAATTAAAACTTGTGTTCTTTTTGGGAATAAATAATTTTTGTATTATACTGTAGTTGAGTGCGTCATGAAGGCATTGTTTATTTGGTTTCTCATGTATAGGTGTCACTGTTGGAGCTGTGTGTGTGTATCCTAATCGTGTTGCTGATGCTGTGAACTCCTTGAAAGCCACCGGTGCCAGCCACATTCCTGTTGCTTCAGGTAGGATGATAATTATTATTTATTCATTATTATTTTGAGCTTGGCTCAATAGGTAGATTGTTTGCTTAATAGGCCATATTCATGTGCTTGAGTCGTAGGCATGTCACTTGTTCTGTATGATAATTTAGCTCAAGCCATAGTGTCTATGGCTTTTAGTCTTCTCTTGAGAAGTTGGCAGTTACTTGTGGTGGACAAGGTTTGTACTGATACTGAACTCAGGAAACTGGTTAGGGTAATTTTCTGCTGGTATATAACAGAAATATATAAATGTACTGTTCCAAATAGGCATAAAACCAAAGATAAATTGAGAAAAGATAATTAAGTATAATTTATTATTATATTATAGAAAACCCTTGCTAGAAACTGCTTCAGTATTAAGACCACTTTATGTTTAACATAAATATATGGCCTCAGTTCAGAGTTAGCTTTGTATCAGATATTTATTTAGTTTATTATATTGGTAAGTGTAATGAAGTGTTGCCATTAGCACAGGCACTTGTAACAGACATGTGACAGTTCTCTTGTAATATAAAAATTGAAAGGGTTTGTATTTTGTGTCATTTGATTTCATTTTAGATAAAATGGTGGGTTTAATTATTCAATTAGGTTTTATACATCAGCCTGACTTCAACTTTGATATCAAAGGCTTGTTACTACTGGGTGTGGTCATTAGCTCTGGTTTGACTGTACTTAAAATCTCAACATCAAATGATCATGATTAATCTTTTTTAACAGTTGCCACTGGGTTTCCTTGTGGTCAAACACATCTAAAAACTCGATTAGAGGAGATACGCCTGGCTGTAGAAGATGGTGCCCGGGAGATAGATATTGTTATTAATCGACAGATGGCTCTTACAGGAGATTGGAAAGGTTTGTGTGTCCATTTACAAATTTCTTAATCAAAATTTTCAGTTTAGACTGGCTGCTTATTTTTTCCATATGATTGATGCATTATGTTCTTATTTTTGCATACTCAGTATCTATACTCCTGGTTAATAACTAGAGAATATTGAGGTCCGTGGATGTTTGTATTCAGAGAATACGGGTATAGTTACCACCTATGTTGGACTTTATTGCAGGTGTTTATGATGAAGTAAAAATGATGAAGGAGGCATGTGGGGAAGCACATCTGAAGACAATTCTTGCCACAGGTGAACTGGGAAGTCTCGTTAATGTGTATAAAGCCAGTCTTGTCTGTATGATGGCAGGTATGGTTTAATTATATAATTTAATGTCTGTGAGTCTGTGGTTGTTTGTTATTGTTAAAATCTATTACAGTTTATTGTAATTACTTCAGCTTGGTATGTTGTGTTAGTGCATTATATCAGAATGATTATTTACTGTCTTCTGACAGTTTTTCCATTTTAGTAGAATTTTATGTCATAAATTTTAGTTGAAAAGAAATTATCACAAGCAAGTTTTTCCAGATGTAATCTTAGAAACATATTTCACAAATATTTAAACATGTGACTACAAAACTGGCTATGTTTCAAATACCAATTACATGCATTGCACTTCACCATAGGAAGTTGGAAGGGGAGGTAATGCTGGATTTATTTAGTTTGTCTGTCCATCTGTCTGTTTGGATGGTAGCATATTATTCAGCCTATGACATCATTCAGTATAGATTTTGATTATTGATTGATATCAAAAGAAACCTAAAGAATTTTTAAATTATCTTTTTGTTTAAATTTTATGATACAGAACAGTCTGCAGAAACTGATTGGTCTGAGACTGAGGCTATAAAAATTATTTTGGCTACAAAATAATCATGTTTGTGTAGTCTTACTGGGCTGCATCATGAACTTAACTTTTGTTTTTTGATTTTTTTCAAGTATTTATGTAGAGAGGGATGGAATTACGGTGAAGTGAAATTGTAAAAATTCATCTTGCATGAGCAAAATTGATACCACAGTAATCAAATAAGTTTTTTATGCAGACAACTCATTCATGCACTTTTAATTCATATGTAGGAGCTGATTTTATCAAGACATCAACTGGTAAGGAAGGTGTAAACGCAACTTTAATGGTTGGTCTTGTCATGGTGCGTGCTATCAGAGAATATTTTGAGAGAACTGGATATAAGGTGAGTGAAGTACACTGTTTATATAATACTGTCTAAGAATATGTTAGACACAGCAGTTACTATGTGAGTTCAATCCCTGAGAGCAGCTCATATTCTCGGTGATGATTTTATTGGATACATTATGTCTAAAGTCATTCATCTGCCACCACTGATAATTTTTTAGATGAAGTAGGCAGTTATTTGCAAAGAATGAAGAACTGGTACAGAATTCAGGAAAACTGGTTTGGTTAACTGCCTACTATTTACTGTAACCTTTGAATGTTCTGTTCATAGTTATAAAAAGAAATCATTTTTATAATGAGTCGTTAATGACTATGTTGTCTACATTTCATTTATGGATGAAAATGTTTGTTTCAAAAGCGTTTATCTGGATTATCAGATTTGATACTAGTGTTGTGATGTACTAGTAATAAGTATTGTGATATTCTGTGCTCTTAGGTTGGATTCAAGCCAGCTGGAGGTATCAGATCTGCCAAGGATGCTTGTACCTGGTTGTCATTGATGAAAGAAGAGCTTGGTGATGAATGGACAATGCCTGGATTGTTCAGATTAGGGGCCAGCTCCCTATTGATTGATATTGAAAGGCAACTCTTCCACTTTGTCTATGGGAGATATGCTGCATCTCATGAGATTCCTATGTCATAGAAATCTTTGTTACTTATTAATGACTACAGGTCTGTTTATTTCCAAACTAAGGGCTGTTCTAGGTATACATTTACCCTACACTGAATGGCAAAGTCAAGGAAAATTTATTGAAGGGGCTCCTGTTATTTGGTTCTAATTAGTTTAAAACAATCTAGGAAGGGACTGTCGTATTTGAAAGTACCATTCTGGGGTGGGGTGTATGTTTAAATGGAATAGCCATTATTGTTCAACATTCAAATTGATATAATACCAAGCATACATTGTTAGTTTGAAGATTTAAAGGGATACTTAGAAGTTTGGTAATAATATGATCATGTGTGTAGTCTTAAAATATATCTCAAGGAAGTATATGAAAAAATCTCATTTTGGATTTGAAATAACATATTTTTATAATGTGTTACAATATTTTAGTGCTGTCTTCTTATAAATAAATAGAGGTTGTTATTATATAATTCTTCCACTTGAAATAGTGCTAGTATACTGTTGAATGATTTATAATTGTAGATAGTCTGATATTGATCAAAATAGTGTCAACCATGATTATGGAAAAAGTCTCTTTATTTTTTCATCTGTGTGGAGATATTTTTAAATTGACACTACACGAATTTTCTTAATTCTGAAAAAAATTTTTTTTTAGTACAACACATAATACTGAAATTATGTATTCCATCCTGAATTTGACATTCAGGTTATTGCATTTGTGTTTTACACAGAAATATTTCAATTTTTGTAGTCTATTCTGTAGTAATGAATTAATTGTGGGATGTATGCAAATTTATTTTCCCTGTGAAAATTTTGCTTGGTCCCTGATGGTAATCATGAATATGAGGTTCTATGCAGTTAATTGGATGAACTATGTTAAACTCTTTGTGAATGTTTAGATAAAAATGCTTCATGAGGAATGCAGTATTTTAGCACTTCTTACTGTGTGTCAACATGTTGCTTTTATTTATATATTTTTCTTTCATATTTACTGTGGTCATGTAATTAAGTATAACAAATTGCATTGGATTAACATTTCCTTTTGTTTTATTAAGTTTAAAGTGTTCCCAGAACAATTTTACTATATTTTTTATTGATATTTGTTTACTTCTGTTAATGTATAACGATAGTGTTTCCGATGTTGAATGAATCTTTTGACAGTCACAAAAGTGTCAGTTTCCTCTTGTTTAAATTTTAAATCTTTTGATTAATGTTAATATTTTTCTCTTCCATATCTGTTCCAATGACTGTCTCCTGTAAAGTTTTTCAACTTCTTAAGTCATATGCGACTTGTTAATGCATATTTTTGTGAATATATGAATGCAATGAATAATTAAAAAAAAAAAACAGAAAATTTTGGTATTCTTGTAATTTCTATTGTGATCTCTACAGAGGTGAAATATTTTGAAAATTATGCGATATTATTAACCAGTTGTAGTGAGATACACTCAACAAAACTTCTAACTTCCCCTAGTTCCTGGTGAAACTAATCAGTAATGCTAGAGTGTTAAAATGCTTATATTCTGATAGTTATCAAATATGTTTGTGTAATGATATTGTGAAAACCTTTTATGATTCACCAACTTTCAGATGGAAGGATGAAATTGGTCAGGTTGAATAAGATTTTTTTCCAAATGCTTAAACATTGCTTGAGTTATTTGAAAAAAATATGAACCAGGGGATGTAAGAAGTTTCAATTAGTACATTTCACTATATAAATTACCTTGTTTAGGATTTGTTTATTATTTTGTTTCGTTTTGTATTTCTGATGTAAGTTTGCTTATGTCATTGTTGACTAGTATCAGTGATTGGTACAGTAGTCTGCTATGCAGGTTCAGTTCACTAAATTCCACAATTGTTATAATACTTTTCTTTCATTCTTTATTAGGCAAAAACTGAATTACAATGCCTTTAGCCATTTTCATACTACTTATAATATTACTAAGTATATTTAATTTTAGACAGTACTTTGAAAACCATTTTGACTTACCGTCCTCCTCTTTTTTAACATTAATATTGAATTTAATGTATTGAAAATGCCAGAATGAAAAATAAAGATTTTTGGATGATACATTTAATATTTAATTCATTCTGTCCTATTTGCTTATTTGAGTACTTATACAACCAGAATAGTTTTTTATCATTTTAACAGTGTTAAAGATTTTCTGATTAGTGTTGTTTGTATTGATTTTATTCCATTAATCCTAATTAGAACAAATGATTCATACTGTTTAATGTCTTGCAGTTATACCTTATTTGAATTATATGTAAACTTTTGTATGATGTTTGCTAGTCAGATTTTATAATTTCATAAATTGGTTATTTTCATGGCTACCATGTTTTCATTTACCTACGATGTTTAAAAAAACAGAATGTGACTGTTTAATTCTTGAATGTATTATTGGAACTGCTGTACAGTATTGTTTACAATATTATATTTTTGCCTGTTATTTTGTTATTAGGCTTATATGTAATCAATTTATTTAACAGGTAAAGGTTTGTGTATGTATTGTGAATCTCAAATCTAAGTTTTAAGTGTTCATGTGAAGGAAGCATGTCATGAAGAATTGCTGATCATACCATGGAAGTGAGTTTGGGCATTGGCAAATTATCAGATAATGGCAGTTGATAATTTTGTTTACTCTTTATTTTATCTTGCAAAAAAAAATGTTCTTGTGTCTTTTAAATTTTTAAAACTAGTGACCTTTACCAATTTCTTGCTACTGTAAGACCTCAACTTTAAAGTGTTCAAGTTGTTTCAATTATGCCATGAAAATGAGTTTGGGCATTGACAAATTATCAGATAATGGTAGCTGATAATTTTCTTTTACTCACTATTTGTATCTTGCACAAAAAATTGTTCCTGTGTCTTTTAAAATTGTAAAACTAGTGTTCTTTACCAATTTCTTGCTAATACCTGACCTCAACTTCAAAGTGTTCAAATTGTTTTTATCAACTGCATAAATCATAGCATTCAGTGTGATTTAAGGTAATAATTTTCATTTTGGTGTGGTATGTATCTTGATAATACTTGTGTACTTCTATAGATGCAAGCTTTAGCTTACTACTTTAGCCTAGACATCAGTTTGAAAACTTCTGATTCTTCTTGTCTATCGGATGTAACTCAGGTTACCATGGAATCTGGATTGAAGGATTACAGAATTTTCTATTTCCCTTATCATTACATGGTAATATTATGTTAGTGCTGGGGACCAGACATCTGTGCTTTGAAAGTAAACATGTCTAAAAATAGAACTGGGATACTTGTCTATATGAATCTACTGTGTTATGCTTAGAAATATGAAATTCAATACTGTTTCTTTTTTATGCGAAATAAAAACAAAAGTTAATGACTAGAACTCAGCTTTTACTGCCTACTGTCTACCTTCATTTCTTAGCTTTGGTTTCTAACATATTTGTTGTGATGTATCATTGTTATTAGATTTTTCAGTAGGTGTTTGGCAGCTATTAAATAAAAGTGTCATTTTTGGAAGTATCAAAATGGTTTGGTGCACAAACTAATAAAAGTCTATAGGCTTCTATATGAGTATTTGAATATTATTGTTTCATTATTTTTAGATATTTAGTTTTCGTGATAGTTTTGGTTATCCTATCAATAATTTATTGAACAAGCTACATGTATATACATGTATACCATGAAACTACTTGGTTACAGAATGGGCTCATGTCTGTTATGAATAAAATTTTGCTATAAAGTTGGTTTGATAACATATAAAATTTTCTTTTAATTCATATAGTACGTACACCCATTGACTGCAACTCAGATATCCAAAATTTATTTTATGTATCTCATAGGCTATTGCATTGTCAAAATGATCAGTTAATGGCATCTATGAACTACCGCTCCCCGTTATATCAGAGTTTCCCAGAAGTCCATGGTACATTGTGCAGGCTTCTCAAAAATTTGGTCAGGCATAGTTAGAATTTCTGTCTGACCAAATGAAAATTTGTCTGACTGAATATATTATGAATTAGTGATAAATGCTGTAAATCGTGCCAACTTTCAGGAAGCCTGCATTGCGTAATTATTAATAAGTCCATTTCCTGGTCTCATTGTTATTCATTTTATCTGGAACAATCAAGATTTTAGTATTGTGATGTTGAAACGCAGTCCCTATACCGGTGATTGCTGATACTCAACCTATACATCAATTTTAGAGGTTGTGTAATTATCATTCATGTATATTTTGTTTTGCTCTTTAGCCGGAATAAAGGTATTTTATAACAATACATCTTTTGTACACGTTATTTATTCTTTATTATTTTATAAGTACATGTATACTGTTATGTATATATCCATGGGAAAAATTGTATTTATAGAGACAACATGAGAGCATACTTGGTTTTATCTCCAAACTTCATGATCTGGTGCATGATTTGCTACCGCAGTATTTTTACCATGCTTAACAAGATGGGTTAAGGGACACCATAAAAACCGTATCATTATCTGTATGATATGAATATTAGTTGGTTTCATTCATATGCCATTTCTTGGAAGTAGAAGACACAAAACATTTGAAACATAAATGGTTTGACTTGGCTTTGTCTTAAATAAGACAAACAGTGGAAAGGAACATACACATGCATTTTATGTGGCATGTGATTACTAAGTAAGCCAGAGAGATACCTTATTCAGGTCTGGGAAACAGTACAGATTTCATTTATTGAGATTGACTATCACAACAATATGTGATTGCTTCATCTAGTTTTCTTGGGGTAAAATTTATGCATCTATAATTTGGTTCTTTTTAAATATTCTTAATATGTGTACATTGAGCATGACAATATGCTACATATCGTGAAGGTATTAGAAAGTGTTAGAGAACACATGTATAAATGATGCTTTGTTACAAATGAGAATTGATACCTGTCAAACACTAATTGCAAAAGACAGTAAATGTATTTTTACACACATTTTCTTTGGGCTTTTAGGTTTTCAAGAAACTAGTATTTTGGGGAATGTGGGATATTTTGTATGAGCTTTTTTTCTAGGAATCCTGTGCTTATCTATAATCCAATCAAGTTAAAAATCATAACATACAGATTACATAAATATATAACATATAATTGTAATTACAGAAAAAATACTTACAAATTGTGTATGCCACTCTTATCACAATAATGATAGTCTATTATCAAGACGAGCCGCGGCCGTGGTCCAGTGGTAAGCGCACTGGACTTGTAACCCGGAGATCCGGGTTCGAATCCTAGTCACGGCAGGTCATACCCTTCTTTGAAAATTTGACAAAAATGTCAATTTTCCCCCATATGTGGAGAAGTTGCCGGCTCCTTGTGGAAGGGTAAGTTAGTACTGGTTAGTACACAGTCCAGGAAAACTGGTAAGGTGAACCGGTCGTCGTATATAACTGAAAAATTGTTGAAAAACGGCGTTAAACCCCAGTGACAATATGTCACATAAACCGTATTAACAAATGAACAAGACGAAAATATGGTTAATTACCGCCCCCCCCCCCCGAGAAAAATGACTGTTACTTGTAAAGAAGCATTGACATCTGAAGGATTATATATTCCGTTAACGAAGATATGTTCAGCTCTTATCAACTGTCTGTAATTTTCAGAAAGGAGAAGGTTTGCAGCCTTATTCTAGAACTAACGTTGGCACTATGCTATAGTTGAACTGTAAAGTTGACATGGACAAATAAGGGACATGTGCATTTTTATTTATTTGAACGTTTCGGCTCAAGTGAGCATTTTATACAGAAATTTGATTGAAATCCAAAAACTACAATAATTAAAGTAGCTTATAACTATCGTAAATTTGTTCTTGTTCATAGATAATGAAATCATATAAACGCAACTTCAGGAAATTATCAATATCCGGTCTAGTCCGTACTGTGCCGCATATCTGAACGGTGTGGTATGTCCTTTATATTTCCCAAAGCTCTTCATTTTGAAGAATTTTAGTTATTATACTTCCGCCGGTAAACACACAAATTCGCAAAAATGCCAAAAGACGTTGGAGCTTATTTGGCCGAACAACAAAAGAAATCTTCCGGTGAAATAGCCGCGGAATGGGGAAAGCTAGAAGAACTTTACAATAAAAAGTAAGACAATTTTCATTTATGTTTTAAAACGCATAGATTCTCACCACTCCGTGACTCAGCAAATGTCCATGATACAAAGACGAACAGAGTTCAATAAATATGTTAAATGTGCTTGCCTTTTTGCATTGCGCTTTCTTGATATGAGGACACTGTTAGACATGTCATTTGCTAGTTGGCAGTCCCTTAAAGACAGAAGAACTAAAATGAGACTGGCCATCCTTATCGATTTACTAAAAACAATTTAAGTATATGCTAAGATTCATTAACAAAACAAAAACTTTCAAGAAATATACAACAACAC
Organism: Lutraria rhynchaena; assembly: GCA_008271625.1. NCBI lineage: Eukaryota > Metazoa > Mollusca > Bivalvia > Venerida > Mactridae > Lutraria > Lutraria rhynchaena. The sequence goes on from VIBL01000114.1 coordinate 596,080, forward strand.
TTCTTCCAAAACCTATCATGTCGAACTGAAATATATAAGCACTCTTTCCTAGAACTATAATGGACTGGAATAACCTGTGGCAAACTCACCAGATGTATCAACATTCAAAGCGTCCCTCCAGAAATGTACACAAAACTAAGATCCGTCTGTACTTCTAGATATTTTGGATTCATTGACTATTTTTAAATAATGCTCAATGACAGAATCTTCAATACATTGAAGGTGGTCATTATAAACTAGAACTAGAAGAGCTAGCCTTATTTGTTACATTAGTATTCTTCTATGTACAAAATAATACTTCAATTCTTGGGGTCGGTCTAATTACCGCAGGACACCGCAGGATACCGCAGGACACATGTAAACTACCGCAGGACACCTCAGAACGGCTTAAAACAGCATCAAACACACATATCAACCTATAAAATGTGTCATTTTTTTAATGTTATTGATAATGTTTCTGTAAATACGTTTGAAGCCATTTATATATACAGAGTTGTCGTTCGTTATATAGTAACGAGTTGTTCTTAATTGTGGAAGGATGGCAAATATTAAAAAGGCATTATAAAACAATATGATAAAATTATTTCTGAAAACATTATCAATAATATAATAATTATTATTATTATTTAAGATAAACAGAGGGCGTTCTACAAATCAGTTTAATCAGGGTTGGATATTGATGTGACGGTCAAAGGAATGTTGATTCAATTTAGCTTTGTACACATTTATCACCTATACTGATTACTCGCATAGTTATGTAACCAATTATAACAGGGGGAAATTAAATGGTAATGCATTAAGTGCGAAATAGTATTACTTTAATTGACCGTTTAGGCCGGCATCAGGCATCGGTGTTCTGTCAATAGGAAATTAAAACGATATTTTAAAGGAGACTTCGTTGAAATAGGAAAACGACTCAGATTCCAGAGACACTATGACCAAGATCTGGTACATCCAGGAAATAGAGAGGGTGGGATGAAAGTGTTTATGTACTACGTGCTGAACTCTTTTCGTAAAACCATGTGATTCAGAAATACCGGACATTATCGTGATTGCTATTGAGTAATAGCTATTAAATGCTGCACAATAACACTTTGCTGTTATAAATACTACCATATCAAACAAACAAGATTCATACATAGAAATATAAAAATTTAGTTTAATAAAAATAATTACGTATATGCAAAATAAATTCATATTCAACTTATAACATAGTGACAGTGAAATACATGATGCAATTTCATTATAAACTTTGAATAAATAGATTTATTTATAGATTTAGATTATTTATAAGCATGTTCTACACTGATACATATTAGACAGGTATTGCACAAGATGATCGCGAACCTAATTTGGCGTTTGACTAATTCTGAGGCACGTGCTATATATTTCAATGATACATATGGCCGACAACACGTCAAAAGTCTTATATCATTGTAAAGTGCAGGATTTCTATTTTCTACATAACTTTTCATTTGTTTAGTGTATTTTCTACTCAGCGAGTTTTGGATATATAGCAATGAAAAGAATGTGTTTATTTATCAAATATCTAAAATAAAACATTGAATATTAAAGAAATCGAGCATTTAATTCATTAGCATTAAGTGGGTATAATTTTCATAGCAGAGAATTATAGTCTTAAATCTTGTGAAAAACGAGAAAAAATATGTTTTTTCACCATTTTTTAAAAGCAATTTTTGACGAAATAAGTGTCCATTTTTTTCCCTTTTTGACCCTTTTGTCGTACTGCCGGCAATATTAGACAGGTATCAAATAGTTACATAATCTTGCAATTCGGTCTTAAAGAAATAGAATTAAAATTCAATCATGGATTAAAGATGTCATAATGTAAGTTCCTACCTCGCAGTGGATACAGTAGTCCTCACAATTCTCCGAACACACATAACACGGATATCTAGCCATTTTGCAATTGTTTACTTAAGAAAGTATGATTTTTGAATTACATGTACAGTGCATATATATGGGTATGCCTTAATTAATTGGTTATGATGTTACGTTTTGACATTTCGTGCTCAAATTAAAGTGCAAACTATACCAGTTTGCAATGATTAAAGGCGAATCCCGCTTATTGACGTTTCGTGCTCAAATTAAAGTGCAAATTATATTGATCAGTTTGCAATGATTAAAGGCGAATCCCGCTTATTGTCATAGTCAGGTGGTCGGGTGTGAAAATTAATTGAATGGGGTCTATATGATCAAATGGACGACATAACAGTTAGATTTATATGTGACAATATGCAATTATCAAATATAATTGATTAACTCAAACAAATAAAACAATTTCAACGTTTATTTGTGTAACAGGGAGATGTCTCTTTATAACAACAACAAACTTAACAACAAAATTGCACATGATAAAAAATGAATAGTACGTGAATAAAACAAAGACAAAAAAATCAATACAAACGTAATCAGAGACATATATCTATATGCGAAATCTATGCAAATTATATATTGATACTACAATTTGAAATTAATTTATTTCTTATTAACTGTTCTTATCCAAATCAATTCAGTAAGTCTGAGACCATTATATGTACAAGTGTACACGATTTTATTAAGAAGATTATATAATATATATAATTCACATAAAATGTTACATAAACTTGGGATGCATTAAACATAATAAAAAAGCGTTATCACATTGGATTTGGATAGGATTTGGATAGGGGTCTAGACTCTATCAATAAGTATGTCAATGTGAACGAACGAAAACTCTGCATAAATAAATGAATGCTAACGAACGACAACTCTGCATATATGAATGGCTTCAAACGTATTTACATAAATATTATCAATAATATATTTAAAAAATGACACATTTTATAGGTAGATATGTGTGTTTGATGCCATTTTAAGCCGTTCTGAGGTGTCCTGCGGTAGTTTTCACAAGTCCTGCGGTGTCCTGCGGTATCCTGCGGTGTCCTGCGGTAATTAGACCGACCGCAATTCTTGTTATGCAATCTTAAATTTTTTTTTCACTTTCAGATTATGGCATCAATTGACATTAAGGCTACAGAACTTTGTGAAGAATCCTTCCTTCAGCAAAGGAGAGGGACTTATCAGGGTAAGTTTGTTTATAATATTGGTGTACACAATTTCTGACTAGTACTAGTACTGTAGTAGTAGTGCAATGGATCACTGAACTTTGGATATATCTGAACTTTCAGATTCAGTTTGATTTTCAATACAGTTTTCCCCAATTTTGGTTCAGTACATCTAGATACGATGATGAATTCATGCAGTGATTTTTTTAATTATCAATGCTGGAAGGTGATGGTGCTGCATACTATTTTTAAACTTTCATGATGTTTTTGTTCTTTTCAGATGTATGAAAATTTCATATCTGATTTTGAGCACAGGTAAATAATTTCTGTGTTTAATTATATTTGTTGTCACATATGTTGAATGATTGCTCACATTAACTGTATGTAAATGCATACATTTGAAATAAGTAAATGCTCATTTATATAGGAACATAGTGCACATTATCTCTGTCACAAAATCAGTCAGTTATTCACATAATGCTATCCTATATGTTGAATACATTTTGAGTGTTTTTGAAAAATAGATTGTTAGCTTTTGTAGTTATTGCTTCTATTGTTACCAACATTGCCTAAATGAGTTTCCTAATTTTTTTATTTTTGGTTTCAGAATCAACCATCTATCCCTGGCAGAAATTATTATTTATGTGGTGAAACAGATTGCTGGTTTGTATTGTTTTCTTCATAGCCACATAAAAACATATGATTTAGCTTTCATTTCTTTTTAACAAATGTATTAAATCAATGAACTATAGTGTTACTTATTTCCTGTATTAAGTTTCATAACTCAAAATTTAGGTTCAACTTCTTTTCTGTCCAGATATCATCTTGGTGTGATAAATGCCTTAACCCAATGGACTGAATTGTTAACATATAGCAGTATAGTATTTCATAAACATAAAACTCAATTTCAAATTATTTCTCTCTAGATTTTCATCTTTGAATGATTTCTTTTCCAGATCCTAAACAGGCATTAGATTTCCTAGAGAAAATCAAAGAAAAGGCAAGTATAAACAGTTACGAAATTGCTACTGTTGATGTAGTACCAAACTGCACTTCCAAGAAGTTCTCTTAAATACATATTATTAGGCTATCTTAATGCTAAATGCCTGCTCTTTGTCACAGGTATCTGTGGCGACAGTGAAAGGAAGATGCTACCTTTTCAAATCATTGGTTGCTTTATAGAATATTTCTTTCAATATTGTCTTGTGGACAATGGTAGCAAATGTGGATGACTCAGTTGGTTTACATATACATTTTAAATAGTACAAGTACAATGGCGTCCATCTAGTCATTGAGGCCTATTACACCTGCTTGTAGTCAGCCACTTAATTGTAAATGTAATTTTAGGAACATTTCTTCTTATTATCTGCAGTAATAAATCTCATTAACCTCGGGAGACCACCTTGAGGATTGAATGTGTTGGTGACATGCAAAAACTACCAGCCACTTTCATACTTATCATATATGGTAAAATTGTATATGTATGGACAATGGATTCCCATATTTTCCCATTTTACTACATGTATGTATTTTTCATATTCGGAGAGGGAATTTTGCTCCTTTCAGAGGATTTCTTCATGTAAAATGATATATGTTTTAAACAAATGTGTTAAGACCCTGACATATCTGCTCAATAATTTTGTTAATGCTTGATTTTCAAGTATATCCCTCCCTCTAGTGTTTGTGCTATCACACCCCTGTATACTGTTATATAATCATATTGATTCATTTCCAGGTTAAGGCTACAACAGAAGCGAGAGTATTATGTATGACTACTATAGCTACCATAAAGTTGAGGACCAAAGATATGGATGGAACAAAGGTTGGTTTGACATGAATTAATAATTGAAAGTTTTGTTGTCAGAAAAGCTCAATAGAAACAAACACTGTCCTGAAAATTATCCCTCAGTTGCCGAATTGGTTTTTACATTGCTTTTGATGGACTAGTCTTCAGATTTGTGTATTCTTTTAAAAAATCAAATTTGTCTTTCATTCGTAGTAATTGTAATGAAAAGTGAAGTCTGGATGTATCAGGATTTTTTGATGTTAAGCTTTTTTACAAAAATACCTACTTATTTCTCCTTATATGTGGAAAAATTAAACTTAATTATAAGGATGCTGTCAAAATGTTCTTCATTGATATGGAATTTTATTGCAAGTTACTTTTCATAGTTTTAAGCTATCAACTAAGTTAACATTGGTGAACAATTCTCATTATGAATAACAAGCTATGAAATCGATTTTGCAAGTTTTCTTTTTTGTGATTGTCTATTTTCAACTGGAGTTGAGTCCCTGTAATAAGTAATGAATATCTGGCATTTATTACTTTTGCCTACTGATGTTGAATGATTATATTTGGTTGTTGCCAAATACTTATTTAATTTGTGTTAGAAATGTATTCACAGACTGCATATGTCTTTTCTAAATAGAAATTATATGATGTATTTAAATGTTTTAAAAGCGCTGAGTCTTAAATACTATTTCCAATATGTTTTTGAAATGTTCACATTCATGTCACAAATGTATGTAGGTACCTAAAATCCAAGTAATAAAAAATAAAAATGTTATCAATAAGACCAATTTTGTCTGAGAATGGTGCATTTTGTGAATGAAGCTAAATTCTTAGCTTGAGTTTTGTATATATTTTGTTATCATGATTTTTATTACCAGTCTTTTTATTTCAGACTGTGGTTGAAGAATGTTCGGCATTGCTTGAAACAATAGAGGGAATCTCAACAGTACACAGTCGTTTCTATGAATTATCCAGTAATTACCATAAACTGATGGGAAATCATGCAGAATATTACAAAGAAGCTCTTAGATATCTGGGTTGTACACCTCTTGAATCAATCCCTAGTAAGTAAACAATATTTGCAATTGAACCTCTTTAAGCAGGACTGGGGCAGATCACAGGATAAGTCCAGATTTTTTCCAGAAGCGTTCACATATAAGAAAGATCTTTAAACAAGAATAGACCTGGACTTTTTTGAAAGTTAATAAATAAAATTGATATACTAGAATTTCCAGAATATAGGGGTCCAAATGGGAAAGGTCTCACTCTAATTGTTTTTTATGTTACATTATTAAAGTTAAATTTTAAGGTCTTGGTTTAAGGGAAAACTGCTGGTCCTCTGGTCCTGACTGCAAGAAAGGGTTTCTTCTAGCAAAATTTTTTTATAATATGAGCATCTAAAGTACTTGTCAGTATAATGACTGGTACAATAGATGATTGTATCATAATGAGCATGGCCCATGTTTGAATTGTTTTTATACTTATGCATTTCTTTGACTGCTGTTTCATTTATGTTTCATTCATCTTAATCATGGCAAAACCTAAAAAAAATATTCATTTGTTATCTACTATGTCAACAAATCAGTGAACCAGTGTTTTTGCTACTGTTAAAACATTCCAGATGAAAAAATGTTCACTGAATGAATTTTTTTTAACTGTCATTTTTTAATGTTTCTTTTAAATAAAATTTTGAACAATTGAAAACAAGATTTTGTTTTGAATGATTTACTGATAAGTTTACTCTGATATGTTATATGTGTTTCTTATAGGTGCAGAACAGGCTGAGAGAGCATTTAATCTTGGTTTAGCTGCCATACTTGGTGATGGTGTATATAACTTTGGAGAACTGGTATGTTTTTCTAATCTTTATGTTTTCGTACCTTGTGCTAAGTTTATGTAAACATTTTGTGTTAACTGTAGTTTAATTTTCAACTAAATTTTGAAATCTATGTATTTATGTTCAGAATTCAGGGATTTTTTCACAGTTTGAGAAAGGTACTGGCACCATCTGACTTTGTAAAAGTTGCATTGTTTTGTTTTGTTCTGAAATTGAGTTTTTTTATATAACATAGGTATGAATGGTCACTATCTTGGACTGGGAATGGGTCCATTTATTAGTACCTATTATATAAAGTAAAATATACCTTGACTTTCTGAAATGATTGATACTGAATGTATCCTATGTTTGTATTTCATTTATATTGGAAATTCTATACCATTTATTCAGATGTTTTCATGTAGCTGGTAAGCTACTAAAAATAAAAGGGGATCTGAGGGTTTACCCCAGTTTGGGGTAAAGGGGCAATGCCCTGTATGGGGAAAAAGTAGCGGGCGAGAATTCTCGAATACCCGGGTGATTTTTCAGGCTTCAGGTCATTTCTACACCCCTGTTTATCTGTATCGTAAATTTCAGTGTAAACAATATTTCTGTGTACTTCAGTATTGGTGTTGATTTTCATTTGTTCCTGTTTCAGCTTGCTCATCCAATTTTGGATTCTTTAAAGACTCCTGATAAAGAATGGGTTGTATCATTATTGTATGCATTTAACAGCGGTAACATCTCTAAATTCGATTCATTGAAGAAGTCATGGGGAGCACAGGTTTGGTGTTACTTATTTTCTTTATTTCTTTTGAATGATCTAGTTTATGTGGTGTTAGATCTCTATGCCTGAGTGAGTGTCTCTTAAAACTGTCAGCAAATCTTGAAGTATATTATCCGCAGAATGTGAAATACAATGAGCCATTATTGGATTGACAAAATATTACTGCACTTAATATATATTGACTTAAATCTTCGCTAAGAATCAAAAAAGTTTTACCAGACATGAGTGCCATTAATTCTCTAAATTTTACAAGATCTTAGGAAACATTTTTTGCCAGAGAATTGAGGTCTGACAGTCTTCTGTAATAAATCAAAATTTTGTATGCAAAAATGACATTGTGTCCAATTAGTTTATACATTCATTTTGTCTCCAAAATGTTTGTTTTAAAATAATGTTTAATTTAGCATGCATGTATTAACAACCTCTTTTTTATAAAAACATGATGTTTCTCTTACCATCCCAAGTTTTGTTAGATTTATGAAATCTTATTTCAGCCTGATTTAGCTGCAAATGAAATAGTGATGAGACAGAAAATCTCTCTTTTGTGTCTTATGGAGGTTAGTTCAGTATAAATTTTAATTAAAAAATAATTTTGTGATCTTATTAAACCTTTAAAGAAGAGCGTGATGTGTAGCTTTGGCTTATGATGATTCATTCATGTCGTTATGACCAATTGCTGAGTAAAACGTTTGACCAAACTTCTTGAGGTTATCAAATATAGTCATAAGATGACATCAACTTTGTGAAATACTTTTCCTCCCTATTGAGCAGTGATCAATCACATCCCTGTTTTATATTACTTCCTCACAACCCTGACATAAAATTACACTGTCACACGTCATATAATGTCTATGCTAGAACGCTCTTTCTTTTGATTTCTTCCATTTCATTTAATTCACTTTTAATTCACTTATAATTACTAAAATACTTTATATCTTTGATAGATGACATTTAAGAGACCTGCAACAAACAGACAATTGACTTTTGCTGAAATTGCTGCAGAGACAAGATTACCAGAAGGGGAGGTAACTATGTTATGTAAATGATTGGACTAATTTGAAATGCAACAAAATTTACTGTTAATTTCTCTAAAAATGAATTGACCCAATGTGATTATGTGAATTAAACAATTTATTTTCTTTTTACGTCGATGTTGTCTACCTTATGAGTTTGACAAAAATGCAATCATATTTATAAAAAAGAAAATTCATATTTACATGTATGTTTGTAATTATAGCTTTGCAATTTATTTTGGACTGTACCATGGATCTTAAAAGTTATCAACAGTAGGCACAATATTTGTACTTACATATGATTTAGCTGTAGATATGCATTGATAATATTATCCAGTGATAAGTTTGTTTATTAGCTGTAATAATCTAAAAAACAGCAAATTTTGCAAATGCAAACAATTATGTTAAAAGTGATTGTTTAAATTAGCAATACCATCTTGTAACGTACTGAAACAAGGCAACTTAATTTGTTCTATCTGAGTTTAGACAAAATTCACATAGGGCCAGGGAAAAAAAATAGTTGTGTTTACATTACTCAACCAACCCTATTTTGAGGGCTGACTAAAGTTTCTATCAGCAAAAACTGAAGTACAAAATTATTTGGGGATGAAATGTACTTCCAAAGAAAGGTATGTACATGTATGGACAAAAGTGGGGAAAAAAATTGTGACCTAAATTCCATATTTTTATGTCAAGTAATCTTAATCATGACTTTTTTAGCCCGAGTATTTCTCTAACAGTTAATTAATATGTATCCTGCAGGTTGAGATGTTGGTGATGAAGGCCCTTAGTTTGGGACTTGTGAAGGGATCAATTGATGAAATAGACAGCAAAGTGCATCTCACCTGGGTTCAACCACGTGTCCTTGACCTTGAACAGGTGAGGCTATTTCATAAATGATACTTTGGTGGAAATCTGCTAATTTTTAGACATGTTTAGATTGAAAATTAAAATTTTTGCCCTGTCCTGACTAAAAAAAGATTCATACAGGCAAATTATTGCATGATATTAAAATTTTCTACCTTTTAATGAGCATGTCAATCTGATGACTGACATATTCTGACTGTTTCACATAGACTGGTTAATGATCATTTCTGTGCTTCTTTTTACTTCTAGTGAATACAGTAAAACCCTTCTTAGCTACCATCTCAATAACAACCTCTTATTTTCAGACCAATTTTCAAGATTTCAGTTTGATAATGAGACCTATATTTTTTGGTCTCAAATATGGTCTCAAAATAGAGGTGTAAAAATATTTAGTACTGGTTTATGATGTATGATCATTGAAAAATGGAAGATTGTTTGTTTGCTTGTTCGTTCGTTCGTTCATTTGTTTTATGTAAAATGTTGAACATTTTCAGATATCCACAATGCAGTGCAGGTTACAGCAATGGTGTGAGGATGTCCAACAAATGGAACGATTGTTAGAAGTGAAAGCGCATGATATCTTAACATAGAACTAGTGGTTTCATTGTCTTGTATTGTTGTATGTTTTTGATGAAATTCATTTATTTCATAATGTGCTATATTTTCTATAGTTTGAGCAGTGTTATTTGAAGGTGATGAGTCATGATGTATTCAGGATCTCTGTAAATCAATCATAGAGGGTTTTGTGATGGTATTTCTATATAAGGACATGTTTATAAAATCTCTATTATCTGCTGCTGTTTAGAGATAGTCTTTTCATTTTGTTGTACAATCATAAAATGTATACAACAAAAGTAAAATCTCCAGTTAGTTATATTTAATGAACAAAAGAAGTTGTCTATAAAGGCTTATTGAATATTTGCTAATAAATGCCCAGTCCCTGTTTATTGTCCCAGCCCTTTTTGAGAGAAAGAAATCATTACTTACCAAGAGTCCTTTAAACAATATTCATAGTGAAACAAGTGACAAATTGAACAGTTTAAGTTTAATGCCCCACCCCCGGGCTTATTTGGAAATTATATATCATTTTGAATATAAACGAAATCACTCTGGTTATTTACTGCTATTGTGGACTGTATAGTATTTAGAATTTAAAGCAGAATACATTGAAAGAGATAAACTATTATTGTCTAGGAATGATGTAAAAGTTGACCTTGTTTTGTGAGGTTATGATTTAATACACTGTTCTAATAAAATGTACAAAAATATTTCAACTTTTGTGTGTCTTCATATTAACCTCACTAAAACAGCCATCTCAGTATGAGAAAGCACCTGATTATAACAACCTCTTACTGGATCAGTTATTGATATTTCCTCCGTATTTCAGTTCAATTTTTGAGACTTCGTTATTAAGACTGATTTTTTATCCCAAAGGAGGTTTAAATATCTAGGCTTTACTGTATCTATTAACTGTTTTTAAAGTTTTTATTGAGGGGAGATAATTGCATTAGTGCTTTACCCATATATAACTACTTCAGGAGTACGTAATTTAATGCAAAATGTTATTCTGCTTCAAAAAAATCCCTACAGTTTAGTCAAGGTACAAAATTTGATGTAGAACTCAAATGTCATTTGAGAAAGTCCATTGACAATTTTAATAGAAAAATTTACTGGATTTTAGCACTAAATACATATATAAAATCTGTAAAATGTTAAAACTGTTCACATATACTATTTATTGAGGAAAATAGTTGGTTGGGAGAGGTCACCATTGTTTTCAAAAGGTGTATTTTATAGGCCTGTTGCCTACCTCATTAAACCAATGTTCTGTCCAGTTATATACGGACTAGCAGTTAACCTAATCCATTTTCCTCGATTGTATTCCTGTACTAATATATAATCAAGTTTTCTTCAAATTCAGAACTTGATTCGCATATTTTACGTTAAGCAAACTACTTGCAGTTTGAAAGCTTACCTATAACACACACATTGAATCTCATTTTGAGAAATAAAATTCATTTACTTGGATGATACGCGATTATGATAAAGCCATCAACAAAGGTTAAAATAAGTTTTACAGCATTGAATGACATCTCATGCTAGCTTATCTTTATAGAATACATTTCATATTAAACTTATTCATGCACAAAATCAACGAAAACAAAATTTGTAAAAAAATGTTGCAAATTCTTATGAATTTTGGATGAATGGACATCTGCAAAGAACTCGTGTACTCACAAACACAACCTCCCATTCACAAGATACACGATTTAAACTTTAATGCATAAAATTGAAAAAAATCTTAATTGGTCTCTGTCATATTCATATGATCGACTGTGATCCCATATCGAGGGGACAATGATTTTGAATAATTCGCACAAAGGCAACAAATTTACACCCAGCTGATATGTCCAGGTTAATCACGAAAATCACATGAATAATTCAATAACCATGACTAAATATTCCCTAAGATTTGAATAAAAGTAGATTAATTTTATACTGTAAAACTTTTACATGAAGATCACCTTCAGGACCAATGAAATCAGATAAAATTTTAACATAGTATTTTTTACTGTTGCAAAGTAGATCAAAGGTCACTAAATATGCAATAAGTTGACTCACAAATGCCTAGCTTTAATAAAAAAGCTAAAAGTTCCAGGCAACTAGTTCAAAAATTTGGTTGCCCAGTGGGCTACTGGGAAAAAGATGACTTTGTCGGACACTATTTTATCAAGTTGAAATATGAGTACATGTACATATTCATACAGGAAATACTGAAAACCGACCTGAAAGAATATGACTGATACACATATACTCACAGGTTGAAGGGTTGGTGTATAATGGTGTATTAGGCCTAAAATGGTCATTAGGACCAAAACACCTATATCATATATATGTTATGGACCTTATACACCATTATACACCATTCCTTCAACGTGCTAGCCCCCTATACATATGCTAGTATAGTATATACATATAGTACTAGTACACGAGTATGTGTATGTAATGGATAATTTTAATATTGAGGGGATTACTAAATGAGGTTTAGCTTTTATATGATTACCATAATTATCATTATGAGGATGTTCAAGTCTCAAACCTCGTCAGTGAAACCTTAATAGATTACTAACTTCTACCAACAGTATATCTTATACTAATGAAATAAGCATTGTATGCCAGATGTTGTTATTCGTCTGGAATATTTCACTAACTTATACAAGTTTTCAGAAGTCCGATATCTTAAAAATGCCATGTGAAATAAGCGCGTTCATGCATAATTATTTTTGTAGCAGTTTACTAATGTATATAATTGTCCTAAAATGCTGACGCCCAGTCTCCATGCAAGGGATTCGCGTTTTGGGGGTTTAAAAATCAAGGAGGAGGCTATTTCAGTGTCGTTCGTTCGTTGTCATGTAATTATTTTTGAGACGATTTTGTCACGCGAATTCATTTAATGGCCACTTGGACCTCAAAATATTTACTAGAATCTTTTTGGCTTATTTATGCATCGTGACGGAATTTAGCTTGTCTTGTGGTTTAAAACAGATAAAGATATGAAGAATTATTACTGTTATTTCCAGTGGACAAGTGTAATAATTTTCTTGGTTCGATTTCATTGTGAAAAATTAGGGTGAAACCAAAAACAAGCATTTTATTACGTCTTAAGACCACAAGTCATTTCTTTTCCTGTGGTGGCCCTAATTTATGGGTTTGACTATACGTATGTATATTAATGATGAATTAGATAAACAAAGCTGTTCGACTGATGTCAACAAGATGGTTAAATTATGTTAAACCAGGGACTCTGCATGTAATGAAGAGTCCTTGGTTAAGCCTAGTAGCTCTCTGATTTGTAGGTTTTACGTAAATGTGGTTTTAATTGTACTTAGTGCTCGAACGATTTATGGACATATTTGTTGGTTATAAGAATTATTGTTTGCAAAATTGCACGTCCTGGTAATATTGTGTATAAACGTAAATGATGCATTAAATGTGCAGAGGACCATAAACTCACGCATGCATTTGACAACCAACATACATAGTATATGTATGAAGTGTCTCTGTTGTTAATTGCTTAGGCCTAAAAAAAGGTTTGTTTCCGGTTACCCGACTGACCAATCTTTACCTGCTGACTCATAAGTTTTTACGGCATCCAAATCTTAGTGTTATATTGTAATTTTCACAACAGTGTTGCCGATATACTTGAAAATCCCTACCTACCGACCCATATTTTTGGGCATGTAACCGGAAACGAACCTTTTTTTTGTTATGCCATATTACGTTTCTATACATGTAAAATAATTCTTGTATGATAAAGTGCTCTCGTTATATCTCACTTATCATACACAGATAATAATCAGCAATATCATAAAACGAACACGCCCTTAATTTTGATATAAATCATATCTGTAAATATGAGGTCCGTTCTTTGCTCAAACTAAAATATTAATGAAACATGAACGCATTCTACGCCTCATTGTGTATTAGCAAACGGTCCTAAACCCGATATTTGAGGCAAATCAGTTTAAATATACGATTGGATGATATATTGGTTAAAATACCTAATGGAAGCTTATCACAATTGCATAAAGCAGCACGCCACGGAATACAGTGTTGTCATTGGCTAATTCAAAACGCAAGTGTACATCGGGGATATCCAATCAAATGCTTGTGACTGAACCTAAATTATCTAAGCTCAGTTTTATGAGCTATAATGCATTCACATGTATTTACGGAAATTGTGCACAAACACACACAAAAAAAACGGGAGCAAGGACACGTTTTTGGTTGGGCAGTTTTCAATATCATATGTAATTAATCTGTAAATTTGCTCGGATGAATTTAACACTATACTGACAATTTTACTTAATCAAGATTCATTCCAAGATAAAATCTTTACCTGTGAAATTATCTTGTTCTGCATTTTTAGAAAATTAATATTAATGCAAAACGTCTTGTAATTAGTCTATTAAGACTATCATGTTACGTAATCGGACCCTCTGCTCGGTTAATATATAATTAAAAATGAAATACTATCAAGCAATAAACTTTATCTGATAATAACGTAGGTTCAGCCAGACTTGTCAATAAAACAGACTGGTTTCCCGACCGCACAACCACAGTTGGCGCAAAATCCAAAATATGAACATAATTTGGACGAATTGTACCTCGTAGTTTTCCGACCTACCCTCCCTATTTATTTTGTCAAGTAACCCCGATAAGACCACATGCCTAGCAGATCACATTTGAAACAGTTGTTACAAATATCATCACGTATGTAGCGGAAATAAAGCTTATACTACATATAGTATGTAACATATTTTGTGACGAATGTGAACGATGCCGATTTTTGATTTTACTTGTTACAAATGTGATATATTCTACAGCTCCATTCTTCAAATTTGGTCAGGTATTTGCTTGGCTCGCTGCATTAGATACCCTTTAATTTTAATGGAGAGATTGTTGCTTTTGCAATTGGTGTCTTGCTCTATCATTTGATAACAGCAGATCTCACATGTACAATTCCAGAAACATTTAAAATGGCGATCTAGAAAAAATGGCATTTTTTATATTTTTTTTTTCAAAATAGGTGTTATGTGATTAAAGAGATATCTTATGTTGCAATTACATGTAGTTATGGATTGTTTTCAGTCAATATGCCAATATATAATTACACGTAACGAGGCGGATACAGGATTTTTTGTTGGGGTTGTAAACCATTGGTTGAGCTTAAGTTTAAATCACACCGTATGTATATAGGGATGAACATCAGAATTGTAGATGATTCTTTGTAGACTAAACCTAAGCTTACCATAATTTTACAGAAGGATGTTTTCCAGTTTGCTTTAGACGTCTAACAAGATGTTGAACAGCGCAAATATAGACACAAAATGCCCTACGAAATGTATAATATATTAGTTTTTGACTTGCGTAATCTTTGTAACTGCCTGACTCCTCTGAACAAGAGTCCTGATATTGTTGAATTCAATCAAAAGGAAACAAAATGATGGTAAATGCTGGCATGACGAGTAGTGTAACTTAATGTCACAACTCTGCCGAACACCAGTTTTCAGAAAGAGAGCATTACTCTATCTCGTAACGCGACCTACGTTACAAGCACTAGAGAATTGCTTTTCCGAATTTCATTGTTTTTGAGCCATATGTTCGCGAGATATTGCAAATAAATGAAATAATGCCACCCTGTGTTTCTTTAACCTTTGAGTTTAATACTGGTATTCGGCGTGTATACTAAACGAGATTTCAGATTGAAAGTAACATTCTTATTGTAACACACTTATCAGAAAGCTGTTTTTATAGAATTCTCACAACAGATCAGCATTTCTTCAAACAAATAGTGGGAATTATTAAAAGCAAATATTTAAAGAAATACGTAGAGAAGAATTGTTTCTTTGAAGAGTAACAGAGGATAAGTTCTATTTACCTATTCAGGATAAAATAATGTACATTACATTGTTTTAGCACTTTTCAGGTTTTATGCTATCGCCTGTTTTCAGCAGTATTTCAGTTTTACACTGACTACTGGCGGACAGCTAAAACCTAATCAGTTTTCTATCTCCAATTGAATGAACGCAGAGAACGGAGCCCGAGGCTTGAACTCACGAGGCCCGGGTCTGCAGACCAATTGAGCTAAGT
Organism: Lutraria rhynchaena; assembly: GCA_008271625.1. Taxonomy (NCBI): domain Eukaryota; kingdom Metazoa; phylum Mollusca; class Bivalvia; order Venerida; family Mactridae; genus Lutraria; species Lutraria rhynchaena. Next base: position 612,077 of record VIBL01000114.1, read on the forward strand.
TGGTTGGCTCTTAACATAAGAGAAAGTGAAACGTTTTGAAGCTTTAATAGGTTTCTATTTACATAATTATGGTGGGAAAAGTGCATATTATATAAATATATTCAAACCTGTATCTGAAAAATATATTTATTAATAAATGATGAAAAGCTAGGATAGTTATCTTAGATCGTTATCTAAAATATTCAATGGGTAACTTAAAATTAACTTACAATTCCTGTGTTATAGTTTAGGACAATGTTAAAATCAGGTTTTATTAGCGAATTTATTTTTATGATAACTAGGTGCGAATTAGCGTTATTTTAATATTTCATTTAATATTTGAGAGATATATGATGTAGACAATATTCGCTTGGTTAATTTCATTTTCATATAATTTATTCAACAAAGTGTAATGTGAGTTTAACGACCATAACATATGCGCTCTGCACGTGCAAATGCGATAAACATTTTCTTGTCAGGTGTGCTTAACAAATGACTCGTGCAATAATTTGTAACAGCACTTTAAAATTACTTATCAAATTTGGTAACAATTTTTATACCTAGCCTGTACAGATAGAATTATCATCCAAAACAAACTTTCTTTATTTGAAAAATTTATGCCATTAAATAATGTGTACCATTGTCCTGATGTTTTGACAAATATGAAAATTATACAACCTTCTTTCTAATACAGCACACTATTTAAAACTGTATCATTTACTATAGTATTCATTCTATAAAATCCATTTAACTTGTCAAAATATACATTAAAGGTATCGGTGGGTGGTCATGAATAAAGCCAGCCGGTTGTAAGTGAGCTTTCCACGCGCCATTAATGTTACCTATGTTGTTGACTATCTTATTAATTATTCGACTGAATTTTGAAACATTTGTGCATTAGTCTACGTTGCAATTTTATGGTAGCCAAATTTCCAGTAAATTTCTTCAGTGATATTTATCTTTCAATAGGCTTCTTCACGTATAGAAGTGTTCAAAATACAAAAATATTTTGAGGACACTTGTATGAATATGCATTTGTTCTTGAGTTTAACGCTAGATTAAGTAATTTGTCTAAAGCTACTAGATTTCTTTTACGAAAAATTATACTTTCTTTCGAAACTAGCCATATCTAGAGCATATACGTTTTGTAAAGTACATGTATACGGAAAAACACTCACCATAATCTTCCAAAGACCAAAAATTGAAATATATGGATAGAATAGAAACACTCGTGAACACCGGTACCAGTATGTATTGTTTAAAAAACAACAAACGTCTCCGTCTCAAGGATTGATATGATTTTTACTAAGAAAACGCGAAAATGGCATTTTGACCTATTTGACCTCGAACCTTTGTGACACAGGACAAGGTTAAAGGTTGGAGGTCAAATGCTTAAGTCACGATGAATATACCTTTCAGAGACCAACAGCAAGTTCATGTTCCGCGGTTGGAGCAAAAACATGAAAGAGTTCTGATGTTACACCTTTGACATTACCCGAGCACTAGTAAAAATGGTCAAGTCTATGGCTGTTGTGCAGAGTATATTTTGACGCTTTGAAATGTAAACATAATAAATGGGTCTGAACTTTCAAAACTATGGTCAATATTACAGGATACTGTTTAGTGTATATCTTACAACTATTGAATACAATTATTTTGCACTTTAACTGCATATTTCGATCTTGAATGAATACTCTGAATGATAGAGCAAGGAAGGAGTAAGACGATTAAGGAGAAAGGAAGATAACAAGAGGAAAGGGGGGTAATTAGGTGAAAGATGGACAAAAAAGGTGAAAGAAGGATAACGAGGAGAACGGAGTTTACATAATGATGTACGAGCGATGTGTAAAAACAACTAACATTTTCTGATGTCTCTGCATCGTGTGTTATGTGAAAGTGGAAATTGTTGCTGATTTTTTATAAAGTCTTTAAACACATTTCAAATGACATATAGCTATAATCAGAGCTCTGCCATAAATTTAAAACACAAAATGTTGTTTGAAGGCGTCATAAATCCTGAAATAAATAATGAGAAATGACTATTTTGTGGTCTTTTTTGCGTACATTCACTTAATATGAATTGGAATTTTTGAATGTCCTTTCGTTGGAGAAAACTTTTTGTGGGATATTTGCGTTTAGAATTCATCGCCCATTCAGGGTGTTGAACAAGTGAATATTGATGTTCATCTATGCTATCTGTTTGTCATATCTTAATTAAAACTATTTTAGAATCTCGGTCAGACATCATTAGCTTGAATGGATTAATTGATGTACCGCTATTAATTACATCACATGAGTGATTATGTTTGGGTGATAATTTTAAATTTGCATCGGAAATTAGGCGAGAAGTAGTAGAGAGATAGAGAGGGGAGTTAGGAGGTTGAAAGAGAGAGGTGAGGAAGATACGGAGAGAGAAGATGGTAGACGAGAATGTTAAAAGCATGAAGTGCTTGCATCCGTATTTTATTGATATGCATAAAGAAAACAATTTCATAGATATAGCAGATAAAAATATGCCAATGAAACATTTTCAGTATATTTCTGATAACAACTGTTGGTACGATACAAACCGCCTAAACTGACGTTTATCTAAAAAACGTCCACCAACCAAAGGGTGAGATGAAATAGCTGACAATTATTCAGATACGGGTATTCAGATGTGGTGGAGTGCTGGAGATCGCTGACTAGTTGTCATTAGCCTCTCAATGCTGTGAGTTCGAATCCCATCCGGAGACAGAAAAAATCAAAACACATGTGAGGAAGCAGTCAAGACGACTTACGGACGGTCGGTGACTGTATCTGAAAACACGTCTGGGGTCTTCCTCCACCGTAAAACTGAAAAAGTTACCGAATAACATAGGCTGTCAGTACTACGTGAAAAAATAAGGTGTAAAATTGGTCTATCACATCATAATGTGTGTGTTAAAGTGTTCGTTATTCGCCGGCGGTCGTTGCTTGCAGGCGCTTGCGTTGACCCCAATCTCTCAATCTAGACTTTACGCCGACTGCAAATTTTGGTGGTTTGATTTCTAAATTTTCAGTGTGTCATTTCATGCCTTATAAGCCACTCTTTATATTAACAGTTATACCTCTGAACATAGTCTGCTATAAGGAGAATTGAAAAATACAAAATCTTTAAGTTGTGTTACAGTGGAATCCCATTAATCCGAACTTATCTGGATCAGGGAAAAGTCCGGATCGCAAGGCTTTCTGGGTCAGGAAGGGCTTTAAGTTTGAGCAAAAATATACAAACAATTATTTTTTTGAAATAAAGATGCAAAACGATACAAAGAACATAAATATCAATCACGTAACTGTTTAGAAGATGAATTATCATTATTTAAAGCATTATAAAATATTATGTTAACCTTGTAACAAAATACTATGATCATGTATATGTGCAAAAATGTAAGTGTATAAAATATTATAGAATTTAGCATTTTTCTTGAATAAACTATACACAATACTATAAAAAGTCGGTATCGACAACCTTGATTTGATTATAGTGATACCCAGAATAGAAGGGTCCGGATGAGTGAGGCCCGGATTCGAACGGTCGGACTAGAACGGTCCGGATGTTCGACGTTCGGATTATAGAGGTTCTGCATAATAATTTCGCTGCAGACAAACAGCGACGTAATTTGTAAAGGTGTATATTTCATTTTTGCAAAAAAAATCGTCAATCTAAGTATCATGTTATATCTATTTTAAGCGTTGAAAGATGTCAGATATGCTAGATCCCACGAAAGATAACCGGTGTAAGATAATATTTATGGTTTTTTTTTCACTTCTAAATTAATTGGCTACTAAATTAAGGTATAAAATGAATTGAAACATCTTTAAATTGCCATAGAATTGCAAAATGTAATTCTTCTAGGATTAAATAAAGCCTGTTATAATTCGAAAAATGAAAATGTTGTTTAACACTTATCATAACTGACAGCTATTTGTATTGATAAGTGATGTTACCATAGTAACACGAGTAGGTGTTGCCATGGTAACATGAGTATCATTGTTATGTAAGAAGATCCTTTTCTAGCCTGCAACGTTTGGACGATTCGACCGTATATCAAAGTACATATAAACACTGATTTAAGCAGTGTAGTTTTGTAATTTTACTTTAAGTTATAATGAAATTTTGATTGGGTTGTGATTTGTTTGACAATACAGTGCAACCTCTCAAGAGCGGCCCAATCTTGAGCAACAACCTCCCTTCAACAACAACATAATTTTTTTTCCACAGTAAGATTCAACTATTATTTAGCCTCTTTAGAGCAACAAACTCTTAACAACAACATACGTAATGTAATTTTGCTCCTCCCGAATGGCGCTGCTTTATAGAGGTTGGACTGTAAGAAAATAAGCATTCGAAAATCAGTTCTTTTAAATTGGACTCCATGATAAAACATTTGACGATAAACAGAGTTTTATTAAGAAAAAACATTTCAAGAAAACAATCAAATTATATTGTTAAATAAATGATTTTAAGCAGATCAATCATGCATGAAGTAAAACTGGGTTTAAACTTAATTATTTTCATATTATCGCACCACTTGTTTATTTCATTATTATACAAATAATGGAATGTTGACACAACCTGATGTAATGGACAGGCGCGTACATATTGATTAATTACATTAATACATATATAATTCATAACCAACCGATCGACCTACCTTCACACTTACCTACCTACCTACCTACCTACCTACTTACTTACTTACTTATATCTACCTACCCTCCCTCCCTCCCTTATACATGTATTGTATGCTTGAAGTTGTATTTGTTATATTTGCCAAGATTTGAAATCTTTTTATGCTGGACAACTTTATGTGATAAATGTACATGTATTCAGTAATCGCACATTTCCCTTCAGCGAACTCACTCGCTCTCTCACTCTATAGCTCGCACGATCACTTATTTATTATAAGGCTTTAATGTTCCTCTGATGTGAATAAATTCAGTGCTAGTTTGAAAAACGACCTAAACCGAGTCGGAGTAATTACATATTTGACAAATAGGAAAATTATACAACAGTTAAATGTCTTATTTGAAACGTTTCTGTAGGAAAAAAGACAGAGTGGACGGAGTTTTTGTCATAGATAATGTCGCTTTTTATCTTCTGTAATGGAACATACTTCGCCTAAACTGCTTTTTATTCTTACATTTTATAAACTGATGCGTGTAGGTGTTATCATTGTATAAGATCTACATTGACGAACATTAGATTTATAACTCGGTGTCGTAAACACGAATGATTAAATTGATAAAGTTTTTTGCAGGTTTTAATTTTTACATAAATTTAGCGATAATAAGAGACAGTCTTTCTATGATCTTAATATATCTTGATAAGACTTAATAGGAAGCACATATTCTATCAAATTTAGTAATAGACAAAAGTATATTTATTTTTTACTGGGGTTTAACGTCGCACCAACAGTCAAGGTCATTTGGCGACCTTTCCAGTCTTAACAAACGAGGAAGACCCTTGGCTTACAGCTGGGTAGAACCATCGACCTTCTGTAAGCTAACTGGACAGGAGATTCCTCACATGAGAAATTTAGTCCCAGTTTGGATTCGAACTTACAGCGATGAATAGCTAGTGATTACAAGTCAGAGACCGTAACCACTCGACCACGGAGGCCATCCTCAAAAGTATATTCAGCATTTCGGAATTGGACGGGGTATTGTATTTGGAGTATTTCGGCTTAAACAATCGTCACAGAAAACATACATTAGGTACAGAGTTTGTATGAACAAGCTCAATGTACATAAAACCAGCACTCTACACATTGGGTTCAGCGGAGAGGAATATTAAGATTGATAAACACATATCTTCAGAGCATTAATTAGCTTCTTCACCGTTCCGATGCTGAGAAAAACACCCGGATGTCAATATTTAGCGTCGACTGGATACAGAACTATAACTTGTACATAAATATACATACTGAACTTAAAACAATAAATTTATTTATTATATGGTATAAATAAATAAAACATCAATTTAACAATATCAAAGTTAGATTCAGTCCAACCTAAATTTAAAACACCGAATAAATGAGAAGGCTATATTTCTGTTGAAAACATCGAAGTATGGCTAAGTCCAAAATCACTTTGAAATAAAATTGCAGTGGAAGAAACGCAATCCAGTCTGAGACTAAAATTATCAGTTTTCGACTGTTCGAATTGTAAAGAGGTTGAAAATATTACAAGACTAATTTTAGGTGGCAGAAAAATTGGCATCGTTGCGTTTATCTAAATGTTTTGACACTCTCAAATTCCTAAAAAGTTTCAGCGGTACGTTTTGAAACTAGAATAAATCATTATGAGTGAGTCTGTCGTGGGTCATGTCTAAGGCTCTGGCGCAGTTGGTCCTGGGGACGTCGTTGTCGGCGGTGGAGGCGTTGTTGGTCTGTGACACGATGCGGTCACCACTGAAATGATAAACAGGTCTACATTACAATATAAATGTAGGCAAACGTATATTTAAGAGAAAAAATATCCAGAAAATAAGGCATCCTGGAATTTGAATCAATGAAATTATATAAATTTTGTTAGTAAGTTATAAGCCCTGCCCATAAATTTAATGAGGCAATCGTTAGGTACATTGTATATAGATTTGAAGTCTAGGCACGACACAGATCCGCTGCAACAATTTGGTTAAAGACATTAGGCTTAAGGTAAATTGTCGTCCATCACTGATTCCACGGGTTCATACCTGAAGCTGACAGTTATTTGCGGAGAATAAGTTTAGTACTGGCTCAGAAACCAGGAACAATGGTTAGGTTAACTGACACAGTCAAACCTGAGTTTGTAGCCACATCCGAATAAAGGCCACTCATTGAATAAAGGCCGTATCATTGAAAAAAAAGTCATTTGTTATTAGAACAAACCGACCTTCGAATAAAGGTCATCTGTCAAGAAAGGACACATATTGTATTTCCCAAGGAGGGGGGCTTTATTCACAGATTTGAAAATAACTTTAAGTTTGTACAACTGAGAACATTTGCCGTGCTCAGAGTTGTGGTAACGAGCTGTCCCTGTTGAACTATTCTGGGACAATGCGTACGTTAAAGGGAGTCAGTAGATCACGTGTGATTGTCCCATACTTCCCGGACTTGGGTTGTCACAAATTTTTAGATGGGAGAAAATACGGAATAAAAACGGTAGCACCTTTTCGAAATTTTAAAGCCCATAAGTAAGTCCATAAAAATATTATTATTAATGTTATGTTTTACAGATGGTTAGCCACGTATAACTTGGACAGATTGTACAAATTAGTATCAAGCAGAGATAGTGGTCTAAGTTGAAATATCATGCAGTTTATGTGAATGACGAAAAGTATACTGATATTTATCACGCGTTACTACATACATCAAAATGAGTGTCACGATAAAAAGGAGTGTTAAATTATCCGAAGTCATCCGAACAAAAGTAGCAAGCTTTCATTTTTACATTCATTCATTAATGTACAAATTCATTGAATTACACAGCAGCCAAATATTTTAATTCTCATAAATTTATCACTATTTGTAAAGCACATTATGAATTAGGAAACATGTAACAAAAACAACTACATGTAGTATTTTTAGTAGATTGTTATATACCAGTATATTGCTAAAACTATTCATAAAATTTATTAGACAAAACTATACTGCACATTTATTTATCTATATGTATAAATTAGATCATATTGTCTATTTAAGTATAATTAAATATACGTTTATGGTGTAATGTATGCATGTATGTGTGTTTTTATGTATTTTACAGATATGTACCTATGTACACGTGAAATAACATTATGTTCTGTTCTGTTGAACATTTACTGCGTGCCTACTGGATAAAATAGAACCTTTAGAAACCCTTTAAAGAAATTCAAGCCAGAATAAAATTTTGATTATTTACTTATGCCTAAAAAACAGTAACTACTCGATATATACCATTAGAATCAAATGGGATTGATTTATTATTGCCCCTAACCTGTTATCTTATAGTGAATATTATTATTAACCTATGTTATCTTATAGTGAATATTAGTATTAACCTATGTTATCTTATAGTGAATATTATTATTAACCTATGTTATCTTATAGTGAATATTAGTATTAACCTATGTTATCTTATAGTGAATATTATTATTAACCTATGTTATCTTATAGTGAATATTATTATTAACCTATGTTATGTTACAGTGAATATTATAACTAACCTATGTAATCTTATAGTGAATATTATAACTAACCTATGTTATCTTATAGTGAATATTATCACTAACCTATGTTATCTTATAGTGAATATTATAACTAACCTATGTTATCTTATAGTGAATATTATAACTAACCTATGTTATCTTATAGTGAATATTATAACTAACCTATGTTATGTTACAGTGAATATTATAACTAACCTATGTTATGTTACAGTGAATATTATAACTAACCTATGTTATCTTATAGTGAATATTATCACTAACCTTTGTTAACTTATTTTGAATGATATTATTAATATATGTTGACTTATTTTCAATATCATCCCTAAGCTAGGTTAACGTATAGTGAATATTATCACTAACCTAATTTAACTTATTTTGAATATTATCACTAACCTATGTTATTTTATCTTTAATATAATCACTAACATATGTAATCTTATCAAATACACAACATTAGTTTTTTTTTAAATAATGCCGATTCATTTTTATACTAATAATTAGTCGATCGTATTTACGAGTGTTTCCTAAATTAGGAACCATGATTTGTTGTAATCAATATGTCACTAACACTGACCAGCACACGCAGGGTTGATGTGAATACTTATAATATTGTTAAATCTCTATTACAGATTGCCCTGAACTTTTCAATTACACATATAATAATTTTTGCTGACATTATCCAGTCAATCTTGTTGCAAACCTGTTCCCTATATTTCAAGATGGCGTATTACTTCGTATTTAAAAACTAAGATCCGCAGATTAGACCAAGTGCCGACGTTTTAACTTATTCACTCCAGTTTTTCATACCATAATTATGAAAATTAACCGATTTCGTCCTTTTTTGATCCCAGATAAAGAAACTATTTAACCTGCCAATTATCACCCCGGTGAAATACTTCGAGACATGATAAGCTAATCTAACCAGTATAAAAATGTTAACTAGCACGGTTATACGAATCTATGTTAAATTTCAAAGATCCACCCAAAATTATAATTTGACATGAAAATTACACGATTTACGATTATTTATACGCTAAACAGGATTTTTGTGCAGTAAAATTTGTACTATAAGTCGGGTCCTATCTCTACAAACAAATTTGTGCAGTTATTGAAACAAAATACAACTTGATTTTATCAAGACGAAAAAAAAAGAAAAAAGTCAATTTTTATTCATTGTTTATTCTTAAAAATGCACGTAGTCATTTCCCTGTCTATATTTTTTTCGCGTGATTTGTGAACGTAATTCAAGTTCAATGTTGGATCAACGCGAAGCGAAAATTAAAAACAATTTTTCACTAAAATAAACGGAGATAACGACTCTATTTTGCCATGCAAATTTTCTACACATGCAGCTGTCAAAATTGAAAATTGACGATAATTGGCCGATCAATACAGAATATGAATGTAAAAAACCCACTCTCAATTGCAAAAGAAACTACAACTGTACCTGTTTTATGATTGGGGATATTTCGTTATTTTTAACTCAGTTCTAGATATTTCATTTACTAATGTCAATTTTAAATAATTTATTGTTGATTTGTACGTATTTTTATGGATGTTTTAATGAAATATTACCATAGTAAAAATATAAACATTTCGTTAAGTTATTTTGTATCTCAATGAAATCAACCAGTGAGTGTTTCTTTTGGGTTTCTGTGTATGCGAATTACATGTATATAATAAAGTATATGAACATCAAATATATGTAACTTACTTTTTAAATACTGGTAATTTTGTTTCTGCCGTGTTGGAAAAAAATCATTAAACAATCTTAGACCGACGATCATTTAAAACCTCATAAGTTGATCACGATACAAACTATGAAAAACCAGCAACTTGCCACGCGAAACCTCAAGAAAGATTTCTTACCAATCCATATTTTGTTCAGATCACCAGAAACAAACTGGATGATTGATATTTTTTCGAAATCATCATTTATGGCGCGTGTGTGTGTCTTCACGATGTACAATAAAATATCTATAATTTATATTATATTATATACATGATACTACACTCATTATTTTTATCACAAAATATTTTCATTGATACAAAAATCGCCAAAAAATGAAACTGCTGATATCAAAAATCATTTATATATATCTATATACAAATAATTGACATTATTACCAATTGAGAGTGCTATTAATTTCCTGTATAACAGATGGACGATCAAAGAATATCGTTTTTTATACTATCTAGATATTAATGATTCTATACCTATACATCTTTATTATCTCTGATTAGCAAAACTCTCATAAATCATGCCTACTGGGACGGTTTCACACTGTAAGCAATATTTTAGTCTAAATTGATTCGTGTATGTATGTTTTTACATTATATACATGTACATGTACATTATAACACGGAATTCACGGGAACACGGATTTCTTCCTTATATCCATATTTCACTGTATCCATAACAACGAAATAAAGAAGGGCGTGTTCGGGGGAAAGTACACATTTCACTGTATTCTGGGACCAATATACACATTGGTCCCAGCTGTATTCGATTCTTCACCAGACCCAAGTTCACAATGACCGAGTTTTACTGTAAAGTGTTGGAAATATTTGAAAAAATGTAACAAATTACAAAAATAATAAAACGTGTCTTGAATAGTGTTCTTTGCCTGATGACATTTTTTTTTCTTGAAAGGAAATGTCTCCCACGCTATTAATATCTTTTTCTGTGGCATGCGAGTAAAGAAAACCAGCAACCTTTGAAATTTTTTAGCCAGGAGTGTGGGGCGCTAAGGCTACCTAGTGGGGTCCAGGGGAAATCTATGGACTTCGCACCCCAGGCTGAAGGCGATTTAAAGCATTTTGAGCAGCATAAATGAGGGTCTTCACAGAATATTTGAAAATGAATCAACAGACATTTGCTCTCCTCAATAAAATATTTGCCATGGATTCATTGTTTGGGGGACTCACGATTTTACATGTATATTATTTTTGTTGTTGTTAAAACAGTATTGTTGCAAGTTCAAAACCTAAAGTACGTCGTCGATTTTCATTGGACTCATCCATGATTAACAGCCTATCAAATTCCCGGTATCATTCGTTGCCGGTGTCGACATACTTTCTGATACTCATTAGGGTTATTTATTAGCGAAAAAGATTTAAGCTCGAAACGGCCGGAAAAAAACGAAATGTCGACCAATAAAAAAAAGATCAAGCCGCCGATTTGTTTAACCTGCGGTATTGCAACAAGACAAACGGAAGTGCGGGGATTTCACATGCCTGATTATTGTGCTATTTAGTTGATTAGTTGCACTTTTTAATGAAATGGCCAATACAATTATATTATTATACGATAAATATTGTGTAGGGAAAATAGTCTGACAAGTATTTCAGATTAATTTATAATAGTAAAGTGAGTGAAAATTGGAACGGAATATCATCATATACCATCAAATAATAATGCAATAATTGGCAATTAATTTATTCGTTGACAGATTAGTGATTAAATACTACAATGAAACAAAATTATTATAGTAGATTTTTTTTGAAAGTATACAGAATAAGTGAAGATCAATAAAAATGGATTTCATTATGATTAATTAATTGTAATTTATGTTAAAACTAATTATTTACGGTTGTTAGTTGAAGAGGCAATTTGTAAATATTTAGAAAAGACATTACTTTATCAAATGATATGATATCATGAAATATTGAACTAATTATTAATGTTTTAATTCATAATAGATCAATTGCTTATAGTGGGAAAAAGTGGGAGGAATAACGTAGTGAACAAAATTGAAGATGTTTTGGTAAATAGTCAATGAATTAATTCATTAACATTTTAAACCAGTTAATTCATAATTAATTGAATGCATTAAAGCAATATAACGAACGACCCACTTCTCATAGCTTTCAATATTTCTACATTTCAACATGATAATGATTGGCAGATCACAAAATTCAAAAACGTAATATTACCTTCAAAGTAGATCACAGAAAACAAGCAGTACAATAACAACACCCAGTTAAACAATAAAATCCATCCGTTAGCCATCTTGAACTAAATTTCCGTCACAATTAACGATTTCCTTAAATTTCCTTCAACTGCGGATATCACTTCAAAAAGTGTGATGTTGGAAAGCGTCCCGGCGATGAACACCACAATATTTCTGGATATTAAATTACCAGCGCTTAATCACCTGGACTTCTTATTTTAGTTCTATGGAGGCAACTCCTGTTGAATAAAGAATACCAGGTATTTTAGATTTTAACCAAACTTGATTATTTATCGATTGGAATATATGATTTTAAATTGCAGAAAGAAAGAAAAAATAATCACTTGAGCGTGATTAATTATTCATGAAAAAATGGCACCGTCAATATGTGCAGGTTAGCGTAAGTATATTTCATTGTATAAGTGCACACCCTTAAAATAATCATTGATGATTGTCATGATAATATTGAAATAAACGTCATATATGGAAATACATGTAATTGGCAACTTTTAAATGTTTTTTTTTGGTTAAGTTCAACATAAATGTCGGCTATAATACAACATGATATATAGTGTAAGGAAATAAATTATACTTTCAACAAAACTGAAAATAAGGTTGTCTCGCTTTCAAAAATCTATGATATAATTTGAATGATAATTAAACAATTATTGCATTAGATAAAATATTTGATATACAAAATATTGTATTCTGTTATTATCCTAAAATATAATTAAAATGTAAGGCATAAGTTCTTTCGAACTTTATTGAATTTAATCGTTATTTTACATTAATTTGTTAATAATATTACGAAATAAGTAATGAGTAATTTCTTGTATTTTAATCCCAGATAATTACAATTTGTTAAATGTTATAGATCAATGTAAATGTTTCTGTTTATATTGAAAGAAAATCACAAATATATAAAAAATATGTTTTACCTGACTTAGTCTTTCCGTAGTTTTTGATTACCAGTTTAAGAAGCGATCTGCCTTTTTCAATTTTACAGCCTGTCGTGTACAAGTTTTAGCAGTATTTCATACCCGTTTGTCATTTAAAAAACACCCTAAATCTAAAAGTGTCTTCCAATCATGATTCAAAAACAAGTCATGCTGTTTTAAGTCAGTTTATCCTACAGTGTCGCACACAATAGGGTATAGATAATCCTACATGCCGATGTCTAAATTCATTTGAAATCTGGTCTTTATTGACTTACCTTGTTGAAGGATTGATTAGCCACCCGACCAACTATCTCATTCCTTCATGGTTGAAATGTCATTGAAAACCACAATTTTAACAGCACGTTTGTTATAACATATTCACAATGTCGTGAATAATTGCATCTTTTTATCGCTGATAGTGTCTCCTTATCTGCAAATCTTTCTTATCAAATAATTTTCATAACATTTCTATATCTTATTGTTATGGGTGTCAGGGCAGGGTATTCCTTTTACGAACGTTAAAAAACTAAAAATAAGACAGACATCTAATTTGCATGTAATCATATAGTCACTTTTCTTTTCATTTTGTCTTTGATTTACGACTGATTCTCGCAAGATTATGTCAACGCATTATTTCAGACAAAACGAAGATAAGTCATTTTGCTAATTGGCCCGTTTTTAAACAAATTACCAGCAAATGGTAAAATAATCAATTCTCTGGAGACTTTCTTATTGGTCAAAAAAGCACTCTAGGCGTCACTTGGTCTTTAACCTATGACTATAAATCAGTGAGATAATAAAATATGAATAATACACCGCAAGGCAGTAATTATATCTACTTTGTTATATTCTGTACTGCGCAGTACATAATTTGAACGGGTATTCTTCCGACGTTGATACTACAAGTTTACTTGTATACTTTTTCTCTCATTTTTTCTCGCATTTACAGTTATGTGATATGAGGTAATGTACAAGAAACTATAAACATACATTTGTATTATGTAATTCAGCTATTCTATACGATTACCAAATGTACCTAAACAGACGCTAATAGAATATGTAAGTTTGACAGAAGAGGAAATATCTAAATATCATTTTATGTCTAGTAATACATTTTTGATTAGGATTTCGTGCTTGTAATAGAAGCTATAACGCCGTTAAAAATATATTTATGCTATAAAAGGCGTCTATTTTTCTTAACCGGCCGTACCGATTATGTATCATTCCTACCAAGTCCTCCATTCATTCCGATGGCTGATGCCAACTTTCCTAAAGCACAAAAAAATTGATGAAACAGGGCACCAGACGGAACATCTTCATTAATAGAGGATGTCACGTGAAATGTAATGAATTACATGTGCCTCGGATGTGCCACGAACCTACCACCTCTCAATCTACAATCCACTGTTTCAAAACCTGGATATACCTCGTAAGCTTTGAACCAATCCCGGATACATAGACAACATCCGCTTAGTGTTGAAGAAGCCAGAAAACTGATATTGACCTTTGACCTTCATCGAGGAAGCTATTCCATATAAGCTCCCAGTTCGCATTCACATTAAGACAAATTACTCATAAATACATTGTGCATTGCTTCACCGTATTATAAATGTCTGTTTTACGGGACCCATACAAAATGATACAAAACCCCTCTTAACGATCATTTCAATAGTAAACATTGATTTCCTAATTATCACACCAACTGGATTCCCAAGTTACAAAAAAAACCCCGCTAAAAACACTGATTTTTTGCTAAGTCCAGTATTCGTTCTAATACCAAACTAGACTTCTAGTTTGACATCTCTTAAAGATCATGTTATTAAAATGAATAAAATGAAGGAGACATATTAAAAAAGATCTGGAATGAGTTGTTTTTGGTCGATAAAAATTCTAATAAGGTTCTTAATAAATGGTATTTTTTTCCTATCTAATATTTTTCATACGACTTCCATCGTTTTTTTTTTACAGCGGAGCATTACGTAAAGACATGCATTCTTTTGCGAGAGGTGCATGTTTGTCCCAACCCAGCGATAGTCCCAGCGAGTACGTTTTGTATTAAAAAATGTACTACTTTTGCACTCTGTCTTTGCTACGACTATGACATCTCAAAGATGTTGTTAACAGTTGCCGCTAAATACGATTTTACTATAACTGAATCAAAGCTATTAACTCGCTGATAATTTATGACTATGTATACATTTATGGTATTGTTACAGCAACTGTGTATCGCTGCTATCTATTCATGTACTTCATCAAATATTTTGTGTTTTTTTATTTTGTATAAAATTTGTCGATTGTTATTCCGGCAAATGCAGGTCAGTTGAAAAGTACTATAAAATGACTGGGAGGGATTTAAAGAACGTGGTGAAGAAGGTTAGAAAAACTGCTGAGAAAAGAGCTTGTAATGAAGAGAAATATTGAAATCAATTTATCAAATATTTTGTACGAAAATAATAGACACTGTACATTAGTAATTGCTAGAGTATCTGGTTGTGTTTGTTGTTCTTTCGTTTGCTCGGGGCATGTTTTATGGTATTATATGTGACTATTGATATTAATACACTACCTTGATTTTTTATGCGGTAAACAAGTCAGTTACGTATATCACGTATATTTCTATCTACGGCGATAGATTTATTCTGGTTTAAACGCACGTATACTTACATACGGTTACCGCATCAAACCGCAACGCAAGATGCTTTATATACTAAAACACTACGTTTGGCTAATAAATCAAGCGAATATGTATAGTATACGTAAATTTTATTTTTCCAAAGATTTTCTACCAACAGAATGCTCTTGCGCCCAAGTGTACTAGGAAAGGGTCATGTGAAATACTTCAGATGAAGTTTCAACCAATGATTACCTCTGTGAATAAGTCCCAAAAGGGAGAGAAAAATACGCACAGGTCACCAATATACTGTATTTTTTTCTTGTGTATCAATTAACACGTGAAAAATATCAGCACCTTACATAAGAGTCTTTATTCACAGGTGAATAAAGTTTTCCATTAAGTAATGTAGCTTTGTGTACCGTCATACTGCAATTCAAATTACATATTTGTGATGAGTATCACTAGGCCTGTATGAAATGTGTATAATTCATGGCATTATTTTTATATGATGAATTAAGAACGCATTAATTTAACATCTCCCTCCCATTATTCGCACGAAACGATATATTAATGTTGTTCATTAGCAAGACAATAAATCATATAACAATTATCACAGGCAGTTTTTAAAAAATCGGAGGTAACCTCCAGGCAAACAAAAGTGTTTTTGCGTCATAGCAACGTAATGATGACGAAATAATTTATTGTTCGTAGCTTCGCTGAAACTCATAATGCGGAAAAATCTTTTTACTAAACTCTTTTTGTAAACTGAGTCGAATTTCTAAATATCCAGCTCACAAAACTCGATTCCTTGAAGAACCCAAATACGTAAATTAATTATTGTTTTACAATACTAAGAATTAATCGACACAAAGAAATTAAGTGTTCAAAGTAACTGTTGGATTAAATAAATCAAAAGCCCTATTTTGTAATCAACCGAGTGTGTTCAATAATTTTCCTCCTGTGTTACAGAATCCAAAAATCCAAGGTGAACGGTTAGAAAATAGTATTGCAAAATTATCATAATTTCTTTGATAGTTACCCTAAATACTTATGTTTATTTTGAAAAAAATGCAAGAGTTATTGCCTTTGTCGAAAAATAAAAAAGTATTAATTTCTGAAAATATAGCTCGCTGACCTGTATTTTTCTTTATTCAATTAGATTGGTACTGTGTTTTTGCATCTTTTTAGCATGATTTTTCATTGAAATGGATCTTCTTTTTTCTTTAATCTTCGAAAAAATTAGGCTTGAATGTAAATTAAAAGGGAAGATAAGTCTAAGGCCAAAATCTGTCAAATGTTTTTTGGGATACTAATTTTGTCATTATGAGTATAATACCATAACACCGAAAATTTGTGACATAAAGGTAGTCTAAATATTGAGGATTTACTGTAAATATTACAATTCAAAAGAAAATCATGATTTACATGCTGAATGACAAAAATGTTACGCTTCCCTTCGCTTTAGTTCATAATGAATGTTATGTCCTTGTAATTAATGATGTACATTCTAGTTGTATTTTACAAACCTTGTAATTGTAACAGTGGTTTCGTGAAATATCAATATTAAGACCACTATAAAATCGGTCTTTATATAAAATGTATTAACTTTGTTATTGTAAATTTTAAAAATCCATTCTGCCAGTCGGTAATTTTAAAATCAATTGTCAATATACATGTTAATTAACGCCATGAAATAGTAATGCATGCTCTACTATTCATCCGTAAAACATATGCATACCAGCCTTCTCGAAACTGCTGGAATACTTGCCTGACATTTGGTCCGGCAAGGTTAGAATTTCCATCTGACCAAATGAAAATTTGTCTGACCGAATATATTACAAACAAATGATAAATCCCGTAAATCGTGCCTGATATCTAGTTCGGTACTCGAGTAATTAATATTGGTAGATCGTCCTCTCTGTTTCAGCTATATTTTTATGAAGAATACTCATACATACACGCTGTTGCAAATGTATTTATAATTGTGTTTTCTAACTGTTTGACTATGTCCTATGATGATAAAATTCAGTCCCATTCTATGACCGATACTTTCGTACACTCTCTCAAGAGTAAAACGATCTAAATCAATTTAATCGGACCTGGCAACCTACTTCTATCTAATCAGATCATTGGCTGCATTCATTAAAAACAGAATAAACTTCAAAATGTGGCCGTTTACAAAAATGTACGTGAAATTCTGTTTCTAGTATCATTAGACGGAAATTCCCTTTGACTAGAGCCTGATCAATAACGGACAAAAAGGTCTTAATAATAAGGTCGAATTATTTCCGTCATAATAAAGATGTGAGAAACGCATCAATCAAATTAACAAAATCTATTTTTTATGTATTTCAGCAGTTTCATTGAAATCTTACTAACCACGACCAATATAGCTCTGGATGTAAATTGGGGATTCATAAGTGACATACGACCACCATCCTACTATATAAACGGGTCATTATAAAGATATACTTGCCAAAGTTTACTATCGTATTACAAAACAATAAAAAGATATGGACCGACTACATTTCTGTCATTACACAAGTGTCACAGGAATTTTCAGACTTAATCACGCTCGCACACTAAAGTATCTATGACAAATGCAATTCAAACATGCCCTAAAATGTTTTCATTTATAAATAATATACATAGACTTTGGAATATTGTTAGCCTTGTCTCCTCCGGCCTCCTAGACCCCACCAGGGCTTTCTCTGGACCCATCAGGGGCCCTGTGGCCTCCTGGTACCCAGGTTTAAAAGGTCTCACAACAGGAACTTTCTGTCCCTAAACAGCTATGCGACTGGTAATTACATTTCTTACTAAAATACCGTGACAAATGTGTTTCAGATGTAAACATATACTTTTTTAATCAAAGTTAATCTGTGACAATTGTGATTGGCCACGATCACATTCGTCTTAAAAATGTGTTACATGTGTGCTCGATTTCCGTTACATATTTGATTATTACGCATGTGGTCTTACGGAACACTACCCACCATCTTTGTATTTCAAGACACCATAAAAAGTTGAGAAAAAAACAACAAAGAACAAAGTAAAAATTTGCACATTCAGCGGTTTTCCCCAGAGATATCGGTTGCAGATGGTAAACATATAATAAATAAAAATAGGTTAACCGCACTCAAAAGTATAAACAAATGAATACGACATTATATTATTTCCGCCAAACAACCAATAGTCCAACGGTATGTTATAATTGATCACATCGTTAATCGAGCATTAAGCACAAAGGTATGTATTTTTACGTCTGCACGTTAACCCGTAAACCACAAAACGGATCTACGGCGTATTATAAATAGCTAAATATCTGCATCTCATTAATATTCGTAAAAGTTTTGTGAGAAGACGAAATTGAGACGAATTGTCCAAGGTCTAGTCTAATTCAAAGGTAAACATTTTTGTCATTTAAGAATACTGTTTTATAGTCATAATTATGTCACTGTCTTGATTTCCGTCAAATAGTTTTGTGTAAAAGTGCTCTTTGAAATTTATAATTTTAAACGATGGCTAGCTCGTCGCGAAATTGTGAAGTTCATGTACGAAGAAGCACGGGAATATACCGGTATTGATTTAGAATTAGTGAATTTGAAAAAACGTAGGGAACCATGAGCGCAGGCCCGTTAGTTCGAACATAGTCTTTTACATCAGTGTTGTTACCACGTAGCTTTAAGAAAAAATATGCATTCTTTTGCATAAGATGCGCCATTTGCACAGGCACCAGCATATTTCAACCTAAAGTTATATGCAGACATAATTAATTAGCATCCTCCCTGACGAGACAGCCAATAGTATTTTGTTGTTTATTTTCAGGCACAATGCAATTCTTTAGATATTTCGCGGTAGCTGTCTTAATTCTTGCGTTAGTTCTTCCGACGGACGCATTCTTAAGACGGATATTTAGGAAAGCGAAGAAAGCGGTGAAAAAAGTGGTAAAGAAGGTTGGAAAAGCTATCCGGAAGCCATTGTGTCGGGTATGTAACAGTTAAAGTTACTTTAGCTAATATCGTCTGATTAAATACTTACAAATACCAGGGAACTACATGCTACAAGGGTAAGCAACTTATACTCTACTTTGCGACTATCGCGAAACGCGCGAAACTTCGCGGGATGGCAGGAATTCGTACTCACAGTTAAGGCGCCATATCGATTTAGTGTTTATATTTGTGTGTCAATCTATGACGACACAGTCTTTGATTTTAAAGATGTTTTCTAAGTGTACCCATACCATGTGACTTTTTTTGTAATACGGCAAGTAAAGTTAAAGCACAAACCGCTCGATTTGAAATACTCAACTTCTCGTAAGTTCTTTATTTCTGTATCAAATATAACCAAATAAAGCAGGGTCAAAAGTGTTAACTACAAGCGCAATTTAATAGCCTTTTTTGCCCGAAAACGGGAAAACTGCATTTTTCTGCAAAATTTTGTTCGGCAAATTGCATTTGGTCATATTTGATACAGAAATGAAGAACTTACGAGAAGCTGAGTATTTTGAATTGAGCGGTTTGTACATAAACTTTGCTTGTCGTATTGTCAAAAATGACGTCAAAGGCACGTGGTATGGGCACGATGCATCAGATTTACCAAGAAAATATTTGAATATCTTCAGTAATTGTCTAACAGCATTTTGTATGTACTAATAATCGGTGTTTACATAGAAAATCAGATGTTAGCGATCATTTGTGGACTCCAGTGGCTGTTTTGATGTAGGGTTCTGAATTTACACTAAACATCTTCATTTTGATAATAATTAATTTCCTTGTAAGGTTTCAGTGCTTGTTATGTGTCTAATGACTAATATGTGTTTTGTTGTTCATTTGTTTGCTAAGGGCTTGCTTAATTTGTTACATTATACACGGCCAATCTAACGTATATATACATCATGCCGATTTACAATGCATTGAATAATACGTCGGTCATGTAGTTTTCTATGTATGAAGATTGTATTTGTCTTTTTAACTCTGTTTATAGGCTTTATGGGGAATTGGGTGTAAGGGACTTGTTGTTGGAGCTGGAGCTGCATTATCGGCTGGCACGTCTGGTCTAGGAAGTCTTGCCGTTGGTGCCGGAGTCGCTCTCGGAAAACATGCGTGCGAATTGAGGAAAAAGAAATGCAAGAGAAGCGTAAGTATACTGTATTAGATTATAGTTTGAACATTTTAATCGACATGGGTAGTACATATAAAAAATGAAATGTTTCGTTACTTTCAACAAGAATAAGGCTATGAAAAAGTCTAGTGCTAGAAGAAGGCTGTATTTGCTAAGAAGAGGTGAGAGATGGAGAAGATGGGAATTGATAGAAAGAAACGAAACAAATACGAAATATCTAAATATAAGTTTGGACGATTTTTCTTTACTTTTGTCTTATTTCAGGTTGACACGGATTACGTGATGATACCATTTTCGGATGAAATGTCAGATTATGACATGAATAACGATAAACGTATTTCTTATCCTGAATTTGCTTCGACGGTATTTAATTTGGTGGACTTGAAAAATCCGGATCGACTCTTGGAAATATTTATGTTTTCCGACTTCAATGGTAGGTATTCGTTCCTTTTAAACGTTAACCGCCAAATCATTTTATAAACCCACATTTTGCACTCGAAAGGACGAGCAAGCGTTTTCTTATTTGTGTCTTTTCACCGCCGTCAGAGGTTGAAATGATGCAGTCGAAAACATTTTTCTTTAAACCACGCTATAAGAAAAAGTCCATTAGAAATACTACATGTGAAATTTCTACCACATCATTGTGGAATCAAGATCGCCAAATGAGAGGAACATTACGGTTTTAGTGCACATTGGGCTTATATGTCCGAGGTTTATAAGGTCAGTGCTGTCAAAGAATATCAGCCATGATTCATAAAATATTGTTTATTTGGGCGATTGTGATTATACACATCAGTATGTCCGTATATCAGTGTATAATATTATAATACTCGTATTCAGGGGTGTTCTACAAATTTAAAACATGTATTATAACCAATTAGATATTTTTTCAGGTGATGGTGAATTAGATACAGATGAATTTAAAGGCGCTCCCTTATTATTTGCCCGTAAGTACACGAATTGTTACTTGACTAAATAAATAGAAGCCTCACGGCAAAAAAGTGGCTGTGATTGCGTCAGAAACAGACTATGACGTAATCATGATTATCGATTATGAACCCACCATTCGGACCAAAAGATGAGCTTTGAGTTGTGGCCTCATAATCAAGTTTGAAACACACGAAATATCAAAAACCAGTTTTATAATGCATGACCGTTAAATATGTCTCTCTCTCTCTCTCTCTCTATATATATATATATACATATTGGAAGTAGTTTTTACGTGACGTTATATTATTTTGCAATTTCTGCATATTATTCATTTCTTAAATGTTATTATATTTTCAGATGTGAATAAAGATAATGACATGTTTGCACTCGAATACGAGAGCCCGGCTGCGGCATAAAAAACGAAACAATTACAACTTACGGATAAAAAAAGTAAAAATCTACAAATATCTACATTTTTTTGTATATTTGTATGCTTCTAAATTTTAATTGGAAATAACACATTTATGTATCAAAACTCAGTAACATGATCAGTGTGTTCAGTTCATTGAAATGTTCTACTCTTGCTGTACAGACTACGACAATAATATAAAATTATCGGTGTCATTCTTTTTACAAAGTACGATACATATAACAAAGAAGCTTCTCTAACCCACACCCCACTAATCCGGACCCCAATAATCCTGAAATCACCTTTTAATCCGGAAATCACCTTGGTCTGGGCATATTTGTCTAATTTTATTCCATACATATTCTTTTTACATAAAATAGTCTTATATTTTAGTCTTAAACCGTCCTTTTTACCCGGTGTGCGTTTTATATATTGTTGACACTATGCAATCTCTAGAGAATGTTGTGGCTGGCCATATTAAGAATCTGTTGCTTAGGACAATGTACATTTCAAGCTTATTTGTTCGCTGTATAATGATTGACATTCGCTCTAGAGATATACCACCTTCATGTATTGTAACAATGCAAATACTGAATCTTTTTATAACCTTATGTCATTTTTGAATAAGCGAACAATCAATAACTTTGCAAGGCTTGAAAGAAAGAGAAAAAATCTCGGAGCTATTTACTAATGTATGATGGTATGCAAATGTAGGAATAAAGTTGATTAGATTGTATAAATGCTTCATTGATATCTGACACTAAAAGTCTTGTCCTGTAACTATTTATATATATTGTTGATCGTGATAGTGATGCACTGTAAATATGTTTTTATTTTGTTGTTTATTTATTTGGGCTGTAGGCCTCATATTGTACAATAAGCAACAATTGTACTGTTGTTTTAACGTGCTTTTACCATATATATATGTGTTTGTTCTATTTCGTTCATTTAGTTTGCAAACGATTGTGCGTTGCTTTGTATCATTTCCACTCTTGAATAAATGTTTATATTTTGAATAAGTTTCTCTGTTATATTAATAATCATGTTAACAAATAAATATCAATATTGTGACACCGACTCAAAAGTCCGATAATCACGCCGACCAAACGACTTCATCTATGATGGTCTGACACAAGTTATAGGGCGGCACCGTGGTCTAAGTGTATACAGCTAGATTCATAGCTCCAAGTCATTGGTCCAAGTCCTAGCTTGTAATGAATTCTTCCACGATCGTCACATTTGCTACATTAATACAGAATAAGGTCACTGAACCAGGTAGCTGTCATCACGAGTGGTATAAATATGTTGTAAAACCTTGTTTTACAATTGATGTAAAATAAGAAAGAAGTAACTTAAAATATTTAAAACATTTACACGAATCCTGAACAAAACCTTCCTACATGTTGTGTAAATCGGAGGTACGAAACCAAAAACATCCTGGGTTCGTGAGTTCAAAAGTTGGGCGACACACTCGTTCTCTGTGACGATTTAGATGAAAACAAAATGCTTCTAGGGCCATTTGTGCTCCTCCGCTGATCATATATGTGGAGAAATTGGATGCCACTAGAAGAGAACAAAATTAGTACTGGTATAGAATCCAGGAAAACTGGTTTGGTTGTCTGTCAAAGGACACTTTTTTATGAAGTTTGATTAATATAACATTCAGAGAAGACGACTCGTAAATTACTCGAGTATGGTCCAATACAGCAGAGCACGGTTATAGTGTATTCTGTCCGTACGTTGGTTCATTATTTCGTCCGTTTGTTTTGACATATTGGCGTATCTACCTTATTGTATAATGTATACCATTATGAGGCGACGTTTCGCTTGCAACGCCTAGATCCTTAATTCAAAGGCCAAGGTCACAGGGAGAGTTAGGGGTAGACAATTATAATTCCTGTCCGGTCCATGTCTCTGGTCACTTTACCACAAACAACAGTCATACAATCTATTGCCATTATGACAATTTATACAGTGTTTGTATGCCCGAATATTCCTCCCAATGCAAAATATGTGTACAAGATTGTGAAAACAAAAATATTCAGTCCACTAAATTCTTTCTTATCCCGTAGATGACTCTGCATGCACTTTTATTAAACCGTAAAAGTATAAATTTTATGATAAAAATGAAACAGCTGTATATATGTATATATTTTTCACACGCTCTCGAACAAATTATACAACAGCGCATATCTGTCTTGCTTAAGTGTCATGAAAAAATTATAGATCGTGACATGGATATATTATTCATTGTCTTAGCTAAAAATTTTAGGGAAATCCCCTTGTCAATCCGCAATTAGTTCAGTTTTTTATTTAATAGTCTGGTTTCGTGGCAAAGGGAATCCCCACAAAATACCATTGATTGTTTTTTATGTATCTGTATGTTCACCTCATACTAATAAATATTCCTGTGTTTATTTTACATAACAATTAGCGCTCAATTAAGTGTGGCTCATGATCACAGATGGTATTTATTGAGAGTGTTTTTTATGTTACAATCAAAATTGATTTATCTACGGCCTATGAATAAAATCACCTGTAAACAACAGCCACATGCATTTATAAATATCACAGAACAAACGAACCTCTAAATAAAAGCCAACTGTGATCAACGGCCATGGTTTGCTTTGCCTTCGGAGGCCGTTCCTCATAACAGTACAGTAAAACCTGTGAAAATGCCCATTAAAGGAAAAATAAGGAATATCGCCGTCAAACAGAATCGACCATATTTTCGGACTGTGATATCAATAAGCATGTACTAACAATACATTATTCATAGATAATTGCTCACTGAGGCATTATTATTTTAACGTAATTGTGAACATTCTGTCAAACCTGGTTTAGCAACCGTTTTAGAATAATATATGTTCTCGTGTGGTGTAACGGTCGTTACCAACTCCTAAAAACTCGCTACCAAAACTTTCATTCGTGTGTACAGTTTTTATTTGTCATACATTACGTGGCGTTGTGCATCCTAAGTAACGAATCACAAACTTGAATAGAGAACAAAAAGATACATCCGTGAAATTATTTCAGAATGTGACAAAACATTTATAATTGTTATCAAACAATGGAATATAACATACGCTCATGGTTGCATAAACATTGCGAAACATCTATAATTATTTGGTAGTCGGTAATCAAAACATCCTAACATAAAACATTGTTAACATACAAACCTGTAATCTTCAAGTTTAATATTTGTCCTTGAAATTTTAACAACGATTCCGAGAAACAAACATGATGGATGAAAGCATTAATTAATCATTTAACCCGAAGCCCCATAACGTAACGTTTAAAACGTTTGTTATATTCACCTAATATGTAATTATACACTATTTGCCGATGTGTTGATTTTAATAAATCTTAAAAAACAAAGCATTTAGCAATTTATTTTATCATAATATATCAAATTCATTTTTACCTATTGCTAGACAATATTACATGTTTTATTTATAATATACATAATTATATTTGTTTTGTTTTCATGTGACTTATTGTCACTGGGGTTTAATGCCGTTTTTCAACAATTTTTCAGTTATATACGGCGACAGGTTCACCTAACCTGTTTTCATGGACTGTATACTAACCAGTACAAACTTACCCTTCGATAAGAAGCCGGCCACTTCTCCACATATGAAGGAAAATCGACATTTTTGTCGAATTTTCATCGAAGGGTATGACCTGCCGCGACAGGGATTCGAACCCGGGTCTCCGGGTTACAAGTCCAGCGCACTATCCACTGGACCACAGTCGCGGCCACATAATTATATAATATTAAATACTTCATAAATAGTTTTCATCTACTAGTATATAAATTTGTATAAACATATTTACAATTTATCAATTCAGACTGAACTAACAAGGATTAGATTTATATTAATATATTGATGAAAAAAAGTTTAGCAAGTTCAGAAAGGATTGACTCCTGGGGAAAGGGTAGGTACGAAATCATAAAATCAAATACATTTTCAGATATTTGATTCTTATCACCAATGATTCGCATCAATGTTATTCCATGATTTTGAGGCGATTAGTCTCCGGCGTACGTTAAATGAACTAGGGGGTCAGGCGTAAAAGTTCGGACACGGCTCAATACCTAGTGTGCCCACCATTCGCAGTCACGACTGCCAGACCTCGGCGTCGCATGCTGCAAATCATCCTGACCCATTCAGCTTGCAGGGCACGTTCAAGATCACGGACGTTGTTGACGTCATGGCGCTCTCTCCCCTGACAACCTAAGTGGTCCCGTAAGTGCTCAATGGGAGAGAGATCCGGTGATCTCGCAGGCCACTGCAACACATTGACGTTATGGATGCGTAAAATGTTCTGGGTATGCCTCTCAGTGTATGAACGGGCATTATCATGTTGGAAAATTCCAACGTTACGTTGTTGCAAATACGGTACAGCAACAGGCTCGGTGATTTCGTCACAGTACCTTTGAGCAGTGAGATTACCAGGCACTATGACGAGATCTGTCTTCCCATCATGATGTATGCCCGCCCAAACCCTCATGCTACAACACCCATAACTATCACGTTCCACAACATTATCTTGGTCCAGCCTCTCCCCTCGTCTCCTCCAAGTTCGAACCCTGCCATCAGCAAATGACACGTTAATCCTAGATTCGTCCGAAAACAGAACGTCGCGCCATTGCCTGCAAGTCCAATCCTGATGGACCCTGGCCCATTGACGTCTTGTTTGACAGTGTCCCAACGTAGGGACGGCACGCTTTCGATCCAGCGGCACGTAGCCTATTCCGAAGCATCCTCTTGTGCCAGCAGCATTCCTCAGAAAACGACCTAACTTTCGACTAGAAAAAAATCTATTGCGTCGAGATGACGTCGTAAGAAAACGGTCTTCCCGCGGCGTGGTTTTACGAGGTCTGCCTGGAGGATCATCCGATTTACTGTGCACATACTGCACGTGATTTTCGTGAAAGTTTCACGATTACATAATGGTCTAGTGTACAAAAACAAGTGAAATCATGCTGTCAATGAATGGGCGCAATTGTTCAATACGGAAACGCTTTAGTGATATTGATTTATAGACGAAAACCAAAGGCGTAAAAACTTGTTAAACTTTTTCTCTCAGAATATTTTTCACTATACATGATACACAATTAATTATATGTATTTTAAACCGTTTATCAATTATAAAATTGTACTGTTAAGTGCCTTATGATGTTTTGCGACGTTAGATAATTTACTGATTATGTTAGGGATGTCTCCGGGACGAAGTTTTATTTATGTCACAGTGGTTAGACAATTTATATTACAACACAAACATAATCAATTATCGCATATCTGCATTAATCAATTATCGCATATCTGCATTTATATTTCAACAACGTCTGTTTATTTACAAACAAAAAATTAATGCGCTTTGTGAAGAAGAAAAAAACTCACTTAGGTACAATTTCATTATTTAAATCCACTAAGCTGCGAGATTATAAAACTTGAGATCGATCTCCAAGCTCAAATCTCATATCTTGTTTTTTAATGATTCCAATTTAATATGATCAGAATTCACCCGAATATTTATTAATCAGCTATATCTTTCTGACCATAATACTTATTCATAACATAACGCTATAGTAAATTAGGAACGAGGAAAACCATGGTCTAAACTGATGATTGAACCCAGGAGTCCTGGTACTGTAGGCGGACTCTCAATCCTGTCCCTCAAGCATTAAACCAACAAGAAGACTGTTGAAAGTGGCCTATATAGCTACAATCGCTTCAATACTGACAATGTCAATGGGTCTAACGCCGTTTTTTTTTCAACAATTTTTCAGTTACACGAGTATACTGCGACCGGTTCACATTACCAGATTTCCTGGACAGTATACTAACCGATACTAATCCTTAAGGATTGGTCATCGTAATAAGGAAAATCGACATTTTTTTTTTTTTGTCATAGATGGGTATGACCTGCCGCGTCCGGTATTTGAACCCGGATTGCCATGTTACAAGTCCGGCACACTAACCACTGGACTACGGTCTTGTAGGGCGTCACTAATACTAGCCAAGCATTGTGACATTGTACACGTAGTAAATAAATAACAGTGTGTAAATTATTGATAAATTTTATTTCATGTGAAAGGAGAATTTTCAGATTTCGAAAATAAATCATGGATCCGGGATCGGGTAATTTCTAATAATCCAGACTACAAAGACAGCTGTAAGGAAATCCAATTACTCAAAAGTCCGATTTGGAAATTTGGAGACATCTATGAAGGCGGTGGTTATTCCGTCTTTAAGAGGTTATGAGGCATTTTTACAGACCGTAATCTTTGGAGTTAAATGTATCTTCGTGTATGATATCGATGTATAACGTACGAAGATAATATTTAGTTTAAATTTTAGAATATTTTGAATCAGTTTCATGGTAAAAAAATGTGATGTTTCAAAAATTCGGTTCTTATCGGCGAAAATATTCGGTGCTTCGCAAATATAATAAACGCATTTTCATCGCAGTATTAAGAAGCTTACAAGTACAAAAATTGCTGCAAATTGCAGCAAAAGATTAAGCGTTGCACTAACATTTATCCGAGTTGTGTGCACAAAAAAACAGATGCAGCAGCTGTAATAAAACTTAATAGTACTTACAAGAATAAAGACATAAGCATACATGGTGTGAATATAAAAAATTACATGACATAGGAAACAATAGGGGTATCATGTCCCTGAAGCGCATACCTGAGAATTGGTTCATGAACACAGTAATTGGTAATCAGATTTAATTCTGAACAAAAACCTCAAAAATTTTAATAAATAGTTTTTACTACATTCATGCACTCTTACAGTACAGTACAGTTTAATTCTCAATGTCATGGTTTGAAGTAATCTGTTAGAGATCATGATCATGGCAATTGTTCATTCAAACTATCGTAGCTTTAAGCCGAATGATTTTGAAGAATTACAACAATTTTACTATTTATCTATTTTTAATTGAGAACTAATAGGACCCTAGTACTATTGGTTTGTACAAACTTGGTAATTGTTTACTTAGCAATTTGCCGTTTCAAAAATAATTGCAATAAACATCTTCTAATCGATTTTTCATGTGAACATGTCGAGGTAGCGCTTTAACCCCTTTGGTATCTTCTATTGAACTGATGGATGTTTTCCTGCCTACCAGCACCAGTGCCGATATTAAGAGGTTCCAATTTGCAATAATTGTCGCCGTTTACGGACGACGACATACACAATTAACTAGATTTGACAATTTCTTCCCTTACATAGCCCGCTCTAAGCCAATCAGACAGGAACATTTACAGTAGGCTGTTGTGGGGTAAACAATATTTGGACTATTTCACTCAATAACATTAGATTTTATTGTTCAAAAACGAGTCTATTTCCACAAAAAAGGATTTTATTTGATGAATATTCATACATGAATGCTAGTTTAATTCATCATGAAATCCTTTGTTTCGTCTGAATGCGATACTTTGACATTTTAGTTATGTGTTTTACATATGCTCTATTGGGGCAGTTTTATATCGTCGGAAATAGAATGTGTTGCAAACTCTCTATGAGAAACGAAACCAAAAATGAAATCACAATGAAACCTTTATTCAATATTCTATTCTTAGCTCTTATGCTTGGCTTTACAGCGATTCCATTTTGAAAATGCTAATGCTTGTAACACTCTTTTCTCTTGCACTTCTTGCACTATAACATCCTAAAATAGCATTTTAATATGCTACCGTTTCGATTTGGACAGAAAGCAGTTTTACTCGCAGTATTGTTTGAGTAAACTGCATTGCTAAAGTACAAAAGAAGTGCATTAAAGAGAACATGACATTAGCTAGAAATCCCACATATGTTTCGACAGCAAGGTAATTAAAACAAAGCTTTCCATTTTGAACACTGCGCAGTTTCGCTAACTTTTAGATGAACCCCGTTGATCAAACCAACCGTCTTGTTGAGCTATTCACAGCTGTTTCACCATGCCAATTGAACTATTCATTGCTACCTTCCCATGCTAGAAAAGTTACCCCATCCAAATGAAACATGTTTACTACAATTTTGTCATTTTTTAAAAGAAATAATTTTGTCAGGTTTGGAAGCAAAATGAATATACCTATGAAGGGCATGAAGGGTGTAAAGCTTAAAGAACTACTGTCGTCTGTCTCCATGATAATCGCGCGCAATAAATCTGTTTACATCGAGTTGCTAAGTTTTGATGAATTAGTGAACATAAAACCAACGATTGTCCGAGATATTGAAATAACTTGTGGCTTTTCCAGCTTATAAAAATACGTCATTGAACTTTTATTTACACTGCTCAACTTTAATAACCACTCATCGTGGTGATTTGTTGATACTTTAAAGATGAAGGCGTTTTTAATTCTGTCGAAATCTTCACTTATTCTGAATTGCTATGACTTTACATTTTATACAGTATAGGTCTGTGATTGCAGCAAATATTTAATTGTGTACAGTGAACTCCCCAAAACCGGACTCCCTGAAAACCGGATGATTTTTTAAGTGCCATATTTTCTCTTCTGTAAAAAATAGTTCTCTGAAAACCGGAATTCTCAGAAAACCGGACTTTCGGCTCAGTCCGGAAAGGGTCCGGTTTTCAGGGGTTATAATATATTTATATAGTAATAAAAATGTAGCCGACTAATTATAAAAGTTCAGCAGTAAGCCTTTATTCTTAGAATGGATTTTTACGTGGATTTACGTCCAACCGACATATAATTGTGTTTAACTGGATTCGCCCTTTTATATAATACTTCGCTGTTTATATTTGTGCATATTCGATCAGGTGAGTAAACTGAGGGAGAACATTGAACCAAAACAAGTCTACTGACTAATTTTAAGGTAAGATTTTATATTTTCTTACCCTTTTATCGAAATGTAGAAATGATCATTAACTATTTTATCTCTCTATGTATGTATGTACTTTATTGTCGGCATTTTATATCATAACCTCTGACTTTGCACTGCAATCAAGTCTGGTAAATTATGAATAAATATTTAAATGAGAAATGAAGACAATTACATTTGTACACAACATTTAGAGCTGAAATTATCCGCAGTTATTTCCCCTTGGCATTTTCTTCAATAAATAATTTTGTCACTTCGTACAGAGACGTATATACGTAATTCCCTATTTTAGGTAAAACAAGTTTAAACATCTACATAGAATGTTTTATAACTTATTTTTAAATACTTAAAATTACATTGCTCGCTTCTTCGTTACAATTAACAATGTAAGCGCGGTGGTCTTAATATATGACCTAAGACTGTAGGTTCGAATCCCTGTCAGGGCGGCATTTTTCTTCATGAATTTGAACAGGAAACAGACAGCCGACGATAATGACTGACATATATTTGCAGACAAGATGTCGTTTTACAAATACCTTGTTATTACCATGACGATGTTGGCACTAACAGTGCCTGCACATGCTGGCTTGGAAAACCAGACTTTGGAAAAAAATGGCAGAGGAATAAAAGAAGTTCTTACAAAAGCGGGAAAAGATATCAAGAAGACCAACTGTCGAGTGAGCATAACAATACAACACAGTTATTAAGAATGATCTAAATTACTTTAAACTTCTTAATTTATCAAATATGACTCACGTCATCATCTTATGTTGCATAAAATTCACACTGACCACAAGAAACTTAAAAAGATAAAGATATCTGTGATGATCTCATTACTTATTTGCGTTAACAATATCATTGACGGATATGACGATAATGATAATTATAAAGACAATAATGGTGATGATAATGATTACTAATGATCATGATGATGGTGATCGTGATCATGATAGCATTGATAATGACTATGACATTGATAGTTATATTGATAATGTTAACGATAGCGTTGATGATAGAGAGGACAACGATGAGATGATGGTTATATGGTTGAGTCACTCGTAATTGAATATAACAGTAAATTTATCATTGTACAGATATTATTCGGTATAGGATGTCCGGCAGCTGTTAATGCGACTGGTGAGGCAATCAGTACTAATAAGTCCGGTGCAGCAACGATGGGAGTCGCTTCCGATGTCATCGCTGGAAACAATCAGTGTAATGTACGCAAGAAAAAATGCAAGAGAAGTGTAAGTATTGGCATAATTTAAGATTTGTTACGGTCATTTAGACTTAATTCAGAGTTTAGTTCAAAAGATATTTTTAGAAATGAGGATTTCAGT
This sequence comes from Lutraria rhynchaena, assembly GCA_008271625.1. Lineage (NCBI taxonomy): Eukaryota > Metazoa > Mollusca > Bivalvia > Venerida > Mactridae > Lutraria > Lutraria rhynchaena. The sequence goes on from VIBL01000114.1 coordinate 644,416, forward strand.
CAAGGAATTTTTGTCAAGTGTCAGATAATTGCGTATATTGCTTCTAGTTTACGGAATGTTGTGGCTATGAATGGCATGATTTAGCAGCAGCATTTTGTAAACTGTTTGTAAATAGTCTCCGAACTGTTAGGGGGAGCAATGTCAGGTGCAATTAAACCAACTTGTAATATTTCCGTCTTTTTGCTACCTGGTTGTCTACTCAAGATTTAAAACACAGATGATAGACGAGTGATATTTGTGTGTAACACATCGTGGTTATTCTCCTCTTCACGCACATAAATGTAGTCGTCGTGTTTGTTGTCTCCCCCATAATTGAGGAGAGATTTAAAATGATTAAATCCTGAAAATTTGTTTCGTTGAGTTTTGGTCGCTTACATATAGTATTTCTGGTAATTACGGGCGTCATCTCATGAATTAGAGGCGGCAGGCAAATGTCCTTGGATGTTATTTATCTCCTGCCGGAGAACAATTCTCGAACTCCCTAAACAATACAATGTCTTTTAATTTTTTAGGTTGACACTGACTACGTAATGATACCATTTTCAGATGAGATTTCGGATTATGATATGGACGGAGACAAACTCATAACATATCATGAATTTGAATGGTCTGTTCTTAGAAGCGTCAACCTAGAGGATCCTAATGAATTATGGGAACCTTTCGCGAATGCCGACCTTGATGGTAACAAAGTGCTAAATGCATATAATTATACAATTCACCTTCACAGAGTTGTCGCTCTTATCCGATGTGTCGATCTATTGTCCACAATGAAACAAGTTTACTGTAGAAATTACGTATATCTAACAATGTTGAAAAAATGTTTTGTAATGTTATTATGTATTGAATTGTATTGTCGTGCGAAATAACAGATTCCTGTACAAAAACAGTACTAATAGTTTCAATTATGACCAAATGAGTCGAATATGCCGATTTATTTTCTTTGTTCTAAAAATAAGTCCACTCACTTAGTACAATAGAGGGGGTGTGAAGTCTTCAATTTTTGGGCTCAAGAGTTTATATCTTGGGCGCGACACATATTCTTTATGACAATTAGAAATAAAGCTATTCATCCTCCACTGCTAATCTGCGTGATTCATGTAGAGATGTTAGCAGTTACTTGTGGAGAACGAGATTACCATTGATACAAAATAAAAAAAACACTAGTCGCATATAACTGAAATATTGTAAAACACGAAAGTTTTGACAAAAGCGAATGTACATGTATTCCTATGTTTTAGGAAATGGTTCTCTGGATATGGATGAATTTGTAGCTGCTCCGCTCTTGTTTGCACATCAGTAAAAATGACATTAGTTTATTATACATTTGTACCGTAAAGCCGTAGAGGTTATTTTTCTCCTCGCAATGTGGTCCAAAGGTCAACTTTATTGCTTAAAACGGTATTATGATGATTTACTTGAAATTTCAAACTGGCAGTATATTATTCTTATATTTCCACAACACATTAAGCAGGGTGCAAAACATTCTAAGAAGACCACCATAACTAATATGTTAGTTATGTTAAATTTCAGTCTCAAAATACAATATATATATTAATATAATATATTTTGTGTTACAGTCAAACCTTTGAAAAAAGGCAACCCATAAGAAAGACAAATGTGGCCTTCATTGACAGATGGCCTTTATTCCGGGGTCAGTTTGTTCTAAATAAGCAATAACGGGTTTTCAAAGAATGACCTTTATATAAAAGGTGGCTTTCTTTCAGAGGTAGCTGCGAACACATGTTTGACTGTATAAGTTTTTTGTATCATGTTTTTCATTAAATGTATAAATCAGATTGAACTTATCATGTACATATGATAATTTACAAACCACGATTTGATTTGTAGTAAGAAAGTTAAGGAAGTCCGGAATGTTTTACATTGTTCATAGGCACAGAAGTATTTTATACATGTGTCTCTAAAGTTTTATATAAATAGAAGTACAGTGCAACCTCTCCAGAGCGGCCCTCTCTTGAGCGACAACCTCCCTTCAACAACACCATGCTTTTCCCCACTCTACAATTTGACTATTTATTTAACCTCTCAACAAAGACATAATTTTGCGTCTCCCAAAGGACGTTGATTTGGAGAGGTTGCACTGTATTGTAAAACTTCTCGTAGTGACCCCCTTTGTATATAGCTTACGTCATAATAATAATCACTTTTTTGGGGATCGGTTTTCAAAACACTGCACTTCATTTCAATTTAATGTTTAGACTACCACAATATTTGGACAAATCTGTTTGTGGTATTAAGTTTTAATTATGCTGACTAAATCAACGTATTACACCCACAATATTGTACTATTCCGACGTATTTGCTCAATGCTACTCAAGTGCTAATATCACTAAATAATATTGCCCAGTTATCTTTATTTCTTTGATAGTTACCCCAGATACTTCAATTTTCAAGACACATTTTGAAATTTTGTAAGGGTTGTGTCCCTTATTGCGAATTTTAATTTCTGGAAGTATTGCATGGTGACCTGTATATTGATACCCGTATTTTTGCATCTTTTTACCGTGAAATTTCAATGACATGGTTATTCCATTTTCTTTAATATTTGAAAATTAGTTACTCTCATAGACTTCATTGCAAGGGACAATTACTAAAAAAGTTGTCATTGTTTCTGAAAATCTCACGGTAAATCAATTTCTATTATTGAAATCTATGAAAATTATAAACATTTCCAAAATTTGTCCTCTCCATTTTGAGAAAACAATATTGGAAAATAGAGATGAAATAACTCACCACGTGACTTTACTTGTTTGTAAATCTTTATTGATATGAACAAATTTTGTACAAAACACTTGTTTTGAGTAATAAACATATCTTGTCTTACTGATTTTTGTTGTTTTGTTTACTCCTATACATATTTTCTCCACTCAATAGTGGGAGGGTTGTAAGACCACATTCCGAATAAATTATACTTGTTACAGGTGTGACAAAATTAATGTGATCACATATGTAGCGGAAATCAAGCACATATGTAACACAGTTTGAGACGAATGTGGTCGATGACGTTTTTTATGTGACATACAATCACATTTGTCACTGGTAAACTTTGATAAGAAAGGAAGAAAATATGCTTACATCTGAAACACATTTATCATAGATTTTTTACAAAGAAGTGTTATTACATATCGGGTCAATACCTTGATACTGATTTATTATATGGTAATGTATCTTGACAGGAATATCTTTATCATGGCCCGTTTATTCATAGTAACATGGTGACCATTTGTCACTTATAAATTGTCTTTTCACATTCAGAGCCATATTGGGTGTAGTTTGAAAGATTGCATTGAAACGTTGCATGAATGTACGTATATGATTACAGGGAAGACGCAATCACTGTCCATTCCTCGTAATGAGTTATGGCCAATTGTTTACCAAATGGCTTCACATAGCTAATTGCTGTTATAAAGTATATATTAGCTCGACTATTCGAAGATTGCTCAGGGCTATTGTCCTCATCCTTACGTCGTCTGCGTCGGCAAGAAGTGCTTCAAGTTTGGTGAAGTTTTCGTTTTAGTCAAGTTTTATCCATAAATGTCAAATCGTTTTGCTTCAGAAAAATGAAAAAAAGAAAACTTACCATGGCAACAACAGTTGGAATATGTCCAATGTAAAACTCGCGAGAAGAAATCTACTAGGATTTGTCGCCAACCGGGCTCGAACCAGCGACCCCGGCACCTGAGTATGTGGCTCAACCTATTTAGCTAATTTAGTAGTAGTAGCAGTAGTACGAGCTGTAGTGATGCTGATTGCAGTTATACAATGGCATTGGTACTTATTTCAACCGAATGGACATAAGCAGTCAATGCCTGGATACGGTACATGCTCTCTGTTAGGATTAGGTTGAAAATAGTAAGTCTATGGCAAATTGTCCACTATTAAAAAAATCGAGCAAATGAAAATATCATATCACTGTGTCATCAAGCGTGGACGACCTAAAATAAAATTGCTCGAGTCGGTTCTTTTGATCGATACATTTGTGGCGCAGTTGCATTTTACGGCCTGTTAAAAGAACTGACAGTCTGATATTTTATGATAACATGCCCATATAAACGTAACGTATGGAATTAATTAAAACAAAGTTCACTGAACTTTTTCGCGAATGTTTTAGCGCACGATATTTGCGGTCAGGCGGTGCACTTTTAAATACATTCAAAGACTGGATGAATGGCCACCTGTTAATAACGGTACCTGAGAACAATGGCTTCTCTGATTGATATAAAAGTAAACGCTCGTTAATTCATATAATAGATTAAATAAACTCCAGAAAACGGGGCATTTTTTCTTTTTCTCGTCTACATTAATGCGTCCAACTTTACTTTTCGTCGATCAAGTTGTTTTCCTCAATTCGAAAATTATCTGTAGATATTCTATTTCACTTTTCGCTACTACCCTAGATCCCACCAGAATCTCCCGAGAAACTAACTCAATTACAAATCTGGACTACTAAGTCCTTGTATAATAACTCCTTCCAACATAAGAATACCTCAAATCTGGACTTGTCCGAATCAGGTTAAAATTAGAAATTACAATGGTGCCCGAATTAAGAAGAGGTATTTAGATACGACAGGTTCGATTGCAATTAAAGAGAGTTAAATATGATAGATAAGACAAGACGTGTTTTGGTCAAAGATACCGGTGTGCCCAAAGAAAAGAGTATGAGAATTTTGATTACTTGAGAATAGGGTAAGTACGAATATTAACATATCTAACAATATTATAAAAGTGAGAACATTAAAAAAGAGCTTTGAGCATAATGATTTATAGATAAGAAGGTTCCAGACAGAGGAGTTAGCTCCGTATTACATATGTAAATAAAAATAAAACATGTTGACAATAGTTGTGTTCAAGACTTATCTATCGATATAAAAGATGACGCCAACATCTGAACTGAGTTCAATTTTTGAAAACACACTATATTCATTCTCTCCATTCTTTTGTTCTAAGGTTGGCCATGAAGTTATGGTTACACTTGATAAAATGAAATACTAGTTTATTTGATGCCAGTCAGAACATTTTCCAAACAAAGATTGGCTTAATGCATCCACAAAGAACGATGTTGTAACAAATATTCTTAAATAAGGATTCTACTCAACGAACACATGACCCAAATCAAAGATAGGTTCGTTGTTATCACGTTGAATGGGATCGACAACATCACTGACCCCTAATGGGTGGGCTTGCGTCGTCCTTAATCTGTTAGCATTTGGTTGTCTCATACGCTGAAAAAAGGAGAAGTAATTAAATAATTTTGCCTGATATGTTACCAATACGGCATTTCCTCAAATAACAACTACTTTAATATTCAGACTACCTCATTAAAACGACCACTCTTATTTGGAACAGTATTTCAAAACTTCCTAGACTTACAAGATATTTCAACTTAATGATAAGCCCATCTCTATCAGAACATCGTTTATTTGATCACAAAGGTGGTCACAATATTAAGATTTTATTGTACTTTTTCCGTATTTGCAGGGTAGTCTTATGTTATCGTTAATAAAGCATGCTTCGAGGTTTTTTTTAAACATTATTCCTTGTGTAAAGTAAATCATAGAAAGACAAGCTTACATTTCCAAGGCGTTTCTACTGACAAAAAATAATGATTCTTACTCGATAAATGGAATTCAGTACATTTGAAATATGCTTAGAGACAATTTTAATATTAAGACCACTATTCGTCCAGTGTTACTATATGGTCAAATGAGCTGTGATTGAGGTCACATGCGATACTTTCATTTGGAAAATAATTTGTGGCGTTTATCCTAAGCGATCTTTTGTATTGACTCGTTCTTACTTCTGTCTCTCTCTTTGGCGACCATGTTGTTGAATGCCAAAGTAGCCGATATAACACGGCCACCAATATTACATTTATATCTACACACTATGACAATTGAGCTATGGTATAAAATAACGCTTTCTATTAATTTTCGTACGGTATCTGAAGTACGCAAGCCAAACTTAAAACGTTACACGCTTGTAGCTCTTTTCAGTTAAACTGATTAAAACAATGCATCTAAAAAGCACACGTGGTAAACATTAAATTACGTCACAATCGTTTTCTCTTTATTCAAATTGTTCGAGAAGAGTCTCGTGACGTGAATAATCAAGATGACGGGAAAGCTTGTTTTCTGATTAAAATTGTCCCCTATAACCTTTAACGAACGATGTTTCTGTTACATCACATGCACGTAACTAATCAGTTTGGAGTTACCAGATGTTGTCGCCTTGGTAGAATAAATTGACTAATATAAATAATACAGTAGATCACAGGATTGCCTAGGAGAAAACGTCACTACTACGCATGCGCAAGACAATGAAAGGTGCGGTATAAAAACGGTCGTCTGGTTTTGTTGATTACTATTTAGTTTGCGACAGCAACATGAAACGTATTGTTATCTTCTCAATGTTTACATTTTTCCCTGAAAAAAATCTTGTTTTCGCTACGCTTACTTGATAAAAACAGGATATCTACATTACAATAATGTAGCGTCCCTGACAAAAGGCGCAGTAAAACCTCACATAGCGACTCACTTAGCGACCGTTTCATTATAAAAATGACATAATTACGACCATACATTTTCGCACCGTTTTCGTTCCCCATTTCAACTAAATAAAGAGAGTCCATCGATATGAAAAGCCATTTTCTTTGATCCCAAAGGTGGTCTTGATATCAAATTTTTATTGCATATTTATAAATACGTGTATGCGGTAAATTTCCGTCATAATTATGAACTTAGGACTTCATTACATATTCACATATTGCTGAGCGGAGTGTACTGAAATCTTGTGTTCATGGACAATAGAGCCCTGACTTTGTGTATGAAATTACAACCATTTTGAACGAGCGTACTCAAATAATGTAACTTCAAACAACATGTAATTCACCATATTTGGGTTTGTGGAATCGTTAACATAAGCAACGATACGGTGCAACTTCTTCAAAGCAACAGAATCAAATTGTGATGTTGTTGAGCGGTTATTGCTCTAGAGAGGTTAGATTGATGGATATATAGTACAGTTGGAAAAATTGTGGTGTTGTTGAATATAGGTTGTTGTTCAAGAGAGGACCGCTTCGGAGAGGTTGCACTGTATTATTTATTTTACCGTCATCACAGGGTCAATGATGCGCATATGTCTTCTTAACCGATTTCTTTCACCCAATTCTCCAAATCTAAAGGAAACAACTGCCATTATATTTCTATGTTGACGCCCCATGGGAGGCCCGATCATGTGGAAATATTCCTGCATGACGTCGCCCATAATTGGTGCAGATTGATTAGGCTGTAGAAATAATTGATGTTTTCTGAAATTGAAGATTTTGATACACATTTCTTATATCAGAATTCCTCTCTTGTCGGAAGTGTTCCGGCTATGTTTGAATTAGTTAGAGAAACGTTTGAATTAGATCTGCTTCCTGATTAAGATGGGTTGTTAGTTTTTGACAAAATTTATTCAGGTTTTGTGCTAAAAAATGAAAATGTTTAATTAAAATCGGTACAGTGAAATATTAAGGTCACATATTATATCATATCACATGTATTTTGATGTGAATACGAAGTGTTACAGACGCCTAGCATGTTGTATTACAGTCTTTACTATCCAAAAGTGTAAACGACTTACAGCGTATAGTGTCTGAACGATATTTCACACATCTGGCCTCATTGCGCATGTCTTATATGTGAATATACGTTTTCGTAAAATCATTTGTTTAATGCAGTCAAGAGATTTTAAATGAAAAAAGTTGGTTTTCGATACAGAACAAACTTTATGATAGTGCAAAATGTATGTCGTATTGATACCAACACGTTTTTGTGGACATATTTTACCTTTTTGCTATGTATAACTATATATATAAAAGTCTTCCTGCATTATCCTGTTAACAAATGTTAACTTACTGCACCCTAAGTATAAATAATGCTTGACTTCCTATTTCATTCGTATGAATACATACATCTAATAATACACGACGATATCGTGCTTTCTATGTTTTCATTCATGAAACTACAGGTTCGTTGACATGGATACTGTATAATCCTAAATAACGGTCCAAGAATACGTATGTTTTGTATGCAGTAATTATACGTAAATTCAACGCTTTTTATCAGCATGCAGTATTAAATATACATACCAGCTCAGACAGACAGATGTCATAAACAAGACTTCCGGCTTCGGGCAAGTTATTTCTTAAGAGCCTTAAAAGCCTGTACTAAACAGTCCTTTCAGTGTTTTGATTTAATACATGTCCATTGAACAACACCAACAAAATACGCATCTATGAAAAGGAGTGTAAAGTAAGGACAACAATACTGCAGTCAATTATTTACCTCCTCTTTGTGAGTGCCGAGCGTCGTCCTCTCCGTCTGTTTAGCATCAACAGAAGTTGGATAATTGGATTATACGTCTCTAGCCACATTGACGCTGGAACTCCGCCCACTTTAGCCTCGAAATCTGTTTCGTAACTACTCGACAAAACTCGGTCGATACCGGCGCGAATCGGACAAGTCTCGGAATAATTATAAAAACTTATCATCGCCCTATTTTTCAGGATCCTGCTATTTTCACGAAGCTCTCTGTCTGTGAAACCAAAACAAATGGCGAGCACTGGGTGATCGTAAATCGTCAGTACGGCAGCAGACTCCTCGGTTTGGTTTGATATTCTTTGTAAACCGTCACGGATATATATATGTTCTCTCAAAATAAGGCCTTCGTTGTACAGGGCGAAGATAAACTTCTCATCTTCCGTGAGTTGCTCCACAGTTTCTTTTGTTCCAGATAAGAATTTTCTGAAAATTCTTTTGGTAGCTTTATTTAAGAAGCTGCTGTTTGTTCGTTCTTTCGTTAAGTCATAGCAACAAGGTTCGCTGCTGCATAGTAATGAGTCCAATCGTGGAAAATGACTAAAAAACTTCTTCTGAGTGTTCTTGTGTTTATCCGTCCGGCAGGACATCTTCACTGTAGTCATTGTCTCTTTCGGAGAACCAGTCTTCTTGACTGAAGTGGAAGATGTATTTGGTACATGTACTTGCAAAAAAACAACGGATTTTGGATGGTGGATTCTTTGGAAGGTAGTATTTTAGGTATGGTGGAGATATTTGAACGAACTCTTTCCAACAATACATTTTTATGTGAATTTGAAATATTGAAAGTTTAATACACCATGCTCAGTCATTTCAGAAACAAGCGCAGAATGGTATCATATTTCACATGAGTAAGTCTGTTCCCTGAACATCAACCGGCCTTGAGTGATAATGCTGAGAGACTGAGAATACAGTTATTATTAAAATGTTAATAAATTGGAGATAAGAGAGAAATTTAATGGTAAAAAAGATATATTTACTGACTAGTACTGAATATTTGCCACTGCCTGTTTGAAGAGGTCAAGATCAGACAGTGTTGCGATGTGGCAAGGGAGATGGCTCCAGAGAGTGATACAGTGGGGGAGAATATTTATGGCATTCCGTTGAAGTCTGTAGTTGCCGGAGGGCATGATTGTGTGAGAGTGACGAAATGGTCTAGCCGGAGTAGATAATGGAAAAATGGGGAAGGCAAGCGGCAACTAGATTCTAATAGATTTTAAAGAACATGATCAATTCTTAGTTACAATATATTTTTAAACAATTACTTAAAGAGCACCTGTAAATAAAGACCCGATGCCTTAAAAGACCAATGGTTCTATTTTCCATGCATATATACCATCTCTAATAAAGATCACTTTTTTATTTCCCAAATGATGATCATTGTATGCATATTATGCTGGATCTAATTTCTTCAAAAAACGCCTTCAATGAAGCCAAGATATTAATGGTAAATTAATGAATAAAAAATGAATAAAAAAGTTTTACTTGGCTCTGCACGTCTTTCCCTTGGCTAAATTTTGTCTTTCGAATTAAAATCCTTCAAATAAATATGTGTTAAAGTTTCTCGTACATCGACGCTTATGGCAACGACGTCAATAAAAACGACGTCATGAAAAGACGTTGTCTTACGTCATGAGCGTCTCTGACGCCATAAACGTCTAAGAAATACGGATCGTGATTTACCGCCTGGCAGTTAACTTTTCAGACTACATCCAGTTAATATAAAGTAAAACCTACATTTCAAAACCTCCTTTTTAGATTAACGGTTTAAATACATGTATTGACTTGGTAGAAATATTGAATCGCGGTAATCGGAAATATTTAAGCGGTCTTTAAGTGAGTTTTTGCTGTATATCAGTACAAACTTTAAAAATATTAGTATAATAAACCATCAACTTACTGTGGACGAACAAATTATAGCTTAGTACTCAATAAATAATGAACGACTTGGATTTATCAATATCGTTGCTAACTTTGCCGAAATATTTATCGCCATAAATTATTTGTCTATCATTTTGTCACACAATATATCGGTCTAATACACAGTAAATATCAAATAGTTCAGTATTCTGTCATTTGGTGTAAAGTATGTCATGCACGATAAAACCTTGATATTAAAACAATCGTTAGGACCACAATGTCGGTCTTAATACTGATGTTGTCTGTTTATGTAATAAAAAATAGATGAAATACTGAGAAAGGTTCAACAATGAGTTATTTTTATAATGAAGTAGTTTTACTATGATTTTGTTGCTTATTGAGATTTTGTCTTCAACATACAAGTCCGTGCCTTTCATAATACAGTAAAACACCTGAAAATCGAACTCCTTTTGGACTGATCCAAAAATCTGTTTTTCTGAGAATTTCGATTTTCAGAGAACAGTACCATTGATTATAGGAGAGAAAAAATGGGATTTGAAAAATCGTCCGATTTTTAGAGAATTCCGGTTTTCCGGGAGTCCAGTTTTCAGGGGGGGGGTTACTGTACATGAATATTGATGGTATCGATTTATCTTACATTAAATCTTTAATCAAAATCTGTTTGATCGAGCGGTATGTAATTTGTATTTTGCTATCACTAAAAATAAAGTGATGTGCCGAGATGTAACTATCCATGAAATATGACCGATTTGCAATCAGGAAATGTTTGAATTTTCGCCATTTATGTTCGTTGACACCAATGTCAATAAGTCACGTGACTAAGATGATTAAAAAACCCTCACCGGAATTCATGTTAGAATGACTGGAATTAGATCCTTTTACAAATCTTTATGATATGTTATTCTTGTCAGGGTTTACGCCATTTTCATTAATTGCCGTACCTTTTTCCATCCGCCGGAATGCCTGCCTTTCTGATATATATATTTCCTAGCTCACATTAGCATGGATTAACAAAATGTAGACATGTTGATGAAATGCATGGAGTGTACTTTAGATAAGCGTAAAGAGTTGTCGCCCTTGCATTGATCGAATTATGATTTGGGATGTTGCATCCAAATATATGACGTAGAAGAGGACTAACGAACGCACGAACAGACAGCAAAACCTTCTCTCTGACTGGCATGCAACTAATATGATCAGCCGAGTTTAATTTATCATTTTGATGGAGGTGTGAAATATATCGATGCAAGAAGCACAGTCTATACTCGGTTTAAGTGCAATAATACAATAATAACGTTCGTTTTTGTTTGTTTTTGTCTTTTTTTTGGCTGGGGAAATAAATTTAAAATAGTCTGTGGAAGCTACGACAATTCACGTATGAAACTGCAAGAAAACACAGCATTCGTGCATTAACAGTAATTTGTCAACGATTTAAATATTAATTAGTTTGATTATGGCTCGCTGTTGGCAATGATCCAAATTTATTTACGTTCATATGTCGGTATCTGATCCTTATTTGCTTTTCCGGAGGTCGATTGATTTTAGCTTTACGTTTTTATTGGATTTTAATGCACACACAACAAGGAGAAAGATGGCGAATTGATACGTTTTATGAATTATTAAATGTAATTATCGAAAGTTGTTCTGTATTTCAAGCCTTAAGATGTTCTAGTGCGGTCGGCTCTATGTATTATTCATTTAATTAATACAAGACACCTTGTGAGTTTACTAATGTTAACCTCAGAGCAGATTTTATCATGGATAATAAACAAGCATCTTCATTTGCAGAACCTCTTTTTGCTTTTTGCTTTTGACTATATAGAGGTTTTTGACTTCCAAAAGCGAATTTCTCAAATTTTATCAGTCACATTTTTGCGTATCTTTCACAGTCCATTGGCAATGATTGGTTATTTCATTATTAGTTCAATATACGGCAAGTCATTACAGAACAACACCACATTGTGATCACTTTTATATAACGAACACCCTAATATAAAGACATCGTATTTTTTTTACCTTTTTTCCAAGTGAGTTTCTCTATCAACCTGTATTACGGCACACTACTCTAGAAATCAAATTCTGTGTCAAACCGTATTTTGGCACACTACTATAGGGATGAAATTTTGGCAAACAGTACTATGTCATACTACTACAACCATCAAAACAACATAAAACAACAACATAATTTATCTAGTCGATGCACTATTTCAATATGATATAGAAAATTACTTATAGAATAATATATACTGAACAATGACACATTCGATGTAAAAACATGCCCGACTACGATTGCACACGTTTATGACCCCGACATTGAGATAGAAATTGTCAAATTTGTTGTCATCCAGTGCAGTAGCTCTTAACTTTGGAGCGTGCTATATGCTGAAGACGAAATAAATCTGACAGTAATCTCATCATATACCTTGTGTATGCTTCAGGTTCCAAATCTTTAGGCACCAAAATAATATACGAGCTTGGTATCCGTATTATTCATCTTCAAGTCGGTGCATACCGTATTGGCTCGTATGGAAGATAAACGCATTAAGTAAATGTCATGTGCATAAATCATTTTATAAATTGAATCGATCTAAAACAAAAAAGTAATTAAAGTCATAAATTTACTGTTCATAAGCGGTACGCTGATTGGATATTCTTATCAACAATCTAGACTTCCTATACATTATGAACCAGGATTTTAACAGTCGATAGAGGCGGTTTGAACGGATTTTAGTATTTTATGAACAGCGAACATACAATATGGATCATGGAACTGCCTGGCACTGAATCTCCAAAGGCTTTTTTGCGTATTTATTGTGGTGATTCGTTGGAGGTTATTTCTGTGATTCAAATATACATCACCCTTAAAGTGTGTGTAGCGAAATTCTTTCGAGTCAATTTTATAGAACAGAGAGAACCTACAGCGATTTGGATTTGGTTAAATACTAAACGCGCTAGCTTGTTCCGTTGTATTGGAAGTACAACTAAAATGTTCTGATGTAATATTATATAACTTAATATAATGTTATCTAATATTACTAAAAATTTGCTTAAAATTCCGATAGGTTGTTGTCCGATAGGTTGTTGTTTTTTGTAATCATATGTAATAACAGCCATGATTTGAATTCTCCCGTGTATTTTGAGTTATTCATGACAAGATGAGTATGAAATCTGGGTGTGGAAATTGGATATAAATTGTTTGTCGCGCACTATAGTAAATATTGAAATTTTGAAATAACGAATTATATAAGTCGCTGATTTGTTGGATTTAAAAGTACATGATCTCTGATCTCACTGGATTATACACACCGAAAATCGTAACACATTTTCGCAATCCGATAATCTGCTTAACCAATGAATTAAATTGTTATAACACTAAAACAGCCTCGGATAAAAATATTGGACTTTTATACGAGTAACTGTGACAAGGAAAAATTTACAATGGAAAGTGATAAGATAAAAAGGAATAATTTGTTCAAAACACAATAGTGATACAATTAGCGTCGTCACGTGCGTAGACGGTCTACTGATATGTATTTATGAGACAGCCGAAATTCGCGTGTGAGTAATATTTTATCATTGTAAGTACATACACATATACGGCTACAATTTCAGAAGTGTTATTAAACTATTCCATGTATTGTATCAAATTTATTTTAAATTTAAATTCAGGTTTAATATGATATTGTATAAACAGCGCACTAGACACAGATGAGATGTCAGTTAATTGTTACTTTTTTATTGATGTTGTTGTTGTTGTTAGACTCCAGTATAAATGTGTATACTGTCAAACCTGTGTTTGCGACCACCTCCGAATAAAGACCGCCTTATGAATAAAGGTCATTCTTTGAAAAACCGTCACTGATTATATAGAACAAACTGACCGCTGAGTAAAGGCCATTTGTCAATAAATGCCACATTTTGTCTTACTCAAGGGTGGTCTTTATTCACAGGTTTGGCTGTATATATAATGTAAGAAAATACACGATTTTATTGTGTTTTCATCCACCACTGAGTACTATCATATTCAGCTAACACAGGTTTTGAGCTCCATTCCGCCATTTTAACATCATGTTTTTGATAAAATTGCCAATGTTTTGTTTGTTACCAGAAAAATGCATATTTTTAGACTGTTCTCGACAGTATTCCAGTCACACATAGCCCAGCAGTAAACTAACCACTTTCCCGGATTCTGTACAAGTACTAACCTTGTTCTCCACAAGTAACTGTTCCATGAATCGTTCAAATCAGCAGTGAAGAGCTAATGATCTTTAGTATAAGGCTTTGCACCTAAACGTCACAGAAAGTATAGACCACGCCCAGGCTTCGAGCACACTGGTTAATCTGTGGTTCTAACGCTCTACCAATTGAGTTGGTCAGTTTGGCTGTATTTGACCAGATCATTATGTATGACTTATTTGAGCGGACGTGCCTGACTATTCTGTCCGAAAGAAGATATTTACTAGAAGTCAGACTGCTTGATGGTATCGTAACATGGAGTTGAGCCATACTTTGACCATTCTTTACTTACTTGAGAAATAAAAGAAAAGATTTGAGCGTAATGACCAAGTTATATACCCTTGAATGCTCGTATATTAGTGGTTTGTTTAATTAAGTAGTTTTTATATTGCAGTGGTCGTTAAGTGAGGTTTTGCTGTATTGTATCATCTGTTCAAGAGACGAGTAAATGACGATGGAATCCTCGGTGTATGGAATACCGGCTGTGGTGTTAGCTTTCAACTTATACGTCAAAACAGAAGGTATCTACAACCAATTATAATCCGTAGCCTGATACAGTAAAACTCTCAATAGTAAGACCACCTTAATCAAAAGATGGTCTGGTTGAGAAGGTCTCAATATCAGATTGAAATATTATGACCACGGGACGAGGAAAAAATTATTTCAATATTAATGTTGTTCAATACACAAATTATAATAGGGAGGAAATACTTGTTGTCATCCGGTCCGACAATTAGTGGTCGTCCTGATAAAGTGGTCACAGTATTGTAAGGGTACCTATGTCCTTATGAAAATCGGTTCTTACGTTTATAATTTATCTGCTTAGCAAAGATTTTATTGGAATTTGTGTATGATATCAGATTTCACTTTGAGGAAATATTTATCTCTGTTTTTTTCAGACAATTTAAACAAGACGCTACAACATACGAAATGTATTATTTTTGGAAAATTTACGTTTGCGTCGCAATCTTATTGATAAAAGTTTGTTTGCTAATTACTTTTGATTAAATCAATTGTAAAAATTCTTACGCAAATTTCAGATTTGATTGGTACTTTAAACGTTGAATTTATTTCTTATCTCTATAATGAAACCAATTAGCTAGTTGGAAATGTTTTCAGTGCGAGGTTTTACTGTATATTGTAAATATTGTATTAATCAATTGTCAGATATATACCGCTAGCGGTTTAGATATTAGCTCGATTACTTCTATGTTTGTTGAAATATTAAAATTTTAATCACGATCAAGCGCCCTTACGTCGACTGTGTATTAAACAATGTGTAGAAAAAAGCGAGTTTTACTCCAACCTGCGAATACAGTCCACCATGTGAATATCGGCCACTCTCCTATAATCATTTTTTAAAGTACAATGAACGTTCGATGTTTAAATTGTTTACAAAGTCACCGAACAAATTGTTTATAGACAAAGGGTTGTCGTTTTTATCGAATTGATTTCTTAAAAATTAATAATTTCATACTTTTTGGAATACAGAGCCAACAATATTTTTTCTATCGTGGCCAAAATGATATGCGCTGTCATCATTAGTTTAAATTGTTGATAAGCCAAACAAACACAAACTCCTATTAATTCTTGTTTCAAAATATACTAGCAATTTTCTTAAACTTAGGTAATGTGCATGGATCATTATTTATTCATAATTGTTTTAAAAAGCTGGTTTAATATTTCTTAACTCAGGTTGTTTATGTTTTGAGCCGTGAAGAATTTAAAAATAAAAAATAGTGTCTAAAAATAGATACTCAACTATTTCAGTTGGAAAACACATTTAAAACTCGTATATGGGATGTCATATTGAGAAATGAAAATCTTTAAAGGCGGGCTTGGGCCCGAATGAGTTTACCAGAGGACAAATGAGTTATGCCGACTTAGCACAAAATAAAAACAAATCTTGTACAACATGCATAAATGCATAACAAATGTTGTTTTTTATTGTTGTCGAATGAAATCTACTCTGCTTTGCACGATACATGTGGGGTTAAAATCTGATTAACGACTGTGATATGATGCTTTCTTAATTGCATTCTAGCCATTAATTAAAGCTAACAACATATTGACACGTGATTTTATAGCGATAGAAATGTTATATTTATTCATGGAGTCGGGTTATAAATTGTAACGCTATAGCTCCGAGCGTCTGATTTCCCGGATGATACGATGCCATCAAATTTAATGGCGGAATATACGATAAAAACAATTACATATAATCCGCCATTAATAAATAATGTGCATGACATTCTAGAAATTGTTTTGTCCATAAAAATATTAGTGTCCTGTATAAATAATGCGTGATGAAAGAAAGGTTCATTCTATTGGGACAAGTATACCACAATCCGCAGAGACAAGTGTACTAAGTATATCGAGATATTAAAGCAATCATTTTCTAAATTACTACACATATATGGATAGAATTATGAAATTATGAGATTAATGGCGAGATCAAGGGGGGGGTATATTCGACAGGACGTTCTCGTATAGGCCTAGTCTATGTGATTGGCATTTTTAAGAGTACGCTGCGAATGAAAGAGACCGGCGTTAAATTGGTCACGTGATGCATGTAATGGGTCATAATTGTCGCCGTTCACGGACGGCAACATATACAATTAACGAGATTTGACTATTTCTTTCCTTACACCGCCTGCTCTAAGCCAATCAGGAAGGAGAATGATTAAACAATGGAGGATTTTATTTGATGAATATTTAGATATGAATGCTAGTTTAATTCATCGTGAAATCCTTTGTTTCCTCTGAATGCGATACTTCAATGTGTTTTACATTATGCTCTTTTGGGGCATTTTTATATCGTAATGAGTTACATATGCTCTATTGGGGCAGTTTGTCAGTGCACCAAAGGAACGTTGTCTCTGTACAAACAGAATCAACGGGAACTAGTTTAATATCGTCGTACATATAGAATGTGTTGCAAACTCAATAAGAAATGAAATCTCAAGGAAATCTTTATTCAATATTCTATTCTTAGGTCTTATACTTGGCCGTACGGCGATTCCAAGCATTTTTGGAAATGCTAATGCTTGTAAGAAAATGTGACTAATGTGACTGTAAAATGGCGACTAATGCACTGATAATTTCAAAAGCACATCTAGATACTAAATAAACAATGCGCAGATCGCTTAAAGATTAAGGCTTGTGATGATCAAATAATTGTTATCGTTGCGGCTCCAATATTATCCTGTTCATCTGGGATCCTAGAGTGCAAAGAAAACAACAGTACATGTATTTATACGGATACGCGGTAGCTAAATGAAATCAATGGAAAATCCAGTTTCAATACGTCATGGACTATACCTACTCCTCTCAAATCTACAAAACAACTCAGTCCATGATGATGATGAGAAAAGCATGCTTTACATATATATCAACAGCTATACACCACACCACACAATACATCACTTGAAAAACAATATCATAAGAGAAAATACCATACAACCTTAATTCATGACCTATTTGATAATGCAGCCATCTCATAATAACGAACACTTATTTTCTTACGATTTTCACTATATTCCTCAGTTTTGCCGTAAAGGAGTTCTATATAACGGTGTTGTACTGTACTTTGTCATGAAGAGCTGCAACCGAATAATAAGCACGTACTATTGATTATGTTTATAAATATATTTATATATGTGTGTGTGTTTCATATATCAACATATGAATGATCGAACGTATATAAACACATCAAATTTCAAAGCGATCCTCAACAATAAATGCTGTGACGATGTAAATGTTAGTTTTATTTACTTAAATCCTTTCACGTTAATTATCGTGGAACGTGTACAATGTGATTCCAATACTTTGAAGAGCGATTCTTTATTTCAAGTTTTAAGTTTACCTGGTAATGGAATAGGATTCAATAAATGGACCCAAAATCAATAAATTATCGAAGGTTACTGGTACGTGACTTGTTTTTTAAGACTGTGGGTGAAAAATAACATACAGTTGTATAGAGAATGATATTTTTAGCTCTTGATTCTTGTTGGGTCGATTTCCCGTGTCGTTTTTACCATTAAAAATAAAAGTATGAAAAAAATGCCGCCGTAAATTTTAGTAATATGTCTGTGAACTTAACGCTCTATCAATCCAGCCAAGTGGACGGTCGCACAGGGTAAGATGGAAAGGCCAATGGTTCGAGTATCAGTCGAAGCTCCATAATATTTCCAGAAAAGATGTATTGCATCTAAGTTCGTTCTTCTCCCATGTCTGATCATGTGGTATGAGAGGAAACGGTAAAACTAAGGATCAAAAGAATGTATCAAATAATTTGTTAAATTACATATATTATTATGTATCATTCTATTGTCATAAATAACACAATTATCAATTCATTTTCTTCTACATGTACCTTAAAATTGACACGAATTGGAGATAAGAACATATATATATATAGGTAGTCCATAGCAGTAGAATAAAATTACATCATTGTTAAAACTGTAACTGTGTCTTGTAACATCTTTATCCCGATACCTGTTTAAATAAAAACAATATTAAATTGACATTTAAAGGTGAACACTTGAAGAGCCTATCTCCGTTTAGAATAGGAGGAGACGGGCCTTACTTGCACTCATGCCTTCTATTTACAAAAGTATTCTGTTAAAACCTTAATTATTGCATTCTGCCTTGGCAATAGTTCAATAGCGTATCAGCTCAATTAAAACATCAAACAAATGCTCACTAGTTATCTATTTTCACTTTAAAATACCTCAAAATTAAAAGGCATTCGTTATTATTTTATTAAATTGGTGTTTTTTTCGCACCCTTATATTGACGTGCAATTTAGGAGCAATTTTGAGCGTATCGCTGACTATCGATATACACCCATGTGATGTGATATGCGTACCAACATGCTGCAAATTGCGCCTTGTTCGTTATGTATAATTAATTCCTTTAGTCATGTTTTGAATTATTATTTAGCGATTTCTATCTAAAGTGTTAAGATGTTATTTACATGAATTACTTTCGTTTTTTCGACGCTTAGTATCTTTTGACATCGGTTCTTATCATTCCTATTTTTCAGCAATGTGCACTAAGCCAGCTCTGAACACTAATTCATACTCATACACAGAAGAAAAAAGTTCGTATGCTCTGAACGAGACGTATGAGATCTACTGTGCACCCGGATACATAAGTTCCGGAAGTAGCGATCTCGTTTGCATCGGTCTAAATCAATGGTCCCGCACACCACCAGAATGTACGCCGGCAGGTAAACAACTCATTTTTACACTATCTCGGACATAATGCGGAAGACTTCGATAGCTTTCGTTAAAAAGTGCTTTAAGTGGTAGAGTACCAATGAAATATTTATTTAGTTCTTCTGAAACCTAAGTCTGTCGGACAAACGATTACATTGTGATAAAATGTATTGCCGGTATTTACAGATTACAACGTTTCAAAATAACACCGTTTTTCAATCTTTAAAAAATCCAACAAGCCCAGAAAATCAATTGAACCGGAAATATTTTCCAAATGAAGTAAAACTATTTCAGTCCCAAGCAAATGTCCGGTATGTATTATCATATTATCCATTCTGTTTAATCAGTTACTATTTATTTGGACGTGATGGTACGGTGGCTAATGCAATATTCCGATATTGGCCATGAGTAAGAATGCGTCATTCTCTCATGTTAAAACACTGCTCACATTTTTTATTGGATGTTATCGCCTTGTTAACATACAATTCAAGGACGCATGAAGTTACAATAATGTTTTCATTCTATGAGACATCAAAGGTTAAAATAACATAGCTTTAGAAATCTGAAGTTATTGTAACCCAGCCGCAATTCAGAATACATACTGGTGAACGTTTGATCATAAGTACAATTGATATAGTGCGAAGCAATCCAACTAAGTAATGCGACTAGAAACGCAGCGTAATTTCTGTTGTATTTGGTCTGTATGTTTGTTTCCTGGCGCGCATGCTCCGCTGCACACTGAGTAAATTTCGTCTGGGATCAATAAGATTACACCATGGTCTTTAATTAGTCGTCTGATGCCGACAATAGTCAAGTATATGTACAAGAACACGAATGTGCGACTGGTTAATTATTCTACTGTATCGAAACAGTTTTCACAGCCTGTGCTTAAAATGAATCGAAGGGAAATCTGAAATAACATGTTGCGCGGCAGGTAAACTTATCATATTTGTAAATATTTGACAGGTCAAAGCCTCCTAAATATTCATTCTTCAGTTCCACATATTTTAGTCACCTTATCCATTGGGAAAATACCTCACGGTACTTACCGTGGGGTATTAGTCGTGCAATTGCCTAAAGTAAGCATCCCGTTCTTTAGGTGAGTCTCCTTGTAGTGACACCAATGCTCGAAGGCCTGTTATGGTGTAAAATGTGCCAGGCACAGTCTTCCGCTCGAAACAATGAACTTGGGCTACCGCAGCATTAGCATAAAAAAAGAAACGTGTAAAAAGCGTTTTACTAATTTTTACCCCAGAGCCATTTAAAGTCTCGCGCTATTTTCACTAATCAAAATTTATTATATAATTGCATTGGGTTTCATAGAATAAGATGAATATTTCATAACATGTAACGATTTCTAATGTTTGCCTGTCACCTAAATCATCGTGTATGCCTAAAGGTGCTTGGTCACTTTCTAAACGTTTGTCCTTTTCAGTCTGGCTTTTCAGTCTGGGACATCTAAAACATGTATACTAGCCCAAGACGATGTTTTAAAATACTAAAAATGTTCCGAACTTATATTGCATCCATTTGAAATGTTTTTCACTGTTTACCGATTCTCTTTCGTCTTTAAACTCTTTGACGGCAATGACGTCATTTTCACAATAAAATCCAACCAAAGACACCTGGATCTTGGGTCTTGTTCAAGCGATAAAATACCCAGTTATTCCTTGTACCCACCTGACCCACCACTAGTCCATTAACAACGACTAAGTTTGCTCTATTTTCTTGAACAATATTCATCACGATTAAGTACTTCATACATCGACGGTTGTTCATTTGTGTTTGATGTGTCAAAGAGGATTGGCCGGGAAATTCAATCCCTAATGATTTACGACAATTATTCGTTGTAAAATAACACCATGTAGCTTTCGAAATCATGAATGAACATTACGTTAATACCAGTCTCGAAGGAATGTCATTCTAAAACAATTTATTCACATATAAAGGTATTAAACATAATCATTGTCATACGAGTTTCGTTAAACCTGATTATCTCCCTTTATCTTGATATCCCACGGGAGTATTCACTTCTTTGTAACTTTGTTTAAACTTTAAATGGTCTTTAAATATTCATACAATGCAGA
The DNA here is from genome assembly GCA_008271625.1 of Lutraria rhynchaena. NCBI lineage: Eukaryota > Metazoa > Mollusca > Bivalvia > Venerida > Mactridae > Lutraria > Lutraria rhynchaena. Next base: position 666,220 of record VIBL01000114.1, read on the forward strand.
AATAACCGTCAATAAAATACGAATACTTGTGTTGAAATATTTGATCGTTAGACGACAGACGTTCGATCGTAAATGACTTTGAACATGTTGTCTTGACTTTCTCGAAACTGGATGTAAACAAATCAATGCTGAGTATTTCTACAAACCCGTACGCCATTTTTCCCATTTTGAGAGAATCGCATTTGAAGTTTTGAACTGCAATAACTTTAACCTAGTAACCGGGTTATGGAATTAGGATTAACCCTATTAAGGATAGATCTGCAAGCAAGTAAGTATGATCATTGTAAAGAGCTCATCGTGACGAAAAAATGATATCAAAATCTCAATATTGCCAAAAATTGAGTTACGGGGTTGTGGAAATAAGCCGGCGAGATTGCTATCAATCTGATCGTAACAACTCACCTAGAACTATGACCGATTCAAAATGGGATGATCTTGTTGCTGCTGTTGCAACAGGACTGGTCGTTGGTGCTACTGCTAATGTTTTTAATGCAGCCGTTGCTGCTACTGTTGGTATTATTGTTGCAATACTTGCATATTTTGTTGTTACGGACAATTTTTAGAATACTTCGTAAATCCTAAATTTTCAAATAAATTGTTTACATGTTTCTCTTTCAGAGGGAACCTATCCCTGGTGGATGTTATTGGTTGCTGTTACACTTGTGATATTAGTTGTAGCGTGTATTCTTCCACGTTTTCTGGCGTGTTGTTTGTGAGTAATGTTCAATAGTTCGAAATTGTTTCGTCAGATGAAATAATAATGAAATTATAATTTAGAAACCTTGCCATATCAGTTTTATAAATGGTTATCTCACACGAGAGATAAGTACTAATGATTGATTTATTTTCTCTAGTATTTGTTCAATAAATACAACATTGTTGTAATGTGTTTGATTTAAATAACAATCACCATTCTAACGATATTTTCAAAGGGGAGGAAACGTTGTAGTTATATTTACATAATATCAGTAAAAGAAAATGATTCATCTAAATGTCTTAACTATAAAATTTTATTCCAATAAAGCTAAGCTTACATGTTATGGAAAATTTCTCTATAATGGAACCCTTATACATGTTATAGAAATCAACTCTGCACCAAAACTCCCGTGATCCAAATTATGCAATGTGTCCAGATGTTTTAAATGTATACCTGAATAGTTGAATACTTAACTGTTTGTGGACAATGGAATAATTTTCTATACGAAAACTTTATCAAACGGAAGAAATTTTATGGTCAGAAAATGTTCGGATTCCTTAGTTTAGCGATAATTGCAAATCTTGCATGTTCTCTTCTTTTTACCTTAGCCTCATAATACCACATTTCCCCACCTCTGAAGCAAACGACTTTTTTAAAGATTGAGGCATAAGAAGCCATTGCTTGTAATGAGCAATGGCTTCTATTGCCAAAACTTTTCCATTCTGTCAGGGAGAAACAATCCAATTTTCTTAAATAAATTGACGTCTTGTATATTTGCTTTGAATTTGAATGAGTACAAAGTATGCTTAGAGGCAAAGGGTTAAACACTGTCTGCTTTCAACTCAGATTGCAGAAGCGTTGGACGCTTTACCACATATGCTTGTATTTTATTGTATTTTACTCCAGTAACGCTGGCGTAATCACAACGGACTAATAAGGGGTGTGTTGTTGAAAAAAGACCACCGTGCGAGCAAAGGCCAATGTTTAGAACTTATTTTCGAGATAAATGTTACAATATATAAAAGTCAATATTATGATCTCGTAATTCTTCTTCGATGACCTTTGTTTCAAAGTTTAACAATTTATACACTTTGTTGGCAATTTATGTTAAGGCTATGTATCTAACGCATGTTAAATCAGCTTAGAATGTACGAAAACATTTTCAGATCAAAGACGAAGAAGAAACAAGCAGTTGGTGATGATGAAAATGGTTTAGATAACAACGATGATTATGATGACGATGATGATGATGATAACAGACCGGAGTCGCCTGTTCCTAATTTCTCTAGGCGTAAAAACATGAATAATATGGAATTTATGGCCAAACTTCATGAAGACGCCGACAAAAAAACGCTGAAACGTGCAACGAAAAACGCAACATTTTAATTTGTGTTTATCAAACGCAGACTTGTAATGTGTTATTAGCAGGCTGGGTAGGTGTGTAGAAAGGATTTTAGTCGACGGATTCCCGTTCTGCGTGGTAAGCGACATTCCCTGGAATACAAGGAATATTAGTAAGGATCATATGAGTAAAACATCACAAATCATGATTAAACGGATCGTGCGTGATTAATATAAACAAAATTGCTTGTTTCACAATCGAGCTAAAATAAATTAGTATAAACTAACGGATCATGTTTTAATCCGATTTGGAATCATTGTAAATACTAAACGTCATAGAAGTATTTGTGTATTTGCTCAGCACACTTTCACCGCCACTTTTAGACGTTTTAGAGCGAAATTTCGCGCGTTTACTAACACTCAATGGAGCGGCTAGACTATCAATTGCATTCACCATACTATATACATATTAAATCACTATTGTTAACAGTGCACAGCTGGATTCCGGAACACTCGATGTAGTCATTTCTATGAACAATACGGTGCATCTCGTAGAAATGGATGTTTCGTGGTTTTAGTACGCCCCTTTAGTCCATTACAAATCAACATTGGTATATTGTCTACGTATATTGTACAATGTATAGATTCATGGGAGATATTGGCAGGGTTTTTAATGTGTGTATGTTGTTGTTTTCGTTCGGTTTGGGATTATAACGCCAAATAGGAATTTCACCAACTACATGAAAGCTATTAACCATTAGTTTTGACGTTACTAATTAAGTGACCGTTTTCAGGGCATGAACTTATGCAAAGTTCGCTTGTTCAAATTCCTTGGCCCGTTCCATAAACAGTTCTTAGTTAAGCTGTTTTTAAACCTAAACATTTTCCTTCTTCTTGTTTGGAAATAAAATACGCTTGGTATTACTAATTATTATTGAAATCTACTGCCAGCAGCTGTTAAAAGTAAATGTTTGAGATGTTTACCATTAGAAAGATTTTTAAGCTTAACAACAGCTATATTAACTTCGATATATTTAGGAAACAGGCCCTTGAACTTTTGGCATGCAGACGCTCCGCCGACAAAGACTGCAAAATTGTACTATTCGATGCATATGACAAATAGAAATGGCCACTTGGTTGACGTTTACCAGAGTAAATGCGCTTAGTGTTCCCTGAGAATTGTACACACCTGAAAATCAACGTGACATTAAAATTACTGCATAAAATGTCAATCAATTAAGCATAATCTTATGGGAATTGAAATAAATAATTGATTGTGAAGTCTTATAAGACTAGATTAAATCAACAGCGTTGTGTTTAACTACTGATCAGTAAACAGCTGAGCCGAGAATTTAGCGAAGCAGACGATTCTGATTTGTTGCATGATACTGCACATGCTGGACTTTTATCAGGAACCGGAAATGATAAATGTATCTGCGCATGCGTACTAAAGATGAATCTTGTAGATGATGGTGACGCTAATGAAATATATCGTAGATGAGACCTGCGTGAATTTTACTTTCAATGCAGATTTTTGTTCTTTCAAATTAGAACATTACCTGCGCACGATTATCACAGAAAAAGCGTAACACGGTGGTTGTGGTAAATACATTATCGTTGAACTGTACGTAATCAAACAGTTATTCTATCTTTACCGAACTTACCAAAGATTCCGCGCCTGCATGCATAATTATTCAAATGTTTTATAAACATTATGCAGGATTCAAGTGATTATTTTCATTAAATATGTGTTATATTTGAGAGCACTTCCGTTATGCAATAAATGCGATTGTACATATTTGTGATTTATTCATTTAATCAGACTCCAAGAATTTACCCATTTCAAATGTTACTGAATCTATCTATCGCATATATATAAATGACACAAATACTTAAATATTTTCAACTAACACAATTTTCCACTGTCTAGTAAGTTTACTGGTACCGGACTTCTGTGCGATTTAGGATGAATTAAAATACAATTGCATCAAGATTCGGGAACCAGTAAACGAAACTGAACTAAGTCGTCTATCAGACTAAATACGAATAGTTTCAGGATATTGATAGAGTTGTAATTAAGTTCGAGTAAGCCCTGGTTTTGTAATGTTCTTATTCATACAGTAAAACCTCAAGTTGTTACCACATGAATATTAAAAACACCTTATCGTAAAGACCTAATATACAGTATAATTTCAATATTAAGACCTCGTTAAGGTTCAAATAAAATGGGCTTATATTAATGTTGTCTTAACAACAACTTGAAATCTAGGAAATATTACGAACCGTACAGAAATTAAGAGGTCGTTATAATGAGGTAGTCTTTACACTGAGGTAGGCGATAAGTGAGTTTTTTATGTATATCCCGAACAGGTCAGTTCCTCGCATTTGTGTCGAAGCTTGAAGAGTAGAGATGAATATCGGCGTGTAGTACCGCGCCTTTTCAGGATATCTACGACATGAGTATACAAACAAGCACATGTTGTACATTAGGGACTGATATAAGTGTCAATCAAATTAAATCGTACTCCTGGAAACTGCACTGTTTCTATCGTCGAATCGAATTAATCTAAATGCACGTACGAAAACCGGGACGGCTGATGTTAACTTTATACTCGTTTCATAAGTTATACTTTAACCTAAAATACAGAATATGCGTCAAATGTTGTCATATATGCACAAGTATATGTATACAAAATGCGGAAATATCTAAACAATTACAGTAAAACCTTGATATTAAGACTAGGCTTTGATAAAATATGTAGACATGGACACATTTACTATACCAAAATGGGCTTTGTCGAGAAGATATGATTACTAAACATGACCCGAATCACTGTATCCGAGTTTGCTATAACCGAGTATTACTGTACAACGACAAATACATCGTTTCTTCGTCACAGTCATACACGCTGTAAAAAATATTGATGTTTCCATTTAGGTCAAATTCATTAATGAAATATAGCTATATATTGTAAGTTTAAACATTAGCAAAATGCCTGAAAAAAGAAAAATGTCAATATGGTAGATTTTATTCTGATTATATCGATCATTCACATTAGGGTTTTAATCAATGGTAATCTGCTTCTATCTACTATCAATTTACAGGGCGCTGTTTGGATGTGTTTGTTCAACAAATAATAGTATTGGCTTAGTTCAACAACTTCAAAGCGCTGTGAATGTTTCATGCAATAAAATGTTTTAGTATGACAAGTTTAACATTTTCACTATGACGCGTCATGTTTACGATTCAGTATACGGAGTTCATGAAGGGACTTGAGTACAGATTTATGTTTTGTTTTCCGAAATCTGGAAACTTTTGCCTGATATCTTATCTCATAACCTATAATCCTAAAACCACATAATGCACAGAAAAATACAAAAATGAAGCTAGATCTATTTTTATACTACATATATTTGTATATGCACAAAATTAACATTTATACATGCACTTAATCTTAATGTGACTATTCAAAGGGGCCCGCAGTCGGAGAATGATTATGATCTCAAATAACAGATGGTTTTAATCGCAGATTGGGCCGCTTTTGTGCTAGGGAGCACGTAAATAGTCTATTTCTGCTGTGGTGACAGTATCAGTGTAAACTGTATCCGGAAATACATGATTTATTAATGAAGACAGACTTCTTTCAAGCTGTAGGTTGTACTAGGTATAAGTGTATCATCTAAGTTGGATATTCACAAGTTTTTCATCATAGTCTATTCGAAAATGAAACTATACCCTAAACTGTTGTGTAAACAATTTATTATAAGAAAATTAAGAAATATACACATGTATCAAGGAGTACATAATATGTTAATACTCTGTAATACATGTTTATATCTTCAGATATGGTCGAAATCTCTTTAGTAATAGTGTGGCAGTAATATATGTGTATGTAAGAAATAAGTTTGAATATAGGAGAATTACATAAATTGTATTCTAATACGATAGTAGTCTTATAGACAGATAGTTGTATATCCTTCTGATATTTATCTTTAACTGCTGGCTATAATCCGCCAGACAGTCACAATAGAATTAAAACCATATTACTTACAAATAAAGGTAGCAAGACTTTTAAGTCTAAAAACTGCTATCCCCGCTAAGATAGATCTACGAAGCTGACTCTTGGAGTGACCTCCTCAATATTTCTTTATTAAGGGTTTCCGAAAGCTATGTCCCTGATGATGATATATGTAAATAATTTGTTAACAAAAGCAAGGACATTACAAAACCACATGTGAAAACCAGAAATACGAGATTAGCGTTTCATTTATCGTCTAATCTCGTTATTCAAAGAATTTTGCAATATAACACAATATGAATAAATGAAACGAACAAAAAATCGTATAGTTAGCAATATTTATTTATCTAGAAATAAGATAAACGAAAACAAACGAATCAAACGAGCAATTATACGATAACAATGTTATTACAAATGAGGTAAACTGCAAATCAAGATAAGGAAAAAGTATCTGGTGTCCTTCAAACTTAGCTCAAGTGTAACTGGGCTTCATTGTTTAAAACTAATGGCAAAGGTCTTGAATATATGAATATTGTGGCGTTTTTTGACATTTTTATCGGATTTTGAGAAAACTACCTTTTGATTTTCTTTTTTTTTCATTTCCGAATCCTTTCGATACATTTTGATTTTGACGTTAGTATCGGCGTGTCTTATTGTCGGCATTATCGTCCTGTAGCCAGTTTCCATAACACTTCAAGTATGAATTTGTAAATGAATCAAGTTATACTACTGTTTCCGACATTATTTCATTTCTTCTGGATAATGTAGCAACAATAACATTGTTCCCCACAAGAAACTACTAACTTTCTGCTCGCGATGGATGACGACTGGCCGTATACATAAAGTCTCGAACAAAATCGCCAAAAAGTACCTACCTAAGTTCGGACTTACCGACCCTTAAAACACTACAAATTGAGTTAACCGGGCGGGCTCCAAGATTAATGTACAAATTAAAAAAAGCAAACAGCTAGAATATTTCTAAATCAAAAATGGTGTTGATTTAAAACAGTTTTATATGTGCATTCTTTGTTGAACACCCGATATAAATACTTCGTTTTAGATTTAATGTTTCAGATATATGTAGAAATATTGTTTCATGAACAAGTTGATCAAGCGGTGTCACGATCATGCTTTACGCCATAACAAACTTTAATAAAGAACCTTCACCGCGAAATATTTTGTGTCGTAATAAAATAAAACACCATATACTTTTTCCTGATCTTAAAACCCGTGTTAAGAATTACTTTACAGAGAAATTACTGACGTTTTCTAGCAATCAGGATTAGCCTCTTGGCTGTCTTGCATGTATAATTTTTACGTACCAGACACCGAAATCACGAAATAATCTGTGATCTTAATGAGCATTCACTAAATTATTCAAGTAGTTTTGAGCAAAAAAATGAAGGTAGTTGAGGAAACGTCAGAAAGTCAAGATTTTGGACAATATGTGGTGAATGAAGCGTAGTAACACAATATCGAAAATTTATATAGGATTTAATGTACGTCTCGTATATCAACCTAGTCACGTGTCTAGGTCTGTCACGTTTCTAGGGTCTGTCACGTGTCTAGGTCTGTCACGTTTCTAGGTCTATCAAATGTCTAGATCTGTCACACATCTGGGACTGTGTTAATTAAGGTCTATCTTGTGTCTAGTTCTGTCACGTGCATATGTCTGTCACGTGTTTATCTACGCAGACTAATACAAAATTGTTTGATACTGAAATAAAGCTGATGTTGCTATATCGTTTTAGGTGTCATGAATTTGGTCAAGTCTACATTATGTTCGGAAATAATTGGTTTAGGTAATCTGGTGACAAACAAGATTTTCAGTCTGTTGCATGAGAATCCAAAATACTTGTTTACAAAATAATTCAAAAGATGTTTTTATGTAGAATCGAGCAAAACTCTTCGTGTCAATGTGCGAACACGGAGCATGTTCGATTGAGAGAAACAAATTTAACAATATGGGATCACCTGACAGAATTTCCCAGTGACTTTATTGCGAGGTACCATGAATTTGATTACATTGAACGGAAAATGACACAACAAAAAATAAATACAGCAAAACCCCACTTAATGACGACTTCAGTATAAACCATCTTAATACCACTTATATTTGAACCTTTTCAGCACGTCATTTTAATAATGGGTCAACCTAGCTTAAAGACCAATTAGGTCCCAAAAGTGGTTTTAATATCAGGATCTTACTATACCTCACTAATAAGACAGTTTTTTTTCTTTTTGTGCAACAAACATGGTCTTAATATTGAGGTTTTACCTAACTTATTGGAGTGTCAGTGAAGAATACGTATTTTCCACTAATGATTCCTTAACTTAACTGTAACAAAACTTATAAATAATACGCAGGACAAAAACATAGATACAGTGCAACGTTCATGAATGAAACACAAATTTTAACGAGGCCATAATAAGAAAAATATACCCGACGAGCAATATCAACTATTTAAAAAATATTAATCATTTGGTAATTGCAATTTGTGTCATAACATATCCATTTCCATTAAAAGTTAGTATTTTTCATGGCTTAAACAGAAATTGATACTTCTTTACCATAAATTAAACAAACGTAAAACATATAAATGAACTTGCCATTTTAAGTCACCAAAATAGTTAAAAACTAACCTCTAAAAAACTTAAAGATCAACCAATACCCTTAAGAACATATTTCCAAGTATTAAAAATAGATGTTGAATCATCTATCACCTAGGTAACGCTTACATAAACAGGTTCAGCCATCACGTTGTTGGCTGATCTCGACTCGCACATATATTGCCCTTCATCAGAATTTGTCACGTTAGAAAGTACAACAACCTGTGCTGAGTCATATTGCCCGATCTTGTAAACCCGTCCTGTCAGAGTTTCCCTTCTACCATTCGGTGTGAACCGTAGAATCTTCGTAGTTGGCGCAGGGTTTCCAAAAGCGTAGCACCAAACCGCTCCAATGGGTTTCTTTGTTGTGATTGTCTGCCGTGTGTGTTTATACAGAGATAGAAGAGCAAGGCTGTTTCTCGGAAATGGAGCTTTCTGAATTCCTGGTTTATCTGGGATAATATACATTGTTTTGCCGACGTGGATTTGTAATACTGGTCCATTCTGTAGTTGCTCCACGATCCGCAAAGACAACATACCACCAATGTTGACAAGTTCGGGTTCAAGCATGATCGACCATTTGAATCCCCGAGTGGTGTTCTCTATTCTTGATAATATCCTCCTGTCTGTGAGCTGCAGGTCCAACAAGTTGTTTGGAGTTACCGATGTATCTATACCAATAAAGTTAACGAAGGTGGTTAGTTTGTCTATGTTCGTGTCAATGTTTGTTGTTATGGTCGCGTTCTGTTTTGGATCCAATACTAATACCTCTGGAGACGGTTCCTCATTCCAAAGTTTTACAGCAGACAACTTTGTTCTGCCTTCTTTCATGAGAGCTGCTTTGTTAAACAGGATTGTTATCTCGCTGAACTCTGATAAAATCTTTACGTACAAGAGTTCTAAATCTTCCAAATCCTTAGCATCAATGTACAAGTGTGTTGTGAGTTGTTCCCCTTCTTTTTCGTTGTGTACGGATGAATATGGATCGCCCTCTGAAATCAATACGATATGATTAAGTAATTTTGAGTTTAAGACATCTGTTCGCCTCAGAATTAAATACAAAACTTTCAGTGTTTGGCTATACGGCTTGTATTTTTGGTTGCAGATTCTACATGTTTAACTATGGTAAAATAGTTGATATTTAATACCTTAACTGCTAAAAATATATGTACATAGGGTTTTCACTGGACGTCAAAAGTAGAGAGTCAAAAATGGTCCTTGGTTGATGACAATTCGAAGAGTCAATATTTTCTCCTAATTTTAATGGAAATTTGTCCCTTTGGTACGAATTCTCAAGAGTCAAAAGCTTTATTTTACTGATTTCAAGAGCCAAAATGCTATTTTAAGGATCAAATGAAAGCCCTGATATACCATATACATAATATTATTATCTAAGTCAGTAGGCCAATATGTATAAGTTCTATTACAGATACTTTTCATGCCACGAGGAAAACCCTTCATGATCTTTATGACATGATCAATTGATTCGTGTTTTCCTTTAGCTTGTTTAGTGCGAAATTAAAGAATTTGAGCTGTGTTTTTAATTAATTTATATATTATAAAAATTGTACATGAAATCAAATGTAGTCTAATTATCATCAATTAAAATGGTACTGAACATTTGTATATATATGTACATTGTATACATTCAATTACGCGTATATCTAAATACAATCCTCAAATTCACTTGCACTTCATGAGTATAGTGTCTATATTACATCTTATCGCTTACCTAGAACTGGTACCATATGACCAAGGACATTGTAAGCCCATATGACTTCATGGGTTTCCGTGGTGCTGTATCTCACTGAAATCTGAACCACGGCACGATCTCCCAATGGGGAGAAGATGGTAGTCACAGAATGCGATGTAATGCCGGAAACGGTGGGTCGTATTGCCTTGAGCGGTGTCTCTATCCCCGGTAAAGGTTTGTATAAATCTTGATGCTGATGCAAAGTGGCACACAAAAGGTCTAAGCCCTGAAATATCTGTAAAAGTTATTGTTGAATAACGTTTGTTAGTTTTAGTAAGTATTTGTTTTTCCATCACCGAAAAAAGTAGGACATGTTCAAGGGAGCCGTGACCGTAGTGCAGTGGTTAGTGCGCTGGACTTGTAATCCAGGTTCAAATCCCAGTCGCGGCAGGTCATACCCTTCTATGAAAATTTGACAAAAATGTCAATTTTCCTCCATTTGTGGAGAAGTTGCCGGCTCCTTGTGTACGGGTAATTTAGCACAGGTTAGTATTCAGTCCAGGAAAACTGGTCGCCGCATATACAATGTAACAGAATAATTGTTGAAAAACGGCATTAAACTCCAGTGACAATGTCACATAAAAACAAACAAACAAACAAACAAACAAACATGTTCAAGACAACGCTCTTGATAAATGAACCGAAGTGTTTCTATAACCTGTATAATCTAAATTATTATCAAAATTTCAATGCCATTAATTATTCTCCATCTTTATCCGTTTTTTGTTGAACTCTAGAAGAAGTGCATCATGTACGTTTATTGATAATAGGAAAATAGTATTGACAATTAATGCAGTCAATCCTGAGATAACATCCACCTATGAATAACGTCCATCATGTGAATAAAATGCATTCTTAGCACTATTTTATTGATAAAATAGTAAAAATTAAAACCTCGGAATATATGTTGTACCCACGTTGAAGGGATGGAGTATAATGGCGTATTAGGCCTAAAATGGTCACACGGACCAAAAACACGTATATCATATATGTACATATACAAGGGTTACAACTTCCGAAATGACAGTTTCTTCACCAAGTTTGTTTAAAACTACGTAACTTTTTAAGGAATAGCTCAATTTTCTAATAACTGGTGTCTACAGATAGCTAATACATTATACTACACAAAACTAATATGCACTTTGTCAAACTCAAAACAATGAAGCAGATATTTTATCTTTTTCCTCGCGTTCGATTAAACGAAATTGACGATTTTTTTGAGTAAAAAGATGAAATACCAGCTTCATCGTTTTGCATTGGACCAAATGTTTATTAGTTATGTGTAGTGTAATGTATTAGCTTTCTGTGGACACCGATTATTAGAAATTTGAGCGATTTCTTGAAAAGTTACGTAGTGTTAAACAAACTTGGTACAGAAACTGTCATTTCGGAAGTTGTAACCCTTGTATATGTATATATGTAATATAGGTGTTTTTGGTCCGTGTGACCATTTTAAGCCTAATACACCATTATACACAATCCTTTCAACGTGCTAGCCCCCTATGGTTGTACCGGCAATTAAAAAGTCTGGTTTCAAATGTTGACGTATGGTTTCAGTCGCTATATAAACTAACATTTTATATACCGGTCATTTAAAATAACGCTTTATTAATGGTAAAATAATTATTTCACGGATATATTAAACGGATATCAAAAAAGTGCAATAGAACACAATTACGGTGAACTCGTGGGGACCCGAAATATTAATTTACAGTATCCATATTTCACTACAGTGTATGTATATTCATTTCATTGAAATAAAGGACATTGAAGGAGTGAAATAATCACTTCAATATATCCAACCAATACATGCGCGTTCACTATAACTATGCTATACATGTTTTTCGTAGCTGTAATATGTAAGCTTACTGTTTGGTAATGCGTGATTTCTCGTTTCAACTCACGAAGTTTGTCCTTTCCAAGGTTATGAAGCAATCTCAGTTTACTTAGTTCTGTTTCCAAATTATGTATACGTCTGTCAGTCAAGGAATCGGTCCGAATCTGAAAAGTAAGAGCACATACCGTATTAACAACCGCCATATGATTCGTAGTTAGTCTTGACCGGTTGCATGAACCTTTACAGTAACAAAAGTCAATGTAATATTTTCTGATAACGGCCATTATTCAACGGTACACCATTTATGTATGGCGGACAATGCTCGCGGATAACTTTTATGTACTTGTCTGTCTAATCAACAGTTATAAACTTTCCTCAAATGTGAATCAGTGATGCGACACAAAAGAAATATTTTCACTGAAATCATATTGAAAAGGGGAGTCTGGTATCGGGTTTCGAAACAATGACCTCTAGACAAGCAAGTATTTGCTACTCCGACCAAACTGATAGCGCAGCATTCTGCTCTATACATGGCAATCGCACACTGCTTGATGTTTCTTAATTCAATTTGGCCCTAACAGAAATAATTAATACATAGTCTAATCACTTGTATTTTGTTTTGGTATCTTACGCTAATTTGCCTTTAAAATCAATAGCAAACCAACGACAGTATCAATATGCATGTACATTACACTAAAATTAAATCAGTTATCTCCCACATGGCTATAAATACACACATATATTTCATAAATGCAGATTTAGTATCGCGCTGTCATTAGGAATGTCTACGCTAAGCAGTAACTGACAAAAATAACCTTGGACCACGTTATGTTATGATTATGTATAAACTTCACAGATATTACGTTGTTTATAGTATCATTAACACGTGACAACACAACAATGTCACTAATGGTGTCTGAAATAAACTGTAAATGTCAAAATTATAAACCACAATAGCTTTGGGTACACCGAAATATGTGCTTCTTGCCTCCCCTAACAAACGAGGTTAGGATTTGAAAAATACAACTGATTTTAAGTAGGTAATGTAAGTTTGACAGAAAGTTTTTCTTTGTAATTTTGATAATCAGCTGATTAATATAAATACATGTAAATCATGATAAAACTGTTTAAACAATTTGATAAATTGCCTGTAAAAAAGGCAGACTTCACTAATCTGAAAACCTCAGGTACAAAAGATGGACGGAACGTGTTCGGACCCGCACGTTTTTTTTTCGCCGCGCAAGAACACCGTGTTTATAGAGGCTGCCTAGCTTTTCGACACATTCAGGAAATGAAAATTTTTATTTAGTTAGGAGTGCCGGCCTCATTCATTATATCGCATGCTCTGTGAATGCAAACACTGATAAATTATGGCGTGTCGTGTTTGAAATATTATTTTTATATTTAGAAATATTAGTTCTTCTCACGCCATTTTTGTCTACAATTTACATACCATATATTCTTAATTCTCACACAATAATGGGTCATTGCTAATGATTCATTGATAATGTACCATTTAGACACAGCTCTTTAAGTTATGACATCCCTAATACTGTAATTTTCTGACGTATTTGTTCAATGCTACACAAAATGTTAACATTACAAAAATAGCATAGCCAAAATATCGTTATTTATTTGATATTTACCTTAAATACTTTAATTTATTTTAAGACCCTTTTTTAAATTGGGTTAGAGTTGTTGCCCTTGTTGAAAAATAGAAAAATATTAATTTTTTATCAAATTAGATTGATATTGTGTTGTTACATCCTTTTATCATGACTTTTCATTGAAATGGATCTTCTTTTTCCTTTATCTTTGAAAACTCCTATAGACTTCAATACAACTTCATAGGGACAATAACTCACGGGAATGCTATTGTTTTCGAAAAATCTCACAGTAAATCATTTTCTTTCATAAAAAAAACTATAAAAATCATAAAAGAGAAATATGTTAGCTCCTTTTTGAGATAATAATTTTCGGCATTTGTGAGGTAATACCTTAACGCAATGGTGTTCAGAGAATTATTTTGTTCAAATCTGGAAATGATTTTCATCTGTTGATAAAATCACTTAATCACAACCCTATTTAATACGTGAATTATCGCCGATGCCTTTTTATACCAACATATTTTACTGGTTTTGTGAAACGTGGTAACGTCGTTAAAATTATCATGGACATCTTTCCCGTTTTAAATTGAATTAGTTTGTGTTAGCCTGTTTTGTTTTTACTTTTACTCTTGGTGCTAGATTTCAATTCATATCTTTCTAAGCGAGTCGTGACTTCAATGTGTCGAACCATTGTAGAACGGAAACACACAAACATATAATCTGATGGAATCTAATTGATGATTGATTCTAATTCAGTACATGTACGGTTACAATTGAGAACAAACATAACATAGCAATATAATCAAAATAGAAAAACGTCGAAAGACAACAGCCTTCAACACCCCCCAATTCTAGGGCGGCATGCAAACATCACACTTTTAAAATTGTAACAGGACTATCATGGGATGGGATACATGTACGCATGTAGCTTTAATTGTAAAAGCGATCCTGATTTTCGGAGGTGAACACGTTAAAATTAAGTTCAATGAACGAAATAACGAAACGTGGAGGGCTCAATGCAAGTCATACCTTATGAAATGTGAAAAGCTCGGTACAAATAATACCTTATAAAATGTGAAAAGCTCGGTACAAATTATACCTTATAAAATGTGAAAAGCTCGGTACAAATAATACCTTATGAAATGTGAAAAGCTCTGTACAAATAATACCTTATAAAATGTGAAAAGCTCGGTACAAATAATACCTTATAAAATGTGAAAAGCTCGGTACAAATAATACCTTATAAAATGTGAAAAGCTCGGTACAAATAATACCTTACGAAATGTGAAAAGCTCGGTACAAATAATACCTTATGAAATGTGAAAAGCTCGGTACAAATAATACCTCATGAAAGGTGGAAAGCTCGGTACAAATTATACCTTATGAAATGTGAAAAGTTCGGTACAAATCATACCTTATGAAATGTGAAAAGCTCGGTACAAATAATACCTTATGAAATGTGAAAAGCTCGGTACAAATAATACCTCATAAAATGTGAAAAGCTCGGTACAAATAATACCTTATGAAAGGTGGAAAGCTCAGTGCAAGTCAAACCTTCCATGATGGGTTTATATCAAAATAATATCATACGTCTGTTTGTTTATGTATTCGCTATTCCGTGCAATGGCCTACACCTGATGTTAATATTTGGTTTAATGTCAAAATTATAATATTAGTAATTAAAATCGACGACGGGTTCATAAATTTATTTGATGAGACAAACCGTCAGAAAGTTGATAATGTAAAATAATTCATGAACATTTATAGCTTTGTTGAATTGCTGACAACAACAAACAACGTGACTGTTTCATGTGCAGATGAAAGTTAGTTCTATTAATTTAGATTTTCTATTCTTTAAAATAATGTGATAGTCGTTTTGGGTTGAAATTTGCAATTTATAGTTTGACAAACGCGGCAGCTGGATCAGAAATCACGGGTCCCAGTCGAAGACCAGTTTCATGGTTAATTTAACAACTTTATTTGCTCCGTTACTGGGCTTACTAAGCATCAGCATGAAGACTTCAGTTTTTGAGAATTACTTTGACCAAACATTGTGTAACAGGGGCGATCGTATATGATTAAATTTCTTTCATACATTTTTTCATAAGAAATCATTTTCCCGGCAATTTGGAGCGCTTCGTATCGCAGCATTGCCTATATAATAAACATTACTAGTTATTGCTCTGATTACAAATTTCAAAACAATCATTAATTATTTCAGGTCTGACTTTATCCCATTCTAATTTATCATATGGTTCGTCAACTCGTATCCCATCACAACGAGACGGAGAATATTAGAAAAATAAACTACTCACAATAAAAATATGAAGACAGTATTAATTTTATTGTCGACTTTTTTATTTCTACGACCGCATTCTTTCATATTTGATTTCTATTTTTAGCAATATACGTTAAATCATTTAGTGGTGGTCGTTTATGTTTTTATTGTTTATGTCGACAGTTCTCTCGTTTTGGTATGTCAACGAAGGAAATGAGAAACGTGGTTTACACGATAATTTTTGTTTGAATTTCATGTTTTGTTATATATACTTTAAGGTAAATAATATATTTTGTTCAAATGATATAAGACTAGCTCTTCGCAGTAAAACATCTTGTCAAGATGTCGGTACTTGTATTTGGTGTGACTTTCAGCGATAATGTTGTAACTTTTATTATGTTGAACGTAAAAGCGCCGATCATTAGGATTTTAATGAAACAAAAATACTGTACAGATTTGTAGAAAAAAACGAGTTTTCCTATTGCGTAAAGTAAGCAATATAATGATACATAATGGAGATGCGAGTCCCGAACTCTCTGTACTTGTTATGCCGAGTCTTGAAGATATATAAACACATCACCGTTACACTTGCATTAGTGACATTGCCTTACACATGGGTCAATTTATTTCATTTAAAGTGACGTCCGTTCGCAACATGAGCGACAAGAACTATTTCCATGCTGACGTTTGGCAGACAAATGATCATTCCGGCGCATTAAGATTTAAATAGGTCAAAATGCTGCTGAGCTCCTTAGAAACTAGACATTTATCAAAATACCATTGTGTTATATTAAGTTATTATGAATACAGTAAAAGCTCGCACTT
Source organism: Lutraria rhynchaena (assembly GCA_008271625.1). Classification (NCBI taxonomy): domain Eukaryota; kingdom Metazoa; phylum Mollusca; class Bivalvia; order Venerida; family Mactridae; genus Lutraria; species Lutraria rhynchaena. The sequence continues at coordinate 683,187 of VIBL01000114.1, forward strand.
AAGATCAGCTTTTGTGTCTTTTATATTGAGGTAGTCTCATTGTCAGGTTGAAATGTAATGGAAGTATTGCCAACATTTGTCGCTAAGTGAGGTTTTACCGTATATCCATGTTCTATGTATTTGTTATTCTATTCCTTGTTGGATGCATTTTCTGTTAGCATGTTGTTAATTTCTTTAGGGACTAGTGTGAGGTTTGGCCTGCCTATCTAGTTTAAACACCCTGAAGCTTTAAAATATCTATGTAGGCATGAGAATTCACAAAAAGTTCAAATGGAATAATGAGGTGAATCGTTTACGAAATACGGATTCAATTATAAACAAAATTTTCTAGTTTCTTCATTTATATTCAGCATAATTGCTGGCTTGACCGCAAGTTCATTTATAAAGTGCATTTGTATTATAATAATGCATGCATTTAAGATCAGTTCATCAACTATAGATCATTAATTTTGTGAATAACTAAGTACTTGTACTTAACATGCATTTAGCATGGTGTTTATGACCTGTTCATTCCAATTAAGGATGAAATATTAATACGTCTCTTAATGTACCCCTATTCTAAATTAACATCAGACAATCGGTATGGATAGTTTCTATTTATCTGATTACCTAAGCGATAGAAACACCAAATACACAAAGCATGTAAACTATTGATAATCTGCTACTTTTCTTTCTGTTTAGACCACCATAAAAAAGATTTCTCATTCTTCTAGAATAAATCATAAGTCTGACGTCTTTCCCCTAAAAGTTTTAATGGATCTAGTTTTAAAAATGTCAGAGCATTTTGTAACGTTTCTTTCAATTTACCTCCATGGAATACCATCTGTCAACTCAAAACTTAGCAAAATACGAGCACACAGTGTCAGAGATAATTTGAATAGCAAATATATAGTTTCTTATTATATGAGTGTAATAATTTACCGTTAAATGAGCGTTAATTAACATAAATTATCTGCTAGATACAGGAAGTATGGATGAAATATTAACACAATTAGAAGTGTTGGCATGCTTTAATAACATTGCATAAATCCGGATAGGTATGGATTTACGAGAATATATACAGTACCAGATGATTAACCGTTCGGTTAAAAGCATTGATTGTAATTAATGTACGAACTAAATATAAATATCAATCATCTTGCTTTACGGACTTTGGGAGATAGATACCTGTATGTTAACTGTCTTATGATAATTAATTGGAACACATTGCAGATCCCTGTTATATATGTTAAGCATATTATATGCATTAAAAACATGTGTAACAATAAGTACTATTTGGCTAGCGTGTATGCAAATAAAAACATTACTTGAGACCGGCGATTGTAAACTGTCCATTCATCACAATATGTATGTAACTCTACATATATAAGTATTTACTAAACAAGAAACGACCATGCTGTATCAATGTGACAAGCTTAGCTTTCATGTATATCTGACATATCTACACGTACATTTACCTGGGTTAGCGTGTTATGTCAATTTATTGATCATTAACAAATATTGAAAGTTTCAAGTGGCGGGAGGGAGTATTTATATTGAAAGACTATGCCAAAAAAGAAAATATTCGATTCTTTTGCTCGTTTATCCATTTAATATGTGTTACGTATAAATTAATCGAGACGGAACATGTATTGTATTGCATTGTCAATACTACGATCACCTGATTACATAAACCACCTGTTTTCAGACTGGTTTTCAATACTTCTTATATATCCTAACCGATGATGGGACAAACTCAGTATTAAGATCGCTTTTTTGAGTAAAAAAAGTGGTGGAATCAATATCACTGTTTTACTGCATTTCAGTCAGTCCAGACTTTGTTATAAGCCATCTATATAATATATATCTACATAAAATGTGCATACAAGGTTGTCTATAAAGGGCACCAGCTCTAAATTAAAAAGTGGTTTTCATTGGATGTGGTCTTTATTCTGAGGTTAAAATATTGGATATTGAGCTGGATGATTGGACTCAAGTTTATAACCTTTTACCCAAGTATGTCCGGATCGTTGAAAAACTATAATAAATAAAGATATGAAAGGATTTCCAGAAAAAAAGTACAAAATCCCAATTACTCAAACTTCCACCAGACCCAATATCCCACCAACAAAGGGATCGGACTTACAATCAAGATATTAACTTACCTGGCTGCTTCTCTGGACTATTGTCAATGACAAAAATCCCACGATAAACAACAATTCTCCTTTTCCCATGACACGTGCTGTAAGTTTAAAAAGAAAAAAAAATAGATTTTCTTGACTATTTAACTGTAGAATTGTTTACAAATACAGTTAAACCTGTGAACAAAGGCCACCCTTAGGAAAGACAAAATGTGGTCTTTATTGACAGATGGCCTTTATTCGGAAGTCAGTTTGTTCGAAATAATCAGTGACGGTTTTCACAGTGTGGCCTTTATTCACAGGTTGGTGTTTATTCGAAGGTGGCGACATGTTTGATCGTACAACGATGAACAGAGACACGGAGAATGGTAAGAACGCAGCATGTTTTCAATATGTACTTTAAGGCCCTGTTTCAGGGTAATATCTTTAATCTTAGCTAAGATAACAGTTTTTATTAGAATCTAAAATCTTTCTAATTAAAACATTTCAGGCAGTTACCTTTAACAGTTGACGAATATCGCGAAAGGAATCAATCGGATAAAACACTTTGCGACACTTCTTTAAGTAGATAATATTTTTACCTATGCTAAGTCTATGAAACCTGACCCACATGTTTATACATCTGTACCAAAAAATAGCTTTCTTAGGCAGCCAGAAGAAAAAATATCAAAAATAAGGAAACCTACTGAAATGCAATTTGGGATACATATAAAGGATTTCTAGTAAGAAATCGTATTTCAAAATATTTCACCTTCCTTTAAATACTACCTACCACAAAACACCACCTAACTCATAGAAACGTACAGTCAAGCTTGTGAACAAAGGCCAACCTGGGGAAAGACAAAATGTGGCCTTTAAAGACAGATGGCCTTTATATGGAGGTCAGTTTGTTTTAAATAATCAGAATTGGGTTTTCAACGAATGGCTTTTATTCACTGGGTGGTCTTTTTTTCGGACGTGACCACAAACACAGGTTTTATTGTGTTTTAATGAATATCAGAGAGTAATGCAGTATATCCAGAGATTGAATGAATTTGGTGTGGATGCAACAACACCACATCGCATTATTGTTCGTTCACACACATATGTATAAACAAACAAATGGATTTGTTTGTTTGTTTTTATGCGACTTATTTTTCAACAATTTTTCAGTTATATGCGGCGACCGATTCACCTAACCAGTTTTTCTGGACTGTATACTAACCAGTACTAACTTACCCTTCCACAAGGAGCCGGCAACTTCTCCACATATGGAGGGAAATCGATACTTTGTCAAATTTTCATAGAAGGGTGTGACCTTCCGCGACCAGGATTCGAACCCAGATCTTCGGGTTACAAGTCCAGCGCACTAACCACTGGACCACGGCCGCGGCTAGTTGATTATGGAACAGAGCACATGAAACTTAAATAGATTCAGTATATCATTATATAGATTTCCCAACTCTTCCTGCGGCGGTGCTCACTTTTAAAAAGTAAAGAAAATTATTTTGGTCTTCATGAAATCCCTGCAATGATAAGACATGTAGCTCTGTCACATTTATAGGCAAATATAGATAATGTTTTTTTCTTAACAGCGAAGATGTCATCATTAAAGTATAATTGCAATAATCTACATTATACGTAAAAAATTAGACAGTCATGCAAACATTCATTAAAACAGCCTACCTTTATTACTATATGTTAATTCTTTGTTTTTAATTCTAAAAAGGTTGCGGGAGGTCATACCCTTCCATGAAAATTTGACAAAAATGTCGATTTCCCTCCATATGTGGAGACGTTGCCGGCTCCTTGTGGAATGGGTAAGTCAGTACTGGTTAGTATACAGTCCAGGAAAACTGGTTAGGTGAACCGATCGCCGTATATAACTGAAAAATTGTTGAGAAACGGCGTTAAACCCTAATACAACCAACCAAATTCTAAAAAGGGCTATATCAACCAAAAGTCACATTGTTAAAGATAGTGAATGCTCGCTCAAATGGGATTACCTCGTCGGAGGCGAGCGTATACAAACACAGTACTGAAATTGGCACAGAGAATACGCGTACAGGGCTCGAACTCACGGACCCGAGGATGCGTAGACCCGTCCTGTATATTCTATATATTGATTTAAGCGGGTGGGGAAAATTTTCTAAATAAAGTATGCATAAGAAATTAGACAGAATACATTTAATATGTAGATTAATTACAGAAACAAATATAGAATAAACTTCCATTATTTTTCATCTACAATTCTGTCTACACTTCCGGTCTGAGGTCGAGACTAACTTATTACACGAATACGACACGACCTCATTTATATAACGGCACTCTAGAATAAGCAGTGTAAAACCGAACAATTGTACAGTTTTCATTTTTCATTTTGTCACTCTGAAACAGTTAACAAAGTGAAATATTAACTTTTAACTTCTATATGATAATTTAAGTGGTTACCCGAAGCTTTAATTAGCATATATTTCATAACATCAGTGATTAATAGCCCTGTTTTTAATCAAACATGTAAACACACATTTGTACTTTAAACAAAAAAAACTTCAAGGGCAAAATGTTTGTGTTCATTTCAAGACGCGCTGTCATAACTTTATTTTGCTATTTTACACAATTTCAAGAATCACCGGTCAACGCACGATCACGTGACCAGCTCTCTGAGAAAATCGTCCAAAATGATAACATCTTTAATTTTGAATTTTTTAATCAATACTCATACCTATGAGGTGACTGTGAATGTTTAAATAAACGAATTAAAAGTGGTATGCTAGATAAAGAACATTTAATAATGATTAAAGTAACACACGCACATTGTATTATATTTAGGATTTTAATCATTTATAATGCTCTTGAAAGCAATGGTTATATGTCAATCATATTAAAGCCATTAATAAAATAGCGTAAAACACTTTTTTCCATTGAATGCTATTTTTGTAAAGTACTCATGATATAAAGGCATTTAAAATTCATTCCAATTAAAACTGTACGTATTTTATACATTTACAGTGTGGAATACCTAATTTCATAGACATTTCCTAAACGTGCTGCTCAAATTAAAATAAAACGTGTATCGTACAAAAGTGGCAAGAAAAAAAACTTTATGTCACTTCAAGGTAATCAAGAAATGCTACTTTAGTGTACGGAATTGTTATATAAACAGTCGATTTGATGTCAGGGTCGGTTAATAACCTTAAGGTTATGAATTTATTAAGATTTTATGTATGATAGCATAAGTAACGCAAACACCGTCTTTTTGAAGAATTTACATCTCTTTACCAACAGCCGAATAACGAAAAATACATGTTTCAAATAAACTCAATCAATTATGGGGTATCTATCGTGTTCTTTTTATTATTAGTACATAATCAAACTCTAACCTCCTGGATTTTATGCCTGTCTGCTACCATGAACATTCCAATCCCAGATATCTAACAGATTTTTCTATGCGTATTTTAATTCTTTCTTTAACATAAAATTAAAAAAAATAACATAAAATAACATGCTTCTATCCGTCTAGATCAATAGGTAGAGGGTAAGGTCTACGGATTTTGGTTCGTGCGTTCGAACACTGCGCACGGCACATATTCTCTTTAAAGTTTCGGTCGAAAAAGTTAAGTCAAGGTCATTGGCCCCTAACTGAAATACTGTTGACAGCGGGCTCGTACAGGTAGTTTGTATTGAAATTTTGATTTTAATTGATTGAAATTTATCTCATTCGATCAAAAAATCATAAATTTCAAATCTTATTATAGAATTATTGTATAAATTCCATTTTATTTATTGGATAGAAGATCCATGTAGCTCGTTTAAAAGTAAACGCAATAATCAATGGCTGATTAAAATATTATTCTTATTCGTTCGTTCGGTCGCTCGTTAGTTATCTGTTCGTTCGTTCATGCATTTATTTAGTTAGTTAGTTATTTATATACTGTTTTAAATATGCATATATTCATTTATTAATTCATACATTTATTTGTTGTAATAGTTGTGTGTAACATTTGATATATATACATGAACGAACGTTAAATATATATTATATATACATGTATAATGAAGTTGTATAATTTCATTTATTTAAACTAACATTTGTAACAGCTACGAAATACTAAAATATTTTAGTTTATTTTATAGAGATTTTCTGTTGTCAGTCTGCAGTTGAGTTGTTTGAACGTCTCACACAAGCCTTAAAATTTTTCAATATGATGTATACTAGTCGTAAATATAATACCATACATTATTTTGAGACATTGTCTATAACTAGGCCCCTGGAATGTCCTTTTGGTAATTTAATAACGAATTAAGTACTTATATGTCACGGAATTTTAAAATTATTATTTATTCTTGACACATAACTTCCGTTGATAACTTACGTAGATTAACTTAAATTTTCAAGAAACCATTTGCAATGCAAACGAAATATTTTATTTCTGAATGTCAGCTTATAAACATTACAGATCTTGATTCAAGTTTGATGAAAAAAAAAATTGAGAAACATGACAAATTAAAACAGGACATGTACTAGATCTTTCTTTGATTTGCTTGTATTCACACTTGTTTGGAATTCATAGAATCGCTGAAAGAATATGAATATTGACAAATTCTCAAGCTACTTTTATATAGGACCAAATGAGGAGCGACATCACATCACCCGACGTCAAACCACTAAACCGATTAAGCTACTAAGCTCAAATTTTCATAGACAGGTGTGACCTGTCGCAGTCGGGATTTAAACCAAGGTTACAAGTCCAGCGCACTAACCACTGGACACCGGCCGCGGTCAAAAACAAATTAGAATCATGTATCACGTCTTATACTTCATATTGTCTTATTTGTTTGTTTGGCTATAATCGTAATAAGTATGAATTTATTAATGCAAACAAAATAAATGTTTTGTTACATTCTACGAGTACTGAAAAACTTTGTATTCCAACTCTTACATATCTTTACAACACTCACTTTTAAAACGCTGTGTAAACATATATACAGACTTTCAAATGTTGAAAACGGTTTGTAAATATTCGCTTTGTCCTTTGTAGTACAACGACTGCTACATTTAAGCTACAATCTGAGTTTGCGAAAAAATGTAGACACCGGATATACGTAGGGACAGAAAAAAAGTTGTTTACGGGTTACCCGACGGACCATATTTTTTGATGTCAACTCTAATTTCTAACAGCAAAATCCATTACAGGAAAATATTTGGGGTGGAATTGTACCAACCTCCAAAGTACAAAAGATAGGCTTAGAAAAAAAAAAAAAGGAAAGCAAAGTTCTGCGACCTACCAACCCTACTTTGGATCGAGTAACTGAAAGCCCGACAATTTTTCTCTGGTCCAATCAAACAGTGACCTTTAGAGTGATCTTTTGTCGGTGTCATTTTTCCATTATTTTGGAACGAGATCCTTTATTCCGTGAATTGGAATCAAGTACAATCAGTATAAAAATGAAGTAATCTACAGTGTTTAATTTTTAATACAAAAATATTGTATCATATTTCATTATTGTGTCGGGTGCTAAAGTTCCAAATTTCTAACGAATACCGAATAGACACTTTAATTGTGTGGTCTTTCTCTCTTGTTGATTTATACTGTTAGCTAGTGCTGACTTCCTGACATATTTAAATGCCACGGTCTGTTGAACCAAACATATAATTAAACAAAAGTCGTAAAAGAACAGGTTAAAAAACTAGCTCTATACAGATACGCTTCAAGCAATAGTTTCAGTTTTACGTAGTAAAGAATGCGTCAGATCTCAACTCTCGTATTCAGCGTGGAAGTTCGACTTTAAAAATTCATTTTATACTGAAACTTTGCATCAACATTGCTGTTGTAAAACAATGAAAATTCAGTCTTGTTGTCTTCCTAACTTGTGGGGTTTCATACGAACAAAGAAGCAGAAATCGAGATTTTAAATTTACAAAAGCAGATTTTTTCCAGAAAGAAGGAAAGTCACGACACGACATTTAAAATGCGAACGTTTTAAACTCTTGTTATCGTATTATTACGAGGCCATTTGAAGAATTCAAATTCTTAAAACGATATAAACACGACGATATTGTACAAAGAGAAAATGACGTAAGAGACACGTTAATAGGGTCTTAACAATATTGTCTTTGTCAATGAACGTGACAAAAAGCTTAAATTGTTCTATTAACATTGAAAAAAAAACAAAGGGTTGGATTAAGAATACATAAAGGTTCAAAAAAGGAATCTCCTTGCCTCCACATTACGGAAACATTTGGTCATGACTTCAACATTAAGCATGGTTTAATAACACAACTAAGAGACAGGTTGTCTCAGAGTAAGTTTCTTTGTAAACGTGAAAATATGAAAACAGAAAAAAATGTATTGTGTTTTGTGATACGAATGGTCAGTCATACAGTAAGACCTCTCTTATGGACCACCTCAATATTTAAACCGTCTTATTACACCGACCACTTATTTTCCAAACAATGCAAGTATTTATGATACTTCATCCCTGAAATATTTCAAGTCAACATGATAATGAAATTACCACATCGTTGATACCGCTTTATTCAGTAATAAAGGTGGTCCTTATACTGTACAAAACTATAATTAATTTTGCAGACTTCATGTTTCAGAAAAGCATGTATGTTTGTGGGTTTAATTTGATTTATACAGACGGCCTAATAACCAGTTACAGAATACATAATATTTTTAGATCGTGCTGTGCAGACCAAATACAGTAGAACACGGTTATAGTGCATTCTTGGAGACTCGGATTATTTACATCCATAACAATGAAATAAAAAAGCGTGATCCTTCACTATATCTGAATGCATTATAACTGTGGTTTACTGTATTTGACTTTTAAATGTCATTACCTTACATGAAGTGACTGCGCACTGTTCTTTTAAGCCGTTTTGGCATAGTTCAGCCTCATTCAACTAACATATATTGTGAAACAAGTTATTACAAACTATGAACCTGTCTGGGTGACGATCGTGTTAAAATCTCGATAGGTGGAATTCGAACCAACGACCTTCCGGTAGGGATACAGCACACTAACCTTAAACCAATGTTTATACATCCTTATTGTACTTATTGTAGTCATGTTATATGCTTTGTTCTACTAAACCGACACTTACTTAAACATAGCTTTGTCGAGTATTCGACAATTTGTTTATAATTACAAAAAAATATTGTTAGTACAACCAGCGTATTCATCTTATAATTCTCAATTTTTTTCCCTTGATCTCGTTTTACCCCACCCCTCTCTTAATACTTGTGTTATACCGACGCTAGCGATTTGGGACCTTATTTTGACCCCGTTTTATGACCGTGATTATTCTCCAAGTATTTGCACTCATTGACATTTACAAGCGGATATTCACCGAACAATTATTCCCGAATCTACATAAAAGACATCGTGAATTATGTATTTATGAATAAAACAATGGTGTTGCAAAAAAACGGACATAGTCTCTATAGATGACCATTATGGCTAACAACCATATATATTCTACTTGTCACAGAACGCTCCGGTGACTTCCGGTTGTTCATTCTGATATACGTAAGTTGAAGTCAATAAAAAGTGTCAAGATTCTAAAAAAAGTACATCTCCTTAGCAAACAAATGTCATGGTTGCAATTAATTATCAGAACTCGTTCGAGCACAAACATCAACATATACTTTTATTACCGCTAACCTTAAAGGAAGAGTACTCCAGATTACTTGTGTATCATTCAATAAAAACAATAAAATACCAGTAAAAATAGTAATACATTTCGGGACATGTATTAGTCAATATAGCACATTTGTGTATTTTATCCCTTTGGAGCAACTATCCCATTGCATATACTGCATACTTTAACACAAACCACTTTTCTGATCGGTATTCCCCTATTTTAAGACCACCCTGTTTCTAAGACCACTTTTTCAAAGAGCCATAGATGGTCATATTACCGGGGTTCTACAGTATTTTGTCAAAATCTGAAAGCTCCTTTACAATGACAGTAATTAATGTAATTATCACGAAAATAAAGTCGATGCATATCAACAAATTAAAAGATGCATTTATTTATTTATTTGTTTGGTGCACGGCCGCTTAGATACATATTGATTATAAGAATAACAAGTGAAGAAACCAAAGCATACTGACCTAAAAAAGTAAAAGTGCAATAAGGTTTGGTGATATTTTCAAACGCTTTTTTAAAATTTTCATATGCAGATTTTGTACCAAACTTTAGGTCATTCATCGACCGATACATCCATACAAAAAGATGTTTTATCAACTTTAAATGTTAAACTTTTAAGGGTCAAAATTCGGATTCTGTGTGACTTACTCATTGATATGTTTCTACATGCCTGCTACTTAAAGCAAGTTTTGTAGCGGTTAAACTCGGCATTTGAATTTTATGCATCTTATTTTATTTTAATTACTCTGAAATCAAAGTAATTTTCAGATTTTGAAAATTAGTCGTGAATCGAGAGTCTAGTACCTATATACGAGGTAATATATTACCCAAACCAGAGTATTGTCAGAACGGAACTTTGTCGATAAAGTAGCAATATTTAAAATCAACATAATAAAATGATTATGGTGTCGTAGTCGTGATCGATTATTCATTTTCAACAAAATTGTCTTTTTGCTATATATATGTACATGCAATGGTTTACGCTGGCTTCCCATTGGTTTTTGAACTAACCACTACAAGTTATGTAGCATTAGACAACTATATATTTCGTTGCAGTCATTTTTTAAATTAACAATGTTTTCCTATCATGGAAAATGCACGGCGAATATTAAATTTGCACAGATGTGAACTGAGAAATTGATTTTTCATTCGGTGAATTAAACTTTTTCACGAGATGAAACACGATCAACATAATGGTGCAATGTACTTCGTAGAATGGTCTTATGATTATTTTGAGTAGACTTCTAACATTTAAACGTGAACACATGTTTTATTTATGTATTTGAAACATACCTCATCTCCGTTAGAGATGTGTGTTTTAAAGAAGTGATACACACATCAGGTCAGAACAAACACAATGACAAGACTTGATTGCCCAAGTTCAGTATATACATCAACTGGTGATATCTCTCAATTCAAATAAAGTTGAAGCCCGTTGTATAAATATTTATGATACCGAAGCAACATTCACAAATATGCAAAGTTTATTAAGAAATTCTAACTGGGGATAATGCGAATGTAGGTTACTAAAAACGACCACAAGTATCATTTGCTAATTGAACGAACCCATGTTCTTTTAACATCCGCCACAAATTGTATCAATCAAAGAAATAGTTTATTCATCATGTTTAAAACGTAATCAGGGCTTTCAGAATTATAGATTGTAATTAGAGCTCATTTGTTTTAACTTATGCACAAGATTTGATGAACTAAATACCAAAATTAGACTTAATTTGCTGAAACCTGCGTCAAAAATAATGCCTATTAAAACTCGCATTTAGAATCTGTTATAAATGACATTTAAAGACATCTCAGTATAAGATGCTTTTTTCGCACTGAAGTCTTGCATCACACCACAATATTTCGTATAATGGCGAACTTTATGTTAGATACACTGTCTGTCATCCAATAATGCTTTATTTCTATTTTATGAATGAATTTTTTACACCACCATAAATCAAAATGCAGACCACAAAATGTCAGTCACCATACCTAGATGTAAATGAACATCTTCTATTAACAAGGACAAACTTACAATTGTGTAAACAGTTCTTCTGGAAAATCTCCGTTTGGTGGAATTTGAACCAGACTTTACACAAATTCTTAACAAATGCACATCAGTTATTTATTGTTCAAATGTGAATCAAAAAAGCATCGTGGTGTGGTAATACGCGTTTAATACAAGTTGTCATAAAAGTTGCTACACCAAGGCACAGGTATAACAGGTTATTTACCATTTAGGACATCTTATCGTCATAAAACATTTTATTCATTAATATGTAATATTTTCGTATTTTATTTCATTTTTTGTCACAGTTAGAAATAATTATGTAGACGTTTTGTCAGTTCCGAAAAAATACACTATACATACAAATGACAAAATAATAACTTTTAACAATTCTATCTCTGCCCTTCGTACGAAGATGATTTTGCACCTATTTGTAAAAAAGTCGAATACTTTTATTAACTCCACGCATTATTTTTTATCTTTAATGGATAATTTAGCTGATTGACTCTCAACGCCTACCGTTCATCAGAATATTAAAATAATGAAATTTCTCAAATCAATACTAATCCCACCAGATTTCCAAACTAATTTAATTCATCACCAAATTTAGAGTTGTATATTATTATTATTGTTTTTTACATACCGCAGTGAAAAATATTCCAAAATATTAATATCCAAATGAAAATAGTACAATTCTTGAGGGTGAATTATTGGTTTACTATGATGTTACACTAATTAACATTAACTGGTCATTAATTGTACTAATTTAGTTCACACTAACCTTCATATACGAGGATTGCTGACCCATGTACTTACATTTTCTATCACAACTTTCACTGCGCGGAAACTAAAACTCGTATTTTTACACGGCGTGCTGTATGCCCGTGGAACGCATCTGTTCCTTGTCGTAGCGATTTACTGACTGCATACGTAACACTGTGGCATTTATTACAGACGTTTTATGCATTTTTCGTGTTTTATTCCCTAGAAAGGTTATTCGGTCGTGTTGAATTGGTGTTAAATTAGGTTGTTAGCAATAAAATTCAGTCTAATTTTGTCTGCTTGCGTTTTATGGGCAAATATTATTTTATAACTGCGTCATGAGTTCAAAGGTCACGTGGCAGGCAATTTAAAGTCAACAAAACAAATGCGAAGGTGGAAAGATTTAAATATACCATTCAATCTAAACTAATTCAAGGGCATATGTTACATATGTTGTGTATCATTATACTGGTATTATCAAGCGGAATACATATACTAATATATAGGGTTATATGGCGTCTTTTCCAGCCTTTTTAATGATAGAAAAAGCTCCCTGGTATATATCTTGGTAGGATCACTGACCTTTAGAAATCTAACTGGACATTTTTTCACATGAGAAATATTGCTCGTTTCGACTGGGATTCACAATCAATAATGATTTGAGGACTAATGATTACAAGACAAAGGTTTTAATCAAGTGACCATGGTGCCCCATTCAGAAAAATAATGACATTATTCAAGTTGTCACCCATCGAAAAAGGTTTTTGCAAATACTTATTAATGAGAAGGACTTGACTGATAAGATGTAAAAAAGATACGAAAGTGTTTTATTTGATTCGGGGTGTGACGGGATGTAAAGTTTCCTACAAATAGTGCTTAGTAAATAGTAATAGTGTTTCAAACAGAAGTTTCTCTGTTGTTGTTTTGTTGTTGTTTTTTAGTCTTCAGTGTATGAACAAATGCACGTGTTATTATGCATGTGCTCAGAACTCCAGGCTTTATGCAGCGATGATATAATTTCATACATTACATAGACAGATTCAAGACAGTTCAATCTTTCGACATTGCATCGATGTTTTTGTTCATTCTCAAAATGTTAACAATTTCATGAAACACCATTGTAAAAGTATTTACATTAAACTTTTTAATGTCCTGAACACGGTTATGTGACCAAGACAAATACTTGTAAGACAGGTAGGTTGCAAACTTGACATTTCTTTTTCTTAACCTATCTTTCGTACTTTGTGGTCCGATTCGTCCCAAAATATTTTCGTACTTTTGATTTTGCTTTTAGAAATTTTAGGGTCGGTTCTAGTAAGTGGGGTCGGTCGGGTAACCGTAAACGCGAATATTTTTTTCTGGCCTAACCATTATTATTTTGAATATCAACGTAAAATTCGAGAGTAAAACATGTATACCGACGTAATAAATATGTCTAATAAAGTGTATTACATCAACGTAGAAATTTATTTGCTAAAGCGGCAACGACGCCCGGAACAAAATTGAAACTATATTATTTAGCCTCCTGACAAAACGAAAAATAAGTGAAATACAACAGCTTACATGTTCTGATATGTCCAATGCATACATGAATTTACTTTTTATGCCATGCATGTACATGCAGACTTTACGCAACAAAAATAATATTCTAAATGTTCCTTTTTCCAATATTATTAACATTATTATCAACTTTATAATTCTTTAGATTGACTTACATTCAATCGAAATGACTATGCCTGCCATTGATATTGTCTTCATTTGGTGTTTTGCGCGCATTTGACTGCCTGCCGAAATGGGAATATCCGAATATCTACCTATCCAAATGCAACTACACTCATTAAGATAGCATATGTCTTATAGCCTGTACATACAATGTTTGAATCAGGAGCCAATTTTACAAATATATCTTAGCTAAAATGGCGAAAAAAAGAAATCTCATTGAGACATGACTCAGCGGTCCTGGCGTTGATTTTAAAATCGGGGTGAACATCGTAATCGATGAATACACAATCGTGTCGCCCACCGAAGATTACCGTAATTACGAATTCTTCTGGATTCAGTCTGAGTGCGTTATATCCGATGTATAATACAGTACAACCTCTAAAGACTGGAATTCTCTGAAAATCGGATGATTTTTCAAGTTTCAGTTTTTTCTCTTCTATAATCAATAGTTCTCTGAAAGCCGGAATTCTCAGAAAACCAGACCTTTGGCCCAAAGGGTTCGGTTTTCAGGAGTTATACTGTTTATATACAAGACTACAAGTGTTTTTATCTCATTTTTGCTTTTCGGTGTTGTCATCATGAGTGATTTGTTACAATGTTGAAATCCCCCCTTCCACGTTATAACACCGTGATGAAATATGATAATGCATGTACATCTAATTCATTGCTACAATTTTCCCAATGATGCATCCCCGTTGTTTGGCTTTACCGCGGCACACATCCAAAACAGTGACTGTGATCATGCGAAAATAGTTGGCAAACGAAGGACAGAATAACAACAAAATCTTTTTCTATTACCATATTTCTGTCAGTTAAACAGCATAAGCAACATAACCAATTCATTAACACCAATTATAGGACTAATCATTATTTGGTATTTTCTTGTTCGCGCCTATACGCATGCACGAGTACAAAATTGTTGACAATTAATGTTCTATGATTGTCAAAATGAAATTGAGTAATTGCCGAACAAGATAGACTATAAGAACAACAATGTAGTGACATATGTTTTTGCTACATTTACAAGTATTTAACCATGATAAAAGCCACGTCTTTAACCATTAATGACACATCCATGTCCGGCCATTTATTAAAGCGGTTGAACTCTTAATTTGAACAAAACGTGAGAGAGAAAAACGTTCGCATTAAGTGTATTGAGTCTATTTGAGCAAAAAACGGTGATTCGGAGGGAACCGACAGAAAAGTTGTTCGTATAATAAACAGTCTTATAACTATAAAAGTGCATTGTAATAAGAGCTCTGATCTATCAAGAACGATGCATAATTTGCGCTCCGTTAAAACAGAGAAAAATTATACAAAACACACATCATACATTGTAATTTTAATTAAATTTTGATTTTAGTTCTCTCAACCAGAATAACCTGTCCAAAAAATAGCAAAAGGCATTCTTTACTTAAATTGTAAATCATACAACTTTATAGAACAATAAACTATCCGCGTTAGCTTTTTGAAAAAGCTAACGCGGCTATTTTAAACCATGTAATTTATCGGCTGTCACCGTCCGCTCGCGCTAATTTCCCTTTTAAGTTGACACATTTCTAAGCTTAAAGTCTAAACATTTCACGATGTTTATTCGCTTGATGCACTATAGAAGAGCTGAAAACTTATATTTGAAAACTTATATTAAAATATTGATCGAGACTAATTATCGCAGCAAAAAAGACGGATTGCATAAAATAATCAACCTGAAACTGTTTACTTTCTGATATACATGATTGGATTCTCTTGCGTACCTATGTGTAGGTAACTATAAGCCTAGTACATGATTAAAGTATTTGCCATAACATAAATTAAGTACAATTAAATATAATGATGTATATATCTACATTTACTGTGAAATGTCGATATAAAGAGCACCTTTTAGACTCAAAAAGATCGGTCCAAATAATGAAGTGTTCTCATTAAGAAGTTGAAATATAGAGGGAAACTAGTCTGAGAATATGTGGTTGTTTTAATGAGATGGTCGGATTCACCGTGACTAGACAACACGCTCCAAAAAATCAAATTATGGACGAAAACTTTACATACACACGTAATTCTGCCAGGTAAATATCGTATGTAAATTACCTTAATTTCTGTATTCTGATTTTGTAGAAAATTGACTTCCTTCAAATTTGTGGTGCGATCAAATTTAACCGTTATTTTGTACGATATATTAGTTAGCACAAGTTATTCTAATATAACACTTCCTCGTATCATCTAGATGTAGCCGCTCCGTATATTTACATACGTCACGTTAATACATTACGATAGCTCATCTCGTCCTAAAATGACATGCCATAATAAGGAACGAATTGATGTCGCTTACATTATTTGCCGTATATAAAGAATACATGTAAATTATACATACGATTCGTCATGACGAACAAAATGTTTAAATATTTTTGAGAATGGTAAATGTTCTTGTATACTGCACGTACTGTAGCATGACGGACAATGTCCTATCCTTACTTTATCCGCTTCTCTACTGTTGGCCACTTTCTCAACTGGATGCGGAAGGACCAAGGTCTCATTGTCGCAGGATGTCTCGCCGTCAACTAGTCTTATTAGTTGGACTAACGAGGCCCTGGATTCAGTCCCCGGACAAACAAAATAGTAGAGGCATTATTTACGTAGCAAAAGGTTGACAGTTTGTATGTGATGTTTCTTGAGAACCCGTTTTCACTTACTATTTACAAACAGCTTCCAAAACAACAATAGTGCATTCAAGTGAAGTAAACAACTCCCTACTCTGGATCCGTCGGGAATTAAGATGTTCCAGATTGTTTTACTAGTAATGAAACCGGTCTAATTTAACAATGGACTGAATACATAGAGTCCCTGACACAACAAAATTTAATAACACCATGATGATAATGAATTGACAGATGTTTATTTTTGTGTATTGAACTAATTGAGTATTGAAAACTTTGATTAATATGTTGGTTATATACTCCACCAAACAAGAAACTATCGTTGTGTTGGAATGGGCGTATCTCGGGCATTGTTTGACATATCAATTTGAAATAGATTGGAAAATATAGATTTTACTATTCTCTGTTAACACACACCATGACATGTCGAGGGGAAACTGATATCAATGGTTTGATTTCATTTTGATTCAAAGAAGTGATTGAACTCAAAGTTCTGATATTAGTTGTGGGTATAGCTGCCACGCGCATTGATGACGGTGAGGTCGCATTGAGTGAATGGTAACGTTGATATCAGCTTGTAGGATGGTATTTTGTTCTTCAAGCAGTGAATCTCGCCGCACATAAAGGTTGGATGAGAAATTCGGACGTTGCTGCACACGCCTGTCAAGGTGTTCAAACCATGTTCCGCTAAACGATTACACGTTGTTTGTGGTGAAATACTGACACTTAGAACCGAAGGTAATGTAGTAGCTGTGGTTGTTGCATTTAGGAACCGATTCCGTAAATGCTGGTTGTATTGGCCAGGTGTCATATTACATGTTACACTGTTACACGTGGTCTTCCCCTCCATAGCAAGTCGTTTACTCTTCCGGTTCTGCACATACCGTCGCTACAGACTTCTTATAGCCTGTACAGATGCTCTAACTTGTGCTGCCACCTCTTCAGCAGAAACGCCTGCTTCCAGCAGCCCAACGGCTCTGTCACGTAAATTTAACGGCACTCGAGGCATCGCAATTCCTTCGAAAAACCTTATGTAAAACAATGAGTCTTCTTAATTTTCTCATAGAGCTTGTCAAATGCAAGATGTCGAAACGAAACAAATCTACCATTGAACCGGATTTGCCAACCCCGTTCGTTCACGCGGAAATGCACTTTTGGCCGAATAAGCACACCTTGGTTTACATAGGGTAATTATATGACTAGATTTAAAAATATACGATCAACCTTATGTCTCTGCATATATAAGTTTATATACATGCCGTATGTAATCTTGAAATAATAGGCTACACTTGGCGAAAGTTTCTTTTTTGGTTCAGTACATATGAGTTTTGGGAGAAATAATTTCATTTTCCCTAACATTTGCATGAAAATCAAAATAGTAAAAGGGAGATAAGTCTGGTAAAGTTTAGATGACAACGATTAAGTCGTAATCGCGTGCCAGTCTTCTCCCTTACCACTTCCGGAAAAGATTTACGCAACTGCTCAGTTGGCACTTTCGGTTTTGTTTACGTCAGAGTTTCCTGATCCTGTTCATGATGAATTACTACGCAATTTGTGTTACATTATTTGTGCTTGTGAATTTTTGTTCTGTTAATTCTGAGCTAACAACTGCTGATCCAGCAAAAAACAATGGCAAGTTTTATTATTTAAGTTTTTTTTCGCATTGAAATAATTCGTAAATGAGTTGTTTCGTCCCGAATTTAATAGTTTGCTTTACTTATGTTGAAGCTTGTGTAATTAAAAGTTGAATGTTCTTCAGTTTCATATATTTATATATTATCTCTCTAAAGAATTTTTGAATGTTACCTATGTTAAATTATTACACTTGATTTCTGGACAATTTGACCCCCCAAAATTAAAATGTTTATACATTTTCATTCAACCGAAAATTCAACCCTCAAGTTTTCAGACTTGAGTATGTTATATCTTTGATTTTGTTACAGCTATTGTACATAATCAGTATTTCATAGTGGTGATAAAGAGTGTATATTTCAAAACTTATAGGAAAAAGGAAGCAATTACTTTTCTAGCATCTTAAGGCTATCAAATGGAATCTTCATAACTGATAATATGACGACATAAAAATAAAAATACTGTTCCTCCTGTGTATATTGGTACCATCTGTAACAGTTGGAAAATAATCAAATAGTCATTGAGCTATCACAGTTCTTATTTGAACATGATAATGGTAAAAATCCCTTTCTTAACTCGACCTGTAATGTATGTTTCTCAAATTATTATATGAACCATTCTTAGTAACATGTCCATCCATTTTGATTGAATTAACTATCAAACCTTATTCTGCAATTGTACATCAAACTCAAAGACTACAAATAAGTATTTACTATGTTTGTGCGAGCTGAAATTTATTGAACTGATAGTATCACCAATTGAACAAAAAAGGAAATTATTAAATTTATTTCAATTGAACGAGGAGGAAATTATTACAAAATACAATTCTTCCCAGAATTAGTCATTTGTACTGAACTAACAACATCTTACTACCATATTTATGTGTGTATATTTGTATACTCAAGATAATTGTATAATTATGTGTGAATAATTATGTAGATCATTGATACTAATGCAATGTTATAAGTCTGTATCCCATCATACAATATGAACTATGTTGTTGAAACTAGTTTGCAATCAGGGGTGTAGAAATGAGCCGAAAGCCGCATGAATCATCCAGCTATTTTGAGCATTCTTGCTGGGTACTTTTTCTGAAATAACAGACAGAATACTCATTGGACCCACTGACTCCCCCTTCTATTTTTAGTAGCTTACGGACTACATGAAAACAGTTCTACACCCCTGCTACAACACAGTCCAGTATCTTCATTTATCTCTGATCTGACTTAAATAGATACTTCAGGTCTTGTTTGTTCATTCTAAAAGTTTATTCATAGATTGCAAGATTTGACAATGAATATTGCACTGCTGTACCAGTTCCACTAAATCACCTGTACAATTCAGTGGTGATACAGATACTATCAGATTATTTATTATATGTAATTCAACTTTATTGATGTAATTGTTGCATAACCAATATATATTCATGGTTCTGATTACACAAACACATTGTTGTTATGGATGATAAGGTTAAAGAAAATGGATGCATAGTTTTTGCTGACATCCCAAAAATAAGGGATCAATAGGTCTGAGGTTTAGCAGTGAAAATGCAGTTGATTTTCATTTTGTCAAATTCACTTATATCAAAATTTCATTTCATGTTGAACTGTAGTGGTCCTGATTATTTTGTTCTGTTCTCAATATGATATTACTTTACTTACTTCCAATTCACATATCTCAAAATTTCATTTATATCAAACCATAATTTTGTCCCAGTAATTCTAATTAGCATGTAGTTTGAGTTGTTGATCTCAAATTTAGAGCTGATCGCCCAACCATGAACATATGAAGTTGGGGCATAAACTATTATTATTATTTTAAATAGACTTAATCTTGTTTCTTCTCTATTTATGTACGTGATTTATTCAAGCAAAACATAAAAATACATGTGCTGTATTAAAAGTTCGACGCACAAATACTTTAAATATGTCAAATTACACAATATCTGTTAATATCAAATTCTGGTTATCTCAAACTAATTTCCTCAGTCCTTATGAATTTGAGATAACGAGAATCAACTGTATTGGCATATAAATGAGTGAGACTAAAAAGTCTATGGTTGGTAGGAAAAAATAGGTTCGTTTGGTTAGAGAAAACCAGGAACTTCCTGTTTATATACCTAAAAGATTCATATAAGTTCCATCCAACAATAATTCTTCTTGGCAATTGTTGCAATGTGGATTTTGTCCTATTATTACTTACATTTCCATGTGTTACTGCTTGATGTTATTTAAGTTACTGTTGAATTAATAATATTTGTCTTATTTATACAGATGTCTGCAAAGATTTAGAAAAAGATGCTTGTTGCAACACAACCGACTGCTTGTTCTTCTCTTGCGATACTAATGGCACCAAACATGAAGGTATTCTTATATTATTAAAGTCAGTGACCGAAGTCTTTTACCCATTGTTAGAGACAAGTAAAACTTACAGTATGTCCAATAAAACAGACTATTACAATCTAGTACAACTTATTTCATATGTCTAAGTATCACATTGGTGTAAGGAAATAAATATCACAATGTTGTTGAACTTTAAAATTATTATTGTTATGTCATTCTTAAACAATTTTGGTTTGTGGCTACATGACCCTAACCAGGGCTTTTTTTTCTTTTATAGCATAGGCCATTTATAGGCATCTTCCACTCAGGAAAAATCCTTAAATTCATACAGATTTCCCTTAAAATTCAGTTTGCATCAAGTTTTTTCTTCCCCTTTTGCAATACTGCATTATATTTCCCCAAATTTAAGAATGGCCCCTTCCCCTACCTGTGAAAAAAAGCCCTGCAAACTTTAAACAGTTGGTAGGTAGGTAGACATTTTTTGTGTATGTTACATGTTTGTTATGAAAGGGAAAAAGTTGGAATAATGAAGAATGAAGAAACAAAAAAAATTCAAAATTGCTAAAATATTAATTTTTACTTGTATACAGTCACTTGTTGTGAACAACTAGGTTAGAACTGGTAGTGATTGACAAATCCAGGAACAGTGGTTAGGTTTACTGCTTGTCAGTATATTACTAAAATACTCAGGACTTTTATTTGATCCTTAAAACAGCATTTTGACTATTGAAATCAGTAAAGTAAAGCTTTTGACTCTTGAGAATGTGTAGCACAGGGTCAAATTTACAGTAAAATTAGAAGGAATTTTGTTGACATCAGCCAAGGGTCATTTTTGACCCTCAACTCTTGACATCCAGTGAAAACCATGCATTCTTTTGAAAATAGACATATACCTCCTAAAATGTTATTTTCATTTGTCTGGTACATTAATGATAATAATCTTTATCAGGCTCTTACTTTAACTTAATACTGTTTGAATTGTACTTATTCTCTTCTTGTTTGTGTTTCAGCATGTCATCCCACTAACTGGACTGGTGAAGGTGTGTGTTCAAATAATACAAAATCATCTGTATGTGACACGCCTACAACACAAGCACCAACACAAGCACCTACAACAAAGTCTAAACCCGGTGAGTATATTACCATAAAAGGTCAAGGTCAATATTAATTCTCCACTACAGTCTCAATTGTATAATTAATAATGAAATTTCAACTGTTAATATTTCAATCAGCACTGAAGTTGGGATTTTTCGCGAAGTTGGGCCCTCTGATGTCTTATTTACTGCTGATTATGTTCATGTACAATGCTGTTTGAAAATAATACCTAATATATTCAAACATGACATTGATATCCCTATCTGTGTGTATTGTAACTAGGATTGAAGCAGGTGTTTATCTTGAAATGCTTTCTATGCACTATAATACATGCATCATTTTCGATAGGACAGCAGTCTGTCTGATAAACTCAATTGGTAGTGCTTGGTCCATGGACCGCTACTGCACATAGGCAATAAAAATTGTCATGTTTACTGTTACTTGACAAAAAAAATTGATGGGTTTTTTTTTCCTCTCTTAACTCATAGTTTTTTTTTTTGATTTTGCTTTTGGAAACTATAGGGTCAGTGCTGAAAAGTAGGGTTGATAAGGTAGATGTACACATGTCTATTTTTTCTGGCTTTTTTGTCTGAGTCCATCCATTCACTTGTATGATGAAGTCATTTTACAGACATAATCATGATTCTTGTGAGAACCGTGTAGAAACTTGAGGTTTTGTATTGAACTTTCCAAGACTGTAACCTCCATATTAGGATAGAACAGTATTCATGACTGCAATCTCTGCATAGATGAATATGTATGAGGTGGAATCTTGTATGATATTCAGTCAGATTCAAGTGTGCTATAGTAAAATCTCAATATGATGACCTTCATTGGGACAAAAACAGTCTTAATATTAAGATGGCCCCATTTACTAGTTGATGGCAAGAAACATTGAAAAAATGGTGTTGGGTAACTCAGACACACAGAAGAATTGGATACTAAAGTATCTGTTTTTCCAGAACACAGCATTCTTTGTTTCCATGGATTCTCTTTTCGAAAGAGAAATTCGTTTTTGGGGGCTGGAACTGTACTAAAGTCATGCACAAAATGAAATATATAAATTTTCAATATAATGTTTTTGTTTAGGCATTATAAATTTTCAATGTAATGTGTTTGTTTAGACATTATAAATTTTCAATGCAATGTTTTTGTTTAGACATTATAAATTTTCAATGCAATGTTTTTGTTTAAACATTATAAATTTTCAGTGTAATGTTTTTGTTTAGACATTGTAAATTTTCAATATAATGTTTTTGTTTAGACATTATAAATTTTCAGTGTAATGTTTTTGTTTAGACATTGTAAATTTTCAATGTAATGTGTTTGTTTAGACATTATAAATTTTCAGTGTAATGTTTTTGTTTAGACATATTTTCCTTCTGTTGATCTATGTATTATTATTATTAACTGGAATAAGAATTAAACCAGAGTTATGGCCATCTGTGAACTACTAATTTCTATATGATTGTCCAATTAAACTACTTAGTATAAACCAATTGTGAATAAACATTGTGTATTTTGTAAACTTGATATGCGCTGTAAATCATTACCAGTTTAGTAACAGCCGGTTGACTAGTCAATGTTTTATAAATATCTTGCCTGAAGGTTTTATTGTATAAATCAATTACTTCATATTTATCACTACATTGAATAAAAAACTAATTACTACATTGTAAACAACATTTTGTAAGCTCAATGCCGATGACAATACATTAATATGCCAACTGCTGGTATTTATCTTGTCAACAATGTATATAGTCAGTTAGCTATTCACGCAAACAAAATATCATTGTAAAGCATGTTATTATTGTATTTGAGACATTTATTGCTAGAACCTTACCATTAAGGTCAAGGTTATTGTATTCATATAGTTTTCTTCAGCATATTGAAGGTAGTTATTGACTGTAACTAAAATATTGTTAGGCAAAAGTTTATTTATTTATTGTACCAGATGTATGGGTCTTTATAGGATTTATGAGTCAAAGGAAGTATGCAAACTGGGTTATAAACCATGACCTTGACCTTATTCTTAATGGGTGTGGGGATGATCCAATGTTCCAGTTAAAATCTTATGCAGATTATATGTTTGTCTATCATGACCTACATGCTCTGTTAGGATATTCATTTCTTTAAAACTTGCATTCTATAAACACTGGGTAGTAATCTGTCAGATTCTTGACTAGTTTACCTATGTTTTCACTTGACTTGAATGATACATGTGACAGATTAACATGGTATTCAATTCTTTCCTAATTAAGACCAGTCTATTTACCTTATATAAAATTTTCTAATAATTCCTAAGACTTGTCTAACTTTATTGTGTTCATCAATGTCCTTTGTATGTTAACAAAAAGGGTAACATCAACTTCCTGTTGTCATAAGATCTGATTAAATGCAGTACCGATTTAGAAATGCAAAAATATATGATAAAATTTGCATGGCTAATAGTTCTCTGGTGTTCATTAAAGTATAGATTACATTTATTTGTGTTATATAAGGATGTAAAAATGTTTTTATGTTGCCAGTAAGCTACTAAAAGTAGAAAGGGAGAGGGGGGGTTAAATGTATTATTGTGTCAGTTGTTCTGGAAAAAGCTTCCGGCTCATTTCTACTTCCCGGTGATTGACAAAATTGACATCTGAATAAAAGCTCAGTTTTGATCCAGATTTCAAGCAAATGGTCCCCAGGGTTGTAACTTATTTTTGAAGATTGTGATAAAGAATTTGCGGTTTATTATTCTTATTTTATAGAATGATGACTATATAGAATTAAAAGAACATTTTATTAATAAATTGTTGTCTCACATATGGTAACACACTGATACGTCTGAGTATGTGGCTTTGAAACAGAAGCTTGTATCCTATTGTTGATTAAATAAATCATCAATGCTCACAGGGGTGGTTGCATTTTACAGGATATTTGTCCAGTTATAATTTGAACGATTTTGGATGCATGGGTGGAATTTGAAAGATTATTGAAGCTTATATATTGATTCACATTTTTTGGTTGGCTAGAGGAAAATAGTCATGTTTGCTGTTATTTGACCAAAAATAGTGTTTGTAGGTTACGGATCTTTTTTTCTTTATTTTTTTTGTGTAAATATACCTTTCATACTTTTGAGGTACAATTAATTCCCAAATATTTTTTTGTTTTGGATTTTGTGATTGGAAACTTACGGGTCAGCACCAAAATATAAGGTTGTTTAGGTAACAGTAAACACAATTATTTTTTTTTGGCTTTGTCTTAAAAATGCATGTTAAGGGGCATTTTTTGTGTGCTATTAGTTTACTATAATATCTCAATGTTCTGGGATAGAGTTATAGTTCTAGAAATTTTTTATTGACTTATACTTTATTTTCTGTTGTTAACTGTATGTAACTGATTTCAATTAAAACAAACAAATTAAATATCTCTGATCCAACTGTCTGTTATCTAAGTACAATTATCTCTGTATTAGTCATACAATAACAAGTATATTTGTATGGCTGTTTCAGCCGGATGTAACTACCAGGGTCAATATTATATCAACCAGAATGTCGTAGATATATTGATCAATACCACAATCTATTCACATATTTTTATCTATCATGTACATATGATATATGACAAATTCTCTACAGCATTAATTATGCCAGGTTCTATCACGTATTGAGACTGCTTGTGATATTGAAAAATATTGAGGCCCTGGTATAAATAAATGGTATGCTGTTCTTTTTAGGCCTGACTTTCCTTATTTGTTTCTCAGGAGAGTTTTGGGCAGATTTCAATTAAAGTAGGCAATGGATATGGTAACACAGTTTCTAAAATCATTCAAGTTCAAAATAAGACATTCAATTCAATGGTTTGTTTACTATTTTACCTTAAAATAAAATGTTTTACAATTTTATTCTATTATGCAGGAGATGATTACAGGTACATTAAAAGATGTTATTTTTATCTAATTTTTATAAGCTATAAGGCAACATCAGCCATGGACCAGTTTGACGTCCACGGCGTGTAAAAATAGTCTCAAGCAGTCACAGAATTACCATTCTGCACCTAATTTTGTGAATTTCAGTTTAATTTAACCACAGGGTGAAATTTGCAGTTATGTTGAATTGGTATCTAAAAGTTAACCAGATACAAGATGGCTGCCTTTGTTGTGCCATTGAAGGTCGGTAGGTCAATGAAACCTTTTAAAATACATTTTTTAAGTTTAGTGATGTAGTTCTTACGAATATGAAAATATTGGCAAGAAAAAATAACCAAGACTGAAAAAAAGACTACATTTGGCAGTCGGTCAGGCTCTTAGAAACCAAGAACTTTTTATTTTACACCTAAACAGACAAACTGGGGATCTTGGGTTGAATCTAACTAGAAATGATTTCTGGTTTTATGCAATCAGTTTTTACCAGACTTTCCCTCAGATTATTGAACTAATGTTGTTTTTTTACAATATGAGGCAGCACATTGTTGATGTATTGTGAAATGTTAGATATATATTGAAAGTTAACACAGCTGGTTTAAAAAGGTTAAATTGCTCACAGTATGAGTGCTTTCCACATAATAATGTGCAGTATGTCAATGGGAGATAATCCTTGGTATTTATTTGTTAATACAAGTGTTCCTATTGATTTCAAATTACCTGCAGGGCCTCAATTCTACATCATATGTCGTTAGTTTGAATAGCTTACCTGTGACATTTAGATCACATATTTGTATTAATCAGTTAATTGTTGTTTCTCTGTGATATACATTTTGAACAATGGAACTATTTTTGCACCTAGTTATTGGAATATTTTTTATTATTTCTGGTAATGTCTTTTATGATTTTTCTGGTCTTATACTTCACTGATTAGCCAGGTATGTGTATCATGCAGATATTCATGTCAATTGTGTCACTTTTATTCAGTCTCTCATGCAATGTATTTGTTATGCTTTTGCTGCAGGGTAAAAATTTTAATAATTATTTGTTTATAATGTGCAACTATGTT
Organism: Lutraria rhynchaena; assembly: GCA_008271625.1. Classification (NCBI taxonomy): domain Eukaryota; kingdom Metazoa; phylum Mollusca; class Bivalvia; order Venerida; family Mactridae; genus Lutraria; species Lutraria rhynchaena. The sequence goes on from VIBL01000114.1 coordinate 710,140, forward strand.
GCAATAATGATGCGATATATCAATTATCATCCATCTATTGTCAATCATTGTATGGAAAATATTAAATAGTTGATTAGAAGCTTCCATCGTTTAATGTTGAGAACACTAGCAGGGTTCCCGCTGCCGCTTGCCAATGGCGCCAAAAAAAATAATTCTGACGCATAAAAATTTCCATTGTTGAATTTTACTGGCGCCAATGAAATAAAAACACAAAAAAAAAACGAAAGTAAATTATATGAAATTGCATGTGACGGTGTGGAATGTCTTTTGCTAATCAGTGACTTAATTAGTTTTACATAGAAAATATGCTTCAATATTCAAAACAATTGAAATCAATGAATTGAAATAAGTGTGCTTTTTTGTATGTATAAAGAAGTATAAGATTCAGGACTGTATAATTACTTTGATATAAGTGAGGATTCAATAAAAGCGAGTTCGATATAATGAGTTTCTACTGACATCATTTATCTTTGTGTAATGACATGTGAAAATCATTTAGTGTTCACCAAATTGGAAGGAGGACAAAATTGGTGAAGGTCGAGTGTTAACAACCATTTCTGTCACTGGTTTGGGAATCAAAGCGAAAGTTATTAGGATTTGTCCAATTTGTCTCCGTTAATTGCAACATTGATGTATTGTTGTACAGCAAACTTGTTTCATGGGAGACAGCAAAATCATGTATGATAGGCTCTTGGAAAACCAATTATTTCAGCTTTGTTGGCCTATGTATATTGATATGAAGTTAGCACAATAGTTAACAGTCCAGGTACTAATTAACAACCCCAACTGTTTGGGATGGGTATTACCAGCGAACTATAATTATTTATGAAGCAAATATTTAGATTTATTCTTCATCTACTTGTTTCAAGTATATCAACATAAAATTTAGTGGTTTTAACCTTAAAATTTTGGTTCACGCTACAACTTCTCCAGAAATGAACGTGTGAAAAAAGTATACGATGATCTGACAGGAAAATTCAGATAAATATGTCTTATTTAATAGTTGAATTGTACATATCTTCCAAATACCAGTATCTGATAATCATATCACAATATGATCTCTCTGAAGATTCCTTAGCACTTACGAGCGTAAAATGCCATGAATTGATCAATTCATTCTGCTTTTCTTTCCAGTGGATGTTACCACATCAGCAAAGACTCCTGAATCTAGCTGTGAAGACTATGCTAATGAAACCGCCTGTTGTGCAGATACAAATTGTTCATACATCAAGTGTGATGATGCTAACAACGATGGCAAGAAACTTGAGAGTAAGTATTTCATTGTCAAATTTGATGATGTTGGTGACAACATGGACACTTAAGTTAAGAGTAAGTATTTCATTGTCAAGTCTGATGACGAAACAATGCAGACAAAAAAAGTTGGAAGTAAGTATTTCATATATATTTGCACAGTAGAAAAAAATGATGGTGATCTTTTCTGTGCATATCAGCACAGTTTGACTGAGAAAAATTGGCTAATCAGCAGTTATTGCCTAGTATGTCAGGCACATTTGATTGTTATTGTTTCAGGAGAGAAAAATGTTCTCATTTATATTCATCCATTTTGTATGAAATGGAATGAATGCATAGTTTTGGACACTGTTTACAATTTCTCTTTAATTTTCTGTATATATTTGTACTTGTTGATTTGTGTTTGCAAAATTTTTGTATATTTTCCAGAATGCTATCAGGCTAGCACTGACTTTACAACAATTTGTTCGAATGTGACAAATATAAATCAGTGTAAGGATGATAAGAAAACTACGCCGGCCCCTACCGATGCCCCGACTACGCAACCAAAGCAGTCAGATGTCTGTGAAAGCTACACGAACACTGATGATTGTTGCGGTCATTCAGATGATCAGAATTGTGAATATATCTCATGCACTGCTCAAGATGATTCCAAACATACTGGTGAGTAGTAGAATTTGTATACCAGTCCATGGATGGAGCCATCTTATTGGTCAATTTTGAGGCTGTCAGCAGAATGTACCAATCAGAAGTTTCTGGTCATAGACTGGTCTTAGTACTCTCATAAGTGTTACCCCATGAGTCATTTGGGTGTTAAAACTGTATGGAACTAGTATTTAGGTGGTTACATGGAGGGGGAAAATGTTAATTTAAATGATGTGATATGCAATTTTTGTAATGAATTTTTTTTGTGTGATTTAAAGTAAATTTTATTCATTGATTGTGTGTATGTTGATATGTTATTTAAGATATCATGGCTATAATTGCTTCAAAAATAATTTATGATTCATCTTCGTAAACCTTTTAAGAAATGATTTTTGCACAAAAAAATTGATGTGACTTTTACAGACTCATAATTGTCTTCCTGTTGTGGTTTTCATGTAAAATATAGACTCTATACTATACAATAAAGCCTGTTTAAAAATTAAGATCCTTTTTGGGATCTATGAAATTGATCTTAATACTGAGGTGGTCATATTGTCGTGTTGAAATACTGAGGAATTATTGAAAACCAGTGTGAAAATAAATGGTTGTTACAATGAAGTGGTTTTAATGTTAAAGTTGTTGTATGTTTATATGTACAGGTTGTCACGTAACTGATGCCGATTTGTCTGCTGTCTGTAAGGATGAAAAATCCAGTCTCTGCACGACTGGTAAGTTTCTGTTTTATCAATCTTTTTGTTTCCTGCATATTTTCCTAAATGATTTCTGAATGTGCGCCATTTTTTCGTAACTAGATAAATGTTATAAAGGGACATAATTATTATGTTAACTGTGGAATATGTATTGTTATTCTAATTTGAAACTTAGTTGTAGCTCTGTATTTCACTGTATCATTGGCAGTATATGCTTGTCTTGACTGGATGTATTATGGGAACACCTGGTGTGGGTGGATGATGTCCACAATATGTGTCCACTCTCTTAGATGGACAGTTTCATTTCAATCTTTACCAAACATGGTCAAAATATTTATGGGTGTGATATCTCAGCCATGTTTGGTAACCAGCAAAATTAGGAAGTCACTGAATATTGGCCTCTAATATAGAAGGAAAAAAGGCCATGTGGTCTTAATACTTAAGTCGTCAGTATGTGAGATTTTCTGTACATTGTCTATGCCTAGAATCAGTCATTGATTTTGGTCATGTCAGTATTTGATTAAATTTGTTTCAGACAAATCAACGAAGACGCCAGATGTGACAGATAACAATTCAACCGCTAATCCACAGCCTAATACCAAGCCTACCACACAGTCCCCTAATGACCAGGATAAAAATACAGCCGTTAAAGAGTCTGGTCAACATTTTGATGGGGCTTCATTTATAGGAGGCATAGTTTTGTGTGCTGGCCTTGTTGCGATTGTCTACTTTGGTCTGAAGTTTTACCGAGCAAAGACTGAGAGAAATTACCACACTCTGTAAATTTATCCAGACACCATCCTAGTACATTTGTATTACTAGTATCAATTAAAAATGACTTGTAAAAGAGTGCTAGAATAATTTTATGGAACTTTCCTATCATTTTATGAAAAAAAGACTTCAACATACATTAAAGAACAGTTAATGCATACATGTGTCTGAATATTATATAACTTCTCTATCATTTATGATCAATTGTCCAATACTTGTATTACCTTTTTTTAAATGGGCAAATGATTTTTCTTGAAAAAAAATATTACCTCCATCAAGTTTGTCGATTTAACCAGTAAATTTTCATGCTCTATGAGGTAATAATATTGTATTGATGTAAACCAGGTGCACATTTGATTTTTGTGAGAATTTTCAATTCTGTTGGTCAATTTACCTTGTGAGTCAAAGTCATCAGAAATCAGTGTCCATAATTTTTTAGAATGACCTCAATCTCTTAGATATATAGTGTCTAAAACATGATGTATTATGCCTTATGTATGGAGTGCTGAATCTTATATGCTTTGATATTGTTCAAAATATATTTTTCTAATATTTTTTGGATGGAGAGGTGAATCCTGTGTTAATTTTGTCTGCTATTTGTTAAAAATGTCTTGTAATAATTCTCTAAATAGCTACGGATGTTTGACTTAAAATGGATTAGTGTGCATGTAATAACAAAATTTTAGTACATTCCCTTAATTCCAGATTCAGTCCTAAGTATTACATACAAATACCTTGTTTTTGTTTAACTATTTTCATTTTTTCACCCCCAAACATTTTTTTAGTTATGTACTGTAATTGCTTGTTTATTGGTATCACCGGTGTATGAGACGTAGGTAAAAGAGTACAATGAAGTTCTTGGAAAAATATCTGCATGTATAACACACACAATTTTAATAATGGACTTTGAAGAATTTATGAAGGATTTTTTCCCTGAGTTTCAATACTCTATTAGACCCAAATTTGTTTGTTTTGAGTCTGTTAAAAATGGGATTGTGTTCTACACCTGGAGTGTATAAGAAGCACCCGATTTTTGAACCTGATTTTGAATTTCAAAGCATGCGTCTTATACAGTAATGCGATTGATTACAGTAATAAATTTTAATAAATGGAATGGCCCAGTCTGTGAATCTCAGAATGTGATTTCTCAGTTTTATCATTATCACTGGATACAGTGGTATCACTATTATAATAACCTAGGAGTGTTTCATCTGGATTTGTCACTATTGTAACTACCAGTAATCCTATCATTGTTCACTTGTACACAGTTATAAATGTACAGTTCTTTGTAAATTTAATATTTTCTTTTTAACATATTTGTGCATTGTTACTTTTTGATTTGAATTTGATTTTCTTTAAGTTTGGTATACTGTTTTCTGCATATTGTATAGTGTGTTCTGATTAATCACTCTGTCTGAGAGGGATGTTACAAATGTTTCTTGTTCTTGAGAAAGTCTGAGAGGGATGTTACAAATGTTTCTTGTTCAAGAGAAAGTCTGAGAGGGATTATACAAATGTTTCTTGTACAAGAGAAAGTCTGAGAGGGATGTTTCAAATGCTTCTTGTTCTAGAGAAAGTCTGAGAGGGATGTTACAAATGTTTTTTGTTCAAGAGAAAGACTGAGAGGGATGTTTCAAATGTTTCTTGTTCAAGAGAAATCCATTTTGACTTCAGGTAATTGAGGTGTGTCAATTGTTGCTGTGTCTAGATTCTGTTTTGACCCTCCAAAATTGTTTTTAGTCATTGTAAGGTGGATTCCTTGGTCTTCCAATCTACCTCTAGACTTGCTGGAATGAACCAATAAAGTAATGAAAACATTTGTGAAGTATGATATGTCGTACTTCATTGAGATAGATATCTCTCAAGTTCAGAATATGAATGATTCCTTTGTGCAATAGTTAACCTCAATAATCTGTATTTCCATATCATAATACTTGCTAGGTCTTTCATTTTTGTCTCATTATTTGTTCTATAGGTTTGTTGCAATTATGTATGGACATTATGTATGCCTGTGTTATATCTTCATTGTTTCTGGTTGATACTGAACATGCATACATGTATGCCATAGACCAATTGTTGGTGGCTAGTTTTAAGCTGTTTACTTGTATTTTTCATTAAGATAATTGAACTTTAATATTTTACTGGTAATCAAATTTTAATTGATTTTTCAGCTTGAGAAGGTTTAAAATATTCATTATTTCAGTGTTGCCTCACATTTCTGTGGAGTACATGAAAATTTATGTAAATCTCAATTTTTATGGGAACACCTGGCATGGGCGGTAGGCATCCTCAATAGTTGTCTGCTGTCTTAAGTTCAACAGTTCCCATTCAATCACGACGAAACATAGGAAAAGTATAATTTCTTAGTCAAGTCACTGATTGAGCACAAATGATGAAATTGACTTTGTCCACTCTCTAAGTTGATCATTTCCCATCCAATCTTCACTGTAACATTGTTGGGTATACTTTTTTACTGTTTGGCGCTCTTGTTTAAGCATTGTGTTTGAATTGAGTGAGTGAAAGTCAAGAGTGTTTCATAACTTTCTGTTTCTGCGGATTACCTTATTTCCACAAATCCATTATTTTCTGAAGAAAGTTATTGATCTACTATAAAAGCCGTACAACGACAGCTTGGTCTATGTCTACCACAGGAGCCTCATTTATGCATTTTCGTACAATCCCTTGTTTAATAGATTTTCACTACAATATGTCACCAGGTATTGATTCTTCTTATTTATCTTTGTATTTTATTTTATGTTTCTGACAGCTGTTTCCTAAGCTTTTCTATTTTGCTTATATTTGATGTATCACGTAACTTGATGAATGTAGAAAGATTTGTAAATGTGGTTAGCCCTTGGGAACAAATAATTAGATTGTGATGTATTTTCTTCATTGTTAGCCTTGAATTATTAGATCACATGTTTGCATATTGGGAATACCCCACCCACTTTTTATGCTAAAGAATCTATGCGAGAGATGACTTGTATTTGAATGTGGTATTTTGCATGGTGACTGTTCAACAGTTGTAGTTTGTTTTATAAATGTTATTAACAAATATGAATTATTACAAAATAATGTGAATTTTTAAAACAATCACTTTCCCTACTGTCACATATTGTCAATTCTTTTTTTCATATCAAATGTAAAAAGTGGAGTGAAAGGCTCAATCTCTTGTCAATTTTTCCACCATTTAAAGGTTATCTGACATGTGAAAATATATTAAGTAGTATCCAGATTAGGATTTCATTCTAGACATGCAGATTGGAATCCTCTCAGCTGAATGCTGGATTGTTCAGTATCGGATGTACATTACAGTAATAATCAGGGGTGTGATTTTTTCTGTACATCTGCAGATTCTCACAGATTACTTGATCTTGGTGGTGTCGTTTTTGTTTTACACATACATAGGGAAAATGAGGGAGTGTAGAAAGAGGTTGTAAGCTCTTTTTTTCATATGACCATTGAACAAATGTTTTGATATACTGATGTAATGTGATTGCCTGAAGAACTAACAGTTCTCATATCTGTCCAGTTATTTTAATCATAGGATGCATTCTGGTCATATTCCATGCCCTAACAGAGCAATGACCAAGTACACACATGGAATATGGATCATGATAAATAATCTGTTGATTTTTTATGGTATAGTGATATGTAAGCTGATGTTGACATACATTGTATATATGTTAAATTTTGTGAGTTTATAAATCGTTGAATGTTATTGTTGTAACATTGTGCTCTTGCATCTATTGCTCATGTTTGTGTTATGTTTTGTCTTTGAAGTTAAAGAAATTTTCACATTCAGATGTTTTCCTTTACTTGTTCATATATTTTATATTTTAGCGCTTATAGCATAAGTAAGGAAAGGAGTCATTTTGTTGCTTATAATGTAATTTTAAAAATTCTCGAGTCGTTATGTTCAGTGCATTATTGTTGTTCTTTTAATGGTTATTGAGAATTTACATCAGATTTGTTTTATTTCTTTAAGGATTATGTTCTTGCCTTGAATGATTAGTAATGATCATGTGATGGTCATGTGGTCTGTATTTGAATTTCTTTGGTTTACCACCTTTTCGAAGTTTCCGAATTTTTTCTGTGGTGGCTTTTTTATGGCCCTATGTCACTCAAATTGAATTATATTTTCTTAAGAATGGCATCCAGTATGTCTAATTATAATTTATGCATTTTCCAACCACTGTAACATTTTGGTTCTTACTAAGTGGGCTGAAGGCTCATTATTTACTTAAGAACTATGCATCTCTAAAACCTGGGCAAAGCTTAAAAAGAAATATTAGCTTTGTCGGTCAGAATGGTTTCTCTAACATTTTAATGGAAAAATAAAATTTTCATGCAATAATATCTTATAATAGCTTAAAATCTGTTTGTACTTAGATTAAACATGTACCTATTCAGGATTTGTGATAATCCCTTATGTCCTGAAATTGTTTTAAACCTCAATGAGAATCGTCCATTAGTATTGTTAAATATATTTTTTTGAAATTATCTTGTGATCTATTACTACCTATCAGCATTTAAATGTGTCCAATTGTCAAAATATAGAAGAATTCCACAGTGCTTAATAGTTTTAATACATCTATACATTCTATTTTTGTTACACATATCATGGTGCCTTTTTACTCTTCAATATTCGGTGTCATAGACATATGTTCGTATTACTCAGTAAATGTTGATGAAAAAAATGTTATTGAGACTGATCATGAGATTATTAATTGTATAAATATACTCTAGACTTATCCTCTAATCAGAACAGTAGTTTTATAGTGCTTTATCAAGGTAACATTCTGCTTAATGTCAGGTAATCAAGGTAATCAATGAAAAGGCATACCTACACAATGTATAATTTTTTTGCGGCAGTATTAGATCATTATGCTGTGTATATATATGTATGTATGCTGAGCCGAATTTCTGATTGTCCACTGCAAGAAAATCATTAATCACACATGGTTGATTACCAGGTGGACTTTTGATAAATTCAATTCAATATGTACTTCATACTGGGTATGTTTTATTTCTTTTTGCAGATTGATTGTAAGCATTGTAAAAAATAAGAAATGACTCACTTATCTGGATTCTGAGAATTGAGTTTTATTTGGATGTTTAGAAATTCATCTCAGTATATTTCAAAAATATGTAACAACTGTCACATATGTGGATGAGACAAGTGAAGTCAATTATTGTCAAAATCATTTTTTATTCTTCCAGTTCAATTTATTAACTGAAAAATGTTTGAATAAAAAATTAAATCTCGCCATTTATTTTGGACAGAATGTAAGAATTTTACATTTGATAACGTACAAAATAGCAAATGTTACACTTTAAAATTCTGTATGATGAGTATTTTTCAAAGTGGTGCTAAGTATGTTAACATCAAAGTGTGTCAGGCTTCATTTAAAAACAAATCCATAATAGCTGTTAATTGAATCTTAGTCAGTGTCATTAGTTACTGGTTTTTATTAATGATTTAATCTGTCAAATGTACACAGATTAAATAAGGTGTTTAACATTATATATTTTCTTGTCTGTATTAAAAGCAACTACAACTGAGGAATTGTATGTTATTTAGTTGGATTGTAAGATTGTGTACCCTCAGCCGAATTTCTAAACATCATGTTTTTATAGGACTGGAAGGAAATTTTGTATATTATAGGACTAGAAGAAAATTTTGCATTTTTAGGACTGGATGAAAACTTAGTATTTTTAGGACTGGAAGAAAATTTTGTATTTTTAGGACTGGAAGAAAATTTTGTATTTTTAGGACTGGAAGAAAATTTTGTATTTTTAGGACTGGAAGAAAATCATTGAATACTCTTGGTTGATTACCATTCGGACTTTTAATGTATTCGATTCAACATTTAGTTTGAATACTCTATTTCTTTGAGTAGATCAATTGTAAGTATTGTAAAACATGAGAATTTATTCACTTATTTGGGTTCTTCCTAGGATCAAGTTTCAAGGTGAATGTTTAGAAATTTGACTTAGTATAGTTCTGTCTTATTTTATTATTACTTTGTATTTTGCACTTTGTATGATCACATGTGTAGAAAATTTTGTTCTGACTAGAAATTCTCAGTATAGTTTTGGTTGAAGGGTAAAATAGATAGAATTGATTGCATTGACATTTATAGTTAGTCTACGCTTATATTATCTTCACATTATTCTGTCCACACATAGTAAAAAACGACCCATACTCATAATATCACACAACATAGTTATGTAGTTTAGCCTCTCTGTGTTAATCTATCACATTCCATGAAAATATCAACCTTGTGGTAAGAGTCTTAATTTGAGGGAACAAATGTAACAAAATAGAACTAAGAGAGTGACGACATATACTTCCAAGATTTAATAAGGAAATAGAGTTACTACTTAGGCTATGAATAGTGGTTGAAAGACTTGAAAATTGAAATGAGGAAAACTTATTGACTCTGTTTTATGTTGAAGGGATTGAAATTTGAAGCTCATACTGTTAGTGTGTATAGTTGACATATGTAAAGTATGGAACTTACTTAAAGTTATACTCCATTGTTGAAAGATTTGAAATACATAACTAAGTGTAGAAAAGTTACAACTTTTAAACAGATTGGTCAAAAAATATACCTCATTGTAAATTAGGATAATGAATGTTGTCCATCTATGTACAGTTTTCTCTTGCTGGGTAGTTGATCAATAAAATAACTTTCTCTTTTTCCAAAAATTAGATTACTGTTTTACATGCCAACTTAATTGAAGTATGAAGCATGTAATTTTTTTTCTGTTTGTCGTTGATGATAAATCTCAGGCCATACTGTAAACAATTTTTTTCCTATCAAGATTTTGTCGGCTTGTCAACATTGGAACAAACAATTTTTTTGTGCTTTGTTTTTGTTGGTAATAAACATGTCAGTTTTGTATCTTATTGTACGTTGTTATAATGCTACAGGTGTATGTATTAGATACTGGTGCTAGATTGATCTTTTTAAAAAAAAATTGATTTTGTAATTTGTCCAATTCAACATGTTTATTTTTCATTCTGGAAACTGTCTATTATTATTTATTTTATTATTTTTATTTGGTAAAGTGGTCTTAATATCGAGGTGGTCTGATTATCATGTTCACATATAGAAAAAAAATAGAAAACTGGATCAAGATGAATTGGTTGTTACCATGAGGCAGTTGTTACATTGAGGTAGTCATAAATTGAAGTTTTACTGTAGTCAGTACAAATTGAAAACCAAGTTAACATTATGATTTTCTGTGATTACTATAAGTTAGCTTTAGAGTTGGAAATTATATACATGTATATATTTTTAACATATTTGTACTGATGAACTCATTCTTTACAGTTGATAGAAACAGAAAAAATGTTTTACCTTTGTGAATAGAGAACAAATGGAAGAAAAAAAAATCTAGAAATTTGATCAAATTGTAATCAAGCAGGAAAATAATCTGTTTTATAGAATTTGACTCAATTTTAATAGTTCTTATATTAAAAAATAAAAACTAATGTGTAGTATGCAGATAAATGCTGTGTTTATTTACCAAAATTTTGGTACACATATTCAAAATTTTCATTTAGAGAAATTTCAGCATTTGTAATGTGAAATCAGATCTTATGTTAGCTTTATTTCGTTTCACATTCACTGGATATCTTTAGAATTAACATATTTGGATGACTCTCAACCTTTGCATTTTCATACGTTTGCTTCCTGTTGCCTATCTGGAGTACTGTCCCTTGGTTATGTATTTTCATTTTATTAACATGAATAACAAGCTAAAGTGTTGCTTTAGATCTAATTCAATCTCAATGTTGTTAAGAAACGTAATCATATATTTGTTCTGTTATGGTACTGAATATATTGTAAAATGTGTAAATATAACAAAATGTTGCATTTATTTCTTCATTGTTTGCTGTTATTCTGTCCATCCACATTACTGATCAATTATGCTGTTACTGTGCTTATAGTCGTCTACAAGATCTATTTTCACATTTCTTTTCTCTGGGGTTTGAAGTCAGATCATTAGCCAAGTTATTTTGGTGACTTTTCCAGCTTAAACAGTGATATAACCACAGACACTCTGTAAGCTAGCTGGACAGCTTCCTCATGAGAAATTTAGTCTTCTGTGGGATTGAAAACTCACAGCAGTGATTGGGCAGGTTATTATTATTACTTGCCATAAACCAGCCCTCCACAGAGGCCCATAGATCCATATAAAATATTGTACAATCAAACCTAAGTTCATGACTTACTGTAAATACAGTCCATTCTTTGGCTCATATAAGCAACCCGTAAACTGTTTTCATCTCAGGTCCCACAAAATTTGTCTTAACAAAGGTTGGCACAGTATGTAATAAGTCAGAATGGAGCATTAGTATTAACAACAATTTTTGGGAAATTGTGTAGATTGGATGTTTCACTTTTTTTCAAAAAATGGGGGCCAAAAATGAATAGTAATGAAGAGTCTTGTGTAAAATTAATGGATTAAAAATTTAAAACAAACACATGCATTTATTAGATCTACTTTTATTAATAATCTTAGTAGTAAAACATTAAAGCATACCTGCTGAGTAAATGATGATTTAACTGCTAACTTTTACAGTACGCAATCATACACAGTATGTATTTCTAAACCTGAACAAACCGTTTCCGTGACTACAGCTGCATCTTGTATGATTATTATATTTTTAAAGCTTAAAAAATGCCTTGAATTCATACAAATGACTATTTAATTCAGAAAAGTATTCCCCAAGAATTAAAAAATGCTTGGTCAACATTCATGAATTGATTGTATTTTCTTGCTTACAACAAGAGAACAGTAGTGCTTGTCGATTTCGAACTGAATAGTACTATAAAAAACCTTTTTCTTTCCACAAGGAGAGTTAACACTAAGTAGTTAAATACAGATGTAAATACTGTTATGTAAAACACAGCTATAGCCACCTAAACTTTCGATGGTTAATCTGTAACAACAACATCAGAACAAGATAACAATATGAATGAACCAGACATAGTTACCTGACAAAAAGTAGGTGACGTTTTCATGGAATATCTCAACAAAAGGCAAGAAATTGTCACAGTTACAATACTGAACAAGGTCTATGTCACTTGTACTGTAGTAAAGATAGAATTCATTTAAGATAACAATTTTCAGAATAATACACGGTCTCTTCCTAACACTAAGATTAACACTGTAATAATTCAAACGTTACCAGTAATAGCACTAAGGGTGCATAAACGCCCAGAAATTTATCAAAAGAACAAAAAACATAATCACTGATGCAAAACTTAGTTTTTCAAACTGACTGTCAAAGGCTCAGCCTTTCAGTGATTACGTAATTGAAAAATCAAAACTGATTCATTCAAATGAGAAACAAAAGATGTCAGAACAACAATGCATAGGTAAAAAACTGAGTGACATCACACTTGACGACTGACTACATTGTGTAAAAAAAAATTTTTCATCGACAACCACCTTTTGATACACTGCAGAAGACTCACTTGCAGACTTTAATTTGTTCAATATAATATCAAACATGTTTTGACAGTATACCACAAAACTAGGACATAAATTAAGGCCGAAAGTTCACGTTTCCTCACCTTGTTCAATAGCTATATTCGTGTCACTGTCACCATTCACAATATTTTTTTGCACTAATTTTAGTGAGTCTTTAACACAGGAAGTAGCAGCTGGTTCTACAATATCTCCATTGACTTCCATCTTGGTCGGTTCCCCTTCAGTCGCATTTCCATCACCCGTAACAATATGAGAGCAAACTTGAGCATCCCAACCGCATGAATATAGAGTATTCTCCCCTGACCAGGCAACACCTTTCACAAAGTCATTATGAGATGTGTCTCTGTATCTGCAAACATAAAACAATGAAATATAGAAATGTCAGTGTGAGGTGTACACTAAGTGAAAAAGGACAGTAATGCTGAATCCGTATTATTTCATGAACAGCTTTATACAAAATGGTTAAAATCTATCCACTGGGGTGGAAATTCAATAATCTTTACAATCAACAGAGATGTTGGATCACTCAAATCATTATGTTTATTGTATTTCTCAGAAATTTTTTTGATAATATATCTAAGTTAGGCAGCACAACAGATCAAGCTAAACTTATGTAATCAAACAGAAACCAATTCTTTGATATCATTGTCCTTGTGCCAGACAAAAAACTTACACCGATTTAATAACCAAGCATATAAATTTTGTTGAAAACCTGTTTTTGAAATTTGGAATTTTACATGAGTTTTATATTACATCTTACTGTATTCAAAAAAGAGAGAAAGTAAACATATATGAAAAAATAACGTAGACCAGAGTACTGATCAAAGAAAATCCATCACAATTATTGTAATTTTAAATATGCATTAGTATTTTACAGAAAAGCAAGCCCTTGACTACCACAGAGCTAATATTAAACTAATAGAGTTCCATCATTCAGATGATAATACAAACATTTGTTTAGGTTCCCCTGAAGAAATATCTACAACCATGACTGAACAATCTTCTGATATTGTGGCCACTCTTGTGTTTCTGAAAATCAAAAATAGACTAAATTATTATCATTTTGGATTATAACAACAAATCAAAATATATTGCTATAACAAAACAAACTATACGTATTTATGTATTACAGTTATCAGATGCCAATAAGCAATTTTACTGAGATGAGATATTAATTGCAGACATTTTGATACAATAACTGTAGTAGCTCAAATTCAAAATGTTAAGTCGTCAGTCTATGTGTAGACATTATACATGCATTATACATAATACAGTGAAAGAGGAAGTAGTGTGCGAGTAATCAAGATATAGTCCAGAATTAGGCATTGTGGAGAAAACATTTTACCCAACTAAGCTCTTCATTTTAGTATAATGATAACAGTTAATTATGAACCTTTATACAACATATATACATACATGTATGAATGATTCTTTTAGGTATTTAATATGAAAATTTTAAGTTCTTCTTCTGTAAAGAAGCTAGCCAAAACTGCACAACTTATTCCGTAATTTTAATGATGCCGTTGCTAATTTAAACATGATAAAATATGGAACTACTTATAATTTTCTACAGTTACTTACATGTGAGGAGAGAACTGTAGTCTGGTGATTCCTCTATGATGTGGAGTAACAGAAACATTCTCTGTAACAGCAGCCCTTGTATCCTTGACAACAAGTTGACCAGAATCACTTCCTACACCATATGAATGTTCTTGACCTGGTTGCCAGGCAACACACGTAGGTATACTGCTCAATGGAGATTTGTCTAAAAGGTAAGATGAATGGCTCATTTTTTAAAGAAATTAGGTGAATTTCAGAATCAGACAAACCAGCAAAATTGTTTTTATGTTAGCTTACAAGCAATAAGCTTCTATTTTTTTTCAGTTTGAGCATTTTTGAACAGTACAAAGTTATATACTTAACCAGTTTTCTTTGATTCTGCAGCAGTATCATGTTATGTCATAAATCATAATGCAGAAGTCATGTTCTGTCAGAAAAGTCCTATTACATCTCCATTAGAAACCGTATTGGGTAAAATGAGCCATATGTACGTCCCCATTAGGAACCACATTGAGTAATATGAACCATACATAGGTCTCCATTAGAAACCATTAGTAACAAGGCTCTGCAGTGAAAGTACACTTAACAGAAACCCATATATGTGATATTTCAAAATAAGTATCAAAGAACATACCTAATCGAGATACAGGTTTAGATTTTCTAGTATCCCACAGACATACTGTCCCATCTTGAGATGCAGTAAGGAATACATTAGGTGTATCTTTATGACTATGAACACAATAGATGGCATCAAAATGAGCTGTAAATAAAATAAAGTCATTTTCAATACAGGTTTCTTAAGTCCAGTGTTCAAGATATTGCTCATTCTGTGGTGCCGAATGAAGTTTTCAAACTCGAAATGTGACCAGGAAACATTCTAGAAGAACATATAAGAGTACTACATAGCATTTTAACAACATTTGTTCAAGGGTCTCTCCTGTCAAGTGGTTATGACTTCTGACTAGTAATCATTAGCCTCCTAACCACTGGGAGTTTGAATCCCCACCAGGAAAAAAATCAAACGTGAGAAAGCTGTCTATCTAGCTTAAAGAAGGACTGTGGCTCCACCTAGGATGTCTGCCAGGAGACTTCATTCACCTTTAAAGTTGAAACAGTCTCAAAAGCCTGTTGTTGATAGTGCGACTTGCAGAATAAAAAATCAACAAGCAATTCAAGGAAAATGGGCAAACCCCTCAAACTCCTTCATATTTTCTCGACCAATTTACACATTTCATTAAAAAGACCCCGCTGATTATCAAATCTCTTCAGAAAAATCATCCCCTACAAACAAGAATAGAATGAGAGCCTGGTATTGATTTACTTAAGAAATCAAATATTTCAGGATCATAATTCTATAAATTATTTAGCAGCACATGGCAGAATCTCTAAAGAACATACCTTTATATGTATGAATGGATGAAAATGTCTCAAGATCCCATATTTTTACACTGAAATAGAAAACAAGAATAAATCACTCAAAATCTACAACAAAACATAATTTTACCATACTTACAACTCAACCCTTTTTCATTAGACTATAACAATATACAGTTGACTCTTGTAATGGCGAAGTCGGTTAACACAAATTTTCCGTTATGGCGAAGTATTTTTTAAGTCCAGATTTTTTCCTTCTATAAGTATATAAAATTCTGTCGCTTAAGACGAATTTTGCTCTTGAAATTTTTCGTTACGTCAAAATAATTTTGAAGTCTAAATCTAAATCTAATTTGCATTCTTTATTAAGAAGTCAGACAATATTATGCACTTGCACCCAATGTTTTTCACACCTCGCCGAGTGTATGAGTTCAATTTAATTTTTAGTCAATAACAATAGGGAGATTATTATTATTTACCCTTAAATGCAAACATATCATCATGTGTAACTTAATAGCAGACAAAACGTTGGATTTGTAAAACATAATGAAAGATATTTGTAGTTTAGTAAATTTTTATAGAAATCATCATACATGAAGTAAATATCATTCATTTATTTACTTGGAAATAAAAATAAAATATCACAAGTAATTCTTAAAACATACCCACACCAATAATCATGAACTAGTGATTCTAACAATGGCTAAAATGTCTAATACAATACCGGTATTCGCCCAACATTTATGTCGAATTTTTGATAAGACAAAGTATTTTTTCAGGCCCAAAAAAATCGACATAACGAGAGTTGACTGTATATATGATCCAATGGTATACAAATCAACAGTTTAACATAGAAACAATAAACATGGTGAGATGGTTTTGATGAAACAGTTTAGGAGGAGTATATCAGACATGAACAAAGGCAATGAAAGGGTGAGGGCTTTTATGAACAGTAAGTCAATACTCAGACATTTATCTCAGCCAATTTTATCAATCTATAAACAGCAACAGCATTTCAGTAATATCAGTGATTTTTTTGCAATTTTGGGAGACTCAAGGTCCTACCCAATTGGGAAAAATGCATGATTTGATGCCAAAGATGGGAATTTCTAGGTTTGGTATTGGGAAAAATGTCTTCATTTTCACTGGAAAGAGTCTGTTTAATGAACCCAAACAAAGACGAAAAATCGCTGAATATAACAGCAGGCAGTCAACATAACCAGCTTTCCTGGATTCTGTACCAGTACTAACCTTGTTCTCCACAAGTAACAGCCAACTTCTCCACCTGAATGATCAGCAGCAAATAAACAGACAGCCTTAGGTACAATGTCTTCAACAAAATCATTACTGGGAACATACGCAGACCTAGGGTTTAAACTCAAGAACCTGAAGTCCACAGACCTAATAGTCGCTCAAATAAAATTGGTTGACAGGCTTATCAGCCTGAAGATTTGTTTGAAATGAAAATCATTCCTTCAATTAACACCTTATGTAAACCACAATAGACCAGTATACTACATATATTCAAGCATTGAACTTATCAGCCACAACATTCAGATGCAGAATTGTAAATAATAATAAAATGTACAATATCCTGTTACATAAATAACACATCTGAACACAAACCTATTATCATGACTTGCAGATATCACTGTGTTACCACTTTGACAAACACAAACTGATGAGACAATATTGTCATGTTCTGTGGCTGAACTTTGTTGTATAAATGTATGTAGATTATCTGTCAACTCCCATAATGCAATACCACCTGAAATCATATAAACAGTGTTTTTTCACTTCTAGGGAACAAAAGGCAGGTCCCATAGAAAGGGAAACTAGTGTTTTGAAGGGATAAATAACAAAGCACACATCTTCGTATTCTCCCGGAATTTAATTATCATTTACCAATATTGATGGTTACAGACAGAAAAGCCATTTCACAGGTCACCTTTACAGTCTTGCTGACAAAAAAATGTCTCTGATGAAAAATAAAATTCCACTGAAGGGGAATTTTTCATGATAGCAGACAAAGAACATACTTTTCAGATTGGGAATGGAGCTGAACTTCAGCCCAAAATCAGTAAAAAAAAACCACTGAAAATATTATTATTTCATAAAATTACTTCATTAAATTTAACAAGTCATTTATGTAACATTTTAAAGGTTTAAGTTTCCATTTTAGTTTTACATTATTTTATCTAAAATGTTAAGTCCCTTTTAGACAGAATTTCATATCTGTAAAGGTATCTATCAAGACTGGTGACCAGTCTCAAAACCTAAGCATCTGATAGGTTGATTCTAACAGCAGCTTTAAAATTATCCAATGACAAGGCTGAATTCCAAGACTGACAAGGCTGCATTCCAAGACTTTTAACTTTATTCATACACTGTAAAATTATAACAACTATCGGTTAATTTAAACAAAAGAAAAAGACAGAATTATGTTTTATGTGCCACTTTCAACTCACAATGATTGAATGCCATTAAAAATCTTTGCAGTTTTACGCGAAAATTAAATAATTCATTCCGTCGTTAGCAATGAAAAAGATTTAAAGTTAAACCCAAAATGCTGTTCATAACATAGACAGATCTTAAAATTAATAGCTGTCACACTCGAGAGAAAGTAAATCAAATAATTTCATAACATCTGCAGAGCTGAAAAGACCTACCAACGCAATTAAAACTAGAAAGTAGCATATTTAAAACGTCGTTGAATAAATCAACATGACTCATTTGCTATGAAAGCCACCAGTGCAGTGTGTGGTACCTTAATCCTCCCAGGTATAGCTAAATTTTTATTTAAAATTACAGATGTATAGATCTACAATGATATTTATGTATTTTAGGGGAAATCTGCATGAATTTAAGGATTTTTCCAGAGGGGAACCACCTATTAACGACCCTTGCTTCAGAAGGAAAAAAGCCCTGCTGTTAAAGATTAGTAACATATATATAATGTGTATTTAAGCATAATATAATCATAAACTTGTGTTTAAAACAACCTTATCCAGAAAACCAGCAGCACAATTCAAAGAACTACCATAGTTAAGACAACAATTTTTACATTAAAACTCTTGCTACTCCTTGTTTGTAAATGAATTTGTTACATGATACATCCAATCAATTGTTTCAGGAATCTATGGCCAACTGTAATATAACTACAAGAAAGCCATACAATATGCAAAAATTTAAGCTAAACTTTTCTTCTTAGCTCAGATATGTCTATGGAACAGGCCCCAATAGTTCATTTCTTTTAACATTATTCCATCAACATTTTTTTTTTAATCTCTGTATACGGAACATTTAATTAAAATCACCTTTTGACTTTCTCAACACTGCTGTTTACAGACAGTTTGATTATATAAAACACAAAGCCCATTATGGGCTGGTACATGTATTTTGAGCTGGGATGCTGATATAAACCATAGATTGGGTTTGAACCTGCATATCAGAGACCATACCTGACCCCTGCATATCAGAGACCATACCTGACCCCTGCATATCAGAGACCATACCTGACCCCTGCATATTTTAGATGATTCCATTTTAATTCTTACACAACATTAAGACACTAATATAATCTATTCACAGTGTCACTGGCTTGATACATTTTCGATGGGGTGCATGCCAACTTCTCTCCCCCTACTTCTAATCCACTCTTGCTTTTTATGACAAAATTAGTACATATCAACAATATAATTTTACTGACACGCATCTATTTACATTAACGCAGACAGGTATTTAAGCTATGAAATCAAAATAAAAATGAAATGGAGAACAAATTATAAAGTTCATTCAATGGTTAGGAGTTGAATGTACACTTCACATATTTGTTCATAGAATTAACTATTAAGATAGATTAACATTACAATACAACTACAGATATTAAAATGTGTGAATATCTTTGAACACAACCTAGATCTTAACAACGCAAAAAAATTCATAAAAGCTTTGTGGTTTACATCCGTTTTCAACAGTATTTCAGATAAACAAAAAATACGTCTTTTATGAACAGTAGGTCATTATCCAGTGGTTTCTTTCAGCCATCCTTATCAGCAGCATTTCAGTATCATACCAGCAAACAGTTAACATGACCTGTTTCCCTATGTACTGTACTAGTACGAACAATGTTCTCCACAAGTAACTGGGATCAAACTCACGGATCTGAGGTCTGTAGACCTGATGCTATCCCTATTGAGCAAAGTGGGCCAGTGATCTTAACAAAGCCGCACATATAACAATGTATCATTCTAAAGATGTGTGTTTTGTGAGAAGGACTGATCCAATTCATTTGAAGATGCATGTTTCATGCCAAATCATAGAAATTCTATTTAAATGATAAATTATTTTGTGGCTGCAAAATTTCAAATCTACATAACTTCAAGACACAACTGTTTTTAATCCATGCAATGTATATCAAAGAATACATTAACTATTTTACTAACTAAACACTAAATAATTTAACTCTGTCACAGTCTGATTCATACAACTTTGACAATCTGGTTTATACAACTACTAATGCAGTGATAATTGTGACTAATGGAAATAAATATGTTTTACTAACACTCCATCATAAATAAAGACTAAATTCCCCAATAATTATGTTACAAAATGATCTAGCCAGATAACAGAGTGATAATTATGTTATGTTGAAATTATGTACTTCAATTGCCACACATAAAAAGGTCACCAAGTATCATTTAAGTACAAATACTCTCATGGTTCTACATAAATATGTAACACACGCATAAATATCTTTACCTTATAATGCAGCCAAATCAAAAATTACAATAACCTGTGAATAAAGGCTACACTTAAGCACACATTCTCGATGTAGTAATACTACTAGTATACCAAATAAACTTCTAAATAAAGTCCCAACTGAGCAAAATTACCTCATTTTTACTCACCCTTTGGTAGCATTCGTAAGCAAGTTTGATTTAATGACACTAGCTCAGTACCCCCAAACTAAATTTAATTTGGATAATGAAAAATTAGTCATAACAAGCTCAAATTAGACAGCTCATTAAAAATGTGAATGACATAATTAATGCAGACAAACCATCGTTGAAAATGGAGAAAATTATGATCTTCATATGCAGTTGACCTTTGTTGAGAATTTCCTATTATATCAATAAATGTCTGCTAAAGTTTTCTACCTTTGTTCACATTGTAGCTTTCATTTACCAGAGACTGGTCTATACCTATGAAAACAATTTTCAGATTCAATGGCTTTTTTCACAAGCAAAGGAAGAGGCCCTTTTCTTAAATTTGAGGAAAAATTGGCAAAAAGGGGGAGAACAAACTTGATGTAAACTGAGTTTTAGGGGAAAAGTGCATGATTTTAAAGATTTTTTTCCGAAGAGAAGATGCCTATAAATGGCCCCTGCTACAGAAGGAAAAAAAGCCTTGGAATCTAACTGAAGAGTGCCACATTGTCACAAAATATGCCTGTGGGAACTGTTTATCTTGGAGCATGGACAAGGTCTGCTTCGTTTTCACTGAATCAATGGCCATAATTCAAGAGTGACCGAGGCTATTATACTGATGATAGAATTGAACCAACATATTACGGTCAAGTTTGGTAAAGACTGAAAGGAAATTGGTCTGCTAATAGAGATCAGGCAACTATTGTGGGTGAACGCACAAAGATGGAGAAATGCTACAAGACCAATGCCTCTAAAGGTTAGGGTACAAATAGGGAGATGCAGTATCACATATAATGACAATTCTAGTGAGAGGAATACATTTCTCACCTTGTGTTTGAATTTTCACATTTTAACTAATTTATCAAAGCTTCATTTGAAGAAAACACACATTATGTGAATGAACATTCAGTCCACTGAAAAACAGTACATTTTTTTACCAAGACCTAGTCCATATCATTCTTATGTACACAAAATTGCAATAAACTGGAGAATTGAAGAGTTTGGCAAATATGAAAGAATAATACAAAATAATTATATTGATTATAGAACCACAGGAATAAGTGACAAGAAAATAATGAGAAAAATTACTACAAACATGAGTGTATCTCTCAAAGAATCAACAAGTATGAATCAGTACGGGTTAGTGTTCACAATTACCAGCTAAGCATGAAACCAAAGACAGGTAACTTCTCAAGAAATTTCAATGATTGCATTCTAAGATACAGATTAACAATGAGACATGGCCTTAAGTCAAAACAACCTTAAATGTGAAATGGACCAAACGAACAATCATATATTAAAAATATTCCCTTTACAGATTTGACCATCTACATTTTTAGGAAATTTTCTGAATCATTCACCACAATAACAAGGGTATTTCTATAACAGCATCAGAAAAAAACTAGTTTGAAAATTACCTTTAGTGCAAAGGTTCAGCTATACACAAATAAATAATTCAAAAAGACAATTACCTGTATCCATGGCAACAAGAACTCTTGCAGCATCCACCCAGCAAGCATCCGTAAGTCCAGCCTCTAACTGTACCCCTGCTGTACATTTTTCAACATCTGGTGCTAACTCTGGGTTCTGGTAATACCACAGTGAACCATACCAGTATCTGCCAGTTAAACTGGAGGCTCCAAGTAATATACCTCCATCTGTGAATATAACACATCTTAGTTTATTTTTCATTCTTTGACATGGATAATTCTGTTTCAATCTTGCTAATCTTACATCAATGAGTAATTTCTTTATGTACAGGGTTTATTATTAACCAACTGACCCAATTTTAATTAAGAAGTTCAGATGAAAAAATTAATTCACATTCTTACATTCATACAGAGCACTGAATAATAATTAAACTTAGGTCTACCATTATAAAATAATAAGCTCATAGCCTAGACACATCAACTCAAGCAGAGAAATAATTTTGCTGAGGTAACTGGTTCAATCACTAAAATAAATTGGCCTATTACAATCTGCAATATATGTTATATGAAATTGAACTGGAAAATATGTTTACAGTATTGGAAAACTGAGGCCTAAACTATACAGCATTTCAAGATAAGGCCTAAACATAAAAAGGTTTGTTTCCAGTTATATGCCCAAAAACATATAGGTCAGTAGGTAGGGATTTTTTTCCATTTTTTTTTCCATATATAGGCAACACTGTTGTGAAAATTGCAATAAAGCACTAAGATTTGGATGCCGTAAAAACTTTTGAGTCAGCAGGTAAAAGATGGGTTGGTACCATTGGGTAACCGGCAACAAAGCCATTTTTAGGCCTGACTGCAGAGTTTCCTCCATTACTTTACAGCACCATGAACAGAAGTTCTCTAAACTCAATGCAAAGAATTGAAAGATATTACATAAAAGCTTGAAAACTGCAATATCATAGGCATTTATTGATACAATGAAAAAAAGTTCATTATAACCACACTGCAAAATAGTTGTATAAATAACACTGCTTTCAATTTGTATTATGATAATGAAAATGGTAAATACCAACATAATAGCACAAGATCAATAACAACTGAACAAAAACTTGACAAAACCTTTCATAATTGATAAGTCCTTTTGACAACTGACTGAACCAAGATCTAGCATGTTGAACAGAATCATATCAAATTGTCTTTGAGAATATCATCCAATTACAGCAAATAAGTCTTAATAACAAAGACTTTTAATCTTTCATTAATGCACTTATTTCATGTGTGGTACCACATTAAAACTAAGAAGTGACAACAGTGATTGACAAAAATGACAATGCTCCAGGAAAATCTTCAATTAAAAGAATTTAAACAAAGTGACTGTCTCGAGAGAAATGTACATCAATATCACCAAAGCAAGAGTATAAACAATGTCTCTGCGTACTGAGAACACACGATGATTTAACATGGTAAACAGACCATGTACATTTCACAACAAACCCTTTATCCTCTTCACATATAAATTGTTTATAATGCGGATTTATCCAACGTACTGAAAACCACGTGTTTTCTTATTTCGCGATAAAACAATAAGAAACAACGAAGCGATGTTAACAGAGAAACCGAAAAATGGACAGTGGGTGGGGTAACAATCGATGTCCTTTATAAGGATTTCTGAGGAATAAAACGCCAAGTATAGACAAAATAGTAACTTACCTTTGTGACACTGCACAACCTCCAAATGTCTATCCATAGCTGCGGGTGTTTGATCCATTCCAACTCAAGCGAATCAGGTTGAAAATGTAGCAAAACCATGTGCGAAAATAGAAATTCGTAATCGGTCGCCCGTGAAATTTACTTTAACGTAGAAATTACTACGCTCTTTTAAAACGGGAGCGACAGCTTTGGAATATTTTTCTGAGATTAAACTTTTAACGAATCTTCTTAATCATTGTTTTCCTGCAAATGTACATCGTTAATCTTTTATAGTTTTGTTACAAATGCGCTTCGTATTAAAATATGGTAACGCAGAGTTTGAAATACATGTAATAGCAATAGGAAATGCTCAGTAGGCCTACCCGATGCAGTGCTCGAACCCGTCACCTCCTGCTAGCATGTCAGGTGCTCTACCATCTGAACTTGGCTGACACTATAACAACTTATTTACGTGAATACTATATACATGTGTATAATTATATATATATATATAATTATGTTCAATATATGCAAGGGCGTAGCTCGAAAAAATCAATTTATACATACAGTTAGTGAATGATGTATTAAGTAAGCCACATATAAGCCATACATTCGAAATTTGTATAAGACTTCACTGGAAGAACAAGAGCACCGATGGTGGGAATAAATCAGATTTCCCCTCGTAAAGAGGGGTTGGGGGACCTACCCCAGAAAATTCTGATATTCAGGAAGTCTGTAGGAGCATTCTGAGCCAATACAGAGGCACTTTCTATCCGTTTTTATCTTCTGATGACGAAATGTATCATGCATTCTTCTATCTTTAATGTTTTCCGAAGTATTTGAGTATCAGATTATTTACTGAACGTACCCACTCAGGCTATTTCTACTGTTGTATAAGCGACAAATGTTTGAGTATTGGATACTCTGAATTCAATTTATTATATGTATCTGAGACCATTATGCATATAATGGATAATGGTCTCAGTATGTATATAATAACTAATTTCATGTATATATGCATGTAGTTTTGGCGTATTCTGTTCAGGCACGGGCATCGAGTTTTTGGCGGGGATTTTGGTTATACAAGTGTATACAGTTGTATCTTCGTATCACTGCCTTTCTATCCGGGCTACACGTGTAAAATATACCTTTCGGTCTCTTAAACTTTTCAATTCTTAAATTAATTAAATTGTAATGTAACTCAATGTAATGTAGAGTCCCTGTCTATTTAAACCATAATGATAACCAGTTGATTAAACTAATCAAAATTACCTACATGCTTTAAAATATATTTTTAAGTTTTTGAATATCCTGATGATCACTAATCCAAACCCTTAACTTCATGTTTCAGCGTACAGACTTAATCATTACTAAATATATTTGCTGATGCAATTAAGCATTATTATCGTATTTTCAGAAATTTGAAAACAATATTTTGCCCATTGCCCTCATTTTCTAGGAGGTCTATATTATTGCAATATAGCGATAGTGTACTTGCCTTCTCCTTTGAATAAGGTCATTGCATGGAATAATGATAATATTTTGAATCGTATACATGTAACCAAAGCTAAAGACATTTAACTATCAACCTAACAAATGAATTCAAAACCTTGTGAATACATTGTTTTATATGCAATATTCTAGCTTAATTATATTATAATTTATTGTGACCTATAGAATCGACATTGGTGATCATTCGAACATATAGACAGGTCCCCGTTCCATGTTGCAGTGCATGAACAGACAGAGTCAATGGGAACCAGTTTGTCATTTGCGATTGTAAACTGGTTTCCGTTGACTCTGGTTGATTTGGTGTATTGCAACATGGAACCAGTTTAGCGATTGGTGTAGGGAAGAGTTATCCGGGTACAATTCCGGTTACCTCTATGCACTTTGTACTTATTTTTTTCAATAGTAAATGGTACGTCGTTTAATTATGAATAAATATTGTTATATAAGTAAATAGGATTCATGTTGATAGAAATATTGACAATTAATTGTTTTTTTTTATTTTCAGTGAATATGAATTAATAAATTTACTTGGTGTTCTAATTTTCGGATAGTTCCTGGATTTTCGGATAGTTTAAGTTAAGAGTAATTGTAAACTGATAACTGTTCTACACTAATGTGAAACAAATTATTAGTAGATAAGGATCTACAAAGGTGTGGCATTTAAAAATTTTACTGAATTACATTTTGTTTTAGCCTTAGGCGGTGATTTTATTGTATTTTTTTAATTCTACATATTTTATTTAAGTCTAAGAAATTCAGTGATGAGGCCCATCATAAGAAGGGAGTTCATTTGATATTTGAAGGCAGAGTCATTTTTTGCCCTGTTCCTTCCCGTACCTTATGTACTAAAAATTGGTGAGCTGATTTGCTTGTTAGGGTTAAATTCCACCCTCCAATCTCTGTCTACCAATCATAAAATGGTGTTTATAATAATTTATTTGATGATTCTTTTAGTTACTAATTAGAAATTGCAATTAAGTTATCATGAGTATAACTTACCAACCAACCAGTGTGACATTATACACACATTTATCATTTTAATCATTAAGATTAATTGTGAAGTAAAGATGTATATTTTGTTGCAATGATGATTGCTAAATTAATTCTGAAACAGACATACACAATACATGTACATAAGGTATAGAATAGGTCTTTGCCTGAAAGAAGCTATTTGGTGACCAATATTATATAATCTTAATATATGAATATATAATATTGTAGATTTGTCTCAAGTTGAAAGTTTAATACATGTATTAGAATTCTCTACTACTTTTGTTTCAGAATGATTTTGTTTTGAAGTGAAAATCAAATCTAAAACTATGGGTGCAGCAAAAGTTGTTCAGTTCCTCTTGTATTATATTGTGACTCTATTTGGCTGGATTGTCACATCCATTGCCAGCCTGATATTCTCAAAGATTTATGATGCGAAAGCTGAAGTTGTCCCACCTGTGGAAGATGAGGTCATGTTACTGAGTGCTACTTCACTTGCTGACAAAATTAGATCAAGAGAGGTAATCAATAAAATTAACAATGGAGAATATTTGTATTAAAAGTCATTTACCAAATTGTAAGGCTGAAATTGAAAAATACTTTGTTTTCCCTTTACCGACCCTAAATTTTCAGAGAGGGTCGGTCAATTGGAAAAACCTTTTATTTTATTCAGAGATCATTTTTTAAAACCAAAGATGAGTGAGATAAAGCATAGAAATATCTTATTGGTGAAAATATGATTTTAATAAAAAAATATGTTTTAGATTTCGGCAATAAAATCTTTTGAGTCGGCAGGTTTTTTTACAGTAGGTCGGTAAAGGGCAAGCCAAATTAATTTTAATTTTAAGCCTAACATCATACCAACCAAGTACTGTGTAATGAGAAAATCATGAATATCTGTCAACATGAATTAAAAAAATATTCAAATTATTCTCTTACATTTTTAGATAACTCTTTTTCTCAGCTGTAAATATTTTATCGCATTTGATGTTGATCTGTATAATTTTCATTTATGTTTTTTACTGCAAATATTTTAACTCTTTTGATTTTAAGTTTACAAACTTTTCAATTTGTGATTTGTGTTGCTATAAAGTTCCCCAGGTTTTTTTAATGATCAATGTAATTCATTTTGTTTAAGCTTAGAGCCGTTGATGTTATGAATAAGTATATAGATAGAGCAACAAAACTTCATGATTATCTGAATACTATCATAGCAAGAAGATTTTCTGAGGCTTTGCAAGAAGCTGCAGCTTTAGATGATGAGCTAGACAAAAATGCTGATGATGAGAAATTCTCAGCTAAAAATAAACCACTACTGGGTGTACCCTTGTCAGTCAAAGAAGCATTTGGTGTTAAAGGTTAGGTATTCAATGTTACAAAATCATTTAAGTTTACATTTTTAAAAGCTAGGCTCAATTAAAACTTATTATGTTATGCAGAATTTATTTATTCATTTCTGATGAAAACTGATTACCTTTCTGCGGTCTTTGAATTAAATTAACTTTGATTTTGATATTATTTTTACCTCTTGCATTTTTTTCATTTGTATTTCTTAACACCTAACCAGAGATACTAATTCTTGCAAGTTAAAAAAAACATTTTTTCAAGTCTAAAAGTTAGTGGCAATAACTGATTTCTCATGTATAATTTCTGGGATGTCTAAATTGAGTGATCATGTAATATTTTCAATTGTTTTATTCTAGAAATGCCTAACTTCATTGGTCTTGTAAGTTAATCATTTATGAATCCTTGGAATGCCTAATCATAGTGGTCTTATAATTGTCTCATTTTCTATAGGAATGCCTAACTCTAGTGGTCTTGTAACACGTAAGGATTACAGATGTGAAAATGATTGTCCTGTTGTGGAACGTTTACGAGAAGCTGGTGCTATACCGTACTGTATTACAAATGTTAGTGAATTATGTATGTGGTATGAATCTGCCAATCGTTTGTATGGACGTTCTTGTAATCCATATAACACTTCAAGAATAGTTGGTGGAAGTTCAGGTATTTTTTTTTTACATTGTATGATTTGTTCTTAAAGCTCTAAACAGTTTAATTGGTTAAATCAAGCATGTTCATTATTATAATTTAATTTCAGTTTGTATAATTTGCAAAGAAAGGCACAAATGTAAGCAACTTCTGGTATTTCCATTTTTACGTATGTTGAATGTAATACACTTTATGCTAAACTGCTTGAACCTTGATGGGTAGAATATCATATAATGTTACATGTGGAAATGTTCTGGGTCAGTTGATAATTTTTGTAACTTTTATATTGATGCTCCTAATATGAAGCAAGAAAATCCCAACTCTCATCTGACATTGAGCACCTCTTTTATTTATTGAGCATTTTGTCTGTCCCAATGGCTCCTTCAGTTATGAAATTTTTACTTTATATTTGTGTTTAATTCAGGTGGAGAAGGATGTAACATCGCATCAGGAGGAGCAGTGATTGGTGTAGGTTCAGATATTGGTGGTAGTATACGTATGCCAGCATTCTTCAATGGTATATTTGGTCATAAACCATCTAGAGGTAAGTAGCCATAATAAAAAAATGAAACACTTTAGTCGTACTCAGGGATGTCTCTGTGGTCAAGTGGTTATGGTCTGTGAATAGTAATCACTAGCCCCTCACCACTGTTAGTTAGAATCTCATCTGTGCCATGATAAATTTCATGTGTGAGGAAGCTGTCCAGCTAGTTTGTGGGTGGTCAGTGGTTCTACCCAGGTGTATGCCTAGGGTCTTCCTCCAATGTTGAAGCTGGAACATTTGCCAAATGACTCTGATTGTTTTTTCAATGTGAAAACCCATACAGTACATCCTACAATAAAATTTTATGTATTTTTAGTATAATTTGTTAAAACTGAAAGACAGTACTGTCTGGTACATTGTGATCTGATATTGAAGAAATTTCAAACTGACAAAGATATATAATAAAAATTTTGTGGCTTTAACAAGGTCTTCCTGACTCAATCAATGTTCAATTCACATTCAATCAATGTGTGTATACTCACTGATTTTAAAATTTCTTATTTTAAGAACACCACCTGAATTGTAAGACGGAATTAATTTAGATTTGTTTTATTCTTCTGAATTTTAAATAACTGTGTTTGATTCTGACAAACAAAATAATAATAAGGATTATTGAGGATCAGAGTGGATAATGTATTTGGTATAAACAAATTTTCAGTATGGCCCACACAGTATATAAAGTAACAATTTACAACATGCATTCACTTCTGTCATTAAACCTCCATTTATGAAGACATTGCAAGTTATAAAATTACATAGCCTAAATTTCATTGATTTCTGACCAAATATTGCTTGACCTTAGAATTAAAGTTTAATTCATATCTAATTTGATTTTAGGCTTGGTACCTAATGAGGGACAGTTTCCAATAGCAACAGGCAAAGACATTGATTTATTAGCTACTGGTCCTATGTGTAGATATGTGGAGGATATTTTACCCATGTTAAAATTAATGGCTGGCTTGAATACTCAGTCTAATCTCAATAGAAAGGTAATGTTAGTACTGTGATGTACAGGGCTGTGATTTTTCTGCAGATCCCTGTGGATTAGATTGTCATGGATCATTTTTGTGAAAATGTGTAAGTCTGTAGAGGAAATGTGAATATGGGAATATAGGGTGTGGATAAGCACTTTCTCCTCAAATGCTTGTTGAACAAATGTTTATGTATCATGATTTTTTCTGCAGAATTACATGTATTTATTATTCTACAGTTAGAAAGATTTCTGGTTGTAAATTGAGCTGTGATTGGAAATGTTCTCCCTTCTGATTTGTGTCCAATCAAACCCATGTGTTCTACATGCTTACAAGATTTTCACTGTTATGTTCAAACATGAATTAACTATTGCTTTTGTATATGGGCCACTATTTGAATATAAGTCGGTCTTCAATGCACATTTATTGATGTAATAGACCACACAAACGTCTGACACAAAGACCATATTTTCTTCATTTGGTGACCCTTATTTTTAGGGTTGGCTGCATTAACTTACTGTACCAAGTTATTAAGATTTAATGGGATGGTGAAAGAGGCGAGTATTAAAATCTCCTCTGATCTGCCTCCTTGAAAATCTGTTATGGTGTTTTGTAAAGAGTTGTGACCATGATTTACTCCGAACTTGACTTCACAACCTCAAACTTGAGGGGTGAAAATCTTATCCACAACTCTTCCACATTGTAGCTATTTTTGTAGATCTAAAGTTGTCAATGCAAACTTAATTTTTCTTACATGCTTGAAACTTTTTCTCTAATTATACAGACTGTGATTTTATGCTTTAAGTGATAAAAGTAATACACACATTTATTACTCAAAAACTGTCAAAATGAACTAATTCAGTTAGCAGTTTTTTGTCTAGAAGAGAGTTTATTTTCAAACTTGATTATCTGCAGGTGGATGTATCTAAGTTGTGTGTATATAACGTAGAAGATGATGGTGGTAGCCTTCTTGTGGCAAAGGTGGACCCACAGCTGAAACAAGCACAAGCTAAGGTAGGAAGTTTGCTGATATTTTAAGATACATTTTCATTACAAGTTAGAGAACTCAAACATCTTAACCTTCACGTACATGTAGGCGGGTAAGAGTTTGCTCCCTTGCTTGATAAAAAAATGAGGTCTATTGTCTAAATTTTACATGACCCTATAAAAATTTTTACTTTTGTGTCAATTAGTTGTTAACACCTGTGTGTGAGTATGGACTGTGTTAAGTACATTGGTTGATTGACTTCTGGCTTATCACCCTGCTTATCATGAGAGCTCGGCCCAGGCATGTTTAGAATTTCAAATGTACTAAAGCAATCTTAATTGGTTTGCTGGCATGAAGAATGTATTTATTCTATTCATCTGAATTGCTTAACAATGGCTTCAGTCCGTCAAAGACAGATAGAGAAATCATGTGTGATCTTTAACACTTTATTTAAACAATACCTATTGAAAATCATTAGTATCAAATAAGTTACAGGCCCAAATAATTGTATGAAGGTATGGCTATCAAATTGATCTTATCTGTTAGAGTGTTAACTGAGGCATACTAAAATATGGTTTGTTTGTAGGTTTTGACAAATAGTCAATTTGGCAGGGTGTACTGATAGGTATAGGGAAGTACTTGTGTACTGATAAGTATATGGAAGTACTTGTGTACTGATAGGTATAAGGAAGTACTTGTAAGTTTAATTCATGATGCAATAACTGGCAAGCCTCAGAAATTGTAAAATGTTGTACAGTTGCATATGCTGAGAAATGTGTGTGACTGGCTAGATTATTGTTGGTTGTGTCAGATGGGATCTGCAAATGTGTGATTTTATAACATATACATACCCAGTCATACTGGTTTATATCAAGAAAAGTTTGGTATAATATAATAGTTGAAGTAGTCATCTTTATGGACTTAAAATTCTACATTTTTGTATAAAAAATTAATGCATTTTTATATTGCATTTTGCATTTTTATATTGCAGTGTCATTTAAATTAATACAAGTAGTTTTCTTTATTGCATCACTATTTTTGATAGTCTGTGTAACATTGATCACATTTTAAATGGTTTTCGGTTAAGATTATGTCTGCAAGACATGAGAAAACTGCAGGAGTAGCAGGAATATAGTCCCAGCAGAAATAATCATTTAGTTTTAAATTTTTTTTTTCATTTTCAGGTTGTACATTATCTGGAGACAATGCTTGGTGTTAAAGTAATCAACAAATCATTTTCGAAATTCAAATATGCTGTTGACATCTGGGGAGCCAAAATGACCACATCAGGCGGGACAAGTTTCTGTCAGTACCTCGGATATGGAGGAGAACCAGTCAATCCTTATATAGAAATGATTAAGTGGTTATTTGGCCAATCCAATCACACACTACCGGCTCTGGCGCTAGGCTGTGTAGAGAAATTAGATCATCTGTTGGAAGGCTCTGGGATCAATGAGAAAGCATTGGCTAGTTTTGATAGATTGGAAGCAGAGGTCAATGAATTACTTGATGAAAATAGTATCCTTATTTATCCGTCTCACCCTAAAATAGCCCCTTACCATAACCAGCCCTTATTGTATCCCTTTAACTGGGCTTATACTGGATTGTTTAATACTCTAGGTCTACCTGTGACCCAAGTCCCCCTAGGGTTAAGTAAAGAGGGGCTACCATTAGGGGTTCAGATTATCGCGGGCATGAATCATGATGTATTACCTATAACTGTTGCTAATGAATTAGCTAAAGGAAATATAGCAGGTTGGGTTAATCCAGGGAAAAAACAGTTATAAATGCATAGTCATAATTGAATTAACAGTCACCTGCATATAAAGGCCACCTTATCAACCCTTTAGTAAATATTTGATGATGTTAATAACCAAATAAATCTCTGAATTATAGCATGAAGGCCTTATTTTTCTTATCTTCATTTTAGTGGCCTTTGTTCACAGGTTCCACTGTAAATTCAGTCTACAAAATTATGTATTCATCTGTGCATGATTACATATATCTTTAATATCATTGTAATATAAATAGTATTACTACTCTTAGTGCAATATAGTTTTTCTTGCATCTGTTGCTGTCAAACTGTTGTAGCTGAAATTCTTATTACCAATACTTGGTTTCTTCATAGACTTTACTGAGTGAGATCAGTGAGTGTTAATTGAATTGGTTTATAGAATGAGTATCATTATACCTGCAGAGTAAGATTAATTGTGTGTTACATACACATATGGTTTATTTTGTAAATCCTGTTGATCATGAGGCTGTTGATGAAATAGCACTATATAAATGCATATATGCTTAATTACAGTCAAACCTGTGTTTGGAGCCACCTCCAAATAAAGGCCTCTTAGTGAATAAAAGCCATTCTTTGAAAACTGTCACTGATTATTTGGAACAAACTGACCCCCTGAGTGAAGGCTATCTGTCAGTAAGGGCCACATTTTGCCTTTCCCAAGGTTGGCCTTTGTTCACAGGTTTGACTGTATACAAAATAATCATCTTGAGATGGTTTCAAGGAGAGGCCGAGTTCAACATTTAATTAAATTGTCAGTTCAATATAATAATAAATATGTGTGTAGTACCTATCTATATGATATAATTATCTGTAAAATTAGGTTTGTTTTTCTTAGTATAAAATAGTGCTGAAAATATCATACTGCATGTTTGTGAAATTTTTAACTTTGCTTTAAGATTATTAGTAAAGTTTTAATAATATAGTAATAGTACAGACTGTGAACTGTTGTAAAAGGTTATTGTAGTTTTAAAATTTAAAGTCAGTCCCTGTACTTGTAATTGTATTAAGATTTATTGTTGTGTAATAATTTATGTGTTTTTTTTTTATTAGATACAATAATCATTGTTAAGATTCCATTTGTATTTTCTCTTGTGATTTTAATTAAGTAATGTACATGAGTTGTTAAGTACTGGAATATATTGTGGTTTTGATCATTAAGTTATTATCCAAGCTTACTTTTTTAAGTTTTCCATATCATTTTACTGCGATAGTTTGTGATTTTACCATATACCATACAAATATCTGTACTCTTGTGTCTTTACTAATATTTATGTTTATGAATGATATCTTTATGATTTACTTTTTTCTGACAATTTTTGTTTTGCCTTATTGGTCATTTTGTGTTTAAGCATGTGTCTTGATTTTACAAATTCTATGTATTACACTAAATAACATTAATGCTTTTTAATCTGGTTTTCAACAAAGTTAATAGATTGTGTTTGTTACTTGATTGCTTTGTCAGCGTACCAATGTTGGTATGTGGTAGGGTTTTATAGAAGCTTACATTGTGATTGTAGGTTCTGAGGTCAAGGTCATTGTTACTAAAACTAGGAAAATGGTTTCCACTGAAATAATATTGTTTGATGGTAAAGTCACATTTTTGTTCATGTTTATATCTGTAATATAATGATATCTAATATCTACATTCACTAACACTAACAAATTCCTACTTTTTCGTTATAGATGACTTGAAAGTCAGTTTTTTACATATTCACAATATTTATTACACACACACACATACACACATAATCAGTGAATGAAGATAGAGGGCATGCAGATGGTTCATTGGTCAGGATTTTCCTTTTCTTGTGTCTCAGGAATTTCTGGCATCATGAAATTTCTGAAATGTCCTTATAATATCCACTAAAATTGACAGTGTGTGTATTTTTGTGTTCATTTTTCAAGGGGAGAGAAATTAAAACTTAAGTAGACGTAAATCTCATTTGAATGTTTAATACATTTATAAATCTATACACACATATAAAATTGCTGAAAATCTTCAGGTAGAAATATAGTTTGTTGAGTCCAACATCCCACGAAGCTGTGAAAAGTGAAGTTGATAATAATTATCCATGTTCTAAATTCCAGATTTCTTTATTCCAAACTGAAGTGCTTATCTCAAGTTTGAAAGTTGCAAAACTTTATCTGGTATTCCTGAGAAGCAAAACATAAAAAGTCTGGATACTTACGGCAGCTACTATCGAAACATCATCTGAGGTCATAATATTTGAGATCAGACTCATTGTCTCAAACCTCATCTTCCAATTGCAATGTTCTCAAATTATTCGTAATCAACTCATAAAATTTATCATTAGGCAATTCTTGAAAATAATGTTGGTGTGCTGTTTTGTGACTCAAACTTTTAACGGTGGGTAGGTAGGTACACATTTTTCGGTAAATATTATAAGCTTATTCTTAAAACATGGGTGAAAGTTGAAAATTTTCAAAAAATCCAAAAATCTTAAACTTGGTGCCACAGAAACAATGAAAACCTGCAGGGCCTAGACCTGGGAAAACTGGAGGTTCTGGAAAATTCTGGAAAACTTTTAACCATGTTAAAATGAAAAGCTGTAAGAAAGAATGAAAATGAATGTTTTCACAAAATCTCTAAAAATGTTTTTGGTTCGTGCATTTTTTGATATCATGTACCTGCAAACCAAGTCTTTTAAGGATGGCGTAAGTTGTTTTTATACTTGGCCATGGTCCAGTGATTAGTGCGCTGGACTTGTAACCGGGAGATCCGGGTTCAAATCCTGTCGTGGCAGGTCATACCCTTTTAGAAAATTTGACAAAGATGTCGATTTTCCTCCACATGTGGAGAAGTTACCGGCTCCATTTGGAAAGGTAAATTAGTACTGGTTAGTATACTGTCCAGGAAAACTGGTTAGTTGAACTGGTCGCCATATATAACTGAAAAGTTGTTGAAAAACGGCATTAAACCCCGGTGACAATAAGTCATATAGAAACATAAAACAAAGAAGCTAACCAGGAGCTTGAAGTGTAATTTCAGTACATTCCACCCTAACTATAAAGGTCACCTTTGTGAATAATAAATTGAAGGCAGTCTTCATTTTTAGGTTTAACAAACCTAATGCTTGTATTGGAAATTCAACTGCTAGTGGTGGTGTCTTTTTACAGGTGGCCTTTATCACAGGTTTAACAGTACTGTAAATAACTCTTATCTTAAGACCACCTTTGAGGCCAAGTATTTCAGTCTAAACAAGGTAGTCTTTTTATTAAGTTGAAATATAGAGCATAAATTGAAAACCTGTAAGACAAAAAGTGGTTACTATAGTGATGTTGAAGCTAAGCAAGATTTTACTATATAAATTATATAACTGAATAACTTAATAATGAAAGTTAATGGATGTAAAATTTAATAAAACTTGGTACTCTGGTGGAGTTTAATACCAAGAGGAATCAAAGCCAAAGTTTCAGTCACATGTATAGAACATTTTCAGTGTTATTGTGGTCAGCATTGGGACCAATATTTTAAATTTTAAGGTTTGTTTTTTATTTATTTATTTTTGTACTTAATTCTGAATAGTCAAGTCTTATTTGTTTTTATATTTTGTTGGGTTGCAATATTTGATACCAAGTACCTGTTATCATATCTGGCATCTGTTTTCTTTTAGTCATAGTTTTTCTACCATTCATCTATTTTTCTACCAGGTTCCTGTTTTCTTACTTTGTACATGATTTTTTATTAACATCCATGGCTGGTACCAATGTTCAGTCTAGGTACCAGAAAATCTGAGCGCTGGCATTCCAGTCTGGTACCTGCTTGATACTGGCTACCAACATTCACTTTGGGTACCAAAAATGTTGAATGCTAGCATACCAGTCTGGAACCTGTTTCTTACTGGTTACTGATGTTCTCCGGGGACCAGTATAAATGCTTTGATCTCTACCTGGTTCCAGTGTTCTTACTATAGGCCACCATGTTAACCAGTTTTATACATGGGAAATTCCAAGTACTTGCAGTTGCAAACATCTTTTATTTTTCTCTTTGCGAAAGTTTTTATTTTTCTCTTTTGATAAAATATTGTTACTTATGTATAAATCTACTGTCGCATAGGTTGTGTGTTTTCAAAAACTTGTACTGTCTGAGCTTTCATTTTTGTAATGCATTGTCATTTGTATATGACTAATAAAAGGTTGGTTAAATCAGACATTGTTGCATTTTTCTGTGAAACTGGGATCTGAATCTCATTTTATAAATACGATGTTTCTTCCATCAGTCCTCTTAGTACTACTGTATTTACCATCAGTTACATGCATGTGGATGTTTAAAATTGTATGTTAATAATACGTGCGTATAATAACAGTGAGTTTTATGCTTAAGTCGAGTAATAAGTGTTCTGTTCTCTTCTGTTTAAATGAATTTAATATGTTGTTAGCCACTTAAAGACAAAACACTTTCCTAATAGCTCTTAAATCTGATTCTATTAGTGCCTATAAATGCATGTTGTGACATTTGCCTTATTAGGCGAAAAACGAATGCCTGATTCCCTTTCACATTCTAAAACCTAGAAGAGTCAGTAGTTAATATGAAAATAAAAACATTTACATGAAAAGAATTAGCTGAGTCCAAAAAATCTAGTGTCAGCAGATAAAAATGGGTCAATCTGCTTAGCGAATACCAGCTTGGATTGCTTTCCTTCTGATGAGTATTAGCGATTCACATATCATTTGTCCATAAAATTCTTTGTGTATATACAGGCCGCTGTTTATATAAATTTTGAGCCAATGACACAGAAACTTTAGATCGGCTCTTCTATAAACATATTTCTCCTGCAAATTGATCAAAATTTCCAATCCTGAGTTCTTCTCTGTATAGTTTAGTACTGTAAGCAGGTTTCCCCTGAATTCTGCAAACCAGGCAACATTTTTCAATACATGCAGTCAAAATACAGCAAAATAATAACCCTCCAAATGTATTGATAATATGTAAATTTATTTGTTGAAATAGCACTAGATTTTTCATTAAGTTGAATACTATACTGCATACTGTTAATGGTAATTGCTTCCATGCATCCAGATCTTAGACTAAGAAAAGAATAGAACTTTGTGTAGTTGTGTTTACGGTTACCAGACTGACCTAGTTTTTAGCGCAGACAATGAAGTTTCAAACAGCAATATCCTAAATACGAAAATATTTGGGGACAAATCATACCTGAGCATATACTCAAAAAAAGGTGTTAAGTTTTTTTTTTTTCATTTTTTTCGACCTACAAACCCGAAATCTGATTATTATTTTCTAGCCTTATCAAGAGAATTCCATGTACACGGATTAATATGAGAAACTTGGATACTTCCACATAGAATTCTTCCTTTACTGATATCATTGAGCCAGGTCCCTATTCCATAGACTTAGCTTGGAAGGTAGCAGGTTTTGAACTTAAAAATCTTGCTAATGGTGTACATTTCAGACATGCTAGTATATATTTATCAGCTAACAGTACATCCCAAATGCGATCAATAGGATAGAACCTTTAGTTTATATACAAAGGGTTTTAAAAACTATTATCTGAAGTATGTCTCCAAAATGGGTCCAGACTGAGATGATGCTCTTGAGAATTAAACAGAAACTTTCATTAATTTCAATAAATATTTTATTGCAATCATAATTAATCAAATGAAGTCACTAAACAAAACCAAAATGAATGAAATGGCAGTGGAAGAATATTTTTAACAGGTGCATTTATCTTGCTTTGGTGAAGACGGCTGAAACTGTCACATAAATATTTTAACACAAATGTAGAAAAAATTCAATCCCAAAATGGGTGATAATCTTGTTGCCAAATTATGTATCATTTTCACAGACAAAATCCTAAAAAGCTTTAAACAAATAATGAACAAGAAGTGTCATTTGTATCTTAAACAAATAGAAATACTGATAGTAGATGGCTTCGTCAAGATTCAGGTGATCATACACAGGTGTGAATGTATATCATGGTGTGGTCAAGGATTAAGATAGATTAACCTTGATAACAAATGTTACAGGAGCTTCACATTGAAGCCATTACATAATAATTCAAATATAGAAATTATATGATGTGAAGATAATAAGGTACTGTGTCAGATCTTATCTTGTTATGGGGATTAATAGATTTACACCACTACAGGGGCAGATTAAGATTATGGAGATTGTACACACTTTATTCTTCAATGTCATCTTTACTTTAAATCGCAATTTTTTAAGAAATATGTAGGACTTTTTAATGTTGAAACCATTAAATCAAAAGATTTTTT
This sequence comes from Lutraria rhynchaena, assembly GCA_008271625.1. Lineage (NCBI taxonomy): Eukaryota > Metazoa > Mollusca > Bivalvia > Venerida > Mactridae > Lutraria > Lutraria rhynchaena. The sequence continues at coordinate 749,064 of VIBL01000114.1, forward strand.
AATTACATTTTGATATGCAAATTTTAGAGGTACGTGGGTTGGATCAATAGGTGGAGCTTATATGGCTCTGTCTGGACCTCCCTTTAGTGAACCTGGGCTATATATATTCTGTGACTCACTAAGTGAACTTGTCTATATGGATGAAAGATAGTTAAGTGTTGAGACAGAAAGAAAATACTGTTTGAATAGATGAGAAATGTGAACACGAAACTGTATAATTATAAAGACATGCTTGAGATCAACTTTAAAGTAAAATAAAAAAAATGAAAAAAAGGGATGGCATGTTTTAAAAAATTAAAATAACTAGCAATGTCAGTTCAAAGTGCTGTTAGTACAGCATTATTGAATGATTCTCCCATTTCAAATTGAATTCATTAAAATTGTGATGATTTGTGTCAGAGGCTTACACAATATGAGCGAACAAGGGTGCTTTTAAATTTTATAAGCAAACTTTGCTAGGAACTTATCTTCATAACTATATTTTTTACTAAAATGTGGTAGCCCCTAGGAATTTGAATGTAGAGGATGTTCTTGGTTCTTTGTCCTTAAACTGTCATTGCTAGGTACAAGTTTGTATAAATAACATATTTGATAGTAAACAATAACTTTTTTGTATAAATAACCCTAAAAATAAATCAAAGAGCACATAAATAAAATGTCTTTGTTTCATAAAATGTCCATAAATGTCTTCCTCACGACTGACTTCACTTGGCTAAGACTCCTCCATCTCTTCAAAGCCTTCATCTATACTTTCACTTTCATCTCCTCCATCTTCATCACTATAGTTGTAATCATCAAGATCATTTTCTGCATTCAGAATACTAAATATCTCCTCAGCTAATGCTTCAGCTACTTTCTGAGCCTCTGGTGATAGCTCAGAATCATTTTGATCTGCGTTATCTGCGTGTTTGTCATCTCTCAGCTCTGTCTGTGGAAGTTCTTTGTCTTTAGCTTTGACTACATCAGTTCTTATTGCACTTTTCCCCGAGATATCTTCACATTTAAGTTCAATTGCACTAATTAATTCTTTATTGTCTTTGACTGCGACATTAGTTTGCTTAATGTTAGCATGTGCTTCACCGACGACAGGTTCGTTTTCGCTGCACATACTCAAATTGTTTCTTAGCATTTGTTGAATCTGCAACATTTTATATTGCTCCCATAAATGCATTTGGAGACCCATAACCATTGGATGGTCGAAAGGTAATTTTTCTACTTGTGTTAAGTACCACAACGCCTCCTGGGCGCAGTCTATATATCCGGTAAAGAATGGATTACACTGCGTGACTGGTCCAAATGTCTGCACGTGGTTGTTCTGATCACCTGATGCGCTGAAATTGTACAGCTCATGCTCGGAGGAAATCATGTGTTCAAGTGACATCTTTTCTGTTTGTTTGAACCTCTTATCTGTGAAAATATTTCAAAGTCATTGTGAAAATACGATTTAGAAGCAGTTTTTTAAGATAAGAAAATGATTTAGCAACTCACATGCAATTCAAAGGAGATGGCAATTTTAAATATAAGTGCAAAAAATCCTTTCAGAAATAAAAGTGACATAAAAGTATCTAGTCTGTTTGAATGACTATCGATACACGTTTCGAAAAATAGGCGCTAATTACAATCAATTAACAAGCTTGCATATAACATTATATTTTAACCTTTTCCAATCAAACTTTTATATGACTTAAGATATAAATTTGTACCCATTCTAACGTTTGTCAAATTCTAGATGATGCTAATATATTTATACTACAACGTGTATTTTAATTCATTATTGAATAATGTAAACATCAAATCCAACATTTTATAGAACATCACGTCGTTTAAACAATCTGTACAATTTTATCTAAGGTATTATCAGTAAATCTAAGTGGTTAAACCCGATCTCAACCACCATGCACGTGTCGCTGTTAATTTGAACCGTACGCCTAATGCACGAGTTTGATTTTTTCATCTGAAAGAATTCAACACCAAGCCTGGGGTTATTTCAGCATTAAATCTCTCAAATTAATCTTCAATTCAAACAGAATTTAGACCACGTAAAAAAGTAATCATTTATCAATATATACAAATCTCGGGAGTATTATTTAATCGACGATTCACCGACAACTACACTGATATCTAACCACTGAAATATTGATAAATAAAAACCTGATCTTATTGTGACATTTAATACACAACCCGTTTCAGGTCGTCATGCAAACCGAATTAAAATTAATGAATGAACATTTCATGTCCCTAATGCGTGCAGCCTTTAATGTCTATGCATATATTCATAAACTTACCTTACATGTTTTTTTTATTAAAATGCAGAGCTCTTAAATTACATTTAATTCATACTAGTGAGCGTGCAAAATATAAACCCATTTTCAACACGTCCTACATAAGCATATTTATTAGATAGAGTGTATTCACGAAAATTGAAATTTAAAACTACGAAAGTACCCTTACCTTTTTACATAGAAATATCTGGTTATCCTTTTAAAACTTCATAATGGCTCCGAATAACATGTACAAATTAGTTAGCTATATATAACCAGAGCATTAGTTTTCGAAAGTAAAGTTTATATTGAAGATTTTTTTATATTTTTTTTTCTGTTGTATGTTAAACTATCAATGTCCAACACTACACTGAGTTTCTATTAAGATACACCATACTATTTCTCTATATTTTAACAATATCCTGATCGTTACAATCGTCACGGCGTGTGGATTTTACGCTGAACGCGACAGCTGCTTTTTCGCATCGACAGCTGTTACACCGTACACAAATCTTGTTTCCAAATAAGGGACAAAGGATCCTACTAGTTTTGTAAGCGACCACAAAATCCTATTGAAAGAGTGCGAACATCGGCATATGTGACGGAATTCGAAGCGGGCGGTGCTTCGTTTGTTTATATCGATTATAGGGGAAATGTGGATAAATTGTCAATTTTCTAAGCCAACATATTTACTATGATTGTCGAAGCCGCTGGTACGCGATAAAATCACCTTTGTCTAGAAATACAATAATCGATAAAAACGGTTGCTGAATTCAAATTAGAAGAACTTTACAATACTACAAAATTCATTAATTTCCCACACAAAAAAACTTGCGGACCCTGGAAAACTAGCATCTGTAGGGTCTTCAAAGTTTATGATGTAATTTATACCATATGCATTAAGGGCATAGGATTTAATGCAACACGGATATTCAAGTTTACAATGAACTTAATACTGAAGTTTCATTTAGCATTATTAAATTTGGTTTTCTTTTTAATGGAAAGCTTTTCGCGTGGATTGTTTAATCTGTATGAAACTTAAGATAAGATTAGGACATACGTTAGTATGAAATAAGCGTAATTTGGTTACTCGATCCGGATCAGAACAAAATAAAAACGTACACATGTTGTGGCAAAACCGCAATGTAATACTCAATAACCGATTTTATAACTTCAACAGCTGAACGTAAATCAGCGTAATTGCCTGTTAAGTGGTGTCATTTGATAATGTAAATACTTCTTGTGAATAAACGTATAGAACACTGAGCAAGTTATCCGAAATGCTGGATAAAATAAAACTTCAGTCGGTATAAGATATCATTTAATGTCTGTGATTCGAAGACCGTTACAATGATTTTGGTCGCGCCATCATGATCTTTTCACTAAAGTACATTAAAAAATCTTTGAACGTCAATCTACAATGATTATTTGTATGATACAACATCTTATTTAATTAATTTTTATACAACAGTCATGCTCAAGGCGAGAAAACAAAACTATTTTTTGCAGAACCCTTTAGACCTTTTCGTGCGACCTTTCTCAGAAAATTCGATTGGAGCATTGGTCCTTCGCTTCGTTCATAAAGATTTAACCTTAGTTCATAAGACGGGACCGATATTTTTCACTTCAAATATTCTCGTGAATTAAGTAGTGGCAGGTGATTTTCGACGGGAAAAATGAATGATATGCTTTCGAAACATGCCTACTAATAAAACACACATCTTCTATAGAATGGATTTAATGACGCAATATTTTATTTTCTAAAACATGCTATCATCTCGTTCACTCAGCTCATTCAGAGAATATTAAAACACGCTCGCGAAAAGGTCAAATTTACAAACGTTCCCAATGTAGGAAATAATCATCAACGCTTGTGTAAGCAGCCTTGACGAATTAAATACCACTTTATCACTGAAACATATCGGTGTCTCATCTGTCAAGGCGACATCTTTTTCGCTACACATTCCTCAAAGAGTATACAAATGTTGTAATTAAATTTTACGCTTTACAATTATTTTTTTCGCTGGAGTTTAAACGTTACACTAACGGCCAGGGTCGTTTGGCGACTTTCCAGCTTTAACAGTAGAGGAAAACCCTAGTGTTACACCAGGGTAGAATCACCGACCTTCCGTAAGCTAGCTTGACAACAGTTGCTTACTCACTTTAAATTTGGTCCCGGAATTGAACTCATTTCGGTGAGGGGCTAGTAACCAGAAACCATAACCACTCTACCACGGCGGCCACTTTTACAACTGTAGTTCAGACATTGCTGTAAACCTCATTCAGTGACCACCCCAATGTTAAGACCATCTCATTATCATAAACACTTACTCATTTTCTGAGCGGTTTTCCCATATTTTCATCAGATATAAATTTGATAATGAGACAACTTTAATATTGTGACATATTTGCTATCCAAAAAGTGATCGTAATATCGAGGTTTCACTGTATAATTTTATTGACGCGCATAGTTATGAGACAATTTTCGCAATACTTGCAAAAATAGTAAACTGATCCTTAATTCTTAAAATTAATAATTATGCATTACACTATACCTTTATCGTAATACATGTACATACATTTAAATAAATCAGAGATATACGCTAAGAGGATTTTTCGCTGAAATTGTAAGACTTCGTATATTTTCTTTGAATAATTCGATTTTTACGTAGAAGTTCACGGACATTATTATAATAGTATTGACTGGTTATTAAATTTTACGCTGTCATGATATCTCTGAGCTCTGTGTCCTAAGCGACGATGAGTAACCCCAGGTATGTTGATAATATAATAGCACGTTGAGAAATATTGTTTGTTTAGACTATTCAAAGATTATTCAAACGTTAGTTTCTTACAATTATAGTTATATCATTATGCAGTATACTAATTAATGCAAAATTGATTACGATAGTCATCTGGCTTAAATCGTAATGGAAGCTGCAGACAGTTCGTTTTACACAAAGAACACTTGGTGTTAATAGTTAATTATCTGCATATATCTTTAATTTCACTACTGATTGTGACATTTTGAGCGTAATTTGTAATTACTGCTGTAGAAAAAATGAAATAAGATAGCAAATTACGTCAATCAATCGCTAAGCGAAGGATTTCCACATGTCGCCAATCATAAAAATGTGTTTCATTCCTGCATTTCCCAGGCTGCCATCAGTTTCGGTGTGTCACATTTCAAAACCCATCTGTTGGAGCCAGGAATTCGTATAGTTATCAAACAAATGATAGACAGCTAAGAGCAGCTATTTAAAGTTTAATTCACACCCTTAGCGTTGCGAAATGAGCAAAAGGGGTCAGCTACTAGATTGTTATGTCCTGGCATTTCTACCAAGGGGTCGTTCTCCCTACAGTTTTTTTGCAGCCGCTTTACAGTGAAAGCGGGAAAATCGCTGCACAGACATACTCCATTATGCTCATCCGCAGATGATATTTAAAATACTCTCATAACTTGACACCGGTCGCATTGTGCATAGTTATGGCTGCGGTTAATCGTTTCAATAAAATTCTAACAATTAAATACCGCTTTCCGATATGTCAGTGCTAATTATAGTTGCAGTAATTAGCGTCGAACCATTTAACCGTTTCTAAATTCTATGAATAATAATCATTACATTAGTATCGACGTCTCAACTTCACAACTGTTGTACTGATGGCACTTAAGATATTGAATATGATTTCTTTGGACAAATAATTTCATGTCAGTAAGACATGGCCCCTTTTTACCGTGTCTGCGTCATGACAATACCGCCTATAGGAGTCACCAAAACACTTAAATTACTTTACGTTTTTGTCTAGGAGTATCATTTAGCTTGTCCACAGGGTGTATAGACTAAAGGTTCTCTAAAGTTGTCATTCGAGGGAATGGATCTTTTTACTAAGCCACTTTAGCTGAAACTTACTGTGAATTTATCCCAAAGTAGTACACGTATTGAACTTCATGTGTTATATTGGACATTTCGTAATTGGCAAAAAGGTCTCTTTTGACAGCATCCTTTTATCTATCAATAAAAATAATTAGTTTATAGTTATTATCAAATGCTTCAGTACTACATTGTGACTGTAACAATAATTAACTTCGAATTTATGTCTATACGACCATTCTTGTGTTGCAATGACATAATACGCATGTGACTTCGTTTGTTTATTCAAGAGATATTCAATGTTTTTGCAGACAAACAAAATTCGGTCAGATAAATTACATCATATTATCTAAACTGGTCACAAGTGTTTTGTACTTGGGCGCTTGGCGCACTGATAGAAGGATCACACAGTACGAACATCTTTTCACATGAAAAAAAATCGCCATATCTTAACGATAACACATAAAATGGGTTTGTATTTGTGGTCATTTTAACAGAGACAATTTCAAGGATACATCAGACACAATGATAAGCTGGTTAGCTATAAAGCCAATATAACATGAAACAAACCGATATTTACCTTCTGTTTCCGTTTGTAAACCAGATGAGAACACAGTAAAGGATTAATTATTTACGAACTCGAATATTTAAGTCAATCGTAAACTATTGTTGCTTCCAAGATTTTGACTATTGAAATAACCTGGTGTTTTTAGTTTACTTTCGATTTCCCATGTTAAACATGACCCTGTTTCAAATTTCAGCTTTTTATTTACAAATTCAGATGTGTCCTCCGTACGAAAACAAAAATGGCATGGGAATCGTGACTCCTTCAACAAACATTTAAAAATTCCCATACTTTGTGGTCATTTTTATCACTGGGGTTTAACGTCTCAACAACAGGGTAATATGACGAGTTTTCCGGATTTAGGGGTGAGGGATGATCCCAGGCGATTGGGTTGAATCATCGACCGTCCGTTAGCTAGCTGCACTGCTTTCTCACAAGTGAAATTCTGGATCCGCGCGGGATTCGAACTCACAGCGTCGAGGGACTAGTGGTAAACATCGGTGTATACCGACACCACAGAAAGCTCTGTATTAGTTAATTTGTTCCTAACATTCGGCGTTTTGGGTCATTAATCAGAAATTATTTTCTTCATACGACTTATTCGACCAATTGTTCACTTCAACGAATTAAAGTCACATTTTATTCTAACTATACAGAGCGCGTAAATGTCGTTCTCGAATTATTTTCAACTGATGATAAAGTCATGAAGACTTTTTTAAGATATACAAAAAATCATTCAATAAAACTTATTATTTGTATAACGTTTCTTTACTTCGCCTGATTTCTATTACGCCATAAATTACATGAACATGAATATGGCAGTTAGTTTTATTCTATATTTTGTAGTTTCTTATTGTAGTTTTATGAACCCAAAAATATATTAAGATTGAATCCGATTTTATCAACGAGCCACGTTGGACGTAGAGCGTTGTAATGTACACACCCCATACGTTCTTGTCCATAGAAACCTCCTGTCAACAGCGACGAATCTTCAATGCCTCCTTTATTGAAACAATTGAATATCTATACAAAGATTATTTGCGCGTAAAGACCACATCTCTAGTCTCTTTCTTTGTTGTCCTTCTAGTACAGGTCTTGCTGTACATGAAAAATGGAAAACGTATAAAGATAGTAGCATAGATAATGAAGAAGCTTTAAGTACTTGACACATATGTTACCCTTCTGTACTACCAGTATTGCGATCGTCTAGTACCGTGCTTCTTGTATAAATGTCGTAAAATAATTAGACCGGTTTGTTATGATAACATCTCGCGGTTTTTCTGCACCCGTTCTGTTATAGGGGTAATTTTGTAAAAACGAACAAAACAATGAACTATTCTGATAGTGACTCGCGTCACAATAAAACATTTGTGATTAAAGATGTGAACACAGCCGCGCATAGCAATTCCTTATGCTGGGTGCAATATTCTGTCTATCGTTTTTGAAATGGTTTTTACGCCTAATGGTTGGGCAACTTCGATAATAATCGAATTGTTTGAAATCTCTGAACATTTACTAAATGTCTCTCAGAGAAAGAAAGGTTAATCGTATTTTGGGCAAAATATATTTTTCCGGTTGAGTGGCGGTGAACAAAATGCCTCAGACACATTGGCTGCAACCTAATCGTTGCCCAGGGTTCGAGCCCACGAACCTTATGTCCGTAGAACTAACGTTTTCCTAATCCCCTGAGCTAAGCAAGTCGACGCCGTATCTCATGCAGTATTCCTTAAGTACTGGTAAATACTGTTGTTTTACAATAATTCTGAAACAGGGTATAAAACACACTCTGTTGAACACCAATAAACGTTCACAGGGAATATGCGCAAGTTCATAAATCATGTACATTCTGTTTAAAACAAGCTGTGAAAAATCTCGAAGTAAGGAAACTAATATCATTTTGAAATTTACATTATTTTTACTGACATCGCGTGTTTGAGGTGGTGACACGATAATACAACCAGTGTCTATTGAATGAACGTGTGTCTGGTGCGCTGTTATATATTAGCTGGGGTGTGGTAAGTTACTATAGATGTACGAGGGTATTGTATGTTCTCAATACAGTGAACAAGATCTTTTGTCCCGTAGTCATGTGATAATGACAAAATCACACTTACAAAGGGCTCTGTTTGCGTTTCAGCACACGGGTGTCGACGCTCGCATCCGTTCTAAGGTAAATAATGCAATCGTTTATTGGTATTTGTTGTTAAACACTATGGGCTCCTCATGACATTGTGTCGAGCTGATAGTTTTTATCAATAAGGTTAACACTAAGACGATTATAGTAATTACAACTTCTGATGTAGTACGTTATAAGCTTTGTACCTAAGATGAATCCAAAATGTCATTTTACGGTTGAAAGTATTTAAAAATAATGTTTTAAGCATTTGCACAAATGTCTGATCAATTACTATAAAGAATAATTAATTGTTAATAATAAAAATATCAATAAATGATGATAATAAAAATATAATAATAAAAATGTAATAATAAAAATATAATAATAAAGATAAGAGAATCATGAACGGTACAATAACAACAATGATAAATATAACAATAATAAAGTATAATATTAGGAGTATTTTCCACAAATTTGGTTGTATTTTTAATTACCTGCAATGACACACACTTGTTATAAACTATTTGTCTTTTGTTGGGGGTATGATTTTACATAATAGCACGTTACATATACTTACAACACCAGCATTCAATTCGCTGTCAAGTGGATTTTCAAAAAATATCACTGAAACTTAGAACAGCAATGGTAAATGATTGTTACATGCGAATGTTTGAAGACTGTTTGATGCAAATTTAACCGCATTTTTGTTATCACTAAATTACCTTACCATAATTGTGGCAATTTATTTATAAACGCGACTCATTCAACAAAAATATGAAGAAAACATACCGCTGTTTCATGGTATAAAACTGTATGTATAATGCATTGTAAAACGCAGGCCTTAGAGATTTGTCTATCGATATTTTAAGAAGGCTGCAATATTTTGTTGCATGCAAAGCGAGCGTAATTCATTCGTTTAAATACATAGAAACATTTTGATACAAATGCAGCCTAGGACGGCGTCGCGTCCGACCCTGTTAAGCATCTGTGAACCACGATGAAATCCCGCGAAAAGTCAACATCAAACGACTTTAACAATACTGACGTGATAAACCAAAACAGACGCTATGTAATGATTTAATTCTTAATATGAAATATTAAACAAAGTCCTTTGATCTTTAGATACTACAATGAGAAACAGCTCACACGAGCGTGGAAATCAGCGCGTGCCCGCGAACGTTGCTAGCGACACCTGTCGTTCGCCGCAGACGACTGATTCGGCGCGTGCAGGTGACAATGAGGCCAGCCAATCATGACGGACATTTGTAGATACACCATCCGTGACGATCCAGATTTTATGCAATGAACGCCCCGAAGAGTTTAATATAACAATTAATGTTGAAGATAGCAGACGATTTATGTTATCAAAGCGCCCTCTGTCGGGTTAACATGTTACCGATCCACGTTTTTTTTTGGGGGGGGGAGGGGGGATGTGATGTCGTAAACTTGAAGTTACCGAGGACAGATTTTAGTGCATTATCTCTATGTAAACACCAAAAAGTCACGAATTTGAGCAGACGATAAAATTTAAACTGAATCACTTAACGTTTTAGATACGCCGCCCAGACACTTGAAATGGAGATATAAGAGTCTTGACCGTATTTCAAGTTAAGTATTTATCAACGAATTATCGGACGAATAAAGTATTTGTAATTTTTAATACAAATACAATTTGATTGTATAAACGTGAACTATTTGTTTTATTATTTTCAGCCATTATCATAAGAACAATTACAACAGACTGAGGAGGTGATAAAATGACGGATGTATGATTTTAATTTTGACTCTAAAATCAAGTTTGTTTGCTGAGTACAATACGTAATTTGCTTTTAAAAGTTTTGATACATTAAAACCTAACTGACATTGTGCCAGTGTGCACATCCGACCGAAAAATAACCACACCCCATTCAACTGAGTTCCAATAGAAAAGTTACTGAGCTCTTTTAAGATCCGTGTTTTTGGAAATACTCGATAGTCTAGCATAAATCATAACAGAACCATCACGTTCCACTCCATTTTTTGACCAATCATTGAAATGAAACACAACCGTGGGTTTCTGGCCAAACAGTACTGCCACCCAAATATCGCTATCTGATCAAAGCAGTAAGAATTCAAATTAAATACAACATATTTATATATTTATTTTTTCAATTTATTTATTCAAATACAGAGATGTCTGCGAGTTTTGTTTTGTTTTTATGTGACTTATTGTCACCGGGGTTTAATGCCGTTTTTCAACATTTTTTTCAGTTATATACGGCGATCGGTTCGCCTAACCAGTTTTTCTTGACTGTGTACTAACCAGTACTAACTTATCCTTCCTGAAGGAGCCGGCAACTTCTCCGCTTGTAGAGGAAAATCGAAATGTTTGTCAAATTTTCATAGAAGGGTATGACCTGCAGCAAACGAGATTCGAAACCGGATCTCCGGGTTACAAGTCCAGCACACTAACCACTGGACTACGGCTGCAGCGTGTCTGAGAGTGTTTTAACTCTTTAAACAATATATTCTCAGTGACATGTCTTTGTAAATCTAACGAGTTATTTCTTTGACGGCGACGTAGGCTTAGCTGAACCTTTATTTCAGCTGAGACACAAAAACATGACACCATGAGCAGGAATTTAGTGGACCCTTTAACCCGAACCATTATAAAGCATTATGAGATATGCTATCGGTACAGTTGTCCAGTGGGAAGACGAAGAATTTAGGATCGAGTGGGTCCAGGTTCGAATCATGTGAGGACCAGTGTGATTTCCTTCAAAGTAAAGGAAGTACATTTACTTTGTCTCGACAGATGTTTATGCGAGTCCCCGTGAGGAGGTTTAGCCAATGTACCATCATGCCGGGCAGTTCAGAGTGCCATTTGTTACTAGACAACATACGAACTAATGACCAGGGGTAAAAGCATGAAGTTAGTTGAATATAAGCACACAGAATCTGACGATAAACCCAACTTCAACTTTTTAACTCCGTGTTACCTGTACGAAACTTTAATATATTTGTACATTTTCAACATTATGACTTTTCTAATGTTAATCTCGGGTAGTGTCCCTTTTAACGCGTATTCACAAAATACTTCAGTTTATAAGTTATACAAGTTGAAACCCGATCACTAGTTTTATGATAAACATCTTCGTCCAGTTATTGACAAGGTTGCATCTTTTTGCAAAAAACGGCAAAAAAATTATCTCGGGAGATCATGTCAATCTACACGCTCTGATTTTTTCAGACTGTATTTTTTCTCTTGGGTTTAACGTTACACCAACAGCCAGGGCCATTTTGGCGACTTTTCCACCTTTTTACGCTAAATGGAGGCGCACCAAGTGCAACAACTAAGTTAGCTCTTAACAGCTTTCTCACATGTGAAATTTGTCCGATGTCGTTTGGGATTTGATCTCACAGCGGTGAGGGGCGAGTAATTATTAGTGAAGGACGCTAACCACACGGTCAAGGCGGCCTTCCTTACATTACACAGGTCCACTGACATCATGGTTATAATTGCACGGAGGCCCTAAACCAGACATGTCTGCATTTTATTATTTTGTCACTTAAAATTGATATCACACGTTGCAAACTTGTACATTTCAATATGAATCAAGAGGCATATTATTTGTATGCAGTGATCAATTCAACTCAACTATATAGGCACTCGGTTTAAATTCATCAAACAATACAAAACTGTCAAACATAAAACTCTTCAAGCCGCTACTGTGCGTATATGAAAAACGTAAAGATCCGTCTTATTTTCGATTGACGGAAGTGGCGACATCCAGAGTAGGCCCCAGCTTTCCTTCCAAAATACGTGCTCTTTTCGGGAACATCGCTCTTGCTGTAGTGTTTGCGCCAAGTTTTCATGAGCACGATGAGTTTCTATCAAACAATTACGTCTCTACGAGTACAAAAACCACGGAAACCGAGTGCCTAAGCTCAACTATACCTTATATTCTCAAATCACATAGGTGTTACATGAGAACATTTATCAGTTACATTTTATGATATATACACAGTTATAAACAGGGTTAAAACTATGGATGAATGAAAAAAGAATTACTTTTCCTTGTTGGGAGAATTACATAAGTCACAAAATAATTTATTAAAGCTGGTTTAAGTTCATACTCTTAGAAAAATACAACATTGGTTAACTATTGCAAATATAATTGTTTATAAGAACTAGTAATCATGTCACGATAAAGCTCTGTAACAAATTTAAAGGACTGAAACACGTAGATTTGTTACATGGTAGCTAATTTCCGACAAAAGTCAGGAAGATTTGCTTCCCTTTATTTGTGACGTCATAGTCGACATAGTGTGTGTGCAGTCATTAGATTATGACTATTTTTCGGAACAAAAGGGCCTACATAAACAAATTTAATTACATGATTTATAAGTAGCAGATACCATTGTATGAAATTAAATATCAGGGAAACATTTTTTCTTTTTTTAGAGTATTCAATAAAACGGAAGTAGATGAAATTTTAATTAATGCAGCTGTATAAAATGAATGAAATATAAAAGATTTATGCGTGGAAAAGCGCACGGACGGACGGACGGACGGACGGATCAGTCATGAACAGGAAGAACAACAAAATGGAATACAATGTGCTAGATTTATTGTTGAACGTTGACACTGAACGTATTTCACAAAGCAATTAAATATACATCTGTAAAAATGTGCTTTATCAAAGCATATGGCAATCAAACTATAAATTAAATTGCAATATACACATACATAATAAATAGTAAATAAATAAGAAATGAACAGTAAACCCTTGCATAGCGATAACCTAATAATTAAAGCAACCTTGCGCTAACGACCAATAATTTTGTGACTGGTTTTAAGTCACTCCCCTATAATTCACCTTATTTAATGTAGCGTAAGTGCCTACAAACGTAAAAAAGGCTAAAAAGACATTTTAAGTTACTAACAATAATCAAATATCATACTATCATACCATGCAACAAAAATATCGATCCGAATATGCAAAAATAGTGTTTTATCGCGATAATAACTGCACCTCCATATCGACTCCACTTTATCAGGGAGAACGATCTAGGAGGCGGCGCTGTAAAGGGCTCCTTAAGGGCAAATTTGTATCAATCGATAGTAAATTTGGTACCGCTTGCCTTATGTTCACGTAAGTATTTAAATTCGACAGCTTATCAATATCATGCGGATTAAAATGGGAAATGGGGAAAATAAGGCTAAGCAATGTGTTAGAGTGAAACTTTATGGCGGAAAATTACGTAATAAATGTATAACTGCAACAATTATTGGATGTGCAAGAAACGCGCGAATTCATTAACACATTGGTCGATTGGGCTACTAGCATCTAATGTACTTTTGAAATGAGACCACCATATTATCGGGCGAATTTTCGGATCGCGAAAGTGGTCTTAATATCAAGGCTTTTACTGGCAGTAAACTTATAAACCTGAAAATGGTACAGTGAAAAAAATAGCGACATGAACATGACAGAAATTTATGAACGAATATCTCAGTAAAGATCAACCAAAAATTAGATACCTGGTTTCCGCTAACATCTCCCCCCAAAGAAAAGGGTCATTGAATTGACAGAAGTTTTATTCTCATATATTTGATTTAATTCGGAGGCATAGTTCATATTAAAATGAAAATATCTGAAAGAAAAACAATGACCGAGTCCAAAGAACGACGACAAAAAATAGGGACGGTACGGTTAGTGGAAACCAGGAACCTTTTTTACACCACGTTAAAATAAAATAGCGACAAGATTTAAATTATTAAGCTTTATTGTTTAACTCTGAGTTTCTAATATTAAGTCTTTTTTTACAAAATTGTGCTAAACTGAAATGTTTTTTGTCTAAAATATCTTCTAGCTTGCATGTTATAATTATAAGCAGAGAAGTTTTTTTTCAAAATGCAATAAGATTTATGGGTGTTTATGAGAATACTTTACTGGACTCTTTTGCTTGCGAATATGCCAACATTGTTTCAGTGATTTAGGTACCACAATGGAAATAAGCGGGACCGTGTCCAACTTTATTGTAAATTATCCGAGGCATTGGTTCATGTCTAACAATTCTATTGTAATTTGTTGAATTATAAAATGAAAGTATTATATCCTTCAGCAAAAGTATTTACAATTTTTTGCTAAAATATGCAAGTAAAAATATTAGCTCCATATTGCCAACAGTAGATCTAGAGGATCGTTTCAAATTAAGTAAAACGGTCTAGCTCTACATGAAATAGTTTTTTTCATTCGTAAACCATAGATCCTCATTTTTGAAATTGGATATTCATACTCTTCATCGAAATTATTTATAGGGACTTTAAAAATTTTGAATCAGCACTTAATACAGATAAACAGATAAAAGCATTGATTAGCATTTTGGTTGTCATTGCTCAATTGTTAATGCGTTCCATTATGATGTCATAACTTGATACATGACGTCATACCTCATGCATAGTATAATTTTGAACTTTGATAATTTTGAATAGCCATAAGCATTAGTCAGGACGAGAGCAATTAACTTGTTATATAACATTCATGTTTGATTTTGATCGTATTGTCTTTTTTATTTTTGTATGCGTCTATTATTTACTTATGTAACTTATGTAATGTTTCGAGGCGGTGTTTTATCCTCAATTATCTGTATAGTTCTGTGTTGTGTGGGTTTGGGGTTGGAAGATTCGGAAGAGGGTAGTATTTTGGGGGAAGGTGTGATGTTTTGTGTGAGTTTTTTTTTCTATGAATCCCTTTCTTATCTATATTTATCATAGGGGTCCAGCACATTGGAGGAATGGTGTATTATGACGTATTAAGAATTAAAATTGCCACTCGGATCATGTGAAACACATTTGTCATATACATGTATATTTATATATACATATACAAAGGTAACGACTTCCGAAATGACAGTTTCTGGACCAAGTTTGTTTAACGCTAGGTAACTTGTTAAAATCATTCTAATTTCTAATGTTTACAGACAACTAATACATTATTCTACAAAAAAAACCAATAAGCGTTTTGTCCAATTCAAAACAACGAAGCAGAAATGTCATCTTTTTTCCGAAAATAGTTGCATTGAAACGTTCAGTGACGTTCGCTATGTAATTGTTTGGAAGCAGATGTTTCATCAGCTTAAGCTGACAGAATCACAATGGCGTAGCAAGGTGGATGGATATCTATGGCGGAGTCGACTTGTTAACTGCACGTGAATACAACATTCCTGGATTTTCCTTGATCAGTTTTCAACGTCAGAAATATGCATATATGCCCATTCGGGTATACAAGAAGGTCTTACGTAAAATAATAATCATATCAAAATGCTGAAATAATTTGAAACGCGTTTGAAACTCTACGATGATGCTCTACGATAGCCTATTTCGTCGCACGATGGCTGAAAATCGTCGCACGACGGGCTTGCCATTTTGCCAATTTTCCTGCGCTGACATGTCGTAGAGCCGTTGTACGACGTACCGTTTGTTTGAAAGGGGCTTAATAACTGGAGGACCGGAGGAAGAAAATCAACAGTAAACCGGAACTTTCAGCTTTCGTTTTCAGTACCACAGTATCAATGCTTGCCATATTTAACACATTTACATATAAGTAGAATATTACTATATCTTTTATAATTACCGTAATCAGTTAGCAATGTTCGGATAGGTCTTATAGTTTGGTACAATATGGGACAATTCAGTGTATGAATAACCGAAAAACAGCTTATAAAGATAACTTTTCTTCTCATAGTTGTACATATGGTACCAGTGATGATGCGTGAATGCATACCGAGATGCTTGTCTCCGGAACCCCTTTTTCAAAAGTTCATAGCAAGCACGCCGAACAAGCGTAGATTGAACATCATAATTCCGGCACATGTGGTAGAAATTATGTTTATGCCAATGAAAGTCAGCAATCGTATCCGTGAAATACCCTGTGTTCGGTACGTAAACGGCGTTTGGATCGTCCTCCTTCAGTTCCCCTGTGTAAAAATATGGAGAATTCCCCTCTTGTTTGCTTTTCTGCTTGTACAAATCAGTTAAATTATTATACAACATGAAAACAAAGGTAACAAAATTAGAATCCGTTTTGTCTTCGATGAATGCCGCAGAATGGGCTATCTTTGTTATCAGTAGTTTAAGAAACGGGTGTTTTGGACGGCACATCATAATTGCATTATTTATAATGTAGGGAATTTCATTTTCAAATATGCCATGTTCAAATGGCTCTGGTGGGAAAATACAAGCATATTTCATAGTCGCCCTATTTAAGGGTCTTAAACAGTCGACATCAATATCAACATAAATTCCACCAAACTCATACAATACTATATATTTGAAAGCATTGACTCGGTCAATTGAATCCTGGTAATTGTCCCAAACGTCCAATAGAATTGGATGGCGATCTTTAATCAGCTGTCGCGCAGATTCGTCTGTCCAGAAATAATACACCCACTTAGGATTTTTCTTTATAAAAGATTTTATATTATCGACGAACTGATTCGGAATAAGTGTTGAAATGTAAGTCTGATGTATAATATGAGGAATTCTTGGTTCATCTGCACTAACCGTTGGAAAATCTTCAGTAAGTTCCGCTTGAAATGGCTGCAAATCTTTCGGGTTCGCTTTTGATTCATCTATTTGGAAACCTGAAATTGACAAAATGCTGTACATGTTAGATTGCTGGTCTATGTTTTGAATTTCTCGCATGTTTGACATGCTGCGAACTGTAATGAAATATGTTCAGTAGAATATTAAAATGGTAATATATAGTCAATCTTTCGAAAAGGGCACTGAATAGTGATTACTTGATTCGACGACTGTAAGGGTTTTCACCTTCAGCAGTTGTTCATTTATTTCCTTTGATGGGGGTATTTTGTGCAAATTATTCACTAGGTGAAACGATGGCTTAATATAACTTGTTTCTTTTGGGTGTTTTTTATTCATTTTTACTAAACTTAAAAAAATGTAATCTCTTGTTGTTTTTCACTTAGACGTACATCTACCAAAAAGCCTTTATGAGCAGTAGGGTACTTTTTCATAGATATATTCTGGCTAAAATAGCAGTTTTTAAACTTTAAAATCTTGCTAAAAGTATATATTTAGTACATTTATCATCAGCAGAAGACATTACATCTCCATAACAGTTTACATTCGTATTCATTCAGTTAACCTTCGCATGATTGCTGCTATCATTCAATGCATCAATTGGTTTACAAAAGAACTCATTTGCCATCACATCGTCAATTACTTACATGTATAAAACATTTAAAGCAGTTTACTTCAGCATCTAGTACGTCATTTTTGTCTTTTTCTCCGCCATTTATAATAAGTTTACGAATGGCTTTTCTTTCTGAACGATGTTTTTCCAAATTTGCAAAATTTTGTTCGACATGCATTGCTCTTGGTTGCAGTAATTTTGACCGTTCAATTTATTTTCATTTATAGTTTCTAGGTATTTCTTTTTTTCTAATACTGATTAAGTTATTTTTATATCTCTGAATTTTGCTCCACTAGTTTAATTTCTAATAAATTTAATTCATTTACTTATTTTGTTCCGTCTGTCTCGTAAGTCGCCTATTTTATTTCTTTTTCATTTCTGATATTTCCATCGATTAATTCTCTTAATGTGTCTGGCGAATAGTTTTTATTGATGTCAACTGTGGATTGAATTGTTGCTTTGGTATTGTTCATCAAGTGATAGCGAATTATTAAGTTTGAAATACTCTGACCCTTTTTGTGCTTGTATCGATTCTTATTTATTATGATCAGTTTAAATGATTTATTTCACAATATTTAACAAGTAATACGAAATTAAATAGTAATGTACTAGAAATCTGCAATCACATTTTGCATGTGAGTGCCAAAGCTTGTTTTTCTTGGTTGATGTTTGTTCTCCGCGTATCAACGACGTTACATTTTCGTATCATATTTAAAATATTTTCTCTGTATTTTTATTTGTGTTTAGTGACCATTTTTGGGGTAAAGTTTGTGGTTTAGTTTTGCATTAAAAAGTCACCTCCACTTATTAAATTTTTACTATTTTTAGAAGAGATGTCACTAGTTCGGTAAATGGGATAGTGTCATCTTTATTCTTTTCATGTATTTATGACCGTTATTATTTCGTTGTTAAATTAAGCAACAATCAGTTCTTTATTTTACACTGGGTTTGAAATCGCCGTATGGATGGACTAAAATTATAACTCCTTCACTTTGCACTTTGTTCTACAGGAAAAATGTTTTCATATCTCAATTTTGTTTCCATATCAAAAACTGTCGAATAATGTTACTTGTAAGAGGTATATTCTGCTATTCAAATTGTTTTAACAATTCAGAAAGTTTGACTTTTATCAACATTTTCTAAAACTCTGACATGTATGGAACTTATTACAAGTATTTCATAAGATTAAACTATAAAATATTTTTTTATTTTGCATGTCAATGTTAATTTAATGTTTCTAATCTCTGACATTTATGGAACTTATTACAAGTATTTCATAGGATTAAACTATATTTTTTTTAATCTGTATGTTAATGTTAATTTAATGTTTCTAAACTTTCATTCTGTTCTATGTAGTATTGTATTTCCAATATTGAGTAAAATAAATAGTGATATCAACCCTCGTTCTAGAACATCTTTTTTCTTTTAGACCCACAGACTCACCAACATTAATGAACAAATATAACAAAGGAAAACATGAGATTAATGAGCGTGTAGAAAGCACTACAATTTAAGTATGTAACAGAAAAGGTCGACAAAATTAGTTAAGCAGCGATAAACTTTTGATTTCATGATTGTTTATAGATATGTTTCATATCTAATGTACCATCCTTATAAGTCTACATTTTTCAAAACATTATATCATGTACAAAAAATTCTGAACTGATATTGCGAAAATCAATAAAATTAAGTTTAAAAAATCATTTTTTGTGCTTGATTGTGTCTTCTATACACATATACATACACACATATGTACACATACGCTTAGACACGCGTATATTAGTGCTTCATAACAGAAATCGTTTCATAATCGATCATAAGAAATAATCGGAAAGGAAGTTTCGATCAATCATCGATTAATTACCGAACTATGTTACAATCTGCATGTTTTGTCTTTGCATTGAAGTAAAAAATATTCTGTTCAATGTGTTGCCTGTATTTGGTCATAACAATGCAATTAAAATGGAAATCAAAGTACAAATGAACTGATTTTTTCTTGCTAATCATTGTTATTGAAGTCAAAAAGCAAGAAATTACATGGATGACCAAACAGAGTTACTACTTCGTGCCAGAGATATTTATATTAACATAAGGAACTTGCTTGTAAATGAAACTTAGTCAAACAATTATTATGATTAAAACATCCAACAATTAAACAGATGCTTGCAACATAAGACATTTTTAAGACAAATTTTTATGTATTTTCTTTCACATCAATTTATATGCCAGTTCATAGTTGTACCATTTTTAAGTTCTTAATTTCAAGTCGGTGAAACGCAGCATACCATATTCAATGTTCAACTTTAAACCAAACTCTTACAATCTTCAATGGAACAAAGAACAAGTTAAAACTTGTTATGTCACTAGAGCACATGAAAAAGCATTTTCAGATCATACCTTGTTTTTCTAATTATTACAGGCCTAGTTATAAAATTAACTTCAGACAATTGTGGTAGTTTAATCTAAATTGTTAATCTAAGTGTTGAAGTCTTGATATCGAATGTTGTGTACTCGTCCGATTTCGTTCCTAAAGAAGGCATTTTGTGTTTGACGCATTTCAATACCTGTTGAATTCTACTTATTAGGTCTTTATTGACATAAACTAATTTTGGGAGTCTGCGTTTATGTTTCATTATTTCATTTCGTTTAAATCTGTTTCAGGCGGCGACAGATGTCAATATCCTCCTATTTTAGATTGAGACCAGACAAGGTTTTATTCAAAGTGTTAATATTGATATTTCTTGTTCGTTTTGATGTTTCGTAACGGCATCATCTTTGTTGTTTTCTTTTTTGTTGTGCCAAAGTGTATTATGTGCCGTTTCTGAGATTCTAAACACCCCGATATTATTTTGACTGCTTTATTGCTCAACAGTTTTAAAAGATTTACCCGTGTTGTTGTGAAAGTTGCTTTGGTATTTTTCATCAAGTGATAGCGGATTATTAGTTTGAAATACCCTCGCCCTTTTTGTGCTTGTATCGATTCTCATTTATTATGATCAGTTTAATGATGGTTTTACATATTTTTTCACCATATTTACCAAGTAATCCGAAATTAAATAATAATATAATCTGCAATCAGATTTTGCATGTGAGTGCCAAAGCTTGTTTTTTTTGTTGATGTTTGTTCTCCACGTATCAATAACGTTACATTTTCGTATCATATTTAATATATTTTCTCTATATTTTTATTTGTGTTTAGTGACCATTTTTCTGGTAAAGTTTGTGGTTTAGTTTTGCATCAAATGTCACCTCCATTTACGAAGTATTTGTCATTATTCAGAAGAGATGACACTAGTTCGGTAATTGGGATAGTGTCATCTTTATTCTTTTCATGTATTTGTGACAGTTATTATTTTATTGTTAAATTCAATATTTGAATTTATTAATCAAGCAACAATCAGTTCTTTATTTTATTTGGATGGACTAAAATTGCAACTCCTTCACTTGGCACTTTGTTCTACAGGAAAAATGTTTTCATATCTCAATTTTGTTTCCATATTTCAAAAACTGTCGAATAATGTTACTTGTAAGAGGTATATTTTGATATTCAAATTGTTTTAACAATTCAGAAAGTTTGACTTTTGTCAATATTTTCTAAAACTCTGACATTTATGGAACTTATTACAAGTATTTCATAAAATAAACTATAAAATATTTTTTAATTTTGCATGTTAATGTTAATTTAATGTTTGTAAACTTTCATTCTGTTCTATTTAGTGTTGTGTTTCCTATATTGAGTAAAATAAAATTAAAACATCTTTTTTTTCTTTTAGACCCACAGTCTCACCAATATTAATGAAGAAATATAACCAAGGAAAAAATGATTGATTAATGAGCGTGTAGAAAGCACTACAATTTATGTATGTGACAGAAAAGGACAACAAAATTAGTTAAGCAGTGATAAACTTTTGATTTCATGATTGTTTATACATATCTAATGTACCATCCTTATAAGTCTACATTTTTTAAAAACATTATATCATGTACAAAATATTCTGAACTGATATTGCGAAAATCAATAAAAATAAGTTTAAAAAATCTTTTTTTCTACTTGATTGTATCTTTTATGAATGTATGTATAGACATGTATACCTTATACATACATACATGCACCTATACACATATACATACACACATATGAACACATACGCTTACACACGCGTATATTAGTGCTTCATAACCGAAATCGTTTCATAATCGATCATAAGAAATAATCGAATAGGAAGCTTCGATCAATCATCGATTAATTATCGAACTATGTTACAATCTGCATGTTTTGTCTTTACATTGAAGTCAAAAATATTCTGTTCAATGTTTTGACGGCTTTATAACTCAACAGTTTTAAATGTTTTACCCGTTTTGTTGAGATGGTTTTGCACGTTATTAACTGTTCATTTTCATCTGATATTTTTTATCATTTTCAGCTACCAGTTGATTTATGTATGATATATATACGTTTATTTTCGGATTTTTTTTAAATAGTTGTGAATTCACACAACGTCTTCACAGATAATTATAATTTAGCGACTTAAAAGAAAACATAACGGTTTAGAAATTGTATACTATATATTTGAAAGCCAATGGAAATTAGGTCAGAACCAACAGCTTTATTTATTTCAAAACTATATTGTATAGATTCAATTCCTCTCTCACTGTTGACAGTGCCAAACAAGCTTTTTTTATTTTTTTATTTGAAGCCCTACGTAATTATGTACAATACTACCTTACAATACAACAAATTACAACAATATACTGTTGTAAATTTCTTACTTTTTTAATAACAATCGTGGCAATTATAAATAAATATCTCATTACTAAAAGAAGGAAGATTAGTTGTGTTTTGAATGACAAACACCATATTTCTTTTTTTTGTTAGAAACCCTGAAACAAAAAGTATTACCTGTGATAAGATAATAGTTGATGTCAATGTTTAGTAGAGTGGTACAAACGATCGCACATAAGATGATGATCAAAAGTTTTCTCTTCATGACCATCCTCCAAATATTCGGCTTTAACATTTTGTTTCCTAAAATATGAAAACACAAATATTAACATTAACAGCAAGAACTCGTATGAATGTAAAGAATATATGAAAACTAAGTATTTCACACCTTATTATACTCATAATTGACGATGTTTAGTTGGTTTCGATCTGCACTCTATAAGACTTTGTTGCCTACTTTCACATTTTGTTCTACTGTACCTTGATGTATGTTTGAATAAAATCTTGTTCACTTATAAACCTAATAAGCGTTTAAATATCTGAAACGAACCTTTAATATGTATTATGTTGGTATCAGGGTAAAAGCACTATCATCCAGGATTTTAGCTCTTAGTTCAACTAGTGTAACACATTTATTCAATCCAAATACATTGCCATTATCTAACATTCGTAGAACACAACTTTGACGAAGTTGATAAGTTGGTCGATAATTTTAGCAAAACATTGAAGAAATAAAATGAGTTTGTCCTGTTTTCATATATTCTTTTTATCTAATGAAGGAAACAACTGCACACTATAGAAAAATGGTCACGGATTAATAATAGGTAAAGACTCTTGACTTTAAATGTAGTATGCGCCAATACTTGTTGTTACCATATTAGTTCCAGTTGCCTATGTCTATTATATTCCATAACGCTTGACACAACACGTTAATCTTGTATACAAAGCTAGCGCAGGACGATGGCAATTACCGGCAATTACAGGTTCGTTTATTTTGAAGTCCTTTTTGTAAAGTCTACTATGAGTGCATATGCATTTGATATATCTATGCAAGTCATGTCTGCGTTTGGTAAATCAAAATAACGTAAATAAAAAAAAAATAAATATTTACACTAAATTAAAATAAGGATGCTTTCGGAGTTTTAGCTTAGTTCCTATTGTTTTATCAGTAAAATCCTATCACAGTTATTATCAACTACTTGTGTATGTCTGTAAACCGTTTATTAATACAAACATATCTCTTAGCTTAGTAAGAATAACTGAAAAGGTCAATTAAAAACAATATTCATTATCTTGTGTCCAAATGGCGCATGACATTATTTACAAAAGGCCTTAATTCTATGAGAGTTCCAAGATCATTAATTGTTAATTTGATTTATTACATTTGTTAACTAAATGCATTTGTTACTTGTCACATTGAAATAGGGCCAGCAAAGGCCAGAAATGGAATTACGATTAATACTTTGAGAGGGAGAGAACATTTCTAAATAATTTTCAAATATTATATTATTAAATAGTTTAAACTGTAAACGATTTGTTGAGCAGAGCATTCCAATTTTGCTTAAGTTGTTCGATTTGAATAAATCTGAGATCTCTTGTTACACCATATTCATGAATAAAATGTTATTTCTTAATCAAAGTCGATTTCTACAAGGCATTTAGTATCTTTTTGACGCTATATTATCAAAACATATCCATTCATAATTAAGTGTCATTTGCTAAAATAAGAGTATCATTTTAAAGACATCCTTAGTAATTCACAGTAACGCAATTCTTTTTATTTTTTCAATGGGTTTAACGCCATATGTCAATATTTTTTCAGTTATATACGGCGACCGGTCCACCTAACCAGTTTCCCTGGACTGCATACATACCAGTACTAACTTAACCCTCCAGAAGGAGCCGACAAGTTTCATAGAAAGGTATGACCTGCCTCGACCGATAATTCACGTATACTACTAATTCACTGAATATGTAGTATCAGTAATTATTATCGTAAAATATGATATTATGTGGTACGTTCTTAAAACTCAGGGGAAGGAGATTTGAAAGGAATTGAGAGATGGGTGGTTTATTGTGTTTTAAGCAAAAGTGTGGAACCTATTACATGGTATGGTAAATAATATTTTAATTTCGTGATCTGTATATATTAATGATGTATTGGCTTTCTGTTCTTCATAATGATATTAATAGTAGATTTAAATTCACATACATTTATGGGACAAGCGTATTTCATCTCCAAGTGTTTTATTATATCTTTTTTCATATTTTCATGCATTGAAAGAATATCACGAAGTGTTTATTCAATACACATATTTGTATTTAGCTCTATGTTACATATTTCGTCTACGTAATGTAATACGACTGCTAATTACATGACCCTAGTAATAGGGCAGGTGTTTTTTCTGATAATGTGTTTGACAAGCATAAATAGCTATACCAATATGAATGTTAAAAGTGTATTTAATGAAACCTTTTTTCCTCAAATCAAATATACTTTTCACCTGAATGCCAATGTTTTTTGCATAATTATGTTTGTAATAAGATACCTCGTGCATACGTCACTTAATAAATTCTATGCTGTTTTGCTCTCAATGTTCAATGCCATAGGTTAGACTCACTAAAACAGCGTTATAAAATTATTCTAACTGTAGGTTAAGTGGTATATTGATATTATAAACTTTGGTAAGAACTTGGAACTTGACTTTGATTGCTTGGGTGACTGTTTTCTGATGGCTAGAAAATGCCTTAAAGAGAAGAAGTAAATTCTAAGGTGCAATGAATTTATATTCTCTGACTGTTTCCAATGGTACAGCGTTTAAAATGAAATTGTGTTTATTATATCTATTTGCTTCAGCAACATTGACTTTAATTTTTGAGTAATGTATAGTTAATTTCAATCTCAGTGTAAGTAAACGTCGTTCAGGATTTGTTGAAAATCTTGTTCATTATCAGAGAATATAGCTGTGTCGTCTGCATAAAGTAAAACAAGAATTCGTAAAAAATAGTCAGTATCCCGAATGTCGGTATTTATTTAGGTGTATAGTTTACTTCATTATCCAGTACATATACAATGTATGAGGGCATACATTTAGCAAGCGAACAATGTGGAGAGTAATACAAATAAAATGTTGCAAAATATAAACTGATCAATTTTCAAAGACTACATTTGTATACCTTCACTATTAGTTGATAAATGTTTTTGGGTCATTCTTTCTGGGTCATTTAGAAAGATAGGAAGTACTGTCGGAGGGCAAATTTCGCCCTGTCCCAGGCCACACCCAGTAGAGGAGAAAGATGAGTTTTCTCTACTGTAAGAGACACATGATTTTACATCAGAAAACAATGTTTTGATAATATTCAATATTTCACCAGTTATGCCTATTTTTTAGAATCTTTGATGGAAGTGCCACTCGACAGATAGAATCAAAGACCGTAGAAAAATAGGTGAATGCGCAGATTAATTTTTCTTCTCTAATTTAAGTTTTTATTTTAATAAGTAAAGATCAAATGTATGGTCTGCTGTAGACTATATAGCTCTACAATTAGTCTGGGATTCATGTAGCAAATTGTTATCGTTTGAAAAACTATTTATTCAGGTATTTAGGATGGATGTAAAACCCTTTCATTGACAGTTCGTCAAGTTATTTGTCTTCAGTTTACAGTCATTTGTTGAGCTTTTACTTTTATAAATATGCTTAATTATACACAAGGACCATGTTTCTGGCGTAATACGTTTATCTAGTAAGTAATTGAAAAGAATTTTAAAAAGTTGGGGTCATAGCATTTTTTTATGTTTCAAAGATTTACATTATGTAATTATCTTGATCATATCTCGATGGCGCTTTATCATTATTGGACATTGAAATATCAGGTAAAATTGTTTGTTCACTGATTGGTTTATTTGATTCTTCAGTTGAATATAAAGGTAAAGCAATGTTGTCATCTTCAAGCATATAGTATTAAAATTCAATGGTCGGTGTTATTTACGTGCTTAAAATCATTGTTAAATTCAAGGACGGTTGGACCTTAATTTACGGATCGTTTATTTACTCTGCTAAGATGACGTCAGTAATCTTTTGGAGAAATAAAGTTGTGTGCGAAGGCAGCACAACCAACCTTGTTGACGTCTTTTGAGCTGTCAGTATAGATATGGATAAAATCTTGATGTGTTTCTATAATTTTGGAAAATTCGTCTTTATATAATTCAGACGAGTTAGGAGATTTTTTGTTTTGGATAGATCAGTATTTACCTCTGGACATGATTGTGTCCATGGAGCTATGTTTAGTGTAAGGTTTTGTGCAACGCTATGTGGGTCAAGTTTATTTTTTTGTATGCGTCTATTATTTACTTATGTGACTTTATGTCGAAGCGGTACTCTCCGGGAAGTGTTTTATCCTCAATTTTCTGTATAGTTCTGTGTGTTGTGATACATTTATCATATACATGTAGATCTATATATACATATACAAGGGTAACGACTTCTGAAATGACAGTTTCTGGACCAAGTTTGTTTAACGCTAGGAAACTTCTTAAAATCACTCTAATTGCAAAAGTTTACAGACAGCTAATACATCATTCTACAAACGACCAATAAGCGTTTTGTCCAATTCAAAACAACGAAGCAGAAATTTCATCTTTATTTCCAAAATTGTCGCATTGAAACGTTCAGTGACGTCCGCTTTGTAATTGTTTGGAAGCAGATGTTTCATCAGCTTAAGCAGTGTCAGTTAGCAATGTTCGGATAGGTCTTATAGTTTGGTACAATATGGGACAATTCAGTATATGAATAACCGAAAAACAGCTCATAAAGATAACTTTTCTTCTCATAGTTGTACATATGGTACCAGCGATGATGCGTGAATGCATACCGAGATGCTTGTCTCCGGAACCCTTTTTTCGAAAGTTCATAGCAAGCACGTCGAACAAGCGTAGATTGAACATCATAACTCTGGCACATGTGGTAGAAATTATATTTATGCCAATGAAAGTCAGCAATCGTATCCGTGAAATACCCTGTGTTCGGTACGTAAACGGCGTTTGTATCGTCTTCCTTCAGTTCTCCAGTGTAAAAATATGGAGAATTCCCCTCTTGTTTGGTTTTCCGCTTGTACAAATCAGTTATATTATTATACAACATGAAAACGTAGGTAACAAAATATGAACCCGTTTTGTCTCTAAGGAATGCCGCAGAATGGGCTATCTTTGTTATCAGTAGTTTAAGAAACGGATGTTTTGGACGGCACATCATAATTGCATTATTTATATTGTAGGGAATTTCATTTTCAAATATGCCATGTTCAAATGGCTCTGGTGGGAAAATACAAGCATATTTCATAGTCACCCTATTTAAGGGTCTTAAACAGTCGACATCAATATCAACATAAATTCCACCAAACTCATACAATACTATATATTTGAAAGCATCGACTCGGTCAATTGAATCCTGGTAATTGTCCCAAACGTCCAATAGAATTGGATGGCGATCTTTAATCAGCTGTCGCGCAGATTCGTCTGTCCAGAAATAATACACCCACTTAGGATTTTTCTTTATAAAAGATTTTATATTATCGACGAACTGATTCGGAATAAGTGTTGAAATGTAAGTCTGATGTATAATATGAGGAATTCTTGGTTCGTCTGCGCTAACCGTAGGAAAATCTTCAGTAAGTTCCGCTTGAAATGGTTGCAGATCTTTCGGGTTCGCTTTTGATTCATCTATTTGGAAACCTGAAATTGACAAATGCTGTACAAGTTGGATTGCTGGCTTGTCTGTTTTGTATTTCTCGCATGTTTGACATGCTGCGAACTGTAATGAAATATGTTCAGTAGAATATTAAAGTTGTAATATAAACGTATTTACTAAAGAATGACAGTATTTCATATGGCGACCTCTCTTGACACGTGGTTGTATAATCAGGTTTAATTACATATTTGTTTTAGCTCTGCGAACAATATCAATATCATTTTCAACAAATGTTAACCAAAGTTTCCGTGAAATTGCACATTATGAACCAAATGTACTAAACCGCAGTGGGAAATAATTAAATGAGCCATTGATGGGGTCCACAGACATACGCGTTACCTGCGCGCTAAAACCCTTAGCATTATTGTCGCCTTCAGAGAATACTTTGACCCTTAACTTTTTTTGATAAATGCCTGCAAAGTTAAGGCTATGATATATAGCATTAACAGAGAATTTCTTCCCGAAAACATTAGTTTTAAGGCCAGTTTACCTTCGCCTTCTGCTCTATATCATTCAATGCATCAATTGGTTTACAAAAGAACTCATTTGCTATCACATCGTCAATTACTTACATGTATAAAACATTTAAAGTAGTTTACTTCAGCATCTAGTACGTCATTTTTGTCTTTTTCTCCGCCATTTATAATAAGCTTACGAATGGCTTTTCTTTCTGAACGATGTTTTTCCAAATTTGCAAAATTTTGTTCGACATGCATTGCTCTTGGTTGCAGTTATTTTGACCGTTCAATTTATTTTCATTTATAGTTTCTAGGTATTTCTTTTTTTCTAATACTGATTAAGTTATTTTTCAATCTCTGAATTTTACTCCACTAGTTTAATTTCTAATAAATTTAATTCATTTACTTATTTTGTTCCGTCTGTCTCGTAAGTCGCCTATTTTATTTCTTTTTCATTTCTGATATTTCCATCGATTAATTCTCTTAATATGTCTGGTGAATAGTTTTTATTGATGTCAACTGTGGATTGAATTGTTGCTTTGGTATTGTTCATCAAGTGATAGCGAATTATTAAGTTTGAAATACCCTCGCCCTTTTTGTGCTTGTATCGATTCTCATTTATTATGATCAGTTTAATGATGGTTTTACATATTTTTTCACCATATTTACCAAGTAATCCGAAATTAAATAATAATATAACCTGCAATCAGATTTTGCATGTGAGTGCCAAAGCTTGTTTTTTTTTGTTGATATTTGTTCTCCACGTATCAACGATGTTACATTTTCGTATCATATTTAATATATTTTCTCTATATTTTTATTTGTGTTTAGTGACCATATTTCTGGTAAAGTTTGTTGTTTAGTTTTGCATTAAAAGTCATCTCCACCTGTTTTTTGGAAGAGGTGTCACTAGTTCGGTAATTGGGATAGTGTCATCTTTATTCTTTTCATGTATTTATGACAGTTATTATTTATTGTTAAATTCAATATTTGAATTTATTAATTAAGCAACAATCAGTTCTTTATCTTACACTGAGTTTGATATCGCCGTATGGATGGACTAAAATTGCAACTCATTCACTTTGCACTTTTTTCTACAGGAAAAAAAGTTTTCATATCTCAATTTTGTTTCCATATTTCAAAACCTGTCGAATAATGTTACTTGTAAGAGGTATATTCTGCTATTCAAATTGTTTTAACAATTCAGAAAGTTTGACTTTTATCAATATTTCCTAAAAATCTGACATTTATGGGACCTATTACATGTATATCATTAAATTAAACTATAAAATATTTTTTATTCTGCATGTTAATGTTAATTTAATGTTTCTAAACTTTCATTCTGTTCCATGTAGTGTTGTGTTTCCACTATTGAGTAAAATAAATAGTGATATCAACCCTCGTTTTAAAACATCTTTTTTTCTTTTAGACCCACAGACTCACCAACATTAATGAACAAATATAATCAAGGAAAAAATGATTGATTAATGAGCGTGTAAAAGCACTACAATTTATTTACGTGACAGAAAAGGTCGACAAAATTAGTTAAGCAGCGATACATTTTTGATTGATTATACATATCTAATGTACCATCTTTATAAGTCTACATTTTTTAAAAACATTATATCATGCACAAAAAATTCTGAGCTGATATTGCGAAAATCAATAAAATTAAGTTTAAAAAATCCTTTTTTTCTACTTGATTGTATCATTTATGAATGTATGTATAGACATGTATACCTTATACATACATACATGCACCTATACACATATATATACACACATATGTACACATACGCTTACACCCGCGTATATTAGTGCTTCTTAACCGAAATCGTTTCATAATCGATCATAAGAAATAATCGAATAGGAAGTTTCGATCATTATTATAATCATTATTATCATTATTATAATTACAACAATATATTTTTTACTGTTGTAAATTTCTTACTTTTTTTAATAACAATCGTAGCAATTTTAAATAAATTTCTCATCACTAAAAGACGGAAGATCCGTTGTGTTTTGAATGATATAGTTCTTTTTTTGTTAGAAACCCTGAAACAAAAAGTATTACCTGTGATAAGATAATAGTTGATGTCAACGTTTAATAGAGTGGTACAAACGATCGCACATAACATAATTATCAAAAGTTTTCTCTTCATGACCATCCTCCAAATATTCGGCTTTAACATTTTGTTTCCTAAAATATGAAAACACAATTATTAATATTAACAGCAAGAACTCGTATGAATGTGAAGAATATATGAAAACTAAGTATTTCACACCTTATTATACTCACAATTGACGATGTTTGTTTGGTTTCGATTTGAAAACTCTTCAAGACTTTGTTGCCTACTTTCACATTTTGTTCAACTGTACCTTGATGTATATTTGAATAAAACCTTGTTCATAGTTATAAACCCAATAAGCGTCTAAATATCTTAAACGAACCTTTAATATATATTATGTTGGTATCACGGTAGACGCACTATCCTCCAGGATTTTAGCTCTTAGTTCAACTAGTGTAACACATTTATTCAATCCAAATACATTGCCATTATCTAACAGACGTAGAACACAACTTTGACAAAGTTGATAAGTAGGTCGATAATTTTAACAAAACATTGAAGAAAAAAACAGTTTGTCCTGTTGCCATATATTCTTTTTATCTAACGAAGGAAACTACGGCACACTATAGAAAAATGGTCACGGATTAATAATAGTTAAGGACTCTTGACTTTAAATGTAGTATGCGCCAGTACCTGTTGTTACCATATTAGTTCCAGTTGCCTATGTCTATTATATTCCATAACGCTTGACACAACACGTTAATCTTGTATACAAAGCTAGTGCAGAACGATGGCAATTACCGGCTATAACAGGTTCGTTTATTTTGAAGTCCTTTTTGTGAATTCTACTATGAGCGCATCAGCATTTGATATATCTGTGTAAGTCATGTCTGCGTTTGGTAAATCAAAATAACGTAAATAAAAAAATTAAATAATTACACTGATTTAAATAAGGATGCTTTCGGAGTTTCAGCTTAGTTCCTATTGTTTTATCAGTAAAATCCTATCACAGTTATTATCAACTACTTGTGTATGTCTGTAAACCGTTTATTAATACAAAATATCTCTTAGCTTAGTAAGAATAACTGAAAAGGTCAATTAAAAACAATATTCATAATCTTTTGTCCAAATGGCGCATAACATTATTTACAAAATGCCTTAATTCTATGAGAGTTCCAAGATCATTAATTGTTAATTTGATTTATTACATGTATTATTTGTTAACTAAATGCATTTGTTCCTTGTCACATTGAAATAAGGCCAGCAAAGGCCAGAAATGGAATAAAGATTAATACTTTGAGAGGGAGAGAGCATTTTTAAATAATTTTCAAATATTATATTATTAAATAGTTTAAACTGTAGACGATTTGTTGAGTAGAGCATTCCATTTTTGCTTAAACTGTTCGATTAATTAACCAAAACGCGTTTAGATTTGAACAAATCTGAGATTTCTTGTTACACTATATTCTTGAACAAAATGTTATTTTCTTAATCAAAATTGATATCTGTAAGGCATTTAGGATATTTTTGACGCTATATTATCAAAACATATTCATTCATAATTCGGTGTCGTTTGCTCAAATAAGTGTACCATTTTTAAGACATCTTTAGTAACGTAATTCACAGTAAAGCAATTCTTTTTATTTTTTATTGGGTTTAACGCCTTTTTTCAATATTGTTTTCAGTTATATACGACGACCGGTCCACCTAACGAGTTTCCCAGGACTGCATACATACCAATACTAACTTACCCCTCCACTAGGAGCCGGCAACTTTCATAGAAAGGTATGGCCTGCCTCGACCGAGATTTGAACCCGGGTTGCAGTAAAATAATTCACGTATATATGAATATGTAGTATCAATAATTATTATCGTAAAATATGATATTATGTGGTACGTTCTTAAAACTTAGTGGAAGGAGGTTTGAATGGAATTGAGAGTTGGATGGTTTATTGTGTTTTAAGCAAGAGTGTGGAACCTATTACTAACATGGTATGGTAAATAATATTTTAATTTCGTGATCTGTATATATTAATGATGTATTGGCTTTCTGTTCTTCATAATGATATTAATAGTAGATTTAAATTCACATATATTTATGGGACAAGCGTATTTCATCTTCAAATGTTTTATTATATCTTTTTTCATATTTTCATGCATAGAAAGAATATCACGAAGTGTTTATTCAATACACATGTGTTATATTTGTATGCATTTAGCTCTATGTTATATATTTTGTCTACGTAATGTAATATGACTACTAATTACATGACCCTAGTAATGGGACAGGTGTTTTTTTCTGATAATGTGTTTGACAAGCATCAATAGCTATACCAATATGAAAGTTAAACGTGTATATAATGCAACATTTTTCCTCAAATCAAATATACAAATAAAACATTTGTATGCTCACGTTTTTGCGTATGTTTGTAATAAGATGCCTTGTGCATACGTCACTTAATAAATTCTATGCTGTTTTCCACTCAATGTTCAATGCCGTAGGTTAGACTCACTAAAACAGTGTTATAAAATAATTCCAACTGTATGTTAAGTGGTATATTGATATTATAAACTTTGGTAAGAAGTTGGAACTTGACTTGATTGCTTGGGTGACTGTTTTCTGATGGCTAGAAAATGCCTTAAAAAGAAGAAGTAAATTCTAAGGTGCAATGAATTTATATTCTCTGACTGTTTCCAATGGTACAGCGTTTCAAATGAAATTGTGTTTACTATATCTATTTGCTTCAGCAACATTGACTTTAATTTTTGAGTAATGTATAGTTAATTTCAATCTCAGTGAGAGTAAACGTCGTTCAGGATTTGTTGAAAATCGTGTTCATTATCAGAGAATATAGCTGTGTCGTCTGCATAAAGTAAAACAAGAATTCGTAAAAAATAGACTGTATCCCGAATGTCGGTATTTATTTAGGTGTATAGTTTACTTCATCATCCAATACATATACAATGTATGAGGGCATACATTTAGCAAGCGAACAATGTGGAGAGTAATACAAATAGAATGTTGCAAAATATAAACTGATCAATTTTCAAAGATTACATTTGTATACCTTCACTATTAGTTGATAAATGTTTTTTGGGTCATTCTTTCTGGGTCATTTAGAAAGATAGGAAGTACTGTCGGAGGGCAAATTTCGCCCTGTCTCAGGCCACACCCAGTAGAGAAGAAAGATGAGTTTTCTCTACTGTAAGAGACACATGATTTTACATTAGAAAACAATGTTTTGATAATATTCAATATTTCACCAGTTATGCCTATTTTTTAGAATCTTTGACGGAAGTGCCGCTCGACAGATAGAATCAAAGACCGTAGAAAAATAGGTGAATGCGCAGATTAATTTTTCTTCTCTAATTTAAGTTTTTATTTTAATAAGTAAAGATCAAAGATATGTTGTAGACTATATAGCTCTACAATTAGTCTGGGATTGATGTAGCAAATTGTTATCGTTTGAAAAACTATTTATTCAGGTATTTAGGATGGATGTAAAACCCTTTCATTGACGGTTCGTCAAGTTATTTGTCTTCAGTTTACAGTATTTGTTGAGCTTTTACTTTTATAAATAGGCTTAATTATACACAAGGACCATGTTTCTGGCGTAATACGTTTATCTAGTAAGTAATTGAAAAGAATTTTAAAAAGTGGGGGGTCATAGCATTTTTTTATGTTTTTAAAAAATTTACATTTATATCTCGATGACGCTTTATCATTATTGGACATTGAAATATCAGGTAGAATTGTTTGTTCACTGATTGGTTTATTTAATTCTTCGGTTGAACATAATGGTAATGCAACGCTGTCATCTGAAGCATATAGTATTAAAATTCAATGGTCGGTGTTATTTACGTGCTTAAAATCATTGTAAAATCCAAGGACGGTTGGACCTTAATTTTGCGGATCGTTCATTTACACTGCTAAGATAACGTCAGTAATCTATTGGATTTTTTTTAAATTTATGAATTGTAACTAATTTTCTTTTTTCATACTATGTTTATTTAGCCAAGTGTTAATTGTTTGTCTATGAAAACGCCTTGCTTTATATAGTGAACAACGAATTTGTTCATTTTTATGTAAATGATAGTTTTAATCTGCTACGTTGTACATGTCTTCTTTTTTTACAATGAGGCCCGAGCCATGTTTAATTTTGGTAATGGTAACTACATTTTAACTTTGCTTGTGGTGTAGGACAATGTCGAGCAGTATCAAAAGAGTTCAATAACAACTTTTGTCACTTCATTTGTATATTGACTGTTTGGTTTTTTGTTTTTATGTGACATATTGTCACTGGGGTTTAACGCCATTTTTCAACAATTTTTTTATGTACAACGACCAGTTCACCTAACCAGTTTTCCAGCCAGAAATATATATACCTATACCAACCAGAACTAACTTACCCTTCCACAAGTGGCCGGCAACTTCTCCACATATGGAAGAAAATGGACATTTTTGTCAAATTTTCATTGAAGGGTATGACCTGCCGCGACCGGTATTTGAACCCGGATCTCCGGGTTACAAGTCCAGAACCCTAACCTCTGGACCACGGCCGCGTTACTTGACTTTTTGACTTGTCTATTGCATTAGTTGGATTATTAAGACTATTAAACAAGAAAGCTTCTTTGTTTTTATCTGTCCATATAACATTTTTTACACTTGTAATGAGAACCATGTTTTGCTTTATGACAGTTTGTTGGACGTTCAGCGCTCATGATATGAGAGCATGACTATCAGAGATTTACTGAATTTCCGTAATACTTTGATTAGCTATATTGAATTATTTAATTGTTCCTGTTAATTCTTTACCTTTTGTATCTGATTTTGAAATTGACGGAAACGGAAAAGTATTTTTCGAGAGAAGGTGTCTAAGCCTGAGCATAGAAACTTTACTGATCTGATGGTCAGCAATCCTAGTGAATGTAGCGGCTTATATACACTTTAGTACGTTGGAGTTTATACTTTCATTGTATTTACAAATACGCCAGATAAGACTTATAATCACAGGGAGTTTAAAGAGAGCTGTCGTAATTACAAAAGTATGATAGTTGTACGGGTAAAATGTAAGCATAACATTATGATTACCCAGATACCCTTCAATTCATAACCTTATGATGAATAAATGTATAATGAAGTTCAAGTTTTCACTTTCTGTAAACTAGATATGTCGTATAAAATCAAATGTGTCAGGCCTAGGTCGTGGTCCAGTGGTTAGTGTGCTGGACTTGTAACCCGGAGATCCGGGTTCGAATCCCGGTCGCGGCAGGTCATACCCTTCTATGAAAATTTGACAAAAATGTCGATTTTCCTTCATATGTGGAGAAATTGTCGGCTCCTTGTGGAAGGGTAAGTTAGTGCTGGTTAGTATACAGTCCAGGAAAACTGGTTAGATACACCGGTCGCCGTATATAACTGAAAAATTGTTGAAAAACGGCGTTAAACCAATATGTCACATCAAAAAAAAAAAGAAAAATGTGTTACATACTGATGTACTGACTTTGAGACTGTCCTTGAAATGGAAAAAAATGCACGTTTAAATTGACGTCCAATTAATTTTGCTATGACTTACTGAACTTAACCTTACATGGTTAACATATTTCCACCGAGCAGTGATTTTCTTCTAATTCATTCTCAGTCGAGGAGCAGAGTGTTGCTGGGGGCTCAATATTGATGCTAATAATATGTAAATTTATCATTACGGATTTGGATTCCTTCTAAGGTGGACAAATACACGAGGATATTGTTTTAAATACAATGTATATACGAATTGTAACAAAAAAAAACGGGACACTTTTTTTTGTTACGTAACCTTTGTCTGATTAATCTTTGTGTTTAATCAATGAAAGAATCTTTGAATTATTTAATGATAGAATTTTTGAATGAGCAAGCTAGCGAGCGAGTGATTGAGCGAGAGATCGTGCCTGCCTGCGTGTCTGCTTGTGTCGCTGTCTGGCTGGCTAGGATTGTGTTTTTCAGCAAGCAACAAAAAACAAACTTTTTTTTTACTTTTTGTATTGTTTGTATCTTTATTACTTCGAAGTAGTCACATACTGACAGGTACCATATTTGGACGTCCATGTTGGTACTTGCAAGTTAGGCACGCATGTCAAGGAACGATTGCACGGGCAGCTGGCATTCCATTCAGTGGAAGCTGCGTAGCAGGGGCCACCGATGTCACTGATTGGCTTACAGTATACTTGAGTGGGTTCAGTGGGATCAACACTGCAGCATGACCCAAAAGGACACGTCTCCAACCTAGTTGTTAAATTGGTCATAACACAGTCGTGTGCCTGCAATGTTATGTACACATAAAACAAGGAAATTTTGTTAAAAACACTTTTAAGACCACTTTTATGTTATTATCTTATCTTTTGTTGGTTTATTATTGTTTACTGTTTACCGCTTATGTTTTTGGACCGGTTCTACATATTTCTTTATATTTCAACTTGATCATGAGACCCCCTTCACAATATGAAGATTTTATTTGGTCCTTTAGGGGGTCTTAATGTCGTTTTTTTCTTCGTTCGTACTTCTTTCAATATTTTCAATAGAAGTATCGGTAATACTTGGAATGAAAAGTGGAGATGACAAGAACGGTCAACACCTTATTAGTTCGACAGGCTAATCATGAATATCTTATTTTAACATGAAAGTAGTTATAGTAGATAATAACAAACCCCATAAATATTACAAATAAATTTCATACGATACTCGTACCCACTTTTTGCTTAAATACGGAGCTAGTTTCAGGGCACTTAAAGATGCACGTACATGTTGGAGAATATTGTAGCAGGTACCTCACGAATGACATACTTGTAGTTGAATAAACGGATAATGATTTAAATTTTTAATGGGATCAAATTCTTATCTTATATAACTAAAGATTTACATCACTGAATCACTTTTCGCGAGTAAAACATGTTTTTTGGGGGGTGTTTTTTCAAAGAAATCATTCTTTGCGACATGGCCGCTATTTAGTGTGCAGTATTGGATTATTTTAGGAATACACACCTTAGGCTAGAAAGAAATGGTCGTGTTTCTGGTTATGCTACAGGCTTTTGGCGCCGATCCTAAAATTTCTAATAGCAAAATCCTGAGTACGAAAATATTTGGGGACGAATTGTACCTTCATAGTTCAAAAGGTATGTTAAGAGAAAAAAAAAAACAGAAAAAGCTTTGCGACCAACTTATCGGATTTTTTGTCAAATAGCCAAAAACATTACTGTTTTTCTAGCCTTATTCACATCTTTACTCAAACTGATTTTCGAAAATTCCTAGTTCTCAGTTAAATACCTAAAAATAGTAACACATCATTTTCGTGGTTTGGGACCATGATATTAATCAGCGAAAGATTGCAAAACGAAGTATTGGTGCTTTTAATCGATATTTATATTTTTGACCAAAATACCTGAAAGATGCCAGTCAAGTCGAAACTACGAAAACATGCAAGGAATGGAACGAAATGCTCGAAAATGTTGTATTTACTAATTGCGAACTCAAACTGCGGAGTACAGAAAAGGAGTACTTACAAGAAACAAACAATGAGCAGAAATTAACGATAAGGATATCACAAGTATTCCGTTTAACAATGTCATGGTTTTGACGTCCAAGATAAGACTAAGCGAGTTATTTCCTTGTATTGTTAGTAAGCCTGTGACCGATGTATATATACATGAACGTTTTAGTGTGTACAAAGTCTGTGAGAAGTGACAATTACAGATAAGGGTGAGTTTTTTATTTCATTACGTTGAAGTAAAACACAATGAAAATTCAAACAGCTTACAATTTACTATAAACTAATAAAACCATTGCAATAACGTAATACAGTTTGTTTAGCACAGAGTAATTAAATTAGAAAGCTACCAGTCCGTCATCACAGTTAATTGCAAATCTTTGTAGACCGAAAAAACGCCAATTGTATCGATATCAGTAGTTACTGCTTTGGTAACAAGGCAGACAAAAGTGAAGTCTTTCTTCTAGCTTTGTCAGCTAACTTGATTGTATCGTCAGCCACGAGTGTTGGACCAGTTGGCTTTCGTTGACATGTTCCATATAAAACCTGGTGGTGACCAGAATCGAGGGTACTAACACAGACGAAATCTGACTCACATGGGCAGCCGAGGATGGAATCCCTAACGACGCAGTTATCCCCCTCTCGACCAAACGGCCGGCAGTAAATCATTGAAAGAAGATACTCGTCCTGGGCACAGCAGAAATTAGCGGGGCAGGCATCTGCAACTTCACGACTGCAGGGTGCATGGGTTGACTAGAAAGAGATAAAGCTCGAATGTATACCAGGAAATTTCGCTTCAAGGTAGCGTAACTGACCCATTAAGTGAAAAGGGAGTTTTTTTAGTTATATACAGTAATTATATTTTATTGCGATAAAGACTACACTCCCATATCGACTTCACTTTATTAGAGTGAACAATCTAGGGGCTGCACTGTAAGGGGCTCCGTGAAATACAAATTAGTATCAATCGATAGTCAACTTGGTATGACCGAAATGATTATATTTATTATGATACTTAGAATTATTATAATATAGTTTTTATTTATTTATGACAGCGTCAATTATTTTTAAAATACATATTTCAACACGTTTTATGGAACTACAGCACATTAAAATTGTCAGAACATATATATTATTACTGTGAAACTTTGTAAACGAATGCAGTTGTTTCGATATTTCAATAACATATTCTATGAAATAATTTTATTTCAACGTGAACTTTAATTCAAACAAATCTGTACATCTTTGATAATCTGGTGAAAACTATATAAAAACAATAGTGTGGAAAACGTGGTAATTTCTTACGGACATTGGACATGCATATTTTTTAATTACTTTCTTCCATCATATATATCTTTTATCATTTTTTGCGCTTGCGCACAAGTACGCTTTTAAATTACAACATATAAAGAAACAAACTTACATTCTCATTACAAACCATCACAGTTTAATATCGTATTTTTATATCAAATATATCGCTACCACTTTTAAAAGATCTTCAACTCGACTTCCCTATCAGTCATTTGCCCGTTGAGAGCCTTTCTATTATAATGGTCGTCATAAAATAGTAATCAGTAAGTGATGTTGGTATATAATAGGCAAAGCGCAAGTTATCGAGATGAATCTAATTGTGGAAATAGCTGAAACATTTCATGATATTGTTTATTGTTATCCATTATTGATTGCTGTATACCATTCAAATTTCAAGGCCAACAAATAAAAGAATTTTTATGATGGTTACTTTCTTATGATTGCCAGTATAGTATGTTATATGACGTGTTGCGTATTACGATGGTAAGATATGATACTTTTTGACAAAATTCATAGTTAAAACTCTTACTGGACATCAAACTTGGAGTGGTTTCAGAAATTGAACCGTTAACGCTTAGCGATTTTGACCGGCCACCAAAATTGAATGGGTTGCATGTTAATTAATGTAATAATCGTTGATTGTGCGATATGAGACGATAATGATGATGTGACAGTTATAATGTTTTATTGTTGGCTTAAAACACAGTAGGTGTTTTTAAATAAAAGTAGCTGCCTTTTTTGAAGATACATTTAAAGCCGGTTAACAGTATTTTGAAGCAGAAATCTGCAGAGGGATGCCTCAGAATGCTATTTGTAGTCGTATCTATGGCGCATTATGTAATTGTCAGCGGGGTTCAGGCTGCGGAATTTTTGTTTCAAATCAAATAATAAAATGATAAAAGAAGGATGTTGTCAGAAATTTGAGGCTCGGTTACCTGCATGACACAATCATTGTTACTTCAAGGCTAAGGGTTGTGTTTTATCCTTAAATACAGGGTAGTACTCTTTGTTAAAAGACATGTAAATTTAATGCTTTGGGTTTATAGAAGATCAACCAAATACAATGCACGTATTTATTTCAAATTACTCGCATTGGGCTTATTTATTATACAAATATGGCTTAGTTTATAAACTATAAATTGGTGAAACTTAAGAGAGCCCGTTACGCTACGTAAACAGTGCGGGAAGGCCCAAGGAACACACCTGGGTAGAACGAGGGACACTACGTAATTATATAGAAAAAAATACTGTATGTACAAAGACCATTATATAAAGACCATTATATCAATAAAGACTATAATACGAATAAAGACCATTATTTGAAAGCATGTATTTTGGTATAATTGAACAAATAAACATCTTGATAGAGGCCACATAAGGGATATTTCGCCTTTTCTTTTGATGGCATTTGTTCACAGGTTTGACGGCATAATGATTTGTAACCTTCAAAACTCGAACTGGCTCCAAAAGATAAATGAATAAATGATTTATGAATGAATGAATGAATGAATGAATGAATGAATGAATGAATGAATGAATGAATGAATGAATGAATGAATGAATGAATGAATGAATGAATGAATGAATGAACATAAAATTAGTTACCTGGCCCAATATACAGCCAAATGCAGTCCATAGAATTAAAATCAGCGATGACATTTCCATTTTGATGCGAAGTTTTACGATTTACCTCACTACAAAAGACAACGATGTGTATTTGTACAGTGGCGAAATGTATGTCGCAATAAGCATGAAATTTCAACTTTTTCATGGTCAAAACGTTTTTTCTTATTTATCTGCACTTGAAAAAGAAAACAACTGAAAGATAACTACGCATCATGAAATTTATCATTTTTTTGATAGAAACATTATCAGTTACAGGAATGTTTGCACCAAAAGGTGCATATATTTGTCACGTATCATATAAATGATTAGCTCACTTGTTAAAGTGGACCTTGTATTCAGGATACGACATTTATAATTCAGATCTCGTTGCTACGTACGTTATTTGTTTACCAATCAAGTGTATTTTTGAATGTTGTTCTAAATTAAAATTGCAAAACAATATAATCATTATAACTCGACAGCTGCGCCCAATTGTATAAACATTGGTTAACTTTAACCAAATGGTTAATTTAACCCAAAGTTAAATTTAATCATTTTGGTTTACTAACCATTAAAAAAATCATTTAAACATTTAAAAAGTGCTGTCATTTTGGTACTGGTAACCATTTATGTAAAGATTTAACCAGCATCTTAGACTTAGATTAGATTTATTTGGGCTTTAACAAAAACAAGATTTAGTTAAACTTAAACAAAATTTTTTACAACAGCTAACTGAACATTTCACCAAAATTTTAACCAAAAACTCTGATTTAACCCAGTGGTTAAAGTTGACCAATGTTTATACAATTGGGCGCTGATGGTTATCCTTTCTGAAATATAACGAGTACCATTTTGTTAAATAGGGTACCTCCGGTCTTGTTCCAGATAAATAGGTAATGAAAGCTTACCAAATGTTATTTTTGTGAATGAAGTGTTGTTCACAAATTTATGTTGATAAATAATAAAATAAGAATATTAAATGAAGCGTAATTCAAACTTTAATGTTATCATTATTTCACTGTATGATTGATTTAATACTTTTTATTTCACCGGTAAAGGTTATATAATGTAAGTTCATTTTACAATTACTGTTGAGCACGGTTACAGCGTATTCATGACCCGAAAGATTACTTCATTACATTCATTACGTTGCTTAATAACGAAAAAAATGGTGTGTTCAGGGAAAATAATTACTGCCCTGTATCCACTGAATTCTTCTCCGAATCATAGTTCATTTTAACCATGTTTTACATTA
Organism: Lutraria rhynchaena; assembly: GCA_008271625.1. Taxonomy (NCBI): domain Eukaryota; kingdom Metazoa; phylum Mollusca; class Bivalvia; order Venerida; family Mactridae; genus Lutraria; species Lutraria rhynchaena. The sequence continues at coordinate 791,766 of VIBL01000114.1, forward strand.
ATACACACCCTTATAATGCCACAACTATATAACCCATTCATTATAATAACTTAGACATGAGAGAGGAATTGCAAGTTTAAATAAATACGCAAAACTGGACGTCTATCCCTTCATTTTATTGACACCCGCTCGAATAGCTAAAAAAGGCAGAGTGGTAGGTCTATGGATCTGGAGTCCGTGATTTAGCACCCTTGGTGCAGAACACCATGTGATGACTTGGTCGAAGTCATAATGTCTAAATCCATTCTTTTACCTTGGTTGAATCGAATAATTCAAATGATTCAAACGGTGAAGATAGCACTAACTAATACCTGTTTAAAACAAGTATAGTACTGGTACATGATACGGGAAAGAATTTTAAGTTAACTGCCCGACGGTATAGGACTGAAATGCTACTGAAAACGGGCGTAAAACCTAAAAGAATATTGAAAATTAATTACTACATTATTAGCATTACTCATGCTTCATGTCGTAAGATAGCTTTGAACGCCCAATTCGTTTATCTTTGCTTGCCTGCAAATGTTTGAATAATTATGATAAAATGATGGAATAAATTTGTGTCACACAGTGCAAGGTAATTACAGAACTATTCCAGCCATTAGGACATGCATACTAGTATCAGCCGAAACTTGGGAACCCCAGTCATCCATAGGAGTGAAGTGATGTGCAATTTCCGCTATTGAAATATGAGCTTGCTCTTTTCTTGAACAACCCTTGGTACTGCATTACGGAGCGTGTCATGGTTCTTATATCAAATTAGAAATCTACCGTTTTTGTCTTTTAAATTATTGTGCTAAATGCATCTGGTTTTATGTAACTTTTTATTAAACTATGTTGTGGACCATTATGTGTTACCTATGCTGAAATAAGTCTACAGTAAAATCTAAATAATGAGACCACCTTCAGGACCCGAAATATCTGTCGTAATAATGAGGTGGTCTCATTATTTAGTTGAATTATAGGGGAGTAATTGAACGCCGGTCCGAAAAGCGTCATTGTCGTAATATTGAGGTTGTCGCTATTTGAGATTTTACTGTATCTGCAATCTATAATCTGTGTGGTCATCATACACAGCTTTATTTTGGACTTTATTTTGGCGCTTACTTGGGCTTTTAACTCAGCATATGAGATAAAGGGTTAGCGTTGTTTTCAGGTGGGTGGAATTCAAGGGAAGCCGTAAACACTGGATTGATTTTATGATATCTATCAGCTTAATGTCAAATGTCAATTTTTGTGTATTTGATATGAAGCCGAGGAAAGAATGGTGTTTTTCATAGGGAACTGGCTTCTTACGTTTGTATGACAGTTTGCAGAAAATTTGAGTAAATGTATCCGACTTAAATGACGATTCAGTGTAAATTATAGATAAATAAAAAAATCAACGTATAAATAGATAAGTACAAAAAATAATAAATAACTTAACGATACTGCTCAGCCAAAAAAAGAGAAAACTATAAGGTAACCATAGTGGTCTTTATGCAATGAGACGTATGGAATAATTATTTGTCTTAGCGAACCGTCTTACGTCTGTACAAAAGTGTTAATATGGTCATTTCGCAAAACAAAACGCGAGAAATTCATGCGTGTCATTCAAGATCTACCCTTGGTGTTCGTGCATGAAAGAAAGCTATTTTGATATAATACTTCAATTAAGCATTACTATTTTATTTCTCAAACACTCGAATAATTACAGTGCAACTTCTGAACACCTGAACACCCATCTGAGTAGTAGATAAGTTCGGCTTTCGGAAGCTTCTGGTTTTCTGAAGTTTTCAGTGTAAATGTATTAATAAATGGAAGTGGTTTATGTGTGTGTTATTATTTCAATTATACAGAGCCCGTAAACTGACATTCTAGACTTATATTTTAACTTGTATTATTCTTTTTATTCCATTTTTACGAATTAAATATATTTCATATTTACGAAATAATATTTCGTATTTGCGAAATGGTAATTCGTATTTACGAAATACCAATTCGTATAAACGAAATACTAATTCGTAATTACGAAATACTTATTTGTAATTACGAAATGTTATTTCGTAAAAACGAAATAAAAAAGAGTGTCCCAAGTTAAAATATAAGTGTAGGATGTCACTTTTGGGGCTCCGTACCATTACTACAAAAACTCGTATTGTGTTTATAACTGACACCTGAGTTAACGGTCGCGGGTGAAAAAAGATCATCATGACGGCTATTTCAACTATGTAATAAGCATTTGTAAAAGATGAAATAGACGAGATACCTCTAAGCAAAGGTCAATAAAGTGCAAGAAGGTCACAGTTCATTTCGCCATTTAAGGACTTTGTTCACAGTCGTTAAACTACAGTAAAACGTGTGAATAGGACTATCTTTAAAAACTTGTTGGTTTGCTGTCACGCGACCCAAGCTTTTAACAGTGGGTATGTAGATATGTGGGCAGGCATTCTATGTCAATAACGTTATACGTTTGTACTGAAAACGAAAAGCTTGTACGAGTACATGCATAAGAGAAGAAAAAGGGGCCGTGATTGAATGAGTCGGTCTCATAACCGCACAACTGTACACCAACAATATTTAAGGATGACCTGAAGATCTCATAGGGAGTGAAGAAGTGTGACTTTTGTACATTGTTGACAATTAGAACCATTTACAACGAAGTTATTTATTTGGTCTATTATACGAATAAGCGTGTGTTAAAAAGTTGCCGGTGTACACAGGTGACCATCATATCATATGTGAGTGTTGTTCACAGGTGAACATCATATCATATGCGAGTGTTGTTCTCATCTAACAATTATTTACAAGTGGCTTTTGTTCAAAGGTAACTGCTATTTTATAAGTGGCTGTTGATCACGGATGAACGTTATTTTATAAGTGACCGTTGTTCACAGGTGACCGTTATTTTATTAATGAAGTTCTTCACAGGTGATTGTTATTCCACAAGTGGTCATTAACCCAGCTTTAACTGTATCTTAAACGTAACAGATTCAATGAATCTATTAGCAACTTGACAAATCATTTGATTTTATCACGTAATTTTATCATCTATCAGGGAGCAAGTTTTAACTTACCTTATAACAATCACTTTCATCAACTGCGTCCTGAGTTACTCAACGCTACTAGCATAATTTCATTAAATGAAAAATAGCATGCATACTAAGATTCAAACCTGCAACTATCGTACCAGGAAACTGGCATTGTAATATTAGACTAAGTCGACAGTAAAAGAAGTTATCGTCATTGTATTGGTAATAACAATTGGTAAAAAAATGGAAAACACAGAAATATGTATAAAATTGTTGTATATTTCCGGTATAAAATACAAAAAAGTAAGAAGTAGTACATGTATATGATTATAAAGGAATATTTATGTAATAGTTTATACACAGTTTCATCACATATAAATGAGACACATGCATTTTCATTTCCTTCAGAATTCATCTGTAAACCTGAACTAGTATTTAACATAACACGTCATTCTGAGCAAAATACATTCGATGTAAATTGATGCAAGATGAATGTATCATAAAACGTAATGATTAAAAATACAAAAGAATGAAAATATGATGAAAATACATGTATGCAAATATTGTCACGTTAGAAGGTTTGACCTTTGTGATTTCAAAAGTTATAAAATTATAATTTTTTTAAAACGAAATCACGAAGTAAAATTAGTGCAAATTCACTCTGTTTTACAGCATCATGCTGTTTCCTCAGACTGAATGAATGCCCAACTTAATCATATTACCGTTTAAATTGGTTGCTGTTGACCCTGGTTGTACAGAGACAAGGAACGGGGACCAGTTTAATTACGGTCTACACTTTTTTACATTACAAGGTAGACGACTACCATGAAGATTAGTATTAATAAGAAAATGAAGTTAGTCACCTTTGAAAACAATGAATTGAAGATGACGTGTGAACACGCATCAGAAAATATTTATAAAAATATAGAAGACACGCGATAAAACTTGAACTCCGTTTATAACGGTTTGAATAAAACTTGAAGTATGTGCGATGTTCGCGAACTTGCACCGTATTGTCAACTGAATTAACGGAAGACAGTTTATGGAAAATCACAAGTTATTATAAGGCACTGGAGCTCAAAATCATAACTAAAACGATAGATATTGAACATTCAGCTCGCAGAATTCCATAGATCCATCAACTCTGACTATATAGATCAGACTTTGTGAATTGTATTAAAATGGTTATTAAAATTAGTAAGATACACATTTTCTCTCGATTAACCATGGATTTAAGAGTTTGAACCAGAGACTGGAGAGTTAGAGTTAATTGTTTATGTTGTCAAGCATAATTTGTAACACCACTGTAGTCAACAAAAACGTTTTTCATTTTGTGTCTTTATTTGTGAGTTATTGTCGTGTTTCTTATTTTTGGTCAACTCTCAAAATTGATAAATACTTTGTTCTTGTTATTTTACTTAGTTTTGGTCAACTCACAATTATGGCCAAATATATGAGTTATACTCGACTCTCAAAATTGATTAATACTCTTATGTTAGTAATTGGAACATCTGTTTTCAGATTATTCTTTGGATTTATAATCTCCAGTGGTATCTTCAGCATCATAACCGGTGTTAATGTAATATTTACTGCTGGATTGTTTCTTTTTGGGCTCCTCCCTGAAACAAAATACGATAAAATAATATATACAGAAGAGACTCGATATAGACAACCTTCACGCCCAAATAATGTCATAATATTCACATCATCTCATAATCTTAAATACATGTAAAGAAGAAGTATAAAAATGGAATAATACTGAACAATAATCATGGTTTATATCAGGATGATCTGAATATTGAAATGACTTCTGAGCGATAGTTTACTGAATCTTTGTGTACTGAGATGTGTCACAAATTGTGTACAGTAAAACCTCATTATCTCGAGGAGTCATTGGGACAGATGTCTCACATATTGTGTACAGTAAAACCTCATTATCTCGAGGAGTCATTGGGACAGATGTCTCACATATTGTGTACAGTAAAACCTCATTATCTCGAGGAGTCATTGGGACAGATGTCTCACATATTGTGTACAGTAAAACCTCATTATCTCGAGGAGTCATTGGGACAGATGTCTCACAAATTGTGTACAGTAAAACCTCATTATCTCGAGGAGTCATTGGGACAGATGTCTCACATAGTGTGTACAGTAAAACCTCATTATCTCGAGGAGTCATTGGGACAGATGTCTCACAAAATGTATACAGTAAAACCTCGTTATCTCGAGGAGTCATTGGGACAGATGTCTCACAAAATGTGTACAGTAAAACCTCATTATCTCGAGGAGTCATTGGGACAGATGTCTCACAAATTGTGTACAGTAAAACCTCGTTATCTCGAGGAGTCATTGGGACAGATTAAATGCTCGAGATAAATGGGGTGATCGTAATAACGAGGTATTTGTTTGTTGGTTGAAAACGTTTTCAGGTGTGAGCCTGGACGAGTCTATTTACTTAATATCAAAAAAAATGTTTTGACGTAAAATTTGACTGGACTTTAAAAGCTCTTCGAGATAAGTTGGGTGCTCGTAATACTGACGCTCGTATAGCAAAGTTTTACTGTAACCAACTTTACTTTACTAAATTCACCCGTTCGCACTGGGCTTGTAAGTCACATTAAACGAAGAATACCATTTAAATAAAAAATATTAGGACGCTGACAGTCAGCACACATTATAAGGGTAACATAAAGAAGACTAAATAACTAAAGAGATTCATTAGTATGATGCATATAACTTTACTTCCTCCAATTCCCGAAGACCTACACTAAAATAATAGTACAGTAAAACATGGTTATAGTGAACTTTGGTACAACGAAGAATCGGATACAGTCCAGTACAGTATTTATTTTTACCCGGACACGTACTTAATTATTTGATATAGTGAAATATGCATGTAATGATGTTATTACACGGCTGCCCAGAAATTCACTAAAGCCGTGTTCTACTGTGTCCATGAGTTATATTGATACACTAATAATAAAAAAGAAATGGTAACTGAAAGAATGAGATTAATTTTTTTATTAACAAAGTTTGGGGTAAAATTTCTTGTACAAGTATGTTAATGGCTGATATATTTAACGACCAGAGAGCATTTTGGTACATTTTTCCTAAATGTCAATATCATCGAATTTTTTTCTTAAAACACTGAGCTGAAAGTTGACAGGGTAATTATGATAGATCAACTTCAATAAAGTCGGGCTTATTTTGAATGTACAATAAAAACTCATTTAGCGACCACTTTGATATCAAGACTACGTACATGTATGTCTAATGACGATTTAATCTAGTACTGGCAAAGGCCTGTATATTATAGGCTTTTGTACATTTTTTCAATATTTCTATTTCGACTCGGTAATGAAACTATGGTCAAAATTAAATTACAATGTATTTATAAATACGGGAGACAACTCTTACTGACCTTCCAAAGTTTATTGCATCATCGATAGTTTCCGGTAATATTCGACCTTTCGTCTCCGGCAAAAAGAGTGACAGTAATCCAGCCAAAACAGACAAACCACCAAATATGATCAACGGCAATGCTTTACCGAACGGTCCCTCTACAAAATTACCCTAAAACACAAATAAGGAAATGCAACAAGAGAAAATAAAAAGGCTGCCTTCTGCCTTAAAAGCAGGGAAACAAGGATTTTCAGACAAGAATTAGAATTGACGGGATGTCATTTCTTACCTGGGGTATTTCAAAAATAGTGAAATTTATCATAATGTTAATTCATCCTAAGTCAGACTCCAGTGTTGCACAGAGGTCCTCTGGTGACTGGACGTAAAAAAGCAACTGAACAGACTTGGGACCCGTTTTATTGACATATCTTAGTTTTTAAACCTAGAAGTAACGTTAATGGTATACATTTCAGATATCTACCATCAACCGTTAACAATGGATCCCCCACAAAAAATCAACAGGATAAAACATTTTATATACAAACCTCCCTGTACACAGACGGTCGGTTCACAGTCGGTCATTTTATTTTAAATTACTCGTTGTTTTGATCGGTTGTCAGGCATGATTTTAGTTCTGGTTTTCTGTGCAAAAGGCCATCGGTGATGGACAAGTGTTTAATCGGTTAAACAAACATTTCATATAACCACCGATCAAAACCGACGAAATCCCACATTTTAATTCTCATTTTTTTCCTACCGGTGGTAAGCATTAGTTAATCGGTTACTTATCGGTGGCTCATCGGTGATATCGGCTGTAGACAGATTGTCAATCGGTTATTTGTAAAATATTTCCACCGATCGAGAATTTTAAAACAGGTGACCAACAGGTGATATAGATTTTAAATACTTTCCATCGGTTCAGTCCTTAATTTAGCTAAAAATCTACCAATCAATCACCGATGGCTCTGTGTAACTGGGGTGTAACACTGTATAGCCAGTTTTTCATTGTTTATTAGCTTTGATGTGTCAATGAAACAGAACCCTATGTCCCTGTCATTGCTATTACAGGCATTAAACAAGAAGTTTCGAAGACAGTTTCTAATAAGTTTGTACACCTAAAAATCTGTCGACTTAAAATATAAATAAAAATATTTAAAAAGAAGAAATAAAAGGAAGTTAGATTCGTTAGATTTTCTTTTCAAATTACACAAAAAATAGGTATATATTTTCAACAAATGTCGGTTTTAATTATGAAAGACCTAGCTGACATTATCAACCGTAGATCAACAATTTGGAGTGTATTTTTTTAGTAGGAGACTTACCAGATCGGCGATGTATGGACTAACCATACTACCAACCCTAGCCATCATAGAACTGGAACCCATGCCTGAATTCCGTACAAGTGTGGGAAATAGTTCTGCCGACCAAACATAGATGATTGCAAAGGCAGCCGATATGCCGAACTTGCCAACATTTGACAGCACCACTGTGATCCAATACAAAGCTACAACGCATTGAAAGGTATTAAACAGGGTTTATTTTAATACAAACATATGAAACGTCTCCGAGCTAAAATCTAAATTTCACTCTCTGAGTTATTTGGTTTAAAGGATATTGCTGTTTAATACAAGTATTTAAATATATATTGCAAACAAATAATAATTTATTGTCATAGATGTGCAATACTATCTTCATACGGGTGTCAGTTTCACGCGCCATGTCATATCTAGCGAATTTTGGAGGTCAGTCATTCTGAAGTTATGAAATGTTTATTGGCTCGAGTGTTAGTTCATGCGCTATGTGTTTCTAGCCACGCAGGGGTCGAATTATAGAGAACATACAACAAAAACAATCGGCACCGGATAAGGAGTTTTAGTTTTCCGGGTTGTTTTTACTGAGTCTCAGCCAACGAGACTCCGCACGGATAAAAACTGACAAACATGGCGACCTCCATGAAGAAAAAACGCCAGCCATTGTCTTCCCTTACAAACTACTGTGTGCTGTATACTATGTATTGTAGAAAGCAAAAGATAACACTGCTTGAAGGACAATGTTGTAATGAAAAAACTGGACAGTCTTAGACAGACGCAATTTTAAGAACTTAGTTGTTTCCCGGTAATATTTCATTAGCATTAAATCGGCAGCAGCATCACAAATGTAAGGTGTAGACGCATATCTAGCTACCAAGTACATCCGAGGTTAGATGGAGGTAAGGCATAGACAAAAAAGGTTTGTTTCCGGTTGCATATCAAAAAAAATATGGGTTGGTAGGTAGGGATTATTTTTCTTTTATGTTTTTTTACATATGTCGGCAACACTGTTATGAAAATTATAATATAACACCAAGGTTTGGATGCCGTAAAAAACTAATGAGTCGGCAGGTAAAAGATGGATCGGTCGGGTAAACGGGAAGAAACCTTTTTTTAGGCCTAGGGAATCGGCCGAGGTTTTATTAATTAGGCCGGTGATATTAATTACAAAACAAGCAATTGTAGTTTACTAAGTATTTTACGCACTGAATAATGTAAACATCCACTAATTGTTATTTTTACTGTCCCAAATCTGGTCTTTATAAACAAGTTTGACAGTATATAGATGTTTTCTTTTTGTAATACACACTATTTTAATTAGACAGTCGGTCTGGTATTTTCATTTTGTTGAAACATGACTTTGAAGCCAGTTTACAGATTGAGTATGTCAATATTGGTTCCTTAAATAAAACATATAAATCCTGTTGATATAATATCAAATTATATTGACACAAATGTCGGGACTACGTTTTGAACCTTTTTACTCTTCATACAATGGGCTGATTTTCAAAAGTGTATACCAAAGCTTTCTTTATACACGTCCCTTTTCTTACTAGTTTTGTGAAGAAACGAAACAACATTTACCAACCCATAGATATCTAAATAATTATTCAAAATGTATGCATACCGTTCAAAAACAGTTGAACGATGTATCGGCAAATTATTTGACAAATTGAAAAATAACATTAAAAAGGGTGTTTTTTAAAGACTGTACGGTGGTAACAAAATACCATGTAGTTGTATGTGGTTGTACTTTAACTCAGAATATAATATGTGACGAGCTAGCTTTAGGTTTTAATGTTTCTTTCTTACATTAAACGATGTATAATCTTACTACAACGATTGAGTCATTTTGATCAATAACTGTAATTTCAAAAGCTACGCTATTTAAACATCTTTGATTAAAAGAATTAAAACCACATCTATGAACGATTGCGGACGAAATGTATATCATCAATCTAAATTTCCCTGTTTCTCACCCTTCTTCATCTTATTGTACAATATATACTTTCAGTACTTAGGCCAGAAAAAAATAGTCGTGTTTCCTAAAGGTCCTAACAGCAAAATCCAAAGTACGAAATAATTTGGGAACGAATCGTTCGTCCAATGTACGAATGTATATAATGTATATAAGGAAAAAAACAGGAACGAATTGTAAATAAAGTAATCGTAAACATGACTATTTATTTTTCTAGCCTAATCTGTTTATAGTCAGTTAAATACAATACCCTTGAAAAAAGTGGTAAGTGCACTATTTAATACAATATTAATTTAGAACGTGTTATCTAGTTTTTTGCATTTCTTCGACTATACGAAGTTTAAATAAATATTTCAAAATGATACACTACATGTATAATCAGTCTACATTACAAGTAAACGACCGATAACCTTTCGAATCAATATGTTGACTTTATCTTGAAGATTCTTTATCATTTTCTGTTCGCATTGAAATGGTCAAATCTAAATCCGGTACATCGCGAAAATTAATTGACAATCCGTCAATACACTGGTCAATACCCTCCCTGAACTTCCGACATGAGACAGAGATCCGATACCTGCCTTTAATTAATCATGTAAGGTGTTACGTACTGTACATACCTATTTCGTACAAAACGAATTCTTTCGCTACAAATATTTAGGATAAAAATAATGAGGTTGGTTTTATTAATCACTCATTGTCAAAATGTTTTGCCATCCGAGTTCGTGTCCGAATGTCGTAATCGTATACAAGACTAACACCCGAGGTTAAACACTATTTAAAGAGATAGTTAATTATTCATAAACTAACGGCATTCATGTAAGTGTTTGTATATCCACAAAAAACTTAGCTTTAAATATCAGTTTCCTGTGATCAATTTGCGCGTTTGTTATTTACTTCAGTCCTCTTTCGAGAGTTTCAGCAATTCAAATATTGCTGTTTGAAATATGATAATCGTGAGAGGTTCTCAAAATTGCATAAATAAGAATCAATACTTTATTCTAAAGAATTACTCTTAAACGTTGTGAACCTGTTTTAGAAAGTAGCACAAACATGAGGTGCCTCGTGCATTGTGCATTGTATTTAAGCCCTAAAACATGGGCTAAATTATTATACAGTAAAACATAGTAATAAGTAATTATATTTCCCCGGTCATGGCATTCTTTATTTCAATGTAATGAAATATGGATATAATGAAGTAATTATGTCTCCAGGAATTCAATACATCCTAGATCTTCTGAATTTATCTATGAATTTCTTTTGGAAGAAATAAGCAAACTAAGACTAGCGGTACAACTGATAACAACCAGGATCCGCTTGAAAATCGGTGTTTTATATATATTATTGTGATCTTAGAATCTACTAGTATTTGATATTAAGTCCAACTCATCGAAGAATATATGACTTCAAAAGTGACAGAAGTGTTTGATATAAACCGGAAATTACTTACATTCATCAGCGTACAGAACCGTGAATATGGTACACAAACAAGCTACCCCGCCTAAAATCATGGTGCCGGCATGTAGTACTTTACGTCCTACTCTGTTCAGTGTCACAAGACACAACAAATAAGCCCCAAATTCCATAGTGCTGTTGATGGCAAAGTTGACGTAAATATCACCATCTAGATTACCCACATTCAACCCGAGTCCGTAATACACCATACTGACAACAACCCTGTAATTATCATGAAATCAGGTATAGAGGTTATTTTTTTCATCGGGTTTAACGCTTGTTTTTCAACATTTCTTTCATTTATATACAGCGGTCGGTTCACCTATCCAGTTTTTCTGGCGACTGTACCAGTACTAACTCACCCTTCCACAGGGAACCAGCCGGCAACTTCTCCATATGGAAGGAAATCGACATTTTTGTAAAATTTTCATAGTAAGGTATGACCTGCCGCGACCGAGATTTGAACTCGGATCGCCGGGTTACAAGTCAAACACACTAACAACTGAACAACGGTCACGGCCTTGAGATTAGTGCCTAAGCCCAAATAACAAAATAATTCATCACAAATGTATTTTCGTTGAAAATGTATCGCTGTTAAATATTCAAACAGATATTCTGATTAATTATGCTGTCGGAATAATAATTGATCAATATCTTAATTGTTTTATCAAAATTAATTCAGAAACATTAAAAGATAAATTATCAGATTCGCGATCGAACCTTGAACATAGGTGACATGTATGGGATAAGACCATGGTCCAAGATTATAAAACTTGAAATCCGTCTCCCAACTCTACTTACATTTTCATGCTTGACTTATTTCATACTTACAAGCACATGTGTGTATGCTACATGTGTATATACATATTTTGACTTGTATTCGGGATACCGTTTGAAAGGTTACATAATTTTATCATAATCAACGTAAGAATGTTTAAGCCAGAAAAATGAGATTTGGTCTGTAAAATCACTCTAAATTTTCACGTCTGTGGACCAAAGTCATACGTGTAGTCTCATTGCCTTAAGCAATGTTACACTATACTGAACATAAACTGTTTTGTAAGTCATACTATTATTAGTATCGGTTCACGTATACTTAATGAAAAATAGCTGCCACATGTATTTGATTCGTTCCAAATCGTGCACTACGATACAATGTGTTAATTCTTAATCAACCGATGTTGATCTTTATTCTACCTATCACAATGACTCCAATACATTACTCAGTTTGGGATACATTAACATGCATCAAACATGATTTGTTGTGCTTACATCCTTTGTGGCCATGCATCACCTACCTACGTGCGGTATATCACTACATCTATACAGATAGCCTCTGGGATTGTAAACATCGCATCAAGTGTACAAACTAATCACTTTTCTCTCCTAATCTCAATCATTCAAACCCAACAAAAATATTCAGACATCAGTTTTGAATAACGAGACGATTGATCGTCTTTGATACAATTATTATCAACGAATTCATTGCAAACATTTGATTAAGGACACTGTGGCGTATGATATCGAGCACAGGGTGTTATAAGTATCAAAACAACATACATCATACAAAACTTATCCGAAATTCAATGAATAAATTATGCAAATAAGGCCGAAACTGAACGCAAATCCCCCGCTCGATTAATCCATATTCAGCAATTTAAATCCCAAGTTTATTTTTTCATAAAGAATTCGATCGTTTTCCAAATTATTTCGAAAGATAAGTAAACATAATTACGTAAATGAAGTAGAGTCTTGTCATTTCAATTCAATCCAGGCATAAAAACATCTTATCTTCATTTTAATTAAGTTGTTTTGCGTGTGATGTGTAATTAATTGTGAGTGGATTTCAACAACCTCACTATGTCTTCAGCAGAAGAAAGTATGACTCTTAGGATATTCCAATAGCAGATATGTTAGATTTGTATCGAATCCACAAAATACTGTGAAACGGCAATGAAATCTTGAAGAAATGGCACACATATTGGGGAAAGCCATATTAAAAAATGCTGATCTTTCCTAACGGATTCAACGGATGTAACACAAAACCCCAAACAAACGATGTTTTATGTAAAATGGCACAAGACACTCCAGGTGTATTGCCTGTATGAGAAATGTTTCAGTTATATACCAACTGGCAGTTAACCAAACAAGTCCTGTTGGTATCTGTACCAGTACCAGCCTTGTCCACAGCAAGTAACTGACAACTGATCACTCAAATCAACCGTAGGGTAATAATGGCATTAGTCGCAATTACTTAACAAAGAACATGCGTATCCTAGGTCCGAAGAGCTAACTCTCTTTCTACTGAGGTACGCAGAAGGGCTAAAATAGCACAACAGTTTCTTACCAATTTAAGTAAATAATAAGTGTCCTGATTAACAGTCTTGGTACTGTCAACATTTTCAACACACTCATTTTTTCCGTATTCTCTTCCGAATCCTTGTCAATTGCATTTTCGGGTAGTGTAACTCCATTGACCTTAGCGCATTTCTGAACAATTTTGTTCGCTTCTTCATATCGCCCTTTTGAAATTAGCCAGCGAGGAGATTCGGGAACAATCCTGCAACAGAAAGGCATGTAAGTAGGACGTGTATACCAGAAAGTATGCCATATATTTAGGCGATTATTGGCTATTTCATATAAGGATATAATGTCCCAATCGCCACTGGTTCCATCTTTAAAGTTCATATAATAACAATTATATAGAATTGGTTAATAGAAAGACACGTGTTTATGTTTCACTGAACAATGTTGCTACTATCAAACAAGCTAATTAAATACCAGTAAAACTACACTTAGCGACCACTTTAATGCTAAGGTTACACTTATTACATTCATTTTAAGACCGATATTCAATTTATTTTTTTCTATACTGCAACCCGATAATGAGACCACTTCAACATTATGACCGTTTTGTGTCCCAAAGGCGCTCTTACAGCCGAGGTTCTACCGTAGATTTTTCATTTTATAGACACATTAAGCACGTGATCCGAGTCTGAGGTTACATGACTGGATTCGATCCATAAAAAAGATATTAATATCGAGGTTTCATAGAATTCATTTCTTAAGGATTTCACGCGCGTTAACGCAAATACACGTATATGTAAGTATTTAGGTTGTTCGATCAATTTCAGTCTAGACTCCGATCAAATGAAGTATGAAGCTTCAGTCATCGTTTGTGAACAATCATTCATCCGGAAGATTTATAAATGGTTATCTCTGTATGTACTTTTAGACCACTACATTATTTTAGAAAACAAAAGAAATATTAAAAACATTACAAATTTGAACGTCTTCTTACTGATCTATTACATTTTTTCTGTATCTAAATTCGTTGATAAGAAAATATCAATATAAAGACCCTTATTTGGAGGGGTAAGTCTAGAGATTGACTTAACATCAGAACTTTACTGTACGAAGTGTAACGCATTCTTAGTGATTAGTTGGACTCCTCATTGTCCCGCAAGAAGGCGATATTTCGTTGCAAAGTTTGGAATTTTCTAGGAGTCCTTTGTCATTCTAATTATGTATAAACAAAAACGGTATTATTAGACAAAGATTTTTCAGAAAATACTTATACATACCAAAAATAAAGGAATAGAAGAATAGACGGACAGGCTAATGCCAATTGTAGCATGTTCCAGGAGCGGATGAAATACGCCAAGAAACATAAGACGTACAGTCCCATACACCAGAAGAATTCTATGATGATGCCAGCAGCCACTCTCTTTGAAGGTCCAACAAGTTCCATGCCTGTAATAGAGCGTGAAATTTGCTATTGTTAAATACAAGAATATAAATCAAAGTGAATATAATGGGTTGATAATGAAAGGATTTCTTGCGACCATGACTTATTGTTTTGCAGGAATCAAGTCCCCGGCTTTGGATCCAGCGATGGATATCATTTCTGTTTCTGCACCTTAATCTTCTACTGAATTCAGTGAGTTGTTTTATCGGTTATCACATTTGTTGTACATAATGTCGAATAAAGAGTTAAACATCATATTTATGAAAGGTGTAAAAAAAATCCTTGAAATCCTTGTTCCCGCTAACCCGACTGACCCTATTTTTCTACCGTCCTCGACCTTTTTTCTGTCTCGGTCTTTTTTTTCTGGCCAATATTTTCGTATAATCAGTATGTACGAAGTTAAAGAAATATATAAAAGAAATAAAAAGTTCTGCCGACCTACTGACCCTATACGCTATGAGAAACCAGGTTTCTTACTTGTTTGGCCTTTAACAAATGACATCGACTATTGCTAGAATGACAAAGTGTACGTATGCTAGTATTTTATTTATCTGGGACATCTCGACAGTTAATACCATAAATCTTGTCTGTAATATTCGCGTATGTTGCGCTTTGTTGTAGTCAACAGAAGGTTTAAAGTTAGGAAGATGAATTGTTTTTTTTGCCTGAAGTCATATCTTTCTTCAACTTTGTTAAGCCTTTAACCCGAAAAGAAACGACTAGGAAATTATGCATAGTAAAACCAACAAAATTACGTTTTCCCAGCCAAAAAATAAAGCAAGTAAAGGAAAAATAGATGAAAAATTGTTTTACACAAGTGTCTTAATTATATGCCGACGGGCTATTGATATATCGAGTGTTTCTGTATTCCGTATCGAATCAGTATTTGTCAGTACTAATCCTGTTCCTCTGTAACTCTGTACTCATTTCTCTACATGAAGCACTCAAATCGGGGAGAAGGACACATGTCAGAGGATACGATTTCTTCAAATGAATCATTACAGAGATCATGTGCCGCGTTAAAAGTTCGAACTTATGAACCCTGAGTCTGTGGATTCAGCTCTATCACTGTTAAACCAAGAGGCGGGTTTTTTTCTAGTGAATGATAGGGAATAATTCTCTGTTTTCTTTATAATTTGCTCTGGGGGCGATGTCGATGTTCGCTCCGACTAAAACATGTTGCAAGCATATCGAAAAAAAGTCCACGCATGTACCAGTTACTCAACGGTGAACAAACATTCAGTGGCGAATTATTGCTTATGAATCACCGATGAATAGTTTAGATGGTCGTGAGTTAACCAGGAGCCCGATGGATAGAGACAACGGCCATTCCACTAGCTATCTATCTATCTATGGTTTTCGACAGTTTTAAACTCCCATCTCCGACACAAAAAAATGCAGCCCCTAGACTAGACTATTAAACTCGTACCTATAACAAATGATGACATGAATAGTCCCATGTTGGACATTCCTTGTAAGAACCGGAATGTAACAAACAAAGCATAGTTAGGTGCAAAAGCTGAGCCAAACGCGGCACCCACGTACAGAAACGCTGACAGAAGTAATGCCTTCTTCCGACCAAATCTAGAAGTAAAAACAACAATGCAAAATAAGTAAATATCTGACATCAATGAAAATCTTTACCATTTCACTACCAGACAAATTTTTTCTTCATTGCATACTGCCAGAAATGTTGGTAGAAATGACGATTAATTTATAATTGTAATCAATTCTCCAAATGGGTATACCCGTTAAGTAGGCAGATATGTGCAGACAGCTAAATCCGCCTCAATGGCAGTGAGAGATTATAGAAGAAGTATCGATTTGTACACAATGAATAAATGAATTAGGAGAATACAGGCGATCATTTGACCTCTTTGCTTTTATCAAACGTTAATAATCTCAAACTTAATCATATTTTTCTGTTGAAAATATTAAAAATTACACAAAAAATTCAAAGCGCAAAAGGTTTGTATAAAGCAAATGTAAACTAAACGACTCTCTGTAGTTTGCACAGTACTACAAAATTAACGATGTGCAGAAAAAAACATTTGGAGACATCGTACATTATTGTAAATGTATTTATATGTGTGTATATTTAAAGTGTGCGCAGGGTGAGACCGCGGTACAAAAACTGAGCACTGAAACCAGATTTAAATGGTGGTCTGTTTGAATATTACGAAATGCGTTCGTTGCAAAAAGTGAAATTTCCTCACGTATCAAATCATACATTGAAAAACGAAACCAGCTAGTCGAATGAAAACTCAGATGTAATGCTACATCGACAACATATTTCTGGATTAGTTGAAGGCTACACTAAATACCATCCCATTACGTGGTTCAAGACTAAATTATAATTTTAAAGGAGGTCATCATATGACAGACGCTGTTAAATTTCAGAGCATTAAGCGAATACGAACCATTTTTACGGAGTTTACCACTTTTGGCAAACATTCAACTAATTCATATATTTGTATACTGCTCATTTACAAGGGCAGATGTAGAATTTCCCAAATAAGGCAACATTTAATTTATATAATGTTGTAAACACTATTCTATTAACGGGGCCAGCATTGCCTCCTAGCCCTGGGTTTTGACATACATTGTTGACATCTGTAGATCCAGAACACAAACCGTCGCTGAATATGGACATAATGAATGTTCCTATGTATTCATACATTTTTAAT
Source organism: Lutraria rhynchaena (assembly GCA_008271625.1). NCBI lineage: Eukaryota > Metazoa > Mollusca > Bivalvia > Venerida > Mactridae > Lutraria > Lutraria rhynchaena. Next base: position 809,354 of record VIBL01000114.1, read on the forward strand.
TAATATAATGTGGCAACATATTCATCATTTTAACGCTTACAACGCTTAAGTACAAAGGCCACCGTTGGGAAAGACAAAATGTGATCTTTATTGACAGATGACCTTTATTCGGAGGTTATTTTGTTCTAAATAATCAGGAACGGTAAGAATGACCTTTATTCACACGATAGCCTTTACTCGGAAATAGTCGCAAACACAGCTTTGGTTGTAATTTTCATTTACGAAACGAAAATAACAAGAACAACTTTTCAGTTAATTTTTGTACCAAAAAAGTCTACCGAGACATCACTGGCGGTTATAATCGCTGGTAAAAATCGAATAGGTATAATGGATCAGCCTTTCAAGTTTTAACGTAGAACAGCCCATGTGTTGATTTCCTGCATGCTTCTATAGAGTATAATCCCCGAAAACCGGTCCCCCTCCGAACCAGGCTAAAAGTCCGGTTTTATAAGAATTCAAGTTTTGGAAAAAAATGGACTTGAAAAATCGTTTTCAGAGAATTCCGGTTTTCAAGGTGTCCGGTTTTCAAGATTCATATTGCATATAGACCGCGGAAGAATATCAAGTACTATTATATCATGTTTTATCGTATCACGCTCATCTCTGTCTAGTTTTCTCTGTTTTAAAAAAATAAATCGTGATGGACTCTCCCTTGCATGAATTAATATGTAACGCCACACAATCATTTTTTTTCAAATTCACTTAGTTTGTAGATATTTATATTCAATCAATGATTCTTTGGTTTGTTGTCTGTGTTTCGTTGTTACTTACACATCTGAGAAAACACCGAGAGCTATGGCTCCGATAAGTACCCCACCCATCAATATCATGTTGGCGTTTGCTCGAGCCAATTCTTGACCACATATCAGGTTGGCCTGCAAAAAATAAAAGGATCAAATTGCTGACAAAATACGGCATATATAAAAATATCATGTCAACGCTAAACCAAAAAGTGCCTTCCAGTCCCTAGGTAATGTGAAATCTCTATCCTCTAAGTCAATAAATTGAGTATTTTCAATGTACTACATATTGTCAGCTTAAATTTGATTTTGGGTGCCATTATCAAGGATTGCAATAACCTTGTACGCAGTGTTTTTACGTACAAAGCCCTACAATGTAAAAACTTTCTTTCCACGTGCAGATTCGACCTTGCACGCTCATGAACATGATCTATTTTTAGACCATGCCCCAGCCATCAGCAGTGTTCCTAATGTATATATCCAATATACCGTATCTAAGGTTGTATATAAAAATAAATTTCGAATTTCGTGAAACCCGTACAAAGACGGAACGTCTGTTTAAAAAAAACACATACCAGTCACGACATGATAAGATGCCCCCTATTCCTCGACTCCAGCTGCTAAGTGGACTAAATCAAAACAGTAACGAAAAGCCGTGCCCACTGCTAGAGCCGAGTAAAATGTCATTCAACAGCGTTTATAGCATGCTTAAGAACAAAAGAAACCTTTACTTTTTTGCAAATTAAGCATTTTACAGGTCAAATGTTATTTTGCGTCTACATTTAAATAATACAACAGTATGGATTAACTGTGTTGGCCAATAGCACGTTGTCCCAGTCGGATAGAAATCTATCCGTATATAATAATAATTTCACGCAGTTCGATAGTATAGCGTGAAATGTGTGTCTTTTCGCGTAGCATATTGCAAAGAGTATTTTATAGCTATCATAATGCCCGAAAAAATCGTGCGCGTAATGTTTTAATACTGTAGTATGATGTGTAATTGGTCATTCTACCGGACAGCTCTCCACAAGTTCAATTTCGTTAACATTTATTTTTTAGAACAATTTTGTTCGTTGATATTCATCATACTATTGTACTTTAATTTCGCATTTGTAAAGAGCGTGGTCCCATATGCTCTGCAATCTGAAACTTGACATGGGATACAGGTTTCCAGAGCATTTTCTCCCACAGGGTTTAACCTCTGGTTGTTCCTGAGCCATTCAGTTTGCACTCTGAGTTTTTCAATGATACGTATAATACGTTTATCTTTTTAACACATGTTTGTATATTCTATACTCATTTCTTGGTCGCCAAAATTAACACCGCCTCGTCCGGTATTGCACAAGAGTGAAGTTGTTTGTATTTTGTTTGTGACGTGTAAGTAATGATAAAGCAAAGACCTTGGATGTACCTATCTGCGTATATGACTCGTATACAACCACATCCGTTTTCTATCCTATACTAAGGCCCTACAAATTGACACCACTAAGGCCTTTACACAAAGCACATTAAGACGTCACCAGTTGCCAAAAAATGAAATACGTGTATTGAAGTTTCAAACCTAATGTTAAATATCTTGCATTATATGTATCAGATCTTAGTAAAAATGGCATAGCTTTATCAGAATACTTTATGTCAAGTCGCTCAATTATTGGCAGTTTCCTTCTTTGTCTTTTATCGAAAATATACACATTTTGACAAAACGAAATTGAAGTATAAATCTAGTAAATGTATTTGATATTTTGATGTATTTGATGATTTACAATATTAAACAGATTAAATGTTCCCATGTATAATTTCTAATGACTAGTTTCCATGAAAATCATCAAGGTGAAAAATGAATAAAGCCAATTCATTATTATGCTTGAAACATGAAATTTAGAAGATATAAATTGATTGTAAAATGATACAAATCAACACTAACATGGGCTAGATGCCTGGGCTGGTCGATTATTTTCAAAACATATACAACTGATATTGAAGGATTTGTACAAGTCTAAAAAAGCTTTTTCAGATCAGTTGTGCTAGATCTCAAGAATCTTAATATAACATGCAAAAGCAAAAAGGAGCTATGTTAGGAGTAAAATTGTTGCCATAGTTACGCACGGCTGTAATAAACGTATTCTTAAACGTTGAAGTATCGTACGTCCATTCATCACATTCAGTCTTGCTGGCGTTGATTGGTACATTTTGGCCATCGTAAGACGTGTTTTTATTGGTTGAAAATACATCACATGTTGCATACACATATTCATCGTCATCGCCTTTCTCCAGTGGAATCGTTTCATTTATAAGCACTTGATGCCATCGTCCCTGAACTTCGTAGGTATCATTGTCAAGCGATTGAATTTTGCACCTGAAAAATGAAAAACAAATCTACCAGTCAACTCCTGTCGCAGTTTTCCACGTGTAAAGAGCCTTAACAGAGGTCTGGTTGTCTTTCGGAGCGGAGTGTGATTTGACGTTCGCTTCTGTCAATTAACTTTAAAGCTTTCAAATCATGATGATATTGATGTTGGATTTGTTTGTTGTTGTTGTGGTTGTTTAAAAGCATTTACACCATTAATATTGATACCCAGTTTCCTAATTTGAAACAAACATGTTTACGAATTGCTTTTATTTTTTCTATCTAATAAAAAATGTCAGAATTTATTCATAAACGCACAAAAGAAGTAACATCAAAAGGAATTTTCAAAAAATATATCTCAAAATGGTGGTAAACAAGTAGTAAATGATATAATTATTTTGATGTTTTACATAAAAAACATCCAAAGTTTTATATCAAATATATATCATCCGAATATCAATGACATAAAGATACTACAACGATCGATTGTAAACAGGTAACGGTCAATGCCCGTGCATTTGTTTAGTACACACAATTAATGTTTACATATGAAAATTAGATGAATAAGCTCATATCGACGATCATTCAAAGTGACCAAATGAAAAAGTATACATTTAATTTGCCTCCGCTTAATGTGGACCACTTCTTATATAAATCCTTTTGTTATAAAATTAAATTTTCAGAACCAACTCCCTGTGGTATGAAATAGAAGCCGTGGCAATGAATTAATTTGTATCGCCTGTTACATATGTGGTCTGTTACATATATGGTCTGTTACGAATGTGGTCTGTTACATATGTGGTCTGTTACATATGTGGTCTGTTACGAATGTGGTCTGTTACATATGTGGTCTGTTACATATGTGGTCTGTTACGAATGTGGTCTGTTACATATGTGGTCTGTTACGAATGTGGCCGTGCAAGACTTTATATTGATATTCAAACAGAAATAATATCTATTTCAAACACTGGACAGAAACTTCCGACCACATAAAGGTCAGCATTACTCCGACAATGGGTAAAGATTTTAAAATTTCGGAAAAAAAAACATTTATTTTGAATAATCAAATATAAGAGTAAACATCACAGCTTACAACAGTAAGAAAAAAATCTGCACTTTTAAAGTCATATAAACAAACTGTTGGAGATGTTCCATTTCTATCAATATATAAACGTATACATGTATAATGTCGGTAAAATATTCAGTTCATTAATAAAATGATGCAAATTGATATGATGCATAATTCAAATTTATACAGCTTAAGTGGATTATTCACTGAATCTCATGTGTGTAAAAGTTACTCCTATCAAATAGTTTCACTTTTAAGCTGTTTTAGAAACACGCGTCAACAGTGCTTAATTGGACGAAACTTAAATACAAATATTATACTCCAGCACTTATTAGTCAGTTATGAATGAAGCGTGTTTGGGAAGATGTCTGTTTCTTGATAATAAGTACTTTATTATGTAGTTAATATCATGAACCATGGTTAAATCCGGTAAAAACGGTTAATATTCAATTGCTCCAAGTAAAAAGTTTGACGCTCCAAATCAGACTCTTGTAACTAACATAGCCACTCTCAATTTGTGTAATTAAGTCCTTATTTCTGTGCAATCATGACACCCTCGATCTGTATCAGCGAATCATTATGTTTAATACTTTGACCCGATATGTTATGTCATAAGAGTTAGGATTCCGTTACTCAATAGATCATCGACATATCACTTAAGATGCTAGTAGTCTACGGATTAAACTTGATATAGCAAGCACAGATCGTTTCGTCAATCACTTTTCAATATTTGAGTAATCAATAGCCTAATTGACACATTGATAATGAGCTTGTTAACGAATGAACCTCATTAAAGCATTCCAAGCACATTCGGATACAATGACAAGAAGTTATGACAAAGAGTCAAGCGTCATATACCGCTTTATTTAATGTGCACTTGTTGTGACATATAATTCACATAATAATCTTCTATTCGGCCTGTTTCGAGCTAGACTAAATTTTGAATGTGACAGCATGAACTTACTCTCTACTTACTGTAGCTGAGTGTTGCATTATATCATCAAATATGTGAATCAATATGACTACTTAGTATTCTGTTAACCTTACAGCCCGCTTTAATAAAACTCGTCTTACACTATAACAAACCAGATTTGACTGGAATGCTAACATTTAGAACTAAGATTTGATTTTATTAATAATTTCGGATCTCCGTCAGTACAGTAGAGGTACATATTTTTATCTAAATTGACTCATTTCTTATTTATTGTTACTAGACGTGTCATAAAGATGTCAAAACTTAATGACTTATCAAAGTAAACATTTCTATCCCATACTTGTTTAGAAAAAGTTACTAATTGTATATAATCAGTGGCTAGTTTTATTTTGAAGAAAGTTATACATGGTATATCATCAGTGTTTAGTTTTATTTCGAAGAAAGTGATGCATTTCACTCTGTCATTTCAATAATGTCTGATTTACTGAGTACTGATTTTTATCACTGATAATCGGATGTTCGAACGGCTCACTATTTAGTATTTAATCGGCTAGCCGATTACATTCCAATTAATAACAAGACATCGTCATTCTTCTTTTATGTCTTACAGTGCACTACTGCTCTTGTTAGCTCTCCCATGAATGTTTATAACATACAGTAAACCTCACCTAGAAACCACACCAATATTAAGACTACCTTATCATAACGACCTTTATTTAACGGACCGGAAAATATGGATTTGTATAGTTCAAGCTTTAATAAGACCGTTCTAATATTAAGTTTTTTTCGTGGTCTCAGTATCGAGGTTTCACTGTACAGTGATTAAGAAGTATGGATTCTGGCCTTGGTCATCCAATATTTTCACCCTTTGTATATGTCCCACTCTCTGGTATTTACATGCTTTTACAAAAACAATGGTAAAACATTGTTGGATATTTCAGAGTGATTTAAGTACATGAGCACTTAGCGTTAATTCATACCCATAGCTCTCAGGCGACAGGTTCGCATCAAGTTTTGAAGGAAAATGAACTAAGTAGAATATTTCACATATATTATTTAGTGAAAAAAAAACGTTCAAATAAAATATTGCATGCTCTCGAATAAATTTATTTCATTGAAAAATTTGATGTAGACATGATTTCACCCCACCAACCCCTAAAATAAACCTGACAGTTCCATGTTAAATGTGATGTGATTTGATCGCTGTTCATATGTCGGTTGATTTTTTCACAGTACATATTCTTTAAATGCATGTATCGTTCGTTTTTTCATCATTTGTTAACAAGGATATTGTGACGTTCAACAATTTAAATCAAATGTAAAGCAAACCATGAAAAGAGGGTCGGACAAGACAGACAGAGTAGAGAGTGACACATACAATAACGTCTGATTGATGTCAATGATTAATGCTATTTTTTGTTAGTTTAATATTTCATCTTTAAAATCCATGAAATAAAAGCATCCTACATTCAAATTAAACATACATATTAATCGGCGACTCAGTATCTTATTGACAGTAATTAAATAAAAACTATGCTGTTAATCGTAACTTATACCTGTTGGGAAAACACTGTCATATTTACCTTGGTGCAGAAATGATAGTTTTTTTTTGGTTTTTACGTGACTTATTGTCACTGGGGTTTAACGCCCTTTTTAAACAATTTTTCAGTTATATACGGCGACCGGTTCACCAAACCATGTTTTCCTGGACTGTATACTAACCAGTACTAACTTACCCTTCCAATAGGAGCCGAAAACTTCTCCACATATGGAGGAAAATCGACATTTTTGTCAAATTTTCATAGAATGGTATGGCCTGCCGCGGCCGGGATTCGAACCCGGATCACCGAGTTACAAGTCCAGTGCACTAACCACTGGACCATGGTCGCGGCCGGTGCAGAAATGAACAGTCAATTTAACGAAACAAAAATAAGATTAAGAAATTTGTATGTAGTTAAATAAACTCCCTTTCTATTTTTCAGTCAAACCAAGTTCAGATTAGAAAGGTTGTGTTGTATCATGTTATATATTACGTGTTCTGAATTCTTTTATGCGAAGTGTTCTGATCACTGTTCTCTTTTGTGTTGTATTCTGTATTTTGTTCTATTCTGTTCTATTTTGTGCTCTGCTCTGATTAAGTGTACACATGTGACATATCCTAATTTATATTTTCTAAGTATAAATACATCTACTCTAACATAAATAATATTATCATAAACTTGAGCATGACAACATTATCTACTGCCTGTTCAACACCAAGCAAATAATGAAGAATGGTTTTAATAGCGTCATACACTTTGACCGTGTTATAAAGGACATCGCTAAATTGACGAGCTAAATGCATTTTGCTTGACTAGCCGGATACGCTGCAATAATTTACTGGTATAAAGCAATTAAAACGACCAGTCTAACGTACTGTATTGCCGTACGCTAGAAAATGTAACGAATAGTCTAGACGGGAAAAAAACACATACAACACTATCACCTATCTGATTTACGTAATCTGCGCTGTAGATCGGTAGTTTCTTTGAAAACTTGTTTTAGGGATGATTTCTAATTAGTTTTTTTATGAGCAAACTAACTGCTTATGACAGATGTGGTAAAAAGATGCATTTTTATGAAATCGTATGGTGCATTAATATCAAATCATACTCTACGTGCAATGAATAACACGTACATTGTATATTCAAACAAAGCTGATTATTATAGAGGAACAAACGTCAAAGTTTATTAGAAATTATTTGAAAAATATGACATTAAGATGTTGACGCGGGAAAAGGATTAATACTCATACCACATGCAGTTGTAATGACGTAATTTCATTTCTTGAAATCTAAATGGCCAAGACATGTCTCGTTTTTAACAAATTTAGATCTTTAAATCAAAACAGGCTTGAGGAATTAACTGAATAAGAAATACATTAGTCAGCGGATATGGTAAATGTGACCAAATAATACTCATACTTTCACACAGTGGATTCAATGTATAGTATGTATAGTCACGTGTGAGTATATTAAAAACACAACAACTGAACCAAAGTTTATATAGTTCACGAACGTGCTTGAAATATACCTTGAAGATAATTAAAACTCAATATCTATGCACTAGAAGCGAGTAGAAAAATTATTGAATTTATTAAATAGCGCATGTACACAAATCGTGGCGGAATCAACATACAAGCAAGATTATTTGGTGGACAGGGACGTGTCTAACAGACCTTGATGGTTGCATAGAACGTTATCACGACAGATGATAGAACTATACAATACGAATTATAATTATGTTTCTGATAAGTTGTCAAAAGAGGTTGGTAGGTTGCAAAACATTTCTTTTCTATTTTTTTCTGAGCATACCTTGGTGGAAATCCCGGACAAGGATCGCTAAATCTTGAGGGAAGTGCACCGGTTCGGTCCGTAATCACTTAATGTGGAGATGTAAGTATTTAGGAGTCAGTTGTGAAGTCTGAGAACATATGCTGAACCAAAACAAGAAACTTTTGCAAAGTAGGTCTTAACTTATAAGGTTAAACACATAATATAGAAAAATGTGTATATGTAGTAGTTAACACTGACATCCTAGTTTGGGATACCGGTCAGATAATCACCTAATGTCGAACGATATCATGTGATATCATGCGATATCCATTTCCACGTGCAGGCACGTGATGGACATATCTGGTTTACATGTGTAAACTTTTTTCAATGCAAATTATTGCACTTGACGACTACAGTCATAAAAATATCCAAACAACTTTATATCGATACAATTTGGGCAAAATTTCAATGCCTCGAATTGCGAAACATTTAAGAGAGAGCCGTTGGAATGCTGGAGGCAGGAACTTCAACGGAAGAGGTTGCTGTGCACGTTGGATCATCTGTGCAGTCAGTTAGAAGTCTGAGACGCTGGTTAGTGCAGACCGAAAGCACGGAAGAACTTCCACGTAGCGGTAGACCGCTATATTTTAAACCAACATTTACGAAATAGTTTTTTAACTGCGACAGCTACAGCGTCTGTCACCCCAGGTACTCATAACCCCAAGATTTTCGCCCAAACAGTACGAAATCGTTTGGCTGAGAACAAATTACGTGCATGCTGTCCCTACGTCGAAACAGTATTAACGGATCGTTATCGCCGTGACAGGCTTCAATGGCACATCAACTGGGCAAGGCAAGACTTTAAATGAACTTTGAGGAATTGATTTTGAATTATCGTGCAATTACAAATACGAATAAAACTGTTAATATACACATGTATGGAAACAGTCTCACTAAAGTCTCGCGAAAGTTTCTTTTTTGGTTCAGTATACATGTGAATACAGACACTATTTGTCCCTATCAACATTCTAAATCACATACGTAATGTTGCTTGTATTTAAGCTGAATCATAAATAATTTTCAAGTATGAACAACCACGGCAAAATGTTACATTAATAGATGTGCACTGGTATGACAATTCCTACGTAAAACATAAAATATTTCAAAATGTACATTTATCTGGTGTATAATGTTATTTTAAGTATTGTGCATCGTTTCTTTATTTGTGAATGTTATCTAACAATCTTTGAATATTTTGTATGATAGCATGTACTGTTTTTGTATCTTGTTACTTATAATTGTAAACTGTATTTGTTATATTGGACTATATGGTGAATTAGTTTTAAACTTAATGCCTTATCCACATTGAAGTTGTTATTCTAATTTCAACGTTTGTTTAAAGTAAGCGACTTGTTCTAATGTTTCAGTTGTCTGGTTGTTAATTTGTAAAGTCTAAGGAGTCAATTGATAGTTGCACGCAATTCGGATTTTCGGAAACACCACTAGAAAGCAGATTTCACTGCGTAGCATAAACTAATGCATGTGACGGAGATGGCAAAATACTGTACTTGTTAAATCTGCGTTCGAAAGGAAACCTTGAAGATATCTTCAATACAATCTGTGTCGGGTACAAAGACAATTTTTTTGATACTTAAGTTCAGAATGGAAACCGTGAACTAGATACCTTGGTATTACCATACTGAAATCGTGTATTTATGTCAACTATTCAGTCGGTACTTTAATGCACGGTTGAAATGTTAGACTGCAAACAATGTCATTTTGAAAAAAACAGTCCGCTTTTCTTGTCGTTGCGTGCTTTCGCCAATCGATTTTGTGAGATTCGACCGAAAGTTTAAATCTTTTACTCCGTGTATGTGTGTGTGACAGATCACACTGCAACGAGCTAAAGAAAGTTTAAAGCGATGTATAATCAAACTGAAGTTTTAAGTCTTAAAGCGAAGTTCGGCGTTTGTTAGATCTACATAAGTTTGTGAATGACGCACATTCGCTTAATTAGTAACTGTGACGGCGTGAACAGCGGTGACCAAGAATGATTATGTACTCGAAAATGACAAAGAATGCATAGCAATATGTGTGAACATTAAACCGCTCAAATGAAGTACAATAAAGCCCCAATTAGAGAACACTTCAATATACTATCTCATCATACACTTATTTTCGGATCAAACTTCTACATTTCTTCACATTCAAACTTAATATTGTGATCACCGTAATATGGAGACCTTTTTGTCCCAAATATTGTCTTTTATTTTTCTTATTGCAAATTATCACTTTAATGGACAGGTAAAATACGTGGCATTGGCCTGGACCAACAAGACTACATGTTTTATCCACATCGTCGCCTCAATTCCACAATGTTCTATCGTCATTTTTTGCAAAATTGAGATATTTATACCATTGGAAAGCTTAGGACAAGCCCTACATGACTATGTAACATAGAATAGTAAATCTTCAATTTCAAGAAAGCTAATGACAATTCAATTTTGTTCTATCTCAGAAAATGACAAAAGCTTTAATTATGGAGAACTGAAGATAAAAATCTTTAAAGTCGATTTTCTGAAAAAATACTTTTGTCCACTTAGAACAATATGGAATTCAGGTGACGACATGTTATATTATAAAAGTGATAAGTAATATTTAAGTGCATTTTGCGAATAAACACAGTATATGTACAAATATCCTTGATATACTAAGCTTTGTTTTGTAAAATAATTACTTTCAACTGAAAGAAGCTCGTTAATTCTGATAGATAAACATGAACCTGGAATCTAGTCCCAAATAAACATTTGCAAAATGAGTTATGTGATACACCTAATTAATAAATATTGTTTTCATAGCTGATAAACATGCATGTATATGAGACATAAATCATTACAACCAACACATTAGTGGAAATAAAGGATGCAGATTAACGTTCATGGAAGAAAAAACGAGGATCATTATCAATATGATTTAATATAATGTAAGGACAAAGATGACTTACCTGTGGTCCGGAATAGCAAGAGTGAACACGGACGAGAGCATCTGCATGCCCGTAAAAATTCCCGTGAAGCATACAAACAGGTATAAGATCTTCTGATATTTTCCAAACTCCCCCAGTAACTTTGTTAAATCGTCAAACTTCATTTTGTGTCCACGAGTTTCTGATCGGCGCTACAACGTGGCAATATATTGCTTCAAAGATGGTTTTTTTTACATTTAAAGACGACCTATCTGTTAAAAACGTCTTTTATGCCTATGTTTTATCTAAAGCAGCAGTTAAATCAATATTTTGCTTCGCGGCCTATGATTTTCTCCGCGCGTTTGTTCAATATTTATCACCGCGCTAAATATACACACCCGGTAGTTCGATGTTCGCTTGCGATCTAATAGAATTGACACATCAAATGTCCTTATATATACCGCACACACGTAGGAGTAATGACGATGTTTTAAAAAGATAAATAAACAAAACGAACGTTGAATTATTTACTAACTAACGTAAAACCGAAATACGCAGCAGATATCGTATTAATTTACATCAAACGCTTAAATCAGGGTCTCGTCTAACTAATTATGCACTGTAAGTCCATTTTAGTGGAGTGTATTTATTCACCGTATTATAAGACAATAAAGATGGTCCTATTCATTATAGTTTACCAACTGTAATGTCAGTTAAAAGAATAGTGAATTGTGACAATGTTAGTGAACAGTACATTTTTGTAGTTCGCGAAGGTCAATGTGTGTTAACTTCGGGATAAAGACAGACTTTTTGTAATGCTCGCTGTTAAGGCTAGAAAAAGTATTTGGGGTTAATTGGCACAAAAAAATAGTTTCGGTAGGTCGAAAAAACTATATTTATTATTTTCTTTTACTTAACACCTTTTGTGAGAATACGAGGTGCGGTTTATCACCAAATATCTTCGTACTTTGGATTTTGCCAATAGAAACTTTAGGGTCGGCAGGATAACCGTAAACCCGACTGTTTTCCAGGCCAAATCTAGAATGACAAAAAATAGTACAAAAACGTGGACCCAATTAGTCCAGACACACATACAAAAAAAAAATACAATGCAAAAAAACGCATCAAGACAGTATAATATTCAACAACATGCCGTCTAAAGACTATATATGCCGTTAGGTGTCTTGAGAAAATAATGTTAAAATCATCACAATTTGTGGGCATTACTATATAATTATTATGCTTAATACAGAGATAGTAAGCATATTATGAATTTACAAACACACATACAATCGACTTAAAGTCTGTATTCTATAACACAAGATTTTTGTTATATTTAAGAAACCAATGAATATATTGCCTTAGAGAACGCCATTTTCTGAAATTTCAAGTCACATGTACTTGTCGCAAGTGTCAATAGAGCAATAACTTGCTCATGAGGTGTTCTATGTATTAAATTGGTAAATGCCAAAAACCCTTCATACGAAATAAAAGCGTCATACACGATCGATATTTGATTCCTGTTACTAGAATATTGTAGTAGTAAATGTGTGACCAAATTACTGGTCAACGTTGAACATTTATTACACTCTTGGATGTAAGTTTCCGAACATAGTTTCCCAATAATTGACATGAGATGTTTACACATATTAGTTTTGTATGCCGAGCATTTGACATCACCCACAGTGCACAAGGATTGTCGGTGCTTAATATTCTGCTAAGTAATAAGGATGTATCTCCTTGTAACAATCTAGAAAGTTTAGTTTGTTGATTCTAATAATTATATAACATGCTTAGACAAAATACGCATCCATACAGTTTTTGGTGGAAAAGTTCCTCTATCAGCGTAAATACGCAAAGCATCACACAAAGTCATGCTGTTGTAACAGTCCATAAACATCGGGTAGGAAACCAATATACACTTTATCAAACTTTAAGAATCTGAATAGTCTTTATTAAACACCTGTTTCGCAAAGTACTTATTAGGAAGCGACACAGCTGTCCCAAGAAATGAAGTTTTTTTTTTATAATCAATCACTGTTTCCATAGAGGGAGAATTGATAGCACACAATGCAAAATCAGTGTTCGTTAACCTTGAGAGTGACTGCATATATTTTACGCAAAACCTATGCGACTTTTCCAGTTTCAAAGTATCGGTATTTGAAATGCAGTTCCAAAGCTCACAACCGTAGAGACTTTTTGGAATGGCGATTCTGTCATAAAAGACTTTTGATGAGCACGGATTCATGTCTGATGGATGTAGACTACGATTGCAGATACTCAGAAACCTTTCCCGTAGCTTTTTATACGCATCTTCAACACAGGATTTAGAGGTAAGAAATGAGTCACATTCTATACCAAGATGAAGATATTCTTTCGCGTTACTTACAATGTTGTCACCAAGTAGAAACTGCTGTTCTGATGAGTTACAACGATCTGAGTTGAATGGTAACACACTACAATTGCTCGAATTGTAATGATAATGCCAGCGATTTGAGTAATTGTTACAAATGTCAAGCATCGCTTGGAGACCCTTCCTTGAGTATGACAGCAACACCATGTCGTCTGCAAATGATCATAAACAGTTTAAGTACTTCATTGGCTTTCACAGACCATAAACTGACTAACAGTAATTAACACTATGTGTATTTCACATTACTTTATAGAGATAGTGTAAGATAAACGGACTTCCCACACGAGAATGACGCATTTTAAAACAATACACCACTAAACCAGTCAAAAGATTGTGTTATAAATGTATCATTCATAGGGATTAAAAAAAGCAATTGATGAATTGAATAAAAAATGAAGTTTTCGCTATAAAGCTTAAAGCAACATTAGGCGAAACGAACTCGTAACAAAATATTTGCATGGTTTTGCATTGTTTATAATTGATTGTGTAGTGTTAATACGAAGGGCTTAGTCGTGTGTGCGTCAACAACAACAAAAAAACGGCTGATCAACCGTAGATATATCGCTAAATGCAAACCTTTAGATGAGCATTGTACGCTGTGTGGTATAAATCATTTTAAATGCACACATTTTGAAATAAAACAAAGATTAATTATTTCAAAACATGTTCAAGTGGAAAGTTCTTAATCTCTTTAATCGACCTGACTCGTTACAATTGTATTTTATGGTTAATATATAATTAATTTATGACATGCTTATATCTACATGATTTAATCGTGTTAACTAATCCCTTTTTGTTTCGTAAACTAGACAGATATTGTCACTATTATAACAATATGATGAAACAAATTGGTGTTTAATGCATAGCTGTCAAAGCCCCATTGATAGAGTGAGATTGGGGTTGGTAGGAGTAGTTACCCCTTCTAGCGGAGATGGAGGCGATGTCCTCTAGAAGTAAATAAAAGGCCTGTGATAATACATAGTGTTGACTACTCATGAAAAGAAATCATATCAAACAGCACAAATCAACATGAAAGTGATCTGATGCTGTATTTTGAAAACGAAAGTAAAAACGTCGTTAATCGCGATTTTGTAAATAAAGCGTGAGTGCGTGATTTTAGGTCTGAATTTGTGAGTCTTGGCAGGAATGTATCTTTCGTGGAACACTGCACTATAGTAAAATCTTGCCCAGATTACTTCAACATTATTGTCTGACCAGATTTCTACATTTATTTTCTATTTCAACTTGATACTGAGAACACATCAAAAACAGGCGTATTTAAATTTGTGGTCCGTGAAGGTGGTGACAATATCGAGGTTTTACCGTGTTTACTTTTGAACGATCTCCTATGCTCTGTCATCGTATTTCCGATCGCCGTATATAACCGAAAAAATGTTGAAAAAAAAAACGGCGTTAGACATGCGAAAAAACAGTTAGTGTTATGTGTTTTTCTTCGCCAATTATTTAAGAAAAATAAACATACCCCATACTTATCAGTCGATAAAATATGGCCTGGAGTTCAACTGTGCACGACTAATATCACTAGTACATGGCAGCTCTACTTTTCGAATTTAATCAACAGTTAACTCATACTACTGTTTTTTTTTTTCGACCCGATTTTTGAATTTGTTTCAATGCTGTTGAAATAATACGATTTGTATAATATTCACACGTTTGTTTGAGTTATTCGTACATCATATCATCAGATGACAAAAATATAATATGCAAGCATTTCCACATTACCTCACCTAGATCATAAAAGGACATAATTATGTGATATCAGTTTTTCAATCAATGATACCGGCTTGTCTGGCGTATAATTACACATTTGATGAAGTGCAACTTATTGCTCACATCTATCGTTTAAAACGCTCAACAGGTAATGGTGAGATATACATAGCTAATGTCTTAAGTTGAAATCTTCTGACGACTCATCAAGTTAGATTGGATTTGTGCCAAAGTAGTTATAAGTACTCAACGAAATATCCAGTTATTTTGTCACATTCATTCATGAATTACCTCCCTTCATTATTCAGTAGGCCATTTATTGGCTAAATTTATCAGTACCGAGATGTTTGCATATCTCAAAAGTTACAGTATAAAGTATTTTGTAACAAAATGCCTGGATTTACTCTCCGCCTTCCAATTTGTGTTCGTTGAAAATCTTAAACGATTCTGTGACCTTTAGTTTTATTTGCTAAATCAACCTACGTGTATATGTAAAACAGACATCACTTATATAATTACAAACACAAACGATGTATATGAACGGAGAGAAATTGTATTGTACATTAAAACAATCACGTTAATTATTTGCATAAAATATATTTGATTACAGAGTGTTTAGCCTAGTCTTTCGTAATTGTCATAACATCATAAAAAATACATTACACAATATCAATTTTTGAGCTTAGACTATTCTTGATATACACATTGCTTCTTGGTGGTCACCCCCTCTCCATTTTCTTGGCAGTACACGCAAGATATTCTGTCATGATATACATTGTATTTTATATACATGTACAATATTTGAATAACAGGCTTGTATGTTTAGGCACATTCAATTCAATATTGTGTTATCGTCTATGATTTTTTGTGCACAGATAACAAATCACATAACATAACATTTAGCTTTCAGTTAAATATCACAAATATTCATATTTGTCATCAATTCAATCAAATAAGTTTACAAAACTAAGCTACGTGCTCATTAAATATGGACATAAAAGAGGAACAATAACTTTTTCTTCTTTGTACTGCTTTTGTTTTGGTTACATGACAATCGCAACTAAATTTACATTGAGATATCCATAGCATCTCATTCACTCACTCGCTCCCTCACTCACTCACATGTCAGTGGTAATAAAACTTTGGACTCACAATTTATTCTTAAGTTTATCTTTTATAAAGATCTTATCAATGAAACATGTAACTCAGAATAAATTAACAAAGACATGTGCAAACATATGAAAAACAGACTTACATGTTGTAGTCACTGACTAAACATAAAGTTTTCACCATTGCATATATATAGAATCGGAATGTCTATGTTAAGTATGTAGAGAAACTGACTCTCTGCATAATTGTTGCAATAAATGAGTTTTTAATTTAGCAATAATTGCTATGCACCTACAAAACAAATTAAATCCCTTTATTTTATATGCCAACTAACTCTTTACTACGCATTAAAGATATCAAATTTTCATTCATTCAATAATGATTCACACAGTGATATAAGATTTGACCAAATACATGATTTATAATATAATTTATTGCATCTAATCATCTAAACAAGCTAATTCATCATCTTCTCCAATGTCAAGGTCATCCATATCTTGAAATAATGACTCGTCCACTTCCACAGATTCTCCCTCTGAAAGAAGAAAAAAAATAAAATATAGTAACATGTCTCTAGAACTCATCAAGGTTTTAATTATAGTACTCAATGTCTTCTCTCAGAATGCAGCTTTATCACTGGTCAGTTGATGAACTTAGCTTTAAAACAACCAATCAGCTGCATGAATGTTGAAACCAGTAACAAAGCTCAGTAGCATGTCATCAATGGTGAAATATCAATGGTGTAAGAGCAATGATTGCTTCTTATACACATTTCACAGTATTTCTCGTATTTCCGATAGAGTTTTCTCCAAATTAAACCAAGCATTTGATGTTACCTCTTTGTTAGGCAGTCATTTTATGACAGGGTCTAGAAAATTACCTGCGTAATTAAGAACAATTGCATGACTCAAGCGCTGTTTTTTTGTCATACAGAAGAGAATGAGTGAACATTGAAAGGGCACTTTACTTTTTTACAGTTTGCTAAGTCCCACTTCTTTTATGTCAAAATGTCATAAAACTTGCCTCAAAACAAGGTATTATTTGACAAATTCAATGTCGAAAAAAAAGTAAAGAAAATATATAGTTTCAGAGTCAATAGAGCTTTGCTGAAGCCAGGCTCAAAACTGCACATCTTTAATCAACAAAAGCCTATAATATAATAGATATAATTATATATCCATGTTAAAAAATACAAGTCATCAATGATCTGAAATAGGTGATTTAAATGATAAAAACAAGCCACTTACCCTGCTGTAAAAATTCCACCTCTGAATCCATCATTGAAGAATCTTGTAAGAATAATTCTTTACCTGAAATATTCACAATTACACAAATATACCATAAACTATTTTTTGTTGTTTTGTTTTCACTGCTTTAATGTCACACCAACAGCTAGGGTCATCTGGCGACAAATCCAGCTTTAACAGTGGAGGAAAACCTAAGACATATACCCGGGTAGAACTACCTGCCTTCCCTAATCCAGTTGGACACCTTCCTCACGTAGTTTGTCAGCTCCCTGATGGGATTTGAACTTACAGCAGTAAGTGTCTATTGATTACTGGTCAGAGACCAGAACCACTCAACCACTGAGGTCCCTCATACACTATTAAACACAAGGTAACTTTTAACAGATGTAAACCACTTCAAATGAACTTTATTTCAGGAAGGCTAGTATATTTATATAATTGATGTTGAAGATGAGCTTTATATTGTGGTAAGCTTTTAAAAAAATATGTGTACTGTATCGAGAGGGTTTGTACTGGTCGTATCAGCATTTTTCATTTTACATAAATTTCATGCAAAAAAAGACAACAACATCAAAACTTCATAAAATCTTTCCAAATAAGAATATTTACAGGTTATACTGATTTATTGTTAATTTCTGTGCTTTCATAAATTTCAGTTTTCACAAACCATTGAAAAATGTCAGTATTAAAATCATAAATGCATTTGTTACATAATAAGTGAGAAAAAGAAATGCTTGCAAAAATTAAATCATTGGCAAAACTGTGTTTTTTTTCATATGTCATATTATCATCAGAATAACCGCAATATTCAATAACCTTGTAATGAAAGAATTACTGCACACAAATCCGTGTTCACCTTATAAGTCCAGTGTATTATATACTGCATAGCATATTTTTAGTCCAGTACTGCTAAATGTATCTATCATAAGTGGCTTGGCAATGCACTGTCCCACAGAAGAATCATTTTTTGCATGCTTAGTTAGGGTGAAATAACATGACAACATGTGTGTTGTAAAGGTTAAATTGTATACATACCTGTTAATTTGGACTTAACAGCGTCTGTTTCAACCTTTTTTTTCGTTTTTTCAGCAATTTCAGCATCAAACTTTGTCTTCCAGGCAAGAAAATTCTCTATTGTACAGCGAGTTCCTTCAAACTTTTTCTAGTAAATACAGTGAACAAATTTTACCACGAAATAATATTAAACATTTCAAATTAAAGAAATGTTGACATGCAACACAGAAAATCTCTGAAATTTTAACAAAGCATTGAGTTTTTTATTGCAATTAAACTTAGTTATGATATTATTATCATTCAACTTCGAATTACTACTCCAAATCCATCACATTGAAGAGAATTAAATACAAAATCCTGCATCGGTTAATTTTGAAGGCAAAAATTGTTGGCATGCAAAAAAGTAGTCTCAGTAGATGTAGAAACCTTTTATACTAAGGTCATCCTTAAAACATTTTTGGTAAGCAGATACACAACCCTTTTTGACAGTGTGTAGGCAAGCAGGCATTCTTTTTTGTGCTTTGTTAACATTATATATATGTACATGTCATTAACTTAACTTCATGTGTGTAAATTTTACATTTGCCATCATGTTTTGTATCCATGTATGTGTGTATCTTTATCAAAATAAATAATTAATAATGTATGCTTGTACTGAAACAAAAAGCTGAAATGAATGAATGAATGAATGAATGAATTAATTAATTAATTAATTAATGAATAACTAAATAAATACATAAATAAATAAATGAAAGTTTATGCAAAAATTGCTGAAAAATTGTTTTAGGTCTGGGGACTTTTGAGAGTGGGTTGTGTAACTGCAAACCAATATTTTTTAACAAAGGCCTAATTAGCAAAATTTTATCAAATTTCATCAAAAAACGCAAAGTCTTTAAGGTATTAAAGTAAAACTTTAAGAGGCTCTAACCCTTTCTAACTCTTCCTGTTCTCTTATTAGTCTTTCAGCAGCTTCTATTTTTCTTTGTTTTGATTGTTCTATTAATGATGTAAGTTCTTCTTGAACAGCTGATACTAATGTGAACACCATTGCCATTCCTAGATTTTCTTCTGCCTAGATAAACCAGCAGAAAAAAATCAGATTCAATATGTTAAAACAATAATACATTGAACATCTATAAATTGGTATCCTTCCCTTAATTCTTGTTCTTATTATTGACATCTTTGAATACATTTCAAATATTAAACTTATCAAAGAAAGATAAGACACAAAAACTTTGAGCAAATTTACACAGTATTTCAGTGTTTTATGGTGGGGGGGGGGGCTGATTTAGTCCCCTATCAGAAAAGCATGGTTTTTCCTTACAATCATAAAAGAACAGGGACATGATGGCCCTGTATTTTGCCAAGAAGATTTTTAAAGGTTTTCCCTCTATAATCTGTGTAAAACAAGTGACCCCATTGACCCTAGGGACATCATTTGTAAAATCTTGGTAGAGGAACATCCAAGAACCATTCCTGTGAAGTTTGATTGAAATTAGCTCAGTGATTTCAGAGATTTCATTTGAACACATTATTGCTGATGACACATGATACACGAAGGCTGATGTCAATCACTATTGCTCACCATGGCCAATATTTATGCAAAAATTAGAGACAAATTTCAAATTAGCTTTCTTTCCAACAACCAGTAGAAATTATTTAAAGCTGCTGTCAGTGTTGGACTTGATGTATTTGTTGGAACAAGAATGGGAAATGGTCAATATCTAATGTATGGAAGTTTTCCTGTTTTAAATTAAGAAACTCTTGTACCTGTTTGTGCTTCATTCTCTTGCATGTGGTTGTTGGTTAAACACGTTTAATGCTTATTATTACCACTTCAATTAAAATCTAGTTCACAGATGTAGCAAAATTGAGGCTAAATCTGCCAATGGTGAAGAAAAGAGCAGATTGTAACCCTTGGCTAGCGAAGATGGTATTTCTATATCCGACTTGTGTTAAACCTCAATTAGAACAACCAGTATTCAACTAGTATAACCAGCTTTTATTCTTAAGTAATTCTCATTAACAAGAATAGATAGATGCAAATACCTGAGTATGTAGTAGATCCATTACTTCATTGAGCTGTTCATCTTCAAGGTTATCTGACTCAGTAATTTCAACTAATGGGACTTCATCAGGATATTTTGCAGTATAAGTAAATTTCAAATTCACTGATGCTGAAAGAAATGAGTTGCATGAAATGAAAATAGATCCTAAGATGGTCAATGAATTGTCAATCGAACTTAAAATAGATTCATAACGTAATATATCATTATCTTAATACAAGAATTGTGTGTCATTTTAGGACTAGCTAGGCATGAAAAATACTGAGGGCCACTCATCCTGCAGGACATGTGACAAATAAAATCCACTTGTCCTGTCTTTGATGACACTCGTTCTGCCACTCAAGAAAGTGGCGAACTCAAAAATTTAAATGTGTGGTTATTCAAATACCTTTTTGATCATTCAAAGAGCTGAATACAATCTAAGCTTCTTTTTTGAGCCTAGGATGCCATCATGACATTACATTTTAACAACTCTTCAAGGTTGCCAGAAGTGAACAACTTTAATATTGACAGTAAATGTTAATGCACACTTCGTACTTAATCTTGTTAACTGTCACACTATTTTTTTTTCGTTCTTTTTTTACCCTTTTTCATCCCATTCATATCCTTTTTCATTCCATATGTCAGACATTATGTCGCAGATGATAGTGAACAATGTCACAATTAACAATGATAAATATGCTGAGAACAGTCTGAAAAAAATATCAGCCTGATGCTGTTTTACAGGTATAATGGCCAGCTAAGCGAGTCTTATATAAGCAACTCCATTCATTTCTCAAAAGCTAACAGGCTGGGAGTGCCCCTGTATCTCCCCAAAATTGCACAAAAAAAAACCACCACAGACTAGATATACTACACATCTATTTTTTGCATAAAGTATGTCATATGTATGAACTGTAAATTTGATAAAGTATGTATTTTTAATTGAGAGTAGACACCACTTGCCGAGAAAACTGGATGATTGGCATTTACTACAAACCGGTGTCATGGCTAATTTTTTAATCCGTCAAACAAAACATTTTGAACAAAAAGTTCATTTTTTCGGCTATAATTATTTTTCACTGATTTTTTGCATTGGATTTATCAGATAAATGTAGTACTTGTCCAGTCGGACAGCCACGGCCGATTTTCTACCGATCCGGACTATAAATTCACTCATCAACATCAGTGGACGAGTGGATTTTTCATGCCCTGACTAGTACTTTTTCACTGATTTTTTGCCCTGACTAGAATTAACCCTGAAATTAAAACACATTGTCCAGACTAAATTTTTAAAAGCATCTTAACATAAGTGCATACAATATTTAGAATGATAAAGCCTTACTAATAAAAAATATCAACTGTCAATCACAGCAATCACAGACATATTCATACGGTGCCAGTAATACATTTTATATGTCAGTTGTTTTCATTTAAAAAATGTCAGATTTTACCTTCTTCCTCCTCCTCATTATCATCTAACTTTTGTGATGTAATAAGAAGTTCAAAAACAGCATAAGGAGATGTTTCTATCACTGAAAGAGAAGTTTTGTCTTCAGTACAATAAGTTTGCCACAAAAGCTACAAAAATATAGACATGTCACCAACTGTACAAACTTGAATTAAAACAAGTTAGTGCAGAAATTGTGATCGTATCATATAGGGATACTGGAAACAATGCTAACATTACTCCACTAAGATGCAGCTGTGACATGACCTGAGTATGTGCAGTCCAAATATTATCAATTCAATCCTATCCTGTTTTTTTCAACATTCAAGTGATTCGATGAATTAAACAGTAACAGTCACAAACAGCAATAATTTATCTTAAAAATGATGTCCGATTTCTATGCCACTTTGTGAAAATTACTATACAGACCTTTTAACTCATCAGGATAAATTGACTCTAACGCCTCCAACTCATTGTTTTGTTCTTCTTTGTAATCCGTCATTTATTAGATTTGTAATGTTAAATCAAACTTATTTATATTGCGGATCAAACTGATCAAATTGGCACCTTGTGTTCCAAGCTTTCTTATGACACCGATTAAAAACGGGGAGTGCTAAAATCAAATCAATTCCGGTCTCGAATAACAAGAAACTGGTTCTCCAATCTCTACCCAGAGTTGTCGTTCGTTATCCTCACATACATCTCTGTCAACGTCAAATTGGCACCTTGTGTTCCAAGCTTCCCTATGATACCGATCAAAAACGGTGAGTGCTAAAATCAAATCAAATTCCGGTCTCGAATAACAAGAAACTGGTTCTCCATTCTCTCTCTATCCAGGGTTGTCGTTCGTTATCCATCACTACAACTCAGAGGCCCTTTATTGCTCTGCAATATTGAACGGGACCAGTATACTGTTAAGAGGGGCGTTTTCACTTGAACCTCGGGTAGCGACTAGAGTCGAGAGTTTTTCATTAAAGCAGCACGAATTACCACTCGAATGACGTCGAACCTCTTCACCCGACTCTTGCAAAACCGCGCCAACCCAGGATTAGTAGAGTTTAAAGATGGCAGTGTAAGTTCCGTCAGTAGAATTCTCCTTGCTTTTTCCCCGGTATCTGAAGGTTAAGACTTTCTCTAAATTAAGAACAAAATTATGTATATTTGTAATAGTTGTGACATGCAAATAAGAGGTTTTATCAGAAAAATTACAGCAATAAATACCACTCCAAAAGAGTAATTTTCCTCTGTAAGGCTCAAACGATCGAAAAAATCTGATATAGAATTCACTTAAGGTAATTCTATAATGTTTGATTTTGTATTTGTAAAGTTCGTAACATTGTATCAGGAACTAATTTTACTGAAACAGTATACAATTGGATGACAAAGATTTATTATCTTAAAACGTAATTTGTACAATAATGTGAAGAAACATAATTTTTACAATAATGTGAAAAAAATCTGTAAAATATTCTCCAATTAAAAATTCAGAATAAAATAATACTATCACATAGGTAATCGAAATCCAAATACGTCAATCCAAAAACCTCAAAAATTACTATTAATGACAAATGTTTAATCCAAATTTATATGAGAGCAAAAATTAAGTTTGTTCTTAATGTCTTTATGTGATAATTTTTTAAAATATATTAATGAAGAATTAACGGGCCAATTCCGATTGTGTTAAGCCCTTTCTAGTTACCACACTGTCATAAATTGTTTATTTTGCATAGTTTATTTTGCATAGATAAACATTAAAATGTTCAATTTTTTTTATGTATTCGAGAAAAAATCTTCCTAAAAAATACTCAGCAAAGTTTCAGGTACACAAGTCCAATGAAGAAAAAAAATTATTCCTCTTCAAACAACAAAGAGAAATACAACAAGCTACTTCTCCTGGTCCAGACAAAGTCGATTATCAATTTCTTAAACATTTATCCATACGTATTCTTACCCTACTACTTGACATTTTATAATGTGTGGGACTCTAAAGAATTCCCTTCTTCCTGGAAGGAAACATTGGTTATACCAATTCCTAAGCCTGGCTTTTGTTGGTTGTATTGGGGTTTAACGCCGTTTTTCAACATTTTTTCTGTTATATGCGGCGACCGGTTCACCTAACCATGTTTTCCTGGACTGTATACCAACCAGTACTAACTTACCCTTCCACAAGGAGCCGGCAACTTCTCCACATATGGAGGAAAATCGACATTTTTTGTCAAATTTTCATGGATGGGTATGACCTGCCGCGACCGGGATTCGAACCCGGATCTCCGGGCTGCAAGTCCAGCGCACAAACCACTGGACCACGGCCGCGGATCCCTAAGCCTGGCAAGGACCTAGTAATCCAAACAATTATCGTCCCATAGCTCTAACCAGTTCTTTATGTAAACAACATGCTTGTCCGGTTCTTGGAATCTAACAATCTTATTGTAAATATACATAGTGGATTCTTACGCCAACGTGATGCAGTTGACCAACTTGTGCGCCTTGAGAGTTTTCGAAAAGAAAACAGACATAAAAATCGAATCCATAAATACTATTCCACAAATATTTTTTGCAGACTTTTTGACTGATGAACACCAACACCGAGATTCTAAATTGATAGGGAACCTGGATTGTAACACATTTTATTTGCAAAAACAAACTATTATGTCTATGTTAACAAGTGCATGACAACAGTTTTGTTAAATCATTCAGACGGGCGGTTAAAATGTTATACCAATTTTCAACTATTAAAACACTTTAAAATCAGCTGTTGTTGGGGACGATAGGTCCTTTAACCTAAGTGCTTGTTTCATCACAACAACTGTGTTTCAAGAAAAAACACTTACAAGAATGGGTAAGAGCATACATTAATTTATATCAGGGCCAGTTTACCCACATTTGTCTTCAATTTCAGAAACATCAATTGACAAGTCAAAACTAAGTCTCGACATGATTTTAAATACTGACGAAGAAAAAAACTAAACCATTCGTTCGTTCGTTCATTTCCAAATTCAAAACTGGCTCACTGTTCCCGACATTTAGACGAAAATTTCAATATATATGAAAAACAAAATGGGGATCAAAGATAAAAAGCTAATGAAACTTATAAAGAAGTATTTGGATCAGGTGTTCCAGTTGAATCTGACTCAACTGTTGATTTTTCAGAAAAGGCAACTTCTGATGTCTTCTTCTTCCATGATAATGGCAACCGTTCATCAATTTGATCATTATTCCCATGCTCGGGGGTAAAAAGAGATAGCTACCAGGTATCCCAAACTACCCAATCCATCCAGGAAAACCTGGCAGTGTGAAGATGTGCAATTGTAAGATAATCCTGTACATATACCATATAGTGTAGGTGAGAGACGTTAGTATAGTAAAAAAAAAACAGGCTAAAAGCAGTTCTATGTAATGCCTATAGGTTTAGCATCGACATAGTGAGTGCTGATCCAAAACCAGAGATTGAATCAACACCCTTTCATTGGACTACGTTCCTAGGCAACAAGAATACTTAACGTAATCAACAGTAATTGTAGGGATTTGGAACGCTAAATGGTGACGTTAATAATAATAATAATTTTATTTGGCAAGTATACACAACATGGCAATTTAAAACAAAATGAATGGACAAATAAATACAATACAACAACAACTGTGAAATTCATCAGTCGAAAAAATAATAGTATTACATAAATAAAATTTATGATTATACATATTCAAATAATAAAAAACCGTGCAATGCACACTAATACCAGGGATAACACAAAAAAGAGGAAAGGATTCCTTTATATATATATATTGATTATTTGCCTTTTATTCATATATATATATATATATATATATATGAATAAAAGGCAAATAATCAATGCTTGACTAAACATGTCTTCAATTTAGAAAAGATTATAAGATCACATATATCACAGTCAAAGTGTTTATCACATTATTGAGACTAGTGATTGCAGAATTTGATAGCCAAACTATGAAACTGCAATAATAAAAACTGATAAATTACTCTGGTAGCACTATTAAAAAAATGTTATACGATCGGAACTTGCTAAGAAATAAAATACTTTAAAGAAAGAATTAAAATGATAATTAAGTGGGCTTTGATGGCATGTTTGATTGTGAGGGAAGATTCAACATCCCTAAGACGTTGAGGAAGACCATTCCACAGAACAATACCATTATAAGCAAATGATTTTCTACCAAAGCTTCCTACCTTAGGTAAAGAAAATTGCCCTGTGTCACTAAAAGTACAACTAGAATGATAATAATTACTCGAAAGAAGTGCAGACATTCTGGATCTAGTACAACGGTCATGTACCTGAGTAAGGGGTACAAAGTGCCCCTTAAGATATTCTGGGGCTGTGTCTGACTTTAACTTATGCACATGACATAGAGTTATCTGATCCACTCTCTTCGATACAGGTAACCAGGTAAGAGACTTAAACTGCTCTAACCCAACACGAGACCCTATATCCTTATTCGAAACAAAGCGAACCAATTTATTCTTGGTAGTTTTAGGCCTGTTTTTCCAATATTTGGTCAAACAGGAGTACGAAAAAGAACATGCATAGTCAAAGTGACATTGGACTAATACCATAACCAAAAGTTTCTTAGTATGAAGATCCAAAAACTGATTCTTCCTATGCAACTACATGTATTTCAAACGGGCATTTGACTTTGTCACCACTGATCTTGCAATTTCCTGGCATGAAAGATTCTGGTCCGAAGTTGCACTAAGATACTTCACTGAACTAGTAGCCTTAATATCTATACCATTACAGGAAATTTTTAAAGAGCTCTGTGACTTTAACTTATGTTTAGACCCGAAGAGATTGGACTCTGTCTTGCCAAGATGAAGTGAAAGCTTGTTATCAACAAGCCATTCACTTTCATGTTTCAATTCCTCAGATAAGAGAAGTTCAATATCGGATACACTTTTACCGTGGACAAGGACCCAGAGTCATCAGCATACAATAATAGTTTTTTACTGACAACAGCTGACATGTCGTTAACTTAGATTAAAAGTAACAGGGGTCCAGTATGGACCCTTGGGGTACCCCACAGGTGACTGGATCTTGACTGGAATGGACACCTGATACATCAACTAGCAGATGTTTATCAGATAGATATGATTTCAACCAATGGACAGCATCTGAACTGAGGCCAATCTTATTCAGGTTCATTAATAAAATACTATGATTGACCGTATAGAACGCCTTCTGCAAATCAAGAAGAACCATTTCAACTATGTTACCTTGATCCATTTGAAATTTAATGAAATCAGATTGGTTGATAAGACAGGTATCCGTCGAGAATCCGCCCCTTAAACCTGACTGAAAGCTGTATAAATTTTTCATATTCAAATAATTTTCCATTTGAACATAAATGACCCTTTCAAAATCTTGGAAATTATACACAAAATAGACACTGGCCGATAATTCCCAACTTCGGCCTTGTCATTATTCTTATACAAATGGATAACCTGGGCGTTTTGAGATTTAAAGGAGTAAGATACTGATTTATATTAAGATCTACATGGTTATGAACTATTTAATGAAAAATGTCCCTTAATTAGGGCAGATAATCTAGATTAATTGTGCTCTAACTACAGACGGCATTTAGTGCACTTTTGTATCCCGGGCTTAAACGGTGTAATCTGGATTTTATCCGTAACCTGCCTTAGAAACAGCGGTAATTTACAAATGGCGGAGAGCGCATAAGAGATACATTTCGAATTTAGAAAACCCGATTGATTTATCATGTAAACAATTTAGTGGAACGTTGATTGTCAGTTATAAACTGGTAAGTAAGAGTTGCACTTTTCTCGAAGTTAGCCATTTGGTTTTCTTTCAAAGTCTTTCTGCTTTACAACTTCAACCAAGTTTCAGTTTTACGTCCATTTTTTTTAAAAAAGTTTTCGGTGTCAAATTTTGTCTCGTAAATTTTTGTATCAATCTAGTTGCAAATCTTAAGCAGAAGGATCGCGTGCCCGAGTTTCATCGACTTCAAGCGTAGAAGTATTAATTAGAATGTCCAATGCAAAGCCTAGATTATCGGACTTTCTTAGCAGAGAGGCAACTGTAGTTATTTAGATAAATCGTACCAAACACTGTGACATCATTCTTATATGCTGAAGTTATTAAATTCTTTATCTGTGGATATTTTTGACACTCATTCAATTCAGTGAATTAGTAAAAATATGTTTGATGTTAGTTTTATGCATCCAAAAATGTAACTTCTGTGGTCTATTTGAAAACAAGATAACAACATATGATTGTAGAGTTAGAAGAGGACATTTAAACTGGTAACGTATAGAATTGCATCAATTTATCGCCAAATGTTTGGCAGTTTGTGCACTAATGTCACAATAAGACACTATGTGACTAGCTCTGGCAACCGATGAAAGAATACTATGTTACAATTTTAGACATGGCCAATTATTGACACATTAAACTGAAAGGTGATGTATGAATCTAGTTGTATCATGACTAGTGGAAATAGTTTCTCTGACACTTGGATGGGAGCATGAACGTAACAAATAATTTTCTTCCAGTTTAAGCAGTACTGTTACAATACTTGAAAAAAGTTTTACAAACTTAAACAGGCCTTAGTTCACATCTTTTATAGATCTAGCAATCAAAGTATTGATCAATAATGTTTGATAGCATGTATAGCTAAGTGCAGTTCCAAGGCCTTTATTGGCCACTTTAAGTGTGTAAGATTGAAAGCCGTTTTGAATGTTTGCCGTATTGATTTTCTTACTAAAATTCTTGTTAAAAATTGAAAGTTTTCTTCAAAGTCACGTCTATTGAATTATAAACTTTACAATACATAGATACATAGATTTCTTTGAAGTTAATGTTACGTTGTGTTAATTTATAGGATTGTATTAAAGCTTTGTTAATAACTAAATAAATGTCATTGTGAGAATTCACTTTTCTACTCCATGTCTTTTCCATTGTTTTCTGAGAACATTGTTATTGAGTCAGTTCTCTGTGGTTGGTCAAAATTTTCTGTATTACTTGATTGTTGTCCAAAATACTTTATTTTTAAACATTTTCTGTTATCTATGAAAGCTTAATGCTTGTATGAAAAATAAAATAACAGGTTTCTAACATTGGATTCACATGGTCACTTCCAAATATTATTGCATATAGCTGTTATTTTGATCAGACTCAAATATTTCCAATGTTATAAATGTATACATATTGAGAGTGTAGTAGTTGTATTAAAGTGCTTCTGTAGTACCTGTCTTTGTCAATGCACACAGTATTAGTATTACTGTCCCTTTTGAAATATAATAAAAAGTTACTCAGTGTTTTGTTAAGCCAGTTTAAATATTTACCCAGAGAGACACACTAACTGATCTGATCTTGTATTAAACAAATTTACCTTTCTCCCATGGTAATTTTACCCTGGGCTTCTATAAGCAAATATTTGTTTAAATGTAATTACATTGTGATCAATTTTAAGCACTCTATTCTGAATTGAAATTTTTAGTGTTATTTTGATTCAACATGTGGACAAGGAAGATTTCATTGAGTTTTAGTGCTTGTACTGCTTAATGCTTTGTAAACATTAAAATTTCAATATAAATATCAAAAGCATACTATTTGTAGGGAGTGGGTATTTGTGAAACAATTCTGTTGCCTGTCCTCATGGATATATAGGCAAGTTTAAGTCAAGGTTTCAGACTTCAGCAATAGTCAGTCAAAATTTCTCTCTTTGATATAAAGTGTTAAGTTTGACAGATGCGTAAAATGAGCCAAAATCAAGCTGCCAAAGTTTTAATTTACTAAATTATGACTGTGTTAAATGTTGACAGAATAAACACAATAAAGTTATATTTAAGGTTCATGTTTGTAACAGAAGTACTTTGACATATTTTAATTGGTTGACATTTGTCTGTAATCTGCTGATAAATGAATGATATCTACTTCAATTTGTTTGACTGGTTGACGGTGTATGGAAATTTTAATTCATAAAATGAACTTGTTTGCTTATGTGAATAAAAATTGTTCAAATAAAACTTCAATTTTGATGTCAAGGAGACAGTTCAGAAGTCAAATAGTTCCTGATAATCTAGAATACATCTTGGTCACATTTTAGTTAGTGTAGACAATGAATGAGACATGCAAAGTCACAGTTGACAAAGATTTTTAATATAAAAGTCTATTTTTTGTGACAAGAATGTTGAATATTTTAATGTGATTTTGAGATAATAATTCTAAATACTAAATGATTACACAAGTGAGTACTTGTATTGAGGTATACAAGTGACGTCATATCTAATATTTCCCGAGAGATACTAAGTATATATATATAACTAATTTCAAATAGCTATGAATGCTTGTTTACGTTTCAAAAAATCATTTCTGATTTTTGACAGGGACATTATTGCTGTGGCCTTGCTATGAGGGGCTAGCCCTAGACCTACTGCAAGGTTAGGCAGCCCCAATCCTTCACTAAGTGAATTGTAGATTATTTGATCAAGTGCATAGTTACAGTAGTCATTAGCAATGTCACTTGTTACAAGATATAAATATTGTCTTCAATGTAAAAGCTTTAAATGAGGCCAATGTTTTTCTATATTGTTTTGAAGAAAATTAGAATATAATTCTTACATTACTGTATGCAACATTGTGTTTATATACTAAACATGTTCAGATTGGATATAAATCAATTGCCTTGAACAAACTTTTAAAAATTCTTTCAAGAAAGTCTACCAGTGCAATATCAGATAAAGACTTGTCCATATTAGCATGTAATTATATTCAAACTGGTATTAAACTAATTGGCATAGATCCAGTGCTATTTGAACATAAGTAAGATCTGTTAGACTGCAATTTTAAATCACTAGGTAAAGGCTTGATTAAAGAGCATTAGTTTTTTTCATGTTCAATCTTGTTGGATAAAGTCGTGTTTAATTTTAAATGCACTGTACTTGTTTCTGACATGCTGCAGTCTAATTCCTACAAGTAATTCCATCCTGGCCAAATAGAAAATTATATCGCTTTATCTTATTTTAACTTTGTTGTACAAACTGGGCTACATTAGCCGTATATTCATATATGTATGTAACATGTTTCCTAACCCTTGTAACTGTATTGTAGCTTCATTACAGTGCCAAACTACCCAAAATGAACTTGATTTCTCAAAATGACATATGTATGCTTTAGATGAAATTTGTAACTGAAAGTAGCATTTTCTTGATTATGATCCATGAATGTTATCCATAGACAGCCACAGATTTACATTGATTGGGTGATCATGGATCATTAATGTGATATGTGTAAAACCTTTAAGAAAATCTGTGGGGATATGGGACAGTAATCCTATTCTCCTCAAAAGCTGTATCACGCCAGTAGAGTTACAATATGTACAATTATTCTGTCTTTCAGAATATTTTCTGATCACACTGCGAGCTTTGTCAAAAAAACACATCTGATTAGGGACCATTCATTACGCTTCATTTAAACCTTTAGACATTGAACAGAAAGCTTGTCCCCCTTCAAAGAACAATTCAACTAAAGATGAATATACATGAAAGACATTTTAAATATTTTACAGTATTTTTTTCTTTTCATAATTTATAATAGCAACTTCAGTATGTATACATTCAATGTGTAGAAAAGGAAGAGATTGTTGTATTTTTATTTAGTGTGATCAAGGACTTATAAACATAGGAACTAATATTGTTGGCCTTGTCCTGTCAGGTTACAAATATATATTACCTATACCATGTATCTGATCATATACATTTTGTGGTATGATAGTGGTATGATAGATTATACATTAATACAATCAATATTGATCTCGTATAGGTGCTATTGTACCTAATAAAATATAAATTTGTACAGGACTTTGATGTGCGATTTTATGGATTGATCTCACAACAGTTATTGTTGCTTTGTAAGGTAATTTTCATTCTCCTATTGAAGTGTTACAATAAGTTATTGCAGATATGTTACGAGTTTTGAATTGAAATTTAAACCAAATTGTTATTTAAACTTTTGTATAGTTACTAAATACAGGTAAGGTGTTTTTAAAGCTTCATTTTGACTTAGTTTTATTGAATAGTTTTTATATATTGTTGTATTGTGCTAAATTGGACATTTCTTCATTCATATGATTGCATTAGATGGAGTATAATTGATTGAAATGCTGCGCTTTGAGTAATTGCTAGCATGTCCATTTCAACAATAATTAATTTCACAAATTAGTATTTATTGCCTTTTTGTAAAAGTTTTCTAGGAAGTATCAACACACAGTAGGTAAAGACTGTAATTTTGAAAATCAAGGATATTAATGTAACCTTCATTTCAAGTGGTTTTGATTGACAGGTTAAAATGTGCAATGAATGTCGAAATTAAATGTTAAACTATTACTGCTTCCGTATTTAGAACCAGATAGCTGTTCACACTTATTGCTGACTTGTTTGTAATTTAAATTGTCTCAAAACTAACTAATCCATTATACAACACATTTCTTTTCTTTATTGCAATTTAAATAATGTATTTAAATTGTATTGAATTGATCTTTCAACCATTTTATTTATGATCAATATCTTTATTATAATTTAGATCTATAGCGATTCATATTTACCCAGTATTAATGTTATTGATTATGGTACTGGATTATTAAGGAAATCTATGTCTTTATTTCTTAACCTAATATTTTTTACCTGATCCTGTTTAGGTTACCATAATAAAAGTATTTTAAATACAGTGTTATACAAAGAAAGGTTCTAACACTATACAATTTTATAATCTATCAAATATCATTATGTGTCATTTTTGTCTTTAAAAGACTCCAATAGGTAGAAATGACACCAAAGTTTTTAAAGTGTTATCAATACAGATATGGTGTGAAAGTTATTACAATAGATATTTTCTTTTTCTTTGCAAAGAAGTAATAATGGTTAATGTAGTTTGAATCTGTTCAGTTCATTTTTTTATTTGTTATACTGAACTATTAAAAATTTTGTTACGCTCTAAAAACTTATAAGTTAACAATAACTACTTTTGAATAGGTAAAACAAAGACATTGTTCAGTATTGGATATTGCAGAATGAGGTCTAAATTTGGGAGTAGTTTCGAAACTTTGGATCTCATTTTCATTCTCAAGCTATTTTCAGGCAGTTATGTTTGTTTGTAATTAGTGTAAGTAAATATGTTAGTCATTGTCTTGTATACAGAATTATGGAAAGTGTCAAAGTCTTAATTATCATATTTATCTGTATAACAAATCTAAGCTCAGAAACATGCTCCAAGCTGAGTTTGACACAAAACTCAGGAAGTTTTAAAACCTCGGTCTGAGCTTAAATCTCCACTGAAGTCAGTATGAGATTGCAACAGAAATTTACAAGTTTATAACCTTGGGGTCTGAGCATGTGGGTCAGTAGTAATTCTCAATAGTGATTTAAGCAAGCACTAGTCATGCTTTAGGCTTAATTGAGCTTAAATTATAGAAAATATATTACACAGTGTTGGAAAATAGAATGGGTGTTAATATAGAAATTAATTCATATGGTAAAATCTGTGTATGAATTTTTTTAAACTTTTTGTTATTAGTTATTAATGATTACTATTTTGCATACATTTCCATGCAGAGAAGAAATTCATTCATGATGTTGCAATCTTTGTGTTGCAAAAAATATCCAATCAAACACAAAAACCTATAAGCTTAAACATTACTTAAATTTGCATTTATTTCTATTTTGCAATATGTGTGGTACTTGGCAAATAAATTCATAGAATTTGAAGAGAGCCCTTCAAACAGGATCACTTCAGATTTAACAAACTGTTTATAGTAAACTTCCTTAATAGGAGCACTTGTTTCATATTTTAGAACAGGAAAAAATATTATGAACTATGCACCTAAATCTTTATTTATCTTTGAATAAGAGGGTTCTATCTATTTTACTTGTACCATATATCCCCTCTTAAACATGCTGGTGAATAACATTTTACTGATTAAGAAAAAAAATCATAGTTGGAATGATCTTGGATGCATTTATTATTTAATGGATTGTAAAATCATTAATTGTTATCATTTTTTTGTATTTTTATTGATTAAGGTAGATGGGGCATTGTTATTTAGGTGTAGGGCATTTTTTGGCATAGTTGGTATTTATTATGTCATTTTGGTGCTTTAAGCACCTTACCATTTTTGAAAACTGGGCTAAATGATATGAACTATGTACATAAATCTTGATATATCCACTGATAAAGATTGCTCTATCTTTTTTTCTTATGATTGAACAACCTTGATGGAGATTATTTGCTCATTTTTGTTTAAGCAGTTTTAAAATATTATCAGAACAAGATGATTAAAATCATGTATTTCTGTACTAGGATTAAAGGCTCTTTTTTGTATGAATCTGTTCATTTTAGTTCCAATCAGTACCTAACACTATATTTTTAAAACATGGAAGGTCAAACTTGTTAAAAATGACTACCAAAAGAAGATGAAAATATGCTTTTAGACATTTAATTGATTTATTTTATCAATAAAAACTTGAATTTTGCCAAGATTTGGTGGTATTCAAACTCACAGCAGAGAGCGGTTAGTGATTATTAGTCAGAGACCATAACCACTTGATCACAGAGGACTTTTATGACACACCTTCAATATGTTGATAGTTATATTCAGATTGAACTGATAATATTATGACAGAAAAAAAATGCTGACTATACATTTCAACTAGTCATCAATCAAGATTGCACTAAATTTGAAATTTTGCCATACCTGCCATGTTAGGTTAGGCAAAACTAAAAAAAATTGTCCCTGCAACCTAAATGAAATGTTATATTAATCTTAAAAATAATCTGCCATGATTTGAAAATATGCACAAGTTTATGTGTGTACAGACCTATATGTTATCTATAGTTTAGTATGGGAAACAATTTTAAGTATAATTACATACAGTAAAATCTTGCTTAGTGACAGTTTTAATAACACTGCCTCAGAAAACGACCAGCTCAAAATAACAACCGCACATTTTAGACTGGTTTTCAATATTTATCCTATATTTCTACTTAATAAAGAGACAAACTCAATAATAATGGTACCTCTTTTTATTTTTCCTTGGCTTTAGTCAATCATATGATTTTACTGTAGTTGTACATATGTTCCTAACTTCCTAGCAAAAAAATCTATCTAAAGGATATTATTTGTTTGGTCTGAGCACATTTATTTCTTTTGCATACCAAACGGAATTATGAATGTGGCTGCAGCTGCCAACATTTTTTTGAGATGTCCTGGCTGCTTTTTCATTTTGACATAATTGTCAAAAATGTGCCTATTTTTTTCATACTATATCTAACTCCCCTTATTTCACAGGTCAATATATTTTGAACAAACAATGCTTAATAAAATATCGAAATGAATTTTTTTTATTTAGCTTTGTTATTTTCATTACAGATTGGCGGTGAGGCCATTTTTGAGTGAAGATACACAATGTCACCAGCACTCTCATCATGACAAAGAAAGTACGACACTGGCGCGGGAAGTCACGGACAACCGCCAGTGTCATTAAGACTGTAAATAAGGACACATTTGCCAGTGCAATCTGCCCAACTAACTTGGAAGACCAGAAACAGAAGTTTCTAACACTTGGCAAAACGCCAGAGTTTCGATTTCGTGGCACAGAAGATGAATTAGAGGAGATTTACTCCAAGCCACGATCAGAAATTAGGTAAAACAAATAGTTCAGTCGTATTTATCTGAAGGATAAACAAATTAATCTTATAATGTCACGGGTGCATTAAGTTTTGGTAAGATTATGTTATTAAGATGAATGTGTAAATGTAGAATTTAATTAGGGCCATGAAAGAAGTTTTATTTAAATACATATTGTACCTATAAATAGATAATAATTATCACTGATGGCATTGCTGACTGAATGATTTAATTGTTTTGGTTAAGTTCTTAATAATTATATTAAAAATACATGTATTAGATCTTCAAGCTCTGCCTTCAGCTGTTTTTTGGTGTCTTGTTCATAAGAGTCTTAGTGTAGCTTTTTATGTTTTGTCTGATCTGAGAGAAAGTCAGGTGTGTTAACAGGTACCAAGCAACAATTTAAATTCAGTGAAAGGAATAATTTGATGCATTTACTTTAATCAAAAAGATAAGGAAGAATTATTCATGTACTTTTTATAATCTGTGCACTTGCATTATATACGTCCTAAGAATAAATCCTACTGTTTAACCAAAGGCCACTCTGAAGTCACAAGCACACATGTATTGACATTATAGACCACACAAACCTTGCAATGAAAACTACTGGTACATGTACATTGTTGTAATTGTGCTTATAAGGCCATCCTCAAAAATTGTTAGTTTGCAGTTACATGACCCAAACATTTATCGGTGACTCAGTAGGCATTTTTTTTGTTACCAGGATATGCTTGTTCTGTAAAATTTGTTTCGAGTCATAGGGATTTTTGAATGAGTCAGTTGCTTAACCCAAAACCAACATTTTTTTAAAGATGGTTTAGTCTGTGTTTTTCTCTCCCAATGGTAGCTTTGTTCAGCTTTCTTACTTAAATTATAACTTCTTTGGTTTTGTTGTAGATTTGACCTTCTGGGTGAAGCACTTTATATATTGAAGACTGTTAAGGAAAAATATGGAGATGCTGAAAATTATTACACTGAAATGTACGGGGATTGGATCACTAAAGAAGAAGCCACTGATATAATTGTAGATTACTTGAAAGAAAATCATCTAGATGGTCAAATGAGTATAATATGGTGTACAGACTTACCTTGCAGGTAATCTACTTTCTGGTCATATTGTTTCAATTTTTTAATCTGTAGAAATTCTTTTGTATACTCCATGAATTTGTTGTATTGATGTTTTGGCTCTGGTTATCATGTAGATTTGATTTGTTTTTTTTTATGCCTGTGTTTACTTTCTTAAATATCAATTAAAATAGAATTCGCTTATTCAATTAATAAAATGTTCAGTTTTCCATAACTGTTTGGTGTAGAAAACAGATTCATTTGTGCAATTTTTCAGTTGGTTTTGAAAAGCAAAGGAAAAAGTGGTTGAACTTGTGTGGGCTGACCACTGTACATAACTGAAAAACATTGATTAGTGAAGTTAAACCCTATATGAATAACTAAACACTAATGGGATAACCAAAATGGATATGGTAAAACCACAATTTTACGACCACCTTGGGATTTAAACTGATTGGTTGCTCAGTATAGAGTTAAACAGAAAAAAATACATGTTGTCTTAATATTGAGGTGGTCATTAAGTGAAGTTTTACCGTACTTGCTAATGTACAATAACACTATTTCTATAGATATCTTTTTTACTTCCAGTGGCCGTATGATGTGGCAAGGGCCGAATGTGAAGTATCGACGTCCTGAAGCTAGAAAATATTCAATGTGGATAAAAGATGCCAAAGACAATAACTTCTTACGAGAACGTGGAATACGATGTCTGTCCGATCATGAAATTGGAACTCATTTTGTATCCTGATATGGTGTCTAGGAAATTTTGTCAAGGGATAGTGTTATTTAGCTTTAAATGTATTGTTAAAATCCTTAATGAACTGTTTCTTTTTGCATATAAAAATCCAGCTATATTAGATTTTAAAGTAACATATAAAATGTATAGATTAAGCATTAATTAATAATGAGACCTTGTTAAAATAAAAAAGTGCTTGTGTTGATTGTTTTAAAATATATTATTTGTTGATTTTCACAATTCCAGATGCTTATAAACTGAGTTTGCTTGTGTTGAGATGAAACTACAGTAAAACATTATTATTATGAACTCTGATGTAGTGACGTACAGTGAAGTACAGTAAAACCTTTGTACAGTAAAACAGTAATGTGATCACCTTTGGGACCCCAAAAATGGGTTGTTATAATGAGGTGGTCTCATTAGCAAGTTGAATTATAGGGAAGTTATTGAAAGTTGGTCTGAAAATATGTGGTCGTTATAATAAATGGTCATAATATTGGGGTGGTTGCAGTGTGAGGTTTTATTGTATTTATTTTCCCTCAACGAGCCTTTATTTATTTATTTCATTGTTATTGATGAAATGAAATGTGGATAAATAAGGAAATTAACTTTAACCATTTTCTCCTGTATAAATCATTATATGGTGTTTTTTTCATTCAGTATGCACTACTCATAGCTAAATCTAATATAACATGTGGGCCAGCTTCAGACTTAACTATCTGATAAAACATGGTGGTGTGAAACCTGTCTTAGCCACCACTTCTACACTGCCTCAGTTTAGGACCTCAATTTTTGTTTCACAATTAGTCTTATTATCCAGGTTTTACTGTATACACAAATTTTTAGGATGCTTATTATTCCTTGACCTGTCATGTTCAGTTTCGTTCATACAATGATGGTTTACAGCCATGGTTTGCTGAGCGTACAAGATTCGGTATACGTGGTACTGCCTGTTTAGAACATCTACGCACTGAAGAAGGATTAGCTGCTGTGAATACTATACTAAATGCTAAATGTAGATATCTCTGGGGACCTGCATTATTATATTGTAAGTACCCCTTCTTTATTCTGGTATGTTATGTTCAATCTTACTTCACTTAATTGAGAAATTCTGATAGTCATTCTAATCCTTAAGTAAAAAGTTTCAGAAAAACATTTGCTTGTAATGGTTTAGTCAATGCTTAAATGCGAGTTGTAGTAAGGACTTAATAATGCTTATCTGTGTAAATACGGTTTAAGCTTTATGATTTGATTCTATGAATAAGGTGACTTATCAGTACAACGAATTCTATCTTAATCTATTTTTCTGGCATGTTTCACAAATAACTATGCAATTAAACTAAGCTAATTAATGGTTTTAGTTTATCACATGAAATGTCCCTAATTCAATAAGTTAGGTAAATGATTGTAATAAATCAACTTGCCCTATAGAACTAATTGTATTTTGACTAGCTGAGCAAACCTGGAGATGATGGTATCGTTTTTAACTTTGTAATTTAATTGGAAGTTGCTGTGTTATTTGTGCCAGACTATTTTTGTGCTTTGAAATATACTTCTCAAACTTTGATGAGGGGACATTTTTTTCTCAAGCATTATCTTTCATTTGTGAACGAAAGGGCATCATAAGAAGTTTTAAATGAGTTATAGTATTATCTGATAGTTGAAATCTGCTGGTGAAAAAAAATTGTATGGGAGCAAACAACTAGAACATCAGTTTAAAGGTTCTGAAACAGTGTTAGGTTGCACTTGATTACAAGACAGGACCCTGATGCATATCCCAAACATGTTCCATGGAATGGCGGCATGGGACATTGTACGGCATTCCAGTCTGTTAACCCTTTGCCTCAGAAGCATATGTTGGGGAAAAAATGCGGTATTATGAAGCAACGGGTTAACATTTTCAAGTGCCAGGCATTCATTAGTATGACCAAACTTATATGGACCGGCATTAGTATCCATAAACACCAAATTTGGGCAGATGATACTGGTCAATTTCTCTGATACAAATCTGACCAAAGTGTTCATTTTGCTTTCTTTACGCTTGGGCACTTCTGTCTGAAAAGTCCAGACAAAACCTTGAATTAATGTCAGCAATAATGTTCGGGTCCAATCAATAATAGATGTTCTTCTGACATGGCCCTACATAAATGTTATCTGACTTGGTTATTTTAAAAGGAAATGCAAATAGCAGAGCATCTGTCATTCAACCCAGCCTCAAGCAAATGATACTTTACTGTTTGAGTAGATAATCATCATCTATTTTCATTTTGGAAGCTGTTACATTGGGAAGTAGCATTCTGAAAATGATTGTGTTTAGTCTCGGATTCGTAATTCCCATTTTTATTTCTTCTGGAGTAAGATGCCTTCTCAAGCCTTGGGTCACCATATTTATTGATGTAACAAACAACGAAATATTGCTTGTCAAGGAAATCACATGATCATCAAACATGTGTTCTCTGTACATATGTGTCAAACCTTGATCTTCAAAGGATTTCCAAGTTTCCAATGCTTGCTATATCAAATCAAACTTTTATGCATTGGGGAATATGACCAATACATTTGTCATTTATCTATGAAAATTATGAGCTTCTGAAGTTCTTATGAATAAAATCATTGTTACTTTCAGATATAGCTTGTAAAGCCACAGAAATGACCTTTAAACAGTTGTTTGAACATCTTGAGAAATATGTAGAAAACCCTGAGTGGCGCTGGCGTCACTGTGTACGAGTTAAAAGGGGTTTACTCAACCCCAATGACATTGGTGGATATGGGAAGGACCAGTGCTATTTTGAGGGTAATTTGTTTATTATAAAAGGTCATTGTGACTGTTGACAAAATCAGAAGTTTCAATTTGCGGAAATTTAAAAAGGATTTTTTTTTTAATCTGTTATATGCTGGCTCAATTTGGTGACCTCAAGGCATGTTTATTCACTCATGTGAGATGACTCAAGCCAAGAACTTTCATATTTATGTCTATGTAGTCAAATAGGACAGTTTAAATCCAGTAGATGATTTTATTGCTCACAGGAAAAATATTTGATTCACAGCAAAACGATTTCATATAATTTGAATATTTTTTTTGTTGGTACGTAAAGCTATTTATATGGATTTGATATTTCCTACTAGGAAATGATTTTTCCTTGGACCTATTGAGTTCCGCAGGTTGTATGATCATGGGCAGGGTCATTTTTGTTAAATGTGTGAATTTGTTGAGAAAATCTGAAAGTCGAGGGGAAGTCCATCCTCATGAAAGGCTTGATAAATAAATACAGATGCATCATGATCCAGGTAGAATTACCTGTCCAATCTGTTATCTGTGACACCATTTTATTTTTAGTGCACTTTCTGGATGTGTTCAGAGCTGTGGCAAACCAATTCTAATCAGCCCCTGTCTTACACATATCTCTGAAGATCTCAAAATCTCAAAAGATTGCTGTGTTTTATATTTTCTATCTTTTTTTGGAAAATAGGTGCAGTTGATATTTTAAGAAATGTGGATGATATTGATTTCAAAGTTCTGATGAGTGGAAAAATATGTTATGATGAAATTCAGAGGGTGAAAAAACTTGCTCGACTTAACTGCATACAGATGCCAGCATTCATGAGAAACCAAGAAAAGTATAAGAAAACATTGAAACAGATCGCTCACATGAATGGACTTCATTTAGACCATGCTAAGTTTAAAGCACCTATGGCATATTTACGCAGATTAAAGAGGGGCAGGCGTATAGGAGTTGCTGGGGGATCTAAAAAGGTGAGAAAAAGTGAGAGAAAGGGCAGTTTGTCTTCCAATTTGGGGTCTGGGAATGAGGGTAGTACTGGGAATGGTGGGGTTGATAACAGCAAATCTGATTATGAAGAAGCTGGGTTCTTCTTTCAGGATTGCAGTGGGGAAATTAACAATGAGTTAGGAAATACAGCTGGTGAAAATTTCTATGAAACTATGAAAAAGCAAATGGAGAAAGAAGAAACATCTAAAGAAACGAATGAAAGTCATAGTGTTAGTGATTATGAAAGTCTTGTGAATGACAAAGAAAAATTAGAATTAGGAAAAGAAGAAGAGGATAAGAACACAGAAAAAAGCAGAAAAACTAATGATAGACTGAAAGATTTAGACTGGGAGCAAGATTGCCAACAGTCAGCATATAGGTGTGTGAGTCGAGCCTCAGTGCAGTCAATATTAAATCTTCCGTCAAAATCTCTTAACTCTCGAAATAAGAATTCAAATGCAGGGTGTTCATTGTCCTCCACACCAAGTTTAAATTCTCTGCGACCTTTATCCACTAACAGTCTAAGCATCCGAAGGACCAGCTCCACCGCTTCTTTTGAAGGAAACCAAAAATCAGAGGAAAGTATTGATGATCCAAAGAAATCCAAGTATTCTGTTTCTAAAGCACTTCCACCTGCCACACCTATTTGGTCACCATCCACATGCACTGTGCAGTATGCTAATGTTAACCAAACACTCTCTGGTCAAAATAAGCTTCAACAATCACAGAGTATGAATCAAGCACATCAGCACGCAAATTCTGTTAAAATGGAAGCAGATGGATTTATTTATCCTGAAACTGATATTTTAACTGATGATATGATTAAAATACAGTCTGGGTTACAGTCTTTAGAGATGGAAAACCAACAAGCTAGTCCCAATTGTACAACCAGTCAGGTAAAGCTGCTAAATCGAAGAGTGAAATCGGCTGCTAACCTTCTGCCAAAGTTTCCTGCTTAAATAAAACTTGTCATGCTGGACTGGACTAAGTGCTAAAACAACTTACTTCAACTGTTTTGCCTGGAATGGAGCATGAATTTAATCCTCTAATAAAAAAATAGATATTTTAACAACATTAGATGGCAAATCTTTGGATAAAAGTAATGATTCTAACACCATGACACAGCGCTGTGTTACTGTTACTACTATTAGTACTAGAGTCAAGTGACTAACTAAGTATAAATGTCAAAAGTTAGCTCAAGTTGTTTTATTAATTGGGTATTTAATAATGCATTAATTATGTCCATGCATTTGTACCTTCAGGAATATTTGACTAACTGCAATTGGATATTTGAAAAACACGCACACACACCTACACATTGAAATATGTGGTGCATGCAAACATCTTCTGTACTTGGGTGTTTTATTGTAAATCATTATATCTTTTGTGTCGTAGTCTTGTTTAAACTTCTTGAAGTTGATAATTGTTTTAATGTTATTGATCGGGATAAATAATTGATGGGTTCTGCTTCTTAGGGACAATACATTGAAAATTGAACTTTGCAGTCTTTTATGATTTAGCAGTCATTAGCTCTAAAGTTTCATTGAGCACTTCAGTGTCGGTCAAAACAATATAGAATTGGAGAAGATGGGTATTGCATTTCTAAGCTAATTGAAATGTGAATTAACCACTTAAATTTATCATAACCAATACAACTATTGAAATTTTCAATTTCTTTATTTAACAACTGTCGTGTTTAAAATTGCAGAACATTTTCTTGATAATTATTTGTACATGTAACTATTGAATTTCTGTAGTTCTCTTGAAAGATGATTAGTACAAATGGATTTTTTTTTCATGTGTGAAATTTAATTTTTTGTAGTGAAATAAGGATCTGTAGGTAAAAAGTTATGTTAATTCAAGAATGACTGTATCAAAGTGCTTAATTCGTTCTATGTTATAATTTGTATTTAAATATTTATGTATGTTTGTGTTTTTCATGTTTTAGATGTTTCTAAATGATGCCAAATAGTATACACATTATACACTCTAGTTATTGATTTTTGCTATAAATACATACACTAGTCCTCAGATAGTTTTTTATGCCATTTTTTGAATTTTGTTAATTATTATACTATTTACCCTTATTGGGTAGCCCTAAATTTCATACACATGTTCTCAATGTCATACATTATTGTGTCATATAGTTACTTAGGCCAAAAATAACAAAATTGTTGAGTTTCTGGTTATCTAACCTACCATACTTTTTAGTACCCACCCTTAAGTTTTTAACAGCAAAACCCCAAAAATTGCTACCACTTGTGGTGTTACAAAAATATTTCAGACAAATTATGCCTTAAAAGTATGAAAAATATGCTTAGAAAAGAAATTAGAAATTGATTTGCCACCTATCGGTACTTGCCCTATTTTTTTTTATGAAGTAACCAGAAACTCAACTATTTTTTTGTCTTGCCTGATCATCAATACAGTATTAATTAAATGTGCTTATCCAGGAATTTAATGACTTCAGACCCAGTATTTTACACTGTCTTAACATCTATAAAATGATGTTAAATTTAATGGTAAATTGATGTAAAAACTTGTCAAATCTTGTAATCAGATTTCTGCAAGATTCTTATGCCATCAGAATGTTATATGGACAATGTAAAAAAACCCATTAAAATCCTAAACAAATTATCCGAATTTAATACTTAATGGTTAAAAATAAATGTTACAATTTTATTGTTTATTTGTTGCTGCATGTATGAACAATTTTGCATATGCCATAAAATGGAAAGTGTCAATTTTTTTGTTGAAAAGCATGAAATAACTTCATGCATGTTTAAGAACTTATTGATGAGAGCAGTCAATGTCTTACCCCATGCCATATTTTATGTAAGAAATCTTCTTTGGGTATATTTTATATGCTTTATATTTGACTTTTCAATTCAAATGTTTTGTGTTTTGCATATGCATATATATTGTTGTTAACTGTGCATCATTTGCTGCAAATATTTATTGTTGTTAGTGATCATGTATGTATTTGTTTATTTTATGTGTTAAACTTTCAATCGTATTTATCATGCTTTATATGGAAGTATATCTATATGCTATTTATGCTTCTGTTTTATAAGTAGTTGATAGTTCATTAATACAGTAAAACCTCACTTTTAATACTAGTTCAATATCATGCCAACCTCATTAAAACAAGCAATTATTTTTTTAAACTTTTTTCAA
This sequence comes from Lutraria rhynchaena, assembly GCA_008271625.1. Taxonomy (NCBI): domain Eukaryota; kingdom Metazoa; phylum Mollusca; class Bivalvia; order Venerida; family Mactridae; genus Lutraria; species Lutraria rhynchaena. Next base: position 854,152 of record VIBL01000114.1, read on the forward strand.
TATTTTTGCTTTATTTCAACTTGGTAATGAGACTACAACAGTATAAAGACTGTTTCTTTCTATCACTCAGGTGGTATTAATATCCCGATTTTATCATACTAGAAATCATTATGTAATATTTAAAATTCACTAAGTACAGTGTATGGCTAAGGTTGAACAACATAAGAAATGTTGTTCAGTTATACATATACTGTGTTTATCATGCAATATTGGAGCTGTGTTTATTATGTTTTTTATACCAGTTTTTTATAACTTCAGGGCTTCATTCGCATTTATGAAAATTTATTCAATTCAAATCAATTTTTCTTTATTGATGTTTAATTTTGTATTGTCTTTGCATCTGTCTGATATGAAGATGAATTGATGTATTTTCTATTTTTGTTACCGATTTAAAACTTATAGCTATGAAGAATTTTTTTTCTTGTATATGAACAAGCAGTTGGAAACTATTTAATCTTCCAAAATATTGTGCAATCCATATTTGTAGGAAGATGGTTTCTTGTCTTACACTGAAAAATTTAGACAATTTCGGGTAAGAGTATTATACTAACTAAACATCGAAAGTTGGTCGATAATATTGCATGTGCTGTGCTTATATGTAACATTTGTATCATGTATGCCTCAAGTTTTCGCAGTCTTCAAGTTTCTACCTTATGTGCCAATGCCTGACTCGCTCAATTGATCAGGCATAAGTTTCTTAATCTAGGGTCTCGGATTCGAGACCTGCATTTGGACTGTATTGAATGTGGTTTCAAGTGTTGACTCTTATTGTTTGTTTGCCTCAAATTTGTGTGTTTTATGTTTCTTGTGGTTGCCATTAATGACTGTTGTTTACATTTTCCATGATCAGATTCTGTTGCCTTGGAGATTTGGTGTACGTTTTACTGAGTTGACATTTCGGGATTAAGACTTGTCACAAATTTTGTATTTGTCATGATTGCATGCTATCTTTTGCCACATACATAATTATATATGTACCCTATGCATGCACCCATAATATTCTCCAGTAATTACCACTGCATGCTTTCTATATGTCTTCAGAAAAATAACAAGAAATTGCTGGACATTTTTTTTTAAATTTCTAATCACATATTGGTCTGTTTGTATATATGCTGTTTACTAGGCAAAGTATAATTACACAGCGATGATAAGTTCAATGCTATGAATGCTGATTGGGAAGAATTTTCAGAAAATGTTTCTTTTGTAATGCACTATTTTTTAAATTTGCTGATTTAAAATTAAATTAAAATAAATAGAATTATTGATAATTCTGACTTCGTACTTCTTGGGACTATGATAAAATCATTTGAATAATACATGTAACTGTGCTCTTGTTTCATAATTATTGATGCTATTGATATTCTACATCCATCATACCTTCATGTCATTTCTGGGTGGGGACTTATAATAATTACCACAGGGGCCCGACTCGTTGATCTTAGAACACTACATAATAACACCAAGACCAATGTGGTTGGTGCCTGTGATAATAATGAATTTGTGATAACTGCTTTTAGATAGAAAACTAATAATTGCCAAAATTTAATGCTTCTTTTAAGTGATGTTTATAACATTGACGTTGTATGTTGTGTAATTGCCACATTTATTGTTAGATTTTTCTTTTCAGTGACTGATTAGTATAAGAACAGTCATTCCAGTCACTTTGTGTTAAATACCCATAGTTATTGAAAAATAGAAACACAAAATTGTCTGATAATTCAAGTTATTTAATGCTTGCTAATTTAAACTCAATATTTTAAAAGAATATGATGATATAATAATTTGGTGTAGACTGGTTCTACTTAAACAATGCATGCATCAGTGTTTACTACTTTTAGAAATCTTGAATCAGACCAAAAACCTTTGTTTTTTATGTTTAACGTAAATATAATAGCCTCCAGACACATTTAGCATACAGTGATAAACAAAACGGCGTCATTGTATTTAGAAAGTCTAGCTGAATAAAATGGGCCTTTTAGACTAGTTTGACTGTAATGGCTGATTCTCAATGTTTTCTCTGTACTTAAACTTTATAGAAATTGATGAGTCCACCTCAATATTAGGACCATTTTTAGGGGAGTCCCTAAAGTGGTTTTAATATCACGGTTTTACTTTACCAATAATATATTGAGAGTTACCATTTCACTTTTATGTATCAGTCATGTGTGTTATCTGCCCCAGAAAAAATACTTGATTAAACTACATACATCTATGCAGTTATCTAAAAATAATATCAAAATTTTAATGTGTCTTATATAAGTAAAGATTAATAAATTTATTTTGCTACAATACACTAATAAAATAATCTGTAAAAAGTCTGCTTGATCGGACATAAATTGTTGGTTGTTGAATTCATTGTTGCCATGGTAATGACAAAGTTTTTTTATTTCTCTTGCAGGGTTGTGGTTGCTGGCCGTTTAGATAAAAAATCTTGGCTTCACAACTGACTGTATGCTATAGTAAAGTGGTAACTCTGTTCAGAAGCCAGCGGGTTCAGTCTGTGTTATTGTGTTTGGAGTTGTATTTTATTCCTTGTATTTTATAATAAATTTTTTATCTTAAGAAAGAAACTGGAATTTGTTAATCATTAATGGCTTTGTTTCATGGATTTTTCATTATAAATTTTAATACTAGCATACAGATGTAATTGAACTACAGTCAAACCTGTGAATGGATGCCAACCAAGTTAAGAGAGAAATATGTCTGTCCATGCTCACTTGGCCTTTATTCAGTGTTTATTTGGATCATGTAGCTATATAAATGTATGCCATTGTTCACGGGATGACCTTTAATCACTGGTGGCCATTAGCACAGATATGACTGTATTTCAGTACCAAATAATCATGATTTAGATATATTTTTATTAAGGATAATAAATTGTTAATGTTAAATTTTCATCAACCCTTTGTTACAGTCATTAACATTTTATTTTACCTCATTACCTCAAGTACAGAATTGATAGGTATAGTTTTATTATGAATTTTTCAGGGTTTCGATTACCTTCTTTCAGACTCGATACATTTTAAACAAGTGTTCAGATCCAGTCAGATCTGCTAAAAAATTATACTTTTGCTTGACAGGTTTAGTATTTTCCTCCTCTCAAGTGATTGCGCAATCACAATCCTATTTTATAGGTTATCTCCTATGTTCATGTTTATGACAACATAATTTGTCCTGAGGAAGACAATCATTGAAAATTGATTTGTGTAATTAATTTAAAATGGGGTGGTAACTGATACATTTTAGTGAAGTTATCACTTACTGCTTAGATAAAGTGTTTGTTTGGGATATATTTAGTTATTATTGGAATCTCTCATGTTCAGTATTTGAAATGATTTTTATTGAAGTCACAATCTCAATAAATTTAGGTTTACAGTGTTCTCTACATGAGCAATTTATAGTGGATCCAAGACCAACCAAGGTCAAGTCAGGATGAACTTTCATCATAAGTATGTAATTAGCATCATATCAGCCAATCAAATATTGTGAATCTTTATTTATTGAGATTGATTTAGTCAAATATGTATGCATGTATGCTACAGTATTAAATGCTAGTGTTCACCAAAGTATTAGTTCATATTGTTATTCATTAAGAGCACATTTTTTACTAATCATGTACTAACATTCAATTTAAATTTAATTTCTTATCAAAGACTCCTTTAGTCTCCTGTGTATTTCATTTTAATTCGGGGTCATTAATCCCTTACTACTAGTTTCCATTTGCTTACATGAAATCACCTAGGAATATTAGCTGATCAAATTTTATTTTTAATATTTCTTTCAGCCAAGTAATTAACATATCAGCTATAAAGTATACATTTTATTTCAGAATCAAAACATGATCAAAGTATTCTTATCAAGTCCTGATGTTCTAATAAGACCAAAATTAAGTAAATAGGGCAATTTCATTTTAATATGAATTTATTTTTGCTTCACTTTATTGTGAGGTATCCTTTTGTTGTGATCCGTGACACACATTTGCCAATATTTATTGTAACCGAGTTGTCACATGTTGTATTTATTTTAGCATCATTATTATGTTTTGTTGTTTTATTCAAATTGTATTCAATTTTTATCAATTTGTGTCAAATGTAGATTTTACTGATATTTATTTGTGCCAAAGGGGTTTGATTTTTTGTTTTATTCATCATGATTAAGATTGTATCGCCATGCATGCACCTCTGTTACAAATTTATGGAAGCATTACTAATTTTGATTTTTTTTTTTTAGAAAATACTAGGGAGCGTTTTAATGCATCTAAAAACATAAATATATTCAAGTCTATTTCCATTCACATGTCTGTCTTTGTTCATAATCTGACTTTTGGCATATATTCACAATTATACTAAACTTCAAATGCAGTTCAGTACTGCTTATTACTTTTTATATACACAATAAAATATTGTTCAAAAAATGAAAGTAATCTGACATAGCAATGATTTTGATATGTGGACACTAAAATTATGATCAGGTCTATTTGAAACTCAGAACAGCTTTCAGTAACTGTATATCAGTAAGTGATGAACCCAAAGTTCTTAAATATACCTGTATATTATTCACTATGTTTGTGACTATTTTTAGGTGTTATACTTTTAAGAGAGAAAAATCGTCTGCTTTGTTTGTATGTTTGTTGTTTCAAACAAAGATTGATCAAGTTATTTTCTAAGTGCTTGCAAAAAATTGTGAATTTTTTATTTAACATGTTTTGTATGTGTACTAGTATATAGGAAATTATTATATATGTTGTTTACATTCCAGTGTACTTTGTTCTCACACTACATGTTAATTATTTACAGTAAAACCTCACTTAGCAACCACATCAATATTAAAATCGCCTAATAGTAATGACCATGTTTGGTTTGATTTTCTACATACTTCCTGTATACTTCAGCTTGAAAATGAGACCACTGCAATATCAAGACCAATTTATTTGAACCAAAAGGTGGTCGTAATATTTTTATCAAATTTATCTTTGAAAATACTTTTTTCATGATAAGTAATCAAATCATATCAGAACTGTTGCACAGTGTATTGATGTATTTTAAAGGGACCTTTTCTGTAGGACCCAGCTAGTACAGAGTTTAGAGTTTGTTATATTACATATTTGTATAATTTATACACACACTCTTCTTATATTAATAAGTTGATATATTGTCGAGCTGCTTTTACATGTTGAATAAAACTTTTCAAATATAACACATACTGGTTATTTTGTTCTTTGCCAACTATTAGAACACACATTCATCAATTGTACTTGTATATCAGTGACCCAGAGGACCCCTTGGTTACAGAGTATATCAATTATATCATATTCTGTTGAATCAATCAATCAAGTATTATTTCTGTATATTAGAGAATCAGCATGCTGTTGAATACATAATGAAGCATGTTCGTGTTGTGTTTTTTTTTTTTCAAAAAGTAGACAGTTTAGTGACTAGAAGTCATAATAAACAAAATACCGTCATAAAAACATATGAACATTGTAAGTTATGAAACTATTCGTTCAGCATGCACTCTTCAGAACATTAAGTCTACAGCTGCATAACCTTTTGTTATTTATGACACTTTCTGACATATAAATTAATTTGTCAGAAAATTTCAAGGAAATTCATATTTTTTTTAGAAATACAATTCTTAAGACAAAGTTTAAGAATTCCAGGCTTTTGGTTAGTTGTCTAAAACAAATACATGTGAGCTAGTTTGGGTTAAAAACTGAGTTAAACACACACATACTGGGTTTTACTTTGAGTCCGAGCTTTTAGTTGACCAACTGCATTGGACAAAAGTTGAAAAAAGTTCAAATTACCATTAATTTTGTATTTCAACATATTCAGTACCAGTTCTGAATGTACGTACATGTACTTAATGTCTGTACTACCCAAATATCAACAAAAGTACACCTCAAAAAAGTCCATTCCAAAAGACGAAAGCAAGATAAAAAAATTACATCACCATTAACAATTTTAATCAGCAGCATAAACATAACTATTCATTACTGTGCCATAGAATCAGAATCATATCAAGATAGAATTTCAGAGCCAGAGCACAGGTTTCCATCATGAACTGTGGCAATGCCACCAAAACCAGGTTTTTAAGTTGATCAAGCCGATATCACTTTCCTATTTTAGCAACAGTAACCTTGATCTGTAAGCTTTCTTGCTTTAAATAAAACTTGATCTCCATAACATCTTGCTGTACACAAAGTTTAGCAACAACAGATCAATCTACACTGAAGTCATTTAATGGAAACCGATACTTTTATTTTGTCACCATTCACCTAAGAATTTAATATATAATTGGGCTTTTTGTTAAAAACTCCCATCATTTTTACTAACATGATGTCAATATTGGCTACAGGACTCGAGGTTATAAGACATCATTGGGCGCAGTTTAAAAATGCAGAGCTTTCATTGGTAAATATCAAACTCAGCTTAAAACCAACCAATTGGAGACTGACTTCAGACATGACCTTAGACACAGAAATAAAAAAAAAACCAGCTATATAATTACAAACAATCACTTTATTACCATATATAACAAAAAAAAAACATTGAAGGTTTTTCTTTCATGATGCATCATCAGTGTCTTTCACAGCATGTAATGCATAATTAATGCTAGTGTCTTTTATCCATTTCCATTCCCTAACTACAGGCATATACAGCATTCCGTGAATCATTCTAGTATGCATATGGTCTGGAAGTTAAAAAATATATCTATCAATAAAATGCAAACACTTCAGGGCTTATTATTAACTGAACATTTATATTCAACAGAATCCAAGTGATACACCATCATTGTTGAGTTGACTTGAACATATTTTTGGGGGGTTTGCCACAACTAACCTGTTCTTGGCACTAGCAAAATTCTTAAAAAAATCCTTTACATATTTTGGTAATAATATATTCAAAGACACAGCTAATTATTCAAGCTTAACTACAAGAATGATGTCTCATACCTGTCAGTCTTTGCCACACATGACAGACGGTCTACGAAGACAAACTTGTGATTTTTTAATCAAGATATAAGAACAAAATGATACAATATGGCTGAGAAATAATGAGATTCAAGTACAGTACTTACTTTTCTCTAATATCATTTTCAGATCATCAGGGGGAACAAACTTTTCCCAGTCGTGTGTGCCTTTTGGTACAACTCTGAATATATTCTCTGCAGCATATACAGCCAGACTTCTAGATAACACTGTCTTGTTCATTGTAGTAATAAATATGGATCCTCCTGGCTGTACAAAAAAGAACAAATTATACAACATACAGCACAGGGTGAGAATTTTCCTCCCTGAGTACAATTTTCTCTTCTAAGACTCGATATATTACAAATAAAAGTGTTTAGATCTAGTCTATGGGTATGAATCTAGACAAAATGTAAAGGTCATAAGTTTTGGGGTTACACATAAAATACAGCAAATTAAAAGGAAAGTGTTCTTTTAATTTGAAGTACGTGCAATCATAAAAGTCCTCAGAACAAGCAATTATTATTAGGCCCTGAATGGGGGCAGAACCTGCTTAATGCCCACGTGATAAATAAGCTATAAATGTCCCCTACACCACTTTGTCCCAATAGAACATGTTGTCTGAAGATGTTTACTTTCAGCATAATAAAGACCAAAAGTGTAACCAAGTAACATCCCACTCAAACAGAAGTTATTAACAAATGTAAAAGAAGTAAGTGATAGACTCATTATTCGTCATAAGCAGGCTAAGAGTGGCTAGAATATGATATACCAGGCAGCATAATTGTACAATTAATAGTAACTTTACCTTGACTAATTTACAACAAGATTCCACAAAAGAAACTAAATCAGCAACGTGTTCAACTACTTCGGAAGCAACTACAGCATCAAAGGTTTCTGATTCAGTAGTTGCTAGGTCTTCAACTGTTCCTGAATAAATTGAAATTCAGTTGACCAAAGCTTGAAATTAATGACACAAAACTATCAGATTAAAATATGAACCATGTTAAAAATGTTCATGATAACAGAGTGATCACAATACTGGAGCAGTTGTCTGGTTGAATTTTAATGTATTGATATGATTAATTATACAATCATTTTTTTCATCAAAACAGGAAGACTGAAATAAAATGTATAATAAGTCAATTAACCATAGTTATATAAATACAGAAAAGCATTTCTATATTTGATTACATGTACTTCTTTTCAAATGAAATTTTTAAATTCTTCAAAAATAAAAGCAATGCTTAAAGTACATTTTACTGACTAATAAAATGCAATTACCATTTATGTATTTAACTTTAGGTAGTAAACTTGGATCTTCCTGAAGATGTAACTGAGCGATCCTTGTACTTTCTTCCACAGGATCTAGTCCAACCACAAATGCACCAAGCCTGGCAAGAGGCTGAAAAACAATAAATCTCTGTAGCATTTATAAACAAGCTGGATTACCAATCAATTTTTGTATTAAGTTTAAAATAATTTATCAATTGTATTTCTGCATTACGAATGGCAAACTGTTATTCCGGCAAGTGTTTCTTAATTAAATAGACCTAGCCTCTTGCCCTTTAATTCAGTAAGAAATGGTGAACAAAAGGTAGGAGAAAACTATAATATAATATAATAATACATGTATAATATAATGTAAACTATGCAAGAAAAACCAACACATGCTTCAATCAGGTTTCTAACTTACAACCTCTCAAACAATATGAGTCCTGCACTCAAGCAACTGAACAAACAGGATGAGTTTAATATATCATATTGAGACCCACAATAATTTCAGAGGTCTGTGGGCGTGTTTTCCTATGATATTCCATGAAATAGAGACTGTGAATGGTAATTTCTGGTGGGTATAAAGACACATTCTAAGCTGTTATTCAGTTTCAAGAATGATTTAGATACATGAAAAGGATGCATTACTGCATTTTTGTATTTGAGTGAAATGCAAGTCTGGGCCTATATGGCTTATACAAAGCAGCAGATTAGCTCATATATGCCTGATGAAACTAATACACAAACCTCACTTAATATTCCTCCACCACTACCAACATCCACTATGGTAAAATCCTGTAAAGGCAATGCTGTCTCACTCTGCAAGGCAAGACCATCGCGAATGAATGGGACACGAAGTTTGTTCATGGCATGCAATGCTTCAAAGTCTCCCGTTTCATCCCACCAGGACTGAGATAGTGCTTTGAAATGCTTCAATTCTTCTTCATCCATAGTTGATGAAACAATAGGTCGACTGGAGTAGTATCTAAAATAATGAAACCAAAAACTGAATGTTGGGCAATTTTCTCAATTAAGAATCAACAAACTTTGATTTTATTAATATGGTCTAACCAAATTGATATATTGAAGATATATTGAAAAAACTGTCAGAAAATTAGTGATTATTATATTAAATGAGGATGGTCACAATACAAATATGGGTGACAATTGAGGTTTTATAGAACTTTTTGTCAATAATTCAACAAAGGTAATGCCTGAATGGTAGAGAGGTTATGGTCTCTGAATAGTAATCACAAGCCCCTCACCACTGTGAATTCAAAACCTACTCTGGACCAGAAATTGCTACAATGAATAAGCTGTCTAGTCTACCAATGGTTCTACCCAGGGGTACTCATATGGTCCTTCTCTACCGTTCAAACTGGAAAAGTTGCTAAATGACCAAGGGTGTTGAAGTGACATTAAACCCTAGAGAAAAAATGCCTAAAACATATCAAGGCGATCACATTTGTTTACAGTAATGTAGTGGATGATGTACTGCACAAGGAAAATTAAACTTCAGAAATTCATATGAGATCAATTTATTATAATATCATAAACACCTTTTGTGACTGAAAAAGCTACAACATTTCATTCTCACAGACTTTGGACACTTCAAAGTCAAAGAGTCAGTTGGAGAACAAAAATTTCTGGAAGAGATTCCTCGTTCTGTGAATGTTTTCGTGCCTTGACATCTCGAACTTAGAAAACATAAACAACAGAATTTTCTATTACTAAGCACAAACACTTTTTTCCATGACAACATGATTGTATAATACAATATTTGTCTCTACAAAAAAGAAACATTCATTAGATAAAAGCGTTCAGTTGATGCAGATTTGCCAAAACCCAGTGGTTTCTGTGTATTGCAATGCACAAATCTGTACAACCAGAGTCAACGGGTACCAGTTTACCCAGACGCTTGCTTTTCCGGGATAAAGTACGATTCTTCCGGAATAAGTGTTCGGAAATTCCGAAAATTTAGGATTTGCAGGTTTTAGCCTATACCATGCAAACGTTTGTAAACTCAGATTGGGGTCACGGAATTCACAAAACGTATATCCCAATTGATTCAATTACTCGACCTAGAACATTGTGGTTGCACGATTGCGTTCAGCGTAAGGTTTTCTGCTATATGTTTCACCCTGCTTTATTAAGTGAAGTGATTGTGAGCAATAATTCTTAATTGATATAATCTCCTCCAAACGATGGTCGATAATTTCGTTGACTAAATTTTCTTTTAGTAAGTTGTCTGTATTCTGTCTGTACCCCACCCAGTACTGGACGTTGTTCAGGTTTAGAAGTTTAGTGTCAGCATTTCACTCTGTTCTTTGTGAATATTTGTTAGTTATCTGGCGTATTCATATATTTTGTTTTAAATGATTAACATAATTCATGTGATAATTTATTACAAACCTGAATAGAAAGATATCAAACAGACATGTAGTATTGATCAATTCAATTATTTATTCATTTATTGAGTAACACTCGGGACAGTCACTTGTTATATTCTTCACAATTGTTGAAATATGTTAGTGGAGTTTTAGTATCTGTTAAAGGCATGGTGTGTGTTTCATCTTGGATTTGCCATTTTATGTCTTTATTTTTGTGTAATAGAATCATTAATCACATTTCACTGACCCTGTAATCAATGGATTGAAGCAAGTTAATTTGGCCAACTATGGTGACAAGTTGACCTGTCCTGACTATGAAGAACCTCTATTGAATAAACAATAATTTAGCAACATGAATTAACATTGTATATTTGTGTTTTGTATTACTGCTACAATAGCGTGTGTCAAAAATCAATACAGTATGTTATACTATATACCTGAGAAAAATATATCAACACTTTGACAAGTATTCCTTATTTATTGAATGCTACATGTGCATGGTGCACATGCAGGACCTGAACTGTTATAATATTCTGCGATAACAACAATTATTAGTAATTATTGTGATAAAATTGTGGAGTAGAGGTTAAATGAAGTGAGTACTGATACAATTATAAATGTCCATGTTGATGGTAAAAAATTAGATGTATCATATATGTACTTATATAAATGGTGGACCATTATGGCAACCAAGCACAAGAGCAAACCCCATGCAGCCCTTTTTATGCTTTTGGGGAACAGGTATCTGGTCCATTTGATAGGGCAAATTTGCATTATGAATCACCAAATTATTAATGAGTCAATGACCCACATTCATTTATTTAAACATGAACTAAACACAAATTTATGTCTAAACCATTCTTTATTTAACTGAACACTTAACACAACATTAATTAATTGATTAATTCCATGGAAAAATAGTTTTATGTATATGATGATAGAATATTTTTTTTTAATTATGGGGAATTTTTCTCTTCCAATGGGGAAAAAATATTCTTTTTTTACTTGGGGAATGGGGCCGAATACCGGACCCAGGAATGGCATGAAAAAGGCCTGCTATGCCAATTACTACTTATAAATTAATTATATAATATTTTATTTCTGATATAGAATCAGAATGTGGGCAAACCAATGGCAAGGTGGTGGCAATACTGGAGGTGGTGCTGGTTGGCCAATGCAGCAGGCAAACTTTCAGGGCATGGCACATGATCAAGGTATGCCTTAGCTTGCAATGATTGAAATGAAAGAACTGTACTTGTTCAAATTGTGTTATGTCACTTGTTTGTCAGCTAGTTGTTCTCCTCTTAAAGAGTAATAACCATGTAATTGTATTTTGTGGATTCTGACTTCTGGAATTCGTAGATATTTGCAATTTGTCTTCAGAGTTATACTATGTGTGACATTCATTGGAGGGTTTCAACTTTCATTGTCTTATTAAACAACAAATGAAAATTAACATGGCTATGATTTGTATAGAGTTTAGCCGAATTTATCTTCTTTTGAATATTCCATAACCTTTGCCGTAATACCCTTCCAGTGGATTGGGCTGCATTAGCAAAACAATGGATAGCGCAAAAAGAGGCTGTTACACCTATACCAGGAGACCCACCCGTACACATACAACAACAACAACAACAACCTCCCCCTCCTCCACTACAGGAGATATCTAGCGGACCTCAAGGAGATGGTATGGAAATTTGCAATGAAGAAAACTCAGGACCACCTCAAAACAATGGAGGTAAAATACAACTTCTTTGATTTATTTACATATACATATATATCTTTTCAAAATTATGTTTTAAGTCCCTTGCATCAAATAAAAGAAACAGTAACAAAAACATCATTTACTTCCAGTTACTATGATCTTCAGTGTATATATACTGCTTCTAAAATATGTTAGTCACCTTAAGTGGAAAAACACTTATATTTCTGACTGAGTGCTTGTGTATTTAGGTATGTATGGTGGACAAGACAATTGGAATTGGGGAGGTAATTCTCAACAGTGGAATGCTCCTAACCAAGGCTGGGGTGTTCCACCTCCACCAGGACCAGGACCTGGACCCGAAAAGGTAACCTGCTGTTTATGCTGTAATATGTTCCTAAAGTTTTTGTATCTGAATGGTGCATGTATGAAAGTTCAATATTATTCATAAGACATTCTCATGCTTAACAGTTTCAGACTTTGAAGCCTAATGCATTTGAAAATGCATGCCATGCTAATAAAATGTTGCATTTTGAAACATCTTGTATTTTTCTGACAAATTCAGGGCACTAATTTGACCTATAAAATGTATTTTGACTCCTGAAATTAGTAAAATAAAGTTTCTAACTCGTAATAATTCACACCAAAGGGTCCAATTTACTGTAGATAACATAAGTGGGAAATTTTGTTTACTCTTCAAATTATTATCGGGCGAGTGTCATTTTTGACTCAAGCTTTGCAGTCTTGTGAGCACCTTGAAATTATGTGACAGTCTCTGACGGAGTGATATATACATATTTAGCTGACTGGATTTAAACAATTGTCAATCTATTTTTAAATTTTGTACCAGATGAAGTCAACATTGAATTGCTTTTGGTGTTTTTGTAAGTTCCGAGTGTGGGTGAAATAAATTCTGAATTCCTTTCTTAGCAGGCAGAACCACAGGGGTTTGATTACAATCATAGCAGTTTTCAACAGTTTGATTATAACCATGGTGGAGAATATGATGAATATGAAGAACAGGTGTGTAGAATGTAGCTTTATAATATACAAATGAAATTGGCAACAATTTGACTGAAGTTTTTAAAGTATGTGTTAACATGTTACTTTTGAATCTTGATAATCAATTAGAGCTTTCATTTGACCTTTAAAACAGCATTTTGACTCTTGAAATCAGTAAAATAAAGCATTTGACTCTTGAGAATTTGTACCGCAGGGTCAAATTTATAATACATTTAGAAGGAAATCAGCCAAGAGTCATTTTTGACCCTCAACTTTTGACATCTAGAGAAAACCCAGATCAATTTTCTATTTGTCCTCCTTACTTACTTTACTACATCTATTACTTGTTGGGTAATTTTTAACTTTTGTTCTGACAGTCATTTCTTTTGGGACATATCTACCAGATGATTACTGCCGCTTTTATTTCTTTAAAACAGTAAATGTGTTCTAAGATACCTATATTATCTGTATGTAATATATTATGCAGCTGCCAAATTGTAAAAAAATCCTGTTATTTTTTTGTAGCATAAGTTTTCATATTGTTTCAGGATAAATCAAAGAATTTTCATGGCGGGCCACCTCCCTGGGGGCATGGTGGACCTCAACATGGTGGTCATTTCCCACCAAGAACAGACAATTTCACAAGATCTGACCGGGATTTGTCTCCTCATGATACTAGTGATGCAATGGTTTTAGGTATAACGTTATAATCTGTCATTCATCATATAAAATGTTATATCTATTCCTTTGTCAAAAATCCTTGTGAATTTTTTTAACTTTATTTGCCTTTCATCATAATGAATGCACAATGTCTGTGTATGTTTTTGAATGTGATGTTTGCAGTTAATATGGTTTGCATTAAAATAGTGATCGGTGTCAACTAAATGCCAACAGTATTATGAAGTTTTTTGTCATTGTTCTTCAGTAGAAGTTTTAAAACTTTTTTTATTGAATAGATTTATCCATTATTTCTGATTGATTTCCCTGGTTTATTCATTTACTATAATTCATGTGTCTTTAGAACTAAAAAATTGGTCTTATGATGTTGTAGATGCTGCTAAAAGAAAAACACTTCCAGCTTGGATACGTGAAGGTCTTGAAAAGATGGAAAGAGAAAAACAGAAGAAATTAGAGAAAGAACAGAGAGAGAAGGAGTTGGAAGCAGCCAAACAAGCTCGAGCTGAAGCTGAAAGAGAAGCAGAGGAAGCATTAAGAGCTGAGAAAGAAGGCTATGATGCTGGGCCTAGAGTTCCTAGAAAAAGTAAATTTGTAAGTATTGAGTTTAAATGTTATTATTTAAGACAAATGTTTTATAATATATTAAGAGCATTGATAGTGAACTGTATAAAAGTTAAAAACCGATACTGTGTTAATTATTTATAGGGTCCTTTAATACTTAATATATATTGATTATCAACTTGACAGGAATCAACTGCATTAAGTGTTTTGCTACTAGGCCCTTTTGGAGTAAGCTCAAGCTTAACATTGTTTACTCAGAACACTAAAAAAATGACTTGGGAAGGAATTGAGAATAATTCAGCCTGCTGGAGGACCTATCAACATGACTTCTTCTCTTATGAATGGAATTGTTAAAGCCTCCTATTTATTGGAAGCTGGCATTGATAATTTATTACTAAACTCATTTAAAGGATTCTGATGATGAAGACAATGAAGATGAAAGGTCTGTGTCTCCATCTCCACGTAGAAGATCTGGGTCTGCTCATTCTAGAGGCTCTGTTCCATCTCAGTCTCCACATGGACGTAAATCTTCTGAAAGAAGAAGTCCATCCCCAGTGAAGACAGAGGAGGAGAAACAAGCAGAATTTGTAAGTGATTGTATTCATGTAATTGTTATAAACCTTTTTTTGTTTATTTATTCTTTATGACTTTCATTAACTACAAAACATGTCATAGGAGAGATCATAGAAAATGCAATAATTTTTGCTTTGATTTAAGATGATGGTACTTCTAATTATTTTATATTTGATTATTTAAACCATAAATAATAAATTAATGTATGAAAGTTTTTAATCAATATTTTTACTAATAGTTTGCTACATGTGTTTGACTATCTCACATTTCTTGCAATTATCACAATTTTACTTGAGCAATGATGGGACTATTTTTTCAAACCAGATAAGAATAAGGTAGTCTTGTAAACTTAATCTTTAGCAGTATTTAGTACGATTCTTTGTCATTGTTTGGTATTCTTCAGTTATTGAAAGTAAGACGAATGTTGACTGAAATTTTGCTTGAGGTTACTGATAATGAAATATACAGCGTCGCTAGAAGTGTCTACAATAAAGCGAAAGCTAATGCATCTAAAGGTAGGTTTAAAAAACCAGCCCACAATTTAAGGTACTCAATTTTAATAAAAATGTTACTAAACAGGTTTGTTTTTGATGACAAAGGATGAATATTGAGATAGATCTTTGTATACAAATGTGGGCTTATGTTTGTTTCTTTTCTTACTGTCTAAGACTTTATCTTGTGTTATATAATGATCTTTCTCTTGACTTAGTTTGGACATTTTGTCAATTCTGTCAAAGAAATCCAAGGATAACGTTTCTTTGACAGTATATAAAACCTTCTGACTGATTATTTGTAGCACAAGCTATACATAAATTGACATTGATACTTTTATAATTTATGTGATTCTGAATTGGACTTAGTAGACCATGTGATAAGTTTGTTGATATTTAAGTTTATCAACGGACATTTGTTGTAGTCATATTCCATAAAGCTAATTACAAATAGTGTGAACGTAAGATAAATTTTCTGGTGTATATTTAATACTGAATGAAGATGGTTCTTGTCTATTTCTGAGCCATTTGTCGGTTACCAAAATTGTTTCCTTTACATTCTTCAACTGAAGAACATTTGTTGTCTGGATTCATTATTTTTTGTCTTGTATCAACTCCAAACATTCTTGGTATTGGAATATTCCTTACCTTGTTCTTAACAAATAAAGGATAAAATTTTATGTTGTTTTTCTTGTATTTCTTTGTTTTTCAGTTTTTATATTGTTATGATTTGAATAATAAATGTGGTTTGTTAGTCGAAATCCTTCTATTGCGTGAAAAGCTTGTTTTGAAATAGTAATTAAGAGATTAAGACATTGTTTGTCCACCTCTTGGTCTGCTGTTTTTTTAGATAGAATGTGCATGAAAGTAATTAATTTTGAATTTTGTGCTTTTAATAAATACCTCTAAGTTAGTTGTGAGTATCATATTTTTTTCTCAGAATAATGTATTTGTATTGAATATTGTAAATATTTAGTGTAGAGATCTAACAGTTTAATGTTTTGGCTACTTGGCAATTTCAGTCAGTCAATATTTTGAGTTTGTCTTTGATCAAATACATAGACTCGTTTCCATCATATCTCATTGGATAAGTTATAGGTTGTAAGGACAGAATTTAGGATAAATATTTCACTCCTTTTAAAGCAAGGTGAGAGCTTTGATAGTTGAATATACATGTATGTACAAAATAAAACAGCTTCCATTTTTCAGTCGAAGATTTAGAATCAACAAGATTTGTATATATTTGTTGATAAGCCTGGCCGGTTTTTGAATGCAAGGCTAGAATCATGTGTAGAGTATTAACTTATGTTGTCTCTTGTATAACAAAGCTCCAGCAACTCAACTCGCCAAGTCGTCAGCTTTGGCATCACTGACCTCCCTTGGTAAGTACTCAATTTTCTTGACATGTTCTCTCTGTATGTGTTTTGTTTATTATGTAGCTCTTAGATATCAGGCAGAATACAGAGGTATCAATTTTTTGTATTTATTTGTTGACAGCTTAATGGTTTGTATGTTTTATATTTTATTACCTTTCCTGTGATTGTGTCTATACTCAGTAATGGTCTTGTTTAAGGATGAATGGTGTAACATTAGGTTTAGTTCTTAATATTGTAAGATTCAACATGTTAATTTTGCATATTGTATATCTCTAGTTCTTACTCTTATTACTAACTTTAAATGATTGACTTGTTTAATACCAAACTTTTAAAAACAGTGAAAAAAGAGTGTATGAGTGATATGGACGTAATGATTTTTAGGGTTGAGATATTAACAAATCTAGTGTTCAACAGGTCTTGGCTATGGTAGTGATAGTGACAGTGATGATGGCGATGATGACAGGAAGAGAGAGGTGAGTGAAGAGTCTTCCAGTTCAGAGTCGGATGAAGAATATGAGATGAAGATTCGTAGAAAGAGAGAAACATTTGATCGTGTGCAACGTCGTCGTCTTGAAGAGGCTGAAAGAGAAGAACAAGATGTAATCAAACGTAAAAAGCGTAAGTTAAACATATTCCCTAAGTTGATATTACACATTTTCTCCTTTTAGCTCGCCAGAACGGAAGGTTCAGGGTGATCTATTAGGATGGGTAGGTGGATGCTCTAGCGTCTGGCGTCAACAATGGTCTTCTCCTCAGAAACTAACAGTCATATTTACTTCAAATTTGCTGTGTAGAAGCCTTTTGACATTCTAATTGCAATTAGCTCATATTATACCAGTTGGCCCTTTTTAGGGGTCCCTGGAGCTAAAAATAGAAAAACCTTCAATCATCTTCTCATGAACCAATGGATGGATCATCACCAAATTTGGTCTGTAGCATCCTTAGATCAAATTTTAAATGCTTTGCCCCTTTTAGGGGCCGCTAGAGCTAAAAATAGAAAATCTTTAATTATCTTCTTCTCATGAACCAATGGATGGATCATCACCAAACTTGGTCTATAGCATCCTTAGATAGACTTTTATCAGATTTGCTGAAATAAAAATGCTTAGCCCCATTTAGGGGCCGCAAGAGCTAAAAATAGAAAAACCTTCAATCATCTCATGAACCAATGGATGGATCATCACCAAATTTGGTCTGTAGCATCCTTCAGTCATCACAAATATTCCTATGTAGTATCCGTTGATGGTCCTTTATTGAGTTTATTATTGTTCCCCATTATTTGCCCACAAGTGTACCTTTATTACCTTTTTAGTAACAAGTTAACATTTAGTCTGGTGAGTGATGCAGGGCCATCGTGGCCCTCTTGCTTATTTTTTCCTACCTCCCTAGGGTCATTTTACTTGACTGCATGAATTCATGGAAAATTATGGAGGTGTTCTTGTTATTGAAAATTTCTGATAGAGGAGATTGCGTGTGACCTCATTACCAGCTAACTCTGGAATTTGGAAGTTTCCCTTTCAACCACTCATTAATACTGACTTCATGATTTCCTTTGTCTTTCTTGATAATATTTTTTTTTCTTGAAATGAGTTTGTATGAAAGTGTTTTTCACTGGTTCATACAATATGATGTTGACATTAGAAGATTTTAGCATTCTTTAAATAAGGAATTTCTGTTACCATAAAACATTAATAAGAATGTTAGTCAAGCTGTGTGGTAATTTGTTTCTAGCAAAGTGGAATACTTTACATAATAGATTATAAAAGATACCATTTGTCAAAATTCAATGTTAATTGGATAAAGAAATACAAAAATACAGTGTTATAAAAACTTAGAAAGATTAAGAAAGATGACAGTTGTATGCACTATTTCATGTTTTTATGTTACAGAGGAAATCCAAAATACTCCCTCATTCTTAAAAGATCCATTGTCAGACTCCCATGCTAAATATCCATTTCAACGTAGCCGACATAGTGAGATTCCTGGCCTTGAATCAAAAAATGAACATACCGAAATTGAGGAAGATTCTTATCGACATAATAATTCAAAAAAAGAAAGAAAGTTTAGTGAAGAAAAAGTGAAACATGAGAGAGATAGAGAGAAAGGAAGAAGAGAGAAAGCTAAGAAACCAAAGAAGAAAGAGAGCTCCAGCAGCTCAAGTAGTAGTGAAAGCAGTAGTGACTCTTCTAGTTCGAGCTCTGATTCAGACAGTTCAAGTTCTGATTCAGGGTCATCATCAGATTCATGGAAACAAAAATCTAGGTCTAAACGTGTATCATCTCGAAGTGAGAAACGAAGTCGTAATTTTAGTGATGAAGAAACCAAACAGTCTAAGAATGATAGAGGTAGAAAAACTGAGCGTAGTGACTCCAATAGATCAACCACAAAATCTAAGGACAAAACTAGGAGAGATAGTATGAGAGACAAGAGAAGAATGTATGAGGATGATTCAGATGACGAGAGAGACGTAAGAAAAGTTAGAGAGAGCAAGTCCGATAAATATAGAGAACGGAGTAGATCGAGAGATAGAAGTAGTAGGAAAAAACGAAGAGAGAGTGAAAGAAGTAGGTCACACGAGAGATATGACAAAGATGGTAGGAGTTCATCGAGAGAGAGACGTAGAGAAAGGGATTATAGAAGTAGATCACGTGAGAGAAAACGAGAGAAAGGGAGAAGTAGGTCAAGAGATAGAAGTGAGAAATCTAGGAAAGATAAAAATGAAAGGGATGATAGAAGGAGAAGGGATAGTAAATATGAGAGGCATGAATCATTAGATGCATCTTATGATGATTATTATGAAGAAAGTAGCAGGAAATCGAAGAAGTCTAGTAGACGTGAAGACAGTCCTGACTCACGAACCAAGTCAAGTAAGAAAAGACATGTGTCTCGTTCTGATTCATCTGAAAGCGAGTATCAAAGTAGATCAAAGCTCAAAAAATCTAGCCATGATCCGAGCCCTAGGGAATCTAGACACAAAAGCAGCAAACATGATTATGATGACTATGAATATCGAGAAAGGAGCGGTAAGAAGTCAAGTCACAAACGCAGATCTAGATCAAGGTGGGCAATTAATTTCTTGTTAATATATGATCGCTTTTGGTTTTTTAACATTTTCTTGTATTTATTTGTTTGTTTGTCTTCTCTGATTAAGATGTACAGGTTAGTATTGTTTTCGAGTCTTCTTAGACGCTATGTGCAAAATGGAGTCTGTCAAGTATTTCCTGACATTTCCTCAAGACTGGACTATCTTAATTCACTCTGCATTTTATTAATTACAACACAGGATGGTAGATTGTTTTGGAAAAAAATGCAAAATTTATTTTTCTATATGGTATAAAACTACATACAAGCATAAGTGTGTAAAAGTAAATTGGAGAACTTCCGATGAAGGTAATGTAATTATTTTAAGTTTGTTTACACACTACTTGTTTGTTGAATTTTGAACACAATTTTGGAAGGGTGTGGTGTTTTTCATTTGCAGATAGTTTCCCATAGATGTTGTGAACATTGATGTAGTCAAAACTCACCTGGTAACCATGGCAACTACTCACTCCTGCTGCTGTCCTTGTTCGAAATTAATTGTACATTGAAATGTAATAAATACTTACACTTTTATCCTGTTTTATTTTTTATTTTTATGTATACTTTATGCTGATTAGTGGTTTACTGAGATTTTTTTTATAGATTTTTGTTTTGGTTTAACTGCCCCTTAAACAAAAGTAATTATTGATGCAGTAAATCATTGTTATAAGAACTTATGATATTTTGAAGATTCAGGTGCAGTTTGAGTGACATTTTCCTCAACCAGTTTTGTTCAGCAGTTGTGAAATCTCAGTACTTGTTGTAGTTATATAGACCTCACTGACAGAGACCAGCCTCTTAGCACCAATGATGATGATAGCCAGTCATTCTGTTTTTTTACTAGTTTGATAAGCATCATTTTGCAAAACCTAGCTACCTATTAAAAAAAACAACAACTCATTTTGAAAAAACGAATAAATTTTCTTTACTTTTAACAAAAACATTATATTAAACTTATCAAAAAGAACAACAGTCACTTACTGGTTTAAACTCAGAACATAGAAATCTAACCCTTCTGATTTTGTGAGTCACTGTATCCTACACATGAATAAAGATCACAAAATAAGTCTACTTAAAATATGATTTGCAAACTACAGTCATTAATCTTGGAAGCTGTAGAATCAAATCAAGAAACATTGAACTTTAATGAAATTGTGTTTTTCTATTTGGCTGACGGAACCTTAGCGAAAATAGACCCAACACAATAAAATAGAATTGCAGCGTCAGGTGAAACGAGGGAGACAATTCAAAATGTCATGCTGAAAAGGCATTTTCAGACGTCTCAAAATGATTATCTCCCTTATCCGTACAGAAGCGCCATTCAGACAGTCCACTACTTGGCGTTCAACATGCTTTAATGCATTGAGCTTGTCAGTACATTAACTGGATCAGTGGTTATTAAATATGAGATCGATCTCACAAGCTTAAATCTCAATGTTGTCGCCGATATTCTTTATATAATTATAGTAAGATTACTATTGACTCAGAATTCTATATATACAAGTCATTTGATAAAAACATTTACTAGTACATGATATCCCAAACAAGCAAATATTTTTGATATATGTTAAGAACGAACATGAGATTTGAGATCAGAGACATATATCAAGTTTTGCAGGCTTACACCTAGCTGTTTAGCTATTCATTGGTGAAATCTAGAATAAAGATTCTGTAAACATCACTTAAAACTGATATTGCTGACAACGCAAGCATAATTTATTCTTTAAATATTAGCTTGTAGAAATACACGTAGGCGTCGATCTGCAACAACTGGTTCCCGTAAACACCTAGCATATGAGACTTTGGCGCTAAGTATCTGGGATCTGTAAACAACATGGCTACTTTTTCATTCCTGTAAGAACCTACGAATTTGGTACCAGTTTAGTTTGGTACTCGCCACCGCTAGTTAAATAAATTCCAGTCTAATTTGAAGAATTTACTCTTCATTCTCACACGATCTGCATTTCTGCCAGTATAAGCATGAATTCTACCCGTATATTATTTTAGTAATGTTTGGCTGTTCCATTTACTCTCGGAGACTCCCGATTGTAACACTGTAATTATAATTACCAATGACATCTAGAAAACCTTACCGTCCGGGTACAAATCATTGAATCACTCATATTAAGCACTCATGATTTATTTCTCGCGCATGCGAACATGTTTTATCAGTTGATATAAATGAATTTCTTAATAAATGTATGTGTAAACCTTGGTGTTATTCTCACATATACATTTTCAGCGGATATATTACATGTGTATTGGTTTGTACATGTAGCTTCTATGGACGAGAATATAGCTTTTGGGTTCATGCTTAAATAAAATTAATTTTGAGATTGGCTATTTCTTGGCCATGTTCTAAACGTAAACCAATGACAATGCTGCTTTGGGAGGCATGCCTCCAAGACTTTAAGGCTTTCTTAACATTTGTAAAACTTGAGGCTCTCAGTTCAAATGTCAATTTCGAGTCTTCACTATTACAAAGGTAATTTCGATAGGGTTGTATAACATTTCGAACCGTTTTCTGTATGTACGCGCATCGAATCAAATCATCTACATGCGCATATCCCCAAAAGGCATACATATAATTATTTTAAGATAGATCTCAATATTTACAACCACAGACTCTGGTCTTAAATGAAGAGCACTCAACGACAAGCAATTTTCAATTCAAAACGCTTCGTTTATCTATGTAAAATTCCATCTACAAAAAATGCAGTTAAAAGTTAGTTTTACGTTGATTTTTTGATATTTTCAGATCTACTGACCTACTTTGGGCGCTAAGTAGAGCCATCACCTTTCCTACTTCATACATGTCATTGTTTTTATTTAGGCATACTCCAATGTTGCAAAATTTGATCGTACGAAATAACAGCCATAAGCCTGTTAATATTACATAACACTTTAACATACATTTTGTACGTGTCTCGTAATCCACTTTGAAACATCTTTGTATTATGCTGTAACTTTAATCTTACTACCTGATAACCTGAGAAAAAAAAACGTGATATAAAATATTATACTTATACTGCCTTTGAGGTCAATGTCATAATTTTAAATTCCCCCGCTTACATCTGAACGGTCTGTTGCGTAAGTTCAAATTGTTCCGAGATCGTTCACCATTCTTAAATCTCAGGATTAATCTTTTTGCGTTTTTAAGGTTACTTATGATAAAACAGTGTTAGTCCGAAATAACCATTAAGGTAAAAAAACACACACACACGAAAATTGATACCAACGAAAATTAATGATACCACAGTATTTTTCCATCAGACCAGAATAATTACGTATTGAAACATTTAATTTTGATATTTTTCCAACCAAAATATGTCGACAATGAAATTGAGATTTGAGATTGGAAACTGTTTGTTGGTTATAAGTACTTATAAAAACGTTAGGCATTGTCGAAAAAGTTACTTTTCCAATGTCAACAGTTACTCAATTCTTTCGCACTCGCACACGTTTTTGGAATATCATTAGAGATTTTAAGTGACGTGTTATCTTCTTCAGATGTTCTGTAACATGTGCACATTTAGCACTACTATACAGTTTTCAGCCAATTCCACATTCAATTGTTTTTGAGTGCACATACGATACAAAACCCACAACGGACAGATGCAGTCATAATTATCATAAATTCTGATCGACCTTTTAACCCGGGAATAAATTAAATGAAACTAAATTAAGCGTTTTGTTTTCCAACATGTACGTATTGAAATTGAGCGATAGATTGTACAGTGAAGAGAACCTTGGGTATATCATGTATATAATTATACAAGTCTACTACTCTCCGACCACAACCAAGCGGTAATCGCCTATGAGCCATTACATTTATTGCTATAATATGCGCTAAATAAAAACAAGATTATACTTTGTATCACTTACAGAGACTAAGTAGACAAATATTTTGAACAAAATGATATAATTTCTTATCAAAATATTAGCAAAGTTATTATGTAGACCAATTTCGCTATTAGTATATTGTTCAACAATTGACCTCAATTTTACCTTTTCGGCCAACAAGAAAACCACAACTTACAAACTTCGGAAAAATTCCTTCACACAATTTACGGATTAATAATTAACTGGCAAAAGCCCGGTGTAAACTTTGGAGTCAAATGTTTCTCAAGAGTGCTTGAAGACCAGCCGAAATATCCACATTATTAATGTACTCCTGTATGACAGACCTGTAAAGGCGCCCACTTAAATGCATACATTATGTTAATGTTTTAAATGTTCGTGAAAATGTTATAACAAGTAAAATATTATTTTCAAATGATTTAAAAGAATGACATGGATTTGATTTTAAGTAAATGTTGGTCCATTACATGAGCAGGGTTTAATGATCTGAGGAGGTCCCTATCGAGCTAAGCTGGAGCTCTTAGAATTATCCGAATGTTCAGCCGGTAATTGAAACTAAGGCTGATGATTTGATAAGTGTGTGTGTGTCTCTCTCACGTGTGTTTAGCTAACTTACAGAACTCGTAAAATGTAATTCAGTGGACAGATATTGACACGAGGTCTTCCTCATAATTTCTACTTGCAAAAAGTTATTTTTCTCCATATTTTAAGACAGTCCAAAAATTCTACCATCATATTCGAATCTACTTCCAAATTTGCTTTCCTTTGGAACCCTTTAGCTGATCGTGAATATTGGGTAACTAATTAGAACTATTTACTCAAAAGAATTTGTCCGAAATATTGTGTTCAATCATTTTTTCGTCACGATTCGTAGTCACGCTGTCAAGCATATTTTCCGAAAAAAGTTTTGTAAAACGTCGACATTAAGGCTACCTTTAATACCAGGAAAATCGGTCTTGTTATTCAGGTGTTCACATTAACAAGTTGGAATATAAAAGAAGTGTCGAAAACTGACAGCAAGTGGTGCGTATTATGAGGTAGTTGTAATTTTGAAGTGATCTCTAGAGAAAGTATTACTGTATTCACAAAACTAGAAGCGTTTGGATGTCAATAATAATTATACAAGTATTGAGTAATGGTACGAAAAATAACACATTGTTATCGTTTTGAAATGATGAATTATACTATTTTCATCAAACATGTAATTTTAATGTAACGTGTCATTACTTTAAACGAATCTCACGAAACGTAAGTGATATTACGCTCAGTCATAATAAAAAAAATAAATCTGAATGTAAACCAAGTTAAATATCTGTTTAAAGCCCGTATATTACGTTATTAACTCTATGTTAAAATGGTAGGACAAAGTATCAAGATAATCGAAAAGTTAATTTTCGCGTAAATCACGTAATATAAACACGATTGAAAGGGCTAAATTTCGACAAGTGTGGTAATAAACAACCCAGTTAGACGTGTTTTTCACCAAGGCCCAGATGTTTGCACAATGCAACGAGACCTGCTTAGAATGGAAGTGGCAATCTCTCATTGCCAGACTATTGAAACGTTTATATAAATGCCGAAAAGATACAATACTGGATAACTTAGGTTGACCTTTCCAGAATATATCATTGAAAGTATTAACGTTTAAATGGATTTACCATAATCCTTCTCGATTTGTTAACATTGGCGATTAGCATCGAGTTTAATGCGTAAAGAATCGAATAGTTTCCGCTAAAATGGTTAGCGGCATAATAGCTGTACGGAAGTCTATATCAGCGATTGTTAAAAACTTAAACCCAAGCTTTAAACATTGATCGGAAAAATCTTTACATATTTTTTTGTAAAATAACGGGTATTGATAAAGTTTCTGTTAATTTGCTGGGTATATTAATAATTAACGTGGATTCAAATGGGATATTTTAAATATATAATTAGGTCTATATAATAGTTTCAAGGTAAATATATGTCTGTGTAGAAAAGAGCGAGTTTTTGTGGAGATTTCTGTAAGTTACAACAGTGATATGTTAGTGTTCATTACGACGACAAAATGGATTGAACCTTCCGGTAAGTACTGAATGAATTTTTAATCAACATTTTTTTTACAATTCTAGAAAGTAATCCTTTATAACTGGGGACATATAAATTATGTCAGGAAATACTTTCACTTACATATTTCACTTACAAGACGAAGAATATGATCACATTAGTATTTGACATTACTGATTTCTGGATTTAAGTTGAGAAAATTTTCCGGAATACTGCACTAAGGATCGAGATATCTTTATGAAAAAAATATATTTATTTACTTATACATGTATTTACAGGCGCGTAGCTTCTATTTGGCAGTACTAGGCAATTAGCTAGACTCAATTTCCAAAAATGAAAAAAAAGTCATCAAAAATTGATATCTTTGACAATTTATATAACAAAACTATGATTTTTCATTCCTAATGATCATAAGATACCCCGTAATAACTGTAATATGCACCTACGACGTTCTAGAATTTCAAAATTTTCCGGGATGGGCGCATGCCCCCGGACCCCCCTAGGATTGGCTAGACTCTTTTTTTAGGTAAGTTACGACCCTGATTTATAAAGTAATAACAATTATTATTAAAGGCTAAATTATTAAATAATATACATGCACATAATTCTAGATAGAAATCTTAATTTGAAATTTGACCAGCTTGTAAGTCAGCAAATATTCCCCTGCATTCGTCTAAACTTACTTTTTTATATAGTTTTATTCTATAATTATGAGAATTAAACTTCTTCATTAAAAAATCACTGTGCAACTTGTATTAAGACACTACATTGAGCAAAATATGGTTTCTTAACGCAGGTGGTGTCTGAATACGACGTTACGCGTTTCAATAATATACTTAAACTGTGTCCTAATACGTTAAGCATATTTTGTTCTTTGACACTCAAAATAAAACCGGAAAGAGGTCACTTAAAGTACAATATACTAATATCGGGTCCCTAAAACTAGTTTGGTTGTACAAATTATAACGGCTCTGAATTTTGTTCCATATGATATTCATATGGATGTTGTATATGTAACATACAGTAGAACCTCGATATTCAGACAACCTTTGGGACCTGAGAAATGATCATAATATCGAGATTGTCTCATAATCAAGTTGAAATAGACAGGAAATATTATAAACCGGTCAGAAAGTAAGTGGTCGTTGTAATTAGGTGGTCGTATTAATGAGACGGCCGCTTGGAGAAGTCTCACTGTACTTTAGATGTTAGAGTATACCTAATTATGATGTTAGTTTATTAACCTTTTCTCATATGATACTTACTTGGTAAATACAGTAATACCCTGGTATTAAGACCACCTTTACTGTCTCATTTTGAAACTGGTCGCATTATTAAGTTGAGTTTATAGGAAATATGTAAGACCGGTCTGATTAAGTTTTCGTTATACAATGTAATATTGAAGATGTCACTTGGCCATTTTACTGTACTCGTTTGTATAAATTATATATCCCTGGGAACAACGGACCGCCATTTCGTTTGATGTAGTGTTTTTGTTCTATTATTCGCTTTTATTATTTTACATAAGATTGTTTGGATTTACTTTTGTACATTCCTTCGTCGAACGTGGTTCGATTTAATAATAAAACGACAGGATCATGGTGACATTCTTGCCTCCGAGAAAAACGTTGATCCGAGCCACATAAAATGTAAAAAAATATACATCGATGAATACCTAATAAGATTTAGGATAAGATGTAGCAAATGATACCATGATTATTTGTAAAAAGGAGCGAATTCTACATATGTATCTCTTATACATGTACATCATGTGATGTAAATTGTGTTTAATTTTTTAACATTTGGATATCTTGCCTTCCGCTCTCGTTTCTTTTCTTGAAATTTTTACAGTCACTAAAAACCAAGACAATCAACATAACATATGCTCGAGCTTCTACCATAATTCCTTATTTTCAGTTTGAATTATTTATTCATAAAATATACGTAAGACGTTCTAATACCGTATTTCACAGTTCATGCATAAAATAGTGTGTCCATTATTTGCGCGTAATCATTGTTTGTAATTTTCTCACGATTCGCACGATAACAATCTTAGATCAAAATTAAGTACTGCATACTTTGACAAAACAAAAACATACGCCACAATGGTATTATACGAATGAACACATCGTGGATTAATATTTATGCTTCAAATTGTGATTGGTTTTATTCCAAAGATAAATCTGTATATTGCAATTATGATTAAAATGATAACAGCTGATTTATACCTAAAAATATACCCCTACGCTTGAACTTTTTTTGATACTAATCATTTACAGTGTCTCATAAACAATAGCGTGAAGTTAAATGTCTTAATTGTTTATATTTAACGTCAAATTCATGATTTTATGATTTTATCGCGTTGAGTTCTACATATACGTAAATAATTCAAGGCTCTTTATTTTAACAAGCAAAAACAAAAAATAAAATAAAATAACTAACATAGACCTGTAATCACTCAACAAGGTTCACACAGGCACATTTTTGCAAATTGTCAGAGTATTATATAAGTTGAGCAATCAATATCTGCCTGTTTAAATTTTGTCACCACAATACGTATTTGATTTCATCGCGGCGATCATGTACACATGTTTCATTAGAGTGTGCACTTAATGTTCTCTCAATACATGAATACAAGAGATCAGTGTTTAATTAATCAGTTGATTGATTGATTGATTGATTGATTGATTGATAAATCCAATGAAAATCATTGTGTATTATCTACTTCGAATGAATGGATGGACGGATGGACGGACGAATTCGTCCTTCCCTCCGTCTGTTTCATCAATATTCAATGAAGATGAGGTTGTTTTTTATTTTTCAATTATTTTAATGAATAAAATTACTGCCATACAGCTGAGTTTATCTATTATATTGCCAATTCTTAAACAGTATCCCGTAATTAAATATTATCAGCATCGTTAATTAAAATCAGTCTTAATGTGATATTCATTGGTTAAACTAATAAACTGTAATCGATATTTTTTTAATATTAGCATGTGAAAGATGTATTTTATCTTTCTTTGTATGATAAATTCGCACGTCTTTATTTTCAGTAATGTGATAAAAATGTTTATCAAATCATACTCTACATTTACAAACTTGATACAAATTTGTCACTGAAATGTCAACACCATGGGGTCGAACTGGAATAAAACTGTGGTTTGATTTATGGGGCCCAGACTGTTATAATCTGCTTGTTGTCTTTATAGAGCATTAAATAACTGCTCAAGACAACATATAGCTATGTGATAGTTGTCAATAAAAAAAATCCAATGCTTTATAGCTTATATGATTTGTTAGATCAATATGTTGGATTTGTGGTGCATTTTTAAGGCATGATATTATTAACGTTGCGACTTCTAATGATAATTTTTTTGTGTATTCGATCGAAAATTTATTATACTGGAGCATGTAGTTAAGGCAAGTATGTATGCAATGTATACTCATTTGTGTGACGCATTCAATTTTCTTATAACTTACCTATAAAAGTAATTAAAAATCGTGTCAATTTAAAGATTTTATATCATTTTAAATAGTGTTTAGTTTATTCCTGTAGGTTTACATAGTTTTACAGTATGTCTGATATTTTTCATGAATATTGTTTCTATTTAAGTCAATTCAAAACAGCTTTCATGTATGCATCAGTAATAATAATCAGTATATAATAATGGACAAGTACCGGTGCTTAATTTTAACAAAATGGCGACAAATTATGAAATGAATTCTAGATAAGTAATTTTCGTTCAAATCTCAATTAACTTTCTAATTATGAACTGCAGCGTATTCGCTCTAATTAGTTGCTAATATGGTTAATTAATTATCAATTAATTAGGTATTCTGTATAACTTTAAACTTCGTTTTCTAATAGTGTTTGATTAAATGAATCCCAATGTCAATTTTGATAGAAATACATAGAATTTAGAACTTCTGCGGCAGTTATCAGAGGTGTTCTCGTATTTATTGATCTACCTCAGGGGAAACTCCTTTCATTTTGTAGTACAGCGTATATAAAAAAATTAAAACTGAAATGAATCACAGATATTTTAACTGATATTCTTTCACCCTCCAAGTGCATATATCTCTTTATGATACTGGGATAGAATTTTATTGTTTTTCTTGCCTTAATCTCGTGTTTGATGTTTTGTTTGTATATACAGTGCAAGGTACATGTCCTTATTAAACACTCGTTAAGTTCTGGTCTGATATCAATATCAAGTTTATTTACTTAAACCAATTGTAAATAAGACAAATATGACAGATCTAAGACTTATTTTATTATTCTTTAAGTCATGTCTAATAAAAACAACAAAAACTAAGTCCATCTTTTGATTTTTAGTAGAAAGTGATAATGGTGAACGTGGAGGCATTTTCAACTAGATTACTGAGTATGTTGGTATTTCATAATGATGAGTTTGGTTGACCGGAGTACAAAACTCAAATAGCCTAATTCATACCGTAAAAATTTTTTTGTCTAATGGTCATTTTATTTGGTTCCAGATGATGACTAAGAGTCAACCAACAGGCCTCTCAGCTGACAGTATGCCGGAGATTTCCGAGTACTCTTCGGCGTACGACGGATACGCTCGGCTGTCTCCGGCATTCATCGAACCAATATTCGAAGACCCGTATCGATGCCCGGTTTCGACGCCGACGATCTCTCGGCAGCACAGTACCGCACACTTACGAAACACTCCGGGACCATACATAGCATTTACGAGCATGAACCGAAGTCTTCAAATCCCAAACAGTATTACAGCACCGAAACAATCTAAATACCGAACCGGTAAAACGAGACCTGTTGCTAAGCCTCAGAAAAAGAACTTTGACTGTTATTTTGTAAGCAAGATAAATAAGAACGCTCATATAGACGCACAGACGCACGGAACTACATGGCTGAGTTCGTTGTGCGCCCAACCGGTGGATGAAATTTTCGGAAAATACAAACGCAAGTCTGAGGTTAACAATTTAGTTAGGCAGCCATGTAGGAGTCGTAACTCAACTCCAGGTGAAAAAGCGTTGATCACTGCTTGGTCCAGTAACGCCTCCAACAGAGGAACGGCGTCTGTGATGTCAAGGTCAACTAAATCAGGATATATAGCTAATTCTAGGAAACAATCTAGGAATTCTTATGTGGAACCCAACCTTCGAATGGTTGGATTCGATTCAGATCCAGATAAGTTTGTAAATAATGTAGGCTTCGCTTTAGTTCCTGTATCTTCGCCAACAAATTATGACATGGATGATGTAACAATGACGTCATCGAGAGACTCGCCTGTGTTTCAAAAGGTGTTCAGAAATCCTAATCAACATACGAATGTTCCGGAAGCATATGGTGTTGTGAATACATACTACGAACAATATCAACGAGATAAAAGGTTTCCGGAAATTCGCAACCGGAAATCAACGCTGTCGCCATCGCGCAAGCGCATACCACCGGAAGCTAAAGAACAAGTGACAACATCATTGACATATCCCTTAAAACAGGAACTTGAAGAAAGTCCTATGCATATTGTGACCATCGGTCAGGCTTTAGGGAACGGCCAAGAACCGGTAAAGACCAGTGTGCCTGTTCCTAGATCGTGCGGTTATCGACTTCCCAAAGCGCTTTCAATGTCGCTTCCAGAACTTCAAGGTACTGGTTGAAGCTTACTATGCTATCCGCCAAGGATCTGTTGTTGTTGTTGTTTTTTTTTATATCAGAAGACCAGAATTTAACTACAACCCATTAAATAAAAGGAATGACAGTGAGATATCTTTTGTGTTCGATGGAATCTTTTGAAAGGAATTCTTTGCTAAGATTAAGATTGCAGTTACACTTAAAAATCGTGCCAATCGGGATATCCGCGTATTTCTGTCCATTAACATTTACTCACCAATAAAAAAGGCCCCAATGAACAAAACAAAACAATCTTTCTGTGTAAGGAAATGTAACAAAATGTCTTGGCTGTAAAATGGTATTTAGTCGACACTTTGCGATACTTTTATTGAATATTTCCACAGACGCATATGGTTCATTCAACGTGACAAAACCGAACAAGCCATTTTTCTTAGCAAAAAACGTTTGTTCAAAACCGAAAATTCCTCAGGAGAATTAAATTTTTCTTATCATTATCTCCGCTGCATACAATGCAAGGAATCTCTATGTGTAAATTAACACGGCACGGTGAACAGGTTAATAATTGAATGCATATTCAAAAACGTCAAAAAGTCGTAGAGTTTATGACTCTGTGTTCTTATGGACATCAATACATTTTGTTGTTTATTTTTTATTGTTACATGTATCGAGTGACAAAATTAAGATCAGAGATCAGTGATGCCTTCATCAGGAACGCTGAATGTAAAACCATCGCGATCTCTGATTTCGTCGCTTTGATATTGATATATTCTGTATACATGTACATTTAATTCAATTAAAATATCATTAAGCCGTTCTATGTTCTACGATTTAATGAACCAGTTAAGTGAAATGTATGTTTTATGTTAAAGCTCTATGTTTTGTTTTTGTTTTTTCTCGAGGATTGGTGTTTTAGAGCAAAAAATATCAGATACATGTGTTAAGTATCGTAAAACCAATTCACATCAGTACATTTTGCATGTGGTAAAATTGTATATTGTTTTAGACTCGTTTTACTCGCTACAGTAGCAAATATTTGGAAGAATGACACATGAATTAGTAATACAATACCGATATTTAACATGGACGCTTTGAATAATCAGTTTTTTTAAGTTATTTATAAATTTGATACGCATAATTCAGTATAATTCAAAATACTCGATAGGTCTGTAAAAAAACGTATAGAGAACTACATTTTATCATTTGTTACCTCAAAAAACCGACTTGGCTAAGTAAATTTTCTTGGTCGGATTAAATCACCGCCAATTGTTGTCTTCATAAATGCTGAAATAAATACTTGAGTATATCGAAGTATTGCTTAATAATTCGCACACACTAAGTTGGATTGTAAATCATTACCTACATTGTTCATAAAGGGGATTATACGGACCGGTTTACACGCATATTACAGCTAGTATTTGGTTTTATAATACCAACCCGATAAAAGCATCAGATTTACTTGTTTTTATTCGGTCAAGCCTGAGTCAACCGTCTAAGACCAAAAGTACACAAAAGTAGGCTATATTTACTTTCCCTGTGCGAGTATTTTGTCTGCTATAAAACAACTTTGTGGGGGCCTCCGTGGACGAGTAGTTATGATCTCTGACTTGTCATCACTAGTCTCTCACCGCTGTGAGATCGAATCCCACCTGGGACCAGACTTCACATGTGAAAAACTGTCCAGCTAGCTTACGGAAGGTCGGTGGTTCTTCTCAGATGTAAGCCGGGGGTCTTCCTCCACTGTTAAAGCTGGAAAGTCGCCAGATGACCCAGGCTGTTGGTGCGACGTTAAACTCCAATAAAAAAAACTTTTCTCACAATGTGTGCCTTGCAGCAAATTTCTTAAGGACTACAGGTGCCACCAATTATGCCTAAACATCACGGGCTTGCTGCTGAGCAAAAGTACTTTAATTATATTTGTACAGTTTGCAATGACCACCATATTTATAAACATTGGTCATTCCTAGCACACATATATGGATACGAGAACTCAAATAATCCAGTGAGTATAAGGGCACTCAACTTGAAATTCAAGTTTCTACGTTCCGTTTTATGGTCCTTGATTACAGGTTTTGCTGTATTTCATTGACAGTCATAACAATCATTTCTGACTTGGACACCCAAGTAGTACTTTTGTTGCCCTCCCCCCAAAAAGAAATGGTCCATATAGATGGCATAAAACCAGGAAATAATAGTATAGTTGTCCGCATTTCTCTATTTAACTTGATTTACAGAGTTATATATACAACTAATTAACTAAACAGAGAATAACCAGTGGTCATATAATAGTTTCGTCACTTCAGCTGTAAGTAGACACAGCTGCCACTTGTTTGTGCACAAATGCTTGGTGCTGAACCGTTTCAGTTAAAATATTTTGGTTATATACGGAAATCTGTTGTTCTGGTTACTACTCCGGAGTTATCAGCCAGGATTGAGATGAAACTTTGTGTTACTGAATCAACAACTAACATCGACCTAAAATGAACCCAGAATTGAGAAGATAGACTACTGAGTAGATTATTTTGTAGGAATCACAGCAGATAAGTTATTTCTGACACTAGCGATTACCAGTGGGACTTGTGTTTTCGGATTTTGTTCGAGCACTAAGTCAGTTATCCGCGAGTGATTCTCAAATCCTTCGCATAAATCACTTAATTCACCGTTGAAGGACGAATATCTTTAGATTTTAATGTCCACAACCGAAACGTTACCGAGAATTTGCGTAACGTTTAAGGTACGAACTCCCCAATCCATGGCCCGTAGGCACAACGTTCCACTTACTGAGCTAAACGGTCAGGCTCTGGGTTGTATTACAGCAAATAATAAATGGAAGCAAAAGGAAAAAACATGCTCAAAATAACTGCACGAACAACTTCTACGAAAACCGTTCTAAGACTTTGAAATGACCCGAATTAAGCAAATTTTATAATACTTAATGTATTTAGTATAAAGAATGCGAACACTTAAAATAAAGCTGTCAGGACATTGTAACAATATAATATATAAGTCTTAATGAGTCTACGTAGGAAATAAATCAACTGAACAAAAAGGCGAACAAAACGACCAGTAATGCCTGATTTAGTAAACTTCACCAGCAACCTCATTATAGCGACCGCCTCAATATTGAGACAAGCTCATTATAACGACTTATTATTTTTGCACACAGTTTTCATTATTTCCTGTATATTTCAACTTGATTATGGGACCATGTCAATATGATGACTGTTTTCGGGCCCCAAACGTGACCTTAATGTCAAGGTTTTACGGTGTATGATTTAATAGCATTTAATTATAATCCGATCACAACGCACGAAATGTGAGATATTAAAATTCAGTTTAAAGGAATTTAATTTGGCAGACTTTTCTAAAATTAGTTAATTCGTATTCACAGAATGGTACGATTTTATTAAGATTTATAATGTAAATAAAAATCAAATAAACACACCATTTGTACTGTAGAGGTATATTTTGTAATTATGAAAATAAATGAAGTTTTTACAAAACGTGACATGTAATTTAATAATGGCCAGCTAAAAATGATGTGCCAGTCTTCTCGATAAAACCAATACTTGATTCATTAATCATTGTCTGAAAATTTCAAAACGAATTACGAAAAAACCTTCCTTTGTGGTAATATTTGAATAAGACTGACATTTTAGCAGTTACATTCGTTATTGGTTTGGTTTGTTCAAAATAACTGCACGAACAACTTCTAATGCAATCGTCGGGACCCGTTGATAAAATCATACTTATTTGTGAATGTTTAAAATATAAACATTCGTATTGACGGTAAAGTTTGAACTTTGTTTGATTTATGCATTTTCAAAGTTATTTTGATATCAATGAATGTAAAGTAATCATACAATTAGGTTCGTTAATCATTTAAACTTGTCCGTAATTCTAACTTTATCAGTGATTAAATAGTCTGCTTTTTAGAAGGTATTTGCAAAAGACCATTCATTTTGTAGTGTAAATGTTAAAATAAAGCTGTTTTACCATGATCTTAAGATACAATTATGATATCAGTTACGTAAATAAGAAGCTATAGCAGAACTGTATCAGTTCGATTAGCTCAGTTGGTAGAACACCTGACTTGCACGCAGGAGGTCGCTGGTTCGAGCTCCGCATCGGGTACATGTACTATGCTTTTCATAGCTAAGAAATCATCGTAAACTAGATTTATCGAGGTCGTGTAGAGTTGGCACCGAGTTCAAAATTTAATCTGTTTAGTGTAGTTACGGATTCTGTGAAAACTAAAGTGGATCATAACACAAGTTATAGCCCGTGTTTCTTCTAAAAACGAAGTAATTACTAAATATCGGCTGCGACCTGTGATGCCATCAAGCCGGTAGGCAAAAAAACCCCAACTAAATTAATTCCGTTTTTTCCTGTGAAAGGATAGAGTGCTTGTATGTACAGATTACACAATCATTAAACCCCGAACACAGATCAGTGACGACTCATTATATTTAAACTACGGTTACTGACAATGGAATGTTTTCAACAATTTTATACCAACTCAAAGATTACTGGATACAAAACCCATCAAAAACATAAGTCATTACGTCTACCTTGCAACAGTGTTATAGACACATACTTCGTATACGTTACATAGCGTGATATCGATTTCGTGGGTGATAAATCATAGATTTAATGATTTCACGCGTACCTGTTTAATGCGATTAATTATAAGTTTAATTAATACTAAATACTAGTGCTAAATATGTGATTACAATTATAAACGAAGGGCCATGAACTATCCTCTATGATGAGAACCTGGTGAGAAAGTGGTTTAATGTTTTAGTCGTTTAAATCCTTATTAATATAATGACAACAATAGAATGCATGTACGCATAATTTTACATTTTGTCTTTTGTACATGAGGACTGTGCGGGAAGTAATGTTTATCACATTTTCCGAAACCGTCTGAGTGGGTTACCTCCCTTACTGAATAAGATCACTGAAATAATTATAACTTAGCGTATGAAACAAATGGGTTGGCTACCCCACCATCATATTATTGCATTAAAACAACAAAACAATTCTATACAGAGCCAAAGAATGACGTCACAGTAGCGATGCCAAGTTTTGAGATGTTTAAATGTGCTGGGTAACCCTTATTCACCCATCATGAACCGTCGCAATTTGATCATCTTCGATCCATATTCCTCTGCCTGGTCACCAAATATCAAACTTTTCTGCGTGCGCGCAGAGTACTTGGACGCTGGCGGATTCTTGTCATAGACTTCAGCGATTTCTCGAGTAAGATTTGGTGAGTTTCCACAACACAGTCCAATATACTGAATACCGAGCTGTTTGGCGTCTTCAGCAAACTGTCGTACGTCGACACGTGAACAGCGAACGCAATCCAAGTTGTCCGGATACACAGGCGTTCCTAAAAAATCAGTCTACGATTATAAGCAAAAGAAATAACAATCTTGAACTCTTACAATAATACTTCATCTTAATGTTACGCTTGCCAAAAAATAAAACGACCATTTGCTTTTCTTCAGATTTTCAAATTAGCGATAGAACTATTTTACTGAAGTTCAACATAACATATCCAAATTTTATAATTATATAATCGCCCATATTTTCACCAGGACTTGCTTAAATCAGCAATTCAAATATCATATATGTACGGAATGCGTTATGTCATTTTGACAACTATTCTAAGATAACTTCAATAAGTAACACGGATGCTAACAGGGATAATCAATACGTAACACGGGTGTTACCTGATTTTGGATCCTTTATAGAGAAGAAAGTTCTTTCCCCATCCCATGTTCTGTATGGTACAGGTAATGCCGCTATTGGTACCTGTATAGAACAATTGTACTTTTTTCAACATATGTACAATTGACAATATAGACTGTGAATCGTAGACTTTACGCAGATTAAGACAAAGGTAAAATATGCAAAAATCACCATGTCTGGAAGTTTAACCAATTCGTTGGTGAAATTTAAAATATAGTACTGTGGTTTCACTAATTTTCGTTGCGGATTTAATTTCATGGATTTCGTGGGTCGGCTGATCCACGAAATCAAATCCCCACGAATATAAATGCTGAGATGTCCGTCAACCATCCGAAATTCGGACGTATCCGAAAATGTGCTACAATACAACTTCCGATATGTTCCGAAAATGGAAAATAACAAGCTCCGACGATCTGTTTTTGTTTCCTATCATCACTTGGAAAAGTATGTTTACCTAAATTAGTAACGAACAGGTCTCAGTTTATGTTCAATGATAATAATCACTTACATACCATATCGGACAGACAGGAATATGAGGACCGTGCTGAAATGGTGTTAAAATAACGGACGCAACGTATTTAAAGAAGGTGTGAACACAAAAAGCACCTTAAAATTTTGCTCCATTTTTGAACCATCGCCAATTTGCAAATGACAGATGTCATATTTGACGTGTGTATTCAAGATTATCAACGGATATCTGTCGCATGTTGTATAATTTTCATGGGGGTCCCCTTTTGACACGTGAGGGCCAATTACCTGTATTTTACTCTACCAGCGAAGTTATTTCACAAAGAAAATGACAGAAAACAAAAAGGCAAAAATCTTTCTTTCAAAAAATCAAAATCCACGAATTTACGTCCCCATGAAATAGACATTTTGGTAAAAACCACAAAAATTGAGCCCAACGAAAATAAATGATACCTCAGTATGTGGGATTATTATACATGTATTCTTTAAACGAAAAATCTTTTCAGCGATATCATTTGATAGTTCAAGTAGTTAATTCGCGAATTTATTAAATCGTACTTTACCGAGCATACGTTCTGTATTTCTTTTATAAGTGGCATCATTACGTCAGGACCACGTGAGCAATTTAAACCAACCACAGTGGCACCTTGATCTTCCAGGCGCTTGCAAGCTTCTGGTATTGGTACCTCGTCAGTGGTACGATCGGGAGCATGTGCAGATATCGTAATAACAGCAGGCATACCTTTACACAATAATACCACATAAATAGGATCATTCTCTACATTATCAGGATCTTAAACAAAATGTGACATTTAAAATATAAGATAAATGATGGATAATTCACCGAACATTGAACATTTGAACCTTATCAGTACCAAAACGCTAAGTTTGGCAGCTCAAGGTTTTGTTGTTCTGTAAATACATCTTGCACCCAATTACGAATATATGACATCTATATGAAAGACAACGTATTTCAACGTTGACTTAATTAGATATAAGCAATATGGTGCGGGGAAAGTATATCAAGTCACATTTATGTACCATTTCCGTAGTCCTGTATTGCATTAAGTGCAATCTTGGCCTCTCCATAAGAATCAAACGTTTCACCGATCATGTAGTCAGCTCCGCCCTCCACAGCCCATTCTACCTGCTCCTTAATATAAAAATCTAGATGATTTTATTCAAATAGTTTATACAAACAATATAGGCCATGTAATGTGACTGAATTATTGCGGTGCTACTGTAATTGGTTAAAGGAGTATCATTTACAATGTGCATTTACGTGTGTCAAACTTATCTTTTTAGATATTTTAAGATTTATTAATAACAATTGTATCCTAAATTTCAAAGACACAGTATTGTTTATGGGTAAATTATGGTTTATCAGAGTGATACGAACGCTTTGAAGAGCCAGTATAATCAATAAAAATATTGTTAGCCGAGTCACACCTGATGTCTTACCTTGAATATGTCATAGATTTTCCTATGCGTGCGTTCATCATCTTCTTTGTACAATGGAGTATTACACAATCCTCCGGCCATTAACTTCCCATACTTGTCTGCAACCCTACGTGCAATAGTTAGTGCATCTCTATTGAGTCTCTCTAAATCCTCTTCCCGTCCCCTTTGCTTCATAATTTCTCTATTACCATAGTACTGAATGCACAAAACACTATAAAAGTGCGAGTCCTTCGTACATAAAGAACACTGTTGATTGACAGCGTGTGTTTGGTATTTTGATCAAGTCAAATGTGCATAACGTTGTACATTGTATTTTGCGTCTCCACTGGTTCGACCTTTGATTGAAGGCATGACTCTGTTTTTAGGATATTTATTCATGGATAATAAATATAGAAGTGTTAATGGTTATTACAGTCAAATCAGAACTTACTTATTGTATAATTCCAATTGGTGCGAGTAATGTAATTTATTCGGAGATGAGTATATTTTACATTTGGTTTAGATAAGGCAGGGTCATAAGCCGTCTTTTCCAATTTTATCAGTGGAAAAGGCCCGTATTGGATTCGAACTGCAGCGGTGAGAGACTAGTGAATAATAGTCAGATACTTTATCCTCTAGGCCACAAAGGTCCCCGTTAATAGATTAACTGAATAAATTGAAAGCCCTAAATGTAGTTTTGTCATTGTTAATAAAGAAAACTCAATGAGAAGTTCCTTACGGTACATGCTTCTATTACGTCACTTCCGGCGAGGGCAAACTCTTCATGTAACATTTCTATTGCTTCCGGTTTTTCTATAACTACTTCCGGCATATAATTGCCAAATTGAAGTAAGCCACGCCTCTCTAATTCCCAGGTGTATCCCTCCGCCACAACAATGTTTCCTCCATTTGCAAGCTGTTCTTTTAGACCTGTACGTGTTTTAATATGCCAGGACCATTACCAAATTAACATACAATCACACGATTAGTGTAAAATATAGTAAGGACTTGTGTACAATTAAATTTTTATATTCCCCCGACATGCTCCTTTCTATTTCATTGATATTGATATAGCGAAAAAAATAGGGACCAAAGGACTTAAACGTGTTCTACTCAATGTCAGTTAATTGCACTTGAAAATTGTAAGGGCCAACATTAACAACATCATACTAGTGTATAGGAGACACATATGGAGCGAAAACGGTCAGGGCCAAAACTTTTCATACGATCACAAAAATTGTTCTCAAGAAAAACCACAGAACGCTAGATATGAGCCACCTTTGGTACATTAAGTCTAAAGAGCCAGATATTTTAGAAAACACAAGTCAACCAAAATATTCCCTTTCATAGGTAAAGTATATATATAGAACATTTGCATTCAGCATTGCGTACAGGAACTGTAATATATCATGAAAACAAGGAGAATGAAAACTGGCATTAATTATTGGAGTGAGCAAAATTCTTCATCACAAAAATACGACAAAAAAAAAAACAGGAAAATAAAAATAAATTCGACATCATGATGCTGTAAGAATCGCACTAACTAACCAGGTAGCTGACACGACTTACATGGTTACATAATACTGAATAAATAAAACATATAAACATTTTCATCTTGGTTAGACAATTTCATAATTGTACAGTGCATTAGATCCAGTTATAAGACATATAAAACAAACCTTTGATATAAACATCAAACTAATTGTACACTTGCCTTTCATATTGTAGCAATCCTCATTAAATACTGGGTGACCTTGTCTTATCTAACAAATATACACATTCTGTCACACTGAACGCACTTATTGTAGATAGAATCAAACTTATTTACCGTTTTACACGGCATATTTTGTGACTCGAGAAACAGACCTTAGTAACAGACCTGTGATGGTAAATTTACAATGAATTCTTTATAAAACATCATAATTTAACCAAATTTAATTACCTTAAATAGAACGAAATTAACAGAATTCGACATAGCAAAAACAACCATACTACACAATGTGACATTAAAATAGCAAACATTTAATATCTTCTGAACACAACGCTTATCTATTTAATCAAGATCGAAAGAAAAACAAACATTTAAACGCTGAACAAACAGTGGAAGAAACGCAACATCACATACAACATTGCAATATTGACTAGATTATGCTCATTCGCCTCTCATGAATTTGGCAAGTTTCTTCATCTCTGGACCGTATTGTGTAGAGGCCTCTCCAAATATAAAACTTTGTTTTGTGCTCTTGGAATACTTTGAAGCAGGTGGATTCTTGTCATACACTTCCGCAATCTCTCGTGTGAGACTTGGTGAGTTACCACAACATAATCCGATATACTGAATACCGAGCTGTTTAGCGTCTTCAGCAAACTGTCTCACGTCTACACGAGAGCAGCGTACACAATCTAAATTATCTGGATACACCAGTTTTCCTAAAAAAATAAATTATCATTCAAATTAGTAAATTAAGTACTTATCTTCATTTGTCATTTTTATAATCTACAAGGCCATATTTTAGATCCAGTTTAACCTCATTTAAAGACCACCACATTGTCAGGACCACCTCATTATTACGGCCACTTTTTCTACATTTTTCTTATATTTCATCCCAATAATGAGACCGCCACAGTAGTTCTCAGGGTAGTTATAATATCCGCGATTTAATGTACCAGTATTTAAATAGTTTCATTGATCAAGGAAAATAATTTTACATAAAATATTTAAATTGTTGATAAACTTGTTTCTTGAATTAGATATTACATAAGTGACCCTGAATTAGATATTACATAAGTGACCCTGAATTAGATATTACATAAGTGACCCTGAATTAGATATTACATAAGTGACCCTGAATTAGATATTACATAAGTGACCCTGCCTGTTTTTGGATCAGTGATCGAGAAGAAGGTTCGTTGTTTCCCTGAAGTTCTGTAAGGAACTGGCAGAGCAGCTATTGGTCCCTGTAACAGGAAAAGAATTTTGAAATCTCTACATCCGTTTGTTATCAAGACCCATATAACATTTTAAACGCATTCGCTAAGTTCAGCGCATTCGCTAGGAGGTTAGTTCGTCGGACATGGATAGTGAGTTCGACCCCTGTGCACGGCACAAGTTCGCTGTGATGATTTGGTTGAAGACATTGTATCAAGGACTATTGGTTCTCCGCGGCTGAAGATGCGTGTGAAGACAATCTCAGTTAATTGCCGAGTGGTAGGTTAGTACTGGTATAGAATCCAGATATTTGGTTAGATTTAATGTCATTGTCATACTCATATATAACAGTGATAAATGTTATGAACAAGGGAAAGACTCCGACAATAATCTGACCTTACTCACATCGTTAAGCAAGGCTACCTTGGTATTAAGACCGACTTTTGGTCATGTAAATCTTAATATCGAACATTTCAATAACTGGCTGTAGCACAACTCTGTGCGTACGACTGAAATAACATTGACCACGTGGAAAAAAATGGGAATACGTAAATATGTCCTGATTCACATTCTAATAAATAGTAATTACTGTCAAAATGCTTACTATTCGGATAAGTTCATATTTTACATGAATTGTGAAATATTTATTTCTACCAATGATGAAATTCTTGGAAGAAAACACCGGTATACACGTAAATATATGCCCGATTGCTATGAACTCTCACAGCTGCCAACGCGTTATCTATCTCATGATTTGTGAATCATTCCATTACCTCGCAAACTTCTTTTATTTCTTTTATAAGGGGCATCATCACGTTTGGACCACGTGAGCAATTTAAACCAACCACAGTGGCACCTTGATCTTCCAGGCGCTTGCAAGCTTCTGGTATTGGTACCTCGTCTGTAGTACGATCGGGGAAATGAGCAGCAATCGTTATTACTGCAGGAATGCCTGAAGAACCAATATTTCTATTGGAATTTTGTTTAGCATGTTGGCTATGTATTCATATAGTTCAGTCCGAATGAATTAGTCAGTGCTCAGTAACTCACAATAATTAGAGTTTTCCTTAGGTGGAGACAGACTGAAAAAGGTCATTCAATCAAATGTTTCTATTTCTATGTGAGTATTTCTATGCGGTATATTAGAAAACAATTGTTATTAGTTTAGTGTATTTTGCTTTGATTAAAATACAATAAATACTAATGTAACATTGAAACTCTCGATGATTGTTCTTCAGAACGATAAAATCTGGAGCTTAATCAAGAATTGATAGAATCACTAAACTGATGGAATTCTAGCTCAAAGTAAGCCATAGAAGCAGGGTTTGGTGTGTTGCCTTTTTGTTGGTGGTTTTTTTGTATTGAATGAGTGTCTGTCTTACAAATAAACTGAAACATCTTTCTCTTGTAAAGTAACATTGTTATGAAAAACTCGGACTGGGTAACTGACAGTATTACAGCTAAGATTTCAAAACAACCATTCAGAACTCCATAAAGACATTGAGATGATGATTGAATGGAATAATCCTATTTGAATTTGACAGATGCATCCTGATTCCGATAGTGAACAACATGCCTACAGACAACAAAATGTGAATACACACAAAGTTTGTATACCCTTTCCATTATCCAATATAGCTTGTAAGGCAAGTCTGGCTTCACCATAGGCGTCAAACGTTTCACCGATCATGTAGTCAGCTCCACTCTCCACTGCCCATTCCACCTGCTCCTGTTATAAGATCGTCAAATGTAGTTCTCTAAGGAACGAAACAGAAGTTTGACAAGAATCTGCACGAATGTATCACCATAAATTACCAATTTAACAGAACTTTGGAATTTAGCAATATTCACATAAACAAATTATATCAATAATTAAATAACTCTTGCACGTGCTCCAACAAAATATTGAATGCAAGAATGATAAAATATTTAATGTAAAGACTTCAGACATATGAACACACTAGAAAGTGTTCTATCGCCATAGCACCCATCTTGTTTAAACAACGTTATAAAGACCAGCACATTCAATTACTTTGAACATATCGTAGATTTTCTGATGAGATTCCTCGTCATTTTCTT
Organism: Lutraria rhynchaena; assembly: GCA_008271625.1. Classification (NCBI taxonomy): domain Eukaryota; kingdom Metazoa; phylum Mollusca; class Bivalvia; order Venerida; family Mactridae; genus Lutraria; species Lutraria rhynchaena. The sequence continues at coordinate 898,448 of VIBL01000114.1, forward strand.
TATAATTCGGCGTATTACTAAGGCCTCCAGCCATCAGTTTCCCATATTTGTCAGCTACCCGACGTGCCATAGTTAGCGCATTACGGTTCAGTTTTTCTAGATCATTTTCCCTTCCTCGTAGTTTCATCATCTCACGATGTGCATAATACTGGAGGACAAGATGTTGTAATTAAAATATGTGCGTTTGGGACTCGAATAAAACAGAACAGTTTGAAAACAAATTGACCAATATATCGCAAAAATAAAATCTGTTTATATAATAAACATTTTTTGGGTCTAAAGAAAACGGTCGTTATATTGAGATGGCCACAATATCATGATGAAATACTAGAAGAAATATTGAAAATTGTCATCAAAAAGTGTTCAATGGTTACAATGTGATGGTCACTTCAGTACTTCCAAGTACTGAAGTGATCGCTAAAGTAAGGGTTAACAGTATCTGGTCGGTAAAATAAATACCCTACTATAATCATACAACTACACAAAGTGACATCACAGGCTCATATTCGTATAAACAATGCAAACCGGTTAGGTTGTAAAACCTCATTACTAAAACGATGAAACAAACATCAGATGAAGGGGTGGAAGTAAAAGCGGACAAAAGATATTTTGTACACGTATTAAATCAAAATTAGACTTAGAACCGATGTGAGAAGATAACAGAGTGAGGAATGGGAACAGCGCAAAATCAATTGCCGAGGGATCTTTTTTAAAAGTTTTTTTTTTATTATAATGTTTGGGAGGAGGAGGTGTTTATGTCCGTATTCAACAGAATTGTATTCATACACTGGCAGACAATTAATTAATCTAACCACAGTTCCTGGATTCTGTACCAATACAAACCTGTTCCACTCGGGTAATTGTCAACTTCTCCATATTAATCACTCGTGTCAGCGGTGACAGAAAAATGGGCTCAGGCATAAAGATGTCTTTAATCAAGACTTAACAGAGAACATATACTGCGACTAAGGCCCGTACCAGGGAACCCGAGGTTCTAAGAGTTAGCCAACTCCTTTTTGAGCAAAGCGGACATGTTTGGACTCTTTTTAAAGAAATAAAATATTTTTTATTAATCAATCCATATGGGTTAAGGACAACATATTTACAAGGTACAAGTAGTTCAAAGAATGGATGTTGAGATAATGAATTCGGTTAATACTGATAGATAAGTCAGGCACACTTGTTGACTGTTTGTCGTACTCTACCAGACAACTGTAGATAACGGACGTTAAGTCCAAAACAAACAGATTACATCAAAACAATGATAGAGATAATCCATTTGAACTTTGTTTATATTTAATCAAGTAGTGATACGTAATTAAAGGTTTGGACAAACTAAAGGAGAATGATTATAATTATATTTGAGCGTTTTAATTTGGAAACACTAGAATCGAATAATCGAAATTTATAAATGGACTTAACCAGTATGTCTTACTGTGTATGCTTCTATTACGTCACTACCGGCGAGAGCAAACTCTTCGTGTAGCAATTCTACCGCTTCCGGTTTTTCAAGCACTACTTCCGGTAGGAAGTTACCAAATTGGATGAGACCTCGTCTCTCTAGTTCCCATAAATACCCTTCAGCCACAACAACATTTCCACCATTTTGGAGTTTTCCTCTAAGACCTACAAAATGAGAGAATTACAATTATACCAAAATTATGTATTTTTATTTCTATATGGTAAATATGTACTAAAATAGTTTTGTACATATGCATGTAAATTAGATTCACTTGTTGCATAGCTCGATGTTAGTTTTTATAAAAGGTACTAATGCATGTTAATTCTATTGACATCATTAGAACTATATACAATATGCATAATCACGTACCAAAAAGGTAACATTGTTTACGCATCTTTGTAAATGGCAAATACTGCTAAAACAATTTTTTTAACACAAATTCTCCAAGGGATGGAGTGGCAGGCCCTCGGCCTTCACATACAACTTGATGAAGAGATATAACTATACCAAAAAAAAGTATTTGAACAAGAGTTATTGGTCACTGAATTCCCAATAAAATGTTTTTATCGTAAGCATCAAAGGCTGATTTATTAACCTGTCACAACTGACTTACGGTATCGACACTAGTAAGTTATTTCAAATTTATCTCCTTCACATGGTTTTTAATCAATTGTTTAATGATATTTAAACGATAAATATGCCGTTAATATTCATGCTTTTTATGCATCTTGCTCCAACCGTTTAACTCAAACTGGAGAGCCTTAAGTCAACAGATCCTGAATTCGTCAGTTCGAATCCTGGTTACGGCACTAGTTCTAGGCAATGCTTTGGTTATAAACGTTATGTGACGTGAGAAGTTGGTACTAACTTATGGAGAACAATATATTATTGGAACTTACTACTGATATTTAGAATTGGTTCAGTTCCAACCAGTATGTAACCGAATTACTGTTGAAATCAGGTGTAAAACCGAATTTAAAAAAAAACTGATTTAATTTTGTAAGCATAATAATATTCGTGTTGTATTCACACTCACTTGATATAAACACGATGTATTTTATACTTGATTTATGTTTAGCTACAAACATCATAGATTCATTTTCACCCAACAGAAACAAACTACATACCTTGGTTCAGTTTAGTAGATGAGCTTATGTACCTTGTACCTTGTTTCAGCGAATTGATAATTTGCCCTAATTTAAAAATACCTGAAAGTAGAGACACGTGTTTTAGGGAAAATATCTAGGTCATTAACGTGTGCACTCCGACGCAGTAACAACGCAGCATTTATTTTACAACCATACAACATATACTTGATGTTTGTAGATGATTGCATACTCATATTTGTGGTATAGTAATGTAAAAACAATATGGAGTACAAACGTGTTTTTTACAAATAATAAATTGGAATAAATGTGTTTAAACTAAATGCGTTTATTTTATCTACAACCAGAAATAGTTATTAGATAGCCCACTATATTGTAGTACCTTAGACTAAACATTCGCTAGACATTGGCATACAAGTATGTCACCTCACTAGTATGCCGCCTCCAATAGATAACAACATCATGCACAATTTTTATATACTTAAGGCCTGCTGAACGGCGTACTGAAATAAAACCCAGTGCGACCGTACTGACGCATGTTTAACGACAGTGTGGCTCTGTAAACACATTTCTGCACAGATATTTGCGTCTGTATTGTTTTGTTCAGATAATGTTTGTTTTGGCACACCGCAGAATAAATGTCATGGTTTTGGTGGTTCAAATTGTTTAGTTTCGTGGGAAAGGGGTGCCCAGTGGGGTAGTGGGAAATAAACGTAACTAAGTTAAAAGTTGCAGCCAATCAAGACGAAAATGATTGGACATTCACGTAAGCTGTACGAAAACACGAAGGTTGCACAGCGTAACTCAGTCCGATATTTTTTAGGGTGATTGACTTAGTTATGACTTGGAACTCTTGACCCACTGGTGGATCTAACCCAAGCCAACCAGTTTGGAGATATAAAACGCATCCAATGGTTGTTCTCGATATGGCCTTTTAATATACTATGAACTCTGGTAACGCCATTTTATTGCAAAAATCACAACGTTACGGACAATTATCCAACTTTTATCATGTACCATGTCAAGAGACACACAATATGAGGAGCACGTTTCATGGATAACATAATTATCTTAGCAATATAGAATTTCAAAATCATACTTATAGTATACATTTCAGATATTCACCAGTTGACAACAGATCAGCAAAATAATCAAATGGATAAAACACTCTTTATTTACAAGAGGAAGCAATATTCTAAACTTAAAACTACTACACAGTATGTTGGTTATGATATGAAACAAATCCCAGGATTAAAGTTGTAACAAGGCATAAAACGAAGCCAATAGAGTAGTTTCAGTGTTAAATATGAGCAATCAATGTAGAGATACACAATCTGAGATGGAAGTTATGTCTGATGATGAATTATTAAGTGTTCGTTGTTTACTGTGTAGAGAATACAATCTACAATCTACTCACCACTCATGTTTATCCTCAATATATCCCCACTGTCAATACAGAATATCAACTGTTTTTTTTTTGATGCAATGTTACCTGAACGTCTAAAAAAAGTTTTGACACAAATTTATCAAACCCCTAGCCAGTGTCAAGGCTATGTCTAAACATACATAATATTCATAGTATGCACATCTCAATCTCTTTATCGTAACCTAGTTCATGAGCTAGGTTAAAATCTAGGTTATTCCCATAAATATGTATCAGTTATCCAGCTAAAAGTTGTGTTTATTTATCTGGGTTTACTCTGTACAATAGTATATAAATCGCATCTGTGAGCAAGTCATTCACCTAATTTTCCTGTTCACTTGTAAAAATTGTTTGTTTCTGGTTACATGCTCATCAAAAACAGGATAAGTAGGTACGGAATGTTCTTGGGGGAAATTTTAATTATTCTTGAAAGTCGCTGTTGAGGTTTTTTCGCGGAAAAGTAAAATCGGACCTAATGAAAAGTCTAGGTTCGCGGGGAAAAAGTAGGGTAGGTCGGTAGGTAACCAGAAACAAACTTTTTACGCCTTATACAATTTAGTGTTTAGAGCAATCGGCACACACACGTGTGTAGAAGATTTTGTTCAGGTCTAGGCCATAAAAAAGTGATTGTATTCATGTAGTGAACCAAATGAAACACACAATTAGGAATTGAACATTTGTTAGTATTGGTAAGTTTTCAATCGAAAGCACTTCACTGTTCCTAGCCATTTTAATATATACAGCCAAACCTATGATCAGAGGGCACTAAAAGGAGAGAAAAAATAAGACTTTTTATGCTCAGTCGGCCGTTATTCAGAGGTTAACGTGAATTATTGTATCAATTCATGCGCGTTAAACAGTAGCCTTTGAGCACGTGGTGATTTGTATTTATGTGTGTTGGTAAATTTATATTTGACTGTACATGTAGCAGATGTTCCTCGCGTTTTACGTGAACAGGTTAGCTGGTAAGTAACTTGCAACATTCCATACGTGAATGACTGTAAATACGTCTTTATCTCAGGCGGTAATAAAAACTACATGTATACTATCATACTGAGTGTATTCTATTTATAAACACTTACGCTTCAAAATAGTAGTACAGATATTATTTGTGAACTATCTCTCCACCAGTGTGATGGTGTAGCGTGGGAAAATCTCAATGTATTGTTTTAGAGCAATCGTTTTGAATCACTAGACATGATTACAGTTTTGTTTTATGTGACTTATTGTCACTGGTGTTTAGCGCGGTTTTTCTACAATTTTTCAGTTATAAACGGCGACCGGTTCACCTAACCAGTTTTCCTGAACTATATACCAACCAGTACTAACTTACCCTTCCACAAGGAGCCGGCAACTTCTCCACATTTGGAGGAAAATCGACATTTTTGTCAAATTTTCATAAAAGGGATTGACCTGCCGCGACTAGGATTCCAACCCGGATCTCCAGGTTACAGGTCCAGCGCACTAACCAGTGGACCACGGTCGCGGCCAGCATGAATCCAGAGTGGGATACCGCTGGCCTGTGCCAAAGGCATTTCAAACGCGTGATTAAATACGCACTGACTGATGAGAAACTCAAACAAATGTTTTTGTTGTCACTTAATTTCATAATACATAATACATAAAAGAGTTGAAAAACACCAAAGTATGGTGTCCGAAATGAAATAAAAAAGTCGTGAAAGTAAATAAAGGTAAAGTCATTTTGTTCATCAGTTACACAGCGTAAAAGGCAAATCCAGGTATAAGTCCGTCAGCATTTATCGTTCACGAATCTGCACATACTGTCTAATTCCCAGCTTGATTTTTCATCTGCTCTAACTCTTCGTCCGTGAAATCGCCGGTAACAAATTTTCTAATCTTGACAATTTCTTTATTTATTTGTTCACCAGTTTCGCCGACGAGGATATTGTTTGAGACATCTGGCGAATATTGGGAAGCAGGGGGCTTTCTCCCGTAGACTTCTGCCAATTCTCTGAACATATTAGGAGCGTTTCCACAGCACAATCCGGTGTACTGAACGCCAATCTCCTTGGCCTGTTGGGCAAACCTTTTTACGTCCGCTCTATTGCACAAATGGCATGTTAGATTGATGGGGTATAAGCTTTCGTCTGGAATACAAATGGCGGAATTGTAACAACAGCAAAACATCGGCATTAATAAGGTCACCTTTGGGACTTGAAAAATAGTCTTAATACCGAGGTGGTCTCATTATTAAGTTGAAATTGAAAGGAAATATTAAAAACCGGTTCGAAAATAAAAGGTCGGTGAAATTATGTGGTCGTATTGTTGCGGTGGTCGCTTAGTGAAGTTTCACTGTGTTTATTTTTCATATTTCATACACTTCATATACATGACCTTGTACCTTGATGGAGTTCATGACCTTCCACGACTACGGACACGGTGACTTGATTTAGAAGTCCGAATTTATTTATCATACTTTATTTTACTAAGAATCCAGTGTGGTTGAATGTATAAGTGACACTGAAGCTGAAGAGGACGAATTTAACCTTCTCAGAATCATAAAAATAAGCTTAATAGATCTTAAAATCGTTTCAAAACACCAAGTAAACTTTAAATGATTTTAGCGAATACAGCATCAGATTATACCAACCTGTATTTAAGTCCTTGTACGTCATAAATGTCTTGTACTTGTTATCTGTTCGGAATGGAACTGGCAAGGCCGCGATAGGTCCCTGAAATTAGAATTTTCAATAAATTTTGTAAGTTGGATCGTTTTTGCTAAAGCCGCCTTTCACGGCGATATTTCACCACATAAAATACAGTAAAACCTCAACATTAAGATCACCTTCAGGACCTAAAATATTCTTAATATCGAGATGGTCCTATTCTCTAGTTGAAAAAGAAAGGAAATATTACAAACCGGTCCGAAAGAAAGTGGTCGTTGTGACGAGATTGTCGTATTTTTGAGGTGGTCACGCGGTGAGGTTTCACTGTACTTCTGCTCAAATCAACAAAAGGAAATAAGAAATGAGATACCATCGGCTGTACTGCAAGAATATACACTTATCGACCACTTCAATATTACTATGACCTTATTATCACGACAACAACCACTTATTGTTGATCCGCTTTACATTATTTCTTCTTCAACTTGATGAAAAATGTCTGCTCCCAAAGCGGTCTCAATGTTTATTTACACATGGTGAAATACAGTAGTGAATTGTATGTACAATTTTACTTTGAACAACTGTAACATTCTCATTGTAGATAACATCACCATTAACCAGTTAATTGTATTAATAACCATTTGAAATCTAATTTGATGAGATAATTATATGGTTCGTACTGATAAATTAAGTGACTATTCTGTTCACACCGTATGTATTGTCTCTGCTTAATGAAATAAGTCATTAATTGACATTCTTTTCTAACCTACCTTGCAGGCCTTGCGGATATCTTTCATGAGGGGAATTATGGTGTTTGGTCCACGAGAGCAATTCAAACCAACGACTGCTGCTCCAGCGTCTTCCAATGTTTTACACGCTTTGTCGAATGGTACATAGTCAAGAGTTACGTCTGGGACGTATGGGGTCAAAGTTATCACGGCGGGTACACCTATAATTCGAAAACATATTTAGTCATTTACGTGTTTATATATTTTAAAGTATAACAATTCCTGGGAAATTTTCTTTCAATCTTGTGCTTGTATATTTATGTATTTACATTGTGTTACACCATCATGGGCCACATGGCTAACTAGATTTTCCAAACAAGCATTTATCTCTGAATATGCATTAATTATGTCAAGATAAGATAGGCATCCAAATTGTCTAAGTTAGACGTACACTCTACAAGTCATTGAACGGAAAAGAAACTCATATCTAGGATTACATAACATTGTCAGCTAGCTTGTAATTATATCGTCCACTTATCTTGGGATGTACACAAGAAGGCCTACCTTTATTAAACAAAGAAAGAGATAGATACATAGATACCTTCTTGCACTGACAAACAATCACTGATATTCGAATTCGTTTGTCATAGTTTTCTTCGCTTTACATAATTTAACTTAATTTCCATAATTCAAAACCACAAACAGGATAACGTGGATAGGTCAGTCTTTATTAAGATTATGGACCTCATTGTGATATAATTGTATGACAAATACGATAATAGTTGGTATGTTTGGTGTGTTCTGTAATGTTAATTTTGTTGATGAAAATCTATAAAAAATATCAAATGCGCGGAGAAAATACACGTTGCTTTTCGAAGAATTGAAATGGCATACCTACTCCCAGATAAACAAAGAAAAGGAATGGGGCTGATGCAAGATGCAAGAGATGAAAATCCTAATTTGTCACACTTTTCTGATCAATGAAAGAACAAACACACGACGGATTTGATGAAACGGTTTTCATATGTTGCTAAGCAAATGAATATTTTTACATTAGAACCTTGCCTTAGGTCCCACAATACGAAATTACTTTGCCTTCTTCAGAATATACAATGAATGCTAATTGTAATTTTCATACTTTTATTTGTGAATTTTACACTTTCAAATATTTAAAAATTACAAACGTTTAAAAATCAGAATAGATAATTATTACAGGATTATTCCGTACTAAATCACATTTTCCCCAACACGAGGTTATGTTAATGCACTAATTGTAGGCTGTTAACTCTTTTGGATGTTGATATTAATATCAAATTTAAGCACACGTATCTTGTTTCATAACTAGGTCGGCATTTGAATTGCTCAACAAAGTTTTGAATATTTTGGGAAACACTTTTGTAAAGTTACATATTTTCTGAATTAGAAACCTTCAAACGAGGTCCCAATGCTTAAATAAACGATGAATATAGAGGTAAGCAAAACGTTACAGAAACGTAGAACTGTCACAGTGACCTTACTTGTGAAACACGTGCTCATCCAAATATCATTTGGCACAGGTTGCAGCAAAATAGCAAGGCCTTCAAGGATTGACATATATTATGTCCATTCTTTGTAGCCTAAATATCAAACGGGACCAAGGCCGGTTTAAACTCATCCATATCCCATACTGCGAAACTTACAAATGCTTGAGCACTTTAAGCTTGAAAAGTTTCATTTAATTCATGATTCTGTAGCATTGTTTTGTTCATTGCGTTATCTACATTTTGTTGTTCGCTTAGTGGGTCCAGCAATTTGTTTATAACATTTGTCTTATCCGTTTACGAAACTACTGGAATTTTTGACATGTAAGCTCTTTTCTTGAATTTTCTTTATGAAAATACCACTTGGATTTACTTACCTGCTTTCTTAATGACATCTAGTGCAATTAAAGCTTCACCTAGATAGCAGAAGGTTTCCGCAATGATAAAATCACAACCTGCGTTCACAGCCCATTGGACTTGTTCCTGTACAAGTACAATGATGAAGAGTGCAGCTAGAGCGATATGACAACAGAAGAAGAAAAATCACTAAAGGTGAAATTGAAAGCAAATCGCGCAAGTTACAAATATACAGTCAAACCTATGTTTGCAACCACCTCCGAATAAAAGCCACTCTATGAATAAAGACTATTCTTTGAAACACCGTCATTGATTATTTAGTACAAACTGACCTCCGAATTAAGATAACCTGTCAATAAAGGCTACATTTTGTCCTTCCCAAGGATGGCCTTTGGTGTCAGGTTTAACTGCATAATACTATAACATTCGAAATAAGACAATTCTGAAGAATGAGGGCATATTAAGCGAGCGTCATACGTCGGAAATATGGAGAGAGCTGGATGTTTCTTTGTCGCTGAAGAATTAAAACTAAAGTTTTTTGTCTCCCACTTCTGATAAGTTCGCCATGTGGGAGTATACTGCTTACAGTACATGGAGGTACCGAGTTGCCTGTGGTAAGCATTTGATGTAGTGGCTCATGGTGTGTAAAATATTGTCAATACTTAATCTTAGTGACACTTCTTTTCGAATTATTTCATGATTTTCCTCATGCATATAGAAATGAAGGATGTCTGCATTACATTAAAATCTCACAATGAACGATTTTGTTTATATACATCAACAAACCTGAAACATGTCTCTTGCGTATTTATGTGAATCTTCGTCAGTTGTACTGTATACTCCCGTACCGTTAATATTTCCCGCCATTAGAGTGCCGGTCTCGTCTGCGACTTCGCGCGCAATTTTCAATGCAGTTTTATTAAGTTTTTCAAGATCGTCTTCTCTTCCTATTGATCGAAGTTTTTCCCGATGAGCATAATACTGAAATATTTGTATAGTTAAGAAATGATTAGTATAAATCCATATTTTATCAGTTGATGATAGCATAGGCATGGAAGGCCTCCATGGTACAGAGGTTACGATCTGGCTAGTAATCACTAGCACCTCACAGCTGAGAGTCCGGATTCCGTACGAGATTAAAGGATTCCGTACGAGATCAAATTTCACACATGAGAACGCTGTTTAATCTAATAATAATTTTGTCACATTATTTTCTTTGTATCTTTTCCCCACTTATATACCTCTTTTATCTATTATGTAAAAGAATTTTGAAAAAAAATACGTTAACAGCAATGTAGTTACTGAAACTTCTCAGTAAACACAAACACATGACACTTACTGTAAATGCTTCCACTACGTCACTTCCGGCATGCACATATTCGTAGTGCATAGCTCGAACCATTTCCGGGTGTTCAAGCACAACTTCCGGTACAAATCCACCACTTTTCAGGTAGCCACGACGCTCAAACTCCCACATGTATCCCTCACCGATAAGGACGGTTCCACCGTCCTTAAGTTTCTCCAACAAACCTTATAAAAACATATAAAGATAATTGGTCAGCTGATTTTCAAATGAATGAATCAGAACATTGACTTAAGATAGGTGACAGTCTTCATGTAATGGTCATTCGTGAGAGATTATTTGCTTTTGTGTACAACAAAATCTCGTGGTATCATTTGCGAGTTTCAATATCGAAAAACATTTCCAAAAATAGCCGCGTCGTCTGCTATGCGCAATAAAATCTATACTTTGTTGTTAATTATTAAACTACAGCTACTCTAAATCTTCGAGAATCAAAAATTGTTGACATTATCCTTATTTTTCGTAATACAACTAAGTTAGAAAAGAATTACGATTTTTAATATAAAACTTGACAGCGTTGTATGAGTACTCGAACATATCTTTTACAATTCGGAGGATTTTTTCTTGAACGTCTAAAATAAAAGATCTTAACCACTGATGTGCATTGTTTCTTTTCCCAAAATGAAATACTAGCAATTCTGTCATTTAAAACTGAAATGAATAATTTTGAGACAACTTAATATTACCCCTCTATAATTCCTCACATCGCTATTAGTCTCTTTCTTAAACAGTGGTATATTAATACCTGTGGCACCGTTGAATGTCGCATCGCCGTGGAATGTCGCACATTTTTTTCCGCCGCTAAATGTCGCAACACTATTGTTAAATGTGCGTATGTATTTTTAAGGAAAAAAGTAACTCGATACAGTCTACGTTACAAAGCATAAAATTTGATATTGTGGCTAATGTGCACATAGTTTCTAGTACGAAGAAATTTTATGTATTTTTACAACAAAATGACTTTGTTCAAAATAAGTCATGCAATGAAATATGATCAGCACGGCTAAAAATTATACTATGTGCAAATGCATGCAAATACTTTGCAATATACGTTTTTTTTAATTACCACTAAGAAAAAACTCAGAAATAGTCACTAATTCGCAATTTTCTGCAATATCGGCTTCTCGACGTTTACGTCGAATTTTCGTTAGCATTGAGGATTACTACGGTCTGAAAAAAAACTTATTTCTAACGAGGATCAAGTGTCAACTGTATGCACTAGGATACTATTTACTTATTTGGGCAATATAATGATATACACAAATTAAGCCAAATTTAACTAATCAATTATACAGAGATTAAAAAGTGGGCAAAGTGGGAATAAACCTAAAATTTGATCTCTGGCATCTGGAAACCCCTAAGCCGTTTTTTATATTCATGTGGAATTTTAAATGTTCAATTCAGTTATTTTGCAGGTGTTACCTACATAAACGTAGATGTTTTACCCCTTTATTCTTAAATCTGCTTATTACAAGTAAATGTGGCGAACATCTTGGTCTCCATCTTGGATTTTACAGTCTGCACAAAATTTGCAATTTATGCCGACAGACCTTCCCAAACATTTTGGTTTGGTAGCTTTTTGTGGCCGGGACACTCCTTAAACAGAGAATGTATGTGACACTGTAAAATGATAGTCAGTGCCAGAAAGTTTGTGTTTAGATTTCAAACAAGAAAACTCCAAAGAAAGAGGCCAATATTTTGAAGTAAAAGCTTATTCCGTCACTAGCAACGAGATGGTAAGCTCTATCATTTTACGAGACATGGTCTCATTTAGAGACAAAATATTCACCAATATTTACCTATCGATTGAGATAGTTTAATCCCACCAGATGCCTTGAGTTTTCCCTAAAAACACTCATTAATACATTTAACGGTAGGGCAGCGACATTTAGATTTTGCGACATTTAGTGGCGGACGCAACATTTAATGGCAACGTTGTGAAATTTAACGTTAAGTGCAACAATTCACGGCGTTGTGACATTTAACAGTGTCTCAATACCTCTTCCCGACAGGTGGGGAAACATACCAGAATTTAAAATAACACTAAAAACTGTGAACAACTCAAACATACGGAGGCCGGGGCCGTGGTCCAGTGGTTAGTGCGCTGGACTAGTAACCCGGAGATCCGGGTTCGAATCCCGGTCGCGGCAGGTCATACCCTTTTATGAAAATTTAACAAAAATGTCGATTTTCCTCCATATGTGGAGAAGTTGCCGGCTCCTTGTGGAAGGGTAAGTTAATACTGATTAGTATACAGTCCTGGAAAACTGGTAAGGTGAACCAGTCGCCGTATATAACTTAAAAATTGTTCAGAAACGGCCTTAAAACCCCGTGACAATAAGTCACATAAAAAACAAACAAACAAACTCAAACATACGGCATCAAAACAATTCGTTTAAAAACAGCCATAATCATTTAGATACTCTTTATTTGTTTTTAACAGCTTTCATTTTTTTTCTGAACACCTCGCAGCAAATCGAATTCATCACTTATCGAACAAATTGTTAAAATCTTTATTCAGTATCATTTTATATGATCTCCAGTGTGTGTGTATAACACTAGTTATGTGCTAACTTATCAATAAAATTTGAAGACAATATTATAGCCCCTTTTACTGTAAGTATCAAAATCTAGGACACAGTAAAACCTCAATATTAGCACCACTTATAGGATAGTTAGAACCTGTTTTAATATTGATGTGGTCTCATTATCGAATTGAAATACAATTGAAATATTGAATATTAGTGGTCCTATAGGTGATATGTAAAATATCGTCCATTCATATTAATAAACTGGGTAATATTAATCCACTCATAAAGTCACTAACCAAATAGTAAATGATAAAATAATTGTGGCAAGTAATCACGTGACAACCTGATAAACTTATTATCTACTTCAGTTAGTAAGAACAACACGAGGTACAAATATCGACAGAAAACTAGAATTCGTCACGTTTAGAACAACATTATGAATGTTCTATTTTTTGTTTTTAATTATTTTTTCGACCGCTAATCAAGTTTAATCCAGTACAATACCGCCCACAATCTATCAACGGTCATATCATCATCGAGGCTGAATTAAAATAGGTCAGAATAAATTGCACTAATGTAACTTTGAACCAATGCTCCCTGACCGGCTTGTAGCGGTTAGATCCGCTTTTTAAAGATTCTGTCGGCGTGCTACCTATTTTTACAGGACAGTTTTTCTGTGAGCCATTTATAGATAGTTTACACAGTAAATTACACTGCTAGTTCAAATATGCAAATGGTTGACGACGTTGCATAGCAGATGTTGTCTGTATTTGCAGTCTCCACAAAAGTCTTTCGACACCAACACGTAATTTTAAACATTTCAACAGACGATTTGAATTACGTGATTTACTCCGTATTTTATTACTATTGTTCATTGTCAGGTGATCCTTGGCCCTTTTATATATAAAAAACCATGCATGAACACAGGAGAAAATAAATCGTCATTTCGTCACCCATGACTTTTACGAGCCGGTCGGACTTCTTTATCTAAATGTTTTACTAGTCTGCAATACTTTTACAGGTCATTAAAATCAGACTTTATTTATTCGTTTCATGTTACTAACAATAGTTAAAATAAATAGACCGGTTAATATGTACACTGAGTAGAATTTCTAAACGTTTACCTAATAAAACTCGATTTTTTAAAGAACACAAGTAATTGAATTGATACCTACGTTTTACAATACTTACTACCTATCTACACAAAGAAATCGTGTATACAGAGTAAATGTTCATTGAATACAATGTATATCAAAATTCCACCAGGTAATCAACGGAGTGTGTTCAAGGATTTTCTTACTTGCAACAACAAGATGTTGCTGACAGTACTTTGATAATTGTACTTAACTGCCAGAACCTAATTTTCTGATTATACATGTACAGTAAATCCTCAAATAGCGACCACCTCAATATTACCACCACTTTGTTACATAGACCACTTATTTTCGGACCAGCTTCCAATAACTCTTCTATACATTAGCTTGATAATGAGACGAGCTCAATTTTACGACCGGTGTTTGGGGTCTCGAGGGAGATTTCATTATCGAGCTTTTACTGTACCTAACTGCCTTTCTCTTGATATTGTTGTGATGTAATAGCCGCCTTATAAATGATAAAAAGGGCCAAATTGAAACACGCGTAAATCTAATATAAAATTGTAGTCGAGCCAAAGAATGAAAAATGTTAAACACTCTTAGTTATAAAAATATATTCAACTAGGGTTTGAAGGTGAATTGTTACAGTACACATTAAATTATAATCAATAAACAACGAAAAAAAACAATGTTACCTGAAAAAAAAATCTTTCGATAAAAGCAGTCTATTAAAAAATAATAAACAAAAATGGTACCTTTTGTGCTCATACTGTGTAGTCCTTTCCTTTGATGTAGTGAAGAGAATAAATAGTAAATAACCTTCCAATGTTCAATAATGTTTCGCTCTAATTGATAGCGTACGTTTATTCGCTATTTGCTATTCATTACGCAAAGATAACGTCATCGGATTGTGTTGTAGTCTATCTTTAATTTATACCCAGAAAATATAGGGGGGGGGGTCCAAGTCCGGATGTTTACGAGATACAAGTTAAGTAGGTAAGCCTCATTTATAACGTGTCCGATTAAATGCTATTTACCCCCGTGTGTGATACTTTTTGACATTCGGTATACCTCTAAAATCGGTGGCAAATTTGCAACCAAAGCAGATATTGTACACTTGTATGGAGTTTTAAGCTTCGGTAAACTCTCTGCCCGGCTGGTATATTTTTATCACTGTAACAACATTCGTCCCGTCTAGTGTTCTATATACATTATAAACCACTTTTTGAATTCAAGGCGAAACGCTTCAAGAATTAGAACAAACACGTTTTTTAACTCATGAGAACAAAGTTAACAAATACACAACTCCTAAAAGTTAGACAAGCACCGACAAAAAGGCCTTTATTGTTTTATAAATGTACTACACTAATAACAAAAATTGTATTTCCTGTGATGAATTATAAGTTGGTTGGCGTTACATGTAGTGTTAATCTATGTACACACTGACATAATGTGAACAGACGAACTGAATCAAGGGGTTAATTGTACAGGTTATAGCGTAACGTGATCTCTGTATTTGTGTCTTATAGATGATTATTTAGATCAGATATGTTGGTGTTCCACCTGTAGGTCACGGGTCAGTTACTCATGGTGAGATATAGTTCAGCTTGAATTCTTCTTTAGATCCTGCCGGTATTAGTTTTTTTATCTGTAGACTTCCATTCTCCATCTTAATACTAGAACCCGGGTTGAATAAAAATATAGACTATTATGATGTGAGTTGTTGAATCATTTACTCAGACATAAAACAGGGAATGCACGTGTTTTGTAACACGTGTACATGATATAAGTTTGATCACGTGATAGGGAAAACGAATGAATGCAGACTCTCTGGGTCTGATGATCAACTTTTAGTACTATCATTTTGCTATTGTTAATGTGAGCGCCAAAGTCTATAAATTCTTCCACCTTTTATGACGGTATAATGTCGCCGCAATGCGAAGATTACGTTTATTAAAGCCACAAAAATAGAAACAACACGAGTGGCATCGAGTAGAGGTATAGATGAATTCTTTTTCATGCACATGCAAATAAAATGAATCAAATCTGCGTTGTTCTATTGTTCTATTTGGTGAACGAAATTTCTATGCATGATCAAAAATCGTTCTATCATGAACAAAAGCTGGGCAGGTGTAGCCATTTAGTTTAAGTATCATATCTAGACATTTGGGATGAAGTTTGTTCTTACATAACTCTCAAGATATCAGATCAATATACATACGAGATCAATTGATCTTTGCTGAATTATAATCCTGAAAAAATGAATCTAAGTGATACTGGGGTTTGTTTGATTATACTTGAATATTGTATTCAATTCTTTTCAGTACTAAACAAGCTTTATTTATTTTCGTCTTTTTTTGCGTATAAAAACACAACAATAGCTTTGATTCTCTGTTTTCCGACTTTGTCACGCGTAAATACGCATTTTGTATAATACTCCATATCGGCTGTTTATTTAATGCACAACATAATTTTAGAAGTACCAATAGATGAACGCTGGAATCAAAACAGAGAATTCATTCACGAAAATGAGCCATACTTGTTAAATGCCAGATCCATATTTCCGTGATTTTACAAATTACATATATTATTAATAGTTCATTACACGACATCAATAAATATTCAAATCAAGGGAACATCTGCAGCCTGGACAAAATGACAATAACAACTAACAATTGCAGTAGTAGCTGCGGCGTTCACATCATCATTATCATCATCAAAATCAATACAAGCAGCAGCACTACCATTATCATCAATGGCAACAACTGCAACAACATCAGCAGTATCAACGTAAACAGCATCACTAGAGGCAAAACAACAGCACCAGCAGAATCAAAACGGAAGCAGCTGCTGCAGTATACATGTATATATGTACAATGAATGAAATAGTGTGTTAGATATAGATAAATAAAATGTTGGTCAGTAAGCCATGAGAAATATTGCTTTTTTTAAAATTTGATTTTATATAAATTTACACTGCTTCAGTTGCTGTTTATCTATCCTAGCGTCAGATTCTAGGCCTGTCGTAATTTTAACAGACTTGTGTGATTATTTTAGCAATTCCATTGTCACATATATCTAACTCGGATTGTTTGTGCTGAGTCAGAAGTAAGTGCACGCGTCCTTGTGATACTTTGTGGATGTGTACACGGATTACGTTAACAACCAATCCTAGATATACCAGATAGTTAATCAGTTACACTAATTAGGTTAGTGATGTTACCTTGACTTATTTGTGTCTCGCTTCAGCCACTGTGGACTTAATGTTTATCTAGATTGTACATTGGTCAATTAACTTATAACAGGTCAAAGGGTATCGCGAGCAACTCAACATTTATGCGTTTAATGTAAAACAGAGATGGAGTGGTTGTATAATGCGAATTGTGAACTGCGTTCCTGAATGAAGTTCGCGATTCGGATTGCGAACTGCATTCCAGAACGCATTTCACAATTAAAATTGCGAACAGTGAAATGCGTTCCAGCTACATGCAAACAGAGATGGAATACTGTGAAAATGGATATGATATCCTCAGTTAGACAGCTACGTGGAAATAAGGACCCGTGTTTACAACCCATGATCCGATATTCACAGACGAGTCCTCTTGACGGTTCTTAGTGACCATTGATAAGTTCAGACACTGCGATCATCTAGTGTCGTACATTTCTTGTTTGCTAAAACTGTTACCATATCCAAGACTACTTTTTTATCTTTTGTGACGTCTATGTTGTTTAGATTTTTAGCGTCATTTATCAACTTTGTTATACACATTATCATTCGCGCATACCAACGCTTTTATGTAACATTGCAAGGCTACTTGCTCCCCAACATACCATGAACAACGGCCAACTTTTCCCATGTTGTCTGTATCAGATTTAGGATATAAATGACAAATCTTATATTTTAGTCAACATTATACAATTAACCTATTGGACTTGTTAGGGTCTTAAATCTTTCGATCAACAGTCCTGTGCCTTACCATAAGAGCCAACCGAGTGAATTTAGTCTTAAAAAACATTTAATGAATGTATTTACAGATCCAACGCGCCAGCGGGGTTCGAGTCCAAGGACGCCTTGTATAATGGATAGAAGTCCTCGTAATCAAACGGTTTCAGTACACTAAACAGTGTTGTTGTTGTTTAATTAGTACAGCCTCAATAGCGGTCTCATCTATAAGTTCGAATCCCACTTAGGAGTTAGAACTCACATGTGAGGAAGCTATCCGGCTGGCTTATGGAATGTCGGTGGTTCTACCCAAGTGTAAGCCTGGGGCCCTCCTGCACGATTTAAGCTGGAAAGTTGCACATGGCCCTGACTGTTAGTGCGGCGTTAAAATAATGATATAATAATTCGATCATGTATATGGATCATAAAAGCGTTCATAGTGTCGAGTGTTGTAGTTGTCGACCAAAGGACGATAGTTCAATGACTTGTGAGATGTTTATTTTTCAATCAAAGGATCCATGGTTATCACACTTGGTGTTTTGGCAATACATGAAGTAAACAATTATTATTAATTGACTAGTGTACAGATAGTTTTGAAGATAATAGTACAATCTGATCATAATTAGCATAAGGATATTAATGACACAAATGATACTTGAGCTAAGAGAGGGCCGAAAGGTCGTCCTTAAGAAATATTAGTTTAGGGTCACACGGCCCAAGTTTTTATTAGGGGGGTAGGTAGGAAGCATTTTCGTAAACGTTAAATGCTTGTAATGAAAACGAAACACTGGAGAACAGAACGAAAATAAATTGTCAAAATCACTAAAAATATTTTGGGGTCTAGACTATTTTTGAATGAGTTATCTTCATAACTGGAAAACCAACATGTTTTAAGGATGTCCTCGTTTTGTGTATTTTCAACAATCAATAAATCAAATGGCAGAGATTTATTCAGAGTACACAAATATATTTCATTTGTTTCATATACACATGAAGCTATTGGCATAATACTTCAGAAGTGTAAAAGTTTTTTTTTAATTACAATTATAAGCACCGTTGGAGGACACGTATATACAAAGGAATACATTTTCAAAATAAAATAATATTATATCTAACCCGTATATGCAATTGCATATACCTGTGATCAGATGGAGACTTTCTCGGCTTCCCTGTACAAATTATCCAATTCCTCCTTTGTGAACTGACCAAGCGAATATTTCTTCACCAAAGCCCCTTCTTTGCTAATTGTACCCCCAGCTTCGCCGATCATTATATTTTGTGTCATGTCCGTCGCGTATTTCATAGCCGGGGGATTCTTACCATAAACATCAGCTATTTCCCGTGTCAGATTTGCAGCGTTTCCACAACATAGTCCTATGTATTGCACACCTATAGCTTTAGCCTCTTCAGCGAATGACCTGACTTCCCTTCTGTTGCAGATAAAACTGTTGATATTGGACGGATAAAGAAGCTCGCCTAAATTAGATAATCGGCAATATTAACATCAACAACTTTAACACAACAGCCACCAATAACTTTATATATGATAACAGGTGACATTTATGATGCTGCACATTTGGGAAAACAACTCGTCCACGTTGACGGCAATATATGATATGATATGATGGTAAATCGCAATGTCTGAAATTAATGTTTGAAAATAAGAAATAAGCAATCATAGATAAAACTAAAGAGCACCAATTGCTGATATGAAGCACCATCGTTCTGTAGGAAATTATCTAAGGTCTTGTTTATATTTTCCCTTTATATTTTTAAATTTGGATTAACAATATTCATTATATATACAATGTATATAAATCATTTTATATATTTTTGCTTGAAATCATTCATATTTACCTGATTTCGGATCTTTCAATGAATACATCGTCTTACATTCATCAGTGGTATTCATAGGAACAGGTAAAGCCGCAATAGGTCCCTATAAATGAAGAGCGTCAACACTTTATACATCTCTACTGACGTTTGTTTCCTGCATGTCATGATGCAACATAGGATACACATATACAGTTCTCATGTATAAGACAATCTACATGTGATATCTGTTAACTGTTGAGTGTCGTGCTTTTTGTTTTGATAAACTGTCTACACTTGCATGCTATTCTTCAAATGTGTTACAAGTATTTGCACATCGTGATTATAAACAAAATAAAAAAGGTGTTACACTTGATGGTGACATTTCGAATTTTTCATGAAAACACAAACATAAGTTTTACTCAATAATACGTAATAATGTTATGTTAACATTTATATTCAATGATTACTGCACATTAGGCCATGCTCTCTTTTAAAGATTTTGTCAAGGTTTCATTGACAACTGCAATTAGCAAATTCATTATTTTAGAGAGTGTAGCGTCATTTGGTTACCTTGCAAACTTTTCTTATTTCTTTAAGCAATGGTAACATTGTTTGTGGACCTCTCGTGCAATTTAATCCGACAACAGCAGCTCCAGCCAGCTCCAGCTTCCGGCAGGCTTCGGGAAACTTCACCTTGTCTAAGGTCACATCCGGGTAAAATGCAGTAAGTGTGATAACAGCTGGAATACCTGTTTATTATAAAGTTCTGATATAATTATTGTGCATTATCGTATAGTGGTAGATTGATAAAACAATACCGTAGGTTGCTTTACCTGATTTAATGAAGCTTAAAGTAAAACAAGTGGTTGTATAATCACAAGATTCAATAATAGACCCAAATCTAGAAAACATTCAGATAACACTGACGTCCTTGATGTCTCCCCCAGTTTTTGACTGGGTGATGTCATGTAAGTAAATTATAGTTTATTTTTGTTTGTACATTATGCTTGCGGGATATGGACATTCATAAATGTAGTTAATGGCAATATGTCTGCAGTTTAGCTCGAAATTCATCTCTCATCGCCAACCTTTTTCGACTTAGACGTCCAATAACTCCCGCACAACCCTCATACATGTATACCCTTAACAGTTTACGAAATGTATAATCATTAGGTCTGACAGCCTCTATTACATTATAAATATATATTTACATTTCTATGTTATTTCCCTAATCATCTTTATTAATTAGGGACTCCAAAACAGCTACAAACACTCACTTTCATTAACGTAATTAACTACCACGTGACAGCATGCTTGTGTTGAATGCCTTAATTCATAAAGAGATGTACTTACATCAACCATCAGTAAAATGAGTAAAATCTTATTTAGCAACCGCTTCAATACTGCGACCACCCCATTATAACGACCGCTTTTTTTTCGGACCCGTATTTAATATTTCTGCTATTTTTAACTTAATAATGAGACCACCACAATATTAAAAAAAGTTTTTTGCCCAAAAGTGGTTTTAATATCATGATTCTACTTTACATGTAAAATGCCTATTTATAAAATTTTCAGTCAAAAATTGAGTACATGAACGTTTTGATCATGAGAGAGAAAAAAAGTCATAAATTCCTTTTCATCAGAATAGGCATTGAAAGATTTAGCCACAGTTTTAATATCGTCTTTAATGCAATACAATTGATGTCTACAACGTTGTTCTTTACTAAACTGTAAACAAGAATTTTTATAATTCACCTCGTTACTATTTATAACCCGTTCACTGTTTTAAAATCACGCTAAATAGCATTGTATCCAAGAGGAAATGAACACGGGACCTCAAAAAATTAGGTTAACTTAAACTTAACGAACTAAGATAACACAGTAACTTGTTAAAGAAAACCACGTGTTTCATCATCATAACTTTGTTAAACTGTCAATGTTTTTTTCAGGATGATGCAAGCATTTCTGAACCTTTTAGTCATAATAAAATTCAGCGATAAAGTGACGGTTTGAGGACACAATAACTAAAGGCCGAACACAAACAATAACCAGCACTGTTTACATGAACATGTATAAATTTCTATTCTAGGAGTTCGAAACCTAGACACGGCACATGTTCTCTTTGGCCATTTGGTTGAATTACTCGCGTCTGAGATCCCTCGCCCTCCGTCGCTGATCGGTCTTATAAATAGATTGACATTGACTTGCGGAGAACAAAGTTTTTGTTGGCACAAAATGTCGGAAACTGGTTTGTTAATTATCCATCAGTATCTGAAATGCTGTTGAAAACTGGAGTAAAACCCGAAACAGTTTATTTTTCCTAAACTTATATATAGTATATGACAAGCACGTTGGCAAGCCTGGACTTTCGCTTTCATTGTCATACAAATGTACTACTTTTTAGGGTGGGGAAAGTTCTCATGAGAACAAGTGTGCTCTATTGGTCTTTTAATCCAAATTTCAAAGTGCGTTTAAATGTTTACCTTTTCCATATTCTTTAATGACCTCTAGCGCAAGTAATGCCTCACCAAGATATCCGAATGTTTCCGCAATCATAAAATCACACCCGCCTTCCACCGCCCACTGTACCTGTTCCTAAAATTAATAGTACAGTTGTAGAAGTAACAAATGGTACATTTTTTCAGACTGTTTTCTTTGCAACATTCAATCATTTCTGGCAATAAAATACATATTTGGTCATTTACGTTTGTTGTCGTTTTATATCAAAATAAGGAAAGGAGACCTTTTCTTAAGATTGGACACACGAAGACTTGTTAAACGATTATACAGTCAAGTGCTGTATTTGCTCAATGAATATAACAATACTTCTTTTCCAATCGTTGAAATAGCAAAAGGATATATCAATGGTGTCACTTGCATATACATGTACATACTATATCGGCGGAGATGAAAAGGATGTGTATATCAGACTATCAAAGGTTGCTCATGGAAGAATGACCGACTGCTCAATGGTTTTATGATATGGATAAAAATGACACATAGTTTACTATGAATGTAAACATGATTACAAATCAATATACAACAGTTGGTACAGACATTCAAATAAAAACAAAGTTGTATTTAAACCAGATAACCAGCACACATATATTTTGGTGAACATAAGCGACGAACAACATATATTTCTTACAATGAACATTTGTCTGGTAACTTCATGTGTCTCTGTGTGATCCGCAGAATACACGCCAGTCACGCAAACATTTCCCGCCATCAGAGTATTGGTGTCGTCTGCGACTTCCCGCGCTATCTTAATGGCCGTCTTGTTTAGACGTTCAAGGTCATCTTCACGCCCGATAGAACGCATCTTTTCTCTGTGTCCATAATACTGTAAAAAAGGGAGGTAATTGTATTGTCAATCATATATGGTCATCTTTTGCACAAAGTACAGTGAAAACTATTTACAAAAGCCAAAGCGCGGAGAAAGAAATACTGTAGCATCATTAAATTTCCCTGATCGGAATTTTCGCGCAAACACTAAAAATGACATTTTCGCACGGTCGTAAATTCACGCATTTTTTTAACTTTATTAAAAAAGGCTTAAATTTCACGAGAAAACGCGAATGTTAGCACAGTCATGAATACACACGTCGATCCTTACGCGAATAACGCTAAAAATTCGCCCAACGCTAATAATAATGATATCATGGTATGACGCCTTCATATTTAGGGATTCGTATTAAATATCAGCAATTAGAGCAAACAAATTTGCACAAAGGGGTTTTTACATAGTTTTAAGGTTAATGTACACTTGGCTGAAAGGGCATACACAGTTAGAATACAAAAAATACCCTTTGTAGTAGATGATTGTTTTGGTGTTATTGTCATGTTACCTGAGAAAACGACCTAGATAAGAATAGTTAAACATTGATTGTGTCAGAATATAAATGCCCTATATCTTGAACCGTGTTTGCCTTGACATAATAACTTAATGTTTAAGTGGCGTTATGTGTCTTTGATAAACGGTAAAGTGTACACAACCTAACTAATGACCTCTTCTGTTGTGTCCATAAGACGGTCAATTCATTCAAGTGTCATTTCAAATTTAGTCCACCTTTAGTCCACCATTTGTACTACACAATGAAGCTACACTTATATCTGATATCTATATTTGGTTACACGTTACATCTTAGATAAGTAATCTTTAATAGCTTGATAACCTAATAATTTAATGTAAACACTAAGGAGCAACAAATAAAGCCCACGTGACCATTCAATGACGAGCACTCGACACGGTAGCGTTCTTCAGATTTACCTAGTAAACTATTTTTACTATGCACCGTTTAAAACCCGAATGAAGGACTTTTGATAACTACATACAAATCTTATGTTCTCTTTCTTACTTGGAAGTCAACATATTGTTCTTAATTACGCGTTAATTGTTTCCCACCAACCCGACCGATCCTATTTTTACAGACATTTTCGGTCTAGTCCATTATTTTTCTTGCCGATATTTTCATTTTCACATGAAATATGTCTCCCGACTAAAAAGATATGTTTGAAAGAAACGTTCTGCCGAACCCCCCCAACCCCCACCCCCACCGTATATTTTATGGGCATATCAGAGGAAAACCAAGTTTTTTGGCCTTATATCAGTAACCTAGATAATTTGCCATTCCATTACAGAGACCGTATTACGAATTTTATCATACCCCCGCACACAGTTGTTAGGGGGTATATTGGTTTCAGGTGGTCCGTCCGTCTGTCTGTTCGTCCATCTGTCTGTCCGTCCGTCCGTCTGTAGATAAAAATCTTATGGGCGCTTCTTCTCCGAAACGGCTTGTTGGATTGAATTTATAAAACTTTACCGACACATTAGGCATTTGGTCTACTTACGCATATTGTTCAGAAAAATATTCGGATTTATTCTCACGGAATAATGCCGCGTGTTTTTTTTGTCTGTAGACAAATTCCTGCGCATGTCTCTTCTCCTAAATGGCTTGCTCCAAGAAATCAAGCTTTTAAAATAAAGGGTTCTGCGGGGGTATTTTATCACATTCAGTGATAGTTCCAGTTATGTTTTGGGGGAAGATGGGATCCTTTTAATGTGGTCTCCTGAAAAAAATTGATTTAGTGATTTTTTACCGTAAATGCCTCTACTACGTCACTTCCAGCATGGACAAATTCCTCATGCATTATCCGGATGAGGTTTGGATATTCAATCACAACTTCCGGTACGAAGCCACCTTCTTTCAGATATCCCCGTCTTTCGAACTCCAACAAGTAACCCTCCGCAACCACCAAAGTACCACCATCTTTCAGGCGCTCTATTAGACCTGGATAATAACAGTTTATGTTTTTTTTTCAAGTAAGAAAATCATGATTTAAGTCGAACGTATCCATGTTTGGCTACGTGCTTGTACTGTAACATTGATGTGTTTTCGATGCTGATGTCAATTTATTATCCAATTTTGATGGAAAGTTTTTTTTCATAATGCTGAAATTTTCAAATAGTTGAATCAACATGTTAAGACACACATCGCTTCTACAACGTATAACATTAGTTACAAATCCGTACACTACGACCTTATGGTGCTTTCATTTTAATAATTATAAAGTGTTATTTGCAAAGGTTCGCTTGAAATATATGGAATTTTCATGGACATAGGTTTCCAATAAGTTCATTTAAAATTTAACACTTCTTGGTATCCTTTACAATGAAGTATTGACTATAAAACTTCATTTGTTCAATAAAAATTGCCAAATACACTAAGCCACATCCGAAAACGAAATGGCCCTCGTCTTATTATTCATTACAAAATTTATTTAGTTTGAAATTTAAATATAACGTATATAAATATGATTTATTGACAAATTCTTTCATCTATTGGATAAAATATAATTATGGTTCCGCCCAACGCCCATTGTTTATATTAACTCTTTAAGAACATGCACTAGTCCTAATTTTGTTTTAATATTGAGATCATTTAATAATGGTTGACTTCTGTGAAGTGTTAAATATTCATACCAAGATGCTCTATTTGAATTGATTTTAATAGTTCAGAATTGTTAAACTAACTTATCAAATATCTTATTTTATGTCTAAATGTAATATCATCTTACTAGTGTATTTTTTATTTTAACATAGCTGTAAGAACGAGTTCTACAAGTGTTCACCAGTTGTAAAAACAATTCCTAAATACATTTACACGGGACAATATCATATGCATTCAAATAAAAAAGATCATTTCAACTTGTCAGCGTCAATATTTTCCTTAACCCTTTTAAATTCATCTGCATCATTGTTAAATAGGAGATGTAGGGGCTAAACGTTACGCCATGTTCTATATTCATTGTATAATGTTCTAACTCCATTACGTAATGTTCTAATTTCATTATGTACTTATTTACCTTCACCATATATTGTTCTAATTTTACGTAAACAGATCTGGGGAGTCATTAAACGGACAAGCGTTTCCCTAAATTCCATTCAGAACGAGTTAAAATTGCAATAAAACTAGTTAAAATTCTGAGCTGGTCGTCTTGCAGGACGAGTAGTTTGAAAAAATTTGTCAAGCCCTGTAGAACTGCTTTATAGTTTTATACTTGAATTAGAACTTCTCCCTACGGCGTTACTCACCTTATTTTCTGCTTATCTATGGACTTAAGCCTGGTGTTGAAGTAAAGTATACAAACGATTTTAAGTCAATTGAACGTCTTGGTTTTACTCTTTGTTAATTTACAATCACCTGCAAGGATTATCTAGATAACGTAAAAGTCCTTCTAATGTCAATAGTTAATGCAGAAATGCGTATATAGAACAAAACGCTGAGCTTTGTTTACGCGTGATTGTAGCGTGCCGTCGTGATGTCGCATTGCGCGGTATAGCCTTGAAACGGTTTGTAGAACATAATCATAGTCCGCCTACCTTTATCCTAAATCTCAACACAGACATCAGCACGAATGTCAACATAGCTTGAAACATTATACAATGATGATAACCAAGAGTCCTTGAAAACAAACAGCAACCGGTCCACACCAGATTTCTGCTCGGACTTACTGCGATTAGATATCATTTCTTTTTTTTGTTCAAGTTTTTATTTTAATGGGATCTTTATAGCTACAAACAGCGACCACGTATGAATTATGCCCATCAATTGGAAAAAACATTCTCATTAACTCAGATTTACTGATATAATAGTCTAAATTAACTTCTGAAGAATGACCAACTTAACTTAAAGGCCACACCGTTCTTAGTTTTCTTTATTTACGGTTAAATTGTAGCACCCATGCATTAATTCGTCATTAGTAATTTGTAGGACCATCAACTATCAATTACAATAAAAATATTTTACTTCATAACTATAGCATCGCTGTATCCAATGGCTGTTGATTCTAAAATCTGAAGTGTGCCAACACGGTGATATTCAACATGTCATAACCTTGCTGTAATGCATCATGATATTTTTGAAGACGGTTTCAGACGGATGTAAACATTACTATGAAAACTTTTTTCTTCATCCGAAGGGTTTTCTTATTCATTATATTCGAAACAAAGACCCTAATCTCTACTTCTTCACCACCATGCCAGTAATTTAGTTACATGTTTTATAGTCAATAGTCATTGAACCTGCTGTTTAATGAGTAACCTTTGTCACGAAAAAGGTTTTTTATGAGAACGTTTTACAAACCATCAAATATTTGACAAAATATTGTGAAAACTGTCCGTGAGATTTTTTTCATACGAACAAATTTCAAAATTTATGATACTACGAGATATATTACGTTTGAATAAAATATAGACATTTGAGCAAATTACATACAAAATGATTACAAAATTAGTTCATAATTAGATCTCAACTTAAGCATATTTAAATATTTTTGCTGTAAAAATCGTATTTTTACATGCATTTACCTCGTGTTTCTTTCGCCGTATCCATTTTGTTATTGAATGCTTCCGGGCTTTGGAGCGCAAGAGTAGGTAACTCTATCAGGCGTTAAATATAGAACACTTATTAATAAGTTCCCTTCCCATGACAGATAATTTACAACTTGGTCAAAGTTAAGCAATCAATACTGATGTTCGATTGGGTATAAAATGGATTTGGGGATATTTTCTGTTTACAAAATTTAATATATTCAAGTTTTATCAACACGTTGTAATCTTGAATGGTTCAAGTAAAATTTCTGACGACCGAATCGGAATGTCTCGGTCGTGCAGAATCCTGTAATACATCACCATTCACTGCGGAAGATGTCATGTCGCCACTATGGTGCAACATTCGTGTGACTTCAACTTTAGGTTTCTTAAAAAATCGTTTACACGACCAAGATGTTTTTCTAACTTTATGGAACCGTATTCCATGTTTGTTTCAGCAGTATTTATTCAGTTCCAAAATACGCGCTATACGTGTCAACAAATTATAAAATTAAAAAATGTGTTTAACACAGTTGAACGTCATTCATGTTGTCTCGTAATCCTGATTAGCAGAACTCGTGAAATCTCTTTACCGCGTGGTTTAAATTTATGCATCTTTCTTACGCTCTCTTGTACAAATTCTGCATGCAGTTCCATATTAACAGAGAGGTTATAACACTTGGAAACAGCCTCCAAGCTCTAATCTCAGTATCATTGTCAAAGTATTTTAGTGGAAAAGATATTGCTGCTGAATGTTTAAATACAAATTCAGATAAATTATCCTGAAAGAACATTGTATGATTAGTATTATCATTGCTATAAAATAATTAAGTAGAAACATCTAAAGACAAAATTTGAGATTGGAGACCGATCTCATGGTTTATAACTTTATAATCTGTGAAATTTAGGTCGTGGTACTTCGTAAAGATGGCAGTTCAATCATTATGACTTGACAGTTTGATAACCTTGGATCAGAGTCATATAATGCATTCTATGTTTGACAGAAATAAAATTCGATCAAAATAAACTTCAAGTTCAGTTTCTGCCAACAGAAGAAGAAAAGAGGCTTAGGATCGACTTTGTATGATAAATACAAAGTTATCATATGACAGTGACCTCCCCGTTCCTTCAACCTAGTAACGGCAATTAATGATTACTGAATTTGTAGTTAGGATTCGAATGTTATCTTTAATTCATTAAACTCTTATGCTGGCATAAGGACATTCTTAAAACAATGTTGGTTTGCGGTTACTAAAAACTCCCACGACTAAAAAAGCAATTTTGACGATAAAAGACTCCGTTTCTTTTATTCCTGTTTTTTTGTTTTCAATGCAAGAACATGATGTTAACACATAAAATGCCCTACCTACCCATTGTTAAAAGTTTGCATTGTGTTACCACAAACCAACATTTTTAAGGACGACCTAATGGTCTTGTTTTCATCCTAGTTATCGGATCACGGCAATGTACTTATCAGCAATCTGCGATAAAAATTTCACCGTTTGATAAAATCAGGCTTTGAATTTGCGAAATTATTTCTTTTATCACATTCATAATATAGCCAAGCTTTTATTTCTAAAAAACTTACATCCATAAAATGCATGCCAAATCAGTGATCAATGGCCACAAAAGAGACAGAAAAAAACTGTGGGCTTTGCACATTGTTGACATCTTAAATTGACGTCGCATTTTAAAAAGAGAAAAGGAAAGTTGACAAACTTGATGGAAAAATTGTTAATGCTACATAATAAAAAACGATTAAGTATATATCCTTGCAATATTAAGGATTGTAAAAGTATTGTGAGAAAAATAAGTACTACATGTAATTGAATTAAGAACGACAAATGAAATTGTGGCACACTCGGGATATTTTGTAATAGAAAAGTACAGTTAAAATTATATTCAGAGTGAAATCAAAGGGGAATTCAATGTCGCACCATTAGCCCGGAGTCATCAGACGATATTTTCCAGCTTTTACGATAGAAGAAGTACCCAGGCTTGCTTTAATGTAGAACCACCGACGTAAGCTGGCTGGACAGCTTCTTTACTTTTTTAGATCTGTCTGGTTTCGAATGAGATTCGTGCTCACAGCAGTGAGTGGTTATCAATTACTAGTCAGATATCCTGGTGGATTTCATTGACATGTGGCTGTTGAGCGGGTTGTGTACAGTAAACTTGTCTTACAACATTAAATACGATCCGGGTTTCCGACCTACCCTATTATTTCCTTACATCTTAGACATTATTTCGTCTCTGTCACTTTTTATATGAAGTATATATGCCGGCTCTATTTTTTTGAGCTTGGTAATGTTATACCAAGACAGGCAAGTTTATAGTTCTTGTCTAGTATCCGCAGTCACTCGATCAATCACCAGTCCCATGCTTTATGGGCGGACCCAAACGAGCCGATCTGTATTATATATATACCAGAAACCACGTGGCATTTCGGTGATGTATAAAAATTATACCGAATCCTTTGATCTAAACTGTTCAAAATTTTGTAAAACCGTTTGAATACTGATTTCCACTTACAGTCAAGATCTTTTATTGACGTGAAAATTTATCTTCTAATGACGTGAAGATTTATCGACTAGTTTGTTTAAGTATTTCGACATTTTAAGAAATGAGCTTTAGCCAATCAATGTTCATATTGTGACTCGCTGAACCTTTCACGTCACCTTCTGTTTATCTTAATTCTTTTAACACCTTACCGAGTTCACTGTGGTGGAGGTGTTACGCGGTTTTCATTTATTTTACACCGTTGTGTTATAATCACTTAGTTTAGTTTAAGGCAAGTGTAAACATTTGTTTCCCGACAGTAGCTGGTAAGATTTGGTCATTATGTGGTCACATTCTTCCTCAATGAAAACAAACAGCCCACTTTCGAAGGTACTTTCATTCAATCGCAGATGAATAAAACAAATATCGAAGCTTTTTATTGCAGTTTTGTTTGAATAGAAATATATCCTCCTCTGATTTGGTGTTTCTGTAATTCTTAGTGACCGCCATATTGTTGGAATGTGCCTGCCTCTACTTCCGAACTATGTCATGTACAAAATTGGTACATGCTTGTAAAACTTGAGAACAATAACTGTACTCCAATGTTCATAGTGATACCTAAAATGCTGACGACATGCGTAGACACGGGTTGGTTATCCAGGATTGCTGGTATATAATAATTAGTCGCCGACAACATTTGAAACAATGCTGATATAAGGGATATTACCGCAACACGAAAATGCATCATGAAATCTATCTAATCCTCTCCGCTTAGTATGAAAGTGCTCCAGTCCCCTAGAAAACATAGTTTATACAGATTTCGTAGAAGAAAAAATATACAATGAATAAATGAATATTTTTTTCCGAAGAGTAAAACATATTCATGTACGTATTCGTGCACATATTCACAAAAACATGGTTACTACAAACATTACAACACAAATATCAACAAGAAACCGAATTGTACGCATAGCACAAACGCGTTAAATTGCTAAAAATCACGGGTGCCAATATCGGAGTTGATGTGCATGGACAGTGACAGTCTAAAGTAAATTACTGGATACGCTGTATTGTAATTCATTTGGTCTCAAGTTACCAAAGAAAATTTACGACTGATTTTTCATGAAAAACATGGAGTAATCACTTTTTAGCTATTCATAATGTAACTTGATAGTAAATGTATGTCTTTTACGGAAGTGCTTCCTTATTGCGGTTTAAAAGAGCTTTTATGGGCGGTACAACGGCACTTAAGCTTGTAAGAAGCCTAACACTAAGGACTGATATCCCTAAACCAAGGCTGATTGAAATGCATTCATAAGAAGTACCGCTATTTTAGCAGGCACGTAGCTACCAGACGTTGTTTCTTGTTATTGTGTTTGCACATAAGTTTTCTGGATCAATCAACTTATATGAAACGGCTTAATTAAGCATTGCGCGTGACAATCTATGGAAATATAAGAAACCATTTAAACTGTTATGTTTGAAAGTGAAATTATGTGGCATACAATTCGTTTGTTCTCTTGATCAGTTAAACTAATAAATGCATTTTTGTAATACTCTGCATAATAAGGAATTACTCCTGAGTGTGACGGTTTTAATTAATATGCTCGGTTAGATGTGAAAACATTTCACGTTTTGATAAGGCAATTTAAACGCTTGAAGTAGTTGATATCAAAGGTTCGGCTTGTATTTAAAGTACGGATATACCTATACATTTTATTTTTGTCCGCTACATAAAATTTTTATGCTTATCCTTATATGCCATAAACTGGCTGATATACGATATACATTGTCTATATTGGAAAACGAACTTGTAATACCGTTACATTTTATTATCGCTCCGGCTTAAGTCTGAGGAATTACTTTTTTAATGTGTTTTTAAAAGCGCGTGAAGCACGGGCGCTAAAAACGTGCATGGGTAAAATACATTTTTAATATATTTGTTATCATATTGGGAGCAGTTTATTTCGCTTTGATCTTTTATAATACGCATTATGTCTGTGTTTGGATTGATTAATGGACAGTGAAAACAATTACAAAAGAAAAATTTGACACCAGTTATCGGCTCAATTTATTACAAATTTGTGAATCGTTTTTGCGTGTGAATGATCTGAAAAAAAATGTAATTTATATACGACAGAAAGGACACAAGTTGGGTCAACAACGTCATCAATAATTTATTCTTTAACACTTTGTACGTCTAATAAATTGTTTAAAAGGTTTAAAATATGCTTCAGAACTGATCTTGATTTAAGAACAAAGCGAAGGAAACGAGAGGAATTTACTTTGAAAATTAAACATTTTTTCCACTGTCTTTACAAAACAACATTGTTTGGAGCGGAATCATACGTATGTCTTCTAGCAGAATGGATGCGGAATACAATGCCATGAGGCGGCGCATGAGTCGTCTGCGAGTGAAATGTCACAACAAGGGTGCTTCACTGGAAGGTACGGATACTTCTAATATTTCTTGAATTTGCGTTTAAATCTTAATTAAATTATGAGACTAACGTGAAAATACAATAAAACACCACTTGGACACCACTTGTTTTAGTCAACATACAGGGACTATCTGAACCCTTATAGTTTATAAATACATTAAAATCTCACTAAGCAACCACCTCATTAGTAAGACCACCTCATTATAAGCAACTCGTGATTTTGATCCAGTTTCTATATGTCCCTCGGTAGTTTAAATTCTTAATAAGACCACCACAATATTTAAACGATTTTTTCTTCGCTCTAAAAAGTGGTCTTTATTTCGTAGTTTTACTGTTTTTTTGTAGAACCGACCACCTTTACGTAATAGAGAAGTGATATTGACTCAAAAATGATACAAAATGGCTGCTTAACACTCCTTCCATAGGGAAGTGTTGTTTTGGCTTACATTTGTAGATTTCATGTATATGCATATCTCAATCAACGCGAGACTAAAACTAGAAAATCGTAAATGTCTCGTTTTGACGACACATGCTCCTGTTTCGACACAGACAGTTTATGTCAAAAACAATGACATCTAAACATATGTATGTAGCCAGATGATGGACTTTGTACTTACTATTTCGTATAAGTCAGACGTTCCACTGTGTGGAAATGATATGAATTTGATTTAAATTAACCATTCTAAATAATATGATTTTTAGTTATTATATTGAAACCCTAAGTTGATCCTCTTACTTTGTATAATATTTGTTACAACGCATATCTTGTACCTTGCTTTTTCGCAGCAAATTATTCTTACACATAATCCAGTGCCAAGAGCATGAGAGATAGTTGTGTGGTTAATTGTTGTGCTTGGAACACAACTTTTCACAGACCTTCGCTGAATTTTATGCAGTAACTGCATAACTGGATACAACATCACGTTTTATATTTTAAGTGTGTAAATCTGACTGAATACAAAACAGGTATCACAAATAAGGTCCTTCAATTCATGTATGTACTCTTTAAAGTGTATCACCGACGTACTTCAAAAGTTATAAACCTTCAATTCCGACATTCATCAAGTTTTTGAACATTCCTTAATATTAATTAAAGTATTACTTTTTTGTCAGATGATACGTTAAAATCAATACTAAGGTTACAGAAAACGAGTCGTACAGTTACAGAATGTATTCATAACATAATTTGATATCTTCATAATTTGGAATTTATCAATGTGATAGTTCTACGGTATATTTATTCTCATTTATCCGCCTGGTTGTTTTTGGATTTTTAGGTTGTAGAAAGCCTACATAATATATCCGCCTAACAAAGATTGACAGAAAAAATATACCTTTGTAAATCATGCTGTGTGTAATAAAACAAAACAAAAAAATGTAACTTGGTAGATAATGTGTCATTCAGACATGGTATCTATCTCATAAGAAAAACATGGTATGTAAGGAAACTCGAACGTGCTTGAAGCATATTTAGCAGCGTTACTGACGCCAGTGACTGCTTTTATCTAAATACTATTAAACTAATATTATTCCCTGTCATACTCATCATGAGCGTGTACTTGAAATATTTTAATACTTTGAAAGAAATTACGTTTTAAGCTTCATTTTTTCTCATTTTATATAAATTACGAGATAAATACAATTCAATAATTTTTAATTTTAAAGACAGGTATAATTTTAAAAATAATACAATTGTTTAACTAATGCTTCTCATAATTGTTTACTAAAATGTGGTTGGAAATATGACAATTATTAAAGAGAAATAAAGTTCTTTCAGCGGTAAATTTGAATAGAAAGTAGAAAACATCGTGATTCGGTAATTTCTTTGTCGAAACCAATATCTAAAAAAAAACATTTCAAATTTAGAAAACAAACGTGTGTAGAAATCTACAATGAACTTGTTAATAAAATATCTTGTAATTTATCACTTTAAATCAGAATCACAACAGTTCTGATTATTACTCAAACCTAACCTTTCTTAAAGTTTGTGTATGTTATTAAGAGATTACGTCAATGTTGAGACTTGTTCCCCTCCAACATCAAATGCCAGCCCATACCTTATCTGTGTAAGATAAGTATTCATTAATATTAGTAAATCGGGGACATTATGACAAAGTTATCAATTAGGGTACACTAATGTAGGTCATATTAACCGTCAAGTTTGGGCATCTTAAAGTGTGATCAAACTAATCAATGCGATTAAAGACCTGATAAGATAATAGAGGAGTCTAAGCGACACATAGACCCACGTGGTTTAATGTAATTCATATGTAATACTTTACGACACATGAAGTCAAACACTTCAAGATGTATACACACCGAGGTCAAGTGTATTCATAAAAAGATGCGTGTCATTAATAATTTGAACTTTAGCGGTTTTAATGGCATTGTTTTATCGATATACATGTATAACTGATTGATTTTAGATCTATAATAGTTAATGATATTTAGTTGAACTGGTCAAGGTTTTCTTGAACATACCCCCTGCATATCTTGGTCAAGTATAAATAAAATGTTAAAGCCATCGTATTACAACGACTGTGGTATTTCTTACATTTTTGTTGATTCAAGCATTCTTGTTTGCAGCTTTAACGGTTACACACCGGTACTTCAGCCTAAATCAGATATACATTGCCAGTAGGTAGTATGAACCCGCTTTGGCAATGTTTGGACCAACGACCTCTGGTAGAGGTATCCGAATCTCAACCCAATTCTTCATTCAACTTATAATCATAAATACATTTTGTATTTCCACAATAGCAACGTACACTACTTACCTTCATAATTATCACCGATAATTAGTCTTTAGTTTTTTATGTACATGACATAACAGGATTCGAAGTTTGTCCCATATTTAATCTAAACGAGACTTAATTCAATTTTGGTTTAATCAATTGCTATGTATTTTTATCGAAATATTAAACGGTTTTTTTTCTTTTCAGTTAAAATATTTCGAGGATGAAACTGATTTTTGAGCTCGGTGACTGTTCTCTAATTATATAACCTTGGGCGCAGGTTAATCACGTGGTCCGTTCGTCGGCCTTATTACTTTCTATGTGAATCATATTCACTCATTTCATGAAGCCGCTTTCAAGCAGGCAGCTCAAAATATCATATAAAGTTCCATATAATTCGATATAAAATAGTTGTAGCATCTGTTTATAAATTTTACATTCATTAAATAAAAATATTCTACAAAATGGGTCCGGAATGAAAGTTACATACCACAGCCACAACCCAAATGACTATTGCTTCATTCGATATGCGGTAATGTATTTAATAAATCAACAGTGATTTTCATGTAAAACAAAATCTTATTAATTTTAAATGAAATCGAGTAATTGTGGTCTCTGACTAGAAATCATACACCCGCTGTGAGTTGAATCAAACCCGGGACCCGGTAAATTTCAATTGTGAGGAAGCTAGCTTACGAAAGGTCTCTCCAGGTGAACATCCAGCACTTTTAAAACTGGAAAAGTCACCTAATGCGACGTTAAACCCCAGAAAAAAAAACAAAGTGGAAAAGCCTTTGTTTGGAAACCCTGGCTATTGACCATTTTATGAAACAAAGTGTCTTCTCCTAACCCATTGTCAGACAAAGGTGAAAGTCCAGTCAACCCTATATTTGACGAACATAGCATTCAGTCAATTAGTTAATAGGATAGAGGTACCTAATACTTTGTTTATAATGATTAAAAACAAGATAAACCGAGTTGTCAACGTATTGTCACATATGACAAAAATGTTTCGCTAAAAATCTTAACAAAATATTGACAACAATTTAGACGTACTTTCACTAAAACATGCGCTATCTCGTCTGGTCATGGTCAAATTTTGGTAAAGAAAATATTAACAATAAATACATTATGTTCGTGATCTTTCATATTTATGAAACTAATAGATATGAGGTAAACGTACGGAAACGAAAATATGCTAGTAACTCTATAAGCACCATCGATTCATTTATTAGTTTAAACATATTTATTCCTAATCATCAAACATTCACATGCACATAATAAAACATTTGTACATAATACATTTATGCATGATACATTTATACATAATACATTTATACATAATACATTTATACGGAAAAGATCAGAACGAAAGACAAAGTCTTATAGAATTCTTCTCCTTTAGGCGGACAATCGTATTTTAACACAGAGTTTACTCATATAACATTTGAGGATGACCTGAACATAGAAATATACAAAAAATGTTGAGTGTAAGTTTGTGAGTGCGTGTGAGATGATTATTACATTGCACAAAAACTTCGTTTATCCAACACAAGAAACGACATTTATAACAGGATTATTTTCTTTAAACTAGTTTCTTTATACTAGTTTTTTATGTTCAATCAAATTGATAAAATTATATAATATCGTGTTCGAGCTAAAAACCCTTGGACAGAGTATTGAATATATGATTTAATTCAGCTTTTGTACTGAAAGCAATGCTTTTAATATTTCTATTACATTTTACGTGAGGTTTTAAACGTTGCAACAACAGTCAGGGTCATCTGACGACCTTTTCAGCTATCCAGGAATAAGACCCCTGGCTAGAACCATCGACATCCTGTTAGCCAACTGGACAGTTTCCTCACATGTGAAATTGATCTGGTCCTGGATCGGGTTCATTCTCACAGAGGTGTGGGGCTAGTGATTACTGGCCAGACACCAATTACTGTAGAACGTATTGGAATTGTCTGTTTAAAAAATGTAGCTTTTGCTTTGTACGAACTCTTAAGCTATATAATTCTTTTCCGCTAAATACTATGACAGCAATGCAAATCTAGAATGGAATATGATAATGAATTATCGTCTAAACACGATGAACTGGAAGACTTTAAAATATAAAAAAAAATCGAAAAAAGTCGTTTTCTTTCGAAAAGCATCTTGGGTGAAATCTGACGCTAGTTAAATAAATTAAGATTTTTTCTTTGACACTTTGCAATGGATAGTAAAATAACATTTCTGTATGTCTCTTTTTGATTGTTATCGACTTCGTGTTCCCTCTTAATACCGAAGAATGTAGAGAAAAATCCGTAACAATTGATGTTAAAATTAGAAAGAACGTAGGTAT
The DNA here is from genome assembly GCA_008271625.1 of Lutraria rhynchaena. Lineage (NCBI taxonomy): Eukaryota > Metazoa > Mollusca > Bivalvia > Venerida > Mactridae > Lutraria > Lutraria rhynchaena. The sequence continues at coordinate 936,315 of VIBL01000114.1, forward strand.
GTGCTTGATTATTGAAGAGATCATGAATTTTCGCCATAATTGACCGATGAAATTTAAGCTGCCCACACTTATCTGTTGATTAGATTACAAATATAATGGTGTAATTCAATATGCCTAACACTAATTAATCAATTATGGTTGACTGTACTTGTATCTAAGTCATGAACTCTAAATAATACGAAACAAAAGTACGTCAGAGGAATGTAGAATCACTAGAAATCATTGAAATGTTAGCTGGTGATAAGGTTCAACATCTTTCAACAGATCTTGAATTGTTTTCCACGTTTTTTGAGCATTGGTGTGCACGTCTATGTCCTTTGAGTTTCACATAGATAATGTTTTTACAAGCATCGGTAGAACTGTTTACTAATTACAAAACTATTATTACTGTGCTAAATAAATAAAGTCGAATAAATATTAACGAGCTAGCGCAGAATGCTTTTCGCAAGTCTTTATTCACACCACACAAGTAAAAATACTAGCACTGTATTCATTCCTGACTGATACTTGAAGTCGAATAAAATAATAAGTTAGAGACAGTTTCATAGACATATCTTAGCAGTAGAACAGATTTTTATGTAAAGGTCTTGCTATTCCTTGTTTTTAAATAAAAAACTGTTTTATTCCATTGACGGTTTTGAAATGTGGTCTTTATGCACAGCTAAAAGTAATTCAGTTAAAGGTTTTATTTGATCTAAGTAATTTAATAGATATGTGATCAAGGGTGATTGCTGTTTACATGACAGCTGTTTTTGTGTCTGTACTTGATGTATTTTTGGATGTAACATATTGTTTAAATTCGAGAGAAACATACATACATACACTCGACTGGCGGAAAGGATCAGGTCTGCTTACATACTTTAATATTTTATATTCAATACATGACAATTGCGGGTCTCAGATGACAAATGTTTATTGTTGCAAAATTTATCCATTTGAAATTAGGATGTGTTGTCTGACCGAAAGTGCTTGGGAGTCTTATGTACTTCGTTCATTGTAAATTGTAATATTTTCAATGTTATATGGTCGTAATTTGGTGGTGAGATGAAGTAATTTATCAAAATTATAATTGAAACTGTCAATGTTAGTACTGGTTAAATTTTCTTGACCTTACTCCACAAAGCCTTTAATTGTTATTTGAGACTACCGATTAATGTTTACGTCGTGTAATGGAACTACATTAATAACCATGTTTAGACGGTTTTCCACTGAAATAAGGTCAATACTTACGCGTTTATTCAGTAGAAGATTACCAGTTTGAAGATAAATTACCACCCCACCCATGCAAAACAAAAACTGCATTGTCATTCGGGAGATATTGGTGCGATATATCTTAGTTTTATATACTTCAAGTACACATAATGACCCTTAAAAGACGAATTTCACGTCATTTTATGATTTGTATGTCGTAATAAGTAAATATTCTTTTGTGGTTAATCCGTTAACTGCTCCACTAGATCTGCTAAGCTGTGCAATCGCTACATTTGTGTCATTTATCATTTATAACGATATTTTGAGCTACTTGAAATTTTTACTTTTTTTTCTTTTTCACTTACCTAACATTGAAGTGCTTTTGAAGTAATCTAAATCAAGTCTGTCATAATGTTAAACACAGACGAAACATAAACGGAGAAGATTGTTATCATACACTGTTTGAACTGCATATTGACAATGCCAAATTTAGGAATGAAACGAATATCGATTGCGTATAATTGTATAGATCACAAACAATGTCATCATAATTACTTTGTCAAAATAATGTCAGTTTTTCTTGTCATGTACAAGATTTCTTTTTGGTTGCACCTGAATTACACTTATTAGAATATTCTGATATGTTCAGTACGATAGTAAGACTGAAAAAATGTCTGTAAATGACATATGACTCCAATTATGCAACATAATCAAGTTGCACTTAGACACAATAGCGGTAAAAATGATCTCATAATATAGTCATCTATGTTTATGAATAGTTTGTTGCCTACACTAAGACTAAAGCAGTAAATTGTTATAAATTTCGATAATAAAATCATATTTTGATATACTTCGTGACAGTGTATTTGTTTAATGTGCATTGAAATCGGTCAAATGTATTTAATGTAGTACAGCTGTTAGGGACCTGGGGTCTTACTATCATTTGTTTGTAAGTATAAGAACGAACAATTCTATTGATTGTTTCAGAGATCTGTGGTAAACTATGAAAGGTAAATGTATGCAATATATAAAATTAGCAATATTTTTTTAAGTTTAATGTTTGTCTATGAAAAGGGCTAAGATCAGTTACATATGAAAAGTTCGAGTTTCACGTGTAACCCAATTCAATATGTCATTTCCCTGACTATCTTGATTTTAAAGAGAGCGAATTTGAATGAATATCTGCGTATAAACAGGTGAACGTATTGGATATTGATATAAAATCTAGGTATCTCAAGCCTAGCTATCCAGTTACATCATATAATTGAATACTGAAAATTGGCCAATTAAAGAATTAGAACGAAGACTTACGATACTTTGAAGTATTGACATTAAGGTTTAAATTTCGACAATCCTTTGAAAAATAATGACTGTAACGGAGGAATTAAGTTCACTAGTTTACCACAAATATCATATTTGACATTTTATTATTTGATAAAATATCAATACTGTTTTTTGGCATTAAGTATTAACCAGTATAATAACTATCTGTATGTATTTCATTACTTCATATAAATTGAAAAGTGCCAGTCTCAAGGATCTAAGATAATTTATCACATCAAATATGGCATACGTGTTTTTATAAGTTCAGAAATATCAAACAAATCTTACATATTTATCAAGATATGAATTTACAAGCGTAATATCTTATACACTTAGATAGTTGACTTAAACATATCGACTGTTTGATGCATTTTAGTGCTTGAATTGCTCAAAATGCACGAGTTTTAATAAATTTAACGTCGATCAAAATTAGTTAAGAAAAATACACAACCTGTACAATCAAACCAACTATCGTATTTGGACTTATGTAATACAGTGTACGGTATATTAATGACATTGAAACTACCATAAGAACCAAACTAAAGATCTTAATGCTGAGTCAGCATTTTTATCCAATTGAAATATAGAGAAAAGTCTGGAAAACCGATCTGAAAATAGGTATTCGATATCATGAATATGTCGTTATATTGAGGTGGTCGTTACGCGAGGTTTTACTGTACTTCGTAAGTTTTCTATGTAAATAAGTGACATTCTTATGGTTTCAGCTGAAGATGCTGCAGATGACGGTGGCGACTTTAAAGACTTGATAAAATTTTGGAAGAAACATGGAATCCCTATACCAAAAGAATTGGTTTCAGACATGGCGGATGAAAACGGTTCGTATATAGTGAAAATGTTTTAAATAAGTACCGTTAATAATAACTTTAGTTTATAATAAATTTAAGACTCTTTCATAATTGTTGCATAAACCACAAAAGACCCATTGCAAGTTAAAGACACGCATGGATATGTCAATTCATATTCAATTTTCAAATGTTTCCATTAAAAACAATATAACAAAATATCAAGTGTAAAATTATACTGCTTATTTTTTATTAACTAGACAGATTATAGAATGACAAGCCAAAAGAAATGTTTAAAATTAGAGTTTCTAGTTTATTACACGGTCGTTACAAATATACGTTTACACAAGCATCATCTTTAAATCTATAAGTATATCTGTGCGTAAAATTACAGTAAAAAGAGCGAAGGCCAAAGGTCAAGGTCGCAGAAGGTCACGTGAGTTAGAGGATTTACATATGTGTGCGTCTACTGGAAAGTTTAATTTGGAACACATGGGACTAGAAGAAGTAGACGAGAACGAAGAGGTGCATGAACATCCAAATGAAATGAAAACAAGGCCACCACAAAAGAAGCCATTGCCAAGAAGGAGTACGGACTCGCATTTGTCTTCGAAATTAAGAGGAGGATCATTGAAAAAGACGGGACTAAAGAGCAACATGAACGGTACATCGTCTAGTCCGTCCACGCCAAGAAAACTGGGACGTACTGTATCAAATAAATAAATAAAAGAATGGTTCTTGGCGATTTGGACTACGTATAATATTTGATTGTGTCTTCAAGATCACCCCACAAAGGTTGAAAATGAATAAACCATTTCTGACCTGATCAGACAGAATGATTCGGGGTACCAGGTCTCTGCCAATCCTTTCGTTTCTTACATGTTCACGGCTGCAGGGAACCATTGCAAATTTCCAATATGAGTCTTCAGTCAGTCAGTTTTGTGTGTCTTTTTTCGCCAAAAATCTCATTGTATTATGGTCAAAAATCTCATTATGTATGATTATTTTTAGCTGTCTGTGGATGATTATTTCTGATACTCAGTAATATTGAGATGAGGCAATTATTGAGCAGTTCTAACATTGTGTAATACGTAAATAGATACAAAACCTCATACTTAATTATCACATTTTCTTTGCTGCAAGAATTTTTGCAGAAAATTCATGTACACACTTAATCCCAGAAGTCATTTTGCATATAATCATAACTCGAAATCTTATGACCTATTCAAAATATGGATTTGCTTGATGTCAAAGAAATGTTGAATTAAAAATGCTGTGTTAATTTGAATTGCGCACTGTATAAACAACATACTTTCAGAATTTAATAGTCTCCATTGTTGTTCGATGTATTTTAAGTCATTAGCAATTTCCTGCAGTACGTTTATACTTGTCTTAATCAGTATTATGTTATAACTGTTTGCTGTTTGTAAAAGGATATACATGTCCATTTATTTTGTTTTATACATGGTCAGAATTTAAGACTATGTGCTTTATGCTGAAGCCAATAAACATTTATATTTTATTTTGTCCATATATTAATCTTATACATTTTATTGTTCAATTTGTGTTTTTAAAATGTACGAATTTATTTTTTGGTTTAATATTAATGGAGTTTACTTTTTGCCTATGTTTTTTGTATATTTCGTTCTTATCCTATTGTTTATGTGTACCTGTGTAGTATGGTGCGTTTCGATGAAGAACCCTTTTGTAACAGTCAAACTAGTGCTTGTAGCCACTTCTGATTGAATCACAGCTTAGATTGTAGCACAGACGACTCTCGAATCTTAATCATCTACTATCGGAAATATAGAAGCTAAATAAAGTAGTCCCGGTTTTGGAGTTCATTGTAATACTTGATATTATTCCGTCATATATTACATGCTAAGCAATAGTTAACCACTAAAATAGAATTCATATCACGTTTAGAAACTTTGTTTGTGTCTATTGTCTGAGACAATGGTATTTCACAGTTTGTTTTTTTTTGAAAATGCAATTCTATTTACCTTTTGTCTTGTATGCAGTCAATGCATGCTAGGATCATGTATTGGCTATTTTTTGCAGGTAATGAGATTTTAACTGAAATATTATCAGCTTTACATGAAAATGCAATTTACAAGCTGGAAGCTTATCTCCTTATCGTAATATGATATACCATTTGTGATTTTAAATAAGATTAGAAAGTGTACATATTTAAAGTATGGCCACAAAAGCTCCATGTTCATTGGTCCTTGTGAAATAATTCTCATTGTCTTTTTACCAAAAGGTAATTTAAACTGCAAACGTTTATCTAGGATCATCACGCTGTCTTGATTTTTTCAAATGACGTTTGCAATACTTTCATTGTTAATGCAGCACATCAAGGAATATTGACGTAAAAACGCAAAATTTCAGAACAATGAAATAAATATAGGCAATTATAAAATTATCAAATTTGTATGAAAATAACTACAGTTAACCACGCGATAATAAGTAAAATCAAACAGTCTGCACAAATGGAGCCAATCCTAATAGCGCATTCTGTCTCTTGCTTGTTTTAATGTGCCCTGTTTTAAAATAATTTCCTTTCAGTCAGTATTTCAAGGTTCACGCATGGTGAAACATTTGCGTAATGCTCAATATGAACCCAGCTTCCGGGACATTCTCGTACATGGTTGCAACTTTTGTGAAGTCACAGATACACACATTGGATCATTTGGCTGACTTCACAATCTCTTCATTCTCGTTTTCATACTTTCCAAAACAAGCGAGTGTTTGCCAAAATGAACTTGAATGATAAATTGGACTTTTTTTAAATATCTTTATTTGATAATGAACCAAATGGTGGTCTGATAAAAGACATTCTGTTCGTCTTGCTGCAATACTTTTTTTAATCGAAACAGATTTATTATACTTCTTGCAATAAAAATAAAAAATAGATATCGTAATTTTTGTAGTTTGTTCTATATTGTTTGAATTGATTTATTAAAGATTTGGTGTGCATGATTTTTACACCATGTACGGCGAAACTAGATACATCAACGGTATGTGGATTTTAGTCGACTGAGAACAAAGGCATTTATGCAAACAGTGATTGTCTATGGAAAATATGTGATTAGAATAGACGGGTGGTGGATTTTTAAGCAAAGCAATATCAAATATCTTATATAGAGTATGTAAAAAATCTTCAGACATCCATTGTCTATTCGGATTGTGTTATGTTAATCTTCTATTTTGTTGAAATACAGTATCAGTTGATTTGATTTTGTTTTTATGTGACTTATTGTCACTGGGGTTCAACGCCGTTTTTCAACAAGTTTTCAGTCATATACGGCGGCCGGTTCACCTAACCAGTTTTCCTGGACTGTATACAAACCGGTACTAACTTATCATTCCACAAGGAGCCGGTAACGTCTCCACATATGGTGGAAAATCGACATTTTTTGTGAAAATTTCATAGAAAGGTATGACCTGCCGCGACCGGAAAGTGTCAGTTGAGGCATTGAAATTTAATACAATAAATCCCGTTCTGTTAAAACTGCTCCATTAGAGAAAGCATTGTATATTCATTCTAGAGGCCGAAGTATTTTCTTTTAAGTTTGTTACAATGGGGTTGTGTGTTCGGGATGACAATTTAAGTCCGGTTGTAAAGGAAGTAAATAGATCAATGTTTGAACAAGACAACAAATGTTACAATATCTGGAAATAATTCGCATCCAAGTTAATTTAACGGCATTCATGTACAAAAACAAAATTTCAGACGCCATATTGTATAATTACCAATTATGGTCTGAGTTTAATATGCATGTTCACACATTGTGCATACAGAAATTAAAAACCCAGGATAGTCTTATTAAATACAACACAAAATGTACAGTAAAACACGGTTATAGTGAACTCGGATATAATGAAGAATCGGATACAAAGGAGTTATTATTTTTCACTGGCCGACCAGTTGTTTGTTTCAATATAAAAACCATGGTGCAATTTTATAATGATAAATTAATTGGTCGGATCCCAATGGATTCATCATAACCGTGTTCAACTGTATCAAACGTTAAAAGATCGGAAGTGAAGTATTAAAGAAGTTGGCTGTGTGTATATAAATAAACAATTTACAAATCTTTCATTTTCTTCTTACACATTATTTTCTTATCGTCTCAATGTTAACGTTTCAAGTCTGAAATCAACTGGAAGGTCTTGAAAATGGTTAGACAATCCCATAACAACGATTGATTGAGACGATTAAAGCTTGTTTTAAGTTTGGAAAATCGACCATAGTTTAAAAAACCGGTGAATTTTGCCAAGTCTCAATTTTTTAATCGAACTATCGTTGTAAAACTTTATCACTAATGTTTGACTAGGTGTTATGATTAAAATATGTTTGTGATAAGGGCACACTTTGTTACTTTCAACGTGATTTGTGTGTTTGTCTTAAGATCACAACCTTAAGTAAGTTGGAGGTCTATTTATTTTTACATACATCTGAAACACTCCAAAGACACCCGCTAAACTGCTTACAAGTCGTTTAAAACGTGATATACAATATGTTTAAGGTATTATATATAGGAACAAAATTGCTGAAATGAATTACGAGTTGTGTTTAGATTTCTTGTCTATCGTTTAAGATTATGTGAGTTTTGTAACGTGCTTCACATATAGCCGCCGATAGTAAAACAAATACTCTGAAATCCTTATATCTATCACTCGTGAGGCCATTATTCTATATGATATACGTAACAAAAAGTCATAGTTTCGGAGTAATTAAGTATTACAATCACTTATGAAAAACACATCGTAAAATAGCTATCGTTCGTTTGTCTGTTCGGTCTATGTTGACTGAGCAAAACCGGAACTGCACTCAAGCCTGCAAAATGATATCGGAAAAAGGTAAAATCTTCAACATATAATCTTTAAATGATAAAATTTGGTCAGTGATTCTTTCGATGTTTTCTCCTAAAAATGCATAAAATTATTGGCCGGAACCCTGGTTCAGTGGTTAGTAACTTGTAACCCGACGATCATTGTTCAAATCTTAGTCGCGGCAGATCATACCCTTCTATGACAATTTGACAAAAATGTCGATGTTTCTCCCTATGTGGAGAAGTTGCTGGTTAGTAGTTAGTACTGGTTAGTATACAGTCAGGAAAAACTGATTAGGTGGACCGGTCGCCGCATATAACTGAAACATTGTTGAAAAAACGGCGTTAAACCTAGTGAAAAAAAAAACAATGATTCAATTATTGATCAAACTTTGCTTCTTTACTTCTTCACTTCTTTGCTGAGTGAAGTATTTAGGGTAAGGTTTTGCTAGCCAGAATGTTCAGTCAGTTGTACCTCAATTATTTAAGGCATAAAAGGACTTGGCTGTGACAACACGTGTCGGAATTGTTCGGCGTTTGTTGAAAATGGTATTCAAATTTAATGAATCTTTCAAATTAAAAATTCTCTACAGTGTTCGACTTTACAGAACCTTGGCAAGAAGTCATCACTTGAAAGACACGGGCGCAGAGAAATAAATACAAATATACACTATAAGTAAATTTATTGTTAAAATGATTTTACATAAACATCGATGTAGTAAGCAAATATGCCAAACATCTTGAATGATTGTCTACTTCACCATGAGGAAAAAATCCGGCACAGGACACATTCTTACTTCGACATGGACGGAATCAGGCGATTATTAATTTTGAAATTGAAACAAATCCATAGTGAATAATGTTATATACTATGTATCAGAAGACTAGTTTATGCATTTCAGCTTCTAACTCTTGCTCTTCTACAGTTTTTCTTGGTCGTCTCACTGAATGTATTGCCTCTGGTTCACCGATCCAATGAAGTTCATCAAGGGAAGCAATTCTGTCGGAACCTTCGCTAAGACTTTCGAGTGAAGAGCCACTAGAGTTACCTCCCTTGCGTTTGGATAAAACATGGCGTCGTAAACTTGGAGAAGTCCGTGGCGAGTTCTGAGCACTTGAATGACAAGACGTGCTTAAATGTTTTCGCGCCAATATTTTATTTGCGTATGACATGGAACTGACACGTGGTCTGGGCGATACGTCTTCCTCTTCATCATCTTCATGTATGTGATATAACGACCCGGAACCTGTGTCTAAACGTAAATCTTCAAACTCCTTGGATCGTCGACGCCTTTTTCCTGCAGCATACTTTCGTCCTAGAAAGATAAAAGTTTGGTCGCAATGTTTATGATAAAAAGCATCTACAATTCATTTCTATAATGTTCATACAAGTGCATGTATTATTTCTAGCTCGTTTTAAAGGAGTTGGTTGGTAAGGGGATTCAGTACATTTTATAGCATTTTATAGGAGTTATCTTCCATGGAGCAAATGGTAAACGTGTTTCCAGTAGCCATACACAGCACATAAATAACTCTGGTGCAATGTGTCCATGGAACGGGTGCAAGTTTAGCATTGTAACTAAATACAGACTTTCTTAAGATATGCCGCTTAGCTGATCGTGTACTGAATTTTTATTGCAGACAGATAATGCTCAATAAGGTACTTAGTTTCATGTGGTGATTTGCAATCTTTCAGTGACCGAATTATCGCACAAATCTATAAATTTATGACGTTGATAAATCCATTGATTAGCTAACACGAAAAACTTTTTATCACATTTTGTTAACTTGGACAAATTAGAATTTAATTCGATGTTTCCAGCGGGGTTTTTTGATCCGAAAAATATTTGGGAGTCTTTAATCCGTATGTTGTTTGCTTACAAAATATTTTGAATTTTAAAAGATTTACTGTTTCTATTCATGTATAATTGCTTCTGCGTTGTACCGCATGGAAACCATACCGCGAATGACATGCAAAATTTTACGAATGTCGACATTTTGCCAAAAAAAATGAACAAGTGTACAGACTCCAATAACAGTACATTATTGAAGTTCCGTGTTTTTTGTGGAATGCTATCCAAATTGTAATTAGTCTACATACGTCTGAATGGACAGTAAAACCTCGATATTTAGTTGGGATCAATGAATAACAAATATGATATTGAGGAGGAGGAGTCATTAAGTTGGGAGTATTGACAATTAGTCTGCATTAAGTTGTCTTTATAATGTCATGGTCTTAATGGCGAATTGGTCGCTAATTTAGGATTAGCTCATACATTTTTATCCTATTTATTTTGTAGGTCATGTTTCGAAGATTGACGTGGGACACGTAGATATTACATATTAAGATTACTAATGTAGTTATTGAGGTGGATTCAGACAACATACTTATCATAAAGAAGTGTTCACTCACCGGCTTTTTCTACATCCTTGTCAAGCTCTGTAGGCGAAGGAGTGTGGCCTCTGAAGGTTACAGGGTACGGTTCTATTGGAAGCGCATGCGGTTCTGTCTTTGGTGTGTTTTTCTTCTTCTTCTTTGGGTTTGAATCTGAAAAACACACAACATACTGAATGACTTTTTTCGCAGGGGTGGTTGAAGGCGCACCAGCAGCCCATGCCATATGGCGACCTTTTCAACTTAAAAGTGGAGGAAGAACCTAGGTGCACACCTTGGTACGACCACTAAACTTCCGTAAGCTAGCTGGACAGTTTCCTCACATGTGAAATTTGTCAAGTTCCGGATGGGATTCGAACTCAACGGTGAGGGGCTAGTGATTACTAGTCAGAGACCATAACCACTCGACCACAGAGGCCCCGAATAACTATTTATGCATACAATTTTAATGAGGCAGTATACAGCATCCTTATCAACAATACCGCTCTTGCGTTCGACTGTTGGTTGACGTATCCGGGTATCATTGTTAACAACAGAGTACGTTCTCATTCAAATTAACAGCTTTAAACAGACGCAATGTCTTTTAAATTGTCCTGCCCTCTATCGACAGAGCCAAACGGACTAGTCGCATTGTGTAATTAAGTACTATCCAATGTCTTACAACTTTAGTAAAACGGTAATTTACCCATCACAATGGCGGTTGCTATGTTGCTATGTCAACTGTATATTCATATAGATTGGGCGATGCGAATATATATGAATATACAATATACAATTGGAACCCATTTAACGGTGACTCCCATTGTAAGGTTGTCCTTAATTTATACTTAATACTTTCAAGATTTACTGCATTTGACAAACATGTATAGGTTATCAAACCATTCATTTTGTTCAAATGACAGGCGTGTTTGCTCGATTTAATCTATTAAACAATTCATCGTGTTTTTATTTAAATGAAAGAAACTAAAAATATTGAATAGTTGATATTTTTTTTCGTGTCACAAAATAAATAGTTTTGAATTATTTGTTTGGGGATTGTTGCTAATGTATTCACATGAGAGGGTAAACTTATTCGAGTAGTTTTGCAATCTGTAAATTTGTAGCGTTTACCTAAATTAAAACAGTCTATCAAAATGTTTGTTTTTTTCTATTCTAGTTTACAGTAAAACACAGTTATAGTAAACTCGAATATGGTGAAGCATTTATCTCCCCTGAACACGTCCATTTTGTGTCATAGTTATGGGTAAAATGAAATATGAATGAAACGAAGTAATCATTTGGGTACCACGCATTCACTATTGCTCGGTATATTCACCCTCGCCTATACACAAAATTAAACAACCGGAAATTCGTCCTGGTACGATATTCTGATCACAAACCTTTAAACTTACTATACCCGAAAAATAACTGTAATTTGGTTATATCTCCATTTAAGAGGTATTTTGCCTAACATTATTGTGTGGTAAGCGTCCCACCTCGATATTTATTCTATGGAAATACAATCGAATGCTAATTATTTAAGTGTACAAAATTAACGGTACATGGTGACATTTATTACCTCGACCTGGTGAGTAATGAGGTTAACGGACTGATCAAAGGATTGATTGTAAACTACGATACCTGACTAGGGAATATTTGGTTACAATTTACAATACTGGACCAGCGATAATTGGTTGCAAATTACGACACCTGACTAGCAATATCATGTTACAATTACGGTACTAAACTAGGGATATTTGGTTGCAATTACGAGACCTGACAAGGGGATATTTGGTTGCAATTACGAGACCTGACAAGCGGATATTTGGTTGCAATTACGAGACCTGACAAGCGAATATTTGGTTGCAATTACGAGACCTGACAAGCGGATATTTGGTTGCAATTACGAGACCTGACAAGCGAATACTTACGACATTCGATTACCGTTCTGACTGATATTTGGTGACATTTGCAGTATCTGACTAGCGGATAATGGTTGGTTACAACACAGACTAACGGATAGTTATATATCTTACCAATTTCTTTATTTTCTTCTAATTAATTTCTTTTCGGTTCGTTTATACTACTAGCTGTTTCTGTAACATATCTTATCTGATCTTTTATAACACAGATATGTATATAAATCTTACTTATTTCTTTATTTTCTTCAGATTAACTACTTTTTGGTTCGTTTATACTTCTAACTGTATCTGTAACAAATTTTATCTGATCTTTTATTGCTCGAATATATACCGATATTGTAGACCACGTTTGTATTCATATATTGATGAGCATTTGGTATTAAGTATATGATAAATTGAAAACAATATTGAATTATTACTTCATGATAATGCTTTTACCAAAATCAAATATTTAACAATCATTGAAACCTGTGCTATTTGTAACTTAGTACATCAAGTGATGTGATTTCAATTAAAGTATAGATTATATGTCATTTTATATTATCTTTACCGGGAAATTTTGTAATTGTAACAATACTGGTGAAATACGATAAGGAACCTGAGTACACTTTCATTATGTGTTTTCGAGTCAATAACATTGTTTAAAATGTTCAAATATCAATCAATTATTTGCAATTCCATTATGCTTCGATGAACTAACTAAACTTCAAACTAAGTTTAAATTTCGTTCCTTTATTTTGAAATTTTATTGCTCAAGAAATTATAGTTACAAATTGTCCATAATTTTCATTACAGTGTTTTATAGTGATAAAATAAACAAGGAGACGTCATATCCATATTTATATTTGTTTACACGGACCAAGATTGGAAAATCAATCAGTAATATTTCTTATAGCTAGAAATATTATTTACAACACAAATCATTAAGTATGCGCAATATAACCAGACCCAGTGTACAGGTAATCGGACGATGGGTCAATTAATTTTATTACATTTTTATTGAGCCGCCTGAATAATTTATTACTTGGCACACAGTAATTTCTCACACTGAACAGACAGAAGTAGAACATAAATATACGACGGTACAATTTAATCCAAGTTTGAAGGGACAGTCGATATGTGTTCCTGGTATAGTCTAGGTGTATTGGAGTTTTTTTTAGTTTGGTGTCATAAACTTATTGATGAAGTGTGACCGAGATGTATAAATCATAGCACATTTGTACTCAAGCAGTGCGACTAAATTGTCACAGTATTTCATTTGACCGACATACACTACGCATAAGGACTCTATAGAACTGAACTGAACGGAACAGAATTGGACTGCATTAGCAAATCATAACAGTGAAAAAAAATAAATCTCAGTGTAGCGGTAAAGATTAATAAAACACAATTACAGTAAAGCCTGTGTTTGCAGCCACCTACGAATAAAGACCACCTTGTGAATAATGGTCATTCTTTGAAAAACTGTCATTGATTATTTGAAATAAACTGGCCTCCGAATAAAGGCAATCTGTCAATAAAGACCACATTTTGTCTTTTTAAAAGGTGGCCTTTGTTCACAGGTTTGACTGCAAATTAAAACCTAAGCTTACTACAAAACTGCATGACTCTTGGTCGCGGCAGGTCATACCCTTCTATGAAAATTTGACAAAAAATATTGATTTCCTCCATATTAGGAGAAGTTGCCGGCTCCTTGTGGAAGGCTAAGTTAGTACTGGTTGGTACAGTCCAAGAAAACTGGTTAGGTGAACCGGTGGCCATGTATAACTAAACAATTGTTGAAAAACGGCGTTAAACCGGAGTGACAGTAAGTCACATAAAAAAACAAACGTTCATGGCTTATATGGCTTCATTTATTCATGTATATTATATAATGTTTCTATCAAGTGTTTGGATGTTGTTATACAGTGGAACCTCTCTAGAGCGGTCCGCTATTGAGCAACAACCTCCCTTTAACAACAGCATGAGTTTTCCTACCATACGATTTGACTCTTTATTTAACCTCTCTACAGCAAACAACCGCTAAACAACATAGTGTTGTTTTGGAGAGGTTGCACTGTATTCATATCGATTCGTCTGTTGCATTGTTCGAACATTGTGACTGTTTTCAACAGTGCTCCAGTTGTATACCGGTAGACAGTAAACCTAACCGTTTCTTGGATCCTGTACCTGGACAAACCTTGTTCTCCGCTCGTAACTGCCAACTTCTCCACAAATTAATCGGTGGTTGAACATGAATGACCTTATGTAAAAGAGTATAAACAGCATCCAGGGTTCGAAATCTTGCACCCAAGATTCTTAGACCTAACCTTCTACATTTTGACCCTAAGCGGGGATTAAACTCGGACTCTAGAGTTACCACAGCAAGTACATTACATACATGAAAGTAAGTATAACGAAAGTCAAAATTTGTTTACAAACCAAACCATTATTGTGTGACTTATCTTCGTAATGAACACATATAAAGTCATCTACTTTTACGATCAAACACCCGAAGGCCAGGTAAATATAATTTGCTAACAATTTACTTCATCGTCAACACGATGACGGACTTACTAGACAAAGAAAGAATGCGTTATGAAAACTAGGCTTATAGAAAGTTGTTAGATGCAATAAATACACGATCACAGCACTTGAAGCTATGTAAAACCCAGTTCACCACACGCTTAAAGCTGTTCTAGGTTAATGGGCTAAACACAAGATTGACATTAGAAAAATATTAATGTAAAACATGTAAAAAGTTATTTTAGGGGGTTGAGAGACTTTTATAAATGTTCATTTAGTATTTGTTCTAGAGGTATGGACACCAAATATGACTGAAATTGCTAAAACTTAGACAAACGTATTGAAAGTAGTATTACATTGTCGGACATACGGAATGTATGCTTTTTTAAAATATTTCATCGAAATCTGAAGCAAGTGATTTGAAAAGAAACATCGCATTGAAGTCATTTATAAATACGCAAATGATAGGAGATACCTTGAGTTTAGTCTCGCCAAACAAAATAAAACTGTTGCTGCTTTACGATCATGAGGATACTGGTTGGATCTACTAAATAATAATAACAGACATAAGATTTTGAACATGGGACGTATGTATGAAAAAAGAAATCTTTACTTAAGCCAATTCAACATAATTGAGATATGTCCAATTACTGATAAGGATTATTCGGTTAAACACTAATCGTTTGAAAGCAAATAACTTTTTATGAGAATTGGATCTGTTTGGAAAATGAAACCCTGAAACATATTAATTACATCAAACATTGGGAGTGTTAAATACAAATATTGAAATATGCACGTAACCCTTAATCTTTGGCCAAAACAAAAATCTGAGCATTTCATAAATATGTTTGTCCAATATCATATAGACCCTCTTAAAACTGAACTAATATTTCCAACTTAAAGAAATGTTATGCTCATTATTCACAAAAATGAGTTTTCAATAAGTTTTCATCAATACGTGTTTTTTCCAAATGTTGAAATACATGTAGTTCACCGAATATATCTGGCCCAGTTAAATGCATACACTTGAGAAATTTGCAGAGCTATTAAAACAAACGTACACAACGAAATAAACTGTAAAAAGTACAAGCGAACAAATCTGTCATTTTTAGTGTAAGAGGTTAAAACTTAACAATAAAAACTTACACATTGTATAATACCCTAAAACATCGATTTTAAGACAACCTTTGAAACATTGAAAGACAAGATAAGAGTTTTGAGCTCGGAGATCAATCTCAAGTTTTATAACCTCGGACCCCGGCCTTTACAGCCGGATTGTCTACATAGAGTTGGTCATTTGTTCATTTACAACTACATCTTATGAACATCTGAATTGTATGATACGATGATCAAATTTCACGATTATTTTTCATTTTGGATTATTTTTGGGAATGTAGACTATAATAAGTCTTGAATTTCTGGACATCACAGATGATGTACTTTCAAGAAAGATGGCAAGTGTTGAATCACAATACAAATATTTTGGTAGGATTAACATTATGAAAGGGTATCTATGGCTCTAATGTATCCTGAAAGTGGCTCATAGCAATCATCAATTAACGTAAGCGTCCGAGCACTCAGTCTGGTAATTCAATTTTAAGTCTTTTAGCCTGTCTGTTATACTTATTATACTGTTAAATGTTTATAGTGATTTCAACGCTATCACATTGTTAAATATTATAAAATTCATGAAGTTTACAAGTTCAAATACATTAAATAGAAATATCTTACAGTTCATTAAATGTTTGTAACGTATACAAACAGTTGCATTCTAACAAATACAGAATTTTTGTTAATTATTTGTAACTGCGGTTGAAACATTGCTAGCTCGAATAAAAGTTGACTAATGAATGTGTTCTGTTGTTTAAACATTGGGTAAAGTAATATTTAAATTGGGTTTACTGTTCTTTGCCAATCTTTGAAATCTGCACATTCCTATTATTAGAATTATGGGGAAATTATTATCTTAAACACGAAAATACTGCACAAAAGTATTTGTAATTATGAATTCTATTGTTAATATATAAAGGCGTGGGAAAAGAAAATGCGGAAGATCGTGTGTTCATCTAGAAAGTTTAAACTAATTATTGATTTCCGTCTCTACAAATATGTCAAAACTTGCATTCTGAACATATTATCAGGGAGTTTATTTGATAAATTACTAATCCCAAATAACCTACTGTATTTTGTTTCAGAAATACGAATGTGGAATTTATGGTATAATTTGCCATTCCGACAATCGGAGGTTTCCCTTACCACGCATCCGATGATTTATACCTGATTCAATACATATCATATACATATTGTAAACCTTTTGCATAATAGCGATATGTCAAAAGTAACTCTTTTTTATAGGTCATGGTAATATTTTATGATGAAATGAATAATTCTGTCGACCATTATGTGATCAAAGCCTTTTTAATTTTTTTTTTACAATTATTATAGTAAATAGCGCATTTGAGATAATACAGTATTACTTATAAACATAAATCAGAAACAAGGTTTTCACATACCTCTCAAGTTGTGTATTATGTGATGCTTGGCTTTTTCAATATTCATTTGTTTGAGCTGTTCTCGGAGCATCCTCTCTTCCCGAGAGAGTTTGGCACTGGCGAGTCTTCTCTCTGATTCGATTCCCAAGGTCCTCCTTTGTAATGAATTCCGTCTCGCGTGGTTTTTCACATTGCATTCTTTATAACTCTTACAGCTTTCTTTAATAAAACGATCCACGTCTCCGTCAGCACTACCGACAATCGTCTTTGCACTCATCACTTCAACAACAACAACAACAACAATAACAAACAACAACAACAGAAGAGACTGCTTCCTCTCCGCTTATTTCTTTAAGTTGCAATATCTAATGAGATTAAATTATCCTCCTATTTATGCTTTTCCAGATCGTAAAAATGTCACTTATTTGCGATTTGTTTGTTATTGCGTATTGTCAGTTTAGCTATTATGCAATAATATTATTGTTTAATACCTTATTTAGTTCAATTTATGCAAATATACATTCACAAACCTATGGTTAAAACAATTGTCGTATTTTCCAATAGCCCTCTTATCGCATCGGCGCTCAACTCCACAATGACAAGAAAGTAATAAATTCCGACTTTTATATCAAAATCATTTAATTAGGAAGTTATTGTGTTGAAATATCCACATGTCTGTCAAGGATGAATAGTGATCTAAGAACTTGTTTACAAATTTCGGCAGCACTCTCTCTGACGTAGTTTCGTTGTTTATGTTTAAACAAGAACCGACCTCATCCATCAGAGAAACAGTGTTTCGGTCATCCACGTTTACTTCATTCAATTATCAGCCTACGTGTGAATATTGAACATAATGATATTCACTCACGCGACATGTATTGACACTTTGATAATGAGTAACACTTTTGTAACACTCACTTTAGGGTGTCAATTAAAATGTATTTTACTATCTTTAAAAAACTTGTAAATTTGTCAATAATGCTGGCGTGTTCTTGAGACGTTGGCTTTGTTTGAATAGGTTCCAAAAATCGATGTCAGTTGTTAATAAGAAGGTTGGGTATCGCAAATGTTGGAGTGGTATATCTATTCATGACTAAATTAGGGTATAAAATGTAGACCCATGATTTACTTTTAAGCACCTTAGTAAACATCGTAGAAAATTGATTATAATAAAATAAGGATTCACTGCTATTTGCTCAGCTTAAGTGAAATGAAAAGACAAATAAAAAATAAAAGTAGATATATAGACTGAATTCATACACAGATTAAGTTTATGTTATGCACGTTTTGATCAGCGAAAGTGCTTTATCCAAATGATTGAAAACGTTTGTATTTTTTTCACTTTAAACAATATAACGCATTTGTCATTTGTATGAACGAGCGTTGAACGATTATGAATATTAATGTGTGTGTTTTCGCGCTTTATAAACAAATCCCATGCTGATTTAAAAGATGTATTTTTATTGATATTCAACATATTTGAGCATGGCTGTTTTCTGTGTCAAATATACGTACTGCAAGGTAAATGTAGTGTATACGAGTATATTACGAGTAAAACATTTATGATAAAACTGTCAAATCTACGTCCGCCCGCTTAGTTTTATTTTTGCTGAGTTTGATAAATAGGGCGTTAAGTCTACGGCCATTGAGTTCGTTAGTCCGAACCCTTGGCGCGGCACATATTCTCTGTGACAATTTTGTAGAGGTCATTGCGTGAAAGGTCATTTATCGTCTACAGCTGATCATTTATTATGAAAAAATGACAAATACTTCCGTAGTGCAAAACAATCACTAGTACAGGTTCCATGAAACTAGTTAACTACCCACTGTCACATAACTGAAAAATCGTTGAATGAAGCGAAAAAAATACTGTGAAAAGTTCAGTAAATATGTTCTCTGAATCATTTATCATTGATATTCAAACACAAATGTGCATATAGATCAAAACCATAATTCAACCCGTTTAGTTCATAGATACACGCGCACATTTGCTCTTTCAATGCTTAACATTGAAGTTCTACTCATACAACTATCAATATTTTGATATTACGCATCATAATTATGATTTTTTCATTACATTTCCGACGCATGGTAGATAAGCTATGTATTACTTTTTAATGCAGCTGAATAATAAAATTATACAGTGTAAAAAAACGACAGAATTGTTTCTTAAGGGAGACAAACCAGCGGACAAACACATGTGTCAATATTAATATTCAGTAACTTCTTCGTGAACTATGATCTACAAGAAGCCATCTTAGATGACTTATCGCACTATTGTGAAATTAACCCATCAAGTTTAAAATCTAGGTAGAATTCTCTTAATAACACATCACACGACTAAGTGAAAATCTATTGAATTGTTCAAGACCTGATTAACATTGCTGAATTACTATCTTACAAGATTAACCCCTTAAAGGTTCAAACATTTTATCATTGAACGACTCTAAGATGTTACTGGGATTTATTAATTTTTCTGACAGGGTATCGAAACGTCGGTCAATGGATACGTATTTTCGATCAAAACTTGACATTAAACTACACAAGATAATTGTTTTGATGATAATCAGTGTGATGGCTACTTGTAGAAACTTAAAACACGGGCCAGCAAATGTTTAACCACTAGAAAGAAAATGTAATGGGACTCGTATTATGTGAAAATAAACTCAAGGCTTCGATTAAAATCCAATATAATACACCTTGAAAATAATACATTTAAGCAAATCGAGCTACAATTCCGAAGTCCATTAGAAGCTTGGTGCCTACGCCCTGATTTTAATATTAACGAACATGGACATATTCGCACACATGTATGCGAATACAAAAATGTATCATTGCATCCGTTGTCACCTGCGATTATCTTAAAATGTATTTTTTAAAATAAATTTCCAATTCAATTAAATTAACATAAAAGGGACAAGAATTGTACTATATCTACCAAATACGAACCCTTCATGGGAGTTCTTCTTCTCGATCCGGTTGCTTACGCAGCATTTTATAACATAAAATATTCTTTCATTCTTACAAAACTTCAATTCGACGTTTTTTTAAAGAGCTCGATACATCAATCCATGTTCCGCCATTAACGTCGACATTCGTCTTAAAGATCAAACAGACCATATTTGTTTGTACGATATAATTGAATTATAGTAAACTTATTTATCATAGGTAAGGATTTGTATTCAAACAGGTATTTAAACATTTAATCAATGTTTTAACTCTAACATACTCACTGGAAACCGCACAAAATTAAGGTATGGCATATCAAGATCAAATTAAACATTTCACTACCTGAGGCCGTCGTCCAATCGTCGTCACTGATTGCTAGATTGCAAACAGTATACAAACATCTTGTTAATCAACAACGAAACTCATTTTATCAGTTTAATGTACGCTAGTGTTGCTACCACCCTATAGTGGACAATCTGGCAGGCACATAATGTACTTACGGAAATATGCCATTCTCAGATTAAATCGTTCTTCTTGACATCGACAATATGACGTTGAAAATGACGTCATCCAGATAGAAAATAAACACATGTTTGCAGCAACAAGTAGCGTTTTATAATTCAATCTCTTTGGGGTTTTTGTGTTTATTGAACAGATTTTCGGAGCAAAATAGTACATAATCACGTAGTTTATAAACGATTTCGATGGTTTAATCAATGAAAACCATTGATTGGGATAAGAATGAAGTAGTTTCTACGAGTTCATAGATCGACACCATGTTTCTTGAAACCAAAGTCAAGGAGTGTTAGCATACACACTTCATGAACAAAAGATGAAACGAATATTTTATCAACGAGAATAACACTCGTACGCGTAGTGCATATTTTAATTAAACAAAGTCTATGTAATTACACATATATACAATGAACTAAGAGGCTTACTCTTTGCCTAGTGAATTATCAGACAAATCATTTAACGTGTGAACGTGAAAAGTATTTCGAAAGATTTTCATAGATCTTTAATAAACAAATGTTTTGATAATTTTGGGGCACAAAATTATTTTTATCAAGGTCTATGTACCTGGAAGTACCAGGTGCTCGGGCACTAGAAGAACGGCGTTTTATGGCAAATAAAGTGTTTACATCATAGTTTTTAACTCCGTTCTAACATAGTCACGCGAAACAGCAATCAACTAAAATATAACCCTAATTTTAAACAAGAAACACATTTCTATGACTACAATGTTGACTAACGTTTGCGTCAATTAAACAGCTAAATAAAGTAATTAGATTACACATTCAGAAACACTTGTGCTTTATAATATTTATTCTAATCAGTCCAGAGCTGTGTGCAAATCAAAAATTAGTATCTTTTTGAGTACATGACTGTCTTGTCAGTATATTAGGAATGAAATCAGAAAAAAGTATCCACTTGTGTCTAGATATCAATAAGCAATTCATGGATGTGACACTTTGTGTCCGTTCGATTAGCTAAATTTGCAGAGTGTTTGGTCTACGGATCCCACGGTCAGGACGCGGCACATGTATGTTGACCCTTCTCTGTCAGTGTTCGTATCCCACCGGGACCAGACAAATTTCACATGCGAGGAAGGTGTCCGGCTAACTTTCTACCAAGGTGTACGCCTTGGGTTTTCCTCCACTGGAAAAGTTGTCAAATGACTCTGGCTGTTGGTGTCCAACAGTGGTACAGTTTTCGGATAGATCTTTATCGGATGAATCGATATAATAAATACCAATCACCGTGCCATTATCTGCCTGGTAAAAATCATTTAAACGTAATTATACACAATCACATTTGTCAAATGTTCTTAGCCCATTACCCTAAAGCTTTCGTAAATACCTTTACAAACTGTCAGAGATTGTACTTGGTGATATCAAACATCGACTTTTATTATTAAAACCATTTCAAGGTAACCACACATCGACGTTTTCTTACGTCATGCGCCTGTGAAATCAACACCTTGAGATTCTGTCATCAAGCTATGAGTAGTTTAACATTTGGTGTTTACCTGAAATTTCTGTATTGTACTCAATAATACAACCGTGCTCTATATTGAATAAAACTATTAGCTATGTTACATGATAATATTATGCGTAAATATCAGTTGTCGTCACTAGAAGTGGAAGCACTTAACGAATTTCAGTACTGCAAAAACATAAACATTCGAATTAAAATTCAGAATTCAGGATTGTTGAGTAAAGCAGGTGGGTGTAAGTTATACGTCGCAAACGAACGTCTGAATGACATTGATCATGATCCTGGTACAAGGCCATCGGAGTACGTACTCTTTACAAACAAAAATATTTACTTGGAGTCAATTTACTCAAACATTTCACTAATTGTACGCTCGTCTGTCTTAGTTTATTTTATATCCCAATTTATTTTAGCTCAATTGCGAAACAAGAAATTTTGTATATATCATACCGCTCGAGTCCGCTTCCTGGACACTATACCAGTGCCGCGGCCGTAGTCCAGTGGTTAGTGCTCTGGACTTGTAACCCGGAGATCCGGTTCGAATCCTGGTCGCGGCAGGTCATACCCTTCTATTAAAATTTGAAAAAAATATTGATTTTTCTCCATATGTCCAGAAGTTGCCGGCTCCTTGTGGAAAAAATATTGTAGGTTAGTACTCTGAATTACTTTTATCTATTATAAATAAGCTTTGTACTGATTAGATCGACCATCTGTGTAAATGTAATAAAAAGAGAGATACTGGTTATTTCTTTGTACAACACAGCTTATTACAGTGTAGACCCCACGTGACTCCCTTTACATTATTGTTCATAGTGATTTTCTTTCTATAAGATTACTTGTTGTTTTGGCGATTTTGTTTGGTTCCATTTTCAGAAATAAAGTGTAGGCACCTATCTGACGTAGGCACAGCCTGTACCAAGCTACGCTATTGAACTCTTCTACTCCCTCTGATTTAATTTGTTCTGTCTCGTACTGTCCAATGTCATTTATATTTTTCGATCGATATCCGAAATGGCTAATTGAGATTGGATTTCCAGCCTAGATCTAGAGTATAATATTTATTAGGCGTATAACAATACGGTAAAAACCGTATTGCAATGTATTACAATACGCAAAACCCGTATTGCAATACATTTCAATACGTATTGTTTTTTCGCGCAGAAAAGCAAAGCATGAATTGATACACACGCATCGTCTTCAATGGATCAATGTTATAAATACATGTACTTATATATAAAATTCATATGTAGTTTCAAATGATCTCTTATAATACTGTTTGGATGATTTGTGTTAATTGGACTATCTGTCAGAAAAATGCATATTTTGAACCAGAATTCAGAAGAGATTCACCCTCTCATTTGATGAAGTGCTTAAACTTATTAAAACACAATAAAGTCATTACAAGTTTTCAACACATTTTAACATTTATTCAGATTCGATAAAAATGTCTTTTGACTATTCAGAATGAAGCAAAACAATTAGTATGGCAAATAGTTTAGCAGAACTGAAGAACTTAGACTGATCCCTCTTATGAGAGCAAAACAAAACAAAATTTTAAAAGGGAAACGTTTACCTTCAGAACATCAGAACATAAAGACAACAATTCCTGGTGTGTGATAATAGATCGTATTCTGACTCAACCGAATTCGAACCAAAGTGCTAGAATGAAGGCAGCGATCCTACCATTTACAAAAATGAAATAGCGTTTAATTGATATCTTCCGGCATTTACGAAAATGTAGCGATGAATTTGTTTGCTACTAAATTTCTGAGATCCTTTCATCGGTGGCGTCGCCATGACTACGAACTCGTACACAAACCGGTTCAGAGAAAACGAACCGGTAAAAAAAACGTCAGAATTCGTATTGCAATATCAACCGATATATCGGTTAATCGTTATACCCCTAGTATTTATCATACACATTGAAGGGGAGTAACTCCGACATTTTTCAACCGTTCTGAAATCGCTAACTTGTCTTTCTTCTTTCAAATACATCGAAAAGTGAATGTTAACAGGTTAACCTGTGTTACAAAGGTGAGGGGTTCATGATTACAAGTCAGAGACAATAACCACTAAACTACGGAGGTCCCTCTTTTAATAAAGATTTCAATCGAAGGCTAGGTGCAAGAATGAACCTATCTTCTTAATAATTTATTACCAAACTTCCCCGGATATAAATAGGCCTTCGTTGGTTTCCCAAATCACGTGTGTTTAAAAATAGACTTAAATCCAATTGCCTGTTTCTACGTAGTGGCTTTGTTTCGAGGAAACGATAGGTTAGCGCCATTTTAGGATAACTGTAATTTAGGTAAAAACATTTTTTTTGTAATTTGTCTGTAAACGTTCTGAGTAACTGTATCAGCAAAGTCAGGGTATTACGTAAATAATTACGTGTTTCAATAAATATATTAACTACTGTACATGGTATTACGTTAATACCATGTACAGAAGTTAATATATTTATTGAGACACGACTTCATTTTGTTCTAGTGAAGTGATATAATCGAAAAAGAACAAAACGTACTCTACGGTATTAAATATAATAATTTAAATGATTTTTTTGTCATTCGATTGACTTTTATTGGATTTAGTAGATTAATTTATTGAGAATCATTTGGAAAATTTGGCGACTTAGTTCAGAGCACTTCTATTTATACACTATTCATAGGGAGTTTATTACACAAATCCTGTAAACTTTAATACTCCATGGGATAGATACAGATAGTCTACAAATTTATAATGATACAAACAATCATAAATACATAAAACATGTAATACAATGGAATTATAAATAATTGTTACATATCAAAGGATATAAGTTGTGATATGTCAACATATTATTTATACAGTACTGTTCATAATACACAGTAGTATATAAACAGTATAACAAAAAATACATACAGTGATTAAATTTTGGTGTTTTTTATGTACAAAAAGATAAACATGAGCGATATAACCAAGCCGTACAATTTAGTCAACTTTCGGTTTCGGTTATAGACATTCAGTGTCAAAAAATATCGTTATGCCTCTACTGTGCGTATAAGAAAAGCGTAAATGTAAGTCAGTCGCCATTTTTTCGACTGACGGAAGTGACGACATCCAGCGTGTCTCCCGGCATTCCTTCTGAAATGCCCACGCTTTTCCGGAACCTCGCTGTTAACCTTGGCGACCTACAGTGAGAGCGAGGTTCCAGAAAAGCCTGAAGTATACATGTAATAACTATATGAAACAGGGTAATTTTTTAGAGGTGGTGTATTGCTCAGATACCAGGAAATATTTTCTTATTACTCGATCAGTTATTACTCACTCATTATCGATCAGGAAGTAAAGATTTGAATGTTTTATCTGTTTATTCACTTAGATGTAGATATCGTTTTACACATTGTGTTTGATTGGTTGGTTGGTTGGTTGGTTTATCGATTGGTTGGTTGATTGGTTGACTGTCGCCATATTTAATGACCGTTGACGTGCTTAAACACGCATTAATCTTGATAATTCATACCAAGCTCGTTCGCAGTGATTTCCCCTCAAAGGTGTCAGAGATCTCTCTGCCAACACAAACTTTTCGTCAAGATTTTAACCAAACTTTTTCTTTTTCCATGGTATTTAGCCTGCAGTCTTCTGGTCAATAGTCTTACCAGTAAAATATTGGATTGACTTATTGATAAACACAATGGTTACCTGATTCCGTCCATTCGGTTTTTTAAGTTTAGCCATGAGCAGTTATGCTTTATACCATGCTATGTGGCCTTATTCTGACAGTGAACAGATCCGAATACTGTCCACCACTAAGATCTTATGATCGATGACATTGATTTTCATCATTACGGGAAAACTTTTACAGTTTTATATCTTCGTTTATACTTGAAAGTACATTCGTTAACTTTTCATAAGTTAATCACATATTGGGGTCACTGACATCAAAATCATGGAAAGGAAAGGGATGTATTGCCCGACAAAAGCGAGAGCCAAACTGTCATGAATGATCTTAAATAAAATATGGTGACATGTTTGTTATTTCTGAAACATGTCTTCAAAACATGAATGTTTAATAGACGTATTTGTCCTATTTCAGAGGTCGAAAGCCATGCCGGATAAAGGGCACAACGATAAGAAGTAAGCAGTTAAGATAATAGTTATTAAACACTGACTACTTTAGAGCAAGTATGACTATGATGGAACTTATCAAACTACATGTATTAAGATACTTATAAGTTTCTTCTCACAAGTCAAAGCTCTTGTAGAACTGAAAGAAGTGAATGATATTGAATTGAATAAAACAGGTTCAACAATTTAAACATCGATGCTTTTCAAAGGGGTCTTACTAATACCAACTGCAAATAACATTTTTTTATATCGTGTCATCTCGTATAAATACCTTTTACATTGTTCTTTGATAGTTCATTGGTTTAATGACAAATTTCCATGAGTCAAAACTTGCGCTTAATACAATAACTGACAACATTGTCGCAATACAAAGATTTATTATTAAGGGAGCGATTGAGAAACATTACTTCGGAGTATTTGAAGTTTAGTGGTTGTTTCTGTATTGGTTGATGAGAAAAGAACGAGATTGGACTGAAAAAAGAGAAATCCGAGTAGAAACACACAATCTGCGTGATTTGTCCCTATCCATGTATCATTTTATTGAGAAAATACAATTTTGCAGTAGGTGGACTAAAAATGAACGGCTGTCAGAACTTAAGAAACGCACAAAACATGAATGCAGCAAACAGTACTGTTAAACGGTATCTGATTTCTTTTATAAGTCTTCTCATACAGTTATGAAACACACTGTATATATAATATGCAGTCTTGAACATGTAATTATTACCATAAGTATATCCTGAAGGACGCTCCCAGCCGCCATTCGGTTATGCAGTTAATTCGTACTTTAAACAAATTAACTTTCAGCATGATGGCAAATCAACAGAAAACAGTTACCAATGTCATAAAGATAAATCGCGTCGCAATATTAATATAACGCAGTATAGTATTTTGTGTCTGCATTTTTCAGGACTAAAAGTATTCTTACCTTGAAGGACATTATTGTAATCGGTGATCGCAATTTTAGTAAGTACATGGAATATTTTAGTGTATATTTTGTATTTAGATTTAATTTACATTATCAAAATAGGATTGTTGAATGATCGGTCTAGTCAACAGTTTGTCCATAAAATCTATTCTCCCTGTTTACCGGACATACATTTAAGCACTGTGGTAGTGCTTAATTGTCCTCTGTAGTGGATGTCTGAGGTTAATTTAGCTCCACTGCAAGTTGATAGTATTTAGTTAATGACCAGTATGTAATGAATGGATTGTTTGATATAAAAAATGTCATGTTTTTTTTTGTTAATACAATATATTTAAGCATTACATGTAAATATTTATCATATATATTTGAAAATTCGTTTGTGTTGAGCGACAAAATGTATGTCTTGTCGATAAAAGACCTTCTCTGGCTAATTGTTAGCTGGATATTTGTCACTCACGAAATTGTCTTCTGAACAGAATGGACATTTACGGTGAAAATTCTTACAACGACTTCAAATATACAACTTTCTATACATAACAATGTTTATTTTGTTAATTTCTGTAATGTGCTGATTACTCGTTGCGGGCATTTGCATCGGAATCACCGATTGATATACAACCATTCGAGAACGTGAGCCCATATATCATAACATGAGTAAATCACCTGCAAGTCTCGTTAATTTTCGGCGAGTACGACTTGTGCCGATGTTGCAAGAGAGCTATTTGAATGAATTAGTACAGCTGAATGAATTAGTACAGCTGATTTAATGCCGTTTCTCCATGAACAAATTCCCGTTCATTGGAGAAAGAAATGCGCTGAAATAGCGTAAAATAGAGTAGAAAGGAAGACACTGAATGGTCTGTTAACGGATGTGAAGTTACAAGAGTGAAAACTTCACGTCAATGTTAAATCCATAGGAGAGGTCCAAGGTGATATTAACAAAAATGTTCGGTGAAAGTATTCTCTAAACACAATATATCAATACATTTATTGCATATCTTTTATATCATTTCAGATTCAAATTTCATATTTGCGCACTATAAAACTTCAGAATATTCCGGGCTACAAATAAGCGAAGAGGTACTTTGTTATTGTTTAGAGATTAGTATAAGAGTTACATATTTATTAATTTGTTAAATCATCCTAATGGGACTTAATTCAAGCATGAAATAAGGCAATTCTTACCATTGAAAGCATTAATTTGGTCAATATTTTATGAATAACAGCATAACAAAAAATACATACAGTAATTAAATTTTGGTGTTTTTTATGTACAAAAAGATAAACATGAGCGATGTAACCATGCCGTACATTTTAGGCAACTTTGGGTTTCGGTTACAGACATTCAGTGTCAAAAAATATCTTTATGCCTCTACTGTGCGTATAAGAAAAGCGTAAATGTAAGTCAGTCGCCATTTTTTCGACTGACGGAAGTGACGACATCCAGCGTGGCTCCCGGCATTCCTTCTGAAATGCCCACGCTTTTCCGGAACCTTGCTGTTAAACTTGGCGACCCACAATGAGAGCGAGGTTCCAGAAAAGCCTGAAGTATACATGTACTAACTATATGAAACAGGGTAATTTTTTAGAGGTGGTGTATTGCTCAGATACCAGGAAATATTTTCTTATTACTCGATCAGTTATTACTCACTCATTATCGATCAGGAAGTAAAGATTTGAATGTTTTATCTGTTTATTCACTTTGATGTAGATATCGTTTTACACATTGTGTTTGATTGGTTGGTTGGTTGGTTGGTTTATCGATTGGTTGGTTGATTGGTTGACTGTCGCCATATTTAATGACCGTTGACGTGCTTAAACACGCATTAATCTTGATAATTCATATCAAGCTCGTTCGCAGTGATTTCCCTTCAAAGGTGTCAGAGATCTCTCTGCCAACACAAACTTTTCGTCAAGATTTTAACCAAACTTTTTCTTTTTCCATGGTATTTAGCCTGCAGTCTTCTGGTCAATAGTTTTACCAGTAAAATATTGGATTGACTTATTGATAAACACAATGATTACCTGATTCCATCCATTCGGTTTTTTAAGTTTAGCCGTGAGCAGTTATGCTTTATACCATGCTATGTGGCCTTATTCTGACAGTGAACAGATCCGAATACTGTCCACCACTAAGATCTTACGATCGATGACATTGATTTTCATCATTACGGGAAAACTTTTACAGTTTTATATCTTCGTTTATACATGAAAGTACATTCGTTAATATTTCATAAGTTAATCAGATATTGGGGTCACAGACATCAAAATCATGGAAAGGGATGT
The DNA here is from genome assembly GCA_008271625.1 of Lutraria rhynchaena. Taxonomy (NCBI): domain Eukaryota; kingdom Metazoa; phylum Mollusca; class Bivalvia; order Venerida; family Mactridae; genus Lutraria; species Lutraria rhynchaena. The sequence goes on from VIBL01000114.1 coordinate 966,028, forward strand.
ATTGCCCGACAAAAGCGAGAGCCAAACAGTAGTGAATTAACTTATAAAATATGGAGGCATGTTTGTTATTTCTGAAACATATCTTCAAAACATGAATGTTTAATAGACGTATTTGTCCTATTTCAGAGGTCGAAAGCCATGCCGGATAAAGGGCGCAACGATAAGAAGTAAGCAGTTAAGATAATAGTTATTAAACACTGACAACTTTAGAGCAAGTATGACTATGATGGAACTTATCAAACTACATGTATTAAGATACTTATAAGTTCCTTCTCACAAGTCAAAGCTCTTGTAGAACTGAAAGAAGTGAATGATATTGAATTGAATAAAACAGGTTCAACAATTTAAACATCGATGCTTTTCAAAGAGGTCTTACTAATACCAACTGCAAATAACATTTTTTTATATCGTGTCATCTCGTATAAATACCTTTTACATTGTTCTTTGATAGTTCATTGGTTTAATGACAAATTTCCATGAGTCAAAACTTGCGCTTAATACAATAACTGACAACATTGTCGCAATACAAAGATTTATTACTAAGGGAGCGATTGAGAAACATTACTTCGGAGTATTTGAAGTTTAGTGGTTGTTTCTGTATTGGTTGATGAGAAAAGAACGAGATTGGACTGAAAAAAGAGAAATCCGAGTAGAAAAACACAATCTGCGTGATTTGTCCCTATCCATGTATCATTTTATAGAGAAAATACAATTTTGCAGTAGGTGGACTAAAAATGAACGGCTGTCAGAACTTAAAAAACGCACAAAACATGAATGCAGCAAACTATACTGTTAAACGGTATCTGATTTCTTTTACAAGTCTTCTCATACATTTATGAAACACACTGTATATATAATATGCTGTCTTGAAACATGTAGTTATTACCATAAGTATATCCTGACCGACGCTCCCAGCCGCCATTCGGTTATGCAGTTAATTCGTACTTTAAACAAATTAACATTCAGCATGATGGCAAATCAACAAAAAACAGTTACCAATGTCATAAAGATAAATCGCGTCGCAATATTAATATAACACAGTATAGTATTTTGTGTCTGCATTTTTCAGGACTATAAGTATTCTTAGCTTGACGGACATTATTGCAATCAGAAGTGTTGCCTCACTAACAAAAATTACTAGTGATCGCAATTTTAGTAAGTACATGGAATATTTTAGTGTATATTTTGTATTTAGATTTAATTTACATTATCAAAATAGGATTGTTGAATGATCGGTCTAGTCAACAGTTTGTCCATAAAATCTATTCTCCCTGTTTACCGGACATACATTTAAGCACTGTAGTAGTGCTTAATTGTCCTCTGTAGTGGATGTCTGAGGTTAATTTAGCTCCACTGCAAATTGATAGTATTTAGTTAATGACCAGTATGTAATGAATGGATTGTTTGATATAAAAATGTCATGTTTTTTTTTGTTAATACAATATATTTAAGCATTACATGTAAATATTTATCATATATATTTGAAAATTCGTTTGTGTTGAGAGACAAAATGTATGTCTTGTCGATAAAAGACCTTCTCTGGCTAATTGTTAGCTGGATATTTGTCACTCACGAAATTGTCTTCTGAACAGAATGGACATTTACGGTGAAAATTTTACAACGACTTCAAATATACAACTTTCTATACATAACAATGTTTATTTTGTTAATTTCTGTAATGTGCTGATTACTCGTTGCGGGCATTTGCATCGGAATCACCGATTGATATACAACCATTCGAGAACGTGAGCCCAAATATCATAGCATGAGTAAATCACCTGCAAGTCTCGTTAATTTTCGGCGAGTACGACTTGTGCCGATGTTGCAAAGGAGCTATTTGAATGAATTAGTACAGCTGAATAAATTAGTACAGCTGATTTAATGCCATTTCTCCATGAACAAATTCCCGTTCCTTGGAGAAAGAAATGTGCTGAAATAGCATAAAATAGAGTAGAAAGGAAGACAATGAATGGTCTGTTAACGGATGTGAAGTTACAAGAGTGAAAACTTCACGTCAATGTTAAATCCATAGGAGAGGTCCAAGGTGATATTAACAAAAATGTTCGGTGAAAGTATTCTCTACACACAATATATCAATACATTTATTGCATATCTTTTATATCATTTCAGATTCAAATTTCATAATTGCGCACTATAAAACTTCAGAATATTCCGAGCTACAAATAAGCGAAGAGGTACTTTGTTATTGTTTAGAGATTAGTATAAGGGTTACATATTTATTAATTTGTTAAATTATCCTAATGGGACTTAATTCAAGCATGAAAACAAGGCAATTTTTACCATGGAAAGCATTAATTTGGTCAATATTTTATGAGTATGAATTGAAATACTCCTAAATTAAAACTAAATTATTAAAGTTCTCTTTTTTCCGTCCTTCAGTATGGGAATGGGTATCTCCTGAATACTGTCTACTTCTTAAATATTTCAATTGATGACACTAATTTTCGCCAATACAGTTTATACATAACAATGTACAATTGTTAACTTCTCATAAGTTGATCACATATTGAGGGCACTAACGTAATAATCACCGAACGAACTGGCGAAAGCGAGCGTCAAAATGTCACAGCATGAATTATCTGATAAAATATGGAGGCATACTTATTATTTCTACAATATATCTACAAAACATCAATGCTTTAATCGTCATATTGTCCTATTTCAGACACAGAATTACATAAATGCTCTCGTGCAGAAGCTGTAAGTTTTATATTCAGCTCGTATTAAGATAATGATAAACATAGAGTAATGATGACAAGCAATTTAACAACTATCTATAAACATAACATTCTATTTTCACTAGTCAAAGCTCTTGTAGAACAGCAATTCTGATAAAAGTTACATGATGTTGAATTGAATAAAACAGGTTCAACAATTTAATCCCAGGTGCTTTGCAAAGAGGATCTTATATACACTGACTGCAAATAACATTTTTACATCATCTATAAACACCTTTTATATTGTTCTTGGATAGTTCACTGGTTTGATGAAAAATTTCCATAAGTCAAAACTAGCGCTTAAAAACTGACAACATTGTCGCAATATAGAAATTGTTTACCAAAGGAGCGAATGTGAAACATCACTCCAGGGTATTTGAAGTGTTGTGATTGTTTGTATATTGACTGATGGAAAGAGAACTAGATGGGTCGGAAAATGAGAAAGCTGAGTAGAACAACATCTGCAACATTTGTCCCTATCCATGTATCAATTTAATAGAGACAATACAATTTTGCAACAGGTGGATTAACTATGAACGGCTGTCAGAACGTAAGAAACACCCAAAACATAAATGTAGCAAAACATATTGTTAAACGATATCCGATGTCTTTTATAAGTCTGCTCATACATTTATTGAGGCGGACTCTGATAGATGCCTTATGTACTGACCAGTACGAAGCGGATTTAGTAAAGAATGTCATACATTTATGAAATGCACTGTATATATAAAATGCAGTCTTTAAATATGCAGTTATGAATATCAGTATACCCTGACTGAAACTCATATCCTCCATTCAGTTATGCAGTTTTTTCTAACTTAACATTCAGTACGATAGCTATCAGCAAAAAGTAGTTACCAATTCATGAAAAGAAATCCCGTCTCAAAACAGAATTCGTATTTTTTTTCAGGACTAAAAATGAAAATTATTGCAATGCAATGGTAAAATTTGAATATTACCGGAACACTCTTTTGTACTCGGGTAAGTACATTTGTATATCGAATATGCTATTATATTTATATATATCATCAAAAGTACTGTTGTTGTATATTTGGTCTAGTCAATATTTTGTCTATAAAAACGATGCTCTCTGTTTAACGGACACGTAAGAACTTAGTAGTACATTCTCCTTCTGGTGTGGACGATTGAGGTCCTGGAAAACGTTAATTTAGCTATACTTTAAATTGGCAGTATTTAGTGAATGGGTCGTATTGTGAATAGATAGATCGATATAAAAATCGTCGTTTTTTATGAATACAACGTATTTATAAAAAGATAGGACACTTATGGTGCAAGATTCCTACAACGATAACAATTATATTACTTTCTATTCATAATGTTTATTTCGTTAATGTCTTATGTTCTGGTTACACGTTGCGGGCATTGGCATCGGAATCACCGATCGATATACAACCAGGAGAAAACGAGTCAATATACTAGTATCAGAAAATCGCCCGCAGGTCTCGTTATTTTCCGGCAAATACGACCGCTCCTCGAAGAAAAAAAGCGCTAACATAGCTGGGGTAGAAAGGAAGACAGTGAGTGGTCTGTTAAGGGAAGCGATCGCTTGATAAAGGTAAAGCTTCTGGATGGAAAACTGCACGTCAATGTTAAATTCATACAGAATGGTTCAGGGTGATAGTTACAAAATTGTTTTGTCAGAGTATTCTCTGAACTCAGGATATCAATAATTTTATTACACAGCTCTTTTTATCATTTCAGATCCTACTGGCAAGTCTCTAAATCAGGTAATTTCAGAACTTTTCTCGGTAATAACATACGATGAGGCTTTTTCTGTTGTTTAGAACTAGTTTAAGAATAACATGCACATGAATGTGTTGAATCATCCTAATGAGACTTAATTGCTGAATGAAAACTAACGGAAGATATTGCCTTGGTCAATATTTTTTTCAGTGTGAAATGAAATGCACCAAAATGAAAACTGAATCATTGCATTTATCAATTGTTCTAACTTAATCCACAGGAACATATTTTATATCCCTCAAATAAATCCACAAAACATTTAGCTTCACTTAATACATTTGATCTATTGCAGTTATCGAAAGAATTTGGATTTGGGCTGCTGGAAAATGACACGTAAGCTGAATGTTTAGATAGTAATTATTAAACACTTTTTAAGTTTAGAGCAAGAATGACAGTAAAGAAAACTATCGATTTATTTACCAAATATGTTTGTTAGCAGCACCAAACTTGCAAGTTACAAACCTATTAACTTCAAAACTTTCACAACATTTTTATAGCTTTTTTTGGCCGGGAAACTCCATAGCTTGAGAATATATGGGACACTGGAAAATGATTGTCAGTGCCAGATAGTTTTAAATTGTAGATTTTAAACAAGATAAGTCCAACGAAAGAGGTCAATAACCTTTATTTTAACGGCGATGCGACATTTAACGGTCACGCAATGCATGTTACAATAGTTGTATTATCCATGGACGACTGTTAAATCGCTATGAAGAAAAAAAACATTAACGTAGTAACCAATATATTTAAATGTTATCTGTATACATACCATTATTATTTTGTATGCGGTTTTCAACGTCTATTTTTCTTGACTTATATTCCCAGCTCGGTTATACGATTGATTCGTATTTAAAACAAACTAAAATTCAATATGATGCACACAGATGAAAAGCAGTTACTGATTTCATAATTAGCAATACCATCCCAAATTGTATATGTATTTGTTTCGGCATTTTTTTTTCAGAATTAAAAATGGTGTTATCTGAAATGCCATTTTAAACTTGGTTTTATACATAAAAAAATGAAAATATGTGTTTGTTTCTGCATCTTTTTCAGCATCTTCAGTCTTCATTGTGATAGAAATATCTGTCTTAAATATGCAGGAATCGAACTGTACGTCGGCGGTAAGTATGTCAAAATGTTGGAATTTATTGATATATCTAGATTTATTGCACAGGTTGTTGCATTAAAATATGTTATATTCACTACTAAGTAGTGCTAATACAAAGAATAAAATTGACTACACTGTACATTATACATGTATATGTATATTTTATTCCTCATTCTAAAACCAGACAATGTAGTTTTTTCTCTACCACTTTTGTTCGAAAAAATGTTGAGGAGATTGAAAGTGTAATCAAAGACACTTTATTATAGCTCCTCTTTGTACTGCTTGTTAACAGTTATGATGCAATGCTGCACTAAACAGCGTGATATTTCAATTGACCAATTTATTTTAAGCTAAACAAAAACATTACACATATGATACAGAACTTACTGTATGAAATGTAAGTAAAATGTTTGTTCTAAAATTGTATGCAAACTTTTCTGAACCACAAATGAACGTTATTAAAAAACAATATGGATTGATCCCCGTAAAAACAGGAATACAGTGTACATACTTTATTCTGAGCATGGTTTCCATTGGGAAATGAAACATTTTTAGTCATAGTCATAACATTCTCCTAAGACTTTGAAGAAATAATCAAACATAACTACGAGATAAAGAAATAAAAATACTACATGCAATCTGGGCAAAAAGAAATCTGACTACAATTTGGAAGAATACAGTTACTAAGACCCTGGCGCTTTCAAAAATAAACCTAAGCCGGAATAGGAAGAAAATCGTTCGAGAATAGATTAAAGAGATACAAAATCTAACTTTAAGTTTCTTATGGAAGAATAAATTAAAGAGATACAAAATCTAACATTAAGTTTCTTATGGAATAATAAATTGAAGGACTGAAGGTCTTGAGAGTTGCAAAAATCAATTTGTAGTTAGTCGATTTATGAAAGGTTATTTATTTTGATTTATTATTGAACAATTATTTACTTCTGAAATATTTGACATTATGTAGGTTAAACTTGATATTAATCCAACCTGCCCATTTTCACAAATGAGATGATATTCTCTCATTTACTACTCTTAATAGTCGCTGCGTGACTAAAAAGCATAATAAAGAGAGCATGCATAGTACAGTCCTATGATACGGAGAATTAAAGGGTTATAGACCCTGTGTACTTTATGAAAGCCTTAAAATAATTATCTCAGGAGAACACTAATGACTAATTCAAAATAATTTGACTTAGTGGAACCATTATGTAAAATATTAGTCAATTTTGTGTTTTTTGGTATGATTTCTTTTATTTGATATCTGATAATATTGAAAATACTTTCTGGAAAGATGTCTTAAATAGTTATGCTAATTTGATGGATATATAAAAGGTAATGCTTTGGGATGAATTATTATAATTATGCACTTGTGTGGCATAATAGAAGTGTTAAGATTTGAGGTTCAAGTTTTTACTATAAGAAACTAATCAGAAAATAATATAGTTTGATAAAGAGTTCATTCCTCAACCAGCACAATGAAAATTATAACCAATCAGTCGACAAAATCTAAACTGGTACCACGTAAGTCCACTTTCTTTCCTCAGCGTTAGATATCACACATTTAATTAGTTTATTACTAAAATAAATAACGTCATATATCAAGTTATGACGTCATATTGGCAGCTAAACTATGTTTAATCTGATGGCGTATACGAGTGTCAGCGTTTGGCGTATACGAGTGCTGGCGTAGCATAGTATTTTGACCCCGTTGAAAAATGACCCTAAGGGTTACTTCTCCACATTGGAAATCGACCAGACAGTTTTTTAATATCAAGTTTTGATATAAAGAAAGTTGTTTTTGAAATCAGTATTAAAATTTGATCAATCCTAGGGGCAATTTTTAACGATAACTAAAACCTTAGATAAACGTCAGAGATGGATTCTACGAATAAGAGAACTAGTACCACAGGAGCGTAAAGCTTTCGAAAAGCACTATTTGACACAGTTTATACTTTTTATTGCCCTTTGTGTCTACAAGCTATATTGTCATCGAGGTCACTGGGTGTCATCCCATCCATTCCAGTCCCGAGTATTCCTCAATCTTGTCAACTGAGGACTAGTACTTCTTTACGTTATTTTCTCACCAGAGTGCCGAAAGCGTAAATTGTACTTTAACAGTACCAACAAATTATATGCTGCATACCGCGTACCACCTTCTAGCTTCCATCTAAGGGTTGCATCAATCTAAGTATGTCTCAAACAGTGACGATACAACATCAAAACGATGTTATTTGTGTAGCGTAAACAAAGAAAGTTAAAAACCCGGCTTCCACACCTCATGCAAATTAGTGCGTGTGTTTGTGATGACGAGTCACGACGAGCTGCGTTCAGTGCCAATGCGCATAATCCTACTGCAGTTTATCAAAACAACATGAGAAATAAGTGTTGCAATTGTGTTGTTCAAGTTTTGATTGATTTTCACTCATAGGTGAATAGTATGTTGCCATCAATTAAATATAAATTATAGGACAAGAAATAAATAATCCATGCATAAGGTACACAACAGTCGATACACAACAGGGGCGTATTCGGGATTTGACGATAGGGGGGGGGGCTAGTAAGGGCGTACTTTCTGGCCTAATTAAAGATGGTCCAATCATCTTCTTAAATATGATGATATCGTATGATGACGAATGTGTTTGCACACAATGAAATTTGTAGCTGATTTTAATAATATTACCCAATCATAAATATCAAACACAGAGTATTTGGCAAGACGACATCAGGTGCTTATCTATCTAAACTATATGCAAATCCACATCATTCCCGCTCCAAAAAAAATAATAATAAGTGGTATAGATATATATAGGGATGGTCAAAAAGTCTTCAATGTTTTATATCCATTATGACCAAAATTAGTATTTCAAAAGGAGCAACAGATTATGGAAACCTTCATAATTTTTATAGGTTTCCACGATAGAAAATGATTTACCGTGAGATTTTTCAAAAGCAATGACAATCCTTTGAGCTATAGCCCCTTTTTAATTTACATTGAAGTCCGAGGGAGAAGCTAATTTTTCAAAGATGAACGAATAAGGAAGATCCATTTCAGTGAAAACTCATTTAATAAAGACAAATATAGGTCACCGTGCAATACTGTCAAAAATTAATAATTATCAACAAGGGCAATAACTCTTACAAAATTTGAAAAATGTGTCATAAAATACATTGAAGTATTTAGGGTAATCATCAAAGAAATAACGATAATTGGGCAATACTATTTTTATAATTTAGCCATTTTTGAGTAGGATTTAGCAAATGTGTAAATTAATTATCGTATTATGGATATAATACATTAATAAGAAATTAAAACCAATCAAACTATTGGCTGAAATGTGTTTAAACTAACTACTTTAAGAACAGAATCATATTCTTGTATCCACTACATTCTCTAGATCCTATGTTCATAATAAACCCAATGCAATTGTATTTGACTCAACCAAACTTTTTTTATTTTTCAAATTAGATGGACTGTACTTTCTAACAGACGACAGGATATCAACCATTAGTCCCAAATTCCTAGCAGATAAAATATTAAAGAGGACTGGTAAAGATATTGATGTTGTGAGTACCACTCAGCTTTCGTGTGCAGTTTAACACAGTTACAGCAATCTCGGATATAGTGAAGAATAGGATAACATGGAAATACTTATTTTACCCGAACACGCCTTTCTTTATTTCATTGTTATATATATAGTGGACTGCCGATATAATTATCATTCGGATTCCTGGGAATTCACTATAACCGTGTTGTACTGTGAAACATTTACAAATTTAGTAAAGAACTAGCATTTATCGAATAAAATTTGCAACATTTTTGGGTTATACATCCGCTTTCAATAGTATTTCAGTTATGTAATCTAACCTGCGTACTGATCTTGTTCTCCGAAAGTAACTGCCAACTTCTCAACATGAAACACTCAAATCTATGGAAGAAAACGAATGTTCTTAGACGAAATGTCTGCAATTAAAACTCTGCATGCAATATTCATGACTGTCGCACTCGGGATTCGAACTCACGAACACGACATCCGTGGACTGGTTTGCCTTTGGCCTAAGTGGACGATTTTTGTTTTTGTATTTTTTTAAAAAGTTTTGATTTCGAGAATGGGCGAACGTAAGGTCCTCATTTGCATTTTTCTGTTTTGATTGGGAGCCTCCGTTGTCAAGTGGTTATAGTCCCTGACTTTTAATCACTAGCCCCTCACCGCCGTGGCTTCGAATCCCACCCGAGGCAAACTTTCACAAGCTTACGGTGCAAGCCTGTCGTCTTCCTTTGATGTTAACGCTGGAAAAGCCCTGACCGTCAGTGTGAAATTAAATCCCGGAGAAAACAATATTGAAAACACTATCTACCCTTATTATTTCATAAGTGTAAGAGTTGGCATGTTCTATGTGTATGTCCATTTGGCGAAATAGTAACACGGTGCTTTCATTTTTCAGAAATGTATGGTCGGTATTCTTCAAGAAAAGCCTTCAACAGGAGAAAACATAATCGATTCATGCAAAGGTAAAGGACAGGGGATTAATAAAACATCCACTTCAAATGATATTAATAACAATGATGGTAATGGGAATCATATTTTCTCATCTTTGTTTGATGGTTTAGAGAATAGTTTTTCGAAACGCAACAATCACAAACAAACGTTTGTAAAGTATACACAAAGTGTAATTAGGGGTTTTAGTAAGACAATTAGAAAAACCCAGCTTACTGGTGAGCGTAATGTAAATCTTATTGCTAGTGTTGTGACTTCTAAGATGTTTGAAGATGCTCTATTCATCTGCAACGTGGAAGGTAAAACAATCACCCACACGCTTTTATTTACAAAGGAATGTAGGATGCCTCTTTCGTTTCCAGTTTATTGGAATGGATTTATCAACGAAAAGGATATTGAATACACAGACATACGTATGTTTTAGGAATTGATTTCGAGAAGACAAAACTTGAAAGCAAATGAAACATTAAAAAAATGAGGCGAAATACAAGAGTCACTCCTATATTGAATATTTGCTTGACGACGCTTTAGAATAAAATAGTAAAAATTGTATTTACATTTATGACAGAAAATTCATGCATAAAATGTCTTTATAAGATAAGTTGATTTTTAAATGAATTTTTAATCCAGGCTTGAATATTTACGTGTTTTTAAATGTTACAATATCATTTCCAAACAAACGTCTTACTGACGGGTTGTGGAACGTCACACCGAGTTACACCGTGCAAAAGTTACTTTGTTATGCTGAGATCCAGCAAAATACTAATTCTTTGTTATTTCAGTACTTTGAAGAGTGTTGTAAATTGATGTACATGAAGCTCTTGTAATTCTTCTTTTTTATTGTAATTCATAGATCCATTTGTATTAAACTGCCAGTATCAACGCTAGGCCTCGCAAATAGTGCTTTGTTTATGTCAAAGTATTGTAGAGACACATAATTATTCATGACTTACCATGGAACAAAACGCAATGACACGGTTAAAATCAAGCCATAACTCCCAATTGACAAATTGAAACAGAAAGAAATAATGACTTTAAATCAAGTGTTATTACATTCAACATCGATTTTCGTTAACATTGACATTTATTTGAAGAAAGGGTCCGATGGCCGACCAAGACCGATCAGGACACCAGGGCATTGGTCAGGCTCACTGAGGAGTTGTCGGGGAGGTGTTCCTTCCTCGGCATCGCTCCGGCTACATGCACAGTTTTGAAAAAAATCCGAAGTTTTATGATAGACATGTTGTAATGATCTCCTAATGCGTGTGACTGTTATTACTCACGAACATTTTCTGTTTCCTTTTTTTTCTGAAAATCAACTAGTGCACTTAATCTTATACTGAATAAAAAAAAGATTCTTAAATGAGAATAAAATATGTTGAAGTACTCTAAAAAATATTGCAAAAAGTGCTCAATCATACATATAAATGTCATCCATTTCACCCTCTCGAATATATGTAACGTCGTCATATCTTTTTGAACGATATACATACTCTTTGCCGGTTTTATTTACGCAAGAGCATCTCACCGCACTCATTCTTATATATGAGAATTGCTTGTGGGAGGTCAGACAGAAACGTATGCAGTCAAGCGGATCACTTGTGTCCAAACTACCGTTATCATTACCATCAAAATAATAGGAGTGTTCCTGTTTAAAGAGGCATTCAGTGGTATTCTTCCCATCATCGTTGGTAACATTAACACACACTTCTGAAATATCGTAAACACAAATGTATAGATATTTCTGCTGTGCTAGATTCTTGCGGCACAATTTTGATAATACTACGAATTAAAGATGTTGCAGTAGAAGCAGAATGTCGGAGCGCCGCGTGTTCCTGTAGCTGTAAACATACGGCTTGAGTCATATCAATATGAACAAGCGTGCTAAAACTTTACCTTCTATCAATATGAGTTCACAAAAATGGAATCATGTATAGAGTAAATAACACTGATCCATCGAATAATGATATTTTTCCGAGTTGTTATACCATTTACTGTTCATACGCCAGTTAAAGGATGAGATCTGATTTCGAATTTAGACTTTCGAATTGAGAGATACAAAATTCTTCAGCAAATTGTGCCAATGACGAAGAAAATGTGTTTGTATGGAAAAAATGTCTTGTTTCCTGTAATAACGATAAAGTGTAACCGAATCGCGATACGTATCGTATTGCTAGTTCCCTGACGATACACAAAGGTTAATTGACGCACAGGTTCCATGTCAAATGGTGTTTGATGCTTACATAACACTCTATAATAAAAGCATGTAATGTACAGTTCTACTTGCGTATGGGCCGGTGGCCATGTATATCGCAATAAAGAATTGAATTATTGAATTGAATTGTGAAATAATAACTTAGTATCGAAAGGTGAACGTTGACCATTGGGAAGTGTATGAACGTAGATGATGGAATAGAAACATCATGATGATAACGCGACAACCAGGAGCACCAAACACCTCTTGTAATATCCAATTAAAGCGGCCATTCCAAATTAAGACAACCTTATTAAAAAGACTTATTTTCCAACCGGTTCGCTATATTTCTCTTATAACCCAACTTAGTAATGAGACAACCGCGATATATCAATACTGTTCGTCCTAGTTCCGGAAGTGGTCGTGACTCGTAGTTTTGTAGTACTTACTGCTAAGACATTCCTGTGCGCCAACCCATTCACGATAACCATTACAACGAATGAAATCTGAACCAATCATTTCGTAGCCTTCATCACATGTCAAAGAGACAGTGTTGTTAAATTCTGTTCTGATTCCTCCGATGTATGATCCATGATCACTTCTGGGCGGGTAACCACAATCTAATGTTGTTAGCAAATAAACGTAAGTACAGATTTACAAGCATATAAAATATTATGCCACGGATTCATTCGATTAATGATTGCAATTAACAGTTCTAAAAGATCCCAAAGCCATTCTGTTCAAATTATAAAACCACACAAGGTAATCATGCAGGTAATCCCAATCGGATACCCAAGTATTTTTGTATGTACCCATATGCATTTAAATTGCTTATACATGGAATTATTCGATATGTCTTCAGTCATTAAAATACAACTCACCAACAGGATTACAACAATCAACCTAAATATGAACGTGATCTCAGTTTCGGGCTGATATTTACGGGAAATATTGGTTGTTATTATGAGGTGTTCTGAAAAGTGGTCGCTATGAAAGATTTTACTGTAGTGTGCCTTACCGACTGGATTGCATCTTGAGTAGCCGCTCCAATAAGTGCCCCTGCACTCCATCCTTCTACTTAGCAATGCTCTGTACCCAAATACACAATTAATATTTAGCTGCTGGCCGTAAATATATGTCCTATTCTCGTTGTATATTGTACTATGTGGTATCCTAGGAGACATACAATCTATACAAATAACAAAAAAACACAATTATCGCAGATGTAATTCTAAGAATTTAAATACCTACACACTGTATATGTTAAACATATCCAGACGCTAATTGTACAACAGTCTTATATATGTAACTGATAATCTACATTATACATTATAATCATGCATTCAAGACATAATGTCTGTTTTCAGTTTATTTTCCGAATTTGCCCTTGTTTACTTGTATCTTCTTGGGGAAACTTCTGCTGACCTAATAAACCGGTGTCTCTCTGAGTCTTATTATGTACTGATGTACGGAGTATTAGTTCCCTACAAAATCACCTAAATGTTAACACATGTGTTATCTCCCTTTAGAGCAGTCTTATTATGTACTGATGTACGGAGTATTAGTTCCCTACAAAATCACCAAATGTTAACACCTGTGTTATCTCCCTTTAGAGCAGTCTTATTATGTACTGATGTACGGAGTATTAGTTCCCTACAAAATCACCAAAATGTTAACACCTGTGTTATCTCCCTTTTAGAGCAGTACAGTGCAACCTCTCTAAAGCAACATCCTTTAGGACAAGCAAAATTATGTAGCTGTTGGGAGGTTGTTGCTTTAGAGAGGTTAAATTAATAGCTAAATCGCACTGTGGGAAAAATCGTACTGTTGTTAAAGGGAGGCCAGCTTGTATCACTGTTACAACACAAATTTAGTTATATGAACATGTCAATACTAACTGTTATGACAGCTATTTATGTTATGAGTTTACAGTGCCTACTTACTACGTCTGCAGATGGGAAGTTCACTCCATACGCCATCTGAGGTACACGTTACTTCATACGAACCAAAGAGAGAATACCCATCATCACAGTATGACCGCAACACACTACGGAAATAAGTCGAATTTCCTTTAAAATAACCATTTTCTATTTCAGGCCAACCACATTCTGAAAATACAATACAGTCAAACCCGTTGAACGTTCAAACAGTCGATCTTTAAGGAACATTTATTATTATAACCGATAAATCAGACCTCTGACTAGAGGTCAACACTGTATAATTGACATTTGTCTTCTCTTCCTGTGATCATACTCATCCACAGATGAAGCGAAGTAGTTTTCGGTGTTTTCTCCTAAGCTGTGTTACAATTCAAACCTGCAACACCATTGTTATGCATTTAACCATTTCTGAAGTTTGTTATTTCTAAATGTATTATTGACACTCCGTGGATATGCACTCAGGAGCTTTCATCAGAAATTATCACTGCCGAACAATAGCTTGCCGCATCTTCGGTCTCCAATCCTACCAACTAATGCCTGTTATCATACCACATACATGTAGTATGTTGCACAGCGTAAACATCTCCGAGGTTTAGTCGATGACTTTGGTAATCCGTCATTAAACCATCATTTGAATGAAATTTGCCTGCGCTATGACCAACTATAGCATAAAAGAAACCATCTCATTTTATAGAATTTATAAGATTTAATTTCGATCTTATCTAGTGACGTCTTGGTAAAATTTCTCTAGAAGATACCGAGCTATTACACAAAATGCAAAACGTGCGAGGTGTGTAATTTTCATAATAAAACGTGTGCGTGCATGCAACCTTTTATTTCTTATAATTGTATTTTAATACAATCACTTCACTTACCGTAAACTTGGTCCAGTTTATTCATGAGTGTTACCAATCCGTCAACTTTTGCTAGAAAATGAACACAAAAATGAACGTGTGAATTACAAATGTTCATAACATATTTCTCTCCTTCAACAGTTTTTGTATTTCCTAATATCATCAGCATTTTGGTGAAATAACAGTGCAACCTCAAGAGTGGCCTGCTCTTGAGCAACAACATCCCTTTACATACAACAACACGATTTTTCCCACTGGAACTATTCATTTAACCTCTCTAAAGCAACAACCCTCTACAACAACATAATTTTGCTTCTCCCACAGGGTGTTGCTCTGGAGAGATTGCACTGTAGTCTCAGTAAAATTATGAAAAATCAAGCGGAAATACTATCAAACACAATAGTAAATCGATATGGTACCATTACTAAAAACACCAAACACGCTAAGGGAACGCAACACAAACAGATTATTACGTCTATACGGTGTGAAAAAGACATCTGATTGAATTTTTTAAGTAACTTTTTTTATTTCTTAGATATTGAAAGAAATCGTTTTTTCCATGGAATCCATAATTAGTTACTACACCATTTACTTTTACGCAAGATTTGACCGTTTTCAAATAATAATATACTTTCGTTCTTCTTTCAATACCTGAACAAGAAACTCGAAAATTCATCCGAAACATAATTTTGTGATTTTCAACGAAGGTTCGGTGTTGCAATATTTGTGGGAGACAGGTATTTACCTTTTATTCATTAACCAAAGAGAAAACAGGATTTTAAAATATTAATATTTTATCTTCAATCGGTAAGTACTGAAAACAAAATACCCAAAGAAAGTCCGCAGTCCGCAGAAAAATGAAAATTAAATTCAATCTATCTATATTTCTAAAAAAATTATGCGCGCCTTGTTGAATTTGTGACATTTCAAACCTAAATCCCAAAACCCGTTTCATTTGATAACTCTACCGCTTAAAAGCATCGGTATATTTTCTGAAGCACGTATCTGTTTGTAAAATCCGTAATAGCAAAATTCACGAATACTAGCAAAAAAGTAAAAAAAAAAAACATTTACGCGAATGTATATTTTACAGTACACATGACACAGCGAATTTTAAAGATACTGAAATACGGAAATACTCCACAAAATAAATCTAGAAATAATTCTTACCCTCAATGTTAGCAATTCGCCCGGATATATTTTTCAATATGTCAAGAACGTCATCAATATTGTGTGCATTTACTCCACCAATTCTTCTAATGTAAAACAACAGCAATGTTGAAATCAGAATATACAAATTCATTATTTTTCTTTATTCTTGAAGAGAATTTTGGCCGATTCGTGTCCCTCTCCTATGACATCTAGATCCGAATTGTTCAAAATTGAGACCAAGTTCTTGACTGAAATACTTCTAATTAAAATAAATTGGAGGGCAAATAGAGGTGCACTTGAAACAAATAACAAGTACTCTCATTAACGTGTCATGCAACCGTATAAGTGGCAGTGTGTAAAAGAGTGTACTTGCAGCAATAAAAAAGTTTTGAGTTGATCATATGGTGGCGAAATCGGAGTATTAAGTCTTAATTCTAGATCAAAAACCTCATTATACAGCTACGGAAATAACCAGCATGAAGGGCTCTGTTAAAATGAATGGTTAACACAATGAGGATTAGGAGCAACTTTACGTGTACTTTTTGGAATACATAATACATTTAGCTCAAACGAATTGCATGCTGTCGATACCAGGGTTCGAGGTTATAAAACTTGAGATCGGTCTCCGAGTTCACATCTTATGATCATACAAACTTACATCAAGTATATAAACGGCCTCTGTTATAGAAGAAAAAACCCTGCCATTTGAGAAATGTATATACCAAATTATTCGTCAATATTCTCCTTTCATGATTTATCACTGATAATATGTTTAAGATAACCAAGTTGAAGAAGTAAAAAATCTCTCTTGGCATATTGATAATAACATCCAAATATAATGAAGATGAACGGTGGGGAGTTGTTTAGTAATGATACGGGACCATCAAAGACTTACCTAAGCACAGTATTGAAGAAGCTTGGAAAATAAGATGGTCAAATCTTCAAATATACCATCTTACAATGTCCTAAAATTAATGAAATATTTTTCGGCCAAGTAACCTTGAAATGAATATTTTTTCCCTCACCTGTTGCTTACCAAGAAACGAGATCGGACATGACTAAATTAGCGTTGTCGTCTACAGGTTACACACAACTAAATATGCGGTCGGTAGTAAAACAAGACGGTCGGGCGTGCTACAGGAAACAAACCTATTTTAGGTCTTATCAAAAAGACACCAGTATCAAAATAAACAACTACCATAAATGGGAAGAAATAAAACACAAAGAAAAAATCACACGAACCAACATTATTTGTCTCTTACCTCTTATTTATACATCGAATTGTTGGCATTGTTACTTATTTACGGAACAATAAAAACACATAATGACTGACAAATTGTACAAAAACACCCGAAATGTATTTTTTTTATATTTCACTGAAATAATAATGATGGTTGGTCTGGGTAAACAAATAAATCAGATACTTGAGACACCACCATATGATGGTGAAGACATAAATTAGATTGTTGGTGGCATCTTATTACTAAAAAGACTCATTTAAGTCGTTTCATTTTTTAGCCGAGTGAAATATAGTCTATTAATCGCAAAATGTATCCTTTTATTTTCACATAATTCAAAGTATACCTTACAATTACTATTTATCAGCGTATATTTTTTTTCTTCGGGATATGATATTTATGCCTGTCACGGTACTAAATACATGTATTAGTTTTGACCAATCATAGAAAACCTTACCTAGTCAATATCTTTCCCGAGTCTATATATCATTAACTGTCGCAATTTCCAGGGAATATTAACAGAAGCAATCGTGGTTTGTTTGTTTGTTTTATGCTATAAAAACGAGGAGGACGTGTCTTGTTTGCGAGCGCGTTACGTTACGTTACGTTACGTTATGTTACGTTACATTTATATCAAAAGTATTTCAACAGTATATTATCAGTATATAGTAATAGTATGTTCCCCGAAATTCGGCTACCTGTTTAACTCTGTCAAGTATAAAATCTGATGATATGGAGCATCCAGCTTACTTACTAATAGATGTATTTTGAAACCTTGGCAATATGATTATGCCTCAATAGCAAATTTCTGTCGCCAATACCACATATTTATAAATATATGCAGCCCTATACACAGTTGGATGTCTTTTGTGAGCATGACTGTAATTGTTTTACTAGAAAACGCGCAGAAGAATTAATTTATGCATGGTAACGTAATGGTTTCTTTTGGTGTTTTTTATAAAATGTTTGAAAAGTGTAATCGTAAAAGTTAACGTTTTCAACAGCACATTCCTCTGGCGATGTAAGTAATAAACACCTTTCATTTGTGCTAAGAAGTCCGCGTGGAGTGACAAATACTGATCTCGTTTCCATGAAACTTACGTTACTACAGAAAAAAAAACACCCATCGCACTGCAAAGCATGGCACGAATTAATGAACAAGTTTTTTGATGATTTATTTCTACGCATGTTAAGTTTATAAATGACGCAAAATTAAACAACATTTAGTTTGGTTCATTTTTTTTTCACTTTACAAAAATAGAAATGCTGCTATTTATTGCGAACGGGCCTTATGCGAAACAGACGGTTTGTTTAATTCTGATTGGTCTATTGTTCACATCGAAAAGTTTGAATATTCATATAAGAATTACATATATTTATAAGAAATGTATCGTGTTATGTACTGGCTATGTTCAATGTCAGACAAAAAAAACTAGCTTAAGAGAAGTATGTATTAACTGATAACTGATCAGAATTTTCCTAGCTCATTGGAACACACGTAAGGAAAGTTTCTATTGGTAAGAAAATATTAATTATTTCGGGGTTATTGATAAATTCATAGCTTATTTTTTATATTTTTAATAGTAATATATACATTGTATACATAATTGTTGATATGTGTTGATTATGCAACAAGTAACATTATTTAACATCATAGTAAATATTGCATCTGTCAGGCTAAACATCAAGGGAAATCATTAATTACCATTAGTTTATGCTAATTTAAATCAGCTGGATTGCGAAACAAGCAATTTTGCTTATATTAAATACGCCCGAGTTCGAAAAAGTGATTGTGAAGTTCATGAACGAAACCCGTCGTCGCCGGGATTCGAATTCATTAAATTGTTTGGTTATTAAGACTAATCATTTATCAATATTATTGTATCTGAAACTGATGTACATGTATGAGCAAAGGATTTTTCAATCTTCTGTTTGTTTAGATCAATAAAGAATTTATTACGTATATTCGTGAGGTAGAACTCAGGGCAAAGCAAGTGCCGCTATATGACTCAAAACATTTTGTTTAAGGCCATTCGTCTCTTATCGCAGGTTATTCAGGTGGAGAAGTTGGCAGTTACATTTTCGGTGAACTCGGTTTGATAATGGTTAGAATCCAAGAAAACAGGTTAGCTTTATTGTCTGTCTGTGTATAACAGAACTACTTTTGAAAACAGACATAACACCCGAAAATGTGTAATCTTATGATAAACTAAGATAGGACCTAAGCTTCAAACAAAACTGAACGTATTCCCTTCTAGGCCCTACTGAAAACTGACTTTTTGTTAATATTCATCATGTATGTATTTATTGAATCATCGGTTAAAAATACGTTCAACATGTTATACTCTATAATTCCATACTCTTTTAAGCAAACAACTATCTACAAATAACAAAAAAAATCTTGGGTTTGGTCTGCGGTCAATTACATTGGCTGAATACTTTAAATGTTAACTACTTATTTATTATACTGCGTGTTATTTTTGCCGTGGCTTTATCACAAACACAGTTGATTTAGTCACATCATTTGCAAATGATCGTTTTTTGAGTTTAAGTTGTTGTTTTTTTTTTGAGTAATTTACATTTTACGATAAATGTTGATAAATATTCCAATTTTATGGTTTTGTTCAACATTAATCAACTTCTATTGTAGAAGCATGTCTGTTTGGATTCAAATGAGCCTATTGCTGCTACAATTGAGTAGTTGTACACAATCAACCAAGAAGTCATTCGAACGGAACGCCGTTACTAAAATGACAAGGAATATGTTAGGTCCAGCAAAGGCTATGGTTAATGACGACTTAAGCGATGATGGCAAACAACAAACAATTGGCAATAGTGTAACCAGATCAGATATTGATGTTGACATTGATGATCTTTACATCGATATGAAATCGGAACTACCCGTCCTACTGGCTAGATTTTGTCCTGGATCAGATGTTTGTAATGACACGATATCGCGAAATGATTCCTTTCCCATTAAGACAGCGGATTATTCGTCATGCTGTAGATGTGAGTCATATTTTAAAGTTTGCAAATACACTGCACCAATTTTAAAAAATAGATATATCAAGTTTCTGATACATTGTCCCTTAATATATAACTCAGAGCCCAATTAAACAAGGCTAGACTAGATGCAAACATTATCAACATGACTTATTAAAACATTGAATCAATGCTCACTTAATTATCACTATTTGTCGGTTTTTGGCAGAATACTTATGAATTTTTAAATCGTGTCAATTATTCATAATAGTCATTCGAAAACAAATTTCATAACTGTTTTGATTAGTTTAAGCATGGTCATTTTCGCATTAATAGCTATTATCGTCAAACTGTAAAATGGCCTCTAAGATATCGTTAAAAAGTCTAGTATTTGAAACAAAACTGCTTGTGTTAAAACACAAAAATATGTAAATAATTCGTGACTTCGAGATATCAAAATTAACAAAAATGTACGATTGTATAAAAAGAAAGCTTATTACAATGCACATTTATTTTCGTCTATTAGGATAACAGCTGTAGAAAACTCCTCAAATTTTGTGTCTTTGTGTCTATTAGGATAACAGCAGTAGAAAACTCCTCAAACTTTGTGTGAAGCCATTGACGATTTCAATGTAATAACCATTATAGTAAACATAATCGTTTTAAACTAACTTACTCTACTAAGCTAGAAGCAAATACATGTACAGTGCAACCTCTCCAGAACGGCTCTCTCTTGAGCAACAACCTGCCTTAAACAACAGCAAGATTTTCCTACTGTACCATTTACTGATTAATTTAACCTCACTTGAGCAACAACCTCTCAACAACGACATTATTTGGCTTCTCCCAAAGGATTTTGCTTTGGAGAGGTTGCACCGTCTAAAAAGTAACGTACATTTGTACGTTGTTTTTTTTGTGACAATAATTCAAGATTCAGAGACAAGGTGTTATTTATGATTCAATTTCAGCCTGTTCGTGTTCGGATGACTGTGAAGATTTCCGGAACTGTTGTTTTCCAACATCAAGCGTTTACCTTAACCATTGTTTTCGTACTTTTAACTCGGGACCTGACAGTAAAGTATTTGGTAGCTTCCGATCGTTTTTCATGGTTGATTCAGAAAACACTATTTATAATACGGTATCGGAAACACTGTGTGGAAATGCAAACATTGCCCCATGGGGAAGTCTGTATCCAGTATATTCAAGGTCATATCGGAAAATATACAAAAATTCTGTTTGCGCCGCAGCGAATGGCGTTAATGATACGCAGAGGTGGAAAGCATTTGTCACCTGTAAACACGGTGATCTTATAACTAAGGGTGTGTTTTTGTCTGGCACAACACCGAGTACATTCACTGACGTCTGTGACGTTTGGTTTGAGTTTCCTGGTGATAATGCTGTTTTAAACGAACATGAATGTTTCAAGTTTTTAGACAGTACCTGCCCGGAACATCCACAAACATTAATACCACATGTACAACTCAAGTCTGCGTGTAACAGCGGTCCCACGGCTCCTTACAGAGGAACAAATAACATTGTCTACAAAAATGTATTTTGTGCGATCTGTAATGGAAAATATAACAAGGACCACGAGGGAAATCACACTTGTACGTATACACACGACACTGGACATTTCCAGCGAAGTTTTACTGCTTTGGTTGATTTTACAGACACTGATGTGCTTGAAATTAACCAATTTAATAGAAAGCAACAAGCGTGTCTCATCCACGCTGGGCAAACGGTAAGTTCTTCTTAAAATGTATTTAATCTCTTAACGCTTGGGAAGTTTTGAGTGGAGAAAAATTTACGAAGCATCCAATCAAAGTACTCTTGCTAATGTTTTTATAGTTGAATTTGATCGCAGAAATCAGTAGGTACGATCATAATTAGTATAGATAAGAAAGGGGTTCCCAGAAAAAAACACGCACATGTATTATAACATCTCACCTTCCCCAAATCTCCCTCCCCAAAACCCAAAAATAGAAGACAAAACACGGCCTCCCGGAGAGAACTACCTTGGATCCGTCTTCAGCTTATCTTCAGGTTGTTTAACCCAGTTTTATGGTCTAACTTCACACTTACCCCAGGGAAACCAAAATAAATTACGTAAGTAAAAAAGAGATTACCTTAACCTATGGTTGTGTGTAAATAACAAATGATTGTTAATGTTTGGAATATAGTAACAAGAAGTAGTTTACAATTTAATAATTCTTTTTAATTGATTACTTTTCAGGTAACTGAAAGGTGTCGCTCTGTTTTGTGTCCAAGTGGGCAGATTTACAATTCAGAGGGTACGTGTGTGTTTGTGGTAACAGCCTGGTACGATAGTTACGTCATGGTTCATTTACAGCTGACATCTGATGTTCTACTCAACATGACAAATATTACAATGAACAATTTTGCATCACCATGGCCAGAAGATTGGAGATTGGACGTGCTCTATTACTTTCCCATCGATGATTCACAACCAAACATGACAAACAAAATAATTGCACACATTGTATGCAAGTTCAAAATTGTATACCCAAGCATTCTCATTAAACAAATCGGCAATATGAAAAATAATGCTTGGACGGTAGAAATCGGGAGCTCTAAAATGCGCTTGGAAGCTGACTTCATGCACGCGCGGGACCATTATAAAATGTTTCTAATATACGAGTATTTACCCGCACTTAAAAGAAACAGAACTGTTATATATTCGCGTAAAACGCGAAATAGACCCGCTATCGTCGATCGAATGAACTATTGTTGGCAGGTAGAAATCAAAGCAAACGAATTCAAGAATACGCGTGCCGTGGTCTATAATAACATCACTGGAAAACATTTGGTCCCTGGGGAGTACTATTACTCGAATCTCAAAGGTGAGAAGATTGTTAAAGTCTGTCTTGAAGACTCTGGGTTCAATATCACTGGGGTAACAAGTGGATGCCTGTTTTCATACATGAAAACAAATGTATGCTGCTTAATCTTATTGATGTCTTTATTTTATGTCTTTATGATATGTTAGATAATGAGTAATAGTCGCCAAGGTTGTTGTTGTCATTTTCTCAAATCACGTTTGAGTTTGATTACAAGTATCCCACGACTACAGCGCATACAGCACACGGCTAACGTATACAACGACTGCAAAACGTTCCCTTAGCGAGTGACAAACGGATTCATAACTCATTCATAACGTTTATCAGCGTATGTCAACATGTGCCTAGCGTTCGCGAGTTTGCGTGGCTGTTTTTGATCGCGAAAATGTTTACTATAAAATTTGGCGGGAATTCTTCAAGGAGCTAACATCTTGGAGCAAGTCAAACCATAGTTGGTCATAAAGGCTGAAATCCAACCGCCGTCCAATCCATAGTCTTATCCAAAATCGCCCTTCTTTTCCGCGTATTTCTACGTATAACACTGTGCGCCACATTAATCAAGTTAATTTGATGTTGGAGCAAGGCTATTTGCAACCACCCAGGCTCACCCATTCTTATGTTATGAATTGTGTTTGTAACTCGTCATAGACAATACTGATAAATGATTCAACACCGAAAATCTGACGGCCCAAATTTTTGATGTCCAATAGAATTATTCCAATTATAAAATTTATGAATTGTCAATTAAGTACAAGCTGAGAAGAACGCACAGCCTCATATACGTTCCGAGGACGCTAGGCAGAAGTTTGGGGTGCATTATGTACTCGTTCCGTGAACATTCGAAACACGTTATTGCATGCGCGGGAAGATCGTTCAAAATTTCTGCAGCGTGTTTCAAACGTATGAGAGCGCATTATGGCGTTTATATAACGACTTCATAGCGTATGCATTACGTGCGAGTAGCGATTGTCTGGCGTATAACAAATACGGTGGGCAAACGCTGTCAGTTTTGTGCAAGCACTCGAAGCCTCCGACGTCCGACTTCGTATAACTCCGTGTGAGAGCGACCGTGTACGTTCACAAAACGTGTGTCAAACTTTAATACGATCGTCTAGCGTATCAGCCAGCGTCATCATACGTTCAACATACGCTGCCAAATACGCTGTAGTGTGACAGAGCCAAAACATCGTACAGAATAGTACAACTGGTATACGTCATGTAGTAATGTTTCATGGAAGAATTGTGCGACTTCATTAATACCAACCATGTTTCTTTTAAATACAAAATGTATATATTTGTTGTACTCGAATTGTTAAAAGACGCCAGTCGCTCCATATTACTCACTAATTCGTCTCGATGTAAATACAAGTAAGGACTTATAATACTTTGTTTGTTTGGTGTAATAAAGAGTTTTTGCGACATTCAAATCTTAGTGCTTTATATTAATTTTCACAACAGTGTTGCCGATTTATGTAATTGGTAAGAACAAACCAAAGCAACAATGTCTTAATACAGCGCAGTATATAATTGATCTGCTGCAGTCTAATTATTCTAGGTATAAATTCCAGTGTTGCATAATTCTGAAAGAATTGCTAAAAGTTTTACGCATTCCTGCATTCGATTAGGCAGGCGAACAAATGAAGTACGAGTATCGATAGTTTAGTGGCAGAGCCTGTTCAATGCTACATGTTTAAGTGCATAAAATGCCTTAATGGTATTTGCCGGTGGCAAATTTTGATAGCTTTTAGAATAACAATAAAAGCTACAGATGTGAAATCATTTTATTTATTACCGCAATGAATACGTGATATTACCTGTGTGTTGAGAAAGACACAGTCACAGTTATAGGATTTGTTTTATCACAGTAAAACTCTGAACGTAGTGAAAACATCTTTTTCAATATTTTCAAGTACCCATACCACTCAGACATATATGTTAGATGTTTTTTCTAAATAATTATTTCGCTGGTTATTATGGCATTGAATGTGTAAGGAGAAATCTGTTTGGTCATCAGTTCTTATGTTTCAGACATTAACACAAAGCTGTGGCTATTTAATACGTCTATGTTTGAATTTAGTAACAATGTTTCCAGCTAACCATTCATTCTTCTGAAAAAATCTATCCGAAAAAAATACCATTTTTACACCATCAGTTTTCACACTTTGCACGACACGTAGTATCTCTAATCAGTCCTTCAGATACAATAAAAACAAAGTTTTAAGCATTTAGCCAAATAGGTGTTTGTCAGTTAAACAAGACATTTCCGAGTGCAAGAAATCTCGACCTTTCACCTCATACTGGGGATTCGTTTATTGTGTCAACACTTATGAAAATATAACTCGATTTTTCTGAGAGCTGTAAATTAAACATTAATTAACGTGATTACGTAATGGTAGAAGAAATTGTTATAAGGAGTTAAAACTGTGATTTTCTTACTATAAGATTAACTCACAATTAGGCCAGTCTTAAAAATGATATCAGATATTTTAATGAAAAATGTTCAGACGTACGTTACAATTCTGTATAAGCAATTACACACAAGCCATTACATCTATTTGTTGTGTTTTTTATACAAGTGTTTTCAGTGTATACAATTTTCGTATCCTCGCTAAATATGTCGAAAAAAGTTTTTTCGTTGATTTGGGAACAGGAAAAACCGTCCATAAATATATATATGAAAAAACCTGCGAATCAGTTTACGTCCATCTTAATTAAAACCTGCGACCAGTTGTATACATTGAATAGGCCCCAGTTAAAAATACCAGTACCAAGAAAGATACGTGGAAAGTACACTTCTGAAACAAGTAAAGCGTGTATTACTTGCGTATGTTTAATGACGCCCAAACATCGTGAGCAAAACAATTATTCCCTGATCTCCATTTACTGTCGCAACTGTAAGTATTAAACAACTCGGCTGGTGACGTATGTACACGGTCTATTATTATCGGTAAGTTTACCCTATATTATAATTCAACAAAAGCAAATATTGCCTTTTTTCTAGGAAGTCGTATGTTGTTATTTTTTTTTAAATTTTGAAACGAAACCTTAAAGGCTTTTTTGTAATATATAACTGAATGTTTCAGCACTTATGTTTATTTCCCGAGATGACATGTGTGCGGTTGGGTGTGAATAAGTTGTCTTCACTTTCAAAAAATGAACTAGATATATGTTATTATTATATTATATTATTATATAAAAAGCACGTCGTGGACAGGATTCGAACCTGTGCGGGCATAGCCCATTTGATTTCGAGTCAAACGCCTTAACCACTCGGCCACCACGACAGTCGCACTTTTAGGGCGTATAGTATGTATATATTCACTGAATAGTTATGAAGGTAATATCGGGATATCTCGGAGTTTTTCCTCCACCAAAACAAACATGGCCGACTGGGAAGAAGTCAAGAAATTAGCAGCAGATTTTCAACGTGTGCAGCTAAGCAGCACTAAACAAAAGTAAAGTTTTATGATAATTACGTACAATTTACACATATTTTTAATTCGACGGTGATTATTAACATGAAAGTTCAGCGTAAAATGCATTACAACGGCCACGTCACCTGCCCGGTCTGATTTCGGCATTAGTACAATGGACATATTGCACAATCACGTTGAGTAAAACTCAAAGGTCCAGCGACGTGTTTTTATAAACGCGTAGGTGGAATAGTGAAATAAGAAAGTGTGACTTGCACCTTGGGCTCTTTATTAAGTTTTATTACATTATATCACATGATTTGAATTAATCGAATATGGTCCCCATTAATATTTAAAATACTCATGAAAAAGTTGCCCAATTTTCGGTCTAATCATCATGTCAGATGAAAACTTTTGAAGCTCAAGTTGTAGAAAATTATATGATATGTAAAACCTAGGATGCCAATTATGCTGATAGCTGAAATCATGTAAATCCTAAACTTTACCTCAAATCAGTATTCATATTGCTTCCAAGTGTTGGCTATGAGTATGACTGTACTAAATTTTAGCTATGAACTTAATAATAATAATCATTGTGTACTTTAAAACAATTGCATACATTTAGTTATGTACCTGATAGAATCACAGGACTTTCACTAGACTTCAAAAGTTCAGGGTCAAAAATGACCCTTGGCTGATGAAAATTTGATGAGTCAACAAAATTTCTAAACTTATTAAAAAATTTTACCCTTTTGTACAAATTCTCAAGAGTCAGAGGCTTTATTGTACTGATTTCAAGAGTCAAAATGAAAGCCCTGAATCTACTGAGGAGGTGTCAGTGAATGAAATGTACTCAGCAAAACTGTTAATTAGTTTAGTATTTATGCACTTGGTTATGTTAGTATCACTTAATTTTTAAGAAATATTGTTTTCTTCATTTCATTTTCAAAGAAGATTTTGTATAGGAGAAAGTATGCATCAAAGGAGAATGTTATACTCAAAATGTCGGTACATTCATGAAGATGCGTAATTATGTAAATTCATTTAATAATTCATAGGTTATCGGAGAGAAATGTAATTGAAATTGTGACCAAACTTATTGAGTTCGGTAGTATTGAAGTGATCTATACTGTAGATGGTAAAGAATACATTACTCCTCAAGAATTGGCTAAAGAAATCAAGGAAGAGTTGCTTGTTCATGGAGGTAACCATTATTCAATGTAACTCTTCATTTTTGTAATAAATCATTACAAAAATGAAGAGTCAAATTATATAGCACTTATTATAATTATATTACTATACTGACTATAAGCTATAATTTTAAAACCTTGCCTGCTTGCTTGCCAACATTAGAATTTCCTGACAGAAATATTAACTGGCATTTTTTACATAAATTTGTGTAGTAATTTCACTCATCAGATTTTTTTGCTGAATTCAATTTTTAACAATTCAACAGTAATAATATTACTTACAAATTGGTCTATTTATTGACTTAAATGTCTGTTTTGTGATTATTTCAGGTAGGATCAATCTTGTAGAGTTGACGCAGATTCTAAATGTCGACTTCAGTCATGTGGAGAGTAGAGTCAGTGAGCTTGTCCACCAGGAACGAAATCTTACACTTATTTTGGGACAACTTATTGACAAGTATGTTCTGTAAAACCTCAGTATTAAGACCAAATAAGGGAATAAGCAAATTGATATTTGATGTGGAAGTGGTCTGTTTACCTATTTAATCATAAATGAAATACTGAAAACCAGTTTAACAAAATAAGTTGTGGTTATAATAAGAGGGTTTAAGTTTTGAAGTAGCTGCTAAGTAAGGTTTACTGTATAGTCATAATATTGCATTGTTTCATTCAAATTTCAAGGTGTAAAATTTCAGTTAATCTTCAGGCATTGTTTATAAAGATATCTCTGATCAAATCATGGTGTTTTTCTTTTTTTCTTGGCCTTTTGTGATATGATTTTTTGTGTGGAAGGGGGTGGGCTGCAAACAATGTACAACTTGTTTTGAGATAATCTACTTTGAAGTGAACATAATCTGTTTTATGTACTGCTTTCATTTTCCATAGGAATTACTTGGACATGTTGGCAGAAGAAGTGAATGACACATTACAAGAGAAAGGTCATGTGACTATACCAGAGTTAACTAAACTATATGATCTACCTGCTGATTTCTTGACTAAGGTTTGTTCAATCCTGAATAAATGTACTAATCTATTCAATGAGTTGATGATGTCAGAAGCAATATAAGGTTATAGTCAACAATGCCCTTTCCTTCACCACAAGTGTTGTAAGAGGTTCTGTTAATTTTCACTCCGTTGGTCAATACTACTATAGTATTATAGTTCAGTCAGTTGATTTAATTAGTATTTCTATTTAACCAATCTGTGCCTACCTATTCCTCTACAGGCACCTGACCATTTTCAATGGAGTCTGCCCTAGATGTTCACATTTTTGCAATATTGAGTATTCTAAATAACTAGTTATTTTGGCTGATTATTGTTTATAAGTTGTTGCTTATATTAATGAATAATTATTACTTACAGGTTGTATTAACATTACTTTTTTTTGAAAATTTTTACCTGTTTTGTGTGTCATTTGGCAGAATCTGCATGCTAGACTGGGTACAATCATTGAAGGACAAGTTGATAGTTACGACAAGGATATTATATTTACTGATGCATTCATTGCCAGGATGAGAGCACAGATACGTGGAGCTTTGAGTGCTGTCACCAGGTGAACAATGACACATTTTTCAGGTTTTTGTAGTAATTTAAGACTACAAGCTATTAAATCTAGTGCGACAATGAGTGAAAATCATATGTTACTTTGAACTATTGTCTTATATTTGCTAAATGGATGTGATTCATTTAATTTGTTGATAGATTATGGTTTGACTTTTTTGTCAATGTGTGTTTCTATTTTTGCTTTTTTATGTTAAAAATATCCATTTCATTGAATCTTGGGTAAAATTAGAACTTATATTCTTATCATTGGATAAAAAAAGATGAAAAAAATGAAACTGATAAATCATGTTGTTTACCCTCACATGAACTGTCTGGTCTGGTAGAAGATGACAACTAATGGGAAATATTCTGAGTTGACATTCTTGTTTTACATTTCTGTGGTAATATATCAACTGGTATGTACATCTTTAGTTGTGGCTAAAGAGAGTCTAACTGTAAAATTGGATTTCTTGTACATGAATTGAACAATGGTACTAACAGCCCCTAGTGTTAGTGTGGTGTTTGTGAAGTCATCTATTTATATATTTATTTCAGACCTGTTCTGATTGGAACTTTTGTCCAACTGTACAAGTTTCAGGAGAGGATTTTCTTTTGTAAGTTTTGTATTTCATGCATTCATTTTGTTTTAAGTCCAGAATAAAATAGTTGTTTTTTTGTGCTGACCTGAAAGCTTCTAACAATATGAAAATATTGGGGAAAAATTGCTCCCTCAAAATACAAAAGGTATGTTTATGAAAAGTTAAAAAGTTGTTTGACCTACCTACCACATTTTTTGGTCAAGTGACTGCAATCATGACCATCCTTTTTTCTTGAAGTGTTTAACATGAATATACCAATTATACCCTACTTTTTTCAGTAACAGTTCATACAAGCTCTTATATTTAACTAAATCTAGTACATCATTACTAGTGCTCTCATTACTCAGATTTATTCTTAAACTCAACCTTCCTTAATATAAATAAAATAAATGATCCACAATTTATTGTAAATTTATTTCTCTGATAGCAATCCTGGAAGAACTTGTCAGTAGCAAAGTACTGGCTGGCAGTATCTCAGGAAGACAAGATAAAGCTACCTATATACCTGATATCTACACTAAATCTCAAAATGAGTGGGTGGATAGCTTCTTCAAACAAAATGGTTACCTTGGTATGCTTTTTTTACCTATAATTGCTTTTTGCCACCTTTTCATGGTTGAAGTTATTAGATTGTTTGACTGTTGCTATGGTAACATAGCCTGGCTGTTCTGTAATAAATAAATAAAAAAATATAATTAACATTGAAGTTTTCTCCATAGTGATTGCTACTTATTCTGTATTTGATACTCTATCTTGATATAAGTTTAATTGACCATATCTAACTCCCAATTATTCTAATAATTGTAAAATTTCATTGAGTTCACTTTGATGTTTCTGAACTTTGTTTTTGGTTCATCTAATGTCGTTATTTGTCTTTTCTGTAGTTCATTCCTACCACCCGTATAAACTTTAATTATACATTGATGAAGACTTAGTCATATGTTTATTGCATTGTTTTTATAGCTCACCAGAACCGAAGGTTCAGGGTGAGCTATTAGGATGGGTAGGTGGATGCTAGTGCCGCCAGAGCTAAAAATAGAAATACCTTAAAATGACTTTTTCTCATGTTTCTATGGATGGATTATTACCAAACTTGGTTTTTAGCATCTTTAGATAGTGTTCTATCAGATTTGCAAAAAAAAAATGGTTGGCCCCCAATTAGGGCCGCTAGAGCTAAAAATAGAAATACCTTTAAACGTCTTCTTTTCATGAACCAATGGATGGATGATCACCAAACTTGGTCTGTAGCATCCTTAGATGGTCCTTTCTCAAGTTTGCTCAAATAAATTTGGTCGGCCCCTTTTAGGGGCCGCTAGAGCTAAAAATAGAAATACCTTAAAATGACTTTTTCTCATGTTTCTATGGATGGATTATTATCAAACTTGGTTTTTAGCATCTTTTGATAGTGTTCTATCAGGTTTGCAAAAAAAAAATGGCTGGCCCCTATTAGGGGCTGCTAGAGCTAAAAATAGGAATACCTTTAAAAGTCTTCTTCTCATGAACCAATGGATGGATGATCACCAAACTTGGTCTGTAGCATCATTAGATGGTCCTCTCTCAAATTTACTCAAATGAATTTGGTCGGCTCCTTTTAGGGGCCACTACAGCTAAAAATAGAAATACCTTAAAATGACTTTTTCTCATGTTTCTATGGATGGATTATTATCAAACTTGGTTTTTAGCGTCTTTTGATGGTGTTCTATCAGGTTTGCAAAAAAAATTGGTTGGCCCCTATTAGGGGCCGCTAGAGCTAAAAATAGGAATACCTTTAAAAGTCTTCTTCTCATGAACCAATGGATGGATGATCACCAAACTTGGTCTGTAGCATCCTTAGATGGTCCTCTCTCAAATTTACTCAAATGAATTTGGTCGGCTCCTTTTAGGGGCTGCTAGAGCTAAAAAGTAGTAATACCTTAAAATGACTTTTTCTCATGATTCTGTCAATGGATTGTTACCCATTTGTTTTTAGCATCTTTAAATAATGTTGTATCAGATTTGCTGAAATAAAACTGGTTGGCCCCAATTTGGGGCCGCTAGAGCTAAACATAGAAATACCTTAAAATGATTTCTTTTCATGAACCAGTGGTTGGATCATCACCAAATTCGGTCTGTGGCATCCTTCAGTCATTACAAATATTCTTTTGTAGTATCCTTTGATGGTCCTTTATCGAATTTATTATTGTTCCCCATTATTTGCCCACAAGTGTACCTTTATTACCTTTTTAGTAACAAGTTAATTAATATTTATTCTGGTGAGCGATGCAGGGCCATCATGGCCCTCTTGTATTGGTGAACTGTTCAGATGCCATGAAGGATTAAAGCTATAAGTTTCATATACACCTGCTGAAAGAAAATAAAAAATCACTTGTACATATGCTATCCAGGTTCAGATTCAATTAACAAAAATTGATTGTATTTTTTTTTCAGAATATGATGCTTTGAAAAGACTTGGTATCTCTGACCCTAAAGATTTCATTAAGAAACGTTTTAAAACTGAGCAGCTAATCTTCCTGAGCACGTGCTGCACAGGCCGTACATTACAGGATCAAATAGAAGCTAGTGTAGAGGAAGCATTAAATGATGGACTGTGGGTTGATATTATGGTAAAAATATCTCTGGTCCTATTAAGACTATTGAACTCATTTTTTTCTTTAGCTAGCTATTGCCGATGAACCCTTCATAGGTCCTGTGGACAATATTCATTGAATATCTTTTAATTTTTTTGAGGGCTAGATTATGATCTTAAACCAATCAAAATAATGTCCTTACCCAGTGTGAAATTTAGCATGTAGTTAAAAGTTTTAGTGATTTCAATAAAAGTTTATGCATGAAAATTGGTTCATTTATTTAAGCATTTTGTGCTATGAAAAGGTTCATGAATACATTTTTCATTTTGGAAAACGCAATTATTGTTTTGATGAGTTGAACAATGCTTTGAACATATTGTGTTCATAAGTTGTGAATTCATCTATCATTTCAGCCCTTGCTGCCTTCTGTGTTCAGTGCTAGTGATGGGAACAGTCTTCTTGTTGGATGTTTAAAGGGCCATCCAGGGGCTATTGTGTGTTGTGATACTATAGTAGCTAGTGAGAAATTGGTATCCCAGTGTTCAAAACCATTCCCAGATCTTATGGCTGTTAAAGCTGAAAAGGTATGCACGGTACTGTGTAGTTCTATACTGTATTAAACTTAATTTGATTCATTTTCCATCACTTCAGAAACATTATTTTTCTTCTCTACTTTATTTTTCTATTCTATTCACTTGTGTGTATGCTTTGAAACTTAACACTGTGTTGTAATTCAAATTTGTTATCATTTCATGAATATAAAAAAGTATCGATATGTGTTAGAAAAAGGTGTTTGGTGGAAACAATAAGCAGATATTGCACATGTACAGTACATACCGTGTGATTATCAGGAGTTAATCATCACACTCGCCCACTTGCTTGACACCTGTCAAAGTGAAGTTATTGCTGTGTTGAAATTGTATTGACATTTTTGAAACATAGTACAATAGAATTATTTCTATAATTACTCACCTGTGTTAATGATTGATTTGAAGCCATTGTGGTTGAGTGAGTATGGTCTCTGACTTGAAATCGCCAGCACCTCACCACTGAGTTCGAATCCCACTTGAGACCAAATTTCACATTGGAGGAAGCTGTCTAGCTAGCTTACGGATGGTTCATGGTTCTACTGAGATGTAAGCCAGGGGTTTTCCTCCACTATTAAAGCTGAAAAAAATTGCCAAATGACCCTGGCTGTTTGGTGCAACATTAAACTCCAGTGCAAAAAATAGCATCTGATTTTGACATTTGTTCATTTAGGATGCCAAGAGTCACCCTGTATTTAAGTCAGGATTTGAAAGTGAACTGTCTAGCAGTAAATCTGATACAACAACAGTCAATTCAAAGGAAGACAAAAAAGATCAGAGAAGGAAGAAAGCTGCTGGTGAGAAAATATCATGAATTATACATGATACTTTGTTAATATAAAACAAACAGTATAAGTCTGAATAAAGACTACATCAATATTAGGATCATTGCATTATATAAACCACTTATTTGTTATGGTTTTAGCATTGATGTTTTTCTGTGTATAGTCAGTTCTGTTTCTTTTGACTCATAGTTAAATTTGAAAATGTTTTACATGCTGAGTTGTCAATAGTGCAAGGTGATCCAATACTAAAACATCTAAAGCACTTGTTAATTCCTTTAATTTGGTATGAATGTTGTGTTCTTCACGTATAGTTAACTCTTTGATTACAAAGCAAAACTCTGGTCACAAATGATATAGGTGAGGCTGTGGGATGAAGGGCTAGATCGGGCACTGTACTGTAAAATTTTTATTTTATGATATCTTCAAGCTGGCAGTGGCAGTACTAAATCTGGTGGTGGGACACAAGGGAGAGAAATCAAGACAAAAGCTGTGAAAAAGAAGGGACATAAGGGTCGTGATAATGACCCTGATTCAGATGATGAAATGATGGCTGCTAAACCAAAGTCAAGATCTACAGAGATAGAGTTCATGACCTTAGGGGAAATAGAGGAGGTTCTTAGGAAAAACGATATACTTGAAGATTGCCCTGATGAACTCATAACTGAATTAGCCCAGCAATTAATTAGGTAGGAATGATAAGTATTAAATAAAATGTTTATAAGATGTGTAGCAAAACCTTGGTATTAAGACCAGCTTAATTAGGTCTTATAAATGAGGTGATCTTATTTTCAAGTTTAAATATTGAGGAAAGACTGAAAACAGATCCAAAGTTAAAGTAATGAGGCAGTCATGTTAAATGAGGTTTTCCTGATGTAAATCAATAGATTTTTACAGTTAGAGGCCAATAGTTTCAATGGCTTAAGTTACACACTGTTAAAAACTGCTCTACTTTGTGTTATTAAAGAAATTTTAATTAGATATTTATTCAAATTTTTATATGTGAAATCACTCAACCTTAGGCCCATCCAAGACGTATTACTGCTTAAGTAGTAGTTTGCTATTCTTATCAATATTACATTTATTACAACACTTTTCAAAAATATCATCTCTATGCATACTTAATTCAAAGTTGTACTTAATTTATAGTTAAATCTCTTCTATGCATGGAAAATATTAAAGATACACAATGCAGAACTCTTAATATAATGAATAAATGACATTAGATTGGAAACAAGCTATGTGCATTCTACATGTAGTAGTTTATCTCTCTATGTTCAGACCACTCACCAAGCAATACCAAGAAGTAGCTAAGTCTATTTTCCTACAAACATCTGGATCGTCAAGCACTAAGAGGAAGAAAACACAAGGTGAATTACAGGAAAAGTTGACGGGACTTTGGACGAACGCAAAACTCTTTGAGAAAGGATTGAAATTGTTTGAAGGTTTGTGTTACAGTTCAGCATCATTGTTTTACTGTCTTGTACATGTATACATTAACTAAAAATAAACTTCATTAAAAATTCTTCTTTGTATGTAACTTGCATTTATATAAATTGCATATTTATATATTTATGGATTTTGTCTCCACATCTGATTTCAAACAGCATATTGTATCTGGTATGTATTTACCTTTTAGATTTTTGGAATTTAATATAGCAGCTATAAACTTCGCTGTTGCAGTTTAACTTCTAGCTCCTCTGAAAATATCAATCCTAGGACGGTCTGGTATATAGGACACCACCCCATTAAAATAAATTCTATGATGAAACACATCTGGTTGTTACATTTTACCGAGTTATTGAAATCGTGCAATTAAATGGGTTACTACAAGACTAAACTCTCAGTTTTGGTGCTTATGAATTTGTAAACTCTACCTAAAAAATGTACCAATTCATTATTGAATAAAGTTTTTAATGTCCATTCTGGTCAACATTAAACATCTTGATACATAGAATGAAGTAAGTATATAAACAGTTTTTTTTTTTTGTTAACATTATATACAGAATGAGAATCTTGAATTTGGGGGTCAAAATCACTAAAAAAATAGTTTGGTTTGGAGTTTTGCAGTGAGTGTGTTGTGTAAGTGCAGATTATCAAGCTTTTAAATAATGGCCTGATTAAATCTTTATTTTCATCTATTACAGAAGACACTGAGGTTGCCTTGACACGACATCTTCTGAGAACTGTTTGCTCTGACATCACTAACCTCGTACTAAATGCCATAGCAACAGATCACATGTTGTCTGTTGAAGATGAGGCACAATTAAATACAGAGGTAAACAATTACAGATATTAGTTGTTATTGTACAACATGCCAATTTTTAGTTCAGTCTGTGTGTTTATAATTTTTGTGTAAAGTTTACTTGAAACAAATACTTTCTCTGCTCTTCGATTTTAGGTGATTTTTACTCGAGTAAGTTATTTTAATGAATTATCAATTTTTATAAGTTTTATTCTTGTCACTTATTTTAATAATGTTTTAATATGCTAATGTATTTGTATTGTTTCTTCAAATGACATGGATGTTTTTTTATTTTATTTTTTATTAATAGTCTTCATATAGTATTGCTTATGATTTTTGGACTGACTGGAAGAAATTGGTCTGAACTCCTCAGTGAATATCTATAAGTGTGTACGATTTTTTGATAATACATGTAGTTTCATAGGATTTGGACTACCTATCGAATTTGACTAATTCAGCTTATGATATATTGACAGTTTCTTGAACCTGGACTCCATGTAATATTGTTAAGGGTACATTATTTACTGTGTAGATGTTCAAATTATTCTTATGTATTATCTTATATAATATTTTTATTCAAAAAATTATTTGTCTGTTTAAGTATTGTTTGTATTTTATGGTAACTTAATGCCCTAAAAAGTGGTTTTGTTTAGAAAACTAAAGACTTCAGTGAAAATGAGAGATATACTGATTGTGAAATATTTCATTTTTCAGAGTAGAGCAAAGATAATTGCAAAGGTACCTGGTGATGCTAATACTTTGTTGACAAAATTAAACAGTGCTTTAAATGGAAAGGTAAATAGCCATTTTTTGTGATGATATATGAGTTCTGTCTTGACAGAAGATTTAATGTTAATGAGTCAATACTATTATATGATATTTAAGAAAATGTTTTTGCTCAAACTTAGTTCCTTCTTGATGACTTATGGGAGTTTGTATGATTTCAAATTGGAAGGTGCTTCTCATAGGGTGAAAGTTTACCATATAAGGACTGAATTCAATTATTGCTGTGGTTAAAATTCTTGTTTTAATTGCTATAGGTCACAAGTATATAGGTGAAATGGAACAACTTGTAACCTACAGTTGTAACCTAGCAATTACTACAACTTATGATGTCAGAGACTGCTTGTTTTTACGCCGTAGACTAAAACTGAAGACTGGATTAAAAATGTAGAAATTGTGTTTTTTTTGTAAAAAACGTATAAACGCTAGTCTCTCTTATGGTTAGAATCAAAAGAATAAATATTTTCCTATATTTTCAATGTATTATTTTATGATAAAGTGGTAATATCAGTTTTGTATTGTTACAGTCATTGGACGATTTCTTCAATACTTTGGATATA
Source organism: Lutraria rhynchaena (assembly GCA_008271625.1). Lineage (NCBI taxonomy): Eukaryota > Metazoa > Mollusca > Bivalvia > Venerida > Mactridae > Lutraria > Lutraria rhynchaena. Next base: position 1,003,626 of record VIBL01000114.1, read on the forward strand.
CTCTGTGGACCAGCACATCTAAGTATCATGTTGAAAAAACCAGATAAGAAGAAAGAAAGGTTTGGAGTTATTTTGTTTCAGTATTTCAGTATATAATATGTTTAACTTGGTTGATGATATTTTACACAAATATGTATTGACCAAACTCTCTTTAGTTGTAAAAATGCAGTTTTAAGACTTTTGATAGCTGATTTTTTATTTGAAAAATGACAGTCTGTTGATAAAACTAAAATGATGTGGTTCGTAATGTGTAATAATTCTCAGATATTTTCAAAACCTTATTTGATTTTAAAACTCAATTAAAAAAATCATGGTTTGTGAATAAGGAATTATGTTCAAATTCTGGGTTAATGGCCGCTTGTGAATTACTCTCACCTGTGTTCAATAGGCACTCTCTTTTCACATGCTTATTTACGTGATAATCTAAATAAACCTCCAGATATAGCTCTACATTAGTATCAAGTTTCTTTTTTGGTTCAGTATGTGGCTGTGATACAGAGGTGGTTCAGTATGTGGTTGTGATACTGAGGATGCATTCCATTATAATCAGTACAGTTAATACTGACCCATGATTTAATTTATTTATGTTTTGTGTACTGAGTTGTCGATAGTTCAAAATGTCCCAGTGTTCAAACATGAGACCTTCTCAATATCTAGGCCGTTTATTTGGTCAAGAAGTTAGTCTTAGCATCAAGATTTGACTGTTTTAGTTAGTCTTAATATTGAGAATTGATTGATTTTTTTTGTTATAGACAATTGACATTCAGTCATCGACAGGCATTATGTGAGCAGATTACAGCAGAGATGGATCCAGCGATGACATTGCATCTTACTTGTGTGATACTCTTTCAAAAGTTTACGCAATGTATCATTCATGTACCTGGGAAATGTGTTCCACAGGTTGTGATGTTCCTGAAACCTCACCTAGAACCTGAGAACTTTAAGCTGCTTGTAAATTTACAAGGTTTGTACTCTCCATTGAAACTTAAATTTCTTTCACATTTATGTAAGGGTTTACAAATTCTGAACCAGAACTTTTTTCTGTGAAAATCTTTTCCTAAAAAAATAGCTTGTTTCGCATTCCTATAAAAAGTTAGGGACTTCTTTTTTTGGATTTTTTTTTGTTATTCAAGAATATAACTGACACTAGTTTTATTTTGCAAAACTATAATTTGACAAAAAAAATCATAGGGGCGGTCAGGGTAGTGGAAACAAGCTATTGTTTTTTGGCCTAAGCAACATTTTAGAATCAATAAAAATGGAAAGCCATAATAAATTTGAAAAAAGATTGTGTTTTATTAATCTAACTGATAATTATGTATCCCAGCAAACGAAGCATCCAAGTCCAGTGATATTGATTTGAATCATTGATAAATAAAAGTGATTGCAAAGATATTAACTTAGACTGCAGAATATTTGTTAATATTGTCTTAGGCATTTAGTCTTGAAGTCAGGTTAACTTTTACCATGAATGTCTCATGACAACTTTGTGTATGAGTTGGAATGCTTATTTTCAACATTCAAATTTTCCACACCTCCTTAGAACATTTTAACATTGTTTTTCTACTAATCTGACATTGCTGGAGTCTTGCTAGTGATCTTATGAGATATTCACCCAATATAATCTCTCCTTACCATCTGAATTATGGAAATAATTCCAACATACAGTCTTTGGATTGTCTGGTTTTGATTTTTTTACAAACATTTACTGTTTAGACTGGTTTTTTTTGCGCCCATCTTCAAATTTTGTGGAAAAATTCATGAAAATTTTGCTTTAAAATCAGATTTTATTGCTTTGAAATAAATTATTCATCTCATGGTTGCAATCTACTTTCAATTCATACTAAATGACATGTTTGCAATTGTCTTAAACTTTTATAAAACTGTTACTGATACATGTACTTAGGAAATGAAGTTAGTTTATATATCTGTGCCTATGTTTATTCAATAAATTTTATTTATAGTATAAAATGCTAAATTCTTAGAAAATTAATGTATACAATATTTTTAAGTGACAAAAGTTTCAAAAAATTAAAAGTTGTAAAATGTTGTTGACCTCATTCTAATTGGCACCCCTTTATTGGCATGAATGTTGTCTTGTGTCACTGTTGTGGTAAAGTTGTTTGTTGATATTGTCATTTTATTTTTGTTGTTTTGCTGATAATTATTGTTGAGTGGTCTCTCTGTTGTTGTCAAAGAATCTCCTTTGTTGCTGTATTTCATTTTTGTGCCATCTTTTAATTAATTTCATCGGCTTAATTGATGACAAATTATTAAAGCAATATTTCTCATTATGCTATTTATGTCCATTACTAGGTCATACTGCCATCTTTCTCTGCTATCACAAAGCTTATTAGGTTGTGAGAAAGACTTTGATTTGCAGGTTTTCTAACAAATTAATATTTTCTCTGTAATAATTTAACAATGTTAGATCCAGTGTCCTTTGTTCCTCAACTCTGAGTCACTAATTTTCTTGGGACCATTTCCCACATGTTATAAAAAGGGAGAGACATGGTTTCTAATGATGCATATAGGTAGTTCAATAACACAAGTAAAATAAAAGGTTTGCTATGCATAACTGAAATACTGTGCATGCAAATGAACTTGCAAATGTACTAATATTGTTTTACACAGTGCATTGTACTTTTTGAGGGTCTTACAAAACTGTTTCTATGGCAACATTGATCTTGTTCACAAATTTATAGATGTACATCAGAAGGTGTTAGTAAACCTCACCATTACATATGAGCTTTATTATTTAAATGCTTCTTATTTGAGCTGCAAACTTACATTCCAACATCTGTGGTTAAAGACTTGCAGTTTGTTCTTTAAGTATAATTTATGTGTAATATATACTGTTGATTTGGTACAAAATCTGTAGAAATTGATCTGACTTGTTTTCAATGCTCTTTATTTGAATGTAACCATGATTTTATGGCAAAATATGCATTCGGAAGACATTTTGCCAAGTGTAGGTGAGAATGACTTGACCAAAATATTTGTTGTTTAAATTTTATTATGGAATCAAGAATTGAATGAGATTTGTACTGTGAGATTACACTCAAGTTTAATAACCACAGATACAGGTTAACTTTCATTATGTTTATTACGATGAAACTAACACCAATGCCTACTTGTCTATCATGAGTACATAGACTGATCTCAGTAATATCTCAGTTAAAGGGACTAAACTCCAGATGGAACAAATATTAGAATTGTGAAAACTTGTAATTTTATCAGTGCAGTTTCAATCATGAATGTAAATGTATTGGTATCTTTAAACAGTGAGCATGCAAAACAATATGATGAAAACTTAATAATAGCCTGTATGTTGTGTATCTAGTGTATGAATAATGTTTCTGTTTATAAGCACAACATTTATACTTTTGACCAACCTTAGCTTTACTTCTTTATGTAATTAGGCTATAAAATATTCGTGTTTTGAATTACTTGACTGAGAAATAGGGTAGGTAGGTCGAAAGATTTACCTGTCTTTTTTTTGTAAGTATACTTTTTATACTTTTTCATACTTTTGGTTTTTGCGGTTAGAAACTTAAGGGTCAGTGCTAAAAAATAGGGTCTATGGGGTAACCATAAAATCATCTGTTTTGTTCTGACCTTGCTATTGATTTTGAAAGAAGAAATGCATATCTGGAGTCTAGTCCCTTTAAAGTAATGATCATCATATTTCAACTCTTCTCACGTTTATTCAGCACACATTCTGCATCGTATTGAATCAGATCAACATTCAGAGATGACAAGAAACGAAATCAGTCTATGCTTACTTGAACAACTTCTAGCTGGAAAATATTCTTCAACTGTCGGATGCTTGAGAGGTCGATATAATCATATAATCGCAATATTTTGTAGTCTTCCTTGTCCTCAATCCATCACGTGTTATTTTTCATATGAACAGAGTTACCCCATGTTTTCACTGTTGGACTCATGATTAAGTCAGAAATGGACGTATCTAGTTATTTTACACTGTATATTTTTATTTAATCTACTGCTTGCTGTATTTTTTTTAATTATTGTTCTGGACTTTGGACAATTGAAGTTTGAATGTTTCGTTTTGTAGTTAAAGCTTTTAGCGATTGTTTTTTTTTTGAGTCAGATACAACTTATAATAACAATAATTATTGTTTAGTTAGTAAAGTATGTTGGGTATGCTATTGTTAATTTGATACATACAAACAAGATGGGTAACTTTCGTTTATGTGAAAATGTGATCATGCTCAGTAACTGAAGCCTTTATTATCATTGTCCATTTTTCTTCCTTTCTTCCCATTCACCCAATACTTCTTTTACATCAGAAGAATCAGTATTTTGTTAGTAACATTGGTCTGTGCCATACAGTTTGGTTTTACTTCATTTGTCATTATTTGAGCTGTTCTCTGACATAACCAGCCTTAATGCATTGAAGAATGATGCCGTAATGGCATCATCCGGGGCCTTTTTTTCCAAAAATTGGAAAGGGGCCTTGTCCTTTCATTTTGGGAAATTCAAATGTGATTTTCGGCAAAATTGGGAAAATATAGACAGATTTTCAAGGTATACAGAGAATCATATTTCAACATTATGGGAATTTCAGAATTGTATTTTTGGGAAATTCTTTCACCAAATTGGGAAAAGTAGTTTTTTGGGAAGCTACCTAATATTGTCCTCTATTATAGAACGAAAAAAGGTCCTGTCATCCACATCATTAGTGTTCACATGTATTCCTCAAGATTGTTTAAATTTTATACAGTAAAACTATATGAGAGAGCTTATTCTAAAGCAGGGCTTTCCTTTGACCCTTAAAACAGCGTTTTGACTCTTGAAATCAGTAAAATAAAGCTTCTGACTGGAGAATTTGTACCAAAAGGTCAGATTTACCATAAAATGAGAAGGAAATTTTGTTGAATTTTCAAATTTTCATCAGCCAAGGTCATTTATTGACCCTCAACTTTTGACATCTAGTGAAAACCCTGCTAAAGAATATAGATTTGTTTGGATACTGTGTTATTATTCTTTAAGGATATTTTCATGAAATAACTATGATTCATTAATTGATGATCCCGTCACCATGTAATTTTTATCTGAGTATATTCATATTTTTGTTACTTTATCAAGTGTTTGAAATGTTCTGTATCTCAAATATGTCTTTGATATTGTTTTGAAAACTTCCACATTCACTTCAGGTAAATGTGGTTCTCAAGTCCTTATAAAAAAATGAACTTTTGTAATTAAGGCTGATTTTGTCAATGGATGGCTCATTTGTTATTGGCTTTTTCAATTGTATTTCCTGAAGCAAATACTTAAATTGGTGAAATAATTTTCATGTTTGGGATTTTTTTTACAGAATATATTCATATTTAATTAATTATTGAATGCTCATTAATACAATACACTGTAAGCATCAGTTAATCTGCAACATGTATCAGTTGCAACCTCTTGTTTTAATTATTGTTATTTATATATAGGATTAGGAATGTATGTTACCAGATTCTATACTGATCAGGAGTGTGATTTTTCTACTGATCAGGGAATATCTACAGACTAGGTGATCATTAGTAGTTTTTGTGAAACATGTAAATCTGTTGAGAAAATCTGAGAGGCGATGGACAGATATAAACCCATCTTCTCAAATGCATGATAAAAACAAATGTTGATGCCTTCTGATTGCCAGTGGAATTACTGGTGTTTATATCTGTCTTATTAATCTATTTTTAGAATGCTTTCTAGTCATATTCCCACTTTGAAAACATCATTCTGTGCGTGACAAAAAATTCCTCCCCTCTGATCTGTGGCTAATCACATCCCTAGGTGTCTGTTGCCAGCATTTGCACTTCTTTAACCTCACAGATAATTTTCACCTATTTGTGATTCTGAATATCACTTTTTCCAATTACATAATGAATGTAGATTGGCATTGTATTTTTAAAGTTTGTCCTATAGCAGTACTTGAAGCTCTTTATCTGACAACCCTACTTATGAAATACACTATTGGTTGTATTTCAATGTTTTAATCAGTATGATATAATTTTTAATTGTAGTTCTAGACAATTACTAGTATTATCAAGTATTCTTTGATCAATTATTCATAAGAATATAAGGAACTTGTTAATATTTAAGATGTATAATGTAGTTTTAAAATATTTGACTATAGGTGTTTTTCAAGGAGAAATGATTCTCAGTTAACATAAATTCATTTTTCTCCAATAACATATGGGTTTTGTTTCCTTAAATTGATATTTTTTTTATTTTACATCAATATGCAATTTGATATCAGAAAAATTGTTGACTTTTACAAATTTTCTTCACTCTATACAAATCCTGCATTGGTGAAGGTTGCAATTATTATGGTGAGCATTGTCAAAGAGCTTTAAAATTCAGAATTTGGTTTTTATTAACTGATGCCTTTATGAAATTCTTTAATGATTACTGATATAAAACTTGTTTATTTCAGATCTTGTTATTGCTCAGTTACAGAAACAACAAACAGGAGGGGAAGATGTTCCAATTTTGGAGGATACATTAAACAAGGTCAAGGATGTTGCCTTGACTACCAAAAAATCAATTTTGAATAGCAATGCTGCTGCTGCTGCTGAGGACTGATTTGTAACAAGCTTATTAATCAAGCTTATATTACAATCTTTACTTGTCATTGCTTGTCATTACTTGTCAAGCCAAATCATGTGAAAGTAAATCCACAATATTAATACGACTCTAGACCAAAGAAAAATGGTCTTAATATTGAGATGGCTTCATTATTGGGTTGAAATGTAGAAGAAATAAAGATAGCTGGTCTGGAAATAAGTGATTATTACAAAGAAATTGTTATAATGTTGAAGTGGTTTCTTAGTGAAATTTTACTGTATATTGTTTCGGACATTTATATTGCAGTTGTGTATTCAATAATTGTGCCATTGATGGAATACAAAACATTAACTTGAACATGTATGCACATACACATAGTGCAGTCTTGATAAAACTGAGTATAAAATAATACATCCCAGTTTATATGAATTACTTCATCCTGTGGAATTACGCCATTGAAATTATTGTCCTTTTAGTTGCAAAGTTATAAAATGGTTATAGGTTGAACTTTGCATACATATTTCTGTTTATTTGTTTGTTAAAGAATAAAGATTTAATACAATGGTTATTGTTATTATTATAATTTGAGCTGTGTTGTAGGATATAAGGCCATAGAAAATCTTTGTGGATATTTTAGTTTTGAAGTAAGAAGAGCACTGGGGGCTCAGTTGAGTGGTTATGGTCTCTGACTTGCGATCACTAGCCCATACCACTCCAAGTTCGAATTCCACCTGAACCAAAATGTACATGTGAGGAAGCAGGCTATCTAGCTTAAAGGTTGGTGGTTCTACTCCTCTGTAAGCCTGGGTCTTCATCCACTGTTAAAGCTGGAAAGTCGTCAAATGACCCTGGCAGTTGGTGTGACATAAAACACCAGCCAAAAAGGACAGCTCTTTGTGACAATGAATTAACTTTTACTTTACTGGAGGTGTGATGATTCTTTACTGACCCGTGTCTAAAATTTAACTCCTAAATTAAAATTTATGTCTAAATGGCAAACATATAATGCTGCTGATAATATATTCCTACACATCAGGCGCTACTCTGATTATCAATACTCTGATAAGGTTAATATGTGTAACACAAGATAATGACCAAAGATTTATACTTTTCTTCCTGCAGTGTAAGAACACACAACACTGAACCTTATGAAATAGTTATAAAATTTAACTACTTTTGAAGAACAATGGCAACTTATTATTACATAACAGGTTAATAATGTTTATTCACTGGTTAACCTGTTTGCAATTTTCTAACTAGTCAACCTTATGTTTGACTGATCAACCTTTGCCATACCTAGGTGATATCAAATTTGTTGAGTTTATTTGTAATCTCTTACATCAAACTAGAACCATGGTAGCTTGTTACCACTTTTAAGTGCTTGAGAAAGTTAAATACAAGACAAAATATTTTTATATTCTCTTGTAAGACCTATTTTTGAACACACCAAGTAATCATACTTGAAACACATTAAAGATACAACATGCAGTGAATGAACAAGGTTTTGATATGGTTAAGTATTGTGAACTAACTTTTGATTAAGAATGACCCCTTGGCAAACTGACCGCAATTCCATTCAGGCAATTATCTTGCCTAAGTTTGAGGAGGTAGATTTTTTTATCTCAACAGATAACAAGATAATTCAAAGATTTTAGCTTGTCACGAAGTAAAACCTTACTAATCTCGAGAGGTAACCCTTCCTACTTGGTACTTAAAAACTTGATAACAGTCCAGATGATTGTCTTACTGAATTTTGGGACTAAAGTGATGAACCCAGCATCATTGTGTCAAACTAGGTTACTGGGTCATGGAATCCTGGCTTTCACAATTTAACATATTTTGTTCACAATCAAATCTTGTGCAATAATTATGTTTCATTTGTAGAAACTTAGATTCTCAGATACTCCTGTTAGAATTCAACTGCTTTTATGATCTTGTCGTGCATTTGTTGAGGAATTTATTTATATTTGATCCTAAAAAAAACTAGAGTGTGCAGGACTTGACAAATTTTTTCACCGGCTACTCGTCCTGCATGACAGCCAGCTTAGAATTTTAACCAGTTCTACTGCAATTTCAACTCACTCAGAATGGATTTCTACTTGTGAATTGTACGAGTGGATCTGTGGAGCCCTGGTGCTAGCTATCACAAAGTATGCCTGTCAAGGTCATCAGGTAAATAATGAAAGAGTGGACATTGTCTATTCTCTTCATTTTTTTGTTGAATATTGCTGTTTATTGAACTTGGCCAAGATATCAAACACAAGAATCATTTTGACCAAGTTTGGTGAAAATTAAATGGCAACTTCAAAAAATCTCAGTGGACAACAATTGTGGATTCTGCCCACAGCGGGTGCTCCCATAATTTGTCCCTCATTAAATTAGATTTCTCCTTCTCCTTTGAAGTCATTACACCAGTATCATTTAATAAGTCATTTTGAGTATGAAAGTCATTTTGGTAATAGGGTATGATAACAAATCCAAAAGAAAATTGAAATAAAGTTCAGCTGCACAAAGTACATACAGATAGTTTTTATTGACCAGAAACATGGCAGGTAACAAACATGTTTTGCATTAAAATTACCCAGGATCAAACATATAAAAAAGAATGATTACATAGATGTGACATGATTTAATTCAATACAATGTCTTGTATCAAATGCATACTGTTATACAAGCACCTTGACAATAATCCTGAGGCAAATATACATTCTGTCAAGCAAAATAATTCTACACAATATGTGATCCTAACCCATTACAGTAATCAAATTAAACATCATTTACTTATTTGGTTATCAATATGATACTATTGACTAGTATAAATCATTCAAAGTTAACCATATCAGAAATTATCGAATGTAACATGAAATATGGTATCAATCAAGTGGTAAGATACTTAAATGATGATATGATTTGCTACAGACCTAAGTAACACATACATAGAAATCACATGATTTCTTTAAAAAATATACCAAGGTGTTATAAACACAAGTTAAGATAAACCATTGGGATGTCATTTATGTAGTTACAATATCTTTATAAAAACATGTTGAAATCTTCCATCTATATGTAATTGTTTGCACTGCTGCCATCTAGATATCAGCTTATTCTTGTTAGGAGATTTTGCCAACAGAACTCAGTATATCCAAGATCAAGACAAACACAGCCTAACAGAAAAATGGATCCAGACTCTTCATCACAACTATACACAATGCTTTGTTCATACATTAATATGTAATTGTCTTCATTGGTTCTGTAATCGATTGACTAATGTTTGTGATACTAACTTTTCTGTATCAGAATATCTGTCCATACAGTATTCTAAGCATTTCTGAAAATACAGAAAATATTTTGTAAAATTAACAAAGAAAATGAAATATACAATTGCGACACAATTTGTTTTTCAATTTAAATATGTAAGTCATATCTGTACAAATAAATCATGAAATTAACCTACTTACATAACTTATAAAAAAAATCATACAATGACACAATAATTAAGATTTGATTGATTAAAGAAAATATTTGTTTGTATTTTTTGGGGGGTTAACAAGTTTTGAACAGTGTTTCAGATATAGTTATACATTGGTGTACTGTTTTCCTAAACTCTATGTAAGTACTAACCCTGTTCCCAACATGTAACTTTTCACTTGAATCACTCAGATCAGAGCTGGAGGAAAGAGGGCCTTCAAGCATTAGGTCCTCAAACAAAACATCACAGAGGACAGCACCTAGGGTTCAAACTCACTAGTGTGAGGCCCATGGACCAAACATTCCACCTGGAGAGCTAAGCAGGCGGGCTCACATCAAAATTATTATCACTGATAAAAATTTACAGAACCCATTAAAAAAAGATTGAAGCTAATAATAGATAGATAAATCATATAGGGATAAATGTACTATCAATGTCTGAGATACCTGCTTGGCTTAATTTACCATAGAAAGTATTAAATACTTACTTGTGATGAATTGTCTAATGAGGTACCAGGTTTTGATATACATTTATCAAAACATTTATCTGCCATTTTCTGAAATACAGACAAATTCATTATTAGAAAATACAAGATGTTCTATACAACATTAAAGGGACAAGAGAATTCAAGAGGTACAGGGTAAGGTTCATACGACCATATGCCATCAATAATTAGTTTTTTGTTGACTGGAAATTTTTTAACAAAATTCAAATATTCAATGGAAATTAAGCTAAATAAACCATATGTTTTACATAGGTACTGACTTTTGCACCTTTTTGAATATCAATCTTCCATACATAATTAACACCTAAGAGGGAACATGTATTCAATGCCCATGAAGAAACAAGACTGTATTTTTTTTCTTTGAACAGAAATAAACAGGTAAATGTATTGAAACATAGTGGTTGAAAAAAGACAAAAGACAGAACAGGTTTATTTACAAGCATCATCTTGAAACTGGTTTAGTTTCATTGATAAGCTCAAACCCCTAAACAAGAGCCCTCATCTTCAGGTGAGAATTTTCCAACCAAATAGCGAAGTTAGTAAGGCCAATTGAATGAAAAAAATAAGCATATACTGGTGATACTAAATACCGGTGATGCTAAATTTAGACCGGAAATTGAAAAAAGAAAACAAATCACTCCCCATAAATAAATATAGTGATTTATCAGTTCATATCTCTTTTGCAGATGTCAACAGCCAAATGTACAAAATCTCCATTAATCTAGTGCATGCAACCCAATGAGTACAAAGCTGTAGAGTGACATCACTATTTCCTCGAATATACTAAATACCGGTGATCAAGTAAAAATCTCTCAATGTCACATGACGTCATCATGTAGCACCCATTTTACTGTACTGGGTTAAACTTCCAAACTATACAAATGAGCTATATATAAGGTAACAGTTTCAAATGTGAAACTTTCAACTTAAATGTTTCAAAAACAACAACTGGGCACTTTTTATAGTGTTCTGTCAACTTCCTGTTTTGTTTCCATGCATAGTTTTCTATTAAGTTACATTATGGATAGGAAAAACTATCGGTAGGAAGTTCAACATAGTATCTTTATAACGGAAGCGAGCACCTGCAGATGGCTGTGAAACAAATCCATTTTTTTTCTAAGAAAAACAACAAAATTTGAAATCTTTTGATTGAATCATGAATATTTTTTATCATTTTCTTTAAATTAAACTAATTTTAATGCTTATTCACCCTCAAAAATGACATTATAACTCTGTTTCGGCGCCGACAGATGGCGCGAACCAAGATAAACCAAGCGCAGCGTTTGTTGACAACGGTCAGTTTCGCATGCTTGTATGTTGTGGAATCACCGGTATTTAGTATTCACCGATAATTGGGTTACAAGGGATATATACTGGTGATACTAAATACCGGTGATGCTAAATTTAGACCGGAAATTGAAAAAAGAAAACAAATCACTCCCCATAAATAAATGTAGTGATTTATCAGTTCACATCTCTTTTGCAGATGTCAACAGCCAAACGTACAAAATCTCCATTAATCTAGTGCATGCAACCCAATGAATACAATGCTGTTCAGTGACATCACTATTTCCTCGAATATACTAAATACCGGTGATCAAGTAAAAATCTCTCAATGTCACATGACGTCATCATGTAGCACCCATTTTACTGTTCTGGGTTAAACTTCCAAACTATACAAATGAGCTATATATAAGGTAACAGTTTCAAATGCGAAACTTTCAACTTTAGATGTTTCAAAAACGACAACAGGGCACTTTTTAATGTGTTCTGTAAACTTCCTGTTTTGTTTCCATGCATAGTTTTCTATTTAATTACATTTTGGATAGGAAAAAATATCCGTAGGAAGTTCAACATAGTATCTTTATAACGGAAGCGAGCACCTGCAGACGGCTGAGAAACAAATCCATTTTTTTCAAAGAAAAACAACATAATTTGAAATCTTTTGATTGAATCATGAATATTTTTATCATTTTCTTTAAATTAAACTAATTTTAATGCTTATTCACCCTCAAAAATGACATTATAACTCTGTTTCGGCGCCGACAGATGGCGCGAACCAAGATAAACCAAGCGCAGCGTTTGTTGACAACGGTCAGTTTCGCATGCTTGTATGTTATGGCTATTTATAGAATCACCGGTATTTAGTATTCACCGATAATTGGGTTACAAGGGATATAAGAAAGAAACTGTCTAAGTTGAAATAATCTAAGCAAGGAAATGGTACACAACAAAAATAAAAAAAAATTATGAGCAAAAATAAAAGTGTAAAAGGTTGTCACTAAATTAGATATTTACATAACTTAAGGTGTTTCGTCAGCCAACTTCAAACTGTCCATATATTCGGACAATTCAACTTTCTGGCTAACGATATTTAAGGGAAGTGCAAACATTACTTACAGGCAGAATCTTATCATTTAAATGTAAATGTTATTCTGTTAACTGGACTATATCCCAATTAGCAATTAATTCTACAATGACAAGCGTTAATAAGCATGCAACATAAGCTGCAAATACAGAGGTCAAAATGGAGGTGAGTCGTACGGAATTCTACGAAACAAAAAACAATCTGAAGGCTTACTTGTAAGTTTCTCATTCTGTACTGTAAATCTAACTGTTGCTTTGCGAGCGCTAACTGTCGGTCAACATCAACATTGCCTTTTCCGACTGGAGCCGATGAAAAATCCATGTTTGTTGACAGCGGTGAAACACACACGTGAAAGGGTTAAACTCTTCTTAGATTACAATAAACTGGTACCCGTTGACTGTGGTGCACTGTACAATGGAACGGGGACCAGTTTTATATTGCAAGTAGTCGGCGACAGGTTAAACACCGCTAAATTATGTCTCTGTTTACATCTAAGTGTATATGAAACAAGCCAAATCGGCCCCCAAAAAGTCGAATCGACCCCCATGTCAAATCGGCCCATTGTGCTACTTTTTTTAGTCAAATTGGCACCCAAAAGTCAAATCGGCCCACATTGTATTTCTGTATAGGCCTTCAATGAAATTATAAGAAAGACAAAAACGATATAATTAATCGGCGGTTTTTGAACAGCAATGCTCTATATAGTCTGGGACCAATACACACATATATATTGTATGTTGGTAACAGATATAGTGAAGTGATATATGTCATCGAATTATTAACAACTCGCCATAATAACGACTTGCCACATAACGAATCGCCACACATCTAATGACTTCTTGCCACAAAGTAATAACGACTCGCCGCAGAACATGAAATTAGTGATAAAATATCTAATAATTTAGTAATTAATGAAGTATAGATTGTGTTTTTACTGAATCCTAGAGGATTGCGTCTTGCTGTAGTTTTTTTTATTATAATGACATATTTGGGAGTTATTCTGTATCTTAAAATTATTGACAGGTTTTGGACATTGATGATTTCTTTCCATTTATGCTTATAAAGCAATAAAAATAGTTGTGTCACGTCTACAAACTCATACGTAATTTTTCCCATTTTGAGAAAATCGCATATGAATTTTTGAACTGCAATAACTTAAAGCGATTTACGGGTTTGTGGATTTGGGATTAACCCTATCAAGGATAGATTTACATGCACGTAAGTATAATCATTACCATGCCATCCTAAATTAATCACTTCGGTTAAATTGGTCATTTTATTTTTGTCATATTCAAAGTTTCTAATATAACTGTCTTCCTATTAGTGTTCCGTAGCCGTAAATACAGTCTGATTATGTTCTGTGCTAAGTTCAAATTTCTGACAATGACTAACAATTGTGAAGATTGCATGAGGCACACACTTATGACTCGTGTGGAAGATCGCAGACTGCAAGTGCGACTCAAGTAAGTCACAATTTTGGTTGCCAAAGTTGATTTCTTACATGCATTTTTATGCCGCGGCGGTGTTTGTACTATTATAAAAGCATTCCCTTGTGTATTCTGTCATAAAAATGTACACTGTCACTACAATGGATCACCGATTAGCACAATGGATCGGTCTCTTAATTCAATAGTAGCAACGGCGATTTTGTCTTTAAGTTGTTATAATACTAAAAACAAAAAGTCACCGATTGCCGCAGCATATTTCTATTAAAGTTGGCGTATCAATTAAATTCACTGGTCTTCGATGACCTTAGTATTCTCGTTTTTACTTTGAAGTACAAGTCACTTCAATAAGTCATCGATGGTCACAGTAGTTTTGTCTTTAGAAATAGGTATTAATTACGCTAATGGGTCACCAATGCCTATAGTAAATTCGTCTAGAAGTTGGTATATCTATTATATCTCTTGCTACCAGTGGCATTGTCACAGAGCGGTTTAACGACGTTTTCAACTATTTTTCACCTAACCAGTTTTCCTTGACAGTGCTAACTTACCCTTCCACAAGGAGCCGGCAACTTCTCCACATATGGATGAAAATTTTTGTCAAATTTCACACGGACAGCGTATTGGTGATCTCATTTTCGTATTTTAATTTCAATGATTGTCGTTTATGACGTGGAGTCACTGCGATTTCTGCTGATAGAAGTGTATGCATGCACGTTTATTTATGTATTTAACTGCCATGATTATTGACATTTGGCAACGTTTTCTCTGGTTCCGCCCCTTAACATGGTTCGGAAACCAATACAATACTTTTCCAACGAGAAAATCAAGATTTATACTTTTCTAAATTCTGTCATTTATTTCGATAAATGACGTTTTTGGAAATTTAGATCTTTATTAGTTTTTGATAATTTTTATGGTGGTCTGTTCTCTATTTGAAAGAACGGTAATCCGAATATGAAAACAGTTCTATTGAATCAAGAGTAGTCTCCCTTACACCACCCTCAGCATCTCACAAAATTTAACGTCAACGCGAAATATAGCGAACAGTTTAACCTCACTTAATGACCACAATAATATCACGCTCACCTCATTATAACGACCACATGTTTTCAATATGATTTCTACAATAACTGTATTCCAATGTGATAATGGGATTACCTCAATATCAATATCGTTTTTTTGGGGGGGCAACGAAGGTGGACTTGATATCAAGGTTTTGCTATATGCGCATAATATTCACCTCCGCTCTAAAACCGTCACTATTTTAAGTGTTCAACGCTTCTTTCAAAGTATTTCATGTGATCGCATATAGGGCGAATTTATAGGAGTGGTATCGGTGCTCAATAAGATCTAGCAAGCATGGGTAATTAATAAAATTCAATACCAAGTCACATCATAGCGGATACGTTGCATTCAGCATCAGAATTAAATGTTAGTCAACAATCACAGAGAAATCATCTAGAGCGTTCTGGGTAACATGAGGAAAATGGCTGGTCCGTTGATAACCACAGCGTTGGTTTACGCACCCCAACACGAATTCCTGTATCCGCACCCCTTTACCACCATAATGTCATTTTATAAATCAGATTTCGGTATTGCTTACATTTCAAGAGGTTAATCAGAAACCGATAATTAAACTGAAACACATTACATCAACACCTGGTATCATGTCTAGATTACATTCATTTTACTATCAATAGTTGTTACTAAATAATCGTTTATCGATAATGACTTGCGTCCTGTAAATTTTCTCCGTTTTGCGGTAAGTTTTAAGGAAATTTTGGACAATACAGTAATCAGATTTTTTACTGATGTAGTAAGACATTAGGTATTTGTTTAAGTATTTGAAGTATGAACGAGTATCAATGTATCGAGTTAAGTTATTAATATTTTACCTTCTTTCGGTTATTAAAACGGAACCGTTTGCGTGGTTTGTTTAGTGCAATAAAATACAGTCTAACCTGTGTTTGCAGCCAACTCCGAATAAAGACTACTCTTTGAATAAAGGCCATTCTTTGAAACACCGTCACTGATTATTTAGAACGAACTGACCTCCAAATAAAGGTCATCTGTCAATAAAGGCCAAATTTGATCTTGCCCAAGGGTGGCCTTTGTTCACAGATTTGACTGTACCAATTAGTGGACACATCAACATACGGCGACATCATTATAAAGGTCACGTAATTTCGGACTGGTTATCGATATTTTTTCAGTGATGTACTTGTAATCTAAAATTGAGATCACCTCAATCATTATTTGTTTTGATGCTAATGGTAGCCTTGTCATCGAGGTGTTACTGTGTAGGGACCTATGTTTTATCAAGAGTAAACTGGTCATATCAAATTAAGATTTTTTTTAAAAAAAGATTACAAAACAGAAACTATAACTGTAACTGTTTGTGTTTCAGTTAAAATATTATAATGGTCTGATAAATAAAATTAATTTTCCGCATTTTTAACTGTATGTATTGGTTGCACAATGTGATGTCGTAACCTTGTCAATTTTCTTGGATTCCCAATATTTTATAACAACCATTATCTAATCTTGCGTTAATATACATGTAACTACTTATAAAGGTTTCCTGAAATAATTGACAGGACTAAAGTTGTTTCGTGTAAATGTATAATGTAGAACATAGCGGATCTGAACGGTATAAATGATACCATAAGAGTGTGTTTTAAGAAACCCAGTTACCCCAAAGTCGCAAATAAGCTCAGAAAATTGAAGTTTCGATATTTACTGCTGTTAAATAGACATTTTTTTCTTATTTTAACTCAGTACATAAAATAAATTCAATAAGCCTATATTCATAATTAAAGTCCTTCCGCACGATTGTAATTTTAATTCGTCGTTATTCTTATGCGAAAAAAATCTTAGCATGTTTTGTGTTATATATCTAGACGTACGGTTATATGTTTGCATCACATTTCTCGAAAATAAAAAAAAGTTTTATCCAGCTTGTATGTAGGAGGCAGTACGCAATCGTTTAAAACAGCGTACAGTATTCATCTAAGTGTATATTTCGCCTAACTATAGTCCTATGTAGATAAACGGACTACTTTATGTGGTCGTCTGCTATACGCTTCGTAATCGTTTTATTGTTTTTGATGACTCGATAAAACGCACAATAAACGTTAGATAACCTGATATTCGTCCATAAACTTTGATACGACGATTTTAATGCGTAAGTGTGAACAAAATTACAAAAAAAATCGTTTCAAACGATTACGTTATTCAAATTAAGATATACGTTTTGTTAATGAAATAAAACGTTGTGCAGTTGACTTTAGAGTTAATTTTATAACTAATATCTTCTGAAACTCAAATAATAATACCAATAAGAAGCCTCTGTTTCATATAGAGATCTGCAGGAATATTCTCCACCATATTATACACTATCGGGGTAACGGTCGGTATTTTTCTATTAATTCATTGAGAGGTTGTGCAAGGAATGTCGCACATTTCGTGAAAGTTAAATTCGACAGATGACTTAATTTTACAGACCATGGCGTAAACAGTAGTGTATATATTGATTCCGTGACAACTGACATCAGAAGGCTTATTTGTAAATAATAACAAATGTATATGTAGAGAGATAGCTGACCTTACGTCCACATTAGATCTGACCAAATAACAACCGCCATAAATGTGTATTTAATTAGTATTAAGTAATTACGAAGTTCAACATAAAGTATTTACGCTAAGCCTCGCATTGCTTTATTGATTCTCGGAATTTCTCAGTCTATATCCTTGTACATGGACTTATACAATGACATTTATAAATGTTACAAAGTCCAACTCTCCGCGGTATTTCTTTAAATACAAAAGTGGTAGTGTAGTATGTTGATTTAATCACTAGCGAGAATATTACAAATTGTAAATGTCACAAGGACTTTCGTCAAAACGCAAGCATAAAGCAAAATTTCTGCACACTCGGCAGTTTTGAGTTAGGACCAATTTCTATGGATATTTAGACCCGTAATTTACATAGTTTTTTACGTCAAACTGTTACCAGGATGCTTCGTTAGCAAGAAAAGCAGGTCAATTTGACGTTATATGGTCAATTCTGCTATCATGCACAAAGGGACGCGTTTACAGTAAATTCGTCTTCAGTACGCAAACTTGATATGATATTGAATAATTCTATGAAAGTCGCAAATAATTACGCTAATTGGTCAAATCACTAATAGAAAGAAACGCCGGCTTAGTTTTAACAATATTTTTTCGTACCAAGAGTCTTCTATGTTTATAACAAAAGTGATTTTTAAGTTCGCAAGGAAATGACAGCGCTTCGCAAGTTAATGCAACCATTTACCCGGAGGTCAGAACCATACAAATCTTTCAGTTTTGTACAAACCGTAAGTATTTCGGATCATTAAAACGAAACTATGATTCATACAATTATAACTTTTGCTATGTTTATTATGACTGGACAGGCCTACTCGTGCATGTACATATTCAAGAAGATACTTAGAATACACTGAAAAACATAATGCTCTTTAGTTGCAGAATTTCAACCGTACGAAATGTTGACAGTTTACTTATAATACAATTTAGAAGGTCCTAAACACGAACTCATAAACATTTTTTGAAGTTTGTGTTTATCTTGACTAATCGTGTACAATTTTCGGTATAATAATCACTTTCCCAGGGTAATTCAGCGACCAATATATCACACTTTTGATGATTATATTTGAACTGAGAATAATCATACCCATGTTTGAGCTAGATTCTGCCAACCCGAACAATGGAAATCGTGACAGTCGGGGGCGGGAATTAAGTCTACTGTAAATAAAGTTCAGTTGACTCGTAATCTCTCCAGGGGTTTAGCTATATTTACGACTTAAAATGAAAGGATACGTACATTCTATTCAATTCAACATTTGTAGATCTTTTGAATAATGAACTCCGCATTTCTATACTAACAAGGTTATTTTTACTCCATAAATATATAATCAGGGCCAAATTTTTTAAGTTTATGTAATAAAGAGATCCATTGTGTTTTCTGACGTACACAGCCGTATGACGTATTTCTTTTAATTCTAATATCATTTTAAAATATGCTTCGCTTGCGGGGAGAATTGAATAGATAGATAAATATTTTTAACTGAATTAAAATGAAAAATGATTTACCGATGGGATGAAATATCGATAAAACGGTGGAGATTTATAATTTTTTTTATTGTGAAGGACTGTAAATGTTTTATTTATGAGTTCGGTAGCCCATAAATAGCAATAATGATAATAAATGCTTTATTTTACGATGGGGAACCACATTATATTATTACAAACTTAATTTTGAAATAGCCTTCGAGAGAATAAAATGCATATACATCGTATATAACATAACAATGACATGTAATTACTTATGGCTGAAATAAAAAAGTAGAATGTAAAGTTTCGCCTATACTGCATTTTTAACATTAAGTTAAAGTTTTGCGCAAACAATCAACTTACGCTTCCTATGTATCGTAATAATCAGGTAACGGAATTATCCGATATTTGCCGATTATGGCCTACTCACACTGGCCATACGACTTACACGAATGGCCATTCGTGTAAACCGTATATACAACCGAACTAAACGTGTCCTTATTCGAGTTACACTCGGGGCATTCGAGTGTATCCGTGAAAGTCGTGTATGATTTTTAAAACTTTTAAAAAACTGACACGAGTGCCATGTCCGTGTATGATCGTATTAGCGATCGTACAAGACCGTTAGAGACCATGTGTGACCCGTACGAGATCGTATATACAATCGTACATAAAATACATGCTCGAGTGAGGTAAACCGAGTCAATATCGTATATAAATCGTATGGAATCGTGTGAAACCGTACCAAAGTCCTACGTCTTACACTCGGATTGACACTCGAATGTCACACGAACATCGTACGATTCACAGGAGTGTACACACGGTTTTATACGATCGCCATACGGTCTACACAGTTTCATAAGATCGTCATACGACCGATACGGTTCAAGCACGAATTATACGTGGTCAAGTACGACCAGGCACGGCCTCTACGTCTGTACAAAGCTCTAGTATATATATTCAGCACTCAAACACAGCACAACACAACTAGCTACTGTCAAATTGAAACAACAGAGTACTGTACTAGCTACATAATGCCCCCAAAGAGGAAGAAGAAGACCCCCAAAAAGAGAATCCCTACCAATGAAGGTTCTTCCAGTGCAAATATCAGGATTTCTAATTCCCATATTCTGTCGTCTTCCATTGTTAAAAGTTCGAAATTTTATGAAGTCAAGCCATCAAAACGAGTCAATTTATATCAAACCATACACGAATGTGTGATAATTCGAACATAACACGATCAACAGTCGGTTGGACCGTATAGAAACCCTGTAAATCTCCAGTAAATCGAGTAAAAGTCGTGTTCATTCGTACTAGGCCGTAACAAACCGTACTAGACCCTACATTGACCGTGCAACAATCGTATGAAAATCGGTTGTAAATCGTGTACAATTCGTGACAAACCTTGTTTGACCGAGTATATCCGTGCTTTGTTCGTACATACTCGTGCTACATTCGAATCTAAATCGTACCAACTCATCCCGAGACACGGTTGGAGCTCAATACTCGTATCAGGCAACCCGTGTATAAATCGAGTAAACCGAATTGGAACCGTGTGTCCATTCGTGTTTAGTGTGAGTAGGCCATTAGTATAAAATATTTTCGGAACCACTCGGTACTCTCCGGGGACCAGTATAGTTGCGAACGCGACGTTCCTTGAAAATAAACCTGTAACGTGGCCGGTTTTGAACTACAAATGTGCAAGATGTTGAGTTCGCAACCAAAGCAGGGACAATACTCTTAGATGGTTAACAGTAATTACGTGTAACAAAGAGGTTTTTACCCTCGATGTGGGTCAAAGACAATTCCATAATTATTTAATCTTCTTTGCGAATCATTAGTCAACGATTTCATTAATCTAAAGTGGAAACAAAGAGGCATTATCTCCATCTAATATGATTAAAGGTTCATTGCTAATGAGGCCAAAAAAAACAACAGATAACACGATTGATTGTTGACGAACTATGATACTGTACAAAATACAATCATGTTGTTTACAGGTGAATATAAATAGACAGTTCAAATTAAGTCAAGGTTAAAATATGATTTGGATAACCAAATAAAATCTAGCATTGTAAACATGTTGACAGTTGTGTTAACGGTACACCGGCAGAAACTTTGAATAGCAAAAACAATTACCTGAAATTTGATTAGCTGAAAGCCGCGCGAAAGTGAAAGTGATGCAATAAAAGTGGTTGCGTATCATGAAGAATTTTATTAACTGCATCAGGATTTTTTTAATTACCTCTGTTACGAGTTGTCGTTCGTTACCCTTCAAATCTATGCCGACTTTCTCCAGAAGGAACTAGCTATTCAATACCAAAATGGAATGTATCGCAAAATCAAGTTTAAAATAGATGACGACACAATGACACCGAGTCCACGTTGTTCTGTTTTTTTTTTCATTCTCTTATTTCTTATTCATCGAATATTGTTAAGATTTCTCTAAAACAAAATTCGACCCTGTTTTTTTATATAGATCCAATGTTTACACTGAGCTGGTGTCTTATTTACTTGTCAATATGTCAATAATTTCATTATTGAAACGCGACTCATTTACGGTAATTTTTTGTCACAAAAGATGACATGTCATTAAAATTTATGCGTAATTAACAAAGAAGTATATAATTATATTTCTTAAATACACGCGACTGGCTTCTAATTACCGGTGAATGATGATCAGTCAAAAATAAGCAAAAATAAAAAAATACTTATGCTACCCTTGTAAAAAATACTCGAAAGTTAAAAAGAATGACATAAAGTGTCATAGCTAGTGAACCGCCGTTAAAACGCCCGAAACCTTATACGTTTATTATTCATCTTTAATGCAAATATGAATACGTTTGAATAGCCCCGAAGCCGAGTAAATAATCATAATATCATCTTATTATGAATAAGATGCGATAGAATCTTAACTTGTTCATAAAACTCTAATGATGGCTGTAGAGCACACAGAAGCTCACTTAACTATAAGTACTTTTGGCCTTATCATATCTCGAGGACAAGCAGATGATATAAAAGTAACCCTTTTGTATGACTTTTGAGAACGATTTGAAATCAGCAAGGTTTTTTTTAAAAAAGATGACATTTGGCCATGTACTCGAAGATTGCATCGGACTCAAAAAATGTTTGCATTGCAGTAATAAAAAATGATAAACCAAACAATGTCAGGTCTTTAATTATATCAGAGCGTCAAAATCGTTTGTTTCTGGTCACCCAACCTACCCTGATTTCCCCCCGCGACCTTAAACTTTTATTAGACTTGAGCAACGGTACATCCACTGTCCTACTTTTTTACCTTTCCGCACAAAAATAATCTCAACAGTGTCTCTCAAAAATAATATCCCCCCATTTGTGGCACCATCTGAGAATTGTCCGTAGGAAAATATAAATTTCTAATTGTATTTAGCATTGCAATTCACCGTCAATAGATTTAACTGTTAATTCTTTTTATGTTTGTTTTTGTTTTAAAGGTTTTTCACTCCTGCTTTCAAAAGTACTTCAATCATACACTGGCGAGATGTTATCTGAACCAGCGCTACTGGATTCTGTACCAGTATTAATCTCGTTCTCCGAAATTGAACGTCAATTATCCACACAAGCGACGAATGACATTAAACGTAATAATTGTATGTATGGAATGATACATTCTTTAATAGTTCAGCATGAACGGCGTACAAATGCTTCATTATAATAATAATTTAGGTAATAAATATTTATACCAAGGTTAATGTATCTATTAGTAAAATAATTATGCAAGTTTTAATTTATATATCATTAAATTAAACGTATGCAGTTATACCGCAAATTGTCACCTACGCTTATAAAACGGTGACATATTTAATGAACGCTGTTTGCTACATGCATGAAATTATGATTGCCAGCGGGCAGCGAACTAAAATATGTTAAAGGGATTCAACTCTTGATATTGAGAAAAAAATCCGCAAAAAATGACTTTAAGACTTCATTGATATTTGTAGTTGTTAATTGTATTTATATTTAATGAATATAGATACATAATTAGAACTGAAATGTGAAAAATGTATTAATCAACAAAATGAAATTATGATTTTAACATCTGGCCCAAAGGGCCTATGAGTCACTCATCAATTATACTAGACTGTAATATAAAAATATAACATACCAACAATAATACATGAATGAACAGTGCTATATTTGAAATATGTGCATAAAAGGAGACCATTTATGTTAAATATCAACATGGCTTATTCCTTTATTGAAAGTAGCATTTTTGTTATACAACGAAATACAGTAAAGTTCTGAATATAGGAAGCTGTGATAGGAATTAAATGAAAGACAAATAAATTATAACCGATGAAAAGATATATAATGTACTAGACATAGTGAAAGATTTCATTAAATGTAAAACTGAAAATGTGCATTTAGGTTCAAACACATTGATGCATCATAATCAATTACCCGACACGCACTCAATTAGTTCTCACTCAACATGCGTCCTTACAGTACCCAAGTCGTTATTACATTGAACTCACAAGGAATAAAGATGTTTAATGTATGACCCTATGTTTAGTAGTCCAACCCTAGATGCGGCACGCGTTCTTTGAACCAATTACTCGCTGATGTAGGTTAGGTAAACTGCTCACTGACATGCGATTAAAAACTTGTTAAAAATAGGTATAACATGACAAAAAAGTCTCGATGAATTTTAATTAGATGTCAAAGCTAGCGTTTGTAATACCGGCTTGTCATTTTCAGCCAAAGATCCGTCAACTACCACATCTGTAGTTTCTTCTTTCCTTGTAACCTCACTGGACGATCATTTTGGTCCATTCCGACAGAACCTATCTGAAAGAAAGTTAAGGATGACTTGCTGAGGTGGGAATATATTATGAATTAAGCACGATGGTTAATTAACCATATGCAGTAAAACTATACTTAAATATTAAGGCCACAACATCACAAATATTACTCATTTCTGGGGCTGGTTTTCTACCACTTTTATGCTCAAACATAATATTGAGACCACTTATTTTTTACTCCCAAAGGTGGTCTTCATTTTTAATATACATTTATTACCGTCAAACAATTTTGAGGAACATTAAATTTATTTTGGTAAGTTCATCCTTTTATGAAATTCGGTTATCTGGACAAAATCAAAAATACCATGTCTACACTTCCGTGTCGATCTTACACACTTATAAGAGTAATGGTAAACGTATAATCTTTTACTATCTTTTTACAATTACGTCCTGTCCTTTATAATTATTCGGATACGCATGACGTAATGACCGTACTTAATGACCTAATGACCTCGACGAGGGATGTCACGTCTTTCATACAAGAGACTTGTAAGTAGATCTTTATTATACTTGTATTATCAATACGTCCATCAAAGCTGATATACACAAAGTACAGCGTGTTTCGAGTGTTGTGATGAAGCATTCAATTGAAAATAGTATTAATCTAGTGATTAAGGCCGCTGACGAGAAAAAAAAACTTTTATGAACAGTTGACCTTTGGTCAGAGATTAATTTGGTGTAATAACCGTAAGAGGATTGAATGTGTGAAAAAAAGTGTATTCTTTGTTCATATCATGGTGTTTATTTAATTAATATCAATGCCATTATTTATTATTATAATGAGTCATATTATTGCCGCTGTCTCAATGTCAAGTTATTGCACTCAGGAAATTTTGAAATCCGGTGATAATAAGTGGTCTTGATAATAAAATGGTCGCTGTAGTTGTAGTTGTTATACTGTAGTTGTAGTTGTTATACTGTAGTTGTAGTTGTTATACTGTAGTTGTAGTTGTTATACTGTAGTTGTAATAATGGATGAATTTCATGTAATCTATATGGCCTTGACATTTGAATAGAATACATGTAGTTACCACTGTCATGTCATTATATATACAAGTTTGCGTTCTTATAGCGGATAAATTTTAGATTCTGAACCCTTCATAAATGTTATGTCAACGACATCCCATAAAACTTATAGCATGACAAATTCTCAGGCTACACCGGTTGATTAACGTTTAATGATGGTTTATTCCTGTGTCGTCTGCTAACATGAGCTGATGTTTTGTTGAAATCGTGAGGACATGACACGAAAGTTCACACGAAACTGGAAAATAATACATGCGTTTTATTGTTGACAAAAACTTTATAAACACTAGCAGTGGAATGTCTTCTAACGAGACTGGACGATTTTATCCCTCAGTTTTCTGACTAAACATTCGTATGACATTTTGTTTAACTGGAGATTACGTCGCTGTTGTCTACATTCGCGTCATATTAGAATTATATAAATGTTAAACTTGTTATCTATATATGGACCTTGGACCATGTTTGCTATTTTTAGTTCATGATTACGTATGAAATTCATGAAAAACATTAAAAAAAACCGCACGATTTAAATATAAGCCTACTTTTTAAACAAACTGTTAAGTTAAATCATTTTATCATTTCCGTGATGTTCCAGTCAATTGTATTTGTTACCTTTTTAATTTATTAATAATGCGAAGGCGACATTAAGGTGCCATTATGACTTATTATTAAGGAATACACTTCCAGCACTGAATGTGGTAGATGCTCAATCTATCTATCTACCGTAAAACTTCGATGTTGAAACAATCTTTGGGAATTAATAACGGTCGGAATATTAAGTTGGACTTATTATTAGGTTGAAATATAAATGAAATATTGAAATCTGTCCCGAAAATAAGAGGTCTCTATTATTTGGTAATATTCATATTGAAGTCGTTATTGAGTGAGGTATTCCTGGACTAATTTAATTTTTCGTTCTCTTTAAAATTAGATAACGCAGTTAAGCACCGTTTGCAGATGGGAATTACAATGCTGAACTATATGTAAGGCACAGTAAAACCCCTGAAAACCGGACTCTCTGAAAACCGGAATTCTCTGAAAATCGGACGATTTTTCAAGTCCCATTTTTTTCACTTCGATAATCAATAGTTCTCTGAAGCACTCTGAATTCTCAAAAACTGGACTCTGACCCGGTCCGGAAAGGGTCCGGTTTTCAGGGGTTTTACTGTATTTTGGTATGTATATCGGAAGGCCGCCCCGACAGGGTCGCGAAGATGTTATTCATGTAGAATAACAAATGTACGTACATTTAGCTTCGATTAAAATATCAAAATTCTTTACTATCGACAAGAATTTTAATGTTGTTGAACGATTTCTTTTGGTGTGGCCTAACGTTTTGTTTCAAAAATGTATTCTGGCCTAACGAGTCACGTATTCGTTCATCTCGCACACCCGAGCACACACGGTGGTAACAAAGATTTTATTTGTTTCTTGTCTAGGTCTACTTTATTGTGGCGCTCCGTTTTCTGTTGAAATTGAAAAAAACTACACAATATTATAGATATTATTGACAAGTTTATATGGATGAAAAAAAAACAACAATTCATTGTATTGACTTTTAAGGTAAGTTTTCATCTGATTTTTAAAACTGTTAATTTCTTGATAAGGAAAAAGAAACTAATTCCTTGAAGCCTGGTGAAATTTGGTGTGGTGTGCAAATTACTGAATTGTAAAAGTTCGACACGCTATTTTACGTATTTATTTTCGCATACATTAAGATTAAAAATCAGTTCAATTAATTTATTGACGTAGTTCGTCTCCATTCTATGCACGATCTATTTTGTAATTGCGACAGCTTGCATCAATTGCGGAAATTATGAACATACATGTATTAAAACCAGATGGCCGGTATAGGGGGACATCTCCCGCACCCCTAAAATCAGACAAGCATTATGGGAAAAATCCACGCCCATTTTTTGTAGAATAATTCATAAAAGACGTAAAAGGCCATTAAAGTGTTTACAAGAAGTCATCTAGTACTCCTACTAATTTTTGTCTTTAAACCATCTGGAAATGAGATACACCATAAAACCCTGGGGCTTGTATCATAGACATATCTAAGCTAGCAACTTGCAGCTTGCACCCCTTGTTGTAAAAATAAAAGAGCTTTATCCTATTTTATTTCTATGGAGATCTTTTGTCAGCTGTTAAATGTACACGTTTGTAATGCATATCATTAGCAAGATTTATAAGGTTTAGCAACTGTTACCATGGTTGAGATACATTGTTTATTATTTACCAGACCCTTTGAACAAAATCTTGTTTCAGTCCCGGTTACATCCACTTCAGGGGGGCGTGATCTTTGGAAAGCAAATGAATGAACAGATGACGAATGAATGACGGATGAACCAACGTTCCATGTTTAAATATCGCTTATAATCCTATGTAGTCAACTTCGAAAATAAGTACTTGACTGCACATCAAACTGTAACAGAATTGATATTTTAATATTATGTCTTGACATTTAAACGTATAAAGTAGAGAAATTGAATTGAGTCCCAGTACCATAGACGAACGAATACCGAACATAATTACGTTCAAATTAAATCGACTGTTCATCAGTCTAAAAACTTTGAACTAATTTCTCACATTTTACTGGATGGAATGTTCTGATCAATATTAGGAAGATACGTGTGTATGAAACAAAGTAATATTGTTTGTGTTTTGGAGAGTGGCACGTAAGCTCGACGTTTCATGAAACTTCAAGTAATAGGCCTAATTGAATACAAATAGATAATTCTGCATAGTGTTGTGATTTTCAATTTTGATTCATTGCCCCGCGGCTCAGTGAATGAAGATTTTCCTAAAAGGCGGTTAGTGGCGGGCTCGAATCATGGCAACCACAACCATGAAAAACTATCATTGACTTTCACTTGCATCATTGATGGAGTCTTTTTCGACATTGTAGATTGTACTAATTTTTGGTAAATATGACTAGTATCATACTATGTGTCATAGACTTAGTATCAAATTGAATTTGATAAAAATAACACTGAATTTAATCAACAAATTCCATGGCTCAGAATGATATTTCTAGAGCAGTATAATTATGAATTGACCCAATGATTACATGCAAATTTATGACAAACGTGTCCTGCCTTAAGGTGAACAGTCAATATGTTACCACGTATTGTGGATGTTTATAGTTTACAAATAGGGATTTGACACCATGGTGTCATATTTATAACCCCAAGGGGCACCATAAAATTTTATAATTTACCACTTACATGGGTCAATTCAGTAATGTCTAGTCCTCGGCGCAATTCTTGGCAACAAAATGATTATCATACGAACTGCCATCCATGCTGTACTGTATATTTGAACTTTGCTTGAAAAACTGCTTCAAACTTGCCCAAAAATCATATGTTAGCTGATATAAGCTAACACAGCATATGTTTATTTCCTAGCCGAGCGCCCTATATAACTAAATATACATGTACATATCTATACGTGTACACTGTTCACAAAATATATATTAAGGCAGAAGTATTATAAACTCGTATGTGACAGATGTTTTTTAACATCAAAGTTGTGATGATAAGCACACAGCAGCAAAGCAGCGGCAGCGGCAGCGGCAGCAGCAGCAGCATCAGCAGCAGCAGCAGCAACAACAACAACAACAACTTATGCAGCAACAACAGCAGCATGAGCAGGAGTCAGAACAACAAATCCAAAGGCAGCAATAATTATCGCTACTGCAGCAACAGCAACAACAACAACTAAACATCATTATCAACAACAGTGACATAAACAATAGTAGCAGCAACATAAAAACAAGCGGAAGCAATAACAGCTAATACAAGGGTTGTAGCAACAAAAGGCGCAACAACATCGGTAACAACAATAGTAACTGAAAGAAAAATTGCTATTGTTACAAAAGATTTTCACAATTGATCCATCTATCTTTCTTTTTGTGTGAAGATTTATTACATTATTGACTTAAGACTACCACAATTCTTTTTTTCTTTCTGGATTTTACTCGATTGACGTATTAATAATTGTTTAGAATAGTTTCTAATGGGTGAGATTTGACGCTAACAAGACTTTATCTCTAGTGTTTTTTTGGTAAATTACCATATAAATATTTAGCACAGACACCGCAGTTTCCGTTTTTTTGGTCTTTTTTTCCAAACGTCCAATGAGGCGTATATTTTTTGTAATTTATGCATACTTCTTGGTCATGTTTAATGCACAAAACAGTGTAAATCGAAGCATTCTGTCTTAATTTATTATAATTA
The DNA here is from genome assembly GCA_008271625.1 of Lutraria rhynchaena. Lineage (NCBI taxonomy): Eukaryota > Metazoa > Mollusca > Bivalvia > Venerida > Mactridae > Lutraria > Lutraria rhynchaena. The sequence goes on from VIBL01000114.1 coordinate 1,033,194, forward strand.
AAAAAACAAATATTTCTAACTATCACGCTTGTGAATTAGTGTAAAAACGTACGTTTGTACTTACTGAATGTATGCCGGTCTTATCTTTTCAAAATAGGTTTTTCAAACTAATTATGCAATCATACTGCACTTCTTGTCCGTCTGTATGTACTTTCCGCGTGCTGAGGGGTAACTGCATCTATATCATTTAGGCCAGGCCAACATCTCGCTCTAAAAATGTACGAGTATATAGTCACATGCTTGTATTTCAAATATTTCCAAGGGTGTATGGCCTTTGACACTTTACAAATTCAGCAATAATTAGCCGCGCCCCCAAGTAGGGCTGAAGTCAAGTAATACACTTTTAAAACTTGTTCTCTGCACAATTGACGTGCTTTTATCAGGCAATATATACCTTTATTATGCACTTCAATATAAACTTGATGTATTTTATATCGCTTTCAACACTATGTATCGACAATAGTTGAAGCTATGTATACTGTGGCTGTGGACCTTACCAGTACAACAGAATTACCTTTCAGTACTAACACAGAGAGCATCCCTACGTTGGGCCAATATAAACTGTATGGTATTTACTTCAGCAGCCAAAGGAGTTGAAAATGCTACGTTGGTTCAACGTTGATCCAACAGTGATAATTTACTATTTACTTTGATCAATGCAATTATGTATTCAAGAAAAAAATGCTGTCGACTACTTATTTTTTACGCATTTTGCAAATTTTGTTTTTCGCATCCCGCTTCAAATCCTTTATCAATGTTTACTGTTTAACTTGTCTCGTGGTGTATTAGAGAGGTGGTTGACAAATGGCTGTCGATGATATTTTAGATATCACAGGGAAACATGATGTCTTGACGGGGTTCCCATTCCACCATTTTCGTTGTCAACGGACCAGCGCTCTATCGACTGTGCTAACCGGTCAGGCTTCGATTCGAATTAAAAAATAACGCCTTTCACGTCAAATTTTTTATAAGCGTTTTTTTCTTAATCAAAGTCGGTTTAGGAACATTTAGATTAAGTCAAAACCATTTAAAAATAATTTTGGCTTTTAAAATGCCTAACTATAGTTGTATTATATAAACATTTTAAACTTGACCTCACTAGACTAGTAGAACAAGATTAACTTCATTTACGTCATAAACTCTGAATATCAATTGGGAGAATAGGTAATTATAACCTTCATTGAAATCATTTGTAAAATGTCGCATGAAACTTCAATAATATGTGAAGGTTAATCTCCGGGCCGTTTCGGGGGTGTTGGCTAAATGCCAGTTCAAGGTTTGCTAATAGCTGATATAATTTGACGCATAATTACTTACTAGATAGTCAAGTCAAAAACCCGTTGTACGGGTCACAGTACGGCTTACGTATTTATTGATTCTTTTAAATAACTTTTATTACGGCTTACACTCACTACAAATAACGATCAAGATTAGGATGAACGATTTTTTTACGAGTGGAGTCGTCAGTGTTTCGATTATGTGTCGAATACACGAAATTTATCACCTGACCTTTAAGAACAGAAAAGAATATTTTAATGTGTAATTGATAATTAATGATAACGTTAAGATAGATGCGTTTATAAACATACTTTCTCACTAAACATAACCGCAAAATATAAACATTAATTTGTGTACGCTTCAAATTCAATGTATATTGATGTAACATCTAAGCATATATCCGTCTTTTATGCATAAAAGACATGCAAATACATGAAATATATACATGTATTCACATGTTGATTAATTCAGATTGTTATGCAACCAATTTTGTACCGGATACATGTGGACTGATGTAGCACATTTTCTGTATTGTATTAACATGAAAAAGAATTATTTGAATCTGAATGATTATTCTGGCTCTTTATGGAAAGGTAAGTTAGTATTGGTTAGTATACAGTCCAGGAAAACTGGTTAGGTGAACCAGTCGCCGTATATAACTGAAAAATTGTTGAAAAACGGCGTTAAACCCCAGTGACAATAAGTCACATAAAACAAAACAAACAAATGATTATTCTGAAGACTGGACGAGCAAAACAATTTACTCTTATACATAAATAGATTGGGTTCTCTTTCGTCCCTACTAAGTCCGCTTAGCTGAAGCTGCTGCGCTAGGTACGCGGACCTCGTGCTTGCGAGTTCAAATCCCGGAACGGCTCGTGTTCTTCTGTTGATATTTAGTTGGAAATATTGTGTCTGAAGTCATTAAAACTCCCGCTGATGTTTCGATTGATTCTTGTGAAAAAGAAGTTGGCAGTCAATTGCGGAGAACAAGGTTTGCGTTTGCACAGAATCCAAGGACACTGGTTATTCATTTTTTAAGTATCATACAACAATATAGACCGCTGTACGGTGTCGATGGTGCATTATTATATTTAATTAATTTAAACACACCTGGATATATACGAAATGTTCAATTTGATTTGATTTTGTGGTTTATAGAAACAAATAGATTGCTTGTTGTGGTTTAGTATCATTGACGCCCATGCGATATAAAACGGACAATAATACTGCTAAAATATCGCATATTCATAATGGGCTTTTTTCACTCGATCTTGTCTGTAATGCGACACACCATCCTGACCACAAACACACCTGCTAGAAACCAGATATGGACGCGAGAAGGGTATTTGTTAAATTGTTTTTCGAGAAAGGCTAAATGTTGCTTTACAAGGTTAGGTAACACGCACATTTCATTTCACGTTAAACTTGCATGTTTGGCTGATACAAAACGGTCTGTGAAAAGCTTTTTTTATTCACTTCATTACTTACATCACAATCATGCACAATCCTACACAAATGATAATTGCCTCATTGCAAACATTCGGTACCAACGTGGATTTTAGCTAGTAAAACTTCCCCCCCTTGGTTTAATATCGCACCAACCGACAGGGTCATTTCTAGCTTTAACGGCGGACGAAGACCACGGGCGTACAACTAGAACCATCGACCTTCCGTGATCCAGCTGGGCAGCGTGAATCTTTTCTACCTCCTTTGGGACTCTTACTCATATTAAGATGTACCTTGTAAAACTTTATAGTGCGTTCTGATAAGTGTGATTGTAAATGGCAGAGGCTTATCTATAAAAAAAACGATCCTTTTTTTCAGTAATAATGCTGATTTGATCACGGAAATGGCTTTTGAATTTATGCGCTCATGAAATTTGTGTTATTCATATTTGTATGTATGTTTGTACTTAATTAAAACGCGCTGATTATATTACCCCAAACTCCTTTGTTTTATATCAAAATGCCCAGTTACTGGCATTTACTATGTGACGTGTAGATATAACAAACTTCGTAGGTTTGTGCTGAAAAGTACATATTATTACAAATATTATCCACATTAAAAACCCTCGAGGTGTATAAATACATATTTATTGGTACCATAATTAAGACAGCAATTTATTTTACATGTATATATTGACTCTGTCTCCTTCCATTAGACACAGTGCCTCAAAAACATGTGAATTTGTTTTTGTCAGCATACTAAGGTGTCATACACAAGCTAAATGTAAATATGACGGTTAAACGGACGGACGGACGCACGCACGAACGGACGCTCGAACAGAAGAACGAACGAACCCAGTCTAGTACTTGTGGAACCAAAAACTCATGGAACACTCCATGTATCGTGATCACAATTGAAATAAACAACAATATCGTAAAATGACATTTCACGAAGTTGCTTCAAATAAATCCACAATTGAACATGATTGAGCATAATGAGGTAACGGAAACATGATCTATTAGTGCCGTAAAATATAAATTATCTTGTAAACACAATCACGAATGGCTGTGGTTACGTTTAGTGTAGTCCTCATGGCGTGGAAATATAACGACAACACCGTCTATACAAATACACGTAGTATTCATCATAGGTTAGAATATAATGATACTCACGGCTCTTAAACCTATTACATGTACTTTGTATTATGGAGTTCGAAACAAATCTAAACAGATAAAATAAAAACAGACACAATGTAAACAAAAGTAGGAATAGATTTAACGAACGTCTATATAGAGGTTTTTCGTGAACAAAGGATCGCTGTTTAGCAAAATATCTATCACTAAAATAGACCTTATAAATTTCTGGATATAATATTATTATATCAACATATACGTTTTTATTCTTAACCTTATGATGTCCAGTCAAAGTGTGCCGCGTATTGGACAGTGACTTTTTATCTTAATACTACATTTTACATACAATGTTGAGCATTTTGTTGTCCAAGTGTCGTATTTATATTTCATACACACGGTAAGCATACATTGTTTATCAACTGTACAATATTTTGTTCTGATCAGTAGTTTTGCTGTACTGAACTTGTTCACGGAATGGCACCGAAAATACTGCCCCTCGTACAAAACCTTTACTTCTTCTTTCATTGTGAGCATTTATTGTACTTAATATTATACATGTAGTGTGTCACAGTCAGATTTCTTAGTATCTTAGAATCAAATCTAAAAACTTCAAAAAATCAAGTTATAGACATTAATGAATTAATTCAATGAAGGGGTAGGAACATTGTCTACCTTGTGCAATATCACTTGTCTATAATATATTGTGTAGACGCTTATTGTGAAACAGCATTCCAAGAAACGCACAGACCTATTGATTCCATATATTCATCAACATAAACGCATACACTGACAATACCTTGGGTAGAACTCAACAGACTCCCTCTAGTGCGAGAAATATTCTGCGACCTTGGCAATTCATTGGATTATTTATTTATTTGATTTATTAAATTTATCTTAACATCATAATTATATACTTTCCCCAAACCTTTCCATTAAAAACATTTCGCCACGTTTACTGTTTCTATGTTCAATTTTTTAATTGTATTCCATCGTATCATATACATATGCAATCAAACCTGAAAACAAAGGCCCTCCTTGGGAAAGACGAAATTTGGCCTTTGTTGACGGTCAGTTTGTTCTAAATAATCAGTGACGTTTTTTTTTCAAAGAAAGGCCTTAATTCACAAGGCTGTCTTTATTCATTTGGAGGTGACCGCAAACACATGTTTGACTGTATATAAGATTTATATTAATGAAGAAGAGTTGAGTTGTATCATAAAGCGTCATTCGTGATAAAAATCACCATAAATAAGGAGTTTAGCTGTATGCATACATGCTCAATTGATTTATACTTTATCGGTAAATAGAACTATGCAATTAAATAGTGTTCATAAAGACTAATAAGTGCTTTATCATCATAGTAGATAAATGTGTTGATGTAACAATCAGACGTTACTTCACTGATTAAAGTACTGTGGAATGCAGATTCACATTGCAGCAAATAAACATGATCTCATAACAAGGTTTTATTTTATCTAGTTGAAAGCATGCTTTTATTGAAGTTAGATTATCATGCTGATATTTCGCTACAAGTCGTGTGATATCTGTGACATAAACTTCACGAAAGTGTGTCACTGTATCGTATTGTAATCATAAAATTAATCAATTTAGACATTGAATGGAGATCACAGTTCAAAAATTCACAGAAATTAAAAATAGAATTTACATGTGGCCAGTCTCCATTCACGGGGAAGAAAAGTTCACATTTAAGACTTAATATTCCACATACAGACAAAGAGAGGAAAGGTCACGTCACAGACTTTAAATTCAAAACGTGGGCATCTGGGGGAATGGTTTTGAGAGCTGAGTTCTGTATTGAGATTAGAATGTTGTGTCAAGGTTTTATTGCTGTGATCTGTTTTAAACGTGGGTATGGTTTGTGCCCCCCCCGTGGCACAATGAAACTACAAACACTCGTTTTGTATAAGTTATTAGTGTTTATACGGAATGTTTGGTCGCTGTTTGTTCAAAGTTCAAACTTAAGTTAGGAAATGAGATATGAATATCTTTTAGCAAACGCTCGTTTAATGTATGTACATATAATAGTTGGGATAACTTACGGGAAAACAGTACATTACGGGCCGGAAAACAGCGACATTATACGGCCTGTTCTCATTGACTGTCAATGTGTGTTGAAAATAACAGAATGGAACTCTATTTGACATCAACAACAACACAGTATATAGTTATACAATTACATGTATATGAAACGCAAATAGATCGTAAAGTTATATACAGACGAAGGAGTAAACATGCATACATTATTGATAGAAAAAAAGTAACAATAAGTGAGGACATGTGTTATGAATATTAATTAGAATAAGAGAGACAATTTCGAAGTTTTAATGCTTCTTTTAAATGATTAGTAGATTAAATCATTCTTATATCTACACTTTATAGAGATATAATTCTACACATCCTCTGTAATGTAAGAAAATCTACTCATATATATGTTTAATTATTATCAAATTTTAACAAGGACACCGTAACACATATATATCTTTTTTCAAAGCCATCTAGAAAATGTGAGTAAATGCATTCACCAAGATTCATTGAAACAGTCTGGAAACACTTTTGAAGATCTAATAATCGGCAAGTTTTTATGTTTCTTGTTTTACTGAAAGCAATGAAGAACAGTCAGCTCTAGTTTATTTATTTAAAGCATGCATTTTTGCTTCGAAAATAAACTTAAACGTATCTACAGATTTTAAAATCCATAGGAATTTGAATTCATTTCGAATTAAGCATGCACTTATTGCATCCGTCATGTCAAAATCAATTTTTGAATTTCTTTGTATGCGCGTAAAACAAATACAATGAATCTGTTTTGCCATGGGATAGACACACCTACGAGTACCATTCGTTTCGCCAACTGTCCGTGAATGGTTTCAAATTCGAATGTATCTCAAAACACAACATCAGCTGTGATCTCAATTCATCAACACAAAACCAGCCTTTAAGTAATGTTTGTACTTCAAGCAGGCAGACCTAATCAACATTGCATGAACGATGCGTTGAATTCTGAAATTACTTTGTTACCTATAAAGTTTCATTAATTGAGATTAAGTATAGTATAAAATAATGATTATTTAACACCCTAAAAATGTGTGAGCGCCCCCGGCAAACTCTTACGAAACAGATCATGTGTCACATGTTCAGGTTTTCTACGTTAGGAGGCGCTGTGGGTAACATCAAACCACTAAGAAGATATGAAAATATTTTAGAAGAGACATTGAGTATTATGGAGATCGCTTCTTGCGATATGTCCATTTAGATAATACAAGAAAGGTCAATGTCGGCAAGTACACATAGTTAACAAAGTTAAATGGATGTTGGTGTATATTAAGCCGTAACGTTAAAACTATACATGTAAAAGTGCTCCAATGGAACTAAGGTGAACGAACAAGCACAGAATTTATAAACTCTACAAGCTGTCAGCAATTTGGCGTCACAGACACATCTCCATCTTGAATCTACTGGCATAATGTTACCACTTCATATTTCTTGTTTTAGTATGATATAGTAAGCACGAACTAAAATACATACAAACCGTTAAGGCTGATTCATTGTGTACATAAACTTGTACAGCGTATTCATAAACATACATTTCATCATACCTTAAAGTAATCCATTACTCGTTTGCCGTTCCATATATTTCGAAAAATGACTAAACAAAAGAAAACGTGATGATGTTATAAATACATTTTCGCTGCTTCTAGCCATTATACAAGGCCTGAAAACACGTTGTTTACTCGCGCAAAAAAATAGTGTTCGTTTGTTGAGCATAAAATTTATTCTTGTTCACTTGTAATCTTTGCAAGTAAGACATAAACCAGTACAATCTTTTAACTGATGACTCACAGGAGACAATTCTTGTAACAATCCAACGATATTGCTATCAGTCTGTGTTGTGTTGAGGGCAGCGGGTTGTTATGAAATAAAAAAGATTTATACTCGAAATAAAAAAACATTGACCTTAGAGATATGCCCCCTGATTGCCGAAAATTTTAATTAATATTTTACTGTACAATAACACCTCCCTGAGCGACCGCTTAATATTGGTACCACCTTATAGGTGTTCAATATATGAAGGTTTACGGTACAGTAAATTGGTGTAATGAACTCGGAAGTGAAGAGTCGGATAAAGTGAAGTTTTCGTCCCCGAATGAGGATTTCATTGTTATGGATGTAGTGGCCGCGATCTCTGTCCAATGGTTAGTGCGCTGGAGATATAACCCGGTGATCCGGGTTCAAATCCTAGTCGCGGCAGGTCATGATCTTCTATGAAAATTAGACAAAAATTTCAATTTTCTCCAGGTGGAGAATATGTCAGCTTCTTACGGAAGAGTAAGTTAGGTGAACCGGTCGCAGCGTACAACTAAAAATTTGTTGAAAAAAAAAACGGCGTTAAACCCAGTGACAAAATATGGATGAGGTGAAACTAAGACCAAAGTACCATCCGGGCGCCTGTAAATCACTATATCCGTGTTTATCAACTTAAACGGTTGTTATTAAAGCTTTAGTTGTATTTTATAAAATTTGTCACGAAAAATTGTTTGATTTTTTTGTGTTAAACGCAATTTTTGACAATTTCGTTTTTTAATCCAAGAAAAATACTTTATATAGAATTGAAAACATTCTTCCTTTTTCTAATATTGACTAAAACATGTAAAATGTGTGATTTGAATGCATCGAAAGTTCTCGATTTTGGACGAAAACAGTCGAGTAGCTACGAATACAACATCGGATTACATAATCCAAGAATAGTACTTTATATAGAATTGAAAACATTTTTCCTTTTCCTAATATTAAATAAATTATGTAAAATGTGTGATTTGAATGCACCGAAAATTCCCGATTTTGAACGGAAACACTCGAGTAGCTACGAATACAACATCGGATAACATAGAAATATATAGTTCATTAATCACTTACGTAAATTTGAAATAAAACTACATGTACAAGTACTTAAAGTCATGTTGGTTCATTTGTTTCCACCGCAAACTAGTAGTGGAGCGTAAAATAAATTTATCACAGCATAGTTTCGTAACTAAAGAAGGTACATGTACTATATACAGGTATACACGATTTCTGATGAATGTTCTGTCTGAATTCGCAAAATAACATAGATTTTACAAAACTCGAAACTAAGAGAATAATTGACTCTGTATAAAAAGAAGATAAATATCTGTACGCAAGCATATATATTTTATATAACCTATCGCCACATTCTGTAATCGAAATCAAATAACAAACTTATTGACCGTGAAATAAATGTAACCATTGCTGGTATATAAAAATTTCTTTGAGAAAACATCAAAAAATGGCTGCTGTTTTATTGTACAGAACAATGCTCCGAAATAAGAGGAAATAATTGCAATTTATGCACATTCCAGACTGACATATAGGTAATTGTTTTGGTACAAAGCCACTCAGCGTGTTTTAAGGGACTAAGCAACTGATTCATGGTGGATTTCGTTTGTAACGCAGTAGCAATGTGTTATAATAAAGTTCAGAATAATCTGTAGCACACTCTCAAAAGCTCGAACCCGCTGGGACTTATAACATTAGTTCTAGCAAAGCAGAGTTCTAGTCATCTGAAATAAGACAACAATGAATATGTGAGTGTTTAATACATGAAAATGGATGTACATGTATACATTTATAGTACATGAAAATGAATGAGTCAGATCGATCATCAACACATAAACCAAACTGTAAAAACAATTCTAAAACTGATTTTATCAAATAAAAGATTCACGAAGTAACTATTCTCTTACATTCATAGCTAATGAATTATGCGTCCCTTAAACTAGTTCATCAAACCGTTGTTTTTCGGAGCAATGAATTATAAAGAAATAATATATTTTACATACATACCAATCAAGTTCAACAGCAGGGCCACACACATACTTATTTTACAGGAGAAGTAATACATCGAGTTCGAAAAAAACACTTTTTAAGTTTTTTGTTTGTATAAAAACGACCATACTATCAAACAAAGGATAAGGTCATCATTAAAAAAATGTTGGTTTACTGTTGTGAGACCGAGTCATTTAAATATCCCGGAACCCCAAAGGCTTCGCGATTTTGACAAAAAAAAGTTAAGTTCTTTATTCTAGCTTTTCAGTACAAATATATAATATTTTCAATGAAAATGCCTGTCTACATATCCACTGAAAAAAGTGTTACCGCAAACCAACTTATTTTAAGAATAGCCTAGCGATATATTCACTGCTTCAAATAAGTGCGCCCGTTCTTACTGAAGAAAATATTTAAGGTTAGCTGTTAAAGATTGACAAGTCGCTGTACATATAACTCCCACTCGACAAATTCTACAGTTGATGATTTATAACTGCACAGAACGGAATTTACAAGAGTTGATAAAACGTTCGTATATTTTGTAATTCGTAAGACTAAGGGCATGCCAATACATGATCAAACTTTTAAATATTAGGTCTATATGAACTCAAGTCTTAGACTCGTCAGGTAAACAGTGGCACTGAACAGTTACTAGACTAGCCAGATATAAAGTAATAATCTTGTTCTCTAGTCACACGTCTAGTTTATGTTGCTATACCTTGGTCACACGTTTAGTCTATGTTGCTATACACTAGTCACACGTTTAGTCTATGTTGCTACACTCTGGTCACACGTCCAGTCTACTTTGCTATTCTCTGGTCACACGTCTAGTTTATGTTGCTATACCTTGGTCACACGCCTAGACTATGTTGCTACACTCTGGTCACACGTCCAGTCTATGTTGCTATACCTTGGTCACACGCCCAGTCTATGTTGCTATACTCTGGTCACACGTCCAGTCCATGTTGCTATACATTGGTCACACGCCCAGTCTATGTTGCTATACTCTGGTCACACGTCCAGTCTATGTTGCTATTCTCTGGTCACACGTCCAGTCTATGCTGCTATACCTTGGTCACACGCCCAGTCTATGTTGCTATACTCTGGCCACACGTCCAATCTATGTTGCTATACCTTGGTCACACGTCCAGTGTATGTTGCTATACCTTGGTCACACGTCCAGTGTATGTTGCTATACTCTGGCCACACGTCCAATCTATGTTGCTATTCTCTGGTCACACGTCCAGTCTATATTGCTAAATGGAATAAAATATACACGTCGTGTGGTAATGTAGTAAAATATGCTGTAACAAAGCTTGAATTTAGCCGTACATGAAACTCATATGAGCAGTGCTTTATTATTATTTTCACATGATATGAACAAAATTTATATTTATGAAGCCATTGAATCAGACGGAGTCCTCCTCAGATGCATGCTGAAAATTTCGGCGTTGTTGTTTGATACAGTCATTTAAGGAACTTACAGAAAATGACGAATTTCATTAATTTATCTATCATCGAAAATTTCAATCGCATTGCTGCTGAATTATGGAACGTTCTGTACTGTTTGTTTGCTTCACCGAGAAATAATTGCTTTTGGGGAAATATGACGTGTAAGATTACGCAAGCAGATCGCATTAAGGTGTTCGCTTTGTGCCTAAAATCATCTTTGTATCTACTACACATACCCATCCGAATATCATTAAATGTAGCTTTAAATGATGCTTTGTTGTGTCTGGTCCGTTCATCACATGGTGACGGTGGAATTTTAAAAACCACGTTTTGCTATTCTTACGATAGAGCACCGGTTGTTTAAAGATAACGGAAACTCCGCCAAAAGCCTTCAGAAGATTTGAAGATTCGTTTTACGTCTGTAGTAATTTTCCATCAGTAAAAGCGAGGAACTGAAACTAAACACACTTGCACAATGACGTTTGCGGTTTGTTTAGTGGGCGGATTTACGTGTAATCAAAGGTTTTCGGGAGGGGCAGAGTGTCCAACCAGGAAATCACTCAATGCATTTATCAATTGTCTTTTAAACGTTTTAAAGATGATTTGTTCAAAGTTTTTTTTTAAACTGAAGTACAGTTTGTCCGTGTTTTCTTTGAATATCCGTTTTACGGTTGAGGCTATTCATTATAATTAAAATTCCCTGTCGTCGCCTGATTACCATTTCTTTAATAGTTTAGACGATATATATACAGTAAATCCTCAATAATTAGATCACTTCCGTACCCGATAAATCGGTCGTAATAACGAAATGATCTCATCAACGTTAATCATGAGAGTTATTGGAAACCGGTCCGAAATTAAGTTATTATAACAAGGTTGTTGTAGTATTGAGGCGGTCGCTACTCGAGGTTTTACTATATTATGTAATCTTTCCCCTTAATGATGTCTGGTTCAGATTGTTGAAAGTGTGGTGAAAACTAATTGCTCTTACTCATAATGACTTAGGGTTTTAAACTGCCAAATAATGAAGACGAATACTGGCGTCAAGAAAATTAATTGTAATTATATAAAACATTCTGAGTAAAAACCTGTCCGATTAAATTTCTCTATGAATTATATCAGTGTTTGTTAATATACGAAATATATTTTATCTGCGTTAGTTGCACAGTCAACGGCCACCTGTCTACAACGGTCACCTCTCTGCAAGGGCTTCTGTGATAAACGGTCTCTCTTCAGTATACATTTAGTGATATAATAGCTCAAATATACATCTTAATTATGACCACATGGAATACCGGTCATATTTTGTCAGTCCCTCAGTGACGTTTGTCCACAGGCCTTGACCGTATAATTCATGTAATACGCGACTGTAGATTCAAATCAAATACCATAATTACTGTTGAAAAGAATGCATGTTGACCAAAATCGGGTTTTGTTCAATGTTATTGTAGTAACCAATTATGATAAAGTCTCATTATTGGGACCACTTGTTTTAGACCAGTTTTCTTCTGCAGTGTGTAAGTATGTACAAAAAACGGTATTAATATCGAGGTTTTACTATTCATTGCAATACGCATTGCTTACATCTTCTGATACAATCATATTGTAATAGCTGTACCACATTTTGTTCTGACTCTAATTAACCATCTGTATATTTTATCAGATCAAATTTCCCAAAGCCTCTCGAAATATTGCCTCTTGGGCTGTATTTGTTCTGAGGCAATTACATCAACAATTTTGCATTTTGAAAAATAGTTGGTCCAACGAAGTGGTACTGCGGTGCAAACTTTTCATATTGCAACGTAATATCTTACCGACACAGCGATGTGCAGAATAATGTGTACGTGCAACAAAGAACACAACGGTCACGTGACCTAGACTCACCTGCATGGTATTTCTATTGCACAGTACAGAACATTTCTTTTTAAGATCTTTTTCTATCAAGATCAAATAACATGAGAAACTGACTTTTTTTCAATTTGGACTTTAGACATTTTCTATTTTATAAGGAAAAATCGACAAGAATGCAGAAATCTTGCATGATTGTTTATGTTTTCCTGACAAAATCCCAAACAAACAAACACTTAACACCGGACGGGGCTTTTATTGAGTCAAGTTTTCGCTTCATTTTTTACTTCCCTTTTCATGTATACAACAATTACATTGTTTATCAAAACATCAATGTTTGATGAAAGCAGTTCACTGAAAGCTTGAGAATCATCCGGACGTGTAACAATTAATACACTAGTCAATCTATTTCGAGATTTCACAAGTATGTTTTGCATCCACTTACAAAGTTTTAGACGATTTCTGACCAATAAAAAACTATGCAATCCAGTTAAACTGCACGTCGTAAGTTATACACCGCTACCAAGTATCCTCTATATCACGTGCGCTGATATCTCGCTTTAAAGTTTTGAACGAATGTTTAGAATTTTCTTGTAAAAAAAGTTCATAATTTGATGCCGTATAATTATGATACTGTTATAAGTAGTACGAAAATAATATAAACGGAAACACGAGATACTTGTTACAGAGAAAAAAACTGTTTTACATTTAAATGGTGAGTAAATCAATTACTGTGTAACCTTTTCAAAGCAACACAATTTGGGAAAAGCAAAATTATGTTGTTGTTGAGAGGTTGTTGCTCTAGAGAGGTTAAATTGATAGTTAAACCGTGCAATGCGAACAATCATGCCTTTGTTGAAGGTAGGTCGTTGCTCTAGAGTGGACCGCTCTGGAGCGTTTGCACTGTATTCTTAAATCTCAATTATCAGTGTAAACATATAACAAATGCATGACAAATACAACAAATAGGTATGGAACATGTATTATGGCAGCAAATTTCAACATAAAATACGGCAGTTGATTGAGCGAACTGTCCCTCTCTGTCTCTGTGTAAACTTTTGGTATACTTTGTTGTATTCCAGACTGTATTCTGAAACGAAGCTAATAAAAATATTGAGACAATGCTTGGGGAATTCATATTACATCACAAAATTATGCCAGCTTGTCAAATATCATTTAAACAAATTCAATTCAATTATTTGATGGTATTAATTGAATACTCTCATAACATACAAGGTTTTGTTGAAATAGTAAAGGCAAATACTTTGCAATGCAAAGCATAACTAGGAGGGTGGGTGGGCTTAGCAGGAATTTCTGCCAAAATACGAGTCTCAATTGACTGCTACACCCGTTCTCTGTATTATATACCCCGCATACCGCACCCAAAACACGGACCAAATTTCTCGTTCTACACATCACAGAATTCCGTAAACCCGATAGTTTCGGAACGCGAATAATTAAATTCCCAAAATCTCTCCAAAAATATGGAGGAATTTTAATGTTATTTGGGATATATTACTAGTACTGCATCATCAAGCTTAGTATTTCTGAATTCCACTTTTTAGCAAGTGGATCGTCCCAGTGTATTTACGCACCCAACAAAATTAGATCAAACATGTAGAAGTAAAATTGGTTAAACCTAATTTCTTGTCAAGTTTCACGAACTTAGATCGAGTGGCATAAAACAAATATTATGTGACAAACGGATGTATTTGACTGATTTTTGTGCAGAATTTGATAAGCATATGCGCTACTTTTGTTGTTTATTTTTTTGCATCAATTTTGCAGATTGTACCTGTATCACTCTCTTTGACGGCACAAGAATAGAACTATTGTCTCATTCGTGTACACATGTTTATGTACTGATTTAATGACCGTATTAAATGCTCGAGGTATCCGACTTCAACGATTTAGAATTAAAACTGTTATCAGTAACCACAAGCTTTGTTTTTTCTGCGCAATTACCGCTTGCTGAAGTCTTTGAAGTTATGTAAATGATATTCAAATTGCGTAATTGCACGCTGTGTACTTGTACATAAAAACACACGCAATGAAATTTGCGGAAAATATGCAAACTCAACGAAGAGAGTACTCTTTTGACAAAAAGGGCACAATTTTATCTTATCAGCTCTTCGTATGCTTTGCAAGTTTTCCGTGTGAGGGACATCAGATCGGCGAATATTGGGCACTTCCGTGGGAGAAAAAAACGTTTTGTTGCTCTGCGTTTCGTCGCGATGGAGTGCGTTATTGAGTTTTGTTGCGTTGAAGTTTTACCATATTGCATTTTTTGTGCTGAGTCGCGTTGTACAAGAAACGTCTTTGTGTCGAATGATAACAATAACACTCTTTACTTATACCACAATAAACTCTCAATACACACTTAGTCTATTTAAATAGCAATAAATACAAGAATAAATCGTTCATTTCACATACTTCCTTTGTTTACTGTGTTCATTTGATGCACTTATGTATAAATAGTATCATAATTATGCACTTATGATAAATCTGCTTTATATCTTTCTGACATTAAAGTTTAACCGTTTGCAATAAACATCTGTTAAATAAGGAGGATTATATTACCAAGGCCGTTGTAGTTAGAATTACGCAAACATGTTTGTGTTAATGCCAAGCAGATTTGATGAATTTATCGATGTATGAGTACAAATGAGAGCTGCGAACAGAACAGAACAGGTTTTCTCTTTCAAATCATGTTTCACTTTTAAGATTTTATGACAAAATATTACAGTTAATAAATTGTAAACAGTTGGAAAATAAAGTTCAATTTCAGTATCAGTATCAGTATCAAAAAGATTCATACAACTGAATACGTCCAGTAGATTACGGATTCAGCCTCTAGTGATTGGTTAATCCTTAAAATACGCTACCAATCAACGATTAATCAGTTATACTGTCTTTTATAGTCTGTCATTTAAAATTACGTATGCATATCTATGAATCATCATTTTGTTTTCTGTTAAGTGTCAAAAACATGACATAAGCATAAAGTATATTTATATAATCATTCATCACCAGACTAAGTGTTTATCGTCTGACGTTATCAAGACTTTATGTGTGAACATATTTACCTACTTATAGATTAAAGTTATTTTTCTGAGTAACAAACCTACGTACTTTACACAAAGAAAGTTTTCATTTTCCTGTGGTTGATTAAATAGGTCATTGAATTTGTTCCAGTTTTTTTTTACTTTCTTTATTTATTAATCTTGTCACGGAACGGGGTCATACATAAGTAAGTTAAATGGGCCGTGAAACCAGACACGTTCAGAATTCCAGCAAGAAATATCACGAGATTGAGGCCCTGTGAAAGTGAATTAATTTCGAACATTACGGCTTTTGTTGCATTCAGGGGTTACTGATTGCTGCGGTTTTTTAATACGTCAGATACATGCATAATTATGTTGGCAAAGGTTTATGTTCAGTTTATAGGTTGTTGTTCGCATAAAATGTGCATTTCACGTGACGGATTAATAAGGCTGAACTTATGTCAAATCATGAATGAAGTGATGTATGTAAAATATAAAGTTCTGCAAAAATTGAGTGTTGAATAAAGGGCAAATCAAGTCATTGGCTAATTTTAAACAGCATAATCATACCACGCGGATCTTTTTTTTATCATAATTGCATCTTTTCTGCAAAAAGTAAGAATGCGTTATTTCGAGTAAAGAAAATATAGCAACATTTATAATATTCTACTGGAAAGAATAAAACAATACGTAGCGATCACCTTAATATTAAGGCCACCTCATTATTGTGATCGCTATTTAGGACCGACTCCATTTAGATTTGATTATTATCATTTGTCCTAAAATAAGAACGACTTTTATAAGAATGGTCTGCATATTGAAGTTTCATTGCATATAAAAAATAATAACAGTGAAATAGGACCAAACGGCTACAAAAGGATGAAACGACAAACTGACTTTGGTATATATACATAGCGTGGTTATCGCATTTAATTAAAAACGTTGTAGCTTATTGAGAGCACACAATAAAAACCTAGTTTAATGTTTGCGTTGAAATATTCAATCAAAAATACGTTTGTCGCTTTGTTTTGTTTAAATGTCTCTAAAAAATCAGCTCTGTGTAGACAGTTATTATGAAATGATGTCGCATATTATCAGTTAATTTAGTATGGGTGGATTGCAGTTTTGTAAGTTTGATTGCACAATAATTAAATCACGTGCTCATAGACTAAATCTACATTTTCCGTCGGTTCTTGGATTTTACTGTTGAGTAAGTCTGTCATGACGTCATTGGCCATTATAATTGCCGCTTTGGGTGGGTAAAGTGGAACATTCAGCCGTGTTTTATCGTCGAACAATGAATGGGTTGCTGTAAATTTGTTTACGATGACAATGTTGCACTTTGTTTGAATTTGCCTGAAAAACTGATCCAGTGTTTTAACGGTCCCTCCGTATGTCAGAAAAATACTGAGGTCTGCATAGAAACGTTACTATAGTAACCCAGTTACTTATGCTAAGTTTTAAGCGAATTTGCCTCATTTCCTAGATAAGAAAACATTGCTGCACTTTTTCTTAACACCATGTTATGCAGTCATTTAGAAAACATGCGTTTGTTTTCAGCACAAATCTATTCCAGATGTCACATTTTCAGAGATAAATAAACTTACAAAACTGCAAGCGTGGTGGCATTTAAAATATAGTTCAGTGCTTAAATACGTAAGCCTATGTTCATTTTTTTCTTTTCGTTCCTCAGTCACTTATGACTGGTTTGCGTTACTTTGAAAAAAAAAGAAACAGTCACATTGCACGTACTGAAGGAATTTCCATTGAAATGCTTGACACAAAGGGATCGTTGGAACTTGAATCCGAGTTCACTAAGTGCTGTTTTTAAGTGTTAGTGCTCTGTATAATTAACTGATCAGTTACTCATCAACATGAATGTAAATTACTCATTGACATCTTAAACAAAAGACCTGAATTAACACAGACCTGCAAGTGATATAAAGTCGCTCTTATAATCTGTTTCAGTAATAAACATAACTCATGTGGGCTTTCGACTTATATTCGCAAAATGCAAATACATACATGAGGAATTCGCCGCGGAGTAGACGCACCAAGGTGCGTGAAATAGCGTTACCCCCAAATAAGCCGCCAGGGCCTGCGTTTAAATGGCTAATCGTGTGATCTATATCACTGACAGCCGGCCTACATTGTAGCGATAATCTTCATGTAACATAAGCATATGTCTTGAGCGAGAATTAAAACAATTTAGAAACACGCTATCTTTCAAAATAGGAGATTTTAGTTACCGGACAATGAAGTTGGTTTCAGGTACTAGGAATGGTCTTACAATTAGAAAGTAAAACATCATTCTAAACTGTTCAGCTGAAATTAATTCTTAGAAATTGTGAAGACAAGGATCTGAAGTTAAAAATAAACTGGATACTGCTCCCAGTTCAAGTATCATTTGCTTTCTCGACTTGTTTCGTATCGAGATTTTGTATCTCTAAATGTGAAGGTAAACATTTGGATCTATTAAGTTCAAGACATAATACAGTCTACATGTTTTAAAATCTTATCATAATTAACTTGAGAATATTGAAACAAAAATCTTAAGATTTGAGTATGGAAGTTAATCTCAAACTTTATAAACTTCGACCGTGGTTTAGAACAAAGCTGAAGAAAAGTAAAAATAGTACAGTAAAACCCCGATTTTTCGACAACGAATTATCCGAAAACCTGGTGTAATCCGAAAAGAAATTTCAGTCCGGATTTATTCCCTATATACAAATGTATCAGTTTCGGTATCATTGCCTTTTCTATTTATATTGAATCTATTGATCGTTAAAAGCTTGGGTACCAGTACTAACCTGGTCCTCCACAAGTAACTGTTATTTTTAGACATGAATGATCAGTGATTAAGTTCGTACGGTATTTGAAATAATGTCTTAAACTACGCCGCTAAGGGGAACGTGTGCCACACCAAGGGTTCGAACCCAGGGTTTAAACTCTAAGCCCATGGTTAGAAAACTGAATATGAAGACTTATCACAAGACGGGTCCTTCCAAAATGGGTTCCTATTTTGAACATACAATCAACCGTAAATTAACGCCTCCTTCTAATTAACGCCCCAAATGTAAAGAAAGGCTTGATTAAAGATCATTATATTTTTACATATTTTCAAATTTATAGTACCACATTTCTATTTTCCTGTCATGTCAAGCAAACAATAAATCTAGTTTGTATTCATAAAGTACAAATAACTGTTTCCTTTTTATGTTAAGTATAAATCGAGATATGGTAATTATCTGTGAGACCAACATTAGAAATTGTTGGTTTGCAGTTACGCGACCGATTCATTGAAACATTGCAGAGTTCAACTACTTTTTAGAAATATAGAGAAAGTTTCACGAACATTTATTTTCGTTCTATATTCCAGCTTTTTTGTTTTCAGTACAAACCTGTAACATGAACACAAAATGTCTATCTACATACTCCCAGATAAAAGTTCGTTTTTTAGGATGGCCTGACCGTGGAAATATATGGAATTATCTGCTTGATAATAACACGTTGATTATCAATAACCGGGGAATAATTCGCTAAATTTTCGCCACATTTTACCGTTGTAAAAATTGTCGTTCGTCATAATGACATCGGCGTTTCAAGAAAACATAAATAAATTGCTCACACAGATGCATTATGTAACCTTTGTGTGTGTATCAATTCCATGCGTAATAAATGCATCACTTTATTAAAATTTCCGTATATGATTAATCTTTAACAACCACAGGCGTTCGTGACATGCGCAGGTCTGGTAAATATTGCATGCTTATGGCTGTAATAATCGGATAACGTCCATTTATCGCAATATATAACCAATAAAACCAGATTGAGATTAATTTATTACTTTGAATTTGAGAAACACGTGCTTAGCAAATCATGTTATGCATTTCAATGTCGGAAACTCATCTAATTAATATTTCAATTAATGATTCGAATGAGCTTAAAGTCAGAAACTCTGACAACAGTTTGAACCTGGGTGACATTGTACAAGATAAGAGAATTATACACATTCCTTGGCAGACAATTCATTTTATTTTATTTTTTTGTAATATTTTCTAAAGCCTTGGGCTTTAAAACGTCTTCTTCGTAATGATAACTTAATATTTGTGCCCAATCAAGATATTTCCACTGCTTCCTTACAGAAACCTACCACCCCGACTGATTATTTTTATTTTGCTAAGTTCAACTACTTTTTAGAGATATACGCAACTAAAATTCGAGTCAGTGTCTTTAATTTCACGCAACAATATCCAAGCTAAAACAGATATTATGATACTGGTGAACCTCCTTGGTTTGCGCATTTCATTAAAGGTGCTTGTCTCCATTTATGATTTACATTGTAGAAATTTAATCTGAAAAGTTCATTCATTTTATGGTAATTATAATAAATACAACCAATATATATTAAGATTGACTATCTTAATTTTTTACTACAACCCTTAAAATCATATGTAACGTTAGTTACGCTGTCGACTTGATTATTTTCTTATGACCAAACTTGGCTTACCAGCAGTGCGTTATTTTTATGTGTGGAATATCAACAAGAAAACCTATATGAATAACTGTAGACCCTTAAAGTAACTTTTGGCAGGTTATAATCATTACGATTTTCAGATGTCAATTTGGATTAGTGCACCTATAAGGTAAGGTCTAAGGTGAATTTTCTTTCATTGCAATTGTATTATGATACTTTATTGACCCCAGTATCAATGGTTAAAAATCTTCTGATTCTGCTGATTTGTTGACTCTTTGATCAAACATTGTCTGGGATTTTATGTAATGAGTTTGGAGCGTGTTGCACGTGACCCATTGAAGAGCCAATCGAAAGTCGTTTCCGGGTAAATCGTCCATGTATGAACGCAAGACCTCGTCATGAATTTTAAATACAACAAAACAACATTAACACTTGAATTCAAGAAATAATTAACATGATTTCAAAGGGTATAATCATTCATACGCGATTGCAAACATAAATTTTATTGCAAAAATTACTCTGCGTAGCTAAAACATGATAAGGACGATTTATGGGCCTATTTAAAAGATATACGAGGTTTTTACCAGTTCGTTTCGAAATACATGTAGTTGTACAATTATTTTATCGGTTTTCGCGACTTTTGCTTTCGCTCGCATATTTCCACGCTTGTCGTTTAAATAAAATTAGTCATCATGATTAATTACCGGACTTGATAAAGGATCGCCCTGTCTATCAAGTTTTCTTTTTTATAAATACAATGACTTATCAGCAAAATTCATTTCCATATCAAAAGTTAAATGCTGGTAATTGTCGACATATACAATTAACCAGATTTGAACATTTCTTCCCTTACACCGCCTGCTCTAAGTCAATCAGTAAGGAGAATGACCAAAAAACTCAAAAGGGTCTCCAACGGGGCACATCATCCACCATGTTTTCGTCAGATTATCTGTTTGTATAATTGACATGCCTTTTTAATGCATGAAACTCGAAACCAGCTTGTAGGCTCCTGCGGGATAAACAATATTTCGAATATTTCACACAACAATATTAGCTTTTATTGTTCAGAAACGAGTGTATTTCTACAAAAATGAGGATTTTATTCGATGGATATTTAGGTATGAATGCTAGTTTAATTCATCGTGAAATACTTTGTTTCCTCTGAATGCGATACTTTGATATTTTAGTTATGTGTTTTACATATGCTCTTTTGGGGCATTGTCAAATATCGTAATGTTTTGCATATGCTCTATTGGGGCAATTTATCGTCGTTAACTGGTTCCATGTTGCAGTGCACCAAAGGAACGTTGACTCTGTACTATCAGAGTCAACGGGAGCCAGTTTAATATCGTCGTAAATATAGAATGTGTAGCAAACTCTAAATAAGAAATGAAATCTCTAGGAAATCTTTATTCAGTATTCTATTCTTAGCTCTTAAACTTGGCTGAACGGCGATTCCAAGCATTTTTGGAAATGCTTATACTTGTACTGTCTATATGAAGGATTAACAGGTTACTTCGTTCAGAGTTCAAACTTGTGGGGCAACACATGTTCAACACATTTGATCGCATTATATTTAAGGTCATTCACCCCTACCGCGGATTCGAGTGATTCATATTGAGAAGTTGGCGGTTACTTGCGGAGAACAAGGTTAGAACGAATGCCGAATCCTACCCGCTGTAACAGTATTCGGACTACAAAATTAGCTGCTGTTGGTTTGCATAATAAGCTGCTCAGGTTCGGCCTGTTTTGTTTCTGGTGTCTTTTACGAGAAAATAAAACAGAATAAATTAAAATTAAATCCTCTGGGATTCCTTCTATTGGCTGGGCTGTCAGTGGTACCACACAAAGATAAGTCAAACTTTTTTTGTTCAACGTAACTTTTTCTGCAAGTCAATGACCTTACTTATAACATATACAGTGTAGACCTTGTGCCAGTAATTACAGATCTTTTCGAGAAATGAACTATGTTTCTGTTGACCTAAATATTTACATATCAATTCAGTATTTCCCGGGATAACTCGCTATCAACTGTAGGCATTTATCATACCTGGCATGCATGTTATGTTCCGAAAATAATTTAAGCAGAATGTTCTATTTAAAACCTGTTTTGTGTTTTGTATCCAGGGTCATGGTTTTCAAGAAAATTTACAGTCAGCTTTGTTGATTGGTGAATTTTCTAGAAGTTAGAAATTAGGTTTACGGAAGTTGTAAAATAGCATTTCTTACTTCGTAAACACATTGGTAACAGTTTATTTTTACGGTAAAACCTGTAAACAAAGACGACCAAAGGGAGAGGAGACTTTGGCTTTTGAACACAATTGTTGGCCTTCATTAGGTCTATGGTATCAGTAAATATTTTCTTTGGTCAATGTTCAGGAGGTGATCTGTTTTCACGTGTTGGTATATATTCTGGCTTGGCTGTATTCAGAAGTTTTTCAAGGATATTGTAAAATCGTGGATTTTTTTCACTAGGGTTTAACGTCGTCTCGACATCTTGACGACTTTTCCAGCTTTATCGGTGGGGAAAGATCCCAGTCATACTACTGGGTAGAACCAGCGAGCCTCCGCAAGCCAGCTGGTCAGCTTCCTCACATGTGAAATTTGGTCCCTGGTGGGTTTCGAACTCAGATCGGCGAGGGGCTAGTGATCACTTGTAAGAGACCATAACCATTTGACCACGGGGGTCCCATGTAAATCACAGACTTACAACAAAAAGCACAGTAAACTTTAAACATTAAGAACACCTCGTCATAACGACCATTTATTTTTTACCGATTTCCAGTCTATATTTTAATTAGACCATCTTATTATAACGTTATTTTTGTGGTTTTATATCAAGGTTTTGCTATAATTCATCTAAATAATCTAAAAAATGAATTATAACTGAATAAAATAAGTTTTGGAATCAATATGTTGCTAGCAAATAATGCATACACCGGTTGTGCTTATAATTCAGTACAATTAAAACCAACTCACTATTACGGCCGCATATTTTCAGACCGGAATTGAATATCTCCTCTATATTTAGAATTGACAGTACAGTCAAGCCACCTCACTATGAAGTTTTTTATCGTCTCGAAAGTGGTCGTAGTATAAAGGTATTACTGTACCATACTTTAATACGATCATACAAGACTGTTTTAATGACGTATAGGGCAGACACGATTGATAAATTTTCGGAGAAAATAGCTCACATTGTATTATGCATCTTGAATTGCGAATCATTAAATTAAAAAATTGGATTATTTCTACTTCGGTTCATTAGAAATTCAGTTAAAAGTTCGTTAAGAATAAAAACACATCCCACGATGAAAAGAACCGAAATGATTATAAAATAAATGGCAGAGCATAAACATACATTCGAACTTTCTTGAGAATTTATAAACAAACACGTTATAAATAGACATAGGTAATAAAATGCATACATGTATTCAATTTGCTAATCAGTTAAAAGGAACGTGTTTATCGCATTCTTCTGGAAGAATTTGGCCAATTAGGTAAAGCAACATCACTGCTGCATTCTTCAGTATGATGGGTCAGTCGGGTGAATGAACACTTTTACTGCGTTCTTCAGTAAGTTTTTGGCCAGTTCGGAGAAAGAACATGTTTACTGCATTCTTCAGTAATGTTTTGGCCAATCAGGTGAAAAAACATGTTTACTGCATTCTTCTGTAAGGTTTTGGCCAATCAGGTGAAAAAACACGTTTACTGCATTCTTCAGTAATGTTTTGGCCAATCAGGTGAAAAAAACACGTTTACTGCATTCTTCAGTAATGTTTTGGCCAATCAGGTGAAAAAACACGTTTACTGCATTCTTCTGTAAGGTTTTGGCCAATCAGGTGAAAAAACACGTTTACTGCATTCTTCTGTAAGGTTTTGGCCAATCAGGTGAAAAAAACACGTTTACTGCATTCTTCTGTAAGGTTTTGACCAATCAGGTGAAAGAACATGTTTACTGCATTATTCAAGACGTTGTTGGCCAGTTAGGTGAAATACACGTTTATTGCATTCTTCAGTAAGTTTTCCGGTCCATCAGGAGGACGAACATGTTTGCTGCATTCATCAAGACGTTTAGGGCCGATCAGTAAAAGAACATATTTAAAGTTTCCTTCATGAAGATTTTTGCCAATTAAGGAAAGGAACCTGCAAATTGCATTCTTCAGGAGTTTTGTAAGAATAGTAAATTCTTGCTAGAAACTAAGATTAGGACAGGACATAACTTTATTTCTAACAACGCAAGCTAACTATGTACACGAATGTTTAGTACTTCATAAACTTACTATACAAATGCAATGTAAATAAAGGACTGATATAATTTTATGCAGAATAAATAAAACGCATGTCGACGAATACCATTTGCGCTGCGTCCGATAAATATTCTCTGTTCGCATTTTATACGGTGTGGATATGATTTTTGATAAATGATTTTTTTCAGAATGATTATTCATTTAACATTTAAATCATTAATTTCATTACATAATAGACACATTAAGTTATCAATTGTTTTGTTTCAATGAATTGAATAATCATTCTTGAGGACAATGAACTTGACTCGTTTGATACATCGAAAATAAATGTAAATACATTCATTTCAGGGACGTAACCTTAAAAAAATGCTAACGTAATATGGTAATCTTTCCATTTAAATACTGAATAAGGAAAAATCAACTGATTGCAGCTTACTGACTCAACTGTGTATATTGTTGTAAGCGAGCGCTATAAAGTTTTATTCATTCTTGGAAAATAGTTCCATTATTTGTTAGAGGCAGTTTATTTAATCTATCTTAGACATGTTAAAAACTCATTTCACGTGTACGATATTCGTATTAGACATACTTTGTGATAAATTAACTTAGTCACATATTTTAAACCATTTGCTGATAATATGGCGAGGACTATTTTCGGTAAATTTCTTGCGTAGTGATTTTCACTGTTGTACGGTTATGTACAGGAAGTGATAGCCACATGTACTGTAAGATTAATGTGTCGCTGGTCTGAAACTATACATGTATTTCAGTTTTAAATTTTATTTTTCTAAATGTCAAAAACCTGATCATTGTACTTAAATTGATCTGAATTGTTGTTTATACTACTCAATTTCTAAATTTAAAGTTTCAGATATTTCAAATAACAAAAACTTTAGCACTTCAATTCTGATCATCACTACGCCTTTTCTGTCAATATACTGTCAAATACAATATTTGTATTTTAAATATGTAATTGAGGGATGATCTGGTTTGATATCTTGTTATAAACTAACACGAAAAAAATGTGTCTTTCTTTTATTGCGGTCAATAGATTAGATCGTCGCTTTTAATGGAAGTGTATTTGCATGATATTAATTCTTTTTACTGGATATGTGATTTGTGAATCAAATGAGTACATTGACGATTATACCGATCCTGAATCGGAACTTTTAAAACTTGCCGCTGAATACCGTTTCTAGGCTCAGTTTCGCTTTCGTCTTTCAAGTTTGAACATCGGACGTTTTTTTTCTCCTATTCGAAGTTTGACTTTAAAATTCAGCAATGATGAATGACGATACTTCCATAATTTGAATTTACACACATTAGTTGATCAAGACTATTTTCCCGACCCAGAGTCAATGATGGAACGTCGTAATTAATTTTTAATTCTGAATTCTATACATGGTGTAATCAAGAAGTGTCTTCGTACATGTTAATTTGACTTCTAATTGATTGATATAAGATGATTTAAGTGCTTTGATCTTTTTTGTTGTGTTTGCATTTTTTTTTTCTAAATTGTTTCTATCGACAAAATGTTATAAGCTAGTTCATTTTTTATCGTGGATATTTTTTGTTCGTTTCTTTAATTTGATGTTACATTAGTACATGTTGGTTCACGGTGTTTAAGTTTGCTCAGACATTCATTAGAATGCTGAAAGTGTTAAACAAAATGGATGATTAGAACGGTTTCGGTGCGTCAATAAAACCATTGCGAAATAACTCTTTCTTATTGGTCCGTTTAAAATTGATGTTTAATACAAAGGTTACCGTGTTCGTTAGGAGTCGGTTATCTCATTTTCGAATAAAATTGTCACGACATGCTTGCACACATGTAAACAGGGTCAGTTTCTGACATGACTATCATAATGTTGAACATTGAATTGTTATGCATCAAATGTTAGCCCGTCCCTAAATTTAGACATTTATGTTCAGTACTTCCTGGGAATTAATTTCTTAAATTCGACACGATCAGGTGACAAAGAGGTGGGGTTAATATGTGAACTCCAGGTCACTGTTATGCAATATATACGCGACAGTATCATCAATGTCTAGTTGACCCATCAATGTAACATTGATGGCGATGAATGCGTATAATGATGATTTGCGGCAACCCATTAGTAGCTACTTGTAATACAAAGTTGTTGCGATCTAATTATGTACGCGTACAGTTAACATGCACCTATTTGACATTACATTTCATACAGACGACTGTAATTTGTCAAATTATCAATCATAGCTTGTCCACTGCGCGCGCATGTGGGAAGTATTTATATAGCGCCCCCCGGAGGCAGATGTTATGTCAACAATACATGTTACATTGTATACTGCGCATGTTATAAGATCAACGGGAATTTCCATGATTGCACCAGATTAACGATATCTAATGCTTGCCGAATCAGACAATTTTACGCTTTGAACTTCAATCGCGTATTTATCAGTACGATGTTGACATTTTCATACCGGAATAGAATGTCGGCGCAAAACGTTAACAGTCTTAAGCGAATATTTAAAAAAGCAGTAATAATAGACGAGTTGAGCTGGACACGCTATTTTCAAATGTCAGTTAGGTGCCTCTTTGAATGCAAATTATATAACAGTCCGCCAGTAAAGTTTATGTTAAGCAACCCTTTTATGATAATTGATTAGTATCATGCATTAAGACAAATTGCTAATATACGATTAGATTATTCGTTTTGCGTTTCAATTCATAGTTCATAATGCGACTCATTATGTGGGACTATCAACAAGTTTGTTATTCTCAAACACACAATGCTAAATGCATATTCACTGTAAGTAGATACACTTTATTAAGTACATACTTACAAACTCTGATTTGGTAAAATAAGGTTAATATTATCATAAGAGCTACGAGTAATTAACATTAATATATATATATATACTTCAAGGATAGTTATACATTGTAAACAATATGCTGAGAAGTCAAACTGGTATTGCGACGGTCCATTCTGGTCTTTACAACTAAATGTAAATCGGTTAACCGAAACGAGCACATTACCAGTTTGTGACCCGACCCGATATATGTACTTTAAGCTCAACATTATCAAATCAGTAACCTTGAATATTTTCGGCTGTTTTACTACAATATCGTAAGATCTCTATCGCCAAAAAAACAGAAGGTACTTTAAAATGTCGTGGGTTATCATAATATATGAAGGATTACACGAAAATTAAGTTTCATATTATTTTTTATGTCTGATAATAATTGGTAATATAGATACATGGCCATGACTGAGCTTGATGTATTGTTACAGTAATCAATTTTATAAATTCATCCTCCATACGACAACCTCATTATGAAACCAAACGTGACTGGAATGTTAGAATTTTCCTTTAGAACAAAAAGCACAATAAATGTACAAGTTATTAAGTAAATAAGTGACAGTTTCTATTTTATTAAAACACAGTCAAACATAACTTAATGGCCATATATATATATATATATACAGCAGCAACAACAACAACAGAAACAACAATGTATATATATATACTGTAATTGATCCATATATATATAGCCATTAAGTTATATATATTGATATACGTTGTATCAGTCGCTAAGGTCTGAGTAAATGAAAATTTATTACCCATTTTATAAATTTGAGGTCGTTTCCCTGTGCTCAAATCTTACATGGTTCTTAACTTATTTAATACCAAAGTATATCTTCACATTTATGGGGGCAGTATTATACAAAAATGATTTAGACATTGACTTCCATACAGATTATTATTGGAAAACTTATGTAATTTCATTAATTAGGCTTTGTAGTAGAAAACACAAACTTGAAATTTGAGCAATTAATAGAACACTGGACACTAGTATTAAAATATGTGTTAAAGAGAAAACAGCATGATGAAGAAATCTAATGTAATGAAGTTCATAATAACCTATCAATAACATACAACATTATTGTTTAGTGTGCAGTGTTAGGTTTTATAGTTGACCTTGAATCAATTAACTGATTTCATTCATTAATGTCTTTGCACGTAATGTAAGTGATGCATTGATTAAACAATAGAGAACAGAAACAACAGCAACTACATCGTCATTAATAGCAGTGAAAATCGTCATCAACACCTGCAACAACAACAACAACAGCAGAAACAACAACATCAGAAGCAACAACAACAACAACAACAGCAGAAACAACAACATCAGAAGCAACAACAACAACAACAACAACAGAAACAATAGCAACAACAACAGCAACAACAACAGAAACAACAACAACAATAATATCAGAAACAACAACAATAGCAACAACAACAGCTGAAACAACAACATCAGCAGCAACAACAGAAACAACAGCATCAAGAATGGAAACAAGAACATCAGCGACATCAGCAACAACTTATACTGATGCCTGAATAATCATTTCTACTATTGTACACAATAGCATTGTTGTAATGTATAGTAACTAAATGTTAAACCCGGAACTTCCTGGATTTGAAATTTCTGCTTAAATGTATCATAAATTCACTAAGTTATCATCCAAACAGGCCTTATTTAATACAGTGTATTGATCTATACTTGAATTTATACAATTATAATGTATTAGATATAACTTGCAAGTATTTGGGTATATTCATGGAAACCTCGATAGTAAGACCGAAAGAAGTGGTTTCATTGAAGATAATTTGATAGACCCATTGTATACTCCAAACGGAAGTAAATAAATAAATCAATCAATCAATCAATCAATCAATCACTCACTCACTCACTCACTCACTCACTCATGTTATAATGAGGTGGTCTCAATACTGAAACGTTAGGTTGTAATATATGTTGCTAAAATACCTGACAATTTTTGACCCGCGCTCGCATTGTAAATATCGTAAATTTAGAATACATACCATTTCACCCTAACAGTCGTATACGTATCAGAACCTGTACGATTTTGGACTGGACAGTGAGCTAAATAAAGTTAATATTGTTACAGATGTACTTCTCTGTCTTCGCAATAATCTCTTTGATGCTAAACCCGGAAAATGCCGAAATTTTGTCGAAGTTCGATTTTATTGTTGGGGAGATGTTATTAATATGTATGTCATATGTAGATACTTGTCAATTTAAATGAATTGAAACGTTTGTTTTTCTTTGATTCCCTTCTAAAAAATTAATCGAATCAAGTTTTGATAATATCGCTACTATCAATACGAAATAAATATAATTGCCCCGCGCCCAACATCACCATCTGTGTCCAAACATCAATATATCACTTGCAAAACACCAACGCTATGAAAACATTAGTACCATATGTTGCACCAGTTAATAATACATGCGCTTGTTATGGTGTTGTTTTGTTATTTGGTGTTCAAACTTGATGACTATGCGATATTACATGTTGTTTGTGTTATCATGATAATTATTCTGATCTTTATTTCGATTGTATATATACGTACAGTTATTTGCAGTCACAATAACAAAGCAACATCAAGTGCATTATTTATTCTATGTATAGTGAAAATACTTTTAAAAAAGTGCGTACCTTTACACATGATATGGAGACCGCTTTAATATCACCATCACGATATATACATCACTTATTTTTGGACTGATTTCCTAAATTACTTCTGCACTCAACTTGATGATGAGACCATCTCGACATCAGTACCTCTTTGTGTCCCAAAGGTAGTCTTAATATTGAGGTTTTATTGTATATACCAAATTCTACGGAACTTCTACAGACAGGCCAGAGTAAGACCAGAATATAACAGACCAAATAAATCTCTGAATACAAATTAACCGTACATAAAGACCAAAAATATTTTCTTTCCCGTTGATCAACTTAACCGCTTTGATAATGCGTTTCATCAATGGTAAACTATACAATATCTTTTCAGTTAAGGCGCTTCGTGGGAGGCGACATAGACTGTTTGTAGGTACAATACCTTTGGAACTCCGAATTCGAAACCAATTTTTCCATTTAAGAAGATAATGAGGGTCTGGTTGAATCTCATATGACACGTATCAAACTGATCTCACATTGAGAAATGAAGAATACCCACATTGGATAGTTTGGTACCACGATAAACCACTTATAAGCGGAAGGAAAACAATAAGTTCAATAGCTTTGTAGAGGTCATGTATCGCAAACAATGTCAAGCTTATGAATCTAGGCTAAAAGAATTATCTTGCATAATTCTGCAATAGATTATGAACATAATGCGGCAAACGCTGTTATCACTACATATGTATTACAATCACATTGGTTTACTTCAAGATTTTACGAGTCAGCAATGACCTTCACCGGTCATTGGCAAGCGGATAAATGAAATGACTGGTATTTCTGTGTCGCATGATTGTTAAAACGCTATGTTAAAATAAACATTCAGCGGTATGCATATTTTAAAAAAGTTTTTAACTTTTAAGGGACAATTACGGCTGGTTTGCTTACTTCATATTACAACATAATTATCAATCATTGGTTGCATTTTGCACCAATAAATCTATAGGTTAAAATCTAATTTCACAATACGGTTTCATACGGGTCCTTGTCCTAAGCATACACAAATTGCTAACCACTTAATTCACATTCGGACGAACCAAGACGGCCAGTTAAAATCAATCATTAAAATCAACCTATAATTATGTATTTTTTCCTCTTTTGCATATGCAGTAATAAAACAATTTTCTTTATGTCCCTAGGGTGAATTGCCTCTATGTAAAGAATATGTTGAACGGTAATGTACTTTGTAATATCATAACAAATTTGTTGCGACCAATAACCGCAATAATATGCAACCACTGATCGGATCAGTCTGGCTGGCTGGCTGGCTGGCTGGCTGTTCGATCGATTGGTTGTTTGATAGACAAGCTGCTGATTGATTGGTTGGTTGGTTGGTTGGTTGGTTGGTCGGTCGGTCGGTCGGTTGGGTGGTTGATTAATCGAATGAATCACTTTAATACGCCTAGGTTCTAACATATGACTGCAGGTCTACATAACGACGACTTCTAAATAGTTCACATATTAAATTGGGAAAAGCGTAGCACAAAATTCGAGATACAATTACATGTACTGTAGAAAAAATATTCCAGGTATGAGCCGTAAATGAACATGGTAAAAACAAATTTAAAAGCCAGACGTATTCACGGTAAGTGTACACCACACATAACAAAATCTGATGGCTTCGTTTACTTATAAAAATACAAACATTCATCATTATATCATTATTAAAAGGCGCATGTAATATCAAAAGTGTAAATATCAAGTCAAAGAGTCCTCTTTGCATAGTCATTACATTTTATGACTGTGTCTAGATCTAACAGTAAAATATATTACTATGGATGTATAAGTTTGCATTTTAATTGTAATGACATTGATAGTTTATGAGTTTATTACGAGCAATTTTGTGATGTTAAAATGCTATAAAGACTAAAATCAAATGAATGTTACTTTCTCATAAACCTATCATGTTTAAGTTCACAATGTATTTATTGCCAATAAAATAGACATACCACGATCCGTATAATGCATTATTATTAGTCACTAAATGTGTTTTTACGTTAAATATAATTTTTTA
Source organism: Lutraria rhynchaena (assembly GCA_008271625.1). Classification (NCBI taxonomy): domain Eukaryota; kingdom Metazoa; phylum Mollusca; class Bivalvia; order Venerida; family Mactridae; genus Lutraria; species Lutraria rhynchaena. The sequence goes on from VIBL01000114.1 coordinate 1,065,526, forward strand.
AATGCCGCTGTATGACTTGTAGGCTGATTGTTGTTGCATCGCACTTCACAATCTTATTGTCTACTTGTCTGGAATAAGTTTGTGGTTCCGTACATTATTTATGACGATTGACACAAAAATCAACCAGCATTTTGTGTATTTGACTGACAGTTAACCTAGCAAGTGATTCCGGGCTGCTTTAGCAGTATTAATCAGTTAACCCGCGAGACTGTCACCATCACCACAGACAGTAATAACGGACCTGCAATGCAGCGATAGTGAAAGTTAGATTTATAAGAATGAAATAAATTATTTAAAATATCCCTGTTCTACCAACGACACTGTGTATTACAGAAAGGCGGAAGTAAATGCTCAAACCAAACCTGGGCTCCACTTCCAATCGTGAGATTAAAATTAGTTCACTCTTGTCCCAGAGGTGGTCTCAATATCATGGTTTAACTGTGAACACACTTTCGAAGTTAAATGAAAGCCGATGACACTACAATAGAAAAACTTATAATACTGGTTAGATTAGTTCATTAATTGAGTGTAGTCGAATCAAGACCAATTAATGACACTTTTAAACATTTAGTGGCGATAAATTGCAATCAGCCTCGGTTGCTATGAAACCCTAAACAAGTCTTGCAAAAAGTTACTGTCAAAACGAATTTGATGACCACGGAAACAAAATGTGTGCTAGAAAAACACGGGTAGTCGAGTCCACCCATAATGTGGACCATGGATGGACTCTGCCACTTGTAAGCAAACAGTGGTTTGTATAAATGTATAACATTTTGATGTGTTAAGCTGTTCTGACGTACATCCTTGGCAAACATCGCTCGTCACGTTTTGACATTTATCACGCAATTTATCTCATTCACAACGCAAATAATTCTTGAAATGCCAGAGTGAACTTCATTACATATTGTATGGTTTTAAATTGATATGTTTGGAATTTAACAAATTTCGAAAGAGTTTAGTTTTGTGATTATAATTTGCTTTAAAATCAATTATACACGAGTGATGGATGATAATGATTCCCTGGATGCCATCTATTCGAGTGTTTGTACTGTTTTGTTGCTGCGTCATTGAAATGAAAATTTCTAAATTCGAATGTGTCTATCATATAACATGTTCATTAAAAGGTGCAGGATTTTGGATTTAGTTGTGAGAAAGTTGGTGATAATACGATAATAGATTTTTTTTCAAACTGACCGACTTCTTATTGACAAGTTCTTAATTGATCCATTTGCACCTTTTCGCGGACCCTGTATGTGTCCTATTTCCTGGTATTTATTCCTTTCTTTGTGTTCGTTTCCTTTCTATTTAATCAAGTTCCCTTCATCATATTTGCAGTGGAGATATTTTGGAGTAAATGTGGTATTCTCTTTAATGCTTGTATTCAAACTGTATATATACATCTCCATTGTAAAAAATTGTCTCATGTCAATTTAATTTTTATAATCATTCTATAACAATACTATTGAATAGTCCATAAGGTCACGAAGCCATCCTTTGAAATGACGCGATCCCTCCTACGATGTCATCCGAAGTGATACGATGTCATCCGAAGTGATACGATGTTGTCCGAGATGATTCGATGCCCTACGAAATGACACGATATTATCCGTTAAGACGAAATGACACTTGTAAAGGCACGATGTCATCTAAAAAGACAAGAAGCCGTTTGTGAAGACAAGATGACATTCGTTAAGGCACAGTGTCATCCGAAGTGACATGATGTCGTCCGAAATAACACGAAACAGTCCGAAATGACACGATGCTGTTCGTAAAGACACGATGTCATTCAAATAGCAATTGTTTTCTTTCGCAGTTTGTCGAGATACGCTGTTAAAATTTTCACGACATAAACAGCATGTTGCTGTTGTTGTTTATAACTTTTGGTGGGAACGATAAACATAAACGACCTTGAATGTGAAGCATCTGTTAGCAATTATAAAGCATTTTACTAATGTTGTGTTTGAGATACAAGTAGCTAATGGATTTGTTGTTGCGAGTTCACATATGCTTAGCGTTAGCTATCCAATTTCACTTCGCCTTAATCATACGATAGAATTTAACAGATGAAAGATATATAAAAATACATTCTTGAGATGTTTGACTCGACAAGAAGTACGTTTTATTTACATCTTCGGATACCTCTTCTGGGAACTACAATAATACTTGATCCAGTAACGTAGTAAAAGTAGTTTTATGAAAGCCTCGAAAAGCTATTGTCATAAAGTCCCCATATTACAAGTGCAATATTTATAGCTTTTTATGATGATGAACAACATTCTTACATAACATATTTAATTAAATAACATCGATGTCTCGCTCCTGATAACAATTTATGGGACGCAAAAGTCGTCATTGTGTAAGTAAGAGTTTTGTTGTTAGGTCAGAGATTTAAAATCAGATTCTAGCTTTTTTAAATCTTATCTTGATACTCTTTGCTAAACAGTAAAATGCATACATGAACATTTATCTATAATTGTTAGGAATAATCTATTGACAAACTTCATTTATCTGTAATTCTTTTCCATGTTTTTTTTCATGTTCACAAAAAGACTCACCTATTGGCCATATCAATAATAAGATCACATCATTATAACGGCCATTCATTCTAGGATATGATTTTGATATTTTCTCAATATGTTTTTCAACATGATAACGAGATCACCTGAATATAATAATTATTATTCATCTGTCAAAACGATGGTCGCAATATCGTGGTGTTACTTCATATGTTTTTTTTTTCACTGGGTTTAACGCCTTTTTTACAACGTTTTTCGGTGATATACGGCAGCCAGTTCACCAAACCAGTTTTCCTGGGCTGTATTATAACCAGTACCAACTCACCCTTCCAACAAAAAGATGGCAACTTCTCCACTTAAGGAAAAAAATCGATATCGGGATTTGAACCCAGATCGACGGGTTACAAGTAGAGCGCACTAACCAATGGACCACACCCGTTGTCTCATTTTGTTAAATGCTGATATTTTAACGTATTGTATGACGTACCAATTTCGACTTTTGGGTTTAATCTCTGGTTCCCGTTCATGAATAAAACTGGCCAATATGACTGTTTGTAAACAACCGCAAACGTTTACGCATAGACATATTCGGAATGTATTAATTATTATTGAATATGTAAAAAAAAACGTTAATGACCTAGAAATCAAATTATTCTCTGATAAGTGGTGCTGTCGTAACATGGCAACCATGCACGTGTTGCGCTCGTAATGAATGATTATATGATGTAGGTATCTAGGTATTACAGCCTTAAAGGCAATACATTTTTTTGCATCTGGGGTCATTTAGGAAAGACTAAACAGTTATGTAACCTAGTGCCACAAGGAACGTTGACGTATCAATGGTTTAACAGTTTTATGCCCATTTGTTAGTATGCCTTACGACTGACTAATGGTTTTAGTTGGCTACAAACTGCTTTCGGTGGAATGCTCCTTTGATGCTGAATTTGCTAGCTTTGCAGAAAATATCTTGTATTAGTGAAACAAGTCTGCGAGCATGTTGTCCCAGTCTGTTGTAGATAGAGAAGTCTGTGGTCTCTCTCCATGGGAATATGGTCACGTGATAGAAAAGCAACATCGATACATGCATGTTTGTTAACGCACACGCCCATGTTTGCAATGATTTATTCACAATTATGAATGTTCACCATGTATACAAACAAATTGCTTAATTCATTGTCAGTAAAACAATTCAACAATTGGATATCGCCTTGGTATTACAACGTCATAATTGTAAAGTAAAAATGTATATACATGTCTTATGACAACTTTAAAAAACTTTAAACGAGTGGCATAATGAAATAAATCCTCTATATTTAGGCCACCTGTGGGAAAATATTAAAAGGAAGAACATTGACGTTGTCTCATTATCAAAGTAATTGAAAATAAAATTTTTAGGAATATAGAAGATATATTGAAAACTGATTATAAATAAGAGGTCGTTACAGTGAGGTTGTTGTATTGACGAGGTGGTTGTATTATATGATAAGGTGGTTGTATTATATGATAAGGTGGTTGTAATATATGATAAGGTGGTTGTAATATATGATAGGGTGGTTGTATTATATGATAAGGCGGTTGTATTATATGATGAGGTGGTTGTATTATATGATAAGGTGGTTGTATTATATGATAAGGTGGTTGTATTCTATGATAAGGTGGTTGTATTATATGATGAGGTGGTTGTATTATATGATAAGGTGGTTGTAATATATGATGAGGTGGTTGTATTATATGATAAGGTGGTTGTATTATATGATAAGGTGGTTGTATTGTATAATAAGGTGGTTGTATTCTATGATGAAGTGGTTGTATTATATGATAAGGTGGTTGTATTATATGATAAGGTGGTTGTAATATATGATAAGGTGGTTGTATTATATGATAAGGTGGCTGTATTATATGATAAGGTGGTTGTATTATATGATAAGGTGGTTGTATTATATGATAAGGTGGCTGTATTATATGATAAGGTGGTTGTATTATATGATAAGGTGGCTGTATTATATGATGAGGTGGTTGTATTATATGATAAGGTGGTTGTATTATATGATAAGGTGGCTGTATTATATGATGAGGTGGTTGTATTTTATGATAAGGTGGTTGCTCAATGAGGTTTTACTTTATTTTACTTTAACACTGATTAGTTTCTTTTTTATCAACTAAGTGTAAAATGCTATTTTACACAGACACCACCAAAACATGACTTATAGTCACATTGACCACGACGTAAAAGCTTTTGAAGCAACCAAATCTCGATTCTTAGCAACCACAACGTCAGGTTTAGGAGATTTTGTTGAAATGTCTTCAGTGTATCTTGCAATGACGATTTAATATTTTCCAATCAGAAAATGTCTAACAAGCACGAGAACGTTAAATTCTTTCAGTACATAACGTCGATAGATTCGCCAATTGAGCCTTAGGTAAGTGATCTTGTGCATCCCTGTTCAAATACATGGGTCTGATTGTCTGTAAGTTCACAAAGTAACCATAAATATGATTAATAAAATGTTAAAAGTGCGTGCTTAGCCTTCTTCTTCTTTGATAGTACAATTATATAATGTGCATCTAAGGCTAGCATATACAAATGCTTATATAAATTAATCTAGAAACATTCTGAAAGCCCTAGGATGTACAGTATAATACAATGGTTTAGCAGATCTAAATGCATCATACATATAAACGCAGAAAGGCGAAGATTCCGAGGCAAAAAAATTCTCTACATAAAATGACTTTTGGTAACAATACAGTTGCAAATAAAGACTTATTTACCTAGGTTATATAAACATTCGATAAAAGTACAAGTTGTACGTGTCCCCTCAGAGAAACACTTTACGTATGATTTAAGATTGGAAATCCTGAAAATCCTTTCCTTTGATAGTCTAAGCATCAAAAAGCACAATCAAAGTATATCAAAGATGTAACTGCTGCATAGAGTATACAAACGTATTACATAAAAAATTATTTGCTCTGCGGACAGTTATTGATTTTTTTTTGGAATTTAGCGGTGATATATTCTCTTATCCATGAAGAAAATTAGCATCTTATAAATGTCACTTAAACTTTAAAGTGACTTGAACAACTGTAAGTACTAGTAATATGACATAAAATGACAACAGGAGGATGAGATCCTATGATTCTACTTTCCACGAAAGTTGCTGTATGTCAGATGTCCTTATTGTGTATTCTTTGTAGCAAAGTTCATACAAACATCAGCAAGACATTATCACTGTACCAACATGTATGATCGGATAAATGAGGATTAAAACTGCCTCATAGTGTAAGCCAGGATTAGGAATAATGTATATGGTAACATATGGTTAAATACATTAGCGTGTTATTGCGTTGTATACCGTGTTAGTTCACGTACAGCTCATCCATATTATTGTTATGGCAGAACTTTTCTTATAAATAACAATTTTCCGCATTAATAGCTAAATAGGCAGAGCGTTAGGTCTTCGAAGATAGGGTTCGTGCCAGGGGATGAAAGAAGATCTTATGTCTAAAGCCATCTATCCTCTAACTCTGAATCGAGTGATTTATTTGGAGACAGTTACTTGCGGAGAACAAGGTCAGTACTGGTGCAGTTTCCAGGAATACAACCCGCCGGTATATAAATGAATAGTATTGTTATAACTATATGTAGGCGTAAAATCTGAAATATATCAATTAAGACAAAACATGGTTTTGAACGCTTTCATAACAGACTATTACAAAGCAGAGTCGAAGATAAACCAATTAAAAAAAACAAGCTAATAATGAACCTGGTATCTCACAGCCTTAAGTTCTTTCTTTGTCGACAATATCCAACTTATGGTATCGCGTTCATAATATTTTCCTCTTAATGCCGTAATTACTTGAGAGGCAGGTTGCTTGTTAGAAATGTTAGTTATTATATAATGATGAATATATTTCCGGTCCTTTGACTGAGGATCATTAAATCGAGCGGACTACGTGCTCGTCAATTCCAGCACAATCAAACTCATGTTAATACTTTGTCAAATAATAAAATATGGACACATTTATTATTTCGATTCTAACACAAAATACATTTGCATTTACGCGCTAGAAAACGACAGGAACTACATTTTCTCTCCGCTTTTACATTTTACTCCTCTGTATAAAAACAAGTAGTCCGTGATGTCAAATGCCATTATAATTACATTTTGATTACTGGGCTATGATACGGTGAAAAGGAACAGCCGATGGTGTGTTATCGTAGAATAATGAATGGGTAGATTTCTTGTATATTTACATTGGCCATGACGCAGATGATGTGCAAGCAATGATTGATAATTTAGGTACACTAGCAATGGTGACAGACACCAACATTGCATTAACATAATGTTAATTTAATTCATTGATGTCTGCTCAAATAGATGAATTGCTTTACACTATTTGACACCTTGATTGTTTGATTCACAATTTAGCGAGATATAACTCAGTAACACCTTTTAAAAATAAACAAAAAAGACACATACGAACGAACATTCCAGAAGACTAACATAAAATGCCCGTAATATTAATTGATATACATTTTTTATTTTAAATTAACGTCGGTTATTTTTTTATTTACAACTTTGATTACAGGAGTGAAATGAAAAAAATTTAAATTAATTCGCAGTATTCGTCTCATCTCGATACAAATACCAGTTTTACTACGTTAACACGTTTATCGGAACCATTAATGTTCATATTTTATTACAATCTTCATTAATGCTCATATTTTATTACAATCTTCAGAAATTTTGGGGTAATTTGCATAATCTATTACTTACCGTCTTGATTTGATAATTACAAACATTTAATATCAGTAAGAACCCAAAGAAAAATGCATCATTATGGAGCATTTAATGTGAATTTAGTTGCAGTAACAAAATTATCATTGCGCAATAAAGCCTTTATCCGTACATGATTAAGTAGATTAGGCACTTACTCTCTTTATAAAACTCGTGTAAAATTAACGTGAATTAACCCACTAAATGCAAGTAAAACCACTGGGAACTGGAATGACAACGCTTGTCATCATTTAATATCACTAAAATGTGCTGATTCGGCTCAAAGGAATTATTCAGTAACGTTTCGCTCACGTAAAATTAACGAAATTCGTCGAGAAGTCGTCTTCTTAGAGTTGATTCAGTGATGTTCAACCAATGAATAGACCGTTTTCAAACGTTTGAAGGGTGAATGTCACATGCCATGTGTTGTCTTCCTGTCCATGATGTTTTTCCTGGTTAATCATTAATTCAGGTACGTCACGTCAAGCTGGTATTACATTAAAAACTCGCCTTCGACTAAACACAATTTGTAGGTAGACAAAAAAAGACAAAATTTCTGCATCAATGTCTTGACTTGGACAAAATGATCTTGGATTATGCGTAGCATAAAGTCTTAGTTCTCTGTAGACAACAGTAATTAGAATTTAGAATGTGATGTTTTATTTGTTTCTTTTTCTTGTTGTAATTGTTGTTGTTTTGTTTTTGTTTGTTTTGAAAAAGATATGTGTTATTAGAAACAGTTGATTCGGAAATTGCAACCCTTGTATATGTATACATATATGGTAGATGTGTTTCCGATTTATATGGCATTATAGGCCTAAATTCATCATTATACACTATCCCCACAACATGCTAGCGCCTATCTTTGATCGTGTTTTGTGCAGTCAATACAACGCTGAAGAGCAAATGAAACTGGGAATACAAGGTCAACATCATACAATACTAGTAATCCGGATATCATTCAACATTATCTATCTGGCTTGTGCATTATTACACGTTAATCATTATGTAAAGCTGCTGATGCATTGATGGACTAAAGTCTGTATATATAACAGCAAAGAACCAAGCTTTCAATCATGCGTTATTAAAGATCTAAAACTGTCTAAAAACATATAAAATATGTCTTTCTTCATAAACTTTAATACCTTTAGCAATTTATTAATGTTTTTTACAGATTTATTATTTCATTCGCAGCGGTTTTTTGTATGAATTTCATTTCGATACTTATTCAGTTTTTTACACAAGCTGGTAAACATTTTTTTCTTAATATTCATAAATGATAAAGCTGAATGATTTATACGTATTGTTATACTCCACGAGTCAAGTATCCAATAAAACACCTGCTGTGTACACATTTGTCTCTTCATTTATACGATGTTTTGTTATCTTTGGGTTCAAAAGTCATTAAAATGGATGGAACAGAAATAAACATTGCTCTGTTGCCAGGTAAGACTGAAGTGTGATCGTTATTGGCAAAAAACTTTGCTGACAAGGACCTTGAAAATGTTTTCACTGACACAAGTGCACATTACCTGAAGGGCCGTGTGACTAGATCATGGTGTTACAACGTCCTTGACTTATAAACTCAAACTTCAAATTAGCATATCTCAATAAATAGTTTGATATTAAGCATTTGATACCGATATAATTGTGAGAACATTGTCCGCTCATCTTGTGGTTTAGTAACCAAACATAAGTGTCCATTTATGAAGCATAAATTTGATTATAATAACATACTTCTTCTTATCACCAGTATTTAGTTAATGAATCAATATACCATCAAGCCAATACCACAAACATACGTTTAAGTCAGATACAAATTCAGAGCGAATATGACATTTTATCCTAGGTACAAATCTCATGTTTTATAATCTCGTACTGTTTAACTGAATAGTCGAAGATTTGAGATCCGATCGATGTACATAGCTCCAGAGCCAGCTGTTTGCCCATCATCTGAGATCATGACGATTCTGCCATTAACTTAAATTCACTGAATTACAAAGCATGCCGGGTAAGATTAGGGCTGACAGAACTGTATTTTTTCGTACAATTAAATACCGCGGCCAAGGTCCAGCGGTTAGTGCGCTGGACTTGTTGACAATTGTTGAAAAACGGCGTTAAACAAACAAACAAACAGACAAACAAACAACGTGCGTTGTCGTAATAGCGCTGTTTAACGGCTTGACTCGAACGCAAAAATGTGCGCAATAGACACATCTACATGCGATGTTTATTTTAACTGCTTGCAGCGACGTTTCAGTATGTGTGCAGCAGACTACGTGTATACTACTTACACATACACTTCACAACATCCGCTGTTATCTTGTAGTCTAACTTTCGTAATTGAATGCAGCTTAAAATATTTCAAATTAACAGATTAGAAGAACTATTTCTCAACAATAATGAGTTACGCGTTCATTCTGTCGTTGTTTACAACAGTAAAACTCGGTTATAGTGAATTCGCAAATATTGAGTGTATCGGATCTTATAATAATTATCTTATCTTTAAATAATTATCCCCCCAACATGATATAAAATACAATATTATTTGGAGTAAACATTTAGGTCCCAGAAATTAATTACAACCGTGTTTATTTGTGTAACTAACGTGTGTGCAATGGATTTATGAAGTACTGAATAAATTAAGTTTACTCCTATTAAAGAAGAACTAGTTATGAAGTAACAAGCTACTGACACGCATGAATTCTTCATATCAATACACTCCTATATATACCAGATAGTGTACACACAAATGGTTTTGGACAAATGTAGGAACAGTAACCATACAACAAGAAATGTCTACAAGTAATATTACAAGTGCATTTGTGTAAATGACTAATTAGTTCCAAATAAGGCGATCCATAGTGGCCATATCTTAATGCAGATAGCAGTGTATTAAGTCTAAAAAGCATGACTGTTATTGTTAGTAAAAACAGATGCGTAGTATTGTAACAGCTGATGTTGCGGTCTTATTTTCCGAGAAGGGGGTGTTAAAAGTAAATGTTTGAAATATACCGTTTGCAGATGTTTTATTTTACAAAAGTTATCTAGGTTGTGATGTCATAATACGAGGAACGAAAGCCTCCATGAAATAGACCTATAATGCAACCTGGTCAGAGTGTTTTTCATTTTCGTCTGCTTAACAAAATACTAGAATATAAAAAGAGCATTGAAAATATCCAGCTCATGTACTCTGGTCATAGTTTTAAATCAAACAATTACTCACCAACACTTTGAAGTTACTGTTTTCAAAAAAACAGCCCCTTGAGTACGAGATAATTGTCTAGGTTCTAATTATATCGTAATGGACGATAACCCCACACCAATAGAAAACCACTTTACCACTATCGTGTGTTTTACAAGAAAACGATTTTCATCATAAAGTACGTCTTGTTTCAGCTCAAGGCATATCCTCGTATGATCTTGTGGATTACGTAAATGAGTTTATCTCACATTCCTTCGACATCCAACCCCTGCTTCAAGAGAATTCTGCTGAACTGGTTATCAATTTAATTGCAATCACAGATTGTAGGGATTAACTGTTCTTTTAAACAAAAACAAAACTGAAAACAAAACTCTTAGCATTAGGTAATTTGGTTTTAATACTTAATGTTTCTGCAGACAAACAAATAAGCACAAACATCTTCGTTGTTTCTTTGATTGCGCAAAAAAAAATAAAAGAATGGATATGAAGAGGATGCGAAAGAGCTGTAACAAAGTAACGCCTGGGATGCTTTTATAAACATTTAATATGGTATTTTGACCTTCTCCTACGTATGCTGGCGGATGCACAGAATTCATACGTTTTATTCTTGGATGGTGTGAAATATAATTATGTCCGTATTGTATAAAATAGTGCATCATTTAAAGTTGTAATGCGTAGATATCGTCTTTAATTATACCAAGGAAATTAAAGTTTGCTTATTTATTGAATGTGAACAATACAACAGGAATTAAAATCGAGACAATATATCTCTTTATGAACATAAATTGCTTCATATTTTAAATGGCACAAAACCTAATTCAACGAAGCTTACTTTCTCCAGTTACAGTAGAACCGTTGGCAGATAGTGTAACACTACCTTATCTCAAAACTCTCTGAATATATTGTAAACTAAGAAATCGGAAACAGTAAACTAATCAAGTGATTTTATTTTTTAATCCAGAGTTAACGATTTCTACTAAATAGAGGTCACACTTGAATTAAGGTTAAAGGTTAAAGTTAACTAAATGAACCTCTGAATAAAGGTCAACTGTGCATAAAGGTCATGTTACTTTTTTTGTTTGGTGGCTTCGGTTCACCGGTTCGAATGTATGTGTGTATTTGCTTTGTGTATTTTTTTATACTTTGTGTATATTTATATACTTTGTTCATACTTTATATACTTTGTTCATATTTTATATACTTTGTTCATACTTTATATACTTTGTTCATATTTTATATACATTGTGGATATTTATATACTTTGTTCATATTTTATATACTTTGTTCATATTTTATATACTTTGTGGATATTTTATATACTTTGTTCATATTTTATATACATTGTGGATATTTATATACTTTGTTCATATTTTATATACATTGTGGATATTTATATACTTTGTTCATATTTTATATACATTGTGGATATTTATATACTTTGTTCATATTTTATATACATTGTGGATATTTATATACTTTGTGGATATTTATCCTAATTCCCTTGTTCACCGACATGGTTATATACATGTACTAAATGTCTATCTAAAATTCATTCGAAACATTTCAGAAGGTCATTTTATATTGCGGATTGGTAATTGTTTATTTAATTAACCCATCAAATTTCCGGTGGTTGAATACTTTAATATTTATTGCATTTATGGTCCTAAGTAATGACCTTCTTTTATATGATTCACGTTACCGGAAGTAATTTTCGTTTACATAATCAATTTGTAAACAAATCTTGTCAGCATGTATAAAATGACACACAAAATGCAACATCTGCGTTTACAAATAACGTATCCAGCGTTTGACAAGCGACTATATCAACGAATGACAAGCGAAGTCTACTCAACGTAATTCTTGCGTCACAAACGCTATACAACTCTCGCATTTAATCACGCCAATAAATGTCAGTTACTAATGGTGATCAACTATGAATACAAATGGTATAAACACATACGAAAATGTCAGTGTATCATAATTACGTAGTAAACGTATTCCGGTGCAAGAACACCACATATTGGTCGACATCAGCAGTGTCACTTTCTGGACAACGACGTACATACGTATGTAAGCATACGTATGAAGGTATAGTCTGTTCGCATCGCTTGTTTGTCCAAAGAATTTATCGTAATTTCCGAATGCAATGGACGTTCTCACGGTCGTGCAGAACTTAAAAAATACTTCCGCGTTCACAATGACTGTGTCAATCTTTAAACCTCGTTAGCCTCTAGTATCAGTCTACTCATTGACACTTGTAAGTACTTTCATATATATTAATAATGAATAATACATAGTCATCAGTTGTACTCTCTGAATGTTTTGTTTCGTGTGTTAAAGGTTTCAATTCAATGTGACTTGATTTGCCGCCTATAACGTAAATCTAATACAACGACTGTGCTTGGAGTTTTCATTCTCCCTCCCCCACCCTCTTATGTTGACATACCGCTATAAACACGTTTAATACTGGGTAGTTTAAACATCTTGTATACTCACGCAAAAAGACCTGTCATTTTCGCAGTCCTGAAAAAGAAAAGAAACTGGATTGGCGCATTTTGCCTGTGAGGTAGAAAAGTTTGCTCAAATTCGAGTGTCCACATCTGCCGACCCTACACCCGGTCTCGTCATTTTTCACGTCGATATTTCCATTTTCATATGAACTTTTTCTACGAACTGGAAAAAATCGAAGAAAAGTCCCGACCTTTCGTGGGACGTTAGTGGAAATAAAATATATGTCTGGCCTAATTATCAGCATCTATGGTAAACTTGTCATTTCGGTGACTGACATATCCTCACACTAACTAGGATAAACATTCTACCGTTCGGAGATGTTGTTTTAAAAGCTTGTATGTTTTTCATTTGAAAAAGACTAGTGTAACCTGGGTCACGTTTATTATTGTAACCATGCGCAGCTGAAGAGTGTGCGCACGTTCTTATAGGAACGGCGGTAAACGGACGGAAACATATCATGTACGAGTCATTACAACAAATTTATTTAATAACACTGATCGTTAGATCGAAATCTATTGGACTGGATCAGATAAAATCACGTGATAACGATACATGACAGGGACACCGCGAAGATACGCGAGATTACCAACATGGGAAATAAGAAAACCTACATACTTAATGAGGCATCAAATCCAAGAATTGTGACAAAAAATCCAAGAAACTGGTTTGCAAAATTTCTTGTAAATTGTTCAATAATGTGGTGTATGTACATATACATCTAAAACGAATGTAATAATGTATACATACACATATTTATTCACAAGGATTTTGTAGTAAATATCATGTATATTATACATGAATACATACGATAAGGTATATACATGTATCAGATGTAAGAACAGTAAAACCTCAGTATTATAACAACCATTGGGACCAAGGAAATTAGTCGTAATATTGAGATGTTCTAATTATCAAGTTTAATTATAGACAGAGCAGAACAGAACAGAACAGAACAGAACAGCAGAACAGAACAGAACAGAACAGAACAGAAACTTCATTTCTTAGACTTGTACATAATATACATCATCTTTGAAAAATATAATAAATACATCAAATCTATACACATGACTTGGTATACAACATTTTAAAAATTAATAACTAAAGAAAATTTTGAAACATTCAATTATTTGAGGGTGACATATCGTTTGCTAACAAGTTAAATAGAGAAACTATTGAAAATTTGTCTGGAAACAAGTGATTTTTATAATGAGGTGGTATTAATATTGAGGTGGTCACAAAGGAAGGTTTCACTGTACAATGCTTGTTTTTTGCGCTTCCATATAACTCTTTTATTCCTTTACCGTTGTAATTACCCGCTGCTGTCGAGTCCAGTCTTTGAAAACACGGTGGAACCTGACTTGACCAACCTTCAGTATATAGACCACCTCGTAACGAACCGGTTTCAATACTCCCCCTATATATTTGCTAAAAACCCCTTCTGCAATACTAAGACCATTTCTATTGTCCAAAAGGTGGAGTTAATATCGAGGTACGATTGTAATTCTTTTGCATGTCTGATTTTGCTACCAAATTAAGGATATCGGACTATTAGTACTGAGCCAACGGGGGATAATTCCTGCATGCTAGTGTTTTCAGTTTTATTAATGTATTTTCTTAAAAAAAATGTATTTTTCTTGAAACAGGTTTGACTGTATGTACAATGTACAATGTATATGTACATAAATTGAAAACTTGGAAATGTTTTCGAAACGTGGAATGACATTATATTTGCGGTCGACTGTTTTCGCTGTACAAGTGTTTATTCATTTTGAAAAAAATGCTTAAAAAATGCTATTTATAATTTTGGCAGACGTGACATTTTCATTTGGATTGTTAAAGTAATAAGATATTTCCGTTTTGTTTACTTGTTGTTGTTGTTTTTTCTTGGTATATGCGGCTTCACGCAAGCCACAAAATGAAGCGGTGCGGATGTTTGATACATATGAAAACCAGAGTTTTTTAAGTTATGAATTATATGCGGTTGTGAAATTGTCATATTGGTATTTGCGGTTTAACCAATGCTTAAGCAGAGGAGAATATGGGATATTATATACAATGATGAATACGAGTTGATTGAATGCATCGCATGCCTAGTTTGATTTATAGAACCGTTTTATAGATAAAGTCGTCAAATTTACACCTTAATGCAAAATACGTGCATCAAATAATGAAAATAGATGTTTGATCAGAAAAAGACACGAGTACATGTGTAATTTATAGTGTTTATAACATTAAACATGATAAAACCTTTTTTATTACAATAAAGTGGATAAAGTGAAAGTGGTCCTCAGGAATTCACTATAACCGTGTTCTACTGTACAATTTCCTAAGTGGGCTCTAACTTTGTTTTCGGTGGTTCAGCTTCATGTTCATTGTTTCCGCAATTAAGGTTTTGTAACAACGTCGCGAAGACAGTAAATACCTACATATTTCAAGATTGAAATCGACAAAAAAAATGAAATTGACGTCATGTCTAAGAGACGCAGGTGGCTTCACTTCCTGTAAGTCACTTACCACATAGAAGAAGTGTTCCGCACAAATATCTTCAATCCTTATATCAGTATGTGACTTATGCCAAGTACATTGTACGGACAAGCAAACAATTATCATTATCACATAAAGTTATGGTGAAAAACAACATAATTTACCATTTGGCACTGCTTTCAAATCATGAAGTCTTTTGTACAGGAATTAATACGTAATGACATATTTTTATTCAGCGTCACATCCGTAGGGTTACGCTGGTACCACTTGCCCTGATCCAATACAGCTGTTATCTACTTGAAAACCGTAAATGACGACAGAGTTCCAGTTTATTGTATGGTGCAGAATATCTATTAGCATCTCTGTTTAATCTATCGTGATTTCGCAGACACCACGTGATTATGATGCAAAGGCCACCAAAGAAATACATTTGGTACCAAAAGGAACGGACTCATTATCAAGTTTGAAATAAAGATGAAAAATGAAAACCGATGTTAAAATAAATAGTTATTACAATGAGACGATCTGAATATTGAAGTGGTTGTTCAGTGAGGGTTCTCCGTATTTTGTCATAAATGTTTCTCCAGAGTTTATCGTAAGACAGCATACAATAGCTGATTGTGGTCTTACAACCAAAATAAATCCTGAAATAAATAAATGCAGCTATTTTGTACAGAACAATAATTCATTAACACTATTTTACTAAAGGTGCTTTCAAGTCATTAATGCAGTTCATTGAAATCATACACTTAGACTTTTAAAATTCGTTTAAATGAACGTTTGTTAACCCTTTTATAGTGACCCTGAGACACTTCTGATACGTGAGTCTAAATACAGGTTTTATTGTCCCATTACGAGAGGACAATAAATATTCTAAGTGTTTTATTTTATATGCATCGGTCATTGAAACCATAAAAGACTAAATATTACTTCAATTACTTCAGCCAGGCTACATAGAGATTGCATTTGAGCAATTCTTTTCCGTTCATCTGCAATTTGATACATGTACATGTATTACAATTACTGTTGGATCGTTTCCCGTTAATCAATCAAGTCAGGTCAAAATCAAGTCACATGAACTAGACTGGTTCCCGTTCGATGTTACAGTGCACCAAATTAACGGATAGGCCTAAAAATGGGATCCAGTGCCCAGCAAATGTTGTATCTACAGAGTCAATGAAAACCGGTTTAGTTAAAGATCCATTCCAAAATTTGCTATAACTGAAGTATTTTAGAAGCATGCGTGTCATTAACTAGCCACTGGTACAACAGGGGACAAAACATGCACTGATAGGCCGACCGTCTTCATATGAACTGTGCATAAATTGATGTAAAAAGTTTCTATTAATTGTTGATGAAATGGAGGGAAATATTCATTATTTCTTAATGCCAAATAAAAGTCCAGCGATTGTGTTTCCATTCAAAAGTTAAGCATCTGTTACGCACATTTATAAAATTGGACCAAAATATTGGAGAAAACGTGCATACTGAATTAAACAATACCTGTATATGCGTTGAATGTTAATTGTACCCATGCTAGCCGTAAAATAATGATTTCACAAAATTAAATTCTGGACTCTTTATTTACAGATTGAACACCTGGCCAAATGTGCCTACAAGCGTGCTGAGCGCATTGAAATGTTATTAAAGTAAACAAACCATTTAATCAGTTTTCAGAATTGCATATAATGCTTTTTATTCCTAGATTGTTTTTATATATTATATTTATGGCAGCAAAATAGTTTTAAACATAAGATGTGCTTATTACGTATTAAATATACCAGTTTGTATATTGCATTCTGCATAAATTGCATTTATTTTATGAGCGCTTAGGCCTAAACATCGTTTTTCAGCAATATTTCAATCACGTTAGGTGTTCAGTTGGTATAACGAACACTTCCGGGTCACCTGCCAGCAGCATGATAATACTTCGCAAGCAATCGACAATTAGCAAACATTGTTCACAGGAAATTGAGGACGAATTTCATGCAATGAATATCTCCGTCAAACCATCACAGAGATGATCATTGATATACTTGTATCCAAACATAACACTTCTCGATCAACAGTCTTACGTTCTAAATTTATAAGGCAAGAATATTTATACATAATTAATTATTTAATGAGTTAATTGTAATTATTCTTATTCAGTCTTCGCCGGGCTTATTTGGACATTGAATTATCGCGGAGATTTGTACTAAAGAATATTCTATAAGCCATCTCAAGGATCTTCCCCCCACTGAAACAGTTTTAGTTTTTTTATCAGTGAACGATCTTTAATATAATGTTCTACATTTGATTAATATCTGTCTTGTGTTTCGACAAAATACTAACTTCTTATTAGAACCATTTGATTGGACATGTCTGTGTAGTTTTACGAAGTTGCGTGGACTTTCACGAGCAATGGGCGTCGGACTCGTGGCTGAATTAGAAGACTGTCTTTCGTTCTAAATTAAGAGTGATTCGACAATGTTTAAGAGAGTTGTGTTTATGTCTAATTTATATTTCATAATATTAGGCTTATCCATAATACATTAAAATTAATCTTCAAGATATATCATGAGCATAAATTCAGTTTCAATAATTATGTCTTCAATAAATTGGATGAAAAAATCACTTACACGGGTTAAATGGACCATTAAAAGAACAAACGACTTTCTCGACCTTTAAACGCAGTATTTATTTCTGCTGTCCGCAAGAGTAACAAATCCTTGGACTAAACAAACACTTTAGTGAATTTACATCAAGTACTGTAAAACTTTATTCTGTGACCACCTCAATATCATGACCGTATGTTTCAAACGGCCTTTTTCAAGGTATACACTATACATATATTATAACCTGTTGATGATACTTCCTCAATATTTTTCGTGTCCCGATTATGGTCTTAATACCGTTAGTTTACTGTACATTTTGTATCAGTAAAAAGCACTGTAAGTGACCTGTTTATTTATCAGTAAACAGAATTAGTGTAGTCGTAATGAATCAGCATTATGAAGAATAGTTCGTCTTTATTATCGTACCTACATATTTGTCGATAATTTCACACATAACATGCAGCTTTGGGTCTGTAATGACTAAGCAAAATTGCGTAATGCAAAAAATGAGATGCTTCTCTAATCCGAACGATGCTTGGATGAAAGATTCGTTTAAACCGGAGAAGTTTTCTCTCGTATAAGAGAGGTTTTCAGAATAGACAGGTTTTTTGATCAGAGAGGTTTTTGTTTTTATGGTGCACAATATGTACATAATTTTAAGAATTAAACAAATGCTTCCCGAACGTTTTAAAGGGCTTTTGAATGATGAGTCGGATTCGTCGTCCCAGATAATAATACATAGGGACCTTTTCATCCAAATCCCCTTTTTGCCCTCTTTTAACCTTTTCAAAACATACAATTACCCTTTTAAACCTTTTTTAACATTTTTACCTTTTTAAAACCTTTTTTTACCTTTTTATTCGACCCCCGGCTAATCCGAAAACCTTTCTGGGGTAATCACAGCAATCGGAATCTTTAGATAAGCAGATTAAATGTTAAAAATGTGAACATATTGTTGTGTGTATAAATAAATTAGTATAAACGCATACTTGAGACCGAACATGTTCAATTCTTAGAGGTATTATTGTACAACCGCATATGTAAAACGTACTTTGTAATTTATAATTTGAAGAATGTCAGTTAGGCTTAAAAATGAATCATTTTCATCAATGAACTATCTGCGTTATTCTCCTTCTGTTAGCTAGAAAATAGTTCCACAAATTACCAAACGCAGTCTTGACCTAAAAAAAGCACATAAACGGCACCAGTGACCTGCTTTTAAAGGAATTCTATCCCAGGCCAGCATAATTTAAACAATTTTACTGAAATTTTACGAAAAATTGCTTGAAAGGTTTATTGTCATTCGTTGATAATAATTTTGTACATATTTACTGATATGAAATTATGTAATAAATAATTTCAAATCGAAACTTATTTCTACCGCGTGACCTAGCTTAGTGAGATATTTGTAAACATAACCAAAGAGTTTAACAAGTGTTGCGGTTAATTTTATACAAAATTCAAATACATAGTACTTGATACACCTTGATGCTACTTCTTAATGTAATTACTATCAGATAAATTGCCAGGCTTCAAAAAATAAATCTGAAATCTAGCCTCATTAAGTGAAAAACAATCTATTTGGAGATAACACATATTTGTTTTGTATCCAATTCTGCTATACAGTACCGATAGCAGTTGAAATATCTTGTGTGGTATGATGCCGACATATAAACTGTGCATCTACCTTAAGCAAATTCAAATCACATTGGTCGTGGTATCGTTTCTAATATTAAACGAAGCATTAAATTTAATTAGCTTTTTATGTAAGCATCTATAGACGTACAGTTAACTGATAAAGAGTAAATTCGACTTTTTTCTGGTTGGTTAGTTAAATGAAATACATCCAGATATCACCAATAGGTGTAAATATCAAAAGTTCCTGAAACCTATTCAAGAGATAGTTCCCATGGGTCACAAATAACCATCAGGGTCGTCTTCCTTACTGTTGGAGCTTAAATAGTTCCACATGGCGAATTTAAATTAAATATGTGCGAGGGACTGATGATCTCGGATCTATTTTTTCTCTGGGGATTAATGTCGCTCCAACAGCCATTCTCATTTAGCGACTTTTACAGCTCTAACAGTGGGGGAAAGCCGCCGGGCTTAGAAACACCGACCATCCGAAAGCTAGCTGTACAGCTTCCTCACTTGTGAACTTTGGTCCTGGTGGGATTCGGGCTCATAGCGATGAGAGAGCTAATGATTACAAGTCTGGGCATATGGCCGCTCGTCCACGGAGGCTCCCGTTATCTTGGGTCCAATAAAATCAATATAATATTGATTGTAAAATATTTATTTTATCCTATTTATTAAATAAATCAATTTGTTATCGGCAAAATTTGCCTCTTGTATGTTTCAGGCCACGTTGGGTCAAAAAAAGGGTGACAAGATATGTCCCGCTCCGAGCTCGAACTTTCGATCTCTTGATTGAACTGTCTGCTTAGTACCTCCTAGTACCAGTCAGGTGTAGTACTAGTACCAGTCAGGTGTAGTACTAGTACCAGTCAGGTGTAGTACTAATATCAGTCAGGTGTAGTACTAATATCAGTCAGGTGTAGTACTAATACCAGTCAGGTGTAGTACTAATACCAGTCAGGTGTAGTACTAATATCAGTCAGGTGTAGTACTAGTACCAGTCAGGTGTAGTACTAATATCAGTCAGGTGTAGTACTAATACCAGTCAGGTGTAGTACTAGTACCAGTCAGGTGTAGTACTAATATCAGTCAGGTGTAGTACTAATATCAGTCAGGTGTAGTACTAATATCAGTCAGGTGTAGTACTAATACCAGTCAGGTGTAGTACTAATATCAGTCAGGTGTAGTACTAGTACCAGTCAGGTGTAGTTCAAGGGTAACTATTCCCGGAATTATTATTTGTCTCGCGATTTCACACTTTATCATCAGTATTGTATTTTTTTTTTGTCTGACAAAGATCACATTTACTATAAGGTTTTGGCAATATTCCCTCGCATAACTCTCTGTAGTACATAGATGATAAGTATAATAAGTATGCCATAACTTTTATCGTCTTTGCGTTTCATTCAGTCCCCAGTCGATTAGTATATTATAATTATATTATTATGTTATCATGTGAAACATTGTAAGTCATTGTACAATCAACACTTACTACAGTAAAACTCAGAAGATCCCTTCAATATTAAGACCAACCCGATATGCAGACCATTATTTTTTATTTCAATACGTCAATAACACTACCTTAATATTTACTCAAGATAGACTTTGTTTGTTCATTTCAAATATTGGTCTTAATATTGAGGTTTTATTGTATATTAAAGAATACAAAATTTAAGATCAACCACAGAGCACGCATGCGAGTACGAAGACCATGCGACTTTTACAAAGCACAATATGTACGTACATTCAATAGCGTGAATTTTAACAGATTTTTTTTTCAATATTATTTTATAATACCTATTTATTAATCTAGTTCATATTGAGTTATTTATTTTATTGACACAAACATAAATTAACCACATTTTATTGGTCAATGAAAATGAAACAGAATAAATTATGCAAATATACCCCCAGATAAAAGCGCTCCGGGCCGTACCAGGCACCATTAAGTCGTTGTAACAGTACCCAAATCATTTTTACTTTGCAACAAGTACGTAAATTGGCTGTAAATGTCTTGTTTAACATGTCAATTTTATTTCTAGAAATTATGATCAAGTATTTTTCAATGGGACGGTAACTGAAATGTCAGTGCATTCCTAAAAAATATAAACGAAAGAGAGATATCCCGCCATGAAACCATATTCAAGTTGTCGAATTTATTACTGTTTTTATCTTAGTACTGTTACGTCTGTTTTTATTGAGATTAAATAAATAAATCCAAGTGTAAATGTTCACATTTTGCAAAGAGTAAGTTATACAAAAACATTCATTGGCCACAATGATGTCTATCGTATTGGCAATGTGACCTCGTCATTGCCCTCACTCTACAACACGAATAGTGTTCGGATAGTTCATCTCGTACGTTAAAAGTACAGCACACTTTCAAGACAATGTCGAACCATAAATAATCTACGAATATATGACTATATACCAGGACTATATCCCAATTACTGTGGTTGCATTTCATTTCGTTGGCACCAAATTTCGTGGATTTGTTTGAATCGGTCATTTCGTGGGTACATAAATTGGCGCATTTTCAAATTTCATATATATATCTTTTCCGATGCATTTGTAATATTGCAAACTTTTTATTTTACGGCTAACTGAATACTTAGACAAGCTCACCCATGAAATCCACGAAGTTAAATGTTTCGCGAAAATTCGTGATATCACAATTTTAGATATAATACAATGTATTGAAATTAATCATTCGAAACAAAAAAAACGTGTGCCGTTCCTTCAAGTGGAATTCTAGTCCGAAGGACCCGTAAACAACAGCATAAGGATGCTTTTTACGTGAAGATTTGTTCTTTATGTTCTAAAGACATCATCCAGACATCATGAATCGTGCATACCTCGCTAATGATGCTGCATTCTTACCACTGAGATAGAGTTCCAAGCATCATTGAAGTGTTGCCAACAACAAACTATATGAAATAAAAACACTAACTTACATTACGTTTATTGTCAAGACATTCAGCTTATATCGATAACATTTCTTACTGAACTGGAAGCACCTGTGCTGATGTGATGTAATTATTAAATGTTGTTAAAAGATCAGTTGATGCAGATCTAGTTGCAATTAATGCTTTATTTGCGCATACGTTTTTAGTATTCGTTTCACGCCCTTGGATGATATTCATAAATGAAGATATTAACTAATAGGTTAAGGGAATAATTAATTACAAAAGTTGTCCAAATACAACGTATTCATGCTTTTGGTGCCACAATATCACGTATAGAATTAAAGGCAATGTTGAACAAGACGGGGTGCGAACTTCTGACTTAAGTAAAAATAGTTTCAGTTAAAAGTATCTTAATTGTCTAAATGAACATTTAATCGTGAACTTACATAAACACAAGATGCATAAAAATAGTTCCAGTGTATAAGTACATGTATAATGACTTTGGAAATACGACTAATGATAAATAATGATCTATAAAAGGTGCGTACATGTACTCTATAAACTATACTCTACAAACTATACTCTATAAACTGTACTCTATAAACTGTACTCTATAAACTATAATCTATAAACTATACTCTATAAACTGTACTCTATAAACTGTACTCTATAAACTATAATCGGCTCGCACATTTTCGTATGTTCCAAAATTTTATATTTTACTGAGAGTGACTATGGGGTATAAATAAGAAATAAAAATCTTGAAAAGATAAATTCAAAATATCCCACCTCCGCCAAAAACACCACCTTCCCCAATACCTACATGCCCATAAACCCATCCAACTTAGAGAAACATAAAAAAACGGGGGACGAAATGCAATCTCTCCGGATGGATATCGCCTTGCAATAGTCTGCTGCAAAGTTAAATGGGTTTAAATTAGTTAGATGGACCCTACAACATTATAACCTAAGGGAAATAAAAGAAATAAACCAAAATGCATAAATAAAAAAACTCACAATACAATCAATAACTAACGCCTAACACAAGATGGTTACTTAAGTAGTATCTCTTTTTGCATTTTGCACAGTTTATTTAAATGTCAGTGCCATCGGAACATACAGAGTTGGATAAATGTCAATATCACCCGGATCGTTTTATTCCGGGATAAAATTTCTGTCATCAAATTACTGAGCGATATTATGGCAGTATTAACTTACAGACAACCTCTCATATCTATGGTTCATGGTCGGCGATATAATTATGGATATTTATGTACGATTCACTAAATGTCAGGGAAAAATGCACAGCAGGGTACAAATGAATAAAGAACATTTGTTAGCTACGTAACTAGTAGTAAGTAATTTATGAGTATTTCTCTGTGTGTTTTCTGCCAGATGAGACTAAATTATGGCGAGCTTGAAACAAAAGAAAGCATTGTACGACACTGTTTACATGAATAAAACAAATACACGTAAAAATGGAAGCCATGATTATGTCGTTAGGTGTATGAGTGCTAATCTATCAAAATCCATGGTAGTAAACACTCTATCACAATTAGGGCAAAATTCGTAAATTTAAAGTTAAGACAGTCTTGAATTAAAATATAGTTGAAATATTGAAAACTAATCAAGTAGAAGTGGTCGTTATAACGAGGTGGTCTTATCATAGTGACATTTTACTGTTCTTGTTTACATCACAGTATTTATACGTACAGTGCAGTATATTATCATTATGCAAAGATGGTCTTCATTCAAACGTTTGTTTATACATCAATTAATGCATACAAAAGGGTGACAGTCATATCTAGGTTACCTCTTTTCCCAGATGGTCGCCAGCGCAAGTTTGACTGTAGATAAGAACAAGACCAGCTCATAATATTTTGTCTGGTATTCCATTCCAAAAACAGTTATAATAACCTTATAGTTTCATTGGGAAGACAACATATTTACTTTCTTGAAAATGGAAATGACGTCCAATTAGAAAACCGTAGATGCTAATTATAAAGTAAGCGAAGGTGGCAGTATTTTTCACGAGCCTTACTGCATTAAATATTTCAAGAGTTAATATTCGAAAGTCCCAAACGAGACACGATGGATATAATTCAATACAATATTACTCCATGTTTTAATAATCTTTGAGCAATTAACCACCATGAAGAGACATTAAAGTGTTAAGATCATTTGCTAATTTTCTTACTAATTAGCTAAAATCATTTTGACATTAACCATCATAAAGTGCAGTTAATATTGTTGACGGCATTTATGTAGTAAAATGTTCAGACCGGTGCGAGACATTGTTAATTAATTGATTAATTCATAATAACAATAATACGTATAATACACGCAATAGGCATATTATCTTACGATTGTGTAATTGTGTTTGTGGCATCGGATATAATTTTGAGATAATCATATCACTTATTCTGCGAATAAATGCTCCAAAAAATTGATAAATTGCCAAATGCATGGCAGTAATCTAACGCATCAACGAAGTCAATTCATCGTCAGGAAAGTTTGTACAAATACATAATGCAGCTGTTATGAACTGTGCGGGGCGAAATGTTTGCTTTATCGCTTGTGTAAACTTGCCCTAGTGCAGAGAACTTGAATCAGGTGTGATTTTTAGATAAACTTCAAATAATTCAAGATATTCATTAAACGTATGTCTTATATGTATATAATGATGAGCATTGACGTTAAAATGAATCATATTTTTACGGGAATCATCTTGATATACAAACAATAAAGTTTCTTGCTGGTAAAATAATTAAATACATGTACATGTAGATGATAACCGTGAAAACTCATTTGCAGCCGCTTCTATATTAAGAACTACAGCGACCATTTATTTTCGGACCGATTTTCAATATTTCTCCAATAATTCATCGTAATAATGTGATCACCTCTATATTAAGACATTTTTTTCCAATTCCCAAGTGGTGTGGTCTTAAATTTGAGGTTTACTGTATATAAATCGTTCAAAGTTAAGAAATATTAAGTTTGAACTAAGCAAAAATCAGCGTTTTTCATTTCAGAATTTGGGAACCAAATAAGCACTTTATTGTCAACTCGGTATAAAAGGCCAACACAGACAGAATGGGTTGGGGGTAGGGTAATGCCTTTACACAAATCACTTTTATATGGAGCTTCGTCAGGCCAATTAATATGTGCTTGATCAAAGAGAGGTAGTTGTTCAACATTCATTCGCAAATGACAATGAACTCTGGTTTGACTTTACCTACAAACATTATCATGAAAAAACTATTTTTAGAAATATGGTTTTCCTGTTTTAATCATTTTTTATCTCAATTTTTCATGATCATTATCTAAATCATTGTTTATTTATCCGGTGTTTTGTACTATTACATGACATGTTAACCACGGGTTCATCGTGTGTTCCAAATAATTGTACAAATCATATGACTTTACTGTATGATCACATGCCATCAGACTATGATCACATGACTTTACGCGAAGAGCACGAGACAGTTACATGAGCGCGATGAAACAGCTAAAGCATCGCAGTTAAAATAGTTGCATATCATGGAAAGTAGGACTGTAGCGGTTATCCGAATGCTCGGATATTCGCGGTTAAAAACTGAAAATTGAGAGCGAATACTCGCCACCAATGAAATCGTATGATTGCTATATAGTAGTACAAAAATGCTAACTGGATATAATTTTTATAATATTGGCTCGTTCCCCTACTTTCAATAGTTCGTACTTTTCTCTTTTGGTTTGTTTGTTTGGTTGTTTCTTTAGTTACCTTGTCATTAATATTTGTAACCAGACTTTCATATGATCGATGTCACAATATTCAGTTTTATCATCAGTCCAAGATGATGACTGCATAAAATGAGAAGTGTGCCTTATTTCTCTTTGATAAAAGATTCGTGATTCGATCTGTAATAGTTGGTCCTGACCCATGAATCAGATTGGATCACCACATGCCTGACGATCTTCAGCACTGCTGTAAAGCATCAGGAGATTTATAATACATGTGTATAATTACAATTTACATGTACAGTTAAACAAGTGTAAAAGACCAATTTATAAAGAGCTAAAAACAATTTTTCCATTCTATACACAGTGCAACCTCTCCAAAGCAATACCCTTTCGGAGAGTCAAAATTACGTCGTTGATGAGAGGTTGCTGGTCTAAAAAGGTGAAATTAATAGTTAAATCGTACGGTGGGGAAAATCATTCTGTTGTTTAAGGGAGGTTGTTCCTCTAGAGAGGGCCGCTCTAGAGAGGTTGCACTGTATTGATATTTTGTTTCAATCTCTGACATGTACCTCATTTAACCAAGACTGCAGTATGTCCTATAACAGTCTTAGTAACAAGTTGGACAATAATTAGATTTACTCGCATAGTTCAAGATGAACCATATTTCTAACGTAAGTTAGGCAATTTTATATGGTCAGCCATCATGTGACACAATAAATTCGCTAAAGGAGATATGGAAAAAACGACGATTTAAGTTTGTTAAACATTTAACATATTACACAGGCAATGTACTATATTCAACTAAAAATAAACTTTGTTTAAAACATAGACTTATATTATGTCAATCTTGTATGTACATGTAATTGCAAACTTTCAGAAGTTGAAAAAGTTAAACATGAATATAAGAATACATGTATTATAAACAGAAACCAACCATCTGTAAAGGTCAGACGTTTTACTGTCATTAGAATCTCTGATTACGGAGCACGTCCCGTAAACACCACCTTTATACGCTCTTAGAACTGATCTTTAAAAACCGGATTAACAATTAATTATTATATAAACTCACTTGATTTAAAACAAACTGTATGTCATAACATAAGTAACTCAAATAGAAACCTTAATGTTACATATTTCATTGCTTCATCGGCAGAAACACAAGTTTATACTATGTTTATGTGGCTTGTGTAATTATGTAATAAAATGTAGTAGAGTAGGAAATAATTATGTCAATAAATGCAGTTGTATTGTTCCAGTAACCGCATTAATTCACTGTCTTATATAATTATTTCAGTGTCTTATATAACCTTATCATTACAAAAACGATTTCAAAGTCTGTCCAAGAAAGATAAACTCTTCATTACGATGTTTTCGCTTTCGTTCTAAATAAAATGAATGAAATCATTTATAATATGAAAGGCGAACGATTAAAAGGAGTAAACGTGAATGAACGAGTGCGGTTTTTCTTTGTATAAATTGCGGTGATACAGAAATAAATATGGTGTTCAGTTGGTGCCATCATTTTGCCACAAAATATCAAATGCATTTAGATGCATGTATTAGTAACAGTTACCAATATTTAGCCATTGGCACGTATTGGAATATATCTACATATGCTCTTTTCACAAACACATTATTAAATATATCAAATTTCAACATTCATTTATAATAAATAGCTACGAGCTAAAAAGAAACCGCAAGACTGTGTCTACCATTTAAGTGTGTTATATGCCTACAAAGCAAATTTATGCATTGAGAACCCTTCTTGTTAAAACTATGGTAATTTACGAACATTTATGCCCTTTAACAATCTTACATTTAACATCGGTATGGTCACAGAAATGAACCACACGGACATCATTAGTAAAGTTTGTATTTAACTAAACACTCAACATTTCTTTCCAAGAAAAAGAAAACGCACAAAGAGATATATTGTAAAAACAACAGTTATCTAACAGGCCTACACATTTGATAAACATCTTTATTTATTTTCTTTTGTTGCCGCTAGAAGAATATGCGCACAACAAAAATACAAACTAGTACAAAGTAACAACCGTCTATCTTTTCGTTGCATATAAAATCACCCGCACCCAATTGTATAAACATATGGTTAAATTCAAACAAAACTTTATACAACCGCTAACCGACAATCTAACTAAAATTTTAACCAGAACTCTATTTAACCCAGTGGTTAAAGTTAACTAATGTTTATACAATTGGGTGCCGATGAGTATTTAAAGTATTCTGAAGCAACGATGATTCAGAACCGTATAAATTTATAAGATATGGAATGATATTATTTAAAAACAAAACTGTGAAGAAAATTTTAGATGGATCTCGAGTTCAAGAGTTCGAACCCTTGGCGCGGCACATGTTCTATTTTCTCTGAGACCAGTTGTCACCGATCATCCGTCACCTCTACTGATCATTCATAATAAAAATTACTTGTGAAGAACAAAATTACTACAGTAACACTGATAAGGTTAATTGCCAGCTGGTATTTAAGTGAAATACTCTTAAAATGTACAAGAATGTTATTTCTGTGGTGATAAATCGTGTCCTTATGGGTAAAGGTCATCTTGTCGACTTTCATAATGTTTCCTTATCAAAGTTTTGTTGTAAGACTAAGCAATTAATTATAAATAAAATGTAATTAAAACTTTCTAAAATCACCGAAACAAATAAAATATACAGATTAACAGATGAAAGTAAAAAGATAATTATTCATTGACATTTAACAATTGTTGCAATCAATGATGAATTAAGATATATAGTCAAATAGTCGATTCATGTAAACCAAGAGGTATTTAAATTAAAGATACATTGAACGATCGTTAAATTAAAATACAATGTACAGTGAAAAAGAGTCACCTGTGAACAACAATCACTTGTAAAATAACAGTCGCCCGTGTACAACGACCTCTTGTAAAATAAGTTTTTAAACTCAATGGTTCGGCTAAAATACATCAGAAAAATTGAATCGTGAACTCACTAACTCGCAAACATCAACTTCTTTGCAACTAAATATTTTTGCAGACTTGGCAAGAAAAAAGCAAATCTAATTTTCTGTAATGTACAGTGTGGTATTGCGTCCTTGTCATTCAGACGCTTGTAATCATAAATAGGAGATAATCGCCAAGTTTATGCAAGCGTCCTATTTCAAAGATCATTCAAGCTATCACAGTTAGGCATCAGATTCCGTTCAGATAAGCTTTAATTTCCTAAGAAATGTCAAAGAAGCATACAGAATGTCTTAGTGTTTTCTTTCGCATTTTTATGATTATTATGAACATGTACTGGGTGTTAGAAAAGGTTTGTTTGTATTTAACTATATCCATAGTAATGAAATAATGAATGGCGTATCCGGTCGATATTTGTATTCACTGTATCCGATCCTTGGCTGTTTCAGAGTTCTCTGTAACCGTGTTTTACTGTAATTATTATTACGGTTATTAGGAAGCGAGAAATTAATGGCAGAAGTGAGAGCTATCTGATTTTAGTCAACAGGCACTGTTGTACTTTTATTTTATCACAAATGTAAAATTATGTAAAAACAGTGTATGAAAAAAATGTTCACAGTCAGGCGCGAACGATAAAAAGATCAGATAAAAATGCTGATAGCGTCTTGGTTCATACCAGCATCAAGTAACATGATATCTCTGCGACCCCATACAGCGGTTATAAATTAATTCACACATGTTCTAATATTTTATAGTCCCTAGTTTACAACATAACCTTGGGAGAAAAAATGACATATATTCAGAGCTGCGGCACATTTTTCTTACTCTATGCTTGTAAGTAGTTTTTTGTGGTAAAACTGACAAAACCAGTTTTGCGTTTGCATGTTTTTCTACTGAAAGAGAAATTCAGACTTTTATGAAACATTCTTCAAAGATTACAACAAAAACAACAACAATAGCAAGAACAAGTAAAACAATAAGAAAAACAGCAACGATGACAACAATAATAGGAACAACAACAAAAAGATAACAACAACAACAGGAACAACAACAACAATGATAACAACAACAATAGGAATAACAACAACAATGATAACAACAACAACAATAGGAACAAAAACAAAAACGATAACAACAACAATAGGAATAACAACAACAATGATAACAACAACAACAATAGGAATAACAACAACAATGATAACAACAACAACAATAGGAATAACAACAACAATGATAACAACAACAATAGGGATAACAACAACAATGATAACAACAACAATAGGAATAACAACAACAATGATAACAACAACAATAGGAATAACAACAACAATGATAACAACAACAACAATAGGAAAAACAAAAATGACGACAGTAATAACGACAACAATGACAATAACAACACCAACAATAATGAGAAAAACATCTGTTTTCATTAACTCTATTTGAATTCAGTGTAAATGTTTGTGTTTTTTTAAAGTTTGTTTAGAAGTCACGATAAATATAAAAAAAATGTATCAAGTTGACAAAGTACCACATAACGTTCATCCATCAGGAAACAGTACAAGCGAGCGTTATATAGACGGAGAGTAGAAAGAAGTTCCCCCCCCCTCTCTGATATATCATTATCAATTAAAAGTCAGAGTTTATGTCTGAACTTTCTTCACACTTATTAACTGTTTCGGTGCACATGATGTCGTTAATTTTTCTATATTTATTAGACAGATGTTTTACATATTGTTTTAGTTTCTCGGGAGATTTCTTGTCTGTGTCCTAGGGTTGAAGACGTAAAATTATCAGAAAGTTCAGAAATGAAAACTTGTGTATGTTTTCGTTTTTAAAACCACGAATATAAACATTCAACCCATACTGCACATGAACGAATATACAAACATGGGAAATTTCATGCATCATAATATGTTATGACTGATTAAATCAATGCGTTAACTAGAACATTGCTCATGCGATCAATTCGTCGTTTTTGTTTTTTCAAAATATCATTATGCTGTCAATTATAAAAAAACAAATGACAAATTAAGAAAAAAAAGAACGTTTAAGTGTATTTGTGTCCATAAGTCAGATACAAAAAAACTAATCTTGTAAGAAAAATCAACTGTATACGGGGTTATCTTGATAACCGTATTAATGTTTCATACAAAACAACTCATTATTATTACATATAGCCTAAAGTTTGAAATCAAGAGATCGAGTTTTAGAAAATCAAGGTAAAAAATACAACGAAAAGTATATCTTTCAAAAGAAGAAACTTCCGAAAACTTTGATTGAATACAACTTGATATAAACAGACAGCAGCATAATAGTGTTATACATGGTTCTATCATGCATTATTTAGCACAGAAAATAAGGCCATTAGTTTATGGATAATTTCGGGAAATTTAATCAAGTGATGAAAGGGTCTACAAAAAAATAACATCTAATATCGTGTATGACCACCTCTTGAATGTGTGACCACCTCTTCAATGTGCGCATAGAATGAGTGACAGCGTGAATTTTTGCCTGTGCTGTGGAATATTATTCCATTCCAGAATTGGTGCATTGTCCGAATTGAATCTACTTGTCCTGTATGTATTTCTATGAACGCATTTTTAAATGTTCCACGGGGCTTCGTGCCTTAATTATCAGCTATCTGATTTACATAAACCTAATGAATGAATGAAGATATATTGGCTTCACAAAATAATTTTTTTCAATCTTGTTTTCAAATTAAATCATATTTAGTTCATGCACTGGATGTGAAGATGAAAAAATAAATATGTCGAACATATGAAATAAAAGAAAACGATCGAAAGCAAAGAAAAAAACAAGCTTATGTAATTTCATCGTGTTATAAAACTTATGTTTTTCTAATAAAAATATATACTTAGAACATCCTTTCGGTGTTTTTAGCGTCAGGGCCGTCACGGCGTTTTAACTGTACAATAGGTTGTTTTCTGCGTTTACCGCTAATTTTTCGGACCTCGTCCCATACTTTCTGAATTGTTGTATGTGAATTAATTTTCGAAATATATGACGGCCAAGATTTACGTTTCGATTGTTGTAACTTTAGTGGAAAAGAAAAACACCACTATATCTACAGGTATCACAATAAACAACAAAAGTTTTTCACAATTTCAGCGGAGCGGAAGTAAAACACGCCTAGAACTTCAATATACTAATTATCATACGCTAAATAAAAACGGTGTGTTTTAAATTCTGCTTTCAATCAGCTGTCAAAAAAAACTTCTTTCTTGAAACTAACGCCAGAATTGAAAATTAAATGTCAATGGCATGGCAGACACAACGTAAATACTGGCACGGCAGAAGTTTAGCTAGTCCGAGTGAATTAAAATGAAGGATTTTATTTCATTAAAAACACATTTTACTCAGATGGAAATCCAACATTATTGTTCACCATTCAAAGATCGGTATTATGTTCGCCACGATCGTTCTGATATAGGCACTAGTTTTGGCCAGATACAACTATACGTGGAAAAGTCCGAATATACCCCCATTCATCCTCACAATCGTAATTTGTCACTATATCCTCAAAATCTGATTATATCACTGCGTACTCAAAACCTGACTGTATTACTTTTTTTACATCCAAGAGCACGAGTTAACTCCCTTTAGACATATACCACTGTAACAAGATCATTATTGTTTAGATGTCAATGTTAGATGTGTGAACAATTTTCAAGTGTAAAGTACTTAGCCATTAGATTATTATGAGCACTTTCGATAATTTTAAGTAGCAGTTAATTTGATACAATGCGTTTCCCCGAAATTTACGACCATGTACTTTACAGGGTCTTACTGTAATAATATGGGAATTTCCCGTAGCTTTCTCACTGAAATTTTATTTAAAACATCGAATTCTGGAATTTCTCCACTGGACGTCATGGTGTGTTTAGTAAACAAATGCTGACTTTATTTATGGGTAAGTTGGTTTGTTGTTAAACTGCGCACACATTAAAGTTAAAGGCATATGCCTAGAAATATTTATATATATTAAGTGCTAACCGAGGAGGGCGATGGGTGTTGGGTAATAAAAACATTCAATACTCACAACAGAGTATGACATTGACTTTTTATTCTTATGTCTAGTTTGATTAAACCAAGTCTGAGTATACACGTCGTCGGGTTATTTCTACAAACCCATATATCCTTTTTTTCCCTTTTTGAGAAAATAGCATTTGAAATTTTGAACTGCAGTAACTTTAAGCGAATTACGGGTTTGTGGAATTCGGATTAACCCTATTTAGGATAGATCCACAAGCAGGTAAGTATGCTCATTGTATAGAGCTCACTGAGACGAAAAAAAAAACAAAATCTAAATATTGCCACAAATTGAATTACAGGGTTGTAGAAATTAGCCGACGACTTTTCAATGTATAACGTTCCGTTGAGGCAATCATATCATGTAATAATCAGGTTTGATGTTGCTGACGCGACGGCACGATGATGCGATGTCGATAATTCGAAAGTAACACTGTACACAAGCCGTTTGAGCGTTGAGATGTTGCATGTGGTAAGCAATAATTGATAAGGACATGCATTTCAGGACAAATTTGTGTACGCTTTACATTACTAAAACATATGGTATGTTTCAGTTTTGGAGCCATCGTAACAAGTATTACGTAGTAAAAATGTATACATAAAACATTTGATTTATTGAGCTCAGCAGTACGTAATTGCAAGGTACAATGACATCATCATAAATTGTGATGGATATTTGAACATGTAATCTAAATATGAAAGTGTATTAAACAATATGTTACCACAATCATCAATTACCAGCGGAAACGTGTTTGCCACTAGAATACTAATTGTTATTAAATAGCTATAATTTGCACGCTAAACAATTTTTAGTGGACTCTTTATTACGTAACAGCAGTGAGAAACATGCCCAGTGGGTTTCAGAATGAATTATTTTTTCTCAATAAATCTCATACCGTAGTATATCATATTAATGTCCATTTTTGCTGCTGTTGTTGTTGTTGATTTTTATCGAGCGCTTTTTCTTTCAATGGCGTTTGCATGCTTAATTCAGTTTTTTACATCAAATATATCAAAACAGTATATTATTACTGTATCGTTCTCAACCAGTCTCTTCTATCTGCCTGTGTCGTCAGTGTCATCAACCAGTACCAACCAGCTTTTCTACGTCGTCATCACCCCCAACAGATAGCGTGGTAATCGAAAGAGATAATGATGTTTTTTGACGAAGTATTTACCCTCATCGCAAAGCTCGGACTTGAAATTTCGATGTTTACTTTTTAATTTCATATTACTGGCAGTCGATTGCAGAAAAACATTGCAAGACATACATTCACCGAATGTCGATTCACAATAGTAATTATAAAAAGGATATTCATTCTGTGTAAACCTATGTTTAAACGTCTCATTCACCGAATGCCGATTCACAATAGTAATTATAAAAAGGATTTTCATTTTGTGTAAACCTATGTTTAAACGTCTCATCGGTGCGTTGCAGCGAAAAACATAGAACTAAATAGTTGTATACATCAATAGTATCATCTGGGAAACGTACTACGGTGTTCTGTTGAGGCCATCACTCTGAACAGTGTGTTTTAGGCTGCTGGCACGCTGACACGGAGGTACGATGTCTATACCATTGAATTCCATCTCCTAATATGGCTGTATGTTATTATTGGCGATTTTTGTCAGCTAACTTTTGCAATGTATATCGTGTATCTTCATCAATTAATGTTTTGATGTCAACAACATTCTTAACAATGGAAACAGGCTTATCTCGCCCGGAGTCATTTTACAACCGATTCACTACCTTCCCTAAAACGATGCACCAATTCACAAATTCACATATAAATATACATGCATTTAAAAGCATCGTTTCTATAAACTTTCTGCAAATCGACATGAATTTCTGATGACGGACAACCGAGCTGTGCTCGAATTTTGCAATACGTCCTCTACCCAGGCGTAACTCGTCCATTCTGCAATTGATAATTTGCAATAGTGTATAATACATGTATTATAAAATCTTTGAGAATCTTGCACGAGGATTAAGCGCGTCGCTTAGATTGTCGCCACTCAATCAGTAAATGTTTACACTACCTGTGTGTAAAAATAGTTAAATTTTATCTCAAAACCCAAAAAATATTCTCTCTACACTTTGTGTGTAGTGACCTCAGAAATGGTACATTACACTTTCATGTACATGTATAATTCAGTTTTGTTTTGCTTTGTTTTATGTGACATTGTCACTGGGGTTTAACGCCGTTTTTTCAGTTATATATGGCGACCGGTTCATCTAACCAGTTTCCCGGACTGTATACTAACCAGTACTAACTTACCCTTCCACAAGGAGCCGGCAACTTCTTCACATCGACATTTTTGTCAAAGTTTCAAAAAAGGTATGACCTTACGCGACCGGGATTCGAACACGGATCTCGGGGTTACAAGTCCAACGCACTAACCACGGTCGCTGTAAATAGTTCGATATTTATCGAAAAACGACAATTAACTTGCAAAACATCGTTTCTTATCTGTCGACACTAATTTTGTTTACGTTTAAAATTAGCAGAAATGTTAATAAATTATTAACATTAATGTTGCCGACGGCACATTAGACAAATAATCATTAACTTTTCAGCCATAAACATTAGTAGTGAAGGGAGGTACCCTGGTACCATCGTAGGTACTTCTGGTACCACTTTTCCGACACTATGGGAGGTACCCTGGTACCAAATTTTCGGAAAATGAGGTCAAAATGTGTGAAAAAAAGGGGTGAAATTGTGAAATTTTGGTCAATTTATTGTTTTCTTCTGGTACCCATTTTGGATAGGTGGGGGTACCTCATTTTGTGTTTTTGGGTACCGTTTTTTTGAATTGTGTTTTTTGAATTTGAATTTTCAATTTGTTTGGTGTGGGATTTTGTTTTTTAGAAACAAAATAAAGACAATTTGACCCAAGTCAATTTCTCAAAAAACATGGTGGCCCTGAAAAGGGCCGTTGGTTTTGGTCACCAGACCATTTAGTTGGTAGCAGGCTCCTGTTTGACGTAGACCTTACGCTTGTCAGAGTAACAGTCTTGACAGGTCGGGTCCCCGCAGTACCAATCTTGTTGAGGATAACAGTCTCGGCAGGTCGGGTCCCCGCAGTACCATTCTTGTTCTGGAACAGAGGGTTGAAAGTACTCTCTCTCGGCAGTGGTAATCAATTGCCAATGGTCTTCTTCTTCAGCTTTTTGTTGATAATACGCTTCCAGCCCTTGTCTTTGCTGTCTGATCTCAGACTGAAGTTCAGCCTGCTCCCTAGCTGCTTGTTCCCAGACAGCTTGTTCTTTCTGCCTCTGTTCTGACTCGTACTCGGCAAACGCCCGTTCCCTATCGGCCTGCTCCTTCGCCTCGATATCATCCATAGCCTGTTGTCTACTTTCTCGCTCTCTGAGTCTATTCAGAGCCCGATCTCTAGCAGCCTGTTGCTCACGTCGCCGCTGCCGCCGAGGACTAGCTGTCCTGGCGGGTCTCTGGTTTCGTTTCTCAAGATTCAGAAAATGTTGTCTCATTCGAATCATTTCATCACGTTGATGATAGCGATCTACTTCAATACAATTCATGGACTCACCAATAGCCCGTTCTTCTTGTTCTCTCTTGTTGACCACATTAGCCGCCAGTTGACGGATGTTCCGCCATACCCTAGCCTGTCGTGCCGTCAATTGTCTAGCCGTTTCTAGCTGATTTAACAATGCATTCATCTTGAGCGCTTAGAAGGAAATGAAATGACGTGACGCAATGCATTGGATTTTTATACCGCAAGCGCGAACCTGTGTGAGAACATGTTAAATGACGTCACGTCCATATTTTTAGTCGCTAGTTTTTGGTGTGTTTTTGTGTTTGTTTTGTGTTTCTTAACTCCTAATAACAACAAAGTAAAACAAACAGGTGGTATTATTTTTTTATATTTTTATTCAACACGAACCACATTTTTTAAACATAGAACAATAGTGAACCCTATGTTTTTGTAAATCAACCATTTTTAAACAAAACAGCATTTTTTTGTACATTTTTTTGTTAGAACAACATGTTTTGTACATATTTTTTAAACAGAACATTTTTTTTGTACATATTTTTTTGTTAGAACAACATAGAACAATTAAATTTTGTTAGAACTTTTTTTGTACATATTTTTTAAACAGAACAAGATGAAACTAATCACACAAATTAAAGTGAATAATACATCATGTTTGTATTCATGATTCTATATTGCAAATGTCTTTCACCTCCTATTCTATCATTGTGTCGTCCAAAACACTTTTGTCCACATTTGTTCACATACTGAGCTTGTCTATAATAAGTGCCATAATATTGTTCAAACCAACGGGTCACATACGTATCGTTATCTCCTGGTCTATCCTCTAGCACTTTGAATCGAGTCAGAAGGATCTGGTTCAGGTCACATCCACGAGAAATAAAGTCCAGAACGAATATACAATACACACCACACACAGGTAAAACATTCCCTTGTATACACAATGCATTCCACTGATACGTTTTTGAATGTTTTTTCACAAAAGAGAGAATCTCCTCAAAGGGTGGTAGTCCATAAGAATCAAAGTACACGATGGTATGGTCTTTGATGTAAATAGCCACCCAGTGTTCTCCAGGTTGATTCGCATTGTGTGTATTCACAATATAAGCCTTTATATGATGAGGATTCTCCGAAGGTAACTGATCTTTTGCACAAACACGAGCATGCAATGTCGATAACATCGGTGAATGATCTAAGATGTATTGAAGTTCATTCGTCTCCATAATGCCAATGTCTATTCACACGTTCTGCCCATACACTTATCCAGGAATCGTTCAGTTCTGACTGATTCTGATAGAGTTCGTTTTTAAACTGAATCCATAATCGACAGGCATCTCCTTTTTCACTATCGGTCAAGGTCACGAGTTCAGGATACCACTTTTCCATGACCTTGAACACATCCAAATCTTGAATCGCTTTTTGAATGTACAGTTCTGTCCACTCTGATGTGTTCGTGAATAAGCACAGGACATGTTGTACTTGACTAGGATGACCCACTTGACAACCGTAACAGTCTTTATGCACTTGATCATAAATCAACGTTTGAAGTGCTTCTGTCACATGGTGGTTCAATCCCTCTCGCAAGGATTCCGTTCGTTCACTTGTATCACAAGGATACGCCAATAATTGCATTTCAAAGTCTTGTCCTGGTTCCATGTTATCTATGTCCATTTTTTCTAGATTCAACCATTGTATTTTAAAGTTTTGTTTGTGTTCCATTTTTTCCATCAATAATCTAAAAGTACTTCTCTAAACTGGTTGATTTCAATCTGATTATCGTATTCCGCATACACAATCACGTTAATAGCTTGTCCTAGCGCTCTGGCAAAGTGAAATTCCAATCTCAGATTCCCCGTTTTTATAGGATGGAGTTGACCTTCCTCGCAACCTTGATCGGCTGTCAAATCCAGTCCCCAGAGTGTGTAACCGTGTTGATAATCATTCAAACTCAATCCAAAGGAACGATTAAGTCCAAGTGCTCCTGTGGCTTGATAGAGTGACATGTAGGACCGTAGACATTCTCCCGTTTCGAAATTGGGTTGAAACGGTTTGTTATGAATACTTTTTCCATCAATACTGACCTCCAGATGATTGAGATCAAAATGACGGAAATCAAAAGGATTGGTCCCTATATCCCCATTCATATCTCCATTTCTCACCATACCAATGATCAGTCGTTTTGGTAATTGACCTTGAAATAAATGATCTTCAATCTTGGAACGTTGACCGTTAGGAATAGTAAAGGTTTTCACCTCAGTCCGTCGGATGGGAATTTTCATGTTGTGTTGAGCAATGTGTTGATTGAGTTGATTGGCCACCACAGGGAGTAAATCCACGGTTCTCACATTGAAACCTGCTTCCATAAACTTGATTTTTGCAGGTGCAGCAGCCATGAGACAGAAATTGGGTGATGCTTTGTTCAGTCTTAGACGTATTTCTATCCCATTAGGTAAATATTTATCTTGCATCACCAGATCCAAATGAAGTCGACCACATAGTTCCACTACACGACTTTGATGGACACGATTTCGCCTTTCCACATAACCCTTGTTATCTCCATCATGGACTTTGGTATTCATCTGACCAGGGGTATCTGCGGCCCATAATTCTAATGCTTGAAGCTGAGTGCTTTTACAACTTGGATTGAAGGAGAGTAAATTTCCTAGGTAAGCACGATAGGCATACGTGTCCGCATTGCTGGTGATCAGTTTATTATTCAGATACACATCGATGCTACTGAACATGCTGTGAAAAAAGTTATTGACGGTTGCAATTTCACTGTCATTCGCCAAGTCTGAATTATCCGCCTGTATAATTTTGATTTTCATATACAGATAAGACTGATTCAGATCTGTCCATTTTTCTACTTGTGCAGGAATCACGAATTCAATAGGAGCATTATTATCCAGGGCAGAAATGGGATAATGCTCAGTCCATTGTCCCTCCTGCATGGCAGTCATCGTAGGGGGAACGACAGACACGTCCAATTCTGTCTTACTACATTCACAAGAACCGTGTTGCATCATGATTGTTTTTTTCTCTTTTCTTTTAATCGAAAATATCAAGTGGTCTGGCCTGCTTCACTCGACGACGATGAAGTTTCGAATGAGGTTTTTTCTTGATGGGTTTGGCCTTTATACTTTTCTTAGGTTTTTTGGTGACTTCACGTAACAAAGATGCGGTTACATTTTTCAATACGTTAGCTCCTCTTTTTCGTATCGCTTTTTTAGGGTTGGATCCTGACATGATCTCTTGCATGGCCGCTTTTCCTTGCTGGAGTCCTTCTTTTTTCAAGGTTCGAACTCCAGATCGAACCAAAGGATTCAGTAAAGGCATGATACGTTTCATGGCTTTCTTAAACATAGATCCTAGCCCCTGTCCATACTGACGAGGTTGACCTTGGTATATAGGCATCATTGTCGTTGGCGTAGATGTAGCTTCACCATAGACTTCCCATGAATAAACTGAATGGGTTGCCCTGTGTCACCCCTTATATGGATGGCGATGGTGTCAAAGTGGGCTTTAGCCAGTGGCACGTAGTGTACATTCAAGAACTCGAAATGAATATGTGGATTAGTCCCTGCTTTGGTTCTTGGGTCAAAAGGAGCCACACGTAAAATGGGAGCTTCAATGTTTCCCAAATAGGTATAAGCCGCCAGGTCAGAATAGACAAACAAATGATTATGACCCATGTTCAAGTCTACCCCATGAGGAAATGGATCTGGATTCTCAGTTAAATAAATGGTAGGAGCACTATGAGGAGACCCACCCAATTTCATAAACATACTAGGATGAAACTGAATGCCTAAGTTCTTTGAACTATCCATCTTAATACGTTTACTTGTTCCTGAGAAACCTACAGTAAAACGGAGGTTTTTCTCTCTAAACAGTTGACCTAGATAATCTTTAATGACTTTGTCCAGGGTCTCTATCAGATGTTGTGGTGTAACATAAGTTCCTACCGGAATACAAAGACGTATTCCTTTTTCATCATTGGGGAAAAGACAGTAATGGGGAAAAGCCTCAAACGTTTTGGCCAGGATAGGATCCCGTGTGACAATGGAAAAATGTCGCTCTTCCTCCGTGATATTAATGACTTGACTCGGTACAATCATTTCTACTAAACCAATTTCCCAGTCTTGTTTATTGAGATGGATGGGTTTGAGTAGTTTGGTACGAAAACAACATTGGGTATTGTCTGGGAACAGATCCATTGAACTGTCACTCATCAGGGTAATGTAAAACGAACTCATGCTGGTTTGGGTTTATTGAATTTCAAAGAGGGATTCGGTAGAATATAACCCAGAGAACTACTTAAAAGCAGGAGCCACAATTCACGATCGGGTCGTTCAAAACACAAATTAAAGAGTGACACGCTAATAATGATAAACACCACCGCAATTTGGGCAAAAAAGGCGACCTTGTTCTTCGGCTCAATGGGTCTGACTTGCTCTGAGGTACTCTCTGAAGTACTCACTGAGGTACTCACTGCCACACTGGCTGTGTCAGACTGAGACATACTGTATTTAAACGAGATGAGATTCAGGAATCCAACTGTCAAATTTCGAAGGGTATCCTTTCCAGTGTACTTTAATTTCTTGTCTTATTTTCCCGTCTACTTTTCTCTTACGACGAGCCAACACTGATTCAATTTCATAGATACCATCGTCTTTTATAGATTGTATTTCAGAGAGATAAAACGAACCCAGAATAGGTTCTCCATCTAAATCTGTCAATTGAACGGTCGGAGGTGAAGTTCTTTTGACATGGGTCACTCTAAACACTTCAGTCGTCCAGTTTGGTAGATAGCCTTTATCAAAGGTACGTTTGGTTTTATTGATGCGCACAATCTCTCCCACATGAATATGTTGTTGATGTGGTTGTGGTTTCTTTTTTTCTTTTTTTCCATACAAGGTCAAGGTCACCTCAGATTCATTGTGTTCATTTACGGATACAGGTGCCATTTGAATACTTCGATGAAATCGATGATTATAGGCTTGCACCAGATCTGGTAATACATCAATATATCGTCGTGTGTGATGATGGGTAAAATATCTCCACATGTAGGATTTCAAAGTACGTTGAAAACGTTCTACTACACTGGCTTTGGTTTCTGGATTTTCAGTCGTGAAATAGTGAATACCTTCTTTCTCTAAAAACGCTTGAAATCTTTGATTCTTGAATTCAGTGCCTTTGTCCGTCTGCAGCGCTTTAGGTTGTCTTGTTTTCAGAATAGAGCGAAACGCTTCAATCAAAGTGAGTCCCGTTTTATCCTTGAGTGGAACGACCCAAGCATATTTTGAAAATACATCAATGACACACAACAGATATCGATACGGTGTGTTGTGTTTGACTAAGGATTGCATATCCGCCAAATCCGCCTGCCACTGATGATCGATACCACCCACTTTGTTTTTCCGTCTTGAAAATTTCCGACGGATAGGTTTATGCAAGGTATACGTCTTTTGTCCTTTTAGCCAGGATCGCACTTGATTCAAAGTAATGCCATGAGCTCGCACTGTCTTATAGAGACGGCGTATCCCTCCAAAAGCAGCCGGATGTAAGGGATCATAATAGATCTTCTGTAACACGGTATCTACTTTGGGATCCATAGTAGTAGTAGTAGTAAGAGTCTAGTAAGGTTCCCACTGAGGCTCTGGTTTGATTTTTTCTTGTTTTATAGGTTTCTTCCTAGGAGAAGAAGTAAAAGTCGCAGGTTTCTTCCTAGGAGAAGAAGTAAAAGACGCAGAAGGATCGACAAAACTATCGTAAAATTCATCTTCCTCAGAGTCTGACTCGGGTTGTTGTATCCAGGACCATCTCCGTTTATTTCCTACCACTTCTTGGGGTACATTGACTTCTCTTAATCCACGAGAAAACTGTTCCCATCCTTTAGGGCTAGACCCTTTTCTTTGACGAATCACATCATTAACTAAATCTATAATGTTGGATCCTTGTATGGGTTTTCCATCATATTCCAAAACACCTTGTTCATTCCATGACATATGAGGATGATTTTGAAGAAAGTGTAATAAGAGTTGAGTTTTTCGACGCATGGTTTGGGGAACACTTTCAAGAATCCTATCGGCTAGGGTTAGTCTATCGGTAGCTGCTGCTTGAGCTGCTGGAGCTGGAGCTGGAGCTTGAGCTGGTGCTGCTGGAGCTGCTGGAGGTGGCATGGTGGGTTCACGCGCTTTTTGATGTGACAATTGAAACTTTTGTAAGACTTGTCCATAGTGTTGTGCCTTTTCTGATTCGGACAAGGATTCATTTTGTAGAACTTCCCCCATTTGTTTCTGTAAATCAGAGGTCTGTGTGACTTGTGGGGGAGGAGGTAAACGTGGTCGCTGTTCTGATTTCCATCGATTCATCTCTTCTAGCATTTTAAACGGGACAATAGCCATTTTCTTCATATTTTTTCACGAGTTGAGCCACTCCACCACTGAGTGCCCCTGCCGCTACAGCTTTAGCAATGACTGGAGCGAGCGCCAATAATGGAAATAATCCTCCTTTTTGATTTAACACCCGTTTCTTTTTTTGAATCGATACTTTTTTATCTGCTAAGGTACGGAGATGTTGACGCTTGGACTTCAACCTTTGCTTTTGAGTGGGGGATAAGGCAACATTGCCTTTTAAAACATTGTGACAACACTCGGAGACGCATTGAATCACTTCTTTCGGTGCTTTTTGTATCATCTTTCTTCTCATTCCCTCTGGGGCTTGAGTTAAACCCAACACCAGATGACCGTACTTGTGTAGGAGTGGACGCTTTGGAGCCATGATATCAACTGATGCTGTTGTTTCATACATCACTGTTTATATAAAGCATCTAAGGCTTGTTTAGAAGCTGAACTCATCGGTAGGGTTCTCATTAAGTTCACACGTCCTTGTAAGATAGGTTTCAATACCATCTGTCTTGATAATTGCGATAATTTCAAGGGTGAAAATCGAGTCACAGGGGTATCTGGTGATGAAGAACTGATGTACGAAGTAGAACTTTTACTGCTTCTGGATCTGTTTGACCCGCTTCTGCTCAAAGAAGAAGAACTTAATCTGTTTGACCCACTTTTGGATCTGCTTCTGGATCTGCTTCTAGATCTGCTTTTTTTGGATCCGCTGGAAGAACTTAAACTGCTTGATCCACAGGTCGAACATGTACTGGTTGACCCACTGG
Organism: Lutraria rhynchaena; assembly: GCA_008271625.1. Taxonomy (NCBI): domain Eukaryota; kingdom Metazoa; phylum Mollusca; class Bivalvia; order Venerida; family Mactridae; genus Lutraria; species Lutraria rhynchaena. Next base: position 1,109,587 of record VIBL01000114.1, read on the forward strand.
TGGAAGAAGACGAACTCAAACTGCTTGATCCACAGGTCGAACATTTGTATCTTGACCCACTAGTGGAAGAAGAAGACGAACTCAAACTGTTGGAAGAAGAAGACGAACTCAAACGGCTTCTTAGCGTCCTGGGAGGAGTTCTCATTGGCGTTCTCATAGGAGTTTTCATTGGAGTTGTCATAGGAGTACTGGTGGCAGGAGGTGACCATCGTGTTGCCGTGTAAATAGGAGAGTTGGATAGTGATTGAGTTGGACTCTGGGGTGATCCATTTCTAGATAAAAGAGGTGACAACCCATTGGGAGGTGATCCACTTAAAGAAGATCCAATGGGTGACAACCCATTTCTAGATAAACTCCCATTTCTAGATAAACTCCCATTTCTAGATAAAGATCCACGGGAAGATCCTCTGGAACCTCGTCGAAGGGTGATAAAACGTTCATCGATTGTGGGTGAAACTGTAAATGCAGGTGTTTTCTTTTTAGGAGAACGTTTCTTTGCTGGAGCTCTCTTCTTTGCAGGAGCTCTTTTTGCTGGAGCTCTCTTTGCTGGTTTTTGTTTAGGAGTTTTTGCTGGAGCTCTCTTCTTTGCAGGAGCTCTTTTTGTTGGAGCTTTCTTTTTAGGAGAACGTTTCTTTCTAGGAGCTCTCTTTTTTGCTGGAGCTCTTTTTGCAGGAGTTCTTTTTGCAGGAGTTTTCTTAGGGCCAAATTTACGAATGGTCTTTTGACCATTCCATCGAAGTAAACTTCGTATCATCACCCCTCCAAGAAATCCACTCCCTCCTGGTTTCAATATGAGTTGACGTTTGGTGTCCACATCCACTTGATCATCACCCAACTGCTCTAGTTCATGCTGATGTTTTTGCATAAAGTTTTGTGTTTGTTTAGGTAACAGCAATTTCTTTTGTAAAATCACTTTAGCAGCTAACGTAAACCATTTGACCATTTCTTTTAATCCTGATCGTAACAACTGCTCCCGTTGAGCAGGATCACGTTCCTGACTCAAATGTTCTAGCGACTGAGCTATGGTGTTCATTCTGTCTGCCATGATGACTATGATGACTCTCTAAGTTCCGTCTCCTTTATATATACACCGTCGGACCACGTTCCTCTCCAGTGATCCAATGATGAAAAATATCGGTTCTCAACCGATACGTGTCTGGTGTTTGAGGGTGAAAATCAATCACTAAATACCCATGGGGTGTAGAAATCGCATCTTGATACGCGGGTAACAAGTGTGGCAATTGAATTTGATTCGCCAATACTTTGATTTGTCCTTTATCTCTTGTGTTTTGAAATAAGATCATGTAATGTGCATTTAAACTTAATGTACGACTGGCTTTCGATTGTTGAAACATGTTTTGTGTAATGTAAATAACACTGGCATTACGATGATGACCTTTTCGTGTAAACCATAATTTAATTTTCTCTTCATCTTTATCCCCAAGCATATCATCAAATACAATTAAATGTGGAATGGAGGTATCCTCCACCAACTCCTCCTCATCCTCAGGAATACCCTGTAAGAATTGAATGTGGGGTTCCTGTTCTTGTAACTGAGCATAGGCTGTTTGCCATTCTTTGTAACACCATACGATACGCTCAGGTACCACTTGAAACAGATCCGATTTGTAAGTCAGCATCTTTTTGACAAATTGTGTTTTACCAGATCCACTAGGACCTGAGATAAACATATTACAAGGATGCTTAAACAATAAACTGGACTCCATGACGTGACAATCACAACTAACATCAAGTGAATGAAACAAAAGTATTTTATTGACTTTTTTACATACAACAACAATAATTAATATACTGTTAATACACAATAGTTACACTGACACACAGTTACAGCACTGGCAACAAAAGTCATGAAGTGGTAGCAGTATTTTCTCAAAAAAATTCAAACATACATTCTGAATGTCCATGTTCACTGAGAATGGTCAATACTTCGTCCTTGTTCACTACCTGATTCATCCAATCCGTTTCACTGAGGTCTAGTGGCACTGTCTGTTTATAAAATGAATTCATCACATGAAGTCCATTTCTAAATTCTTCAAACAGTTCTGGTGTACTCAAGCGTTGTCGAATCCATTCTACACTATGATGACCTTCAGGTATTTTCATGCGAAAAGCAAAAATCAATGCTTTTCTTAACATGGTATGCTTCATAATATCAAACTGTTCCATTCTTGAATGGTTTGAATCACTTTCTTGTTATTCACCACGTACGTATTCCAATCGTCTCGATGGATAGCTTTCAAGTCCAAATGTGCACTGATAATCGTCTGATGAATCATCCGTTTAAATAGTTCAAACGTATGCGGATTCAGAATCCAGGCGAAAATGTCCTTGACCGTTGTCAAGGTCATCTTGTACAATACTGAATAAGGTCTCTATACAACTCAAAATCCAAAATGTAAAATAAATTCACATATCGGGGTCGTCTCGATGGTCTTTCCATAATGGAATATTCCCCGCATTCATGATAAGCCTAGGTACATCCGCATGGAGAGCATCAATGTTTTGTGCTACTTCACGTAAATGATGTTTTTGTTAAAGAACACAGCACGGTGGGATAGAATCGATCTGACCTTAGTGAAAGGGATCGGTTCCTTAAATAACATGATACCACGTAGTTTGTATTGCGAATACACTCGCCATCCAGGTTGAGATATCCCATTGTCTTCTTCAGCCATACTAAACCATATGACATTGCAAGTAGGCCGAAATTCATTAGTTAATGGAGATATATCATTCAAAGTGGCATCGTAGATACAAAACACCCATCCAGTCGATATCATGCGATCCAATATTTGTTGAATTATATTGAAATTTCGTAACATAGGTAATTTCTGACTTACAGTCAAATCCGTTCAGTGACATCCTCTAATAGTCTATCTACCCGTCCAGGGTCCATGCGTTGTAAACTATGAATAGCACCATGGGTCGCCCATGCATGTACTAACTCCATCTTCCATGGTTTAGTGTTAGCCTCTATCACATAACGATAGATTTTAAGTCTTAACTCTATAGGAAGTAACGGTATCCAATCCATACTTATTTGTTTGTTTTTTGTTTTGTGTTTGTATTTTTGTTTTGTGTTTGTATGCTTCTACACCATTATATATAAAAAACAACAAGGTCAAGGTCTTTTTATCATACCAAAAAACAACAGGTCAAGGTCAGTCATGCAGATATCCATAAGGAACAGTCATGTAATCGTCGACGATGATACGTTTGGTATACACAGAACGAAATGTTTTGATTTGTTTCACAGTCCACCTATGTAATGCCTTTCACTTTACACGCCTGATGTCGTTCTCCATTTTCAATGTATTCATAGCCATAGTTTTTTGGACCTAAAGCAACATATTTCACAATTCGTCCATGAGGCACTACATCCGTCCATTTTCCCAAACGACTGGATACAATAGGTACATTGTATTCTTGAGGGTCATAAATGTACATACAACTGTCCGTATCAAAATAGAGCACCCTTTTTCCCAGAGGTTCAAGCACTTTGTACAATTCTAATCGAGCATAAGCCGTCACAAAAGAAGCCACGGCAGGATTAGAAGAAGAATGGGGATCAGCTTGATCCGATTCATCCGTGAAATTCATCAGTACGAATTCATCATGATCAAAACACTCGGCATATTTCACCGACCTTTTAGGATCATTCAGAATCTCATAGAAACAATCCAATTTATGGACTTACTCCGTTTTTGGTAACAGGTTGGTTTGAGCATTTTTACCCCATAAACAATTCAACATGGTTTTGGCAAAAGCTCTTTTTCCTGGATTTTTTTCACTTGTTCCAAGCGAATTCCCTCTGCTTCCAAATAATCTTGTTTAAACTTCAATTTATCTTCCTCTGTGTCCACGCCGGGAGGATACCCGCTGGCTTCTTGCTTCATTTTTAAGTATTTGTCAATGTATTGACGGTACACGTCCGTACTCCACTCATCCCAGTGCCATACATGATGTATTTTCAACACTTTATATCCTAAAGAAATGGCTTTCGCCAATTCTACATGGGTCCACGTTCCATACAATGCCCGTTCATACAGTGATTGTGTACAATAATCTAACTCCTCTTCTGCACAGGTACGACATAGAGCAAATACCATTTTATTATTACAGTGCATAGGTAAGACAGGCATCCATAAATCTTGCGGTGCAAGAACATGGCATTTAATCAATCCTTTGTATGTCTCAAGACGCTGTGGATCAATTTGCTCTTGACTCAAAATCACTGGATGACCTAATGGATATTTTCTGTACTTGTTGACATAGGGATACAGGGAACAAATGTCCACGTATTTGATCTCTTGGTCTTTTTCTACTTCATGATACAGTCGGACGGCATTGGTACGACCTCCGAACAAAGCTTCCCTGGGTTAAATTGGGTCTTGACCCACATGAAAACGTTCTACTCTGGTCTTATACTCAGGGTCCTTTTGACAACGTTGATCAAATTCACATTCCCACATCACCACTAATGGATACCCTTATTCTTTCAAATCCTCAAGTCTTTTTTGTGTGTCTTCATAGGCTTGATGCATGCTTTTCAACGTATATCGATTGATGGTACCCCGGTTGGGAAAGCAGGTGGACACCCATGATACCAACATCCCATGAATTCATACACGGAGTCTGTCTCTTCACAATACCCATCCACACAATACGGTCCAATTTTAACTTCTCCGCCTCTGTGATTCAAGGCATGACGAATATGAATCCCTTCAGTCACAGCAGTCATTTGTAACCAACGTATGCCTTTCATTGAATACCGAGTTTTATTAGGATATCCTGCATCAGAAATCACGGCTAAACTATGAGGCGGCATGGAGTTTTTCCGCCAGGCTTTATTACACACTTGGGCTAGCGTTTTCGCTTCCGTAAAAGGGTCAATTTGATCACTGGCTAACTATTGTTGACGAAATTAACCGCAACCACGTCTTAAATATCCACATCTGATTTACAGTATTTTTCCATTTCTTTTTGAAAATCAAATTCATCTCTTTTTTTATGGTACCAAGTGAGAAATTGTTGACGTTGTTCTGGCTTCATACTGTCAGGTTTGTAAAAGTGTAGCGGTAAGTAAGGTCCCACATAATCCTGATAGTATAAGGTATTGGCATAAAATGGAAACCATCCTTTAGCTAACTCGGTCAGTCCAAATGTCTTAGGAAAAGCTGAGAGTGGCATACTTAGGAAACTGATCGAGTCGATATATCGTATTCCATGCACTCTTAGCAGAATGATTTTACTTCCATTCATAATCAGCTGTGGTTTAGCTGTCCCGTGGGTAACAACATATCTGAGTAAAAACTGGGCATCGTAACCTTGAGCATTGTGGGCGATCACTGTAGATCCTCGATGGGTGGGATTGAATAGCCAAGTGCAAAATTGTTCCAACGTGTTTTCTCCACGGAATACCATTTGTCTTGCTTCATTCACCTCTTCACAATACTCACATGGATCTTGCACTGACTTACACATACATTCACTGCAGGCGCGTTGAGCCACACAAAAGTTGGGTATATGTTCTCCAGAATCAAAGCGACACACAAAGTCAAAAAAGATGAAGGGGACTTCGGGTTTCATGCCTTTTCTATCGGGTGGTACATACGTTGGAATGTAACACTCATGATCCGGTCCCACTATTTTTTCACAATACTTGCATTTCTTTTTCCCTGGGCAAATATGATTTCGTCTCGTTCCTACAACTTTTTGTCCACATTTTCTACAATTCCATACAGACTCACAGATAGTTTTACGTTGTTTTCCACTTTTCGTTTTGTGACGATCAAAACAGGTTTGACTTCGAAATACTCGATAACAATCGGGACATCGGATGGATTGTTCCACGGGGCATAGGGCGTGGGCGTAACACTGGCAAATGTTTCGACATTGATGGGTTTCACGATGATCATAACCCACATCACACCATTCACAATAATAACTCCGTCCAAGAAATCCTGTGATCGATATTATGCTATCATAATGATTGTCATGATGAAAAATATGAACCACCCGACTTTTTTCAGTCATCGCTGGTGGCTTGAATAATAATTCATTTCCATAATGTTGTGAATGAATTTTAATCACATAATTGGGATAGAGGTAATGTTGCAGCTTATTGTATTCTTCTATACCACAAGCGCGATCCGATGAAATATCCACTTGTTTTAATAATGCTCCGGCTTCATGTTGTTATAGATTTTTCTTAGACTGACGTATGAGATTCCATCGTTTTTTCCATTCCGAGGTTTGATTTTGATTCGCTTTACACATACCAACCACAATAGATCTAGCTAAACACATCGAGTCCTTAATATTGTCAATACACAAAACACTTCTCTTTGACTTCACCATGTTGAGTAAGTTTGCTGACTTGAATGTCTTTTTTCCCGAGCCTTGTGGCATAGCAATATGTGTAATTTCCATCTGTGCTTCTCCGTCATGAATCTTAAACTCACGGTTGCTCTGTGCCACTCGCTCAATTTCATCCAATACAACATCTCCATTTATACGAGATGCCACATCAAATGGAATATGAATTCCAAATTCCAAATTAGGATGCCGTATGGATACTCGAACTCTATCATTGGATCTTACTTGGCATGTCCGATAAAGTTGATTCATCATATCATGAAACAGCCGGCTTGTAAATTCAAACGAATGATCGTATGGTTGAAATGCCACATCATACACTCTAGACTGCATCTTGAATTTCCTTGATTTTCTTTCCATACGAGATTGTATCGTTTGGCTGGAGGCTCATGACTGGCACTGTCGGTGTCTGACATAATTATGAATCCTATGATCCTTCACACTCCTCTTTAGATACTATGTTCAAGGTCACACCTATAAGAATCTGTAATCATATTATAATATGTTTTCAAGGTCGCATTCAAGGTCGCATTAATAATATGTTTCAAGGCCACATTCAAGGTCGCATTAATAATATGTTTTTCAAGGTTGTATTCAAGGCCGCATTCAAGGTCACTCACATCTTATAAAAGGGACTGCTCCACACCACTCTAGTCACTCAATATGAGCTACAACGATCCTAGAATGGAAAAAGCTGACGATAATGATAGCATTTATCAACAATCTTCTTTGATGTATTCTTTGAAGAAAAAAATAAAAGAGTTAAACAGTATAGTGGATCAACTTTGTGAGCAGAAACATGTCACATGGGATCATATACAATGTTATCGTTGTGGAAAGAAAGGACATTATGCGACTACGTGTTCAGAAAAAGTAGGTAAGGATGAATGTTTTCATTGTCATGAAAACGGACATTTCGCAGCGAACTGTCCACAAAAGAATCCTCAAGTACCACCGCAAGGAATGAGTGATCAATTCATTGTTGACTCAGCCAACCAAATGGATCCACCGCAAAAGAAACGGAAATACAAAAAGAGAGAGGACAAAAAGAAACTGGACGATATTAACATTTAATGTGTTGGAACATTTGATGTGTTGGACAGTGTTCTTGAATAATGTTTTTTTTGTGCTTTGTGTGGTGAATAGTATTTGTAAGTTACTGAATTATATTGTATGTTATTTTGTTTTTGCTGATTGTAAGTTATTTTGTTTTTGTTGTAAAAATAAAAACAATGAAAACAAATAGTTTTTGTTGTAGAGAGAGTAAAACTTATCTTAAACATATAGTGGCCCTAAAAAGGGCCATTGAATGTGTTCAATATTTAGCTTCTGCTTCTACTAAATACAAATACCGCCAATAATTGGCGCGGAATTCATCATCAAAATAGATGGAGAGGTCTGGATATACATTCCCCATCTTAACACTATCTTCCTCTACAGAGATTTCTTTAGGGGCACGTAAACAATTTCCCATGTTTTCAAAGGATTGAATGTAGAACACACAGGCACATACGATTATATACCCGAAAAGTAGGTCAATCCGGTAACTTCATAAAAAAAGTAGGTCAATCCGATTTTTTTCTTGGATTAAAAAACACAAAACAATGATTAATGTTCTCTCTAAGGTTCGCGCTTGCCGTATAAAAAGCCAATGCATTGCGTCACGTCATTCATTCACTCATTATGTCGCAACGTACGCTCTGTATCATTAAAGACAAGTATGCAGACTTAGGGCTCTACATAGAGCAGTTAGAGATGCAGCTAGAGGAGCTGCGTCTTGAAGTGAAAGAACTGAGAGAAGAAAAGAAGAAGGGGTTTGCGGAGGAGGTGGTGGTGGCCAGCTCTGGGGAAGAGGACTGGGGGATCACCCTCAGGAATCAACCCCAGCTGAAAACTGGGAGGAGGACAATGAGCCTCCTTTCAGGTTGGCCTCCACCGCCACAGACAGAGATTTGCGCAAGTGGAACAAATGGTGTCCCGCTTGTATGGGTAGATGTGGCCAACATCATTAGGTCACTCTACCCAAAAATGGCCCTTTTCAGGGCCACCATGTTTCTGCGAAAGCAAACTTCTTGTCAAAATTGTCGAAAAAAACAAAAGTCCAAATTGTCGAAAAAACAAATTGTCTTAAGTCGAAAAACAAAATGTCTAAGTCCAAAACAAAATGTCCAAATCAAAATAAAAAAGTCAAATAGTCACACATCCACCAAATTCATAAACCACAATATTCTACTATCATACAGTACATTCTTAATTGATGACGTCGTAAAATCACGTCATAGTTGGTTCACTATTATACTTCAACAATATGTCGGATTTATCATGTCTGAGGTAATTTTATTATTTTCATAAATGGCTGATTGATAGGTTTGCTGTGGTTGTGGATTTTTGTACGTTTTGCTATGGTTGTGGGTTTTTTTTGTTTACCAGCATTTTTTGGCTGTGATGGTGTATTTTTGTACGTTTTGCTGTGTTTATGTTTATTCTGTAGGCTTGCTGTGATGGTGTGTTTTCTTTGACTCACAATTTTGGCTGTGACGTGTTATTTGGAAAAACGTAAACATGAGACCACAGAACCAAAGAAAACTGAGAAAAAGAAAACTGATCATGGTCGTGGACATTATGGTAAAGTCATGAAGAAATAAGACACTGATCAACCCCCCCAACGGCCCTTTTCAAGGCAACCATGTCGTTTCAAAATTGGCTTGTATCAAATTGTCTTTTGTGTCTTTTTTGTGTGTCTAAAATTGAAAATAACAAATTGAAAAATCCCACACACAAACACACAACTAAGTCCTGCACACAAAAAATATCCCACAATTAAAAATTAAGTCCTGCACATGTAGTACCCAAAAACACAAAATGGGGTGCCCCCACCTATAAAAAAAGAGTACCATAAAAAACAAAAAAATGACCAAAATTTCACAATTTCACCTCTTTTTTCAACAAATTATGGTACCATTTTCCGAAAATTTGGTACCATAGTACCGCCTACAGTGAGGGAAATGTGGTACCATAAGTAAAAAAAATGAAAAATCGTGGTACCACGGTACCGCCCTACACTACTCATGGGGCTAGATCTTGGGAGTATGGTGGGTGTGGCAAAATGGTAACCTCCTCCGACTTAAAATTGTTTCACATGCTAAGATGTATGTGATGGAGATTATCATGTAGTAGACGAACGTGTATAAATCCTGACACAGGGCGTCGTTTCTGATCTTGAGCTTTTTAGTATAACATCTCAATAACACCGACCTGTAACTTTTACTCTTCGGCACCAACATTTGTACGGCTATCCCATCACAAGAGAAAAATATGCAATAAAGATCCTCTTTGTGCCCATGGTCCTTTTGGCAACTACAGGCCTTCTACTGGTTTGATGAGCCATATTTTGTTTCCAATTTTTCCTACTGGTTCGAAATAGTGAACTCATGTTTCGTCACCAGTAACAATGTTTGCAAATTGCCTTTGATTGAAGTTTGGAAACATTTTGAGCAATTGCTTAGCGGTTTGTACTCGTATCTTTTTTGGTCATCTGTCAATATATGGGGTATCCATCTGGCAGTAATCTTCAGTACTTTTAAAATACGCTTCAAAATGAAATGCACCCACGATAGCGATATGCCAACACCTTTAGCGATATCACGAATCGTGTACCTGCCATCACTTTCAACCATTTCCTTAACTTTTGAGACATTTGTCTTGCCTGTTACAGTCACAGGTCGGCCAGATTTTGCTGCGTCTTTGACGGACTCTGTGCCCGTGAGAAATTTCTTTCTTCACCTACGAACTGTCTCATAAGATACCTTATCACACCCATAAACTTCACCCCATTCCGTAAAAATCTGCTTTACCGAACGACCGAGTTTTGTGCAAATTTTTATATAAGCTCTAATTTCTTCAATATTCTCAACCCGTTTATCAACTATTTTCACAACAGTGGTCAACGAATGACTCCATTGAAATGACTATAAGTTTGAAACTGTGAAGAACTGAAGGCTTGAATTCATACCATTGGAAAGGTATTGAATCGAGCTATACAGGCGTATCAAAATCCATGAAATCATGCAATGCCTTATTGCGCTGTGTTTCAATACACATTACATGTCGAACAACCCTCGTATATATACTATCTCGTAGATTTTTACACTAACCTGTACAGTTGCACTTTATGTCAACATAGCTGATAAAGTTCTGGGGATTTTTTGACGCATTAACTCGTGAACAGTGTCCATTGGTCAGTGCCGACCATCAGCATTGAAGTCATTTGTCTGTTTTTGTCTGATTTAACTTTAGCATTTAGCCTAATGTTTTGTATTCCACACCGATCATGTGTGTGTTATGTAAATAATAGTAAGATTATAAATATTTAAATTGTAACCAAGGTATCCGTTTTCCAGTTTCGTCATGACTGTAGTTTCAGCGAATTTTTGAACATTTTGGTCATCATGTGAATATTTTAAAATACTTAGATCAAGATGAATACATCAATACTAAAATATAAAAGACAAGGACTTCATTTTTTTAAAGATCTCACTTGTGCATTACTTCAGCATATATATATGAGAAGTTTCAAATAATGCTTTGAATAAAATGAACATAAATAACATTTCTATGACATTATACGTTCTTCAATCGTACATTTAAGCCTACGTATCTCGATTTATCGTGTTTAATCAAAACGTAATGGTAAAACCGTTACTTCAAAATGTAATTTAAGCCGGAAACTGATACATTGGATTGCAACAGGATAATACTTATCCATTTATTAATAAAGTTTGTGTCATATTAACCTACGTTTTGGCTATTAAAACGTTTAATAATTATAATGTATAGACACATTTCGCATCTTATAAACAGACAAAGACGTAAGATTTCTGATTCTTCTCCAACTTTTTGTAAAAATGTCCCCATTTTATTCAGCAATGTTGATTTACCATTATGCTGATGCGGTTTGATTCAACTACAGTAAAACCTCACATTACAGCCACTTCAATATTACGACCACCGTGGTACAACGACCGCTTATTTTCGGATCGGCTTCAATAACTTCCCTATAATTTAACTTGATAATGGAACCGACTCATTATAACGACCAATTAATTTGGGTCCCGACGATGGTCTCGTTATCGAGGTTTTGCTGTAAGGACAGAATCACAGAAAACGGTACAGGGTGGCTGCTATCACAACACTAGGCCCGTTTCATGCCTGATATTCGTCTTAACCCTTTGCCTCATCATGCCGCATTTCCCGCATCTGAAGCAGAAAACATTGTGGCAAAAGAAGCCATTGCTTGCAATGAATAATGTCTTCTTTGGCCAAAATATTTTCCACTCTGTCAGAGAGAAATAACCTCATTTTCTTTAATAAATTGATCTTTTGTATATTTGCCTTGAAAGAGACCAAAATATGCATTCGAGACAAATGGTTGACAATCATAGCAACATTGAGTATTTGACATAATTATTTAGCTACAACAAACATGTTATATACAACAAATATTATACTGTTTTCAGTTAGAGTCATTGTCTAAAATGATTATCTATTTTGTTTTCAAATGGCATTACCGTTCTAGATTAAGATTTGAATTTATACAAAATTGGAATATAATCAGCTCGTTTATCGTTTTTTGGTATGCTATAATAAATAATAATACATTTGTATTTGTTTATGCATTGGTACAAAGTCGTCCTTTTACGTTGATGTCGTGAGTACGCACGATGTTTGATTAGATTGTTTAAGAGACAACGTAGTTAGTGTCCGTTTATTATTTTCAAATTGTCATGTTTGTCATTCCAGATGCATGACTGAAATATTATGGAAGAAACATAATGAAACATAATGTGTATCAGTAAAAGGCTTCGTTGCACGCTCAATATTTGTTAAATGAATCAATAAACCCAGACATTTTATGGTTCAATTGATTTAAAATGACATTTATTTGACTTGAATCTTATTTTTGCAAGTGATATTTGGATAGAATTTTAAGTGAATTAAGTGAATACGAATCACAGGGTGCTATGGTTCGTGCGCAAGTTGTTTATAATTTTAAAGCAATAATCCTTCAAATCATGTACATTTGATTACGAAATACTTAAATAAACTGCACATAGTCTCCATAACGGTCGTACTTGAAGCTGGAAAAGAACCATTTTTTATCCAATTCGAAACAAAAACATCAAAGATGATAAGAATTCCATTGTTCTGGACATTTTGAAATAAATGTCACCCAATATGATGTGCATTGACTTTGCCTGGATCAGCCTTAGTTTCTTCATTACTTTGATACATTTCCTGTTTTAATCAAAAGGACTATCGTGGAATTCTTTGATATAAATAATGTTGCACATAACAAAAGTTGATATAAACTGCGAATACATGGTGTGAAAAAGAGATACAGTGTATATCACAATCGGAAGATATTAGTGACCAAGGTTAAATCTGATAAAAAAGAACGCATTAAGGAATTGCTGAGTTTTATAAATATATCAGAAACGTCAAGTTTACGTGTTTATAGAAAGCTTATGATGATAATACCATTATTTACTAGTGTAGTGTAATGTAGATCGCGAATAAATATAGTGATTAAGGTCATAAGATGCCAGGAATATCGTCAATTGTTCTTAACCATGTATCATTATCTCTTCCGTTAAGAGGATATTTCACATTGTTAAAGCTAAACGAGTATTTATTTGTCTGGTGTATAAAAGAGTTCAAAAAAGGAATATTAAAAATAAGCCAGACCTTTATCTCCTCGTTTTGTTTACATTCACAAATTTAAAAGGAATCATGCCCATATATAATACCATGTTCTAAAAAGCAATTAGCAAAACGACGTCATACACAAACTGTTTACTTAGTCTGTTTTATTTATATATATAATTATTTTTTTGGTTTCTCGGAGGTAAGTGTGAGGTTGGTACAACAAAACTAATTTAACACCCACCATCTACAGGCCGCTCCAACGCAGTACCTCCGTAAGACAGTGTTTTGTCCTCCATTTTTGTATGGTCCTATGTTTTGGATGGGTTTCGAATTGAAGGACTTTGGGGAAGGTGGGATGTTTTCCATGTGATTTTTACTTTGAACCCCTTTCCTATTTATATCTGTTATAAATATTTCTGTCTGTTTACATAATAATTGTTGTATTCTGCTCTGTGTATCTTGTTGTGTTTAAGTTGTTCGGATAATGAACGTTGGTTTTATTGTTACTCGTACAATAGTCTATGATGAAAGCAGGAATTATTTGCTGTTAAAACATTACTCTGATAAGATTGGATGCATATTCTAAATTATTGGAAGTTAATAAATATAATTATCGGTCACTATATGACATCCACCAGAATTTGATGAAATGTAATTGTGCAAACAATCCTTCCTACTGATACAAGTATTCACTTTCCTTCGACAGCCATACAGTCCATGCGATGCATCTTTACGGTGTTCAGATAATATAATTTTATCATTGAATTGATATATTGCAATTCTATTAAATTAATATTTTCCCAAAATTTCGACATTTTGGCGTCTATTTTTGAACACGAGCTATTTTTTATTATCTATATTTGCTAGTAGAGACAGAGGTTTCTTTTAAAATTAGACAGGAGATAATTTATACATTTGCTTACGTTGTCTACTGGTCGTATTTCACCAAAACCCAATCTTAATATCGAAGTCTGCCTTTGTCGTTTTTATTTTTGTTTATATGTCTTATTGAAACGACGTAATGTGTGTTCCTTACGTAATCAAATTCCAGAAGAGTTGCAATAAAAATAAAACTTCTTTCTAGACAATAAATCACAAATCCTATGAGGAAAATATGATAAACAGTTATTATTATTCAACATGACAATGAGTTTGAATTAGACGCAGATCAAGACAACAAAATACTTCATTTAAATTCGCTTACAACAAAAAATAGAGTTAATGAAATTCAATGCGATTACTAGCGTGCTAGTAAAAATAAATCACGAAGTATTACTACTGAAAGATATTCACAAGTATTAAAAATATGTACTGGAAGCGGAAGGAACACTGTTAGATGAACACAACAATCACTAAACAGGTTATAACAAGTTGAGATAATAGAAGAAAATAAAACGAATCAAGCATCAGAGGAAAAGTCTACACACATTTAAAACTATGGAACGGCGCTAACGCAAAATGTAGTTTTCACGAACTTATTTATGTGGCAGACACTGCATGATCACTCACGTGATAATATTAAAATACAGCGATTTATCTTTGAAATAAATTCAAGTTGTTTTATGTGCAAATTACAAAGTTGGGATTCGTTTATGACTGATCAGCAATCTCATGTTTATTCCAACATTGTGATAGTGATACATTGTCAACTTCTTTCTTTCTAATCAGTTCTAGTTTATACTATTTTGAATGATGGAGTGTGTAAATGTCCGACTAATGATGTTACAGTGCGTTATAGTCATCAGATATTTAATGGTCCAGTGTAATACATTTGTTAGCAAAATGATAGACGATCCTGTAGCCCGCATAACAGTATAATTGCTGGGTAGATTTCATTTTAGATAAGTGTTGGGGATGTGCAAATAATTGCAACTGGATTTAACTTGCAATATATCATCAAATGTGATTGCCATCAATGGCATAAATATTAACCAATGCAATACTACTGTCTTGTATCATATGATATGATGAACGTAATGATAAGTTTACAGTTAGTTTTTTTTCCAGAGAATCTGTATCTTTATGCTTTGCTACAAACTTTGTTTGCTTTGATACTTTATACAAGGTATCATTAATGTGCACATCTGTCGTATTCCAGACGTTAATATAGAATTCATAAGTAAAAAGTTACAATTTGACATTGTACAGCAAACAGATGTGTACAGATTCAAGTTGATACTGAACATTGCAACCACGTTTTTCTGTTCGGGCGTAGAACAGCAGCTGAAAAAATATAAAAAAATCTAATATATACCTCAATCAGGAGAAAATTATAGGTTGTATTAATCTTATAGAGTTGTCGTGGTACTTTCTCTTCTGCATGTTTAGATGTTGGGTTGAGCGTAATGGAGAAGTGCCTGAGTTAACCATATTGATGTTGTATTATGATGAGCATTGTCATACAGATATTGTAGAAGTGATTGTATTGTAGAAGTGATTGTTAACCATGTTGATTGCTTTATGGCTTTGTGTTTCTGCGAGTCTCTGTATTTTATGTCGTTGAATGTGTTTGTGTAATATATTGTGTGATGGTTGATTCAAGACTATGTAAATCTACGCGGTAAGATAATATTTGTACGGTGAATTTACTGGGAAACTGATTTTACTTTCTATTTATTTGAGCGGTATTTTCCTTTTCATATAACATAATCTATGCCGGAAATGTAGCATTTACAGAACATGGTCTACAAACCAGATTTCAACACAAATACAAACATGGAGGGACACAGTTATATCAATAATGTAAAATGATTAAATTGTTGTTAGAAAATGTGCTTGTTTACTGTACAAATACATCATTATTTGATAAATGCTAAAGCGATGAATATCCTGCAAAATAAAACGTTGTCGTGTATGCTTTTCGAAGTTGTGTGTCAGATTTGATTTGCCATTTGATTAATAGCAGTGCGTTAATCAATCAAACATTGAGTAGCAAACAAAACGTTAGAAATACACGTCGCTTGTTATTTTGACATTTGGTCTTCCAGTTCGTATGAAAGGTTAGTGACATTGCATATATTAATCAGTATTATAAGTTATTACCAACTGTAGTCATTTATTGTATTGTCTTCTTTCAACACAGATGAATAATGAGAATCAAATTTATAAAGACATAAAAGCTGTGAGACGCCGTCTAACTATATCGATGAGATGACCATAAATAAATAACATAATACCATAATTATTTCAATTTCTATATTATTCATTTTTACTATGACAAATTTAACAGTAATAATAATGCATTGCAAACTAAATAAGTCTGTAGACCATTACAGCAGATATGAAAAATGGCATGAAGATAATTACACGTTCCCAAGCTTCAATCACTGACATAATTTTATAGCGCTTAGTGATTTTCTGTACCAGTTCAAGATCATTATCGTTCATCATCATAAAACAACTAAAAAACCCCATCACACTCTTACATTTATAAAAGTTAATTTGTAATGTACATATTACTTATAATGTAAATAATGTAAATGCAGCCAGAGCAGCATTTTCATGTATTTGATAATTGGTTCGTGTTTTGGTCTGTTTATTGTAGTCCGAGATTTATCCTGAACCCTGATGAAAATATAAGTGTTTCTGAATGAATCTGACATGTGGTCTCGTTTTTGTGTGAAAAAAAAAACAGGAAGTATTCTGACATTTGAAGGAAAGGAACGATTTGGTCTTGGCTTGAGTTGTTTTATTGACTGTGTTGGGTGGAGTGACTCTGTACCTTTTATGGTAACTCCTTGATGATTTATGCCTGTTTTCTGGTGTTTCGTTTTCGGATTTCGTGACTAGGCCGCTCTGTTTTTATCGTACATAAGCGCAAGCCTTCTTTAAACTTTACGCGCGAAATCAATTCTTTTGTTATTTGGGCAAATTATTTTCTATTACTAATTGTCTGCATGTTACTTAATACGTGCATCTTTTTCAGAGCATTCACTGAAGAACGATTATTATTGTTGGAGATAGATTATTGATAATTTGGATTATAAATCCTTTGAACTTGACGGTTGAATATTTGACTGTTAGTGAAACAGCTTAAATCTACTGTAGTGCATTACTTGTTCTCATTCTAGATTGATAGAGATAGATTCGAGATTTTGTTTAGCGAAAGATGGCTTTTGAAGCTTTTCATAGTTTACCCAGCTCACCGAAGGTTGAGATTACTGATGATCTTATGGAATTTATGAAGAAGATGGAAAGGGATGCTGTTAGGAGTGAACATACAGCCACAGTGTCGAAAGACACCACCAAGTTCCCTAGAATCTCACTGTTCTATGGTGAAGCCGGAATGGGTGAAGTTACGTATGACACATGGAGATATAAGATCAGGTACCTTGTTTAAGCAAGTTCATTTTCGGAAGCACAGTTGTTGTTAGGAGGATCAGTCAAAGGAGAAGCGGCCAACATCCTTCCACGAATGGGAGTCCTTGTTAGATTGTCAGAAATCCTGAAGAAATTTGAAACCACTTATGGGACGATCGATTCTTTGAGGAAAATATTGAAGATTTATGCTCTACAGGGCAGCAAGATGGGGAATCGTTGAGTATTTATTGTGCAACGATTGAGGAAATCTTTTCACAGGCTTTAGTTATTGGAGCCATTGACGAAGGACGTAATGAGAAGTTGAGGAACGTTTTTATCAAGGGTTGAAGCAACCGTTGAACGTCGTATGTCAGTACCAGTTCAACACCATCATTGATTACGACAGACACAAAGTTGAATGCCGTAAAATGGAGAGTGAGATGCGTGATTATCTGCCAAAGAACACTAGTTCCACCAAACCACAGAGCCAACCCGCTTAACAACAACAGTTACCTGAATTTGCCGAACTGACAGAAATGCTGTTATAGATAAATGATAGGATAAGCTAGTGATGGACAAGGAAAACAATACTAGGACAACATTTTGGGGAGGATTCAGAGGTAGAAGACACCAAGATACCAACAACCGAGGTAGAGGTGATTACCAGCCTAACCGACCCGCAGGAACTAACACCTTCAAACTACAAGGTTGTTCTGGAACATCTGAAAATACTGATTACAGCAATGCCACTTGTTATAAATGTAAGTAGCTCGGTATTGACATTCAGGGAAAGACTAAATGCATCGGTGGCGGGGGTCATCCGGTGACACGAATCATACTAGTCACCCCAAAGTTGTTGACGAGTCCAACACTTCAAATGTAAATATTGGCATTTTGGCTTAAGCTTTAATAGGTACTGGCAGCTGTGTAGGCTCCATTAGCCAGTCCTGTTATACTTGACATTTAAGTAAAACTGAATTATTACCTTTCAGCCAAATTTTAGACATCTCGGATTGTTCCGAGTCCGAAAGGACTCCGTTTGAACAAGCGAACTCCCTCGCGACGTTTCGGTGGTTGATGGAAGAATGCCTTGGTGATTCGAATATTTGTATAATGTACTTGATGAATTCTCAGAAAGGTTTGAACAACATTTGGAAAGGCTTGATTTAGTTTAACCAAGTTAAGAGATTGATTGCAACTTAAAGCTGGCTTTTTTTCAAGAAAAAGGTAAAATCGTTCGGTCATGTTGGTAAAAAACTGGCCTACTCCAGAAAACTTCAGTCAGCTTCGCTTTTTTATTTGCTTCGCAGGGTATGGTAGGAGATTTGTAAGATTTTCCTAAAACTACCAGACCCTGAACGGATTTATTGCCTCCTACAGGTAAAAAAGATACTGTTCTAAAGAAGGATTGCATATGGGTAAAGCTCAATGATACCTTTAATTATATCAAGTCTGTTTTGACTAGCCCACCAGTTTAGGGCTAACCTGTTTTTAAGTCACCATTTAAATTGCATACTGTCACTGGCCAAAGTTGGGTTTCTCAAGTTTGACTTTGATGTTATTTGCAGAAGTGGTATTAAAAATGTTGATGCAGATGGTATGTTTATATATCCCTTTACCACCGTGTATGATGAACCTAGTATTAAGGTCGACAGTCAATTAATGAAATTAATTTATGGTTCAATAAAGCCCAACCTTAAATATTTCCTCTATAGTTATTTAATGTATAACTCAATCTTATACACCTATGGACCAAAATAGAGTTGAAGGGAGTTACGTAAGAGCTAGAGGGAGGCTATTGTTATTGGCAAATTTTACATAAGCCTTTTAGACAAGAAACTACCAGTTTTGAATATTGGAGTATAGAAGACTTAATAAAGAAGAAAAAAAGTATTTTAAGATGATTAGAGGTTTACTTTACAGATAGATAGTTGAAAATGCAACGCAAGATAGTATTAGACAGTTAGAATTACCTAGTAAATATAGATCTGATGTTATAAAAGGTTCACATGACCATGTCGGTCATCATTAGTAGACAGAACGGCATCTTTGGTAAAAGAAAAGTCATTTTAGCCGTGTACGGCCGATGCTATAGAAAACCATTGAAAATGTTGTGATAGATGCCTCAGAAGAAAGTCTAGTGCTAATATTAAGGCTAATCTCATTGACATTTGTTTAGACATCTTGTCAGTTGGCTCTTGTAAAGGTGGGATAAGTAATAGTTTGGTAATAACTGACCACTATGCTGAGTTTGCAGTGGCTGTGCCAACTAAAATCAGACAGCAAAGAGCACTGCTGACGCATTGTATATAATGAGTTTATTGTTCGCTGTGGAATTCCTACAAGATTCCATTCCTATCAAAATAGAATCCAATTGAATCCAACATCAGTCTAGAGTTGAATAAACTCGGAATAAACAAATCAAGAACTACGCCGTACCACCCTATGGGTAACAGGGTTACAGAACGGTTTGATCGTACCCTACTTGATATGCTGGGCACTTAAGAATGGAAAAAAAATATCTTCCATCTTTAACCTATGCTTACAATTGCATTCGACATAAAACAACGAAGCCTTTACCATTTGAGTTGATGTTTGGTCGTAAACCTCTTTTGACTGTATACAAGTTGTTCCACTTTGTAGATGATTAAGCTTCTTATCAAGATTCATATGTAAAAGACCTGAGAGAAAAGATTGCTAGAAGCCAATAAATTGTATCTAAATTCACGAACAAGGCGAATAAAAAACAGAAAAAAAAACAGTGTGATCAGAGAGAAAGTACTGCGACAATTAATTACGGTGATATTGTTTTGATTAAACATTTAGCTTTTAATTGTCGGAACAAGATTCAAGAGAGACTTGAGAAAGATGTGTACGAAGTTGTTTGGCAACGGAATGTAGACATACCAGTGTTTGATGAAAAGCCTCAAGACGGCCTTGTGAAGAAATTACTTAGAAGTCACTTACTGCCCCTTGGCATTGTTGATGATAATGCTGTAGTTGAGGACAGAAGTGAAGAAAATCTGGTATCTAAAGTTGTTACAGTTGTCACAGATGTAGATGCAGATAAAGTCGTATATGTGGTTACAGATGCGCATTCAGCTGAAGTATAAGATTCAGATATGGAAGATTATGAAACTGTAGAGTCAGACTCCGACAGTGATACAGAGATTTACGCAAGTAAACATGAATCAGAGGTTGAAGATGACACTTCAATTCTTTTAGATCTATTAGGCCGAGTTCATCGAATCAGGATACGACTGCAGATGAGAAGGAAAAGGTAGCTACCGCTGAGATAAGAATGAGAGTTACAGACGGTAAAGACAGTCCAACAGACAGTCTTCATGGAAGTATTTGAGATGTTCAGTCAGCTTGAGGTACAACAGATACAGATACTGTGAGTGAAGATATTGAAACAGATAAGAGACAGTGAGTGCAGATATTGCTAGTGAAGGTAAGATTGTGAAGGTAAGATTGTAAAACTAGAGGCTGATGTTGCTAGTGGTGTTGAAGAAGATCAGAGAGATGATTTACAGATATTACAGATGAAACAGAGAAAGTGGAGACACATGGTACAGTTAGAAGTGATACAGGAAGAAGTGAGAATACCGAGAGAGAGAGAGAGAGAGGATGATGATGTTCAAGAGAGTACAGAGTCTTCAGAGGAAGAAGTCATTGTTGTTAAGAAATCTTATAGGAGCAAGAAGACTCCAGTAAGATTAAAAGATTATCACATGTATCAAGCCACACGGAGAACTAGAGACAAAAGATTACAGGCGTGGAGTGAATTGTTTAGCTCTGGAGTTTTAGAAAATGTCAGTGCGGATATAGCTCACAGATTGATCCAGTCAATTAATAGTATGTCATAGTGATTTGACTTGTTTTTATTACATATAAAAACATTTGCTTTACAGTGATGAGACCAGAAAGTCTAGTTTGTGTACACTTTATGGTGGAGGTTAAGGTGCGTTAATGTTATCATATTTATTGGTGTAGTTATCAGAGTTCTATGGTGTCATTGCCTTTTAGTTGGTTAAAATGACCAGTTGTGTTTTGAAGTGATGTGATTGGAATGGTCATTCAAATGGAAAAATATATAAAAGAATCAAGCACATCCAACCTCACGACACTTTACAGAAAACAGAACATCAAAACAACAAAAACAATTCCCGGTGCACTACCAAGAAATTGTCTGCAGCCAACACCAGCATTGAATACTACATCTAGCATTGCTATTATATGAAATTTTCCCTGCCTGGCCGTCAAATGCAATGAGAACATTCATGTGCAGGAAGAAAATTACATATAATCATTGTTTATATACTATCATCCTGTCTATAATCTTATATACATGATATATTTTCGCATTATTTTGAATTTTACGAGCTGGATAATAATTCAGGAAGTCCTAAATAATAGATTTAACCATGATAAATGTTTGTGTATGAAAACTATGATAATTATATGTATAATATGAAATAACAGGGAAATAAAAGAACTTGACATAATACCACTTTATTATCTGATAAGAAAGACTAAAAACATTTTTGTCTTCACCTCACATTGTTTGTTTCAATAAATCCCAAACGAACATTCATAAAACACACTGTAGTCAAGTTGGCTTAGAAAAGTCCACCAACCGACTGTCTTCGTTTTTCAATTGTATCCGTCTAATGATGGAATGTATGTACTGCTTGGTACGATAATTCCAGTAGTACTTTAGTATTCGTGTAGATTCGTTAAATGAGGAATTTAAAAAATAAGTAGTGAAAGAACACCACTGCAGCAAAACGTGACTAGTGACTGTAAGTGAATAATTGATCTGTTGCGTGATACAAACAATGTCACACCAAATGAGCTAAATGAACATGCATAATGGACAAAGATGAATATTAATGTCACGAACTAATGCAATTATTTACATATTGAAACTGGAACGTTCTTAACAAAAAGTGTTAAAACACTATTAATACATGTGATGATGGATTTTATTTAGCACAATGGAATGGTTCTTTTGAAGATACCGAAATTGGAGGAAATAAACAACGATACATTCAAAGTAAAGCAATCATTCGAATGAACAACGGGCGATTTTAACTATTCATAGTACATGGATTAAACGACATAGATTTACAAGAATAGCATTCGCCAATACTAATAAGATCAGCAACTGCGGCACGTCATGCCATATCCTTTTCATCGGAAAAATCATGTGCATACCACATACCACTTTCCCAAAACATTACCTTCCTCCAAAGCCCCCGACCTGAGACTCCCGGTTCCTTTGAACTGTCTGTAGCAAAACTACATTCGGGTAAACTAGTTTTGAGGGCCCAACCTGACATACACCCCCGAGGAAACAAAAGATAAACACGTCTCGTCTCAAAAGGGATGTCGCCCACACGGAAAAGACTACGAACACAAGTACACGCTAATATTTTAGGTTTATGCAGAAAAAACAAGAAGAAGCTATTACAGTCAAACCTGTGGACAAAGGCCACCCTGGGAAAGACCAAATGTGGCCTTCATTCGGAGGTATGTTTGTTACAAATAATCAGTGACGATTTTTAAAAGAATGATCTTTATTCACAGGGTGGTCTTTATTCGGAGGTGCCGCAAACACAGGTTTGGCTGTATATTAAATTAAATACATTGAGTAGGTCATAAAGCGTCAAAATATTTCATGCATGAATACACTTGATAGCCATTTATAACATTTTTATGGCTTTGAAATTAACATTGATGTACTTCTGTGAATACTAAATATGATGTAAATGGACACATCACGCAACTTATAAAATGCATCGATTTTTTTTACTCATACTGAAAAACTCTTGAAAACCATGAAATACCGCACGAGTAGAACAATGTTTTGCAAGTGTGCAGGCTGATGACAAATATGTCCTGCCAGAGAACTATCTCAAGAGATTACCATGCATGAAAAAATAAATTGTTTATTGTTTGAGCTTTCTCAAGAAACCAAATTTATTTTTTGCTCCATTTTAGCTTCAGTGCCAGGGTAAAGAAAAGGCATCCAGGATACAGATCCAAGGACTCATAACTTATCTGTTCTATTGTACGCAAGTATCATAATCTGAGGCCGAGAAGCGTTGAGCAATCGGATTGTTTGTAACATTTCGCGTCCGCTTTTAGATATTTCAGACAAGTCGATATTTGTTTGAAAACACCGTATTTTCGCAAAAATGAACATAGAACACCTGCATGATTTCTGGTCGGGTCATTAAATATGGATATTTCTCTCTCTATATATATACTATATTATTTATGTATATACAATTAATTTGATAAAGTCCCCGAGACAAATCGGCGCCAGTGGAGAGTCGATAATAAAATAATAAACCCCCCTCTGCTTACATGCATTCTAGAAAAGATGGCAAATGTGTTTATTGAGCATGACAATTACATGAATAAAATTAATTTTATATTATTTAACGTAGCACCAACAGCAATGGACATTTGGCGACATTTCGAACTTTAACGGTGGGTGAAGACCGCGGGCTTACACCTGGATAGAATCACGACCTTCCGTAAGCTAGCTGAACAGCTTCCTCACATGCGAAATTTTGTCCCGGTGGGATTCGAGCTCATAGCGTAGAGGAGCTTGTGATTTCCAATTAGACACCATAACCAGGTCTATTGTGGTTGTTTAAATATAGTTTGTAAGTTTGTGAGTCTTGTAATCTGCTAATGAATTTAGATCAGGAATCATGTCTCCGCCGCAAAGTTGATTATACTATTGACGAGAGGCATACGAATTATTACATACTTATCTGTTTGCTTTGGTCTCACAGCCAGGCAAGGGTCTCTATACAGCAATCTTAATTACGTTTTATTTAAAGTTAACATGAGACAGACATGAGATGAAACATATTGTACTCAGCATGTTTACATTCTGCTTGTTTCTGAAAATGCTATCACATCATAATTCTATTGAAATGCAGACAGAAAGGCAACTTAACAAAACATGCACAAGACATTTGTCAAATGACTGTCACTAAATGAACAATAACACATCAATTCTTGTCCTGCAACCCATCAAATTGAAGAAACGTTTTCCTTTTTGTCTTAAAGGTTGACTGATCTCAAATCATGGGTGAGTTAAAATCCTAAAAAGTTCGCGATTGCATCAACTCGTTGGACAATGCCGATCATAAAAGACAAAACAGTCGAGTTTTGCAATTCATCCAGAATGAATTTCATAATTTGATGTTTCCACCAATAGTGAATTAAATACTATCATATCATAATACTCAACAGCAATTTAAATCAATGGCGTTTCTAGAACAGGATTGGCTTAATGTTTATATGAGCAAAAAGCAAAAATATTTTGGCCGTAGACTCTTCCGTATTAAATCGTATAAATAGTCGTTTTTTTTGCGGAAATGAATTCCTGCATGTTTTGTCTTTCTGTGATGCAAAAAAATAAAACTAGGAGAAAAAACAGTCGAAATCACTACGTGTGCATAGTATGTATACAAAATACTCATTTGTTTTGTATGTTTTCTTGTCTTAAATAATAATCTATTACATGTATGAACATGTATGATCATTAAAAACAACACGAACACATTACACAATACCAAATGCACAAGGGAGTAAACTCCGGATGACTGGAACTGATTTCGTCAGTTCCGTATTGTTCGAGCCAATGAGAGTCCATTGTATCTGGCAACAATGCCACGATGATCGTTTGTAGAAGATCACACCCCGTGATCCGGAGGAGATAATTTAATGAGGTAGACATTTCTTATATTTGATTGGAATTATAATAAGATTTACAACCAATACATCGAGCTGAAGCACGATATAGTTCTTTTTATCAGAGCTCGGTGAAGAATTTGTATCAAATGAATGTGATACATTCTCCACTGAGAAAGCTGAACAATCCTGTGGTTTACCCACTTTTTCATGGATAGATCGCATGGTTCGTTTGTATTCAATTAAAGAACCTATACATAGAACTGTGTCCATCCTATTTTATTATCAGAGGAAGAGTGAATACATACCCTAAATATAATACAAAATAACAAGGATGCCCAAAATCATTTGCTAGACATTACTTAAGATAATTACTGCTTCGAATTTGTGAAAATGCATAAAAACTAATGTGAAATGGGACTTAATTCTGAAACTGTAACTTAATATGATCAGAAATAATCTTTAACTCGGAATCCGCCATACAGTTGGCAGTAATATCATGTACGAAGGCTTATGGTAATTTTTGTATTTAAGAATGGAATCAGTATCGAAGAATTGATATAAAAGAATATGAATATTATTTTGAAATTGCAGCGATCTGTTCATTTACAGCAAACTTTCTTTGTCTTATTTCCAGCGTGTTAAAGATATCTGTTTACTATGTAGCGAAATATTTAACTAAACAACGAAATTTCAGAAAGTTTCCAGACATATTGTGTCTGCCCTGTACTTATTTATCAAGTAGCACTGTCAGCGTCTGTGATTCTAAATGTACAAATTATTTCTGCTTTATACCGATGCACTATGCTAAACACTCTGATCAAAATAAGACGTTTCCCATTTGTACACATACCGTTTGCTACGTTAAAGTAATGAGTGTGTGATGAAAGAAAACGGGTTATATTAGCATTGGCCCGTGTTATCAACAAATAGTTACATTCATGAGTTTTAGCGATTATGTTTGCACTACCGATCGTCGAAAACGTAAAACTCGATATGCACGTGCATGCATTGTTCAACATGTCTCGAGTGGTACAGTCCGGCCACGAGCTGTGAATAGTCAAAGGTCAGGTAAGTCCATTTTGTAGGGTGAGTGGCATTTCGGAACGTTTCAATGGTTTCCGCTATATACAAATAACAGTTATTGGTCCGTTTTAATTGATATTAAGGCTATGTCTAGAACAGTACATGGTCATTGTATTACCCCTAATTTAAAAGGTGGAACAATTCTTGACCTTTCGTCACGCCTCACAGCAAGATTTCTATCTGTATGTGGTCAATTTGTTTCCTTGTGTTACTGACATTGTTGTCAATTAAACGATAACGCGTTAAAATTTGTAAAGACAAAAATAGCATTTTTTTGCATCATAGAGTTTTTAGTTTGCAAACAATAATTGGCGCGAACGTTCGATAGGCATGCCTGATTCTGGAATGTCGATAGAAGACGTCACTAGGTATGTTGGGAGTTCTAGTCGAGCGATACGTGAAAGTCAAGGTCGTGAATATCCGCGTTTTATAAGGCGTGGTCAAAAGCCTTTATATCATTGCATTTGCGCAGCCAATTCCAATCTGACTCTACTACTGCTTCTAACACACATTTGCTTCATAATTACGTAATCAGGGTAGTCATATCCGTTATTAAGTATTCTTTTTGATTTTAACATCGACCTCATTTGGTAAAACGTTCACCCATTTTCTGTTAACCTTTGACCACCATTTTTGCACCACACAATGAATTATAGAACACTTTAAGCGCATACATAACAATGACTCCTGATTTGTTTTCATGCCGCTATGTTCGGGTAAACTACGCGAACTTTTCCAATTTGTTCAGTAAATATCTATGTTTGCTTTATGTTCATATCGACCACTTAGTTGCCCCAGTCTTAATTACTAAAATCTGATGCTTATTTTTATGCTTTTTATGCTTATTTAAAGTTTGCGAACCAAATGATGCTGCAACAAACATACTAATAAGATTTAATGCTTGTCTGTTATATCTACGGAACATTTTGTGAAGGTTATGATAAGATTGTCTGACTACAAATGTTTATCTCAATGCTGAATGTTTTTTTCATATCTCTATGACACGGCTGTAATTGCTTTGTCTGGACATACTCGTGTTACTTGCCAGGAGTATAATTATGTAACATTAAAGGCAATATCAAGTTTACAATGCTTGACGCGTATTACGCTAAAATCCGTATTATTCACCTGAATCTTATAATACACAAATAAAACAGATTACGGCGCTTATTTTGTTTTGAGTACATTCGACATTTAATAATTCTCAGTGGGTTCCTCCAGACAGGATAATTATCCCCGAGAATGGCACATGCATCAGGAAGTGTGATAAAATCGTAAAATAAATTGTGATATAGTACATACGAAATAATATAGATATTTATAATGTAAACAAGACGCGATGACGCGAAAAATAGAAGTTATTATGAAAATATTTGTTGATTTTATTTTCGTGCGTGCGGATTTTCAGAAAATGTCACAAGCATTGAAAAAATCTTCTCCACACGTTCTTTGCCTATCAAATCAAAAGGTTAACCAACACTTTTTCAAACTGACTTGACTGCGATTAAAAGAAATACAAAACTACCGCAATGATACGATTAGACAAGAAGAGAGGTTTGATTGAATTAAACTTCACTCTTCATGGAACTCTGGAATACTTTCGGACCATTGTGACTGAAATAGCGATACTGTAGCTCGATTTGTTTCACCTAAAACTACGGCCGACAAGGGCCTGTGTTGGTTTGAAAATAAATTAAGATATAAAAAACAGTGGTCTCTTTCTTTCACAATATCGAATTAGACGGGGTACGTTTTTTTTTTGATGGGGTGTGCAGACTTGAAGGGTTAGTGAGCAGATTTCCCCATGATACCAAGCGACTCGGTTCGAATCACAATTTTGAATGATCTTCTGACTAGTATTTAGTGTAAGATTATTACTGAAATATGACCAGATACAAGTAATAACTACCCAGACTGACTCGATGGTAGAGAAATGAAGATGACTTCTCACTAGACTTGAAATAAGTTTCCAGACTTTTAGGGTGAAGCATATAACTTATAAGTTAACATTGCATCAATATAAAGATGTGCGGTGCAGAGTTTTTTATCCCTTTCAATCTAATTTATTCCAAATTCATGTTGGATTTCTCCAATTTTCCTAAATATTTAGCAAGGTTTAGTTACCTGAATCTACTAATCATTGTTCAGACCAGCATTGGTCTCCCAATATTGTTCAAGCTATGAATGGAACTAATTGTTTGAGCGAGTTTTTTCTTACCGCTTCATTAACAGTTTTAATCGTCTGCAATTATATTGTTAGAAATGGTACTTACTGGAAGAAATATGCCAGGCTTATAAAACAAAATGTTAGAAGTATTCCATTGAAGAATGTTTTGTAACGCTATAAAAGGCACATCCAGAAAACAAGTACTATTATTTTCGTTAGCCAATGGTGTACAGGTATATACTAGTAATGAATACAGGTTTCATTCTATCTATCGCTACCAATGTCTTATTTAAGGACTTGTGTCGAGCAACCAATATAAAAAATACTACAAATACGTATCCAGTTAAAGAAACAAGAGGAAGTCTTTCGAGCAACATGGCAATAAGATAATGATAGGTATAACATTTGCATTTTTTCCAAAAATTAGTCAAAGGACTTCCGAAACCAGTTATTAGGTACATCATGGCATTTTGCGTCCTAAATGTGGAACACATCGTACAAGAAGATATACATTAACAAGAACGTAATAACATTAATAACATTAGCTAACACATCGTACAAGAAGATATACATTAACAAGAACGTAATAACATTAGCTAACACAACGTACAAGAAAATATACATTAACAAGAACGTAATAAAATTAATAACATTAGCTAACACATCGTACAAGAAAATATACATTAACAAGAACGTAATAAAATTAATAACATTAGCTAACACAACGTACAAGAAGATGTACATTAACAAGAATGTAATAAAATTAATGACATTAGCTAACACATCGTACAAGAAGATATACATTAACCAGAATGTAACAAAATTAGCTAACACATCGTACAAGAAGATATACATTGACAAGAACGTAATAACATTAATAACATTAGCTAACACATCGTACAAGAAGATATACATTAACAAGAACGTAATAAAATTAATAACATTAGCTAACACATCGTACAAGAAGATATACATTAACCAGAATGTAATAAAATTAATAACATTAGCTAACACATCGTACAAAAAGATACATAATTAACCAGAATGTAATAAAATTAATAACATTAGCTAACACATCGTACAAGAAGATATACATTAACAAGATCGTAATAAAATTAATAACATTAGCTAACACATGGTACAAGAAAATATACATTAACAAGAACGTAATAAAATTAATAACATTAGCTAACACATGGTACAAGAAAATATACATTAACAAGATCGTAATAAAATTAATAACATTAGCTAACACATCGTACAAGAAAATATACATTAACAAGATCGTAATAAAATTAATAACATTAGCTAACACATGGTACAAGAAAATAATATCTTTTGTTACCTTTGTTATATCTTCAAGATATACATTAACAAGAAAGTAACAAAATTAGCTAGCACATCGTACTAGAAGATATACATTAACAAGAAAGTAATAACATTAACTAACACTTCGTACAAGTATAAGTAATAATCAAGTAATAACATTAGCCTCATCAATTGTTTTCGTCAGTTTTGAACCCTGAGTTCCCTTTTATCCTGAGGCGAACGCTTCGACCCCTAGGTGGCGATGTTATAGACTTACTTTGATAATTTTCTGGTCGATAAATTCCAGTATTATAATACAGTCCACTAAGATAACCAACAAGCTAGCTAATAAAACGTAATATTTCCAAATAAGCATACAGATTCTAATTACGATAAGGGCATTGTCTGGTGATTATTATTGTTTGCTTCCATGGCATGTTGACAGTCTAATCTAAAAATGAAAGCCTCAAATAAATCACGTTTAGGATAAAATCAGACAATAGGCTTCATTGTTATCAGTTTTGATTTAGTAAATTCTTTTTGTGTGTCATAGATTCATGCTGTAGGGTGGTGAATCACAAGCACTGGAGTTTTACATGGCACGAACAGCCAGGATCATTTGGCGACTTTCCAGCTTTAACAGTGGAAGAAGACCTCTGGCTAACATCTGGGTGGAGCCACCGACCTTCCGTGAGCTAGCTGGACAGCTTCCTTAAAAATGAAATTTGGTGCAGGGTGGGATTCCCACTTCCAGCGGTAAGAGGCGAGTAATTACAAGTCAGAGACCATAACTACTCGACCACGGAAGCCCTCCGGTAAACTATAAGCAACACATACTACATACATACTACATACAACACATAATACATTACTTACACGAACATATTTGATTACTTGTTACGAACAAACCCGATGAGATTGGATTTACAAAGTCAAGCAAATGTCCGTATATTTTCCACATAGTTTCCATAGTAAATGATTGTTGAATTAGTATTTGACTGATAATTACTTTAAGAAAATCTTTTGTACACTTTCATATTGTCATACAATCAGGTGAATTATAAAACTGGATGCTTTTCAGTGAGTGTTTCGCAGATTTTGATTCCGATTTCAATTTGTTTTCTTGGAAAAAAACCATTGGTATCAGTTTCTATCCTTTAAAATCGTCGACTTCATACGAATTAATGCGAACCATACTTTTACAACCGATTCATACTCATTATGTTTGGTTATTGTAACTATTATTATGTCAGTTTCATGCAATTTTTATCTTAAAATGGAAACAGGAATTTAAATTAATAAACAGTCGAAGAATATGAAACGTCACATGTAATCGAGTAATGATTCGTGCGTACAACAGCTGTCCCCAGAAAGGAGAACAAGATTATCTGTTTGAACAAATATCAAATGACGGAAGTTAAAGGCTCCGGAGTAGTCAATATCACATCATTAAATAAACATTCTACATCTTCATATTTTATACGTTCACTGTCGTCAAGAACAACGATAGTTTAATTATTACATAACGTTACAACTGACTAAAGAAGGTGTTTGTGGTTCACTGTGGTTTATTGTATTATATTACATTTGTGTTGGGTGTTGGTGCCATTCAACAACAATATTCCACCTGGAGTGTGTTTTCGTGGTAAGCGACAAATACATGTACCTAATGTTATATAACTTTGATTGAAAAGTCAGAGATGGTGTATGATTCAAGTCCAAGTCTAGAAACATTATCCTCACAGTCTATAGTATTATGTTCTGCACACTTAGCTAATCTGGTTTATAGCTTAACAGAAAGCACTTCTGATATAATTACAAGAGTAGTAATACAGGTTAAAACTATTATTGGATGACACATGCATAAATATGTTTGACACATGCATAAATATGTTTGATAATTGCATAAATTTGTTTGAACCAATTTGTCAAAGACAGACTCTGAGAAGGTATTTACAAATCATTTGTTGCTTGCATGCTCAATGTAATAAGATATGTCTGCGACAGTACCGCTACATAAGCTATATAAGATGGAAGACAATACGACAATTATCTATCTACAATTATGTGTTCTTTCAATCTGTATGTTTATTATACTTCTTATTGTTGCTTCGTGACTGCTTGCAAAATGCTAAGGAAGTTTGACCAACCGTACGCAGTTATCGCACTAAGGATCAGTTATAAAAGGGAAACAACTCCGGTATACTAGTACATTTGTACATGTATATGTAAAAATGATTAAATGACAACAATGAACCAAATGATTTTTGTATGATGTTACACGCACCATTGAGATCTGTTTTTTACTCGTTTGTCTTAATCTACAGAACATTATAATTTTAGCTTGCAGCAATTGTTTAATATTTGATTTCGCAAAGTTTACCGAGTGGGTTAATGTATGATATTAAAACAGTTACACAGAAGACTAGCAAATGGGTTAATGTATGATATTAAAACAGTTACACAGAAGACTAGCAAATGGGTTAATGTATGATATTAAAACAGTTACACAGAAGACTAGCAAATGGGTTACTTAAAGGTAATCAAACAAAATACTGTTAATGTGGTAAACGTGGTGAATTAATCCATCACCCTAATTAATGGGATGTAATCATTGCAGGATTGTGTTTAATTCAATAACATTAATTTCAGCATTTTCCTTCAGAATTATGTTATTGATAATTTTTTAGAAAATAAAATGGCATGCGTGAAGAAGGGCATGACCTAGATGGCGGTGGTGCATGATACTAATTTATAACGCGTTTAAATTTGTGATGAATTCAGTAATTGAACTGATCACACTTTTTACACAACTCTTAAGTTTGCAGAGATCCAATTTTCTTGTCATTGGGTCTATTTGAACCTTTGCAATCCGCCATGATTTTCTTAAAAAAAAAACGATGTCATGATCATTTTTATGTCATCTACTCGTTGTATAAGCATTTCTTGTCTCAGCAAAAACACGTATAATGGCTATATGCATGAATAAAACAGTGGATATATGACTTCATGTACTAAATGTGTGTTTGGTGTATCATACCTAATAATCTGTTGGATATGTTCAGACAGCATTGCAATTGATACAATTCACATCTTATTGACGTAAGAGGATATATTTTTCTTAAATCACTATGCTACCGAGGCACTGTTCTTGTCAGCAATATCTAGGTGTCAAGATTGACAGAAATAACATCATTTGTACAACGAGTTAATGTGATACATGTGATTATAACACCAAAGTAAATGTTTGGAACAAATTTCATTGAAGCATTTAATAAGAATGAAAACAGCTTTACGAAAACGAAGTGACTGGTTTTATACCATTTGTCAATAATGTACATGTAGTTAGTATATCTATGTACATATACATGTAATATATCTGTGTACAAATGCTTGTAATATATCTGTGTACATATGCATGTAATATATCTGTGTACATATGCATGTAATATATCTGTATACATATACATGTAATATACCTGTGTACATATACATGTAATATATCTATGTACATATACATGTAATATATCTGTGTACATATACATGTAATATACCTGTGTACATATGCATGTAGTATATACATGTATCACATATACATGTAGTATATATACATACGTATGTACGTATACATAAAATTGATAAGAAATGTATTCCATAACAGCATTTAAATAAATAATTCCTTCACATTTTACATGAAATTAACAAGTCATGGCAAAAAACGCGATATTGCAGTGCATGAATCTTTAATATTAACAGCAACATTTAAACTGAGGCAGAATTGACATACATGTATTTGTCTTTCCAAATAATAATCGTACAATTACATGTATAGTCAAAGGATAGTCAGTGAATATAATTATAAGGTATAGGCAGCACTTGCTGAATATCAAGAAACGTTAAGTTGTTAAGCTTAGAGTACGACAAACGATGAAATAATGGACCCCTTCCAGAATTCAGATGAATTATAAAGAATGTAAGAATGATTTGCGAGTTTGTATTAAATATTCAAGGTTATCAAACATCACCGATGAGATTTTTTGGAAATCATAAACGTCGCTTTAGCTTAAATGCATTATCCAAATCTCACTTTTACAGATTTCTTGGCGCCTTTGTGTGGAATGATGGAATGACTGACAAATGTATTCCATTACGGTCGTATTTGTTGATGAAAAATATTTCGATAAAATATTACTTCAGGTCGTATAAGAGCCACGTCAATTGTTGCGTTAAATTACACCATCTTCGGGGTGTTTTGTAATTTATTAGCTGATGCTATCATGGACAATATCTTCAAATTCTATACAATGGGACCTTAAGTCTCATGGTACTTATTAGGTGACACTGATGTATGTATCTGTAGTGCTAATTAATTATACAATAATTGGTGACGTATAAACCCAAACACCATTTAATATCTACTTGATCTGAATATTTATTGACTGCAAAGATAATTAAATTGATCTTAGAGTTAGATAAAAAAGCGTAATTGGTTTTTCACACTTAAATTGATGGCCAAATTGTGAGGTTGATACCGAATTCCTTGCATTTTAAGTCACTTATCAGTGTTTGGTAGAAGATAATATAAAACAAATAGAGTATACACAAACATGCAACGGAGATGATTGTCCGTTTCAGTACTTTATTTACGTACAACTCTCTTTGACTACCGGAAGTTGCATGGTATAGTAAATACACCGTATTATCCAGACTATGAAAACATTCACACCAAAGTTGACGAAACTTCGTTAAAGGCAACAATATTGGTTCAATAACCCAGAATCGTGATGTCAGAAGTGCAAAGTGTGTTATTCAAATCGGATTTGTGCGCGAGAAAAATACTAATCAACTCTGATAATAATCAGAGTTTTCAGATACAAATACGATATTTTAAAGTCGTCACTAATTAAATTAAAAATGAAAGACCACCCTCTCTGTATAACCTTTAACAGAATAGATGAATTAAGAAATCGAAGTTACACGCAATCAATACTTCAGTGCATGCCAAGTGGTGAAGGTACGGCTGCAGATATGTTCCTAAAACTGTATACATGTTCTAATAATAACAGCTTTGATTTCAAACTGAAACATGTCAGACCGTCGGAAAATCATTAATTCTGGTTTGCCACAAGTTGCTATGAAAATTCAACCTTAATTCCTGTAATTGAAATGTATATATGTCATCTCAAGTAGAAATGAAGCAGCGAATTATGATGGTTCTGTTGACACTAATTACAGCCTGGTGACGGTGTTTTTATTGAATCCGTCATGTATTAATCCCTCGGGATTCACTCAGGTATAATTAGTAATAAAGTCACTGACATATATCAAGGTTCGTGATGAATCATGTAATATAGAATTGACATTCTGTTGTAATTGCTTACGGACAACTGGGAAACAGGTTACGTTTGAAGGTCATCTAGAAGTTGTAAAAACTATCTGCCGTACGTTGGTGAAACACATGATTGTACTATTAACAAACAGCGTTAAACCCAATACGAACAATCTAATCTCCAACTCGTTAACGCTAAGCCCGTGGCTTTCTGACTGCCTATGATGTGTTTTGCTAAATTCGGAGGATCTGTTCTATACTCCAGACTGCCTGTGGCTTGTGTATGTAATATCGTTCAGATCGAAACATATAAACATTATAAAACAATTCCAATCTTTGAATCAAACAAATCAACATTCTCATTCTGACAGAGACATGAAGAGATGCAGACTAAATAAGATAGATATTAATTAATGAATGATATTTGTTAGAGACAGGCGGGTTTGTAACCCACAGATACGGAATCTTCTAGCTGATATCATTACTTAATTCTACAAATGCATGCGAAATACGCACGATACGAGTTCATGACAAGGAAAATCGCGGATATAATCCTTGGAATTAGCAATTCAATACTTCCATCCGGTGTTGATTTCCTTGTTTAATTCGTTCTGACATTACATGAGGAAATGCTTCGCGGTTAGTTACGATTTTTGTCTGTCATATTGTAACCATGGGTTACCGTGAAATCGACACTTTATTCAGGATACTGACAACCGTGTGAACCACTCCAACACTTCGATGTTCTTTAATTTCTGCGTTGAAATAAAATACGCATAACTAATAAACCTCAATAAAAAATATATAAAATATTCATCGTACGTAAAAACAACAGTAAACACAATGGTTTAACGTCGATTTCAATTTGCACACATAGCTTTTTCACACCTGAGACCTAATGGCTACACCAGTCACAATCAAAACACCAGAAAGATTTTTCGATCAATGCTTTATAATTACGCCCGTTTGCAGGAGTTATATAAGAATAAAAAATACAAATATGTCTCTTAGACGCGTTTTTGTTCAATTAATTTATCTAACAAATGATATAAAACCAAGCTTGTTACATACACAATGTATTTAAAGCAATTTTAATGTACTCTATCTGTAAATGATTACATAAAATATACAGAATATCAAATAAATGTAAGTATTTAGATGTGATAAAACTATCATGTTATACGAGTTTCATAATTAAATGCATTAATCTGTATTCGACTTATTTATACTACGTTCACTTTATTGCACAAATGTGGCTTTTCAAGCTGCCAACAAAACTAAATAACAGACAGAAAAACCTGAAATAAACTGCCAGGACACGGTTTGGATATGTCAATAGTAATAATTCTTATAGATATTAGTACAACTAAGTTCGAGAAAAAAAGCTTTGTGTTATGATGTTTATTGGAAGTGGCACCATTCAACTGAAACTGTCATGTAGAATAAAATTTAATGTGTAAAATGATGGAAGTCTTAGATTAAGATAAAGTTATGTTTGAATATGTATTGGGTAGTGTAAGATATTATTCTGTTGTTTTGTATTTTTCTACTTATCTTTAATG
Source organism: Lutraria rhynchaena (assembly GCA_008271625.1). Classification (NCBI taxonomy): domain Eukaryota; kingdom Metazoa; phylum Mollusca; class Bivalvia; order Venerida; family Mactridae; genus Lutraria; species Lutraria rhynchaena. Next base: position 1,146,161 of record VIBL01000114.1, read on the forward strand.
TTGATATAAATAGAAAAAATGGCTAGGACTGTACACATTTTAATTATGAGTTGAAAAAAGAGCGTCAGGGTAGACATTTTTATTGCCGTTTGGGGATTCCATTAGAACAGTTGGTATAATCAACAGCTGTTCAACCCACCGTCTACTCACTGAACAGCGTGCATTTATCAAAAATAAGGCTTCGTATTCAGAAAAATAAAATTAGACATAAATTATTAAATGTTAAATTAATATAGCTTGATTGGTTTGATATAAATATGAGATATTTTGATGCATTGACTGCCATTAGGTTCAAATTCCAACACGGTGTATTGGGCGCTTTAAATATATTTTTTCTCATATTCTACCTAGTTATGTCAGTGATTGTTGATTTTCGTTGAAATTCATGATAGCGTGTTTAAAATCAACTTCACGAATTATTTAGACGTATTCGATGCCACCAACAAAGTTTGATTGTGCATATGCATTCATGCCAATATCTGTACAATCTTTAACCCTTAACCCATTATCCTTGTTCAGTAGTCGCGCATGCACAATCAAAATATCGCTGCGAGAAACCTTGGACAAGCCTTTCGCTTCCAAGAATTCAATTTTTATCTCAGTTTATTTCAAGGTTATTAGAAAGACGGGAAGCAAAGAAACAAAATTAGCCAATTGTTTTACATTCTTCCATCTGGCAATTAAACAGATTCAACCATTAAAAAAGTATAAATTGTTAAGTAATGGTATTGCTGTATGACAGGTCAGTCATCCACATGATATAGTGTGGAATCTCTCGCAGTAGTTGAAGTACATTTGTTTAATTTAACATTGCGTGTCATCACTTCATCAAAATGTGAAGTGAGCGTGTTGTCATATGATTCGAATTTATGACAAATGATTTCTGCAAGAGGAAACGAACATCCGGAAATTATAGAACTTGGATTTCTTGAAATGACCAAGGCATCTGTTTCTTTTATTGTTTACGCTGATTTTGTTTTCAAAGAATTGTTAGGTAGTGAATACACAATTGTATATCTTCAGCAAATAGTTTAGATTGTACACACCAAATTAAAGCACTAACAAATAGCTGAATACATTGTATCATATTAGGGTTAATACGTTGTTATTAAAAATCGCCATTTTCTTAAAGTATGTTTAAATATCAGTCATAACTGATGTTACAATGAGAATTTTCACAATATGTTATCCTCATAATCTAACTTCTGTTTCAATTACCATCACCTATACAGAGTGACATATGGTACGGTCATCATGACTACAAGTTCCGAAATTACATATAGTGCTCTCGCCGAGGGCAACACTAGTCGGAGTCGCAAAAAGTGTTGTTCTTTGGAGGGAGTTGTTGTTCTTTGGAAGGAGTTGTTGTTCGGAGGGAGTTGTTGTTCTTTGGAAGGAGTTTTTGTTCTTTGGAAGGAGTTTTTGTTCTTTGGAGGGAGTTGTTGTTCGGAGGGAGTTTTTGTTCTTTGGAGGGAGTTGTTGTTCTTTGGAAGGAGTTTTTGTTCTTTGGAAGGAGTTTTTGTTCTTTGGAGGGAGTTGTTGTTCTTTGGATGGAGTTTTTGTTCTTTGGAGGGAGTTGTTGTTCTTTGGAGGGAGTTTTTGTTCTTTGGAGGGAGTTTTTGTTCTTTGGAAGGAGTTGTCGTTCGGAGGAACATTCACGACTGGTGTTTTTATTATGTTTATGTGTGCCTTTTCTTGTCGTTTGTTGGAGGAAATCGGTCTTTAGAGGTGACGTTATGGGAGGGAGCACTGTAGTCGAATTTCTTACAGAAACCAGGATTTGCTTCAGCAAAGATAACGTTGTGAGTCACATAATTACAAGCAAATGTTGCAGACAACCAACGCTATCATGTAATCAATACTTTAAGAAATTTCGTCCCGCGGGCACACATTCTCCAGTGGCGATCTATCAAAGTCCATCTGCTGTGGACATCCGTCACTTGTCTAACGCTGAATTGTGTTTTAAATGACATTCTGTCAATATAATCTGTTATGACACATTTGACGTCATATTTATTCGGGTGTTTTTTTCAATGAATAGCCAAACGGAGAAACTGAGTGAAATCAAGAAAATGAATTCAAAACGTGTGTTGGGTTGCTATAGGAGATTTTGACGAAAGCGATCGTGTGGAAATTCAGTCCTAGTGTTTTTACTTGAAATATTAACTACCAGTCATTCAATGGAGTGTTATATCAACATCTCAGATAAACATTAATATCAGGGAATTGTCTTCAGTATTGTTAATCATTACCGTTCATCCCCGCGTCATTATCCGGATTACATCACACAAGAATCCAAGTCCAGACCTCGCGGCGACTTCAAAATCATAATTTACCAGAATATTCTGTTCAGCTGTCTTAAAAAGTCATTAGAGCTAATACTGAAATAAGCTTGTCCCAACGAACACAAAAGTTTTCAATTGCTGAATTGGAATTGTATACATCATTTTCAACTGACATTTCAAGCAAGTAATATAATTGCATGCACCAGAATGGTGCCATCGCCATTTTCGCTTAACACCAGAATTAGAAACTATTAAGTGTGAAATATTATTTTTTATGTTTGCGCCTGTTTGCAGCATAAATGCTGAATATAGATATTTTCATCCAATATTGAGTCGGTTTTTTATGTAAGGTATTCAATATTTGAAAAATAGCAATAAACATTTAATACATCTCTCACCCGTCTGTTACATTTCTAGAACTGTATATCATGTGGAAATGTCAAAATTCCATTTACTAGTTTTAATCATAAATGATGAGATTGTACATAAATGGCAATATAACTGTTTGATAGCAGTGTTCCAGCTTCCAAACACATATCCACAGGGTATTAATCACATTGTGATTTAGCTCTTTAACTTTGGAGTTTTGACATAAACACAAATGACAGTTATTACGTTTTATATGCTGTTATGCAAATATTTACCAATTTATAATAACCCGAGTATAGTTTAATTTCGTATGTACAGATTAGTTACAAAGTAACTATAAGATTGATCGGTTTGGAGGTAAAACAAACATTAAGGCATGTCTAATTTATACTAAGCTATTGGTTACAAATTTGAGAGATGTATAGAAAACATTTTAATAGGATTCTAAATTGTGATATGCTCAATCAAACTTTTGTTTACATATTAATGTCCCAGAAACACACGAAGATAAATTTCAAGCCTGGAGCGGAAACAAGTGTTTAAAAGAATTTATTTCATTTCGTGAAAACTTTTTTAAATAACGGAAAAAGCAAACTCTTTGGACGCGCAATATGGAGATTATGTATGTTTGCTCATCAATTACGTCTTGAGTCAGGCAGATATTGCAGATATAGGAAAACACGGAAGTGTTTGTCATTGATATGATTTAAATGATTTGGAAAATGATTCTATTTCATTTTGAAGTGTAAAGCATTTGGAAATATCCATTCGCCACTTATCACACGGTATCCTTACATTATACCTTGTATGTTTAAATGGGCCGAATTTCTTTCTTTGGACAACAAATAAATATGTGTGAATCCTGGCAAATGCGTAAGTAAGGCTAACGTCATCGGACACACTCTCAGCATGGATAAATACATACCATTGTTTCAAACCTAAATTCACAAACTAATGTTTTTGTTTAAACCCATAATGATAATAATCCCATATATTTATATCACATTGTGTGGCCAGAAGTGCAGTATTGTTTATATATATTTTCATACAATGTACCTGTATGTGCATAATTTTAAATATTTTTTTCTGTTCTGTTCATTTTAATGAATACAGACATGAATAAAGATACTCCAAACAGCATCGAGCGTTTTAAAGTATTGTAATTAATAAGCCTCCGTGTTCAATAAGCCGCTTATTATTTCAAATTGTGCTCAAAATCACATGAAGACCTATATAGAACTTAACTATGTCAACTATACGAGTATAAAACGTCTGCTAACCGTCCGTGAATATATTATTATAAGGAGGTGATCTTGTAAAACAAAAAGAACGATAAATGCTATAGTTTGTTGTCACAAATATTGACGGATCTAAAACCCTTATCTGAATAATGGTATAACTTTATGAAAATGACTGTAAATGTTCATTTATTTCACTCCAATTTTATTATGCACAAAACTGTGAATATTATTCATATACCAATCGTTGGTTCTGCACTAACATTTCATTTTAGTTTAATTAAAACGTTATGATTGCCTTAATTTCGACCATTTGTCTAAGTGGCACAATATCAATAAGTTCAATAGATTCCACAACGATTTATGCAGTTTTCAAAAACATTGCGTGTCGTCAAAATAGTTACGTATAAAATGTTCTTGATAAGTAATGATAGGTAATTATTATAAAATATATCGTGAAGACACGGTATTTGTAATGACTGTGTCTCGTCTTGTTTGATATTTCTAAAATGACTTTGTCAGTATTACACTTATCTATGTGAGCTATACAAGAAGAACGTACATATATATTACGATATTAAAGAGCATAGAAGTGATGGGAAATAAGTTGCGTAAGTATTTTCGGTTTGCAATAATCTGTTAAGTTCGTGGTTAGTTTTCACTGCTGCCAGGTACCCAAGCTAGTATTCTAACGCGTCCGACCATAATTGACATTCCTCTCCGCACATAATGCACACATGCAATCGATATTGAAGTCGTTCGTTGCCTACTGTTACTGTGTATATTACAAGCTGTTTAAAGACAAATACATTAGTAACATTGTCTTTCCATTGCAGAGAAAATCCATACAAGAACCATTTCAAGGTCGTCAACAGTCAGCATTCAAATATGACGTGTGATGTAAGGGTACGAGTTAAGGAAATTTAAAGGATCAAGACTTACATTGAAAAGTCAGACAATTTTGCAATATTGTTAATAGTATCTGACGAAGTTACGGGATGTGCTCAGGTACTATATTCCACATGTCGAGTGTCACTGCTCTGGAGTTATCAAGACAAGCTAATCGTAATAAGATTGCCTTAGACTACAATACCAATAAAACGTTACCATTGATCTAATTGTAACGGAATTAATCTATCGAATTGTCCCGAATTTACTTAACAGGAAGCAAATCACAATATACTGTATGTAATATTCTATTCTAACACATTTTGTGTGGATGCCACGCAATGCCATATTGACAGAATAAAATGACGTTTGCGTTACAAATACATTTCATGAGAAGAAAGAAAAATGATCTAAAGATATCACATTCTCCGTCTTGGGGCAATGGTGTCTATTTGATTGGAAAATGAATGATGTCAAGACGACAGTTCGTATCAGATTCATTGATTAAACTAATATGAACAAATATCAGCTTGCAAAACATCCCTGCCATGATTTCACGAATGGATCACAAAACATTGTACATCTATTTCATCACGGTTTGACCCCCTGCACGTGTAATCTCTAGGGTTAAGTGTATGGAGACGTCGGCAATGGCGACTTACGAATATAATGGGTGATTATACACAGTAAACTGAAATACATATAAAAAATACTGAGAAAACAATAGTGAAATCTAAGCGTTACATGAGGTAGTATACAGTTAATATTCTGCCAAATACTATTTAATATATGATAGGATAACTTCTCAATGTAAAGAATGTCATCGCCGGGGATAAAATACTCAGTTGTAATTTATTATGTACAGTTAAGTTATATACACCAAGAAGCAGTCCTCTATTGTTTAAAGTACAGCTTGGATCACCGTATATTTTCATCAAAACATATTGCTATCACTGTCTCTGCGGGAAGTGTGCATAATTGCAATAGTTAAAAGATATTTACAGTCATAACGCAAAGTCAATACTTAAAACATTCATTTTCTGAACCGTGCTTTATTGAAAAGCATTTTCCAATATCATTCTTGAATTAACGGCTTGTTTGCACACCAAGAGTCTATACAATTAAAACTTTCACAGTCTTGATGGTTTCCAATTTGTTACAATTGCTATCTTTTTGTGGAAATTGTCCTTTGATATTGCGTGAAAAGATTACATTTCCATTTCATCAGTCAAGTCAGACAAATATTCTCACATTCCTAATCTAATCATTTAATTTCGCATGATTGCTTGAAAATGATAGCATCGCACTCAGGTAGTCGTATTTCTGCTTTCATCTTTTGTATATTTCAAACATGAATGTATTTATTTCATTGTTTCTAGAGTAAATCTTCTATTTTAGTGTCATTCAGTACCCAAACAATTTGACTACAGGTGCTAGACTACGAACAGAAGGGTCAGATTGAGTCTATATTATGTTATTTCAGACTAAATACATACACAAACATGGAAGTTGTCAAACAATCCAGTTGCGCGTAATGATAAACTACAAAGATTTTTTGTCTTGACAATTCATGGCAAATGTTACAGTACATAATTGTTTATTTAAGGCCATTGTAAACAACGTTATATATTTTCCCAGCACGTTTCTATTATAATGGCTTAATTAGCTCTCTTGACATTTTTTTGTATTACCAATGATCTCTCTATACGAAGGTATCGGTGATACCTGAACCATTATCAAATATCATGACACTGAGTATTGACTATATTGCACACGGAGGTGTTGTAGAACATGCTAAGTAAAGTAATGGTTCAGATTTATGTTCAATCAGATCAATATGTTCGAATCTTATCCAAGATATTTCAGATCATTTTCGTAATCAGTCCCATTCTGGGACATATACGTTTTAATACGCTTCCGTACCACATACCCAACATACTTCTAGATGTAATGAACCCAAGAGAAAGAAGACAATATTCATGTGAAATTCCTTTTGACACAATAAATGCCAACAAGTAGCGTACAATAAAAAATTCAGGCGCATGAAAATCACTTATATTCACAAGAGGCTCATATCCTATTAAACAATCGTTGTATTTAATTCATGGTCTGTCCTTGGCCAACAGTTTGTTTGATGACGTTCAAGGATTAAAATATATGGTGCATGCGATTCCTGACACGATTAATCGAACAAGTCACCCTATGGGTATTGAAGATGCGTTATATAAACAACATTACTTAACACGTTTTATATGTTTTGTCGATGATGTACAAAATTTATTTGGTTTGTTACGTCTCTCTAAGGAGGGATAGACCAATAAAATACTATACAATTCTTGACAGTAAATCATGTAACTGTAGAGTAATCTGAATTTCTTGAAATTACAGTGTCGACACATTCACTCTCAGTTACTTGCTTTAAGACCAATGCAATGAACGTTTACCAACTGGCATAACCCTTTGATAATAATGAATAATAATTCTTCATAAGCATTGCATTCAACATGTACGTATATATTAAGGTTTTCAACATTATTTTTATGAGTGATAAAACTTATAGCCCAAATTATCTTGATTACCTCGCCATGGAAACGTCTTAGCCGATAGCCTTCCTTCAGAAAAACAACACACAGTTTTGTCCTAGAACATATATATCGGATATAGGTATATTGAGTCCATTATTTAAATGCAGTTATATAACTCTTCATGTTAAAATGATCATACTTGATCGGTTCAAACCTGATATTATGTGAATGTGCGTTTTCATGCATTACTCGCTCATTACATGTAATTAATAATTTCCCCCACTTTAAGATTTATAACCACATGGGTCCTTTGCCTGCATGGATTTGAAAATAGTACTGCATGTTATATGTATACAGTATCTGAATTCATCATCAGAAAACTAGGGAGATACATACGTGGATGGAATGTTGTAAAGAATAAAACCACTTATTTTGTGAAATTGCCCAGTGTTTATCTTCAATAAGTTTACCGTCTAGGAATTTATTTCGACATAACAATTTGTGATTCTTTGAAAAATGACAATATTTCCCTCTTTTTGTTGAATCAAGTAGTTCCTTTAGTGGTTAATGTAGTACATTGATTACCTTCTCGTAGCTATACACTATTCAAGTCACGAGACTTTTAATGATCATTATATCACCGCTGAACATAAATTGGTAGTCAAAAAACTCGCACTGTCAAAAGGTAGAATAAAAGCGTTTTACCGAACAATACAACATGTGGCTGTGTTGTATTGATAAGAATCAAAAGAAATTAAAGAAAGGAATTCGCTTTCCTCATCCTCAAACAAGAACGATCAAATCTTCACTTGACGCGGGTTTTCACAGATTCTCTGGTAAATGTGGATGGATACTGCTTATTTGAAGAATCTGGTTTTCTCATGCCGAATAAAATTATTGGCACAGGAAAGACGAGATAATGTTAAATGGTGAGGTCAACTGGCTATACTTCAATGTGGCAAGGACAGGAGTGAAGAAAAAGAAAACACATCAAATTACTGACACACTACAAGTCCGCTGCCAGTAGGCTTCATGATGAAGTGGCACCGTTCAACTGTAACTGTCATGGAGAATAAAATTTAATGTGTAAAATGATGGAAGTCTTAGATTAAGATAAAGTTATGTTTGAATATGTATTGGGTTGTGTTAGATATTATTCTGTTGTATTGTATTTTTCTACTTAACTTTAATGCTATTATGAATAGCAAAAATGACTAGGACTGTACAGATTTTAATTATGAGTTGAAAAACAGAGCGTCAGGGTAAATATTTTTATTGCCGTTTCGGGATTTCAATAGAACAGTTGGTATAATCAACAGCTGTTCAACCCACCGTCTACTCACTGAACAGCGTGCATTTATCAGATATAAAGCTTCGTATTCAGAAAAATTAAATATAAATTATTAAATGTTAAATTAATATAGCTTGATTGGTTTGATATGAATATGAGCTTTTTTGATGCATTGACTGCCTTTAGGTTCAAATTCCAACATGGTGTATTGGGCGCTTGAAATATATATTTTTTCTCATATTCTACCTAGTTATGTCAGTGATTGATGAATTTCGTTGAAATTCATGATAGCGTGTTTAAAATTAACTTCACGAATTATTTAGACGTATTTGATGCCACCCACAATGTTTGATTGTGCATATGCATTCATGCCAATATCTGTACAATCTTTAACACTTAACCTTGGGCAGTAGTCGCGCATGCACAATCAAAATATCGCTGTGAAAAAACTTGGACAAGCCTTTCGCTTCCAAGAATTCAATTTTTATCTCAGTTTATTTCAAGGTTATTAGAAAGACGGGAAACAAAGAAACAAAATTAGCCAATTGTTTCACATTCTTCCATCTGGCAATTAAACAGATTCAACCATTAAAAAAGTATAAATTGTTCAGTAATGGTATTGCTGTATGACAGGTCAGTCATCCACATGATATAGTGTGGAATCTCTCGCAGTAGTTGAAGAACATTTGTTTAATTTAACATTGCGTGTCATCACTTCATCTAAGTGTGAAATCAGCGTGTTGTCATATGATTCGAATTTATGACAAACGATGTCTGCAAGAGGAAACGAGCATCCGGAAATTATAGAACTTGGATTTCTTGAAATGACCAAGGCAGCTGTTTCTGTTATTGTTTACGCTGATTTTGTTTTCAAAGAATTGTTAGGTAGTGAATACACAATTGTATCTTCAGCAAATAGTTTAGATTGTACACACCAAATTAAAGCACTAACAAATAGCTGAATACATTGTATTATATTAGTGTCAATACGTTGTTACTAAAAGTCGCCATTTTCTTAAAGTATGTTTAGATATCAATCATGACTGATATTACAATGAGAGTTTTCACAATATATTATTCTCATAATCTAATTTCTGTTTCAATTACCATCATCTATACAGAGTGATATATGGTACGGTCACCATGACTACGAGTTCCAAAATTACATATAATGTTCTCTCCGAAGAGCAACACTTGTCGGAGTCGCAAAAAAGTGTTGTTCTTTGGAGGGAGTTTTTGTTCGGAGGGAGTTGATACATTCGCGACAAGTGTTTTTATTATTTTTATGTGTGCCTTTTACTGTCGTTTCTTGGAGGGAATAGGTCTTTAGAGGTGACGTTATGGGAGGGAGCACTGTAGTAGAATTTATTACAGAAACCAGGATTTGCTACGGCAAAGATAGCGTTGTGAGTCAAATAATTATAAGCAAATGTTGCAGATAACCAACGCTATCATGCAATCAATAATTTAAGAAATTTCGTCCTGCGGGCACACATTCTCCTGTGGCGATCTATCAAAGTCCATCTGCTGTGGACATCCGTCACTTGTCTGACGCTGAATTGTGTTTTAAATGGCGTTATGTCAATATATAATCAGGTATGCCACATTTGGCGTCTTACTTATTCGGGTATTTTTAAAAGAAATCTTTTCGCCGTCCCTAATTCAATGAATAGCCAAACGAAGAAACTGAATGAAATCAAGAAAACGGATTCAAAACGTGTGCTGGGTTGCCATAGGAGATTTTGACGAAAGCGAACGTGTGGAAATTCAGTCCTAGTATTTTTATTTGAAATATTAACTACCATTCATGCAATGGAGTGTTATATCGACATCTCAGATAAACGTTAATATCAGGGAATTGTCTTCAGTATTGTAAATCATTACCGTTCATCCGCGCGTCATTATCCGGATTACATCACACAAGAACCCAAGTCCAGACTTCGCGGCGACATCAAAATCATAATTTACCAGAATATTCAGTTCAGCTGTCTTAAAAAGTCATTAGAGCTAATACTGAAATAAGCTTGTCCCAACGAACACAAAAGGTTTCAATTCCTGAATTGGAATTGTATACATCATTTTCAACTGACATTTCAAGCAAGTAATATAATTGCATGCACCAGAATGGTGCCATCGCCATTTTCGCTTAACACCAGAATTAGAAACTATTAAGTGTGAAATAATATTTTTTATGTTTACGCCTGTTTGTATATAGATATTTTCATCCAATATTGTGTTGGTTTTTTATGTTAGGTATTCAATATTTGAAAAAAAATAGCAATAAACATTTAATACATCTCCCCCCGTCCGTTACATTTCTAAAACTGTATATCATGTGGAAATGTCAAAATTCCATTTACTATCTTTAATCATAAATGATGAGATTGTACATAAATGGCAATATAACTGTTTGATAACAGTATTCCAGCTTCCAAACACATATCCACAGGGTATTAATCACATTGTGATTTAGCTCTTTAACTTAAGAGTTTTACATTTTGACACAAATGACAGTAATTACGTTTTATATGCTGTTAATAATCCGAGTATAGTTTAATTTCGTATGTACAGATTATACATTAACTATAAGATTGATCGGTTTGGAGGTAAAACAAACATTAAGGCATGTCTAATTTATTCTAAGCTATTGGTTACAAAATTGAGAGATATACAGAAAACATTTCAATAGGATTCTAAATTGTGATATACTCAATCAAAGTTTTGTTTACATATTAATGTTCCAGAAACACATTCCGTTCTTGCTATGGTATGTAATAAGTTGTACCTCCCTACCGATTATCAAATTACCAGTCATTCTACGACAAGGCAAGACGAATTTCAAGCCTGGAGCGGAAACAAGTTTTCAAAAGAATTTATTTCATTTCGTGAAAACTTTTTAAATAACTGAAAATGCAAACTCTTTGGACGCGCAATATGGAGATTATGTGTGTTTGCTCATCAATTACGTATTGAGTCAGGCAGAAATCGGTTAGGAAAACACGAGAGTGTTTGTCATTGATATGATTTAAATGATTTGGAAAATGAGTTCTTTTTCATTTTGAAGTGTAAAGCATTTGGAAATATCCATTCGCCACTTATCACACGGTATCATTACATTAAACCTTGCATGTTTAAATTGACCGAATTTCTTTCTTTGGACAACAAACAAATATGTGTGAATCTTGGCAAATGGTAAGGCTACCATCATCGGACATACTCTCAGCATGAATAAATACATTCCATTGTTTCAAACCTAAATTAATAAATTAATGTTTTGTTTAAACTCATAATGATAATAATCCCATAGATTAATATCACATTGTGTGGTCAGAAGTGCAGTATTGTTTATATATATATTCATACAATGTACCTGTACGTGGATAATTTTAAATATTTTTTTGTTCTGCTCATTTTATTGAATACAGACTTGAATAAAGATACTCGCGACAGCATCGAGCGTGCTAAATGATAGTATTGTAATTAATAAGCCTCCGTGTTCAATGAGCCGCTTAGTATTTCAAATTGTGCTCAAAATCACATGAAGACCTATAGAGATCTTAACTATGTCAACTATACGAGTATAAAACGTCTGCTAACCGTCCGTGAATATATTATTATAATGAGGTGATCTTATAAAACAAAAAGAATGATAAATGCTATAGTTTGTTGTCACAAATATTGACCGATCTAAAACCCTTATCTGAATAATGGTATAAATTTATGAAAATAACTGTATACCAATCGTTGGTTCTGCACTAACATTTCATTTCAGTTTAATTAAAACGTTATAATTGCCTTAAACATTTTGGCCACTTCTCTGAGTGGCACAATATCAATAAGTTCAATAGATTCCACAACGATTTATGCAGCTTTCAAAAACATTGCGTGTCGTCAAGATAGTTACAATCGTATATAAAATGTTCTTGATAAGTAATGATAGGTAATTATTATAAAATATGTCGTGAAGACACGGTATTTGTAATGACTTTGTCTCGTCTTGTTTGATATTTCTAAAATGACTTTGTCAGTATTACACTTATCTATGTGAGCTATACAAGAAGAACGTACACGTACGATATTAAAGGGCATAGAAGTGATAGGAAATAAGTTGCATGAGTATTTTCGGTTTGCAATAATCTGTTAAATTCGTGGTTAGTTTTCACTGCTGTCAGCTACCCAAGCTAGTATTCTAACGCGTCCGACCATAATTGACATTCCTCTCCGCACATAATGCACACATGCAATACAACGAATCGATATTGAAGTCGTTCGTTGCCTACTGTTACTGTGTATATTACAAGCTGTTTAAAGACAAATACATTAGTAACATTATCTTTCCATTCTAGAGAAAATCCATACAAGAACCATTTCAAGGTCGTCAACAGTCAGCATTCAAACATGAAGTGTGATGTAAGGGTACGAGTTAAGGAAATTTAAAGGATCAAGACTTACATTGAAAAGTCAGACAATTTTGTAATATTGTTAGTAGTATCTGGCGAAATTACTGGATGTGCTCAGGTACTATATTCCACGTGTTGAGTGTCACTGCTCTGGAGTTATCAAGACAAGCTAATCGTAATAGTAATAAGATTGCCTTAGACTACAATAACAATAAAACGTTACCATTGCTCTAATTGTAACGGAATTAATCTATCGAATTGTCCCGAATTTACTTAACAGGAAGCAAAACACAATATACTGTATGTAATATTCTATTCTAACACATTTTGTGTGGATGCCACGCAATGCCATATTGACAGAATAAAATGACGTTTGCGCTACAAATACATTTCATGAGAAGAAAGAAAAATTATCTAAAGATATCACATTTTCCGTCTTGGGGCAATGGTGTCTATTCGATTGGAAAATGAATGATGTCAAGACGACAGTTCGTATCAGATTCATTGATTAAACTAATATGAACAAATATCAGCTTGCAAAACATTCCTGTCATGATTTCACGAGTGGATCACAAAACATTGCACTTCTATTTCATCACGGTTTGACCCCCTACACGTGTAATCTCCAGGGATAAGTATATGGAGAGGTCGTCAATAGCGACTTACGAATATAATGGGTGATTATGGGTGATTATACACAGTAAACTGAAATACATATAAAAAATACTGAGAAAAACAATAGTGAAATCTAAGCGTTACATGAGGTAGTATACAGTTAATATTCTGCCAAATACTATTTAATATATGATAGGATAACTTCTCAACGTATAGAATGTCATCGCCGGGGATAAAATACTCAGTTGTAATTTATTATGTACAGTTATTTTATATATACCAAGAAGCAGTCCTCTATTGTTTAAAGTACAGCTTGGATCACCGTGTATTTTCATCAAAACATATTGCGATCACTGCCTTTGCGGGAAGCGTGCATAATTGCAATAGTTAAAAGATATTTACAGTCATAACGCAAAGTCAATACTGAAAACATTCATTTTCTGAACCGTGCTTTATTGAAAAGCATTTTCCAATATCATTCTTGAATTAACGGCTTGTTTGCACACCAAGAGTCTATACAATTAAAATTTTCACAGTCTTGATGGTTTCCAATTTGTTACAATTGCTATCTTTTTGTGGAAATTGTCCTTTGATATTGCGTGAAAAGATTACATTTCCATTTCATCTGTCAAGTCAGACAAATATTCTCACATTCCTAATCTAATCATTTAATTTCGCATGATTGCTTGAAAATGATAACCTCGCACTCAGGTAGTCGTGTTTCTTCTTTCATCGTTTTTTTTTATATTTCAAACATGAATGTATTCATTTCATTGTTTCTAGTGTAAATCTTCTATTTTAGTGTCATTCAGTACCCAAACAATTTGACTTCAGGTGCTAGACTACGAACAGAAGGGTCAGATTGAGTCTATATTATGTTATTTCAGACTAAATGCATACACAAACATGGAAGTTGTCAAACAATCCAGTTGCGCGTAATGATAAACTACAAAGATTTTTTGTCTTGACAATTATTGGCAAATGTTACAGTACATAATTGTTTATTTAAGGCCAATTTAAACAACGTTATATAATTTCCCGGCATGTTTCTATTATAATGGCTTAATTAGCTCTATTGACATGCATTTTTTGTATTACCAATGATCTCTCTATGAGAAGGTATGAACCTATCGGATATTAAACATTATGTTAATGGAGACATCTCCTACTTTGTTTCGGTGATACCTGACCCATTACCAAATATCATGACACTGACAATTGACTATATTGCACACGGAGGTGTTGTAGAACATGCTAAGTAAAGTAATGTCTATGTAATTCAAATAATAAAGGACCCAATCGTTAATTCTGTTATTATAGTTCAGGCTTGTTTTTTCGAGACGCCATGATTTCAAGACCAGGGCGAAACACGTTTCTCCCGACCACCGACGAGCGACTTAAAACATTACATCTAGGTATTGGTTTCCAAAGAACAGTAGCTAGTTAATTACGGACATCTAGTAAAGCAGGTTAAAACTGATAAGTTACACTGAAGTACTGGTTCCGTGTTATAACCTTGGAATATGTTTGAAATATTTTTGATGATCAAAGTTACACCGCATGTTCACGAAGAACGGAATAGTTTCGTTTAAGAGTTCGATTAAGTGTTCTTTCACCGTTTCAGTACCAACTCGGTTTCTTTCTAAAAGTACTAAATACCATAAACTCTCGTATGGTTCAGATTTATCTTCAGTCAGATCAATATGTTCGAATCTTATCCAAGACATTTCATAACATTTTCGTAATCAGTCCCATTCTGGGACATATACGTTTTAATACGCTTCCATACCACATACCCAACAGATTTCTGGATGTAATGAACCCGAGAGAATAAGGAAAAGACAATATTCATGTAAAATTCCTTTTGACACAATAAATGCCAACAAGTAGCGTACAATAAAAAATTCAGGCGCATGAAAATCACTTATATTCACAAGAGGCTCATATCCTATTAAACAATCATTGTATTTAATTCATGTTCTGTCCTTGGCCAACGGTTTGTTTGATGACATTCAAGGATTAAATTTGTGGTGCATACAATTCCTGACACGATTAATCGAACAAGTCACCCTATGGGTATTGAAGATGCGTTATATAAACAACATCACTTTATATGTTTTATATGTTTTGTCGATGATGTACAAAATTTATTTGGTTTGTTACGTCTCACTAAGGAGGGATAGACCAATAAAATACTACACAATTCTTGACAGTAAATCATGTAACTGTAGAGTAATCTGAATTTCTTGAAATTACTGTATCGACACATCTACTCTGAGTTACTTGCTATCAGACCAATGCAATGAACTTTTACCAACTGGTATAACCCTTTAATAATAATGAATAATAATTCTTCATAAGCATTGGATTTAACATGTATGCACATGTTAAGGTTTTCAAAATTATTTTTATGAGTGGCAAAACTTATAGCCCAAATTATCTTGATTACCTCGCCTAAGAAAACGTCTTAGCTGATAGCCTTCCTTCAGAAAAATAACTGACAGTTTTCTCATAGAACATACATATATCGCATATAAGTATATTGAGTTCATTATTTAAATGCAGTTATATAATTCTTCATGCTAAAATAATCATACTTGATCGGTTCAAACCTGATATATGTGAATGTGCGTTTTCATGCATTACTCGCTCATTATATGTAATTAATAATTTCTCCCACTTTAAGATTTATAACCACATGCGTCCTTTGTGTGCATGGATTTGAAAATAGTACTGCATATTATATGTATGCAGTATCTGAATTTATTATCAGAAAACTAGGGAGATACATACGTGGATGGAATGTTGTAAAGAATAAAACCGTTTTTTTGTGAAATTGCCCAGTGTTTATTTTCAATAAGTCTACCGTCCAGGAATATATTTCGGCATAACGATGTATGATTCTTGGAAAAATGACAATATTTCCCTCTTTTTGTTGAATCAAATAGTTTCTTTAGTGGTTATTGTAGTGCATTTATTACCTTCTCGTAGCAATACACTATTCAAGTCACGGGACTTTCAATGATCATTATTTCACCGCTGAACATAAATTGGTAGTCAAAAGACTCACACGGTCAAAAGGTAGAATTTTTATCGAACAAAAAAAATATGTGACTGCGTTGTATTAATAAGAATCAAAAGAAATTAAAGACAGGAATTCGCTTTCCTAATCCTCAAACAAGAACGATCAAATCTACATTTGACGCGGATTTTCACAGATTCTCGGGTAAATGTGGATGGATACTGCTTATTTGAAGAATCTGGTTCTCTCATGCCGAATAAAATTATCGGCACAGGAAAGACGTGATTATGTTAAATGGTGAGGTCAGCTGGCTATATTTCAATGTTGCAAGGACAGGAGTGAAGAAAAAGAAAACACATCAAATTACTGACACACTACAAGTCCGCTGCCAGTAGGCTCCATAATGACATTTTGCTAACCAACCTTCAGAGGTAGAACTGCGGAGCGGTTGGTAAATTAAGTCGATAGCGATACTGGTTACACGATCCTAATTGATTAATAGATCACTGACTGTGATCTTCCTCTACATTCATTGTACACATGTACTTTAGTCTACTTGTTTGAAATGAATTGTTGATATTGTTAGTATAATAAATAAAACTATTCTTATATCTATCGAGTCTGTCTGATTGGCTTACGAAATATATCCCTGGCAAAAGCCTTGTTAACAACTCTTATATAGTCCGACGCATAAAGCGGAACGTTACGTTTCTAACCTAATATATTCTATCAACCAGTTTAATTAACTGATGGTAATTCTTATTAATAAACTTCAAAATTTCAGTTAACGTTCTTCAATAACATATGAACCAATACATGAATTATTTGTCTGATATTTAGCACAGAATTTTAGATGGCAAAACTTAAAGCAATGATCTAAAATTGCAGACAAACTGGTATGTTTGTGCACAATCAAATGTGTTTATTCGTGTTGTCATCTGGGTCTTAGTTCTGGTCTATTTCTCAACATAACTCGATCAAAACATCAGAAAGATTTATCGATCAATGCTTTATAATTACGCCCGTTTGCAGGAGTTATATAAGAATTAAAAAAAATACAAATATGTCTCATAGACGTGTTTTTGTTCAATTAATTTTGTCTGGTTTATCTAACAAATAATGTAAAACAAAGCTTGTTACATATACAATGTATTTAAAGCAATCATAATGTGCTCTATCTGTAAATGATTACATAAAACATACAGAATATCATATAAATGTAAGTATATAAATGTGATAAAACTATCATGTTATACGAGTTTTATAATTAAATGCATTAATCTGTATTCGACTTATTTATACTGCGTTCACTTTATTGCACAAATGTGGCTTTTCAAGCTGCCGACAAAACTAAATAACAGACAGAAAAACCTGAAATAAACTGCCAGGACACGGTTCGGATATGTCAATAGTAATAATTCTTATAAATATTAGTACAACTAAGTTCGATAAAAAAGCTTTGTGTTATGATGTTTATTGGAAGTGGCACCGTTCAACTGTAACTGTCGTGGAGAATAAAATTTAATGTGTAAAATGATGGAAGTCTTAGATTAAGATAAAGTTATGTTTGAATATGTATTGGGTAGTGTTAGATATTATTCTGATGTATTGTATTTTTCTACTTATCTTTAATGCTAATATAAATAGCAAAAATGGCTAGGACTGTACACATTTTAATCATGAGTTGAAAAACAGAGCGTCAGCGTAGATATTTTTATTGCCATTTCGGGATTTCATTAGAACAGTTGGTATAATCAACAGCTGTTCAACCCACCGTCTACTCACTGAACAGCGTGCATTTATCAGATATAAAGCTTCGTATTCAGAAAAATTAAATATAAATTATTAAATGTTAAATTAATATAGCTTGATTGGTTTGATATAAATATGGGATATTTTGATGCACTGACTGCCTTTAGGTTCAAATTCTAACATGGTGTATTGGGCGCTTGAAATATATTTTTTCTCATATTCTAGCTGGTTATATCAGTGATAGATGATTTTCGTTGAAATTCATGATAGCGTGTTTAAAATTAATTTCACGAATTATTTAGATGTATTTGATGCCACCCACAATGTTTGATTGTGCATATGCATTCATGCCAATATATGTACAATCTTTAACCTTTAACCTATTATCCTTGTGCAGTAGTCGCGCATGCACAATCAAAATATCGCTGCGAGAAACCTTGGACAAGCCTTTCGCTTCCAAGAATTCTTTATTTTTTATCTCAGTTTATTTCAAGGTTATTAGAAAGACGGGAAACAAAGAAACAAAATTAGCCAATTGTTTCACATTCTTCCATCTGGCAATTAAACAGATTCAACCATTAAAAAAGTATAAATTGTTCAGTAATGGTATTGCTGTATGACAGGTCAGTCATCCACATGATATAGTGTGGAATCTCTCGCAGTAGTTGAAGTACATTTGTTTAATTTAACATTGCGTGTCATCACTTCATCAAAATGTGAAGTGAGCGTGTTGTCATATGATTCGAATTTATGACAAATGATTTCTGCAAGAGGAAACGAGCATCCGGAAATTATAGAACTTGGATTTCTTGAAATGACCAAGGCAGCTGTTTCTGTTATTGCTTAAGCTGATTTTGTTTTCAAAGAATTGTTAGGTAGTGAATACACAATTGTATATCTTCAGCAAATAGTTTAGATTGTACACACCAAATTAAAGCACTAACAAATAGCTGAATACATTGTATCATATTAGGGTTAATACGTTGTTATTAAAAATCGCCATTTTCTTAAAGTATGTTTAAATATCAGTCATAACTGATGTTACAATGAGAATTTTCACAATGTTATCCTCATAATCTAACTTCTGTTTCAATTACCATCACCTATACAGAGTGACATATGGTACGGTCATCATGACTACAAGTTCCGAAATTACATATAGTGCTCTCGCCGAGGGCAACACTAGTCGGAGTCGCAAAGTGTTGTTCTTTGGAGGGAGTTGTTGTTCTTTGGAAGGAGTTGTTGTTCGGAGGGAGTTGTTGTTCTTTGGAAGGAGTTTTTGTTCTTTGGAAGGAGTTTTTGTTCTTTGGAGGGAGTTGTTGTTCGGAGGGAGGTTTTGTTCTTTGGAGGGAGTTGTTGTTCTTTGGAAGGGGTTTTTGTTCTTTGGAAGGAGTTTTTGTTCTTTGGAGCGAGTTGCTGTTCTTTGGATGGAGCTTTTGTTCTTTGGAGGGAGTTTTTGTTCTTTGGAAGGAGTTGTTGTTCGGAGGGAATTGATACATTCACGACTGGTGTTTTATTATGTTTATGTGTGCCTTTTCTTGTCGTTTGTTGGAGGAAATCGGTCTTTAGAGGTGACGTTATGGGAGGAAGCACTGTAGTCGAATTTCTTACAGAAACCAGGATTTGCTTCAGCAAAGATAGCGTTGTGAGTCACATAATTACAAGCAAATGTTGCAGACAACCAACGCTATCATGCAATCAATACTTTAAGAAATTTCGTCCTGCGGGCACACATTCTCCAGTGGCGATCTATCAAAGTCCATCTGCTGTGGACATCCGTCACTCGTCTAACACTGAATTGTGTTTTAAATGACATTCTGTCAATATAATCTGTTATGACACATTTGACGTCATATTTATTCGGGTGGTTTTTTCAATGAATAGCCAAACGAAGAAACTGAGTGAAATCAAGAAAACGAATTCAAAACGTGTGTTGGGTTGCTATAGGAGATTTTGACGAAAGCGATCGTGTGGAAATTCAGTCCTAGTGTTTTTACTTGAAATATTATCTACCAGTCATTCAATGGAGTGTTATATCAACATCTCAGATAAACATTAATATCAGGGAATTGTCTTCAGTATTGTAAATCATTACCGTTCATCCCCGCGTCATTATCCGGATTACATCACACAAGAATCCAAGTCCAGACCTCGCGGCGACTTCAAAATCATAATTTACCAGAATATTCTGTTCAGCTGTCTTAAAAAGTCATTAGAGCTAATACTGAAATAAGCTTGTCCCAACGAACACAAAAGTTTTCAATTCCTGAATTGGAATTGTATAAATCATTTTCAACTGACATTTGAAGCAAGTAATATAATTGCATGCACCAGAATGGTGCCATCGCCATTTTCGCTTAACACCATTATTAGAAACTATTAAGTGTGAAATATTATTTTTTATGTTTGCGCCTGTTTGCAGCATAAATGCTGAATATAGATATTTTCATCTAATATTGAGTCGGTTTTTTATGTTAGGTATTCAATATTTGAAAAATAGCAATAAACATTTAATACATATCTCCCCCGTCTGTTACATTTCTAGAACTGTATATCATGTGGAAATGTCAAAATTCCATTTACTAGTTTTAATCATAAATGATGAGATTGTGCATAAATGGCAATATAACTGTTTGATAGCAGTGTTCCAGCTTCCAAACACATATCCACAGGGTATTAATCACATTGTGATTTAGCTCTTTAACTTTGGAGTTTTGACATAAACACAAATGACAGTTATTACGTTTTATATGCTGTTATGCAAATATTTACCAATTTATAATAATCCGAGTATAGTTTAATTTCGTATGTACAGATTAGTTACAAAGTAACTATAAGATTGATCGGTTTGGAGGTAAAACAAACATTAAGGCATGTCTAATTTATACTAAGCTATTGGTTACAAATTTGAGAGATGTATAGAAAACATTTTAATAGGATTCTAAATTGTGATATGCTCAATCAAACTTTTGTTTACATATTAATGTCCCAGAAACACACGAAGATAAATTTCAAGCCTGGAGCGGAAACAAGTGTTTAAAAGAATTTATTTCATTTCGTGAAAACTTTTTAAATAACGGAAAAAGCAAACTCTTTGGAGGCGCAATATGGAGATTATGTATGTTTGCTCATCAATTACGTCTTGAGTCAGGCAGATATTGCAGATATCGGTTAGGAAAACACGGAAGTGTTTGTCATTGATATGATTTAAATGATTTGGAAAATGATTCTATTTCATTTTGAAGTGTAAAGCATTTGGAAATATCCATTCGCCACTTATCACACGGTATCCTTACATTATACCTTGTATGTTTAAATGGGCCGAATTTCTTTCTTTGGACAACAAATAAATATGTGTGAATCTTGGCAAATGCGTAAGTAAGGCTAACGTCATCGGACATACTCTCAGCATGAATAAATACATACCATTGTTTCAAACCTAAATTCACAAATTAATGTTTTTGTTTAAACCCATAATTATAATAATCCCATATATTTATATCACACTGTGTGGCCAGAAGTGCAGTATTGTTTATATATATTTTCATACAATGTACCTGTATGTGCATAATTTTAAATATTTTTTTCTGTTCTGTTCATTTTAATGAATACAGACATGAATAAAGATACTCCAAACAGCATCGAGCGTTCTAAAGTATTGTAATTAATAAGCCTCCGCGTTCAATGAGCCGCTTATTATTTCAAATTGTGCTCAAAATCACATGAAGACCTATATAGAACTTAACTATGTCAACTATACGAGTATAAAACGTCTGCTAACCGTCCGTGAATATATTATTATAAGGAGGTGATCTTGTAAAACAAAAAGAACGATAAATGCTATAGTTTGTTGTCACAAATATTGACCGATCTAAAACCCTTATCTGAATAATGGTATAACTTTATGAAAATTGCTGTAAATGTTCATTTATTTCACTCCAATTTTATTATGCACAAAACTGTGAATATTATTCATATACCAATCGTTGGTTCTGCACTAACATTTCATTTCAGTTTAATTAAAACGTTATGATTGCCTTAAACATTTTGGCCACTTCTCTAAGTGGCACAATATCAATAAGTACAATAGATTCCACTACGATTTATGCAGCTTTCAAAAACATTGCGTGTCGTCAAAATAGTTACGTATAAAATGTTCTTGATAAGTAATGATAGGTAATTATTATAAAATATATCGTGAAGACACGGTATTTGTAATGACTTTGTCTCGTCTTGTTTGATATTTCTAAAATGACTTTGTCAGTATTACACTTATCTATGTGAGCTATACAAGAAGAACGTACATATATTATACGATATTAAAGAGCATAGAAGTGATGGGAAATAAGTTGCAAGAGTATTTTCGGTTTGCAATAATATGTTAAATTCGTGGTTAGTTTTCCCTGCTGCCAGGTACCAAAGCTAGTATTCTAACGCGTCCGACCATAATTGACATTCCTCTCCGCACATAATGCACACATGCAATACAACGAATCGATATTGAAGTCGTTCGTTGCCTACTGGTACTGTGTATATTACAAGCTGTTTAAAGACAAATACATTAGTAACATTATCTTTCCATTCTAAAGAAAATCCATACAAGAACCATTTCAAGGTCGTCAACAGTCAGCATTCAAATATGAAGTGTGATGTAAGGGTACGAGTTAAGGAAATTTAAAGGATCAAAACTTACATTGAAAAGTCAGACAATTTTGTAATATTGTTAGTAGTATCTGGCGAAATTACTGGATGTGCTCCGGTACTATATTCCACGTGTTGAGTGTCACTGCTCTGGAGTTATCAAGACAAGCTAATCGTAATAAGATTGCCTTAGACTACAATACCAATAAAACGTTACCATTGATCTAATTGTAACAGAATAAATCTATCGAATTGTCCCGAATTTACTTAACAGGAAGCAAAACACAATACACTGTATGTAATATTCTATTCTAACACATTTTGTGTGGATGTCACGCAATGCCATATTGACAGAATAAAATGACGTTTGCGCTACAAATACATTTCATGAGAAGAAAGAAAAATCATCTAAAGATATCACATTCTCCGTCTTGGGGCAATGGTGTCTATTCGATTGGAAAATGAATGATGTCAAGACGACAGTTCGTATCAGATTCATTGATTAAACTAATATGAACAAATATCAGCTTGCAAAACATTCCTGCCATGATTTCACGAGTGGATCACAAAACATTGTACTTCTATTTCATCACGGTTTGACCCCCTACACGTGTAATCTCCAGGGATAAGTATATGGAGAGGTCGTCAATGGCGACTTACGAATATAATGGGTGATTATACACAGTAAACTGAAATACATATAAAAATACTGAGAAAACAATAGTGAAATCTAAGCGTTACATGAGGTAGTATACAGTTAATATTCCGCCAAATACTATTAAATATATGATAGGATAACTTCTCAACGTAAAGAATGTCATCGCCGGGGATAAAATATTCAGTTGTAATCTATTATGTACGGTTAAGTTATATATACCAAGAAGCAGTCCTCTATTGTTTAAAGTACAGCTTGGATCACCGTATATTTTCATCAAAACATATTGCGATCACTGCCTTTGCGGGAAGCGCACATAATTGCAATAGTTAAAAGATATTTACAGTCATAACGCAAAGTCAATACTCAAAACATTCATTTTCTGAACCGTGCTTTATTGAAAAGCATTTTCCAATATCATTCTTGAATTAACGATATGTTTGCACACCAAGAGTCTATACAATTAAAATTTTCACAGTCTTGATGGTTTCCAATTTGTTACAATTGCTATCTTTTCGTGGAGATTGTCCTTTGATATTGCGTGAAAAGATTACATTTCCATTTCATCAGTCAAGACGTACAAATATGCTCACATTCCTAATCTAATCATTTAATTTCGCATGATTGCTTGAAAATGATAACCTCGCACTCAGGTAGTCGTGTTTCTGCTTTCATCTTTTGTATATTTCAAACATGAATGCATTTATTTCATTGTTTCTAGTGTAAATCTTCTATCTTAGT
The DNA here is from genome assembly GCA_008271625.1 of Lutraria rhynchaena. Lineage (NCBI taxonomy): Eukaryota > Metazoa > Mollusca > Bivalvia > Venerida > Mactridae > Lutraria > Lutraria rhynchaena. The sequence goes on from VIBL01000114.1 coordinate 1,170,583, forward strand.
GTCATTCAGTACCCAAACAATTTGATTACAGGTGCTAGACCACGAACAGAAGGATCTGAATGAGTCTATGTTATTTCAGACTAAATGCATTCACAAACATGGAAGTTGTCAAACAAACCAGTTGCGCGTAATGATAAACTACAAAGATTTTTTATCTTGACAATTCATGGCAAATGTTACAGAATGTAATTGTTTATTTAAGACCATTGTAAACAACGTTATATATTTTCCCGGCATGTTTCTATTATAATGACTTAATAAGCTCTCTTGATTTGCATTTTTTGTATTACCAATGATCTCTCTATACGAAGGTATGAACCTATCGGATATTCAACATTATGTTAATGGCAGACCTCTTCTACTTTGTTTCGGTGATACCTGAACCATTACCAAATATCATGACACTGACAATTGACTATATTGCACACGGAGGTGTTGTAGAACAGGCTAAGTAATGTTTTTCAAATAATAAAGGACCCGATCGTTAATTCTATTATTATAGTTCAGGCTTGTTTTTCGCCGTGATTTCAAGACCAGGGCGAAACACTTTCTCCCGACCGATTTATGTTCAGTCAGATCAATATGTTCGAATCTTATCCCAGATATTTCATATCATTTTCGTAATCAGTCCCATTCTGGGACATATACGTTTTAATACGCTTCCATACCACATACCCAACATACTTCTAGATGTAATGAACCTAAGAGAAAGAAGACAATATTCATGTGAAATTCCTTTTGACACAATAAATGCCAACAAGTAGCGTACAACAAAAATTCAGGCGCATGAATCACTTATATTCACAAGGGGCTCATATCCTATTAAACAATTATTGTATTTAATTCATGTTCTGTCCTTGGCCAACAGTTTGTTTGATGACGTTCAAGGATTAAATTTGTGGTGCATGCGATTCCTGACACGATTAATCGAACAAGTCACCCTATGGGTATTGAAGATGCGTTATTTAAACAACATTACTTAACACGTGTTATATGTTTTGTCGATGATGTACAAAATTTATTTGGTTTGTTACGTCTCACTAATGAGGGATAGACCAATAAAATACTATACAATTCTTGACAGTAAATCATGTAACTGTAGAGTAATCTGAAATTACTGTGTCGACACATTCACTCTCAGTTACTTGCTTTACGACTAATACAATGAACGTTTACCAACTGATATAACCCTTTAATAATAATGAATAATAATTCTTCATAAGCATTGGATTTAACATGTACGTATATATTAAGGTTTTCAACATTATTTTTATGAGTGGCAAAACTTATAGCCCAAATTATCTTGATTACCTCGCCAAGGAAACGTCTTAGCCGATAGCTTTCCTTCAGAAAAACAACAGTTTTATAACATATATATCGGATATAAGTATATTGAGTCCATTATTTAAATGCAGTTATATAACTCTTCATGTTAAAATGATCATACTTGATCGGTTCAAACCTGATATTTAGTGAATGTGCGTTTTCATGCATTACTCGCTCATTACATGTAATTAATAATTTCCCCCACTTTAAGATTTATAACCACATGCGTCATTTGTCTGCATGGATTTGAAAATAGTACTGCATGTTATATGTATACAGTATCTGAATTCATCATCAGAAAACTAGGGAGATACAAACGTGGATGGAATGTTGTAAAGAATAAAACCACTTATTTTGTGAAATTGCCCAGTGTTTGTCTTCAATAAGTTTACCGTCTAGGAATTTATTTCGACATAACAATTTGTGATTCTTGGAAATATTTTTGACAATATTTCCCTCTTTTTGTTGAATCAAATAGTACCTTTAGTGGTTAATGTAGTACATTGATTACCTTCTCGTAGCAATATACTATTCAAGTCACGGGATTTTCCATGATCATTATATCACTGCTGAACATAAATTGGTAGTCAAAAAACTCTCACGGTCAAAAGGTAGAATAAAAGCGTCTTACCGAACAAAAAAAACATGTGACTGTGTTGTATTGATGAGAATCAAAAAAAATTAAAGACAGGAATTCGCTTTCCTCATCCTCAAAGAATGATCAAATCTACATTTGACGCGGATTTTCACAGATTCTCTGGTAAATGTGGATGGATAGTGCTTATATGAAGAATCTGGTTCTCTCATGCCGAATAAAATTATCGGCACAGGAAAGACGAGATAATGTTAAATGATGAGGTCAGCTGGCTATATTTCAATGTTGCAAGGACAGGAGTGAAGAAAAAGAAAACACATCAAATTACTGACACACTACAAGTCCGCTGCCAGTAGGCTCCATAATGACATTTTGCTAACCAACCTTCAGTGGTAGAACTGCGGAGCGGTTGGTAAATTAAGTCAACAGCGATACTGGTTACACGATCCTAATTGATTAATAGATCACTGACTGTGAACTTCCTCTACATTCGGAGTACACATGTACTTTAGTCTACTTGTTTGAAATGAACTGTTGATATGGTAATTATAATAAATAAAACTATTCTATATCTATCGAGTCTGTCTGTTTGGCTTACGAAATATATCCCTAATAAAAGCCTTGTTAACAACTCTTATATAGTCCGACGCCTAAAGCGGACGTTACGTTTTAAACCTAATACATTGTATATTCTATCAACCAGTTTAACTAACTGATGGTAATTTTTATTTATATACTTCACAATCGCAGTTAACGCTCTTCAATGACACATGAACCAATACATGAAATATTTGTCTGATATTTAGCACAGAATTTTAGATGGCATAACTTAAACAATGATCTAAAATTGCAGACAAACTGGTATGTTTGTGCACAATCAAATGTGCTTATTCGTGTTGTCATCTGGGTCTTAGTTCTGGTCTATTTCTCAACATAACTCATCATTTGAGCAGAAATACCGCATTATGTCAACACTTGTATCTGAGTTTATACGTGAATTCGACGAAAGGGAATGCTAATTGCTCTACTTGCGCGCATAACGTAATACTTTATCCAGACAAAGTAGCTTATGTTTCTGTCAAAACAACTAAAGTGTCATCTAATAAGACTGGTTCCACCGAAGTTACTTCGTAAATGACAGGGAAGCGAAATTAGACTCTCAGGACATTCCACTTGCAACATATTCAAAATTTCCATACATAATATCAATAATCAAAACGTAAACATCATGGCAAAATAATTTCCAATTCAGTTTGACAAGCCCTCGTGTAGGTTTGATATAGATTTAGGCTAATTTATTTGTTCGAAATATTAGAAATGGATGCTGAACTATAAATGTGAAACTCAGTTTGATCATTTAATGATGTTGTCGTTCTTTGTAAATCTGTTTTCACAAAATAACTCGCGTGTAGCCGTTTATACAGTACATCTACAATATTCCGTTCTCACGCTGAAACAAGCCGTCAAGTTTAAATAAAATTGATGCGATTCTGCTGAAATGAAAAATGGAAAACTTGAAACTGAATACAGATGATTTTTTGCAGATTCCAACTAATCCCACGTAAGTTCGCCTTTTGTTTGTACAAAGAAAAAAACCCATCCGAACGGAAGTCCGAATGGTGAATTGTGATTCAAACTGTTGAACAATTAACCTTACGGGACTTTAACTGTTACATCCGTACGATTTATTGCGTTTTGCGTAATGTTTGACCTATATAATTTCACCCAATGGTTCACATTCAGATATAAATTACAATAATATAATACGAGGAAACAGATGCAGACTTCTGCTTCATCGAGAGATAAGACAGACTGTGTGCTAGGATTTAATAATTCCATCGGGGATCGAAAAAATGAAGACCCTTACAAAATAGATAATACATAAATTGGCAAATCGTTTTTATCCGTTCGGTATACACAGAACAAAACGAATCACTAATACTGTATCGTAATGTAGGAATTCTGAATGAATCCGTCAATCCTTGTTAACCACAAGCTCAGTCATCGAACAGCTATGTTTGTCTTCGTGTTGCGGGTCAAGTTAGCGATGACTATTTGACTGCAAATATTCCTCGAGCATGCAATACAATGTAATCCAAGAAATATTAACAAGTCTGTCGAATTGTGGTACTATATAAAGTATTAAGCTTAGGAATTAATGTAAAGCTATTACACAGCGGGATACGTCGTGTCTACAGCCTGTATCTAATGCAAGACGAATAGCAAGAAAAAAACTGTTTCTTGGGAAATTCCATCTAAATGATATTCGACAGTATCAAGAGAATATCTATCAAGTTCTAAAACAAGTCGGGCTTAAATTTTTTTCACTCAATAACACGACTATATAAATATATGCACGTATATAAACAGACACCAAATTACCACTTATTCAACATCGTGACAATTGCTAACACGTATTTTACCCGCAGCAAAACCAGGGTTACCGAAATAGGAACAATCTGGTTGGCTCGAGCAATGCAAACACATACACACTTCATCATTGTTTTCATTTTGTCTACTAGATACGGAACATAAAACAAATATTTCGTGTTCACGGTATTTGTTCATCACAAATTATCAGATACGGAGTAAAATATCATTGACTAATTTGATATAGTACAATCTGCGTAAATACGCCAGCCGACTGAGTGTCAATTAGGTAAAATGCCATAATAACAATAGCTCCAGGTACTTCAAGTAAAGAACTTTAGACCGTAATGTCTCGTGGAAGCAACTATTGCATTACGGAAAGATTAGAACATAGTTTTTGTCATCACGTGTTAATGGCAAATCTAGAATTCAAGAGTCTCAATATTCCATTGACTTTCAGATAACTTTTCCCATTAGCACTTGAAGCTGACAGTCTCTGATTTGAACACTGTTGAGCTGTCAGCCATTACGCTTTGCGAAACACAAGTATTACTTGAACAAAAATGGTGACAGACAGCAAGTCATTGTGTGGCACTTTTGAAAGGCAATTTAGAGAGAGCCCATTGATGGTATATCTCATATGCATGTTTAAGTTTAATTCTGCAAATAAATGCATAGTTTGTTATTACTTTTGTGAATCTTTGGAACAAAACGGAAATTTTACGTGTCTTATGATTTGCTTCTTCCTCCTTCACAGTTTATGCATACGTCACAAGGGAAATATATGTTATTGACTAAACGTCATCGATGAATTATCACGCTCATTTATATTTGCATATTTTCAAGTGAAATGTTATATATTTAAATGCATACGTCATTGAAATTTTCAATTGCACAAGCATTTTGGCTGTACTGGACTTGAACACTGAAAGTATAAGAACGTGCCGGGTAAAGAGGCTGAAATGATTGCTTTATGCAGTACACGAAGAAGAAATATTAACAGATATATGTTATTCAGTGGTGGAACTATGGTACAATATTCAAAACCAAAATCAAATTGTGATCATTTATAACAATATCATACACCTTCCAATTTTTGAGGCCTTTTGGATGCATTTGGTGCGATATGAAATATTATTAAAGTACTCACGGTGAAGTCGTTTTGCTTTTTCTGCTTAGTTATTTGCTTTTAATGGAGGAAGAAAAATATTTCTAAACCACCAATTGAAGTGTTTTCCAGATAATTAAATATGTTACGAGTTTAGATTTATTTACAGTATTACAATTGGGTCCGGCGGTCTGATGACATAAAAATCAGAGTCGCATGGCTAACCCGTTTACCCACATTCCGAAAGCAACTGACAACTTTCCGTAAAATAAATTCATCCGTAGTAGAGACATACGGTATTGGATATGATATCGTAATGCCTAAGTGTTGAGAATATGGAAGTCTTATCAGCTGTTTGTTTACTTTGCAGGGGATCCGAAGTTAAACTTCACTACTAGACATAGGATCCGAAGTTAAACTTCACTACTAGACATATTTACCTATTTCATAAATATCATAAACTTTATATATATCTTAAGTTTCTTTTGTCATTTTATTGTAAGTAGAGTTGTTTTAAATTAATTGATTAGGCCGAGTCTACATCATTTTATACACGTAACAAACTAATCAAATAGACATATACGAAACAAGGGAATATAATTCATGGTGGTAGCGTTGTGGAATCATTCAAGTGCTAATTCAATATTGGATTAATTGATCGAACATCGTGATGAAAAACTCAAAATCAGTAAAAAAAAAATTAAATATTTTTCAAGCAAGTTGAAATAGATGCACACAAGGATACACCACATTTTCGCATGTGCGGACAAATAATTCTTTGATTAGGTAAGATTTCAATAGATCACCTGTAGATAAACTCTTGGTAGAATCACATGAATCAGTAGGTAAAGATAAATCGAAAATGAAATGAAACAAGCAGTGCAAGATATGATTAAGATGCAGAGTCAAATGTTACATGTCTTTTTAAGTGTTACAACACTTTTTATCAAAATTTAATGTAAATGTAATAAAAGAAATAACCTCATTCAAAACCTAGATACTGTGTTGGAGACTAATACTACCCAACTTGAGACTGAGGGTCATCTATTAATACATTGGGGAAGGAAGAATTTGAACTGAGTTTCGGAACTGTGAGTTTGATGAAAGAGGTTGCAGAAACAGAAGATGAATGTTTACTAAGAATTTATATTTTTCGGAACGATGATGGATGCCCAGCAGATATTTTGATGAGTAAATTGTGGTTATTTTTAAGAATGAAGAAATTCCATGTATACCGATAGGAATGGGTGATGAAGTAAAAAATGTCAGAGCAGGTGATCATCGCACAATACCAGGCCGCAGTGAAGCTGTTTGGGGTTTTAGTGGATAGGGCAGAACACGATGATTATACAGTGGTATGGAATACAATATACACGTACAGATCCTTTCTGTGATACTTTACAAATGGCATCCATACTTCGTTCTGGAAATCCTACAAGCTAAATTCGGGTGTTGAATCCATTCCCTTCATTAGTTTCAATAAATCAAGATGCTATTCTGGCTCAAGCCGAGAAGATTGTTCGTGTAGTAGGTACAATGGAGAATCAAGGATATCCAAAATGTTTTTGTGATATGTTAACATGCCAATAATACGGTTTGAATATGTAACTTTCAGAATGTGTCACCATAACGTTTCACCGCATGTGTCAGTGACACGATTTCCGGACATGACACTGTACAATTGAAAACACGAAAACAGTCATGGATAAGGAACTTTATTTAAACAATTAATATAATGTAACGTTCAGGATGTGTAACTATGAGGTTTCACCGTATGTCAGTGACACGATTTCGGACATGGCATTGCACAATAGAAAACACAAGAACATTAATTGATAAAGAACTTTATTTGAACAATCAAAACAATGTAACTTTCACTATCTGTCACCATGACGTTTCACCGCATGTGAGTAACGCGAGTTCGGACTTGACATAGCACAATTGAAAACACAAGAACATTCACTGATAAAGAACTTTAATTGAACCGTCAAAACAATGTAACTTCCACTATGTGTCACCATGACGTTTCATCGCATGTCAGTAATAGTATTTTCGAACATGACATTGCACAATTGAAAACACAAAAACATTCATTGATTAATACCTTTATTTGAACAATCAATCTATAATTCGTTAATTCTTCTTAGACATCATACAGTATATTTTCGTAAGCATTTCGTATTATTTCTGTAAATACGTCATTGATTCTTTTTCGTTTTATTTTTTCTTCAGAAATTTTGATGTAATCAGCGTTACGGATAAGGAAGGTGTACCTAGCACCTTCTGAGCTGATAATCAATTAGAACCGTCAGGAGTAAATGCTTAGGCAAGTGGTAGGAGTTTAGTAGACTAAGGGAATTTGCAAGATTTAGATAGTGAAATTGATCCAATATTTGTAGCTACATTAAGTGTACCAGACCAAGTGGAGGTGATGTTCTGGTTTACAGCCCAGCTTCACGGCACTATCGGGTAGTATTGATTGTCAAAGATGTAGTTTGTCAAGCATAATCAAAATGGGGAATACTTGCAGTTTATTGTCCCAGCAGCAATGAGAAAAGAAATATTGTTAGAACACCAAGACGCTTAGGTTGTACAAAACTACAGAGAAAATTAGTCAACGGTATTACTGGTATGCTATGAAAGATAAAATAAATTTGCAAGTTAAACAATTTGTGCTGCAGACAAGAGGCCACCAAAACCGCCGGGATCCCCAATGGGTACAATAACAATGGAGCTCCATTTGATAGGATAGCAACCGACTATTGTCTCCCTGCCTGACCAAATAACTTCCCCTTGTGCAAGAAGGATACTTAATATAATACAAAGTCAGGGGGGAGATGTCCATTTTCAATTTTGGGTGACCAAGGCCGTATCTACGAAAGTAAAGTATTCAGAGCTATACCGTGCCCTGAAGATACGGAAGTCACGAACCAGTCCACGAAATCCTCGCTGTAATGGACGATCTGAAAGGTTCAATAAAACATTGCAACGAATGGTAAAAACTTATTTTGGTGGTGAGCAAGAACATTGGGACAGAAAACTAACATGTCTGGCTGGAGCATAACGTGTCACCCAAGCGCGTCGACAGGCTTAACACGAAACTTGCCTACAATGGGTCGAGGAGTAAGATTTCCATTGGAGCTGATATTTGGAGGCACAACAAATATTGATGATCAGGAAATAACATCATACAGCGGTTACGTGGATACACTTAAATCTAGAATGCAAATGGTGCATGGAATCGCGCGTGAACATTTAGCCAAGTCAGCTAAACGGCATAAAATTATATATGGTGCTAAGATTTCTATAGATAGGTATAAGACAGGAGATACAGTATAATGCTTAACTGAATCAAGGAAAGTGGTAGTTGGACCAAAGCTTGAGAGAATCTGCCAAAGCCCATATCTAGTGAAAAGGAAAATGTCAGTTGTGAATATAATGTTCAAGAAGAATATTAATTGTCGGCACGTGACAGTATATTCTATCTACTTGTTACTTGAAACAACTGTTACCAGCCAACGTTCGCACAATTAATTATCCAATATTCTATTTCATGAGGCAATTGGGCGAAAGGGCAATCACTTATTAGACATGAAAATTAATTGAATAACTCCTGACAATGGATAAAGTGTCATTTTTGGGGTATTTTGTTAATGGAATATGTTTGAACTTGCATGCAGTATATTGATTTATTTTCACAAAAGTTCATAGACTGTCATGCAGGATGATTCATCATATTTATTACACAACATTATTACACTATGAAATAACCAATACAACAAATTTACATGTAATAAGAAGGTTCCCTGTCTCTGTTTCAAGACTCGTTGCTTGATTATCATACAGCAGAGAAAGAAACTAGACACGAGAACAAATACATAATTTCTCATACGAATGTTGATCAATTTAATGCACTAATAAATCTTTGTAAAATAACCATGAATAATAAATAGTTAATATCAGTTTATAAGAATGTGATATAAAAGTACAGAGTACTCACACTCATTAAAGTCAATCTAGTGAAAAAGTGTAGATATCAAAATATGTCCATAGTATGGTTTAAATGAACTAGTAATCGAATCATTCTGACAGTTAAACAAAATATGTCGCAATGGAAAAGTAAATTGAAGCATAAAATGCTAGATATTTTAGTATTGAATATCTGCTTTCCAACTATACCCTTCAGCACTTATAGTTTACCATAGAGTTATATCATAGATGTTAGAAATCCATTATGATGTCAAACACATTTTGACAGTAAAAGCATAATGGTAAAATAGTTGCCAGGACAATTTGCTTAAAATGCTAGTTTCAACATAGGAAACGTGTGATGCCTTCGAGTGGAACTTTGTATGAACATTTTGTGTACACTGTCATCAACCGCTTCTCAAGGAATTTAAGATTTCATTGTGCTGGAAGATTAAACGTTTCCCTTAAAACTTTTATCTGCGAGTACATTTATCACCGATCATTGTTACATTTCTACCAAAAGATTCAAAACATGAACTAAGTAACGTTTTCTTTAAGTCTATAAATAATGTCAGCTTAAAATATATTCACGTATTTTGTAAAAACAATTATTTAGTCGATTTCATGAGAAAAACAGAATTTATATTCCAACCATTGGTTTGTATGCAAACATAAATCAACTTGATGTATGATATGAAATAACTTCAGAACAAATGGGAGTTCCATTAGACGCAATACAATAATAAGGTACAATCTACTCCTCCTTAGAAACAGCTCGTATATTTTATACTGTAATAGTTTAACGCGCTATATTTAATGGAATCAGAGAAGGATTGTATCGCCCAAGACAACAACATCCAAAATAATAATTTTCCAGGTCCTTTGAAATGAGGCATCACCACAAAGATCTGGTGAGTATATTAAAGGCCGGTGGGGATAATATTGACAAAAAACAAAACAACACATCTTTTATCTAATAATGATGTATCATTTAGCCAGTGGAGATAATAAAAACTGCTCACAAGGTATTCCAGTGGCGTATCAAATACGAATATATGTCTTTGCAAACAAGCGAGTACGAATTATCCAATTCTTAAGTATTTACATCTAAACTACCACATGCTTTATCGTCAGATATATGTGTACCGGAGGAATGAAACATATTGCTTTGGATCCGATATCTCCTGCAAAATTACATTACAGAGGAACGTGTACTTTGTTCAGGCGTCAAAACCGCAAACAAACGGAATGTTTTTCTCCTTCTGACAATAGCTGAACAGCTAGACATCATGGTATTGTTCACTTTAAACTCATACATTCTCGTCCCAAAATAGTTAAATGACACAAATGGCCTTCATGTCTATAAGAATGCATGACGTCATGAAAGAGGCGGATACATGGATAAAATGATCGCGATATTTACAGTGAGCTTGAAATAGTTGGTATAAGACAAACGTACTGATTACTGTTGTAAAAATAGCATGGTGGTTTTTAACCTCGTAATATCTAAAAACCTCTGAATATATTACATGCACCTACAAACGTTTTATCTCTTAATGATTTTCACGATACAAATGTAGACCAAGAAAGCGGATTTTACTGTACAATAGTGAACGAACAATATAAACCGGAAAATAAAATACAGAACTCATTAAGGCCGCTAAAACAATTATGTCAGTCTGATTTCTTCTCTATCATTCGGCATTGAATAACTTGAAAAACTCGGATTTAATGGCTTGTTTAATATACGTTTTAGTGTCTTAAGCTGTGCAATCCAACTTTATTTACTTCCTTAACGAGAAAACAGATCGATGTTCCATGACGCATGCTACAATTCTCAAATGCAGGGTTAGAACAACATAGAAACAGTTCAAATAACCAGTCGTAGACAAATTATTTTCTCTTGTTCCACATTAAGAAATAATCTTAAAAGGGTATCGTATACTCATTGGCGGCATTGCGTGGTGCCCGTAAAATATTGAAACAATCTCGGTAATTTGATTTTTTATATACTCCTAAATATTCCGCACGAAGTGAGATCAGCGTGACTACATCTAAGTTTTTTCTTGCTAGCTATATCATATGTGCTTTGTAAATTATATTGTTACGTGTATTCATAATTGTTTCATTGATTAAAGTACTTATTATAATAAAATGACGGTCTCAGAACAGCCTTCATATCTCTTTTAGCAGACAATACTTAATTTGCATAAGAATGCAGTTCGTTAAGTCCTTCCTGTGTTTCATTATTAGTCGCGTATCATCTTAATCCCATGGTTCATCACGGAATTGCATGGTGAGCACCTTATGCTCAGAGGAAACGAAAATAATTACGTAGATTACAATAACTAGCAGTTAAAGAGAGTTTAAATCATAAGGTTCTTTTACAGCATATTATCACTCATGATAACAGACAGCTGTTTTGTCCCCCCTGGGTGTTATAAAAGTATCATACATTAGCTAGCATTTCATGTAAAATAATTTTACTATGGATCACATTTTCTATATTTGCACAATGTTATATTAAATTTCGAAAGAAAAATACAAAACAGACTGCAAGATTTCCGTTATATGTCGGAGGAAAGCATTCAATATCATAACAATATCGAAGCTGACAGTGAACGAAATGTGTTCTTCTTGTACTGTGTTTTGTCTTCCATTTTTTGTATGGTCCTGTGTGTTGGGTGGGTTTGGGGTGGGGGAATAGGCGTGGGTAGTTTTTTTTAGATAAGACAGGATGTATTTTATGGGTTTTTTTCGTGACTCCTTTTCTTAACTACATTTAAAGTTCCAAACAGTCAGGCAACGATCAGTAGTCTTAAGTACAGGGTGTGCAAAAAAATAGATTGAATGGCACTACCGTTAAACCTATAATTTATTTGTGGCAATGATCATTAAATTCATTAAATGCGCTTCCTTAGTATATGTATTTACATCATAATTTTAAACAGCTTTAGCCTCGTTGAAACTATACTTCACGTATGTCTTGACTGCCAGCTAACATGTCTAGCCGTCTATGAGTATTGTATCAGAACTGACACGGTTTACGGAAGTAACAAACAACTTCCGCACTAGAATCAGAAAGTAACGAATGGTTTTAGGCAAGTTGTCTAATTGTCTTGGAAAGCATTAATCTTGGAGATTGAATGGAAACGTCTTGATGTATAATTATACCGATCAATACCGCTTGTCCGACTGTTTTTATTTTAGAGATTGTGTCATCTCGTTTATTAGTTGATGTTACAAACTCTTCTTCTGAATACCAAACAATAAATGCCATGTCGTCAGACAAAATTCTTCAATGTAACGTGGGTCCTATTTTAAGGCAAACATTTGCCAAAATATATTCATTCTCGGGTACAGTATGTAAGTCTTATTATAGATATATGTATGCGTAGTTAGATTTAAAAAATGTGTAAAACAAAATGGATTCATTGAAATGTATTATTCTCAAACACCTGGTTTTATTCGAAGTGTTTAAATGTTCCACTAATTGGTTATATCAGCACTAGTTTTCCCGCATGTTATAAGAAGTCAACAATTGGTCACCGTTTTGTGATCGGATGGCAGACACTAATTATGAAGTGACAATCCCACAATGGATTCTTTTGTCAAATTTCAGTTGAACAAATTGGCTCACCATCTTTATTTGTACATATTAAATTATAGATATATTTTAAAATTATATATTATGAAATATAAAATAGCAAATATAATTTATTTAATAGTTTCAAACATCATAATTGTGCTTTTCGAGCAATCAATGTCTATCGGAGTTTTTGTCATCATATCACTATACACCTTGTGTTTGCTGTAAATCATGTAATTTTGTTTTAATGCAATAAACTATTTATAGGTGTATTTTGAAATTTACTGCCAGTACATAGTGAAAACATAACTATATTCCATTATAAGACAGATTTTACACTTTTACATATGATTGTTTGGTATATCACACGCAAATTCAACCTTAATGCAAACTATATCTCCACTTGTTAAAGAATTGTTTCTTTGATTATTTATATTGAGACGTATCAAATAATAATAACATTATTGATATGAAAAAGGTAAGGTCGATTATATGCAGTAGATGTCTTTAATGTTAATATGTACTGGATAAATCAGTTTTGGTGGGTGAAATAGAGAATCAGCTCCGACAATTCTCTGAATAAGCCTTCAATTATAGTTACATTTCTGAATTTGATTTTACTATACCTAATCAATTGGTGTTTGGTCGATTTTATCATTCTTTTACCACCTGTACCGTGCTCCACTAAGTATTTTTGTTTGCTACGGATTATTGTATTGGAATTGCATTTTCAATAAGACTGCGGTTCCGATTATCTCGAGTAAACGAGGTTAAATTGTACCGCTGAGGAAAATCTGGTAACAACAGTGTCTGAATCGCGTCAGTCGTTCCTTGTCTTGACGAATGTTCTCAATAAAGCTAGCTAGTTAATCCCACGCAGAGCAAAGTGAAAAGCTAAATTAATTATTTGTCAAAACAAGTATATTCTTTATTTATCAAAATATTTCCCTGAACATTTTTTTATCGAAAGATTTTGTTTTGCAGGTACAGTATAATTCATCGTGATATGATCAATATTTCTTCTACCAGCTGCCAGATTTTCCCCAAAGTCTAGACAAACAGAAAGCAAATACGGTCTCCCAGAAACGCTACATATAAAATGCCACCTTGGAACATTCCATAATAAACCACTCAAACACAAGACAAACTACGTAAAATAGAAAATTCAAAAGTCCACAGGCAATATAGACACGCCCAACATCACAGCTAACATCCACCCCTATCCACAATGACTCATTAAAGTAATCGACACCAACCGTGTCACAGCAGCGTACTGGAAACAGAACATCATCAAAACTTAATACGTTTACTTAGTGCATGTGACCGTTTGAATATTTGAATTGAAATAGATAGAGGCACTTGAATGAAGACCATACGTCTGCGTTTAGCGTTTCAGATTCTAACTAATAGAAAAAAATATACTACTCATACCTGGATGGTCACATTAATTTAAGTTATCTTGTTAACACAATTAATGAAAGAAATGTTCAGCCGCTAGCAAGTACATCTGAAATCAGATGAGATTTGTCAATCCTGTTTGGCGACTAGATCTGTTCTATTTCCTTAGGGTTTTAACGAATGCTGAGCCTAAATTAAACAGAAGAAATGCCATTGATGTCACCATTAAAATTAAAAGCACCCCTGAGGAAGCATGGGATATTTCCCGGTCATCACAAAAACGAAACATTTAAGTTTATTTTTTGTACTCGCATTCAAAGGGTATAAAATGTATACAAATCAAAATATAATTGTAACTACGATGTAGCAGTGTATATTTTCATGCCCTTCAAATTAGTTAAAACACACTTGAATTAACAAATGAAGTGGAAGATTAAACAGAAGATATCTAACAGCAATTAGCAACAATTTCGCAGCAAGTCTTCTAAAGGCAAAAATGTTATGATAGCGATTGGTGACCTATAAGATTTGCAGCTGCCAAAGTCCAGCGCTTTGAACCGTGTCAGATGAATTGCTCTGATGAAGTCAATTCCCAGCAGATATTTTTTGACGTGAAGGAAACAAATCGGCGAAAATTTATCACTCTGTTGACAATTTGTCAGTTGTTGACCGTTTCTCTGGTTTTGTATTTCATTATCTTGATGATGATGACATATAGGCTAATTTAAGGCTCGTTAATTCTAGATTTTATCGGTTTTAACGGGCTACAGACGTACGTATGTTAATAGCTATCACGAAGGTAGTATTTACATAACCATATAAATAATTTGCTCATTAATTGTCTTATTTGAAGTAGTGATTTTCAGTGAAAGGAAATCGGCCAAGATTTATAGTTTGTAAAACCCGTTTTACTATATAGTTCTCGAGCGCATTAGGATATATATAATACCATTAACGGCAATTACAGACCAATATTCTTAACAATGCTTTAGCTTTGATTCAGTTGGAAATGGATATTGAATGTTAATGCGTTAATATCTAATGACTATTTATCGCGGTTTAGTACCTTTCGTATGAAGGTTTCGCATGCTGTATGAAACAGAGAATCACTTAACAAAGCTCATAAGTTATGCATAATAGTAAAGGTTTGATTAATGCCAATGTAAAATTAGTGATGAATACCTTAATGTTATGCATGATACTGGTACAATGCGTAGTGAATGCCGCTATAACACTATACCAAATATCTGCTTGTTCAATTTCGTATCATTTTACACGCATCACCCTGGTTGATAAATGTAGCCTTTTCCACCCCTATTGGTTCAGTACAATATATGTGACAAGTTGACAGCTGATATGTACTTGTCATTTATCTCAAGTTAATGAATTTTCTGTTGATGAGGAACGAGTTAATCGCTCTGTATTACATTACTAGTAGATGAAATGTATATCATATAACTAGTAGATATATAGTAAAACGTGAAGTATTTAACTTTTAGATGGAACATATATGATTGGTAGATCGAATGTATATTATATAACTGGTTCATAAAATGTATCTTATACAACTGGTACATAAAATGTATATTATATAACTGGTACATAAAATGTATATTTTATAACTGGTGCATAAAATGTGTATTATATAACTGGTACATAAAATGTATATTATATAACTGGTACATAAAATGTATATTATACAACTGGTAGATCAAATATATATTATATAACTGGCGCATAAAATGTATATTATATAACTGGTACATAAAATGTATATTATATGACTGGTACATAAAATATATATAATATAACTGGTACATAAAATGTATATTATATGACTGGTGCATAAAATGTATATTATATGACTGGTACATAAAATGTATATTATGTAATTGGTAGATGTAACGTCTCCAAAATGAGACTCAACGAAAACTGGGCAGCTGTTATGTAGAGTTCTTTAGGGTCGTTTTACGTATGGTGGAATTGGCTCGTAACAAAGAATAATATTGGCATCAAATGAATTATCACACTTAAAGATTACAAAACACGAAGGACTTCAATCGGGACAAAACATTCTTTTATCACCTCATGGAAAGCATAATGTAATACATCTAGCCATGTAGAAGACCAATGCAATTTGTTCACTTTTGAAGTTCGCAGTTAAGTTGAATTCAGAAGATTGCGGTAAGATATGTTTAACTTCGTATACAAATGAGCATTACGAACACGTTCTTACACGCGTGGAAACAAAACAATGCATTAGAAAGTGGTTTTAATTCGATTTATGTCAAATGTAATTAACCAAAATACTGAATTAATCATTGGAATCTGTAGGGTGGCTTAACACATCAAATAGTTATATTATTACTTTATTAACATTGAGTATAAACATATCAAATTTTACATGAACAAAAACAAACTATATCACAACAGATTTTTATGATCGTACTTGGAGAGGGCTCTGTGGTGGTTCGGGTATAGTCTCTGAGTAGTAATCACTAGCTCCTCGCCGCAGTGATTTCGAATCTCCCCGGAGCCTTTCACATATGTGAAAGCTGTACGGTCAGCTCATTGAAAGTCAGTGGTATTATACAAGAGTACGTTTGGTGTTTTTTTTTCCATTGAAAAAATCGCTAAATGACCTTGGCTGTTGGTGTAACGTTAAAATGTAGTAAAACAATATATATAACAGTGTTTATTGCAATGTTATTCAACGTGTGTTTTGTCTACTGTATCATATTT
The DNA here is from genome assembly GCA_008271625.1 of Lutraria rhynchaena. Lineage (NCBI taxonomy): Eukaryota > Metazoa > Mollusca > Bivalvia > Venerida > Mactridae > Lutraria > Lutraria rhynchaena. Next base: position 1,187,680 of record VIBL01000114.1, read on the forward strand.
TGATTTTGATTGTTTCTCTTTCAAACGCTTAAATTATACTTCCTCTTGGGATTTCTGTTAGGAAACTCTAGTTTGTATATTATTACTTTTCTTTGCATCTCATTCTTTGCCACAAGGATGAAATACGATTTGGTGTTCAATTGTCGTATAACTCTGCCATTTGATACAATTGTGCATCCACAACGTAAAACGTATCTCCTTTATTTAACTAATCCTGAATCAAACGTGTCCCCTGGGTAAGTCGCACTTGGTAAATTACTCGCATAAATAAAATAAGCGAAGACCAAATAGACAAGGGGAAATAATACGTTTTGTTAAAGCACGCAAGCAGAAATTTACAAAGTGTAAATGTTCATACATAATAGACATGACTGTCATATAATGATGAATTCGTGTTTGTTTCCGACATTTCTAAATCGATTAGTCCCTACATCAAATCTACAAATTTATCACGAAACCTAACATGATATACTTCCATACAACACACGTTTACATCATCTAATATACATTCAGAGTAAATGTTTACATAACTTATATACACTTACAGTACATGTTAACATCGTTTGATACACACATACAGCACATGTCTACATCGTCTTATACACATATAAGTAACGTAACAAAATCCTAGACATGAAATTTATTTCGATCTAATCACTGATATATTGGCAAATTACACCAAATGGCCTTTTAGACAGTCGGCATAATGACATTTCGTCTATTCAGGAAATCACATGACTATTCGCGCATCCGATCCATATAATATGATATATATATATTATACGCTGTTTCTGACCTAAACGTCCAATATCAGTGGAGCTCAAATATTTTGACACAAATCTGTTTACAGGACACGTTATATGGCTTTGTTTCATTGTACTGCTTCATGTAATATGTAAATCAGATACCAAAGACATTCATTTCATCATTGTCATGAGTGACATGCCCATATAAATTGAATAAAAATATTTCATAGCTTTTAAGTTACAAAATAACGATCAATATTGAATATATTGACTTGATTTCATGATGTTTGGAAAGTGAGTGAAACCTTTAAAGTAATAATAACTGTTGTTGTTAAACACCGACCGCGCTATGATCGGCTTAGACAAGTATTAGCAATAAACTATGAAGTTAATTAGACATGCGTGTTTTTCTATCAAAAGAGATAATCTATTGTCGATATAACACAATTACCGCCCAAAGATGCCATCATAAATACAAGTTATGTCTCAGAAACAACTTGCAGCATAAATGAAGACACGACAAGGAAATCATACGCTTTATAGTTATATTTCAGTCATTTCAGAATTAAGACAATTTTAAGAAAATGACAAATTATAAATGTCTATGCCTATACTATGCTCAATATTTTGCAGCTTCCATCTTAATATATTTTATATATAATTACAAAATCAGATAAGTAATGTCTAGACTTGAAAAAAAGTAAGGTACAGTCTGCAATTTATACAATCTAGTCATATTTAATTCTGTTTGCAAAACAACTTTCCTTGTATGCAAATTTTCTAGTAAGTAAAAATAGCGATGGGAATTTTACAATTGGTCACCCGAGCAGTATATTAGTGTACGTGTCTGGTATCACGTGTATTACTAAATGCTTTTATCACTTCAGTTTCCAATTTGTTCTATAGAAGAAGGATTATGTTTGCCAAAAGCAACTTGTCCAGAGTAATATCACTGTTTAATTAACAAACAATGTAGTAGAAATGTAAATGAATCATCCGCGTTCTGAGCCGAAACGAAGGATCTGTTTTTGTGTACAAATCATGTCATCATTTAGCATAGTATCAGGGCTAGTTCTATCGCTCAGCAACAAGAGGAGGAATGCGCTTGAAACATAAATCACGTGCGTCAACAATCAGGTCAATGGAAAAGATCAAGATTTGATGATTAAACAGAACTGACACCAGATGATAGACATATATATTACCATTGTCTTCAATCAAATGATCTTGTGTAATACAAAGGGATACGCGGTTGTTCCCACCTTTGTAAATGTTACTTTTACTTAATGTGTGAACTACCATCAGATTAGATCCTACAGCATGAAATAAGGTTAATATGATTTTCTACGGTTCGTCACACGTCTGACCATTTATCACAATCATATCCTGCCGAACGGGAAATCTATCGCCTTGCGTCACATTATGATGATTGTATAACAGTTCCCGAAAAATAGTATTGACAGTCTGCTGATAGCAATAATATAAAACTTCTTTGGTAACACAATCAAAAAGATTATTATCAGTATAGCAGAGTATTTTTGCCTTACTATTTTAGCATTATATAAATAAACATTCTGTGAGCTTGTAGCACTGCAGTTAAAACCCACACACGTTTATGTACCTTAAGAATATGCATGATTTAAAGATAAACAAAAAATGGTGTCCTGAGATAAAGAATAATTTAATAAGCTTACTTGCTGTTACACCTTGGATCTTTTCAACTAGAATGTAACTAAGGTATTAAATTTTAAAATTGTAAAATTGAAATCACAAAAAAGACAACTGTATGTGTATGAAAAATGTAGGAATCCAAAAAAATTTGTATATAACTTTACTAATCACTTAAAATCAATGACCGTATAGAATACAAAACGTAATGTAAGTTATTGATATAAATTCATTTAGGCACTACGAATATTCATTTGATTCTAAATGAGTTACAAAGTACCGAATTCATTGAAAGTAATAAAATACTGTAAAGAGGAATCCAATATTAACTATCATATAGTGTGTATTTTATATATGAGTTGACGTATTTATATATGTATTTGTGTTTATGAAACGTTTTGTACATAGAAAACACGACAATTCAATAAATAATGTTATTCATCATCGATTATTACATAGTGCACATTTCTGCCTAATATGGGGATATTTGTCTAAAATCCAGTTTCAGCAAGTAAATGATGATTTCTTGATTGAAATTATTTCCAATTATTGTTCAGATCTTTTGTTGGACGTAATCCTGCAATATGCATTTTAGGAATCAAATCACTATACTCAAACTTTGCACTACAACTTATCACATGCTAATTACAGGGAACACTCGTCACAGTTTACACGACATTTGTATTCCCGATAAACTGTCTACCGTCATAGATTTAATCATCCTTCGCAAAGGAATTATCTGTCTCGCAGGACAATAACACGAGTCTTAGGTTGAGCACTCACAGAACGTTCTTGGTTAGAAAAGCTTATTCAACCAGGTGATGTATGTTTTACTAACTGATAACATTCAGTTACGTCTCCACAAGCGCACGTCAGACTGTATTTCATTAATAATTAATTACATATGTAATTGTTAGTTATACCAGATTTCAGCACAGTTTGTGCGAGGAAGTACCAAACAAATGAATGTTTGCTAAACATTCTTTCTTGGCCGGTGAATAGGACATATTATGCAAATGTTAACATCGGACAAACTAATCCTCGCATACCATAAATGTGTTGTAGAGTTATTTACGGTTGGACGCGCCTATAAACAACATCAGTCTGTCGACAAGATTATTAGATGAGAACGTTTGCAATTAATTCCCCGACTGAACTCGTATTTAATCATAACCCGTGGTTTCACACACATAGCAATCACAATTATTGGTGTAATAAAATAGAAACATAATTAATGAGTTTCCGTTTCTGTTGTTATTCGTGTAGCTACAATAAAATGTGCTGCATGAAAACAACTGATTATGTCACTAAAACAAGGACTGCTACAAATAAAGACCATTTATAAAATTGTGTTACCAATTTAGACCTTATATATAACACTGAGTACTGTTTACCTAAAATGGAATAGTCTGTTAATTCCAGATCGGACATGATATCACATCTGTATCATATTGTTATTTAATCATGCACGACCATTGCGACCCTGAGATACTATTAGGCCTTGGGGCGTCTCATAGACATAACTCAGCATAGATAGCAGGTTTTTTTAATAGAGATACTATTAGGTCTAGGGGCCGTTTCATAAACATAACACAGTATGGATAGCATAAGATACTATTAGGTTCATAGACACAGCTCATCTTGGATAGCAGTTTTTACATTTGAGATACCGTTAGATCTGGGGGCCATTTCACGGATAGCAGTTTTTAACTTGCTAATCACGTACCGTACTGATTGTGTTTGGTGATGTATTGTAAACTGCTAAAGGTAAGTCTCTGAAATGTGTCCTATTAACGAGAATCTTAAGTTTACAAACTTTGGTATCTAAGTTATGTCTATAAAACGACACCCTGGATCTATGCCATATTAACTTTTGTGAAATCATTACATTCTCAGTACAACACATAGTTAATACCAACATCAAGCAGGTAAGATAACAGTGAGCGGTGATTAATGATACTAATTATACATTTTTTCCATAATTATACGCGAGATTTATGAATCAACTAATCGTAACGGTAAATCAATAAAACGCTCCCATTTGTTCTTTTAATTTTTATTACTTAATTTCAATCCAACGAGTTGCCGTTGGAATATGAGAAAATTCTTTTGAACGATAAATGACAATCGGTAACCAATGCTGATGTTGAATTTGGATTCAGCAGAAAGTCTGATGGTGATATAAAAACTTAGAAACAAAGAAATAATCTCTATAGTTCTCTCTAATATTTTAGGCCTGAGAAAAGGAAAATATATATCATTTTGATGGATATTCTATCGTTTTGATTACTTTATATTATATTCAATACACCATCCCAAAGGAATTTTCTTAAAAAAGTGTTGTACAGAATATTGGACAATATATTATATGAAAACAACGAAACGTTTATCGTAATTCTATATTTCATTCATAAAAGGTTATTTTGAATTCTCACATGAACTAAAAATTTATGAAATAATTTAATACTGTTGACAGTTTTAAATAAGTTTGAATAATATATGGCCTGGAAATTTTGAAATTAGTTATGTAAGATTACGTAGAGAAGCTTCACAGTCTATTAACTGATGTGTAATGTGTATGCGTCGGTGCGCATAAAATACCTAATTCAGCACTCACACGGGAATGATAAAGAAAACACACAGTTTTGCATCATTTCACTGGTAATAGCTTCTCCGTTTTGTGCTAAAATAATCACATCAAATAACGTGAACCAAGTTTAGGTAATCTATAGCAGTATAACCAGAGGTTATAATTTACATCCTTACACACAAATATGTAACAAATAGATGGGTTCTAAAGGAATTTCTAGGCTTTTTGCTACCATTTGTATGAGTGATTGGGATTACTAAATCTCCACAGTGATTTACAGGCTTTGGAGAATGTGTCTTTAAATTGTTTTAAAAGCCGAAGGATATTGACAAATTAAACAGGGAAATTATTTATTTCACCCTAATTCACAGCATTAATGGAGATTTAACATAACGCTATTTTTACTCCATTAATTGTTCAATTCCAAGGCTAATTTGTTCCGCGCATGAAACTCAATTTAATCATTGTTAATTGCGTTCATGTTCTCTGTTGATTTTATGGCGTATGCAAATACATGTACATAGCGTTCAAATTCTGTTTTACTTGGAGAATGCAATGAGCATGGAAATATTAGCACATCAAATGTTAAATCACCTGTATAAGATGGTGTTCCACATTTAAAACAGTAACATTTCATGAAGTATTAAGGCAATTTATTTGACTGTTCGCATAGACAACAAAATCAAAAAGCGAACCAATAAACAACATACCAAACTTATCAAAACAACATAAAGACACATATTGATCTGCCTTTTGGATGGTATGTAGACAGAGTTTTAAACGACTCAATGAGCCAACCCCATTCTTTCCATGTATTCCATATACAATCCCAACCATTGTGAATTATTTGAGTCTTTCAACCTATCTCATCCCCCAAACCAAATTGTTTTATTTGTTTTAATGTACTTTGTAGCTACAGTAATGAATTCAATTTCATGTGTCAAACGGCAAATACTGAAAATTAATATTTCTCAAAATTAAAATTTTGCACACCTTAATAGATATAAACGATGCACAAAAAATCAGCCACACTGCATTAAGTAAAGGAACATTCATCTAAAGGTCTAGGTATACAAATGTTGCTTGTAGACGTTAGACATTAGTTTCCACGAAAATACAATTCGTTATTACAGCCTTGATTTGAGAACTCAAACCGACGTTCAATTCCTTTTATTAGCTCTTGGGCATCCTAACAGTGGGAACACTATTAGCCGACAGCCAATTTGCCATCCCGAGAATGTATTTCTTGAACATAGGGCTTTGACAGACAAGACTAATCTTGAAATCGTCTCATCAATACAATTTACAGAACATGGCAGAAACAGTACACAATCCTGCCCTCCAATCTGCGTTGTCTCGTATTTGTACAGTGTAATACAATACAATTACGAGAACAAATTCTGTTCAGGATGCGAGTTTGTAAATTAATCAAACAATTTAATAGTCTGGTTTGCAATTATTACTGCATCTTTAAGCTCATAGAAACTCTGGTGTATGTTATATCAGAGTGAACATACAATGCCATGAGTAAACAACGAATTGTAAAATGTCAAGTCAAAGATCAATCAGGGGACTGAATCGTTTACAGATAGAGTGAAATTGCGTAAATGTATATGTTCCGATTACGTTTTATCAATTTTCATGGAATACGTAAATGTGCATGTTTCATCATCAGAATGAATTTCCTCTATACGAAATTTTGAATTTACTTATATGATATAATATGTCGGTACTAGGACGATACACACATACACAAGTTGGTATATCGCTATCTTCTATTGTCTTCTGGAGATTGCAGCCCCATTAGTTTCACAGTCAGTTGTTAACCAATCATGATATGATCTCTTTTACTAAAAAATTGACGGTTCTCATTAAGTCGTATTTATTTCCTAAGAATGTTCTAAAAAATGTATATTTCAAATGAGATCACGAAGGTACGCATTGTCGTCGTAAAAACGATAAAAATGGTGAAATTTTTGACATGCCAACTATAGTAACTAAACTTCTCTGTCACTAACCTCGTAGTACAACCCTACATAAAATGATATATATAATAAACATATGCAATGATTCAGACAACGCGGTAATGGCCCGGGAGACGATGTCATGTTTAATTTTTTTTGAAGGATAGCCTGTCGTAATACCGTTGTTTAAAAATGCCATAAAAATTGTGTAGATTAACTTCCTCCTGAAGTCGGTCCATCAACAATAGTCTAAAGGAATATTCGTTTTTTACATACACTATAGTGAAAATATATCTTTTATTAGATATCAATAGATGGTAATAAAATGTATGATTATTTATCAGTATTTCATTTAAAAGATTTGTACAGTTGGAAAGATGCAACGTTAATGCAAAAAAGTAAGTTTGTAAGGGAATATATTTTATAGTCGAAGTCCATACATTTGGATCATATATATTATATCTTACATTGGTATAATATGGAATGATTTGTATATGTATTATATTCTCAACACTGCAAGTACATAGATAAACAATGATGTTTTACCAAAATGATCATCTAACACAATTGTCGAAAATGTTTTTAAGGCCCGTACACTTAAATATTCATTATGTAGCAATGTAGCAATAGTAAGCGCTAAAATAATGTAATCAGCCTCAAGTTTGAATTTCATTACACTCAAAAATATTAAAACGCAAAATCATAGTGATTTACTCAGTTCTTCCATACATTACTCATGTTGCTATGGCAACCAAATGTATTATATAACATAAGTAATAATTTTATGATTTTTTAAAGATTAGTCATTTTGTTGTTCCTGCTTTTTTAAACATTCCATGTTAAAGTCATTTGTTTTATCTTAAATATGGTCCAGATGTACTTTCACATCGCTCACTAATGGGTAGACAGTGTTGTTTGCTAAACTTATTGAACATTCTGTCTTTGAATTGGAAGTTATTTTATCGTATACTTCTCGGGATATAATGTTTTGTTTAGTTGCTATGCGACCGTTACATAAAGAATCATTATTAAACTTATACTCCACGACATGTTTCAGAGGCCATGATCCGTTTCGCCGTTATATTTTTTATTATATTTTAACAAAGTTGCAATGTTCTAACCATGGCGCCAATTGGACTCAGTACATCCAGTTTTGAATCTATTTATTTTTGAGAACTTATGAACATTCCATTAACAGAACAGATTGAGAGTCATTAACAGCTTAAGTTCAGCAAGAAATGCATAATCCGTCTTGACAAGAAAGCATAAAGTATGTCTGACAATTTGAACATGCAACGCATTCGTGGAATACTTGAATCTTGTATTTTCAATTTTACATTGTGGAAGCGTAGCAATAATTCAATATCATTTGACATTTTTCTGGGATTTCAAACGTTTCTAACGAACCTACTTACTTTTTGCTTCGTTACTTTGGCATAAGTCTGGGATCTTTCTCTACAGTTAAAGCTTGAAAGTCGCTTAATGACTCAGCAAAAAACAATGTACGCACGGAAATATAGATTCATTGTATCTGACATTATCTTACTCATGTCGATAGAAAGCAAGAAGAACACTTTATCAAACCTGAAGCTGTTTTTAAACTGTTTACATATCTTCATTTCCTAACGTGTTCAGTTTTATTTTTATTGATTCACAAGTATAAAACGTTATTATAGTGGATCAATTTATATCAGAAAGATGGTTAATCAAAAATTTAATTGTTGTTTTTTTTTGCAGTTACTATAGTCTCAAAGTTTGTGTTTTTATTCCAATTATTGTTGCGCACAACTGCAAATGTTGCAGCCATGTATGGCTTGAAGAGGAAATGTTAAAAACAATTATAAATACCGGATAAAATATTCTGGATTATTTACATGCAAGAATAAAAAGGTGTACACATTTTCCGCATTATGTTATCTTTAAGTTCGAAATTTTAATCCCAGATAAGAAGTGTTTAAAAAACGTCAATAAATTACAAATCGACCGGCCACTTCAGTCAAACAAAAGATGCTGTATAATACGAAAATCAAACGAATTAAAATTTCATGGTTTGTTTCATAAATTAGTTACTGAAAACTTTGCAAACACTTTAAACAGTTAATGCTTTGTAAAACTAATAAGAACAACATGTTGAGGTTATTATTGTGGTAGCTACAAGAAGATTAAAATCTCAAGGTCAATATCACCTTAGGATAGAAATGTCATATCTGACCAATATTTACTTTGTTTGGGTGTAAACATGTTTAGAGCAATTATGAAAACACTTGTCGGATCTCAATAAGACTGGTTCGTCATTATTGTCCTAGGGGCTTCAATATTCCTGTATTATTAGCAATGTATGAGCATCAAATTAATCCTTGACAGTTAATGACAGAAAAACATAAAACAGGAGAACCGTGTCGAATCGGAATCACAGATCAGTTTTTAGAGAATTACGTGAAGACTACACAAGCTAGATGTTGTTATTACAAAGGAATACTAAATTAAAATTAATCACAATGTATACAGTGCAGACCTGAGTGAAAATACAGGAAAGATAGTTTTTTTATATATTAGCACCAAGCTGATTATCTATATCTGTCAGGCACATTTCTAAGATTGTATTCTTGTATTGTGATTGGCTTGTATAGAGCAGCGAGTAAAGTAAATATTGCCGATGATTAGCACAGCAAGGCTTTAAAAAAAAGATGCAAAACTGATTGCTTATTAGTAGGAAAATAGTTATTATAGTATTTGTGTTCCTGTAAATTGTAGAAAATATTTTAGTGTTTCTTCTACATTGTAAGAGGCATTTCAGGTTATGGGTGATTTAGCGTTAGTTTAATTCAACATAAATACGATAATAGTAAGGATTTGAATTGAGGAGAATTATTTACAATTATGGACCTTGATGGATAGTTTATTGTCAAGCGTTTCCGTTATATTGGCCATCGTCACATACATGCGTTCAAAGGACTCAAAGGTCAAGGCGTTTGTTCGGGCGATGATTTCGGATCCTGTTTTATCATTCACGTAAGACTCAAATGGTGGTATCTGATAACTGCTTACATCATGAACTTAAACATCGATTATTGCAGGGCGACAGATAACGTAACAATCAGTGAAAAAAACAAACACAATCGTAATCCAAGTTCTAATTATCATAAGTTTTAATAGTATAGTTTTCAATTTAAAAGGCATAGTAATATCACTACCATACCCCAACTGGAACACATTCAATAAGGAATGCAACCCCACGAAGTCATAATTAGTAAGTAAGTATTGGACTGTTTTGATTAGGAAAGCGAAATCTTAGCAATTTTGTTTTTGCATCTTTAGGTTCAATAAACAATTTAAATTTTCTTAAATAAGACAAAAATATTAGCAATCTTGGAATTTTCACGGGCAGCTTATCATGACAAAATAAATGAAGATTTGGTTCATCCCAGAGATTACACTACATGAACAATTCAATATGAATAAATGTCACCGGGTTTGTTGCTTAGCAACATTCCATCTTCAACAAAACCATATTTAGACAAATATTTGTGACGATGATCAGAGAAATTGCGTTGCTGTTTAGAAATGGATGTAGCCTTCAGTAATTCATTGAAATTTTATTTTCCGACCTTAATAAAAAATCACATTATCGGGTGTAATTATCAACAATTAAAAGAAAACTCTAATGTCAGAAACATCTAAATTTTCCAAAATACTGTGATGCCGGTTTAACATCTGTGACATGCATCTAGTGCGAATTTTATTGGCGCGTAGTTTTGTTTATATAGGATGTATAAGAAAAAGATAAAGGACTCTAAATTTGTATTCAAACACTTGTCACATGTTACGTCGAGTACTGCAGATGTCGGATATTATTCTGCCTAAATTTTGATGATAAACATTTCACAAAAATGAACAAACAATGGCCGCAGTATTACTAGTAAACCACAAAAATAAATCGTATTCGTGACTTTTATTTACGCAAACAGAAAAGCAACATACAACAATTACGTTTGTATTCAAGATCATCGCTGTACTATACTGTTGTAACCTACCCAAACTACAGTTGGTATTCGTCATTTTTTATTTATGAAGCCATTTTATCGGGAGCATGACCTTGCCTATATCCAAAATCCACATAAATGAATGAATCCGTAATTGGCTGTCAGGAATAATTTATTTTCATTTTGTTTTGACGTGACGTCAAAATTCTAATGCGGGAGCGGTTGCGGTTATCTGGAGCAGAGTTTGGGAAATTCAGGCAGCAGAAAGAAGTTGAAATCCTGGCAAGACAAGAAATGGCAGGTCGCAGGGAAGACCAGAAGAGGTCATTAAAATGTAGCAAAAGTTAAAAGACCAAGAGCTATAACTTGAGAGGTTGAGGGTAGCATTGTCACCTTTGAGAGCCAAATGCAAGGTATTGCGTGAAGTCAAGGCTGGAGCGAGGATACATGGGCAATAAGTACGCTCTAAACAGGCAGAGGTCTTGGGGTGTACACGAGTTTGCCACCTGAAGATGTGTGTGATTGTACAGCTTAGAAATCGCTTTATTGAAGAGACGTCAACTAACGGAAGGTGGTTTCAGAGGTAAATTCAGAAATAGCAGACCTGAGGTCGGGAAAAGGTCTTTCAGTATATTGCTAGGCCGGACGAGGTAATTCACAAGTAGGATAGAAATGGTGAAAGCTAATACTTAAGTTGGTACATTGTGTGTTTCGATGATCGTTGGGCAATTTAACGAGAGTCGCTTTGCATTGGCTGTACAAGTACAAGAGTAATGCCTCCTAGAAGCATTACAGATGATACACGCCTTGTCCGGTAGAAGAATTTTTTAACCACACCGGGGGTGTTAAATTCGCTGATTAAAAACCTCCTGTCGCCAAGAGATACAACAAAGATCGTTAGGGCGAGATAACAACGCAGTAATTGATCAAAGTTGGGAATGGGCATACACTCGGCAAAATCACTGAACAAATGTTATTGCTGCCTGTATTCATAGTGAGATGAAGGATGATCCAGTAAATGATAATGACTTGAAGATGGAAGGCTCAAGCTTGAAAATGGCGAATCGCTGCCGATAATGACTGGCTGCAGACGTTGGAGAGGACAAGAAATTATTAAAAAGACTTCAGACAGAACAGTTTTGTAGGTCGGAAAGCGTTTAAGGTCTTGAGAGACGCTGGATGTGGATGCAGTTAGGTAAATATTGATTGAAAAACAAAGGTGGCCCCGTTGGCGAAGATATGGGTGAGCACACCGTATTTCGAAATGCATCGAACCCAATCAAAGTAATATTGCCAAACTATGAACTGGATAAACCAATTCCATCAAATGTCGAACAAATGAGACAATTCGTTGCAATGGGATCTTACAATAGAATATTTATTAGGGACTTTGCGGAGATTGTGCGATCAATGGTAGAATTAGCCCGTAAGTGAAAATATTTTAGATGGGATGAAAAAGTGATGATTCACCGCGTGTCAGTAATACCATTTTCGGACATGACAATGTACAATTGAAAACACAAAACAGTCATGGGTAAAGGACTTTATTTTAACAGGTAAAATAATGCAACTTTCACAGTGTGTCAGCAAGACTTTTCAGCGCATGTCAGTAACTTAAAGTTCGGACATGGCATTGTACAATTGAAAACACGAAAACATTCATGTTTAAACAATCCACTTTATGTAACTTTCAAGATGTGCCACAATGACTTTGCATCGCATGTCAATAATAACGACTTTCGGACATGACATTGTACAATTCAAAAACAAGAAAACAGTCATGAATGAAGAACTTTATTTAAACAATCAACATAATATAACTTTCACGATGTGTCAATATAACGTTTCACCACATCTCAGAGACACGATTTTCGGATATGACATTGTATAAATGAAAACTAGAAAACATTTATGGATGAAAAACTTTATTTAAACAATCCACATAATGTAACTTTCACGATGGGTCACCATGAGGTTTCATTGCATGTCAGTGACACGATTTTCGGACGTGACATTATACAATTGAAAACACACAGATATTCATGGATACAGAACTTTAATTATACAATCAACATATATTTCAACAAATATACAAACACGTGCATTCTTCTTAGACATCATAGAATACAATGTACGAATACATTTCATATTATGACAGTAAATACGTCGTTGATTCTTTAAAAGCTTGGCTGATTGGGAGCAAAAACATTGGGACAGAAACCTAACATGTCTGACTGGAGCATAACGTGTCGCCCAAGAATGTCGACAGGTCTAACACCAAACGTGCTGACAAGTAAGACTTCCATTAGAGCTGGTATTTGGAAGCACAACAAATATTGATGGTCAGAAAATAACATCATTGCGTGGCTACACTTTGGTCTATGATGCAAATGACATACGGAATCGCGCGTGAACAATTTGCCAAGTCAGAAAAACGACATATATATATATATATATAATGCAATGATATCTATTGCCAAACGACATAACATTATATGTCATGCAATGATTTCTATTATGAAGGACAAGGCAGTTTTACAGTATGGTGTTTAACTGAATCAAGGAAAGTTGGAATTGCACCAAAATGAGAGTTTAATACTAAGGTCCATACCTAGTGAAAAAGAAAATAACAGATGTGAATTTCATCCTGCAGCTCGATATAAGGGCAAGGAGGAGTTAATACATCACAACTAGTTGAAACTTTATGAAGTAGTACAGATCACTAAGTGCATAAAGCAAGCGTGATCCAAATGGATAAAAAGACTGAATGATGGAAATTACCACCACCATCTAAACCTCAGAAATAATTATCGTTTGTCTGTCAATTAATGCATCTATAATTACTGCCTTATTTATTATTACTTTCAATACATGTATTTCAGATTATGTATTTCAGATATTATGAAACGTAAAAAGCTATGTAATTGTTGTAAAATTCTGCACAGATATATTTACACTTCGTGAACAAAGAGCCATAGTCATGGGTAATATCTGGTGCAACACGTCCAGGCCTTCCTTAGACATTGACTGATCAAGAATGAAAGGGGATCACCGAGCCTAAAGATTTTTCCAGTGGAAAATTAAAACCTATACATGATAACTGAGAAGGGTATTGCAACTTCTTCAGAGGAGTGTGCGAAACATTTGGTTTAAGTGCAACTTAGTTTCATTACACTCAAGAATATTATAACAACAAAAATAAGTATATTTCTCAGATTATACATTACAAATGTTGCTATGGCAACTATATATATTACATAACATAAGAAATTTTATGTTTTTTTTAAATATTAGTCATTTTGTTGTTCCTACTTCTTTTAATCATTCCGGATTAAAGTCATTTGTTTCATCATAAAAATGTCCAGAGGTACTTTCATATAGCTCAATGATGGGAAGTCAGTGTTGTTTGTTAAACTTATTGAGCATTCTTTGAATTGGAAGTTATTTTACCGTATACTTCTCAGGATGTAATGTATTGATGATATGGAATCATAGAATCATTATTAAATTTACACTACACGACTTGTTTAAGAGTTCATAATATGTCTTGCCGCTATATTTTTTATTAATCTTAACATAGTTGCAATGTTCTAACTATGGCGCCAATTGGACTCAGTACATCCAGTTTTGAATTTTTTTTTGAGAACTTATGAACATTCCATTAGCCGAACAGATTGAGAGTCATTAACAGGTTAAGTTCAGCAGGAAATGCATAATCAGTCCTGACAAGAGAGCACTAAGTATGTCTGACAATTTGAACATGCAACGCGTGGAATACTGGAATCTTGTATTTTCAATTTTATATTGTGAAAGCGTAGCAATAATTTAATATCATTTGACATTTTACTGCGATTTCAAATGTTTCAAACGAACCTACTTGCGTTTTGCTTCGTTACTGCTGCATACAAGTTTCATCCGAATCTTATTTACGATAACTTGGATGATTTATTGAAAATAATGATCGCTTTCAAAAATTTATGAGAAACAAGAACCGTCACACATTATAAAATAGTGATTTTTTTGTGGAAACACTTCTGCATGAAATAACACATTCTTGTTTTAGAAATATGTCTAACCATTGAAATGTGTAGCTTTTGATGCAACACGTTCCAATATAGTATTACAAGTTTTACCTATCTTATACATTGTTTTGCATCATTCTTTGTTTATGACTATTTGAGGAACCTTCAAGGTCGAGTGGTTATGATCTCTGACTGGTAATCACTAGCCCTCACCGATGTGACTTCAATTCCTACCAGGACTTAATTTCACAGCTAGCTAACGGAAGGTGTAAGTCTGGGATCTACCTCTACAGTTAAAGCTGGAATATCGCTAAACGCCCCCTGCGGGTTGGTGAGACGTTATGCCCCAGCGAAAATATGTACGCATAGAAATATAGATTCATTATATGTGACATTACTTTAGTACTGTCAACAGAAATAAAGAAAAAAACACTTTATCAAACCTGAAGTTGTCTTAAACTGTTTACATATCTTCATACCCTAACGTGTGATCATGTTCAACCTTATTTTTATTAATTCACAAGTATTGACCATTTATTATAATGGATCAATTTATATCAGAAAGAGGGTTCGTCAAATATTCTATTGTTTTTTTTTTGCTGTCTCTGTTGTCTCAACATTTGTGTTTTCTATTTCGAATATTGCTGTGCACAACCGTAAATGTGTTACCTACAAAACATGTAGCCATGTATGGCTTGAAGAGGAAATGTTAAAAACAATGATAAATGCCGGATAAATGCTCTAGATTATTTGCGTGCAGAAGTTGTACACATTTTCTTTATTATTTCATCTTTAAGTTCGACGTTTGAAAACCAGGTAAGAAGTGTTTAAAAAAGTCAATAAATTGAAAATCGACAAGCCACTTCAGTCAAACGAAAGATGCAATGTGATACGAAAATCAACCAGTTAATGACATAAAACAAGAGAACCATGTCGAATCTAAATCACAGATCAGTTTTTAGAGAATTGTGCGAAGACTACACAAACTAGATTCTGTTAATACAAAGGAAGACTATAAACAGAGCAGACCTGAGAGAAAATGCAGGAAGGATATTTTTTTATATATATTAGCACCAAGTTGATTATCTATATCTGTCAGACACATTTCTAAGACCGTAATTTTATATTGTGATTGACTTGTAGAGAGCCGTGAGTAAAGTAACAGCATGCGGGTAAATATCGACGATGATTGGCACAGCAAGACTTAAACAAAAAACCAGATGCAAAGATAATTGTTTATTTGTGAAAAATAGTTATAATAATATTTGTGTTCTTGTAAATTATTGAAAATATTTTTGTGTTTCTTCCATATTTTAAGGGGAGTTTCAGGTAATGGATGATTTAGTGTTCAGTTCAATTCAACATAAATATGATAAATATTAGGACATGAATGGAGGATAATTGTTCAAAATTATGGCTCATGGTGGATGGTTTATGTTCAAGCGTTTCCGTTATATTGGCCATTGTCACACATGCGTTCTCTCAAAGGTCAAGGCGTTTGTTCGGGCGATGATTTCTGATCCTGTTTTGTCATTCACGTAAGACTCAAATGGTATCCGATAAATGCTTACATCATGAACTTTAACATCGATCATTGCACATCGACAAATAACGTGACAATCAACGAAAACACACACAACGGTTATCCCAGTTCATATTATTATTAGATTTAAAAGTAAAGTTTTTCTTAAAAGATATGTTTATGTGACTGTTTATGACTTATATATAGTATAGTAATGTGACTGACTATCATACCCAAGCTGGAACACAATCGATCAGGAAAGCAATCTCACGAAGTCCTTATTATTAAGTATTGGACTGTTTTGATAAACAAAGCGAAGTCTTAGCAATTTTGTTTTTGCATCATTAGGTTCAATGAACAATAACCGTCTTAAATAAGATAAAACTATTAGCAATCTTGGAATTTTTACAGGCAGCTTATCATGGCAAAATAAGATTTGGTTTATCCCGGAGATTACACTGCATGGACAATTCAATATGAATAAATGTCACCAGTTTTGTTGCTTAGCAACATTTCATCTTCCAACAAAACTATATTTAGACAAATATTTTTGTCGATAATGAGAGCAATTTCGTTGCTGTTTGAAAATGGATTTAGCCTTCAGTAGCTCATTGACATTTTATCTTTCGACCTTAATAAAGAATCACGTTATCAGGTGTAATTATCAACAATTAAAAGAAAACTCTAACGGCATCTATATTTTCCAAAATACTGTGATGCCGGTTAAACATCTGTGACATGCATCTAGCACGAATGTTACTGATGCGAAGTATTGTTTACGCAGGATGAATGGTAAACAGATGAAGGAGTATACATTTGTACTCAAACATTTGGTACATGTTATGTCCAATTCTGCCGATGTCGTATATTACTCTGCCTAAAATTAGATGATGAACATTTCACAAAAATGAGCAAACAATGGCGCAGTATTATTTGAAAATCACACAAGTAAATCATTTTCGTGATTTTATTTACGCAAACAGAAAAGCAACATACATCAATTACGTTTGTATTCACCAAGGCCATCAAGGTATTATACTGTTGTACCCTATGGACTTCGAAGTTCAGCTGATAATACATTCGGCACTCTTCATTTATGAAGCCATTTTATCGGAAGCATGACCTTGCCTATATCCAAAGTCCTTATTACTGAATGAATCCATAACGGACTGTCAGGAATAATTTATTTTTAGTTCGTTTTGACGTGACGTCACTATTCGATTGAGGCAGCGTTTGCAGTTATCTGGAGCCGAGCTTGGGAAATTCGGTCAGCAGAAGGATGAAATCCTGGCAAGACAAGACATGACAGACCACAGGGGAGACGAGAAGATGTCATTAAAAATGCAGCATGACAGTTTGTTATAAGAGCAATAGCTATACCTTGAGAGGTTGAGGGCAGCGCTGTATTGAGAGCAAAGGCAAGGTATTGGGCCATAAGTAACCAAAATCGATGAAACGCAAGTCGACATGGGCGCCTTCATTGAGCGATTTGAAAGATTTGCTCGAAGTCAAGACTGGAGCGAGGATAAGTCAGCTCTTGACAGGCAGAGGTCTTAGGGTGTACACGAGTTGAAGATAAATGTGATTGTACAGCTTAGAAATCTCTGCATTGAAGAGATGTCAAGACGGGTTCAGAGGAAAATTTATAAGTAGTTAACCTGAGGTAGGAAAAATGTCTTTCAGTATATTGCTAGACTGAAGAGGTACTTCATGTGATGGATGGAAATGATGAAAGCTACGCCGTGGGATTCAATGAAAATGGGGCAATATAAAGAGAGTTGTTTGCATTGTTGGCTGTATAAGAGAAAAGGCTCCTTGAGTCATCACAGATGTTACACGCTTCGCCGGGCAGAAGAGAATTTGTTAAACCACACGGAGGGGGGGATCGCTGATTACAAACCTACTGATTCCAAGAGATACAACAATAAAGATCGCCCGGAAGGAAGCAGAGGTCAGCATAGCAGCAAAACTCGTTTCATTTGCAATAAGCTAGGATATATTGCTAAATATTGCAGAAACAAAGTTGGGTATAAGTATACATTCGGCCAAAGCACTGACCAAAATGTATTTGCTGCCTGTATTCATAGTGAGAAGAAGGATAATCCAGTCAATGATACTATTGAAGATGGAAGGCTCAAATTTGAAAATGGCGAGTCGTTACCGATAATTTCTGACTGCAGACGTTGGAGGGGAGACATTTAGATTTATGAAAGCACGGGTTTATAGGTCAGAAAGCGGTAAAGTCTTGAGAGCCGCTGGATGTGAATTTGCCGTCGTGAGGAAAGAACATGTCAAAGGCAGACAATTTTTAGAGAAGAAAATAGTAAATACTGATGAAAAAGCAAAGGTGGTCCCGATGGCGACGATATGGGTGAGCATACCGTATTTAGAAATGCATCGTTTCTAAACAAATTTATATTGCTTAATTAGCATATAACTAAAGAGGCCAAGTCCATCAAATGTCAAACAATTTAAACGATTCGTAGCAATGAGACCTTACAATGGAAGATTCATCAGAAATTTTGCGGAAATTGTGCGACCAATAGTAGAATTAACCTGTAAGGGGAAATAGTTTAGATATGATGAAAAAGTGGCGTTTCACTGCATGTCAGAAATACGAAAATCGCGCATGACAATGTACAATTGAAACACAAAACAGTTATGGATAAAAAAACTGTATTCAATCAATCAACGTAATGCAATTTTCACGATATGTCACGATGACATTTCATCTGATGTCAGTAATACGATTTTCGGGCATGACATTGTGTAATTGAAAACACGAAAATATTCATGGATGAAGAACTAAAAAAATCAACTTGATGTAACTTTTACGATGTGTCACTATGATGTTTTGACGCATGTCTGTACTAAAATTTTCGAACATGACATTGTTTAATTATGTCACTACTACGTTTCCCGCATGTCAGTAACACGGTTTTCGGACGTGACAATGTAAAGAATTGAAAACACAAAAACATTCAAGGATGAAGTACTTTATTTAAAAAGTCAACATTGTGTGACTTTCACGATATGTCACCATGATTTTCGGACATGACATTGCATAAGTGAAAACAAGAAAACATTCAAGGATGAAGTACTTTATTTAAAAAGATCAACATAATGTAACTTCCACGATGTGTCACTATGACGTTCCACCGCATGTCAGTGACACGATTTTCGGACATGACATTGAGTAATTGAAAACACGAAAACATTCATGGATAAAAAAATTATTAAAACCATCCAGAAAATGCAAATTTCACGATATGTCACGGTGGCGTTTTACCGCAAATCAATAATACGATTTTCGGACATGCCAATGTACAATTGAAAACACAAAAACATTCAAGAACGAAGAATTTTATTACAAACAAATCAATATAATGTAACTTCCACGATGTGTCACTATGACGTTCGCCGCATGTCAGTGGCACGATTTTCGGACATGACGATGAACAATTGAAAACACAAAATCATTCAAGGATAAAAATCTTTATTAAACCATGCACAAAATGCAAAGTCCACGATATGTCACGGTGGGGGTTTACCGCAAATCAATAATACGATTTTCGGACATGCCAATGTAAAATTGAAAACATAAAAACATTCAAGGATGAATAGCTTTATTTAAAAACAAATCAACATAATGTAACTTCCATGATGAGTCACCATGACGTTTCACCGCATTTCAGTGACACGATTTTCGGACATGACATTGTATAATTGAAAACACAAAAACATTCATGGATAAACAATTTTATACAATTTTCGGACATGACATCATACATTTGAAAACACACAGACAGTCATATATAAAGAACTTTAACACGCACGTGTATTCTTCTTAGACATCAGAGTACAATTTACGAAAACATTTCGTATTATTACTGTAAGTATGTCATTTATTCTTTAAAAGCTTAGCTGGTTGGGGAGCAAAAACATTGGGACAAAAACCTAGCATGTCTGACTGATGCATACCGTGATCGATGGGTCTAACACCAAAGTTGCTGACAATGGTTCGAGAAGTAAGATTTCCATCAGAATTGATATTCGAAAGCACAACAAATAGTGATGGTCAGAAAATAACATCATAGCGTGGTTACACTTTAGACTAGGATGCAAATGGCACACGGAATCGCGCGTGAACATTTTGCCAAGTCAGCCAAACGACATAACATTATATGTGATGCAATGATTTCTATTATGAAGGATAAGACAGTTTTACAGTATGGTGTTTAACTGAATCCAGGAAAGTTGGAATAGCACCACGACTTGAGAGTGTATACTAAAGTCCATACCTAGTGAAAAAGAAAATAACAGATGTGAATTTCATCCTGCAGCTGGATAATAAGGGCAAAGAGGAGTTAATACATCACAACTAGTTGAAACTTTATGAAGAAGTACAGATCACTAAGTGCATAAATAAGCGTGATTCAAATTGATAAAAAGACTGCCACCATCTAAACCTCAGAGTTCATGACTTAGATTTATTGCAAAAGCTGTTGGTGTAACATTGTGTTCAACTGTTTTTAATGATAGTTTTTAAAGCCTGCATGACAGTTCAAAAGCGGCAGCTTAAAACTAATTACATACACAACTTCAAAGAATTGTTTCAGTTTTATTACCTATTCATTGAAATGTAAACAACATACGGGCATAATTGTGTTAAAATTTACGTGAGTGATATATAACATGACAAGTAAGAGAATACTTAATAACTAAATACTCTTAGGTATAGTTTGAAAACCGCTTGTTTTAGTACCCGCTGAAGCTAGAATACAACACCTTAGTACGTACGTCAGATTAATAGTGCTGTACATACGTGTAAAATAAACAGAAAAGCGTCATGTAATTACCAAGATATCTGTTTAAACTTGCCAGATTGGAAGTAAAGATTATCATGCCTGGCGTATGAGCCCGCGTTATTGAGGAACACACTTGTAAAAATTTCTTTGTTAAATCCAACATGGTTTTACCAGAATGAAAACTCGAATTATGCAACCCTACATGTTAGTCTTGCTGATATTTACTCGCGTCAATGTTATGAACGTATATAAGGTACATGTAAGCAAGCACTCATTTTACAAGCAAGAAAAACATTGGTCGAACAGGTACCAAATCACAAAGATAAAATACTTTACTATGCCATTACTATTGCCAGTGCGAAAATATTATAAACCAAAACCTCATTATATTTTTCGAATGGTCGAACTATCTTACAAATATGTGTGTGCGTGCGAGGGTGGGTGCGTGCGTGCGTGTGTGCGATAGAGACGCGTGATGCGAGTTTACTGGTCACTTGCCACGACTTTAAGTGATCACTTAAAATACCAATTTACTGTAAAATGTATGGCATTATCATTTGTACAAAGACTGTTATGTATGAAGTATTAATGCAGCAAACCATAGAAATATTTTCAATGACAGATTCGGTAGACTATCGTATTAATTGAATACAACTCATCAATGATGTTCACTATTGGTGTTATTTATCCAGCCATACATTTCTCATCTGTACGTAATGATTAGCCAACTATACGTGATGTCTTTGAACACGTTGGTGATGTTACTGTGTTTAATCTTCGCGTCCTTGATCGTTCATCTATCGCTATAAAACAACTGATGGCTCACCCAGACAATAACACGATTTATTAATACCAATGATAAGCACACAATCAATAATCTTTCACACATGAGTATAATAAATTGTCGTCCGCCAATTCCTTGTCGCAAGATTAAAACTTGTCGAGCGGTACAAATTTCTGTCTTAAATACGACAAAGTGGCGGATAACATTAGTGTGTGTATCATATTGATTATATGACGTACATGTGCTTTCTATTTTGTAACAGTGGCATACAATTTATCTCAAAAATAAAGATAGTATTTTTCTTTCAAAAAGGAAATGGGATTTACTGAGATTTCTCTCCATAACAAAATTACAGACCACGCCAGTAGCATTCAATTTTTGCTTAAAAAGCAGAATAAATGATACAAAACTAGACGCAAAACATAAACATAAAATCCACTGGGTACCGCTTTGGAAAAGTCTGTCGCCAAGGGCAACAAGAGAGGAAGTAAATCTATTCAACCAGCCAAACATTCTCATACATCTGAATTTAGTGCATAGATACTTTTCTTTTCTCCGTTGTAAGGGAACATAAAAACATAAAACACCAACTTTACGACAATGACCAAGTTGATCCATACAGTTCTCTCTTCACTGCAGTAACTTTCTACGATTGATTATAATGCTTGTTAGTAAAGCATGTCTGGACTGTGCAATCTTTTGTGTTGATTATGTAATTCATTATTCGTGTGTGGATATATCAATGTTAAATATGGAGGGACTATGTTTTCATGCCGTTTCCTTCGATATCAGTGTCTTAGCGTCTCTGTATAATACATTGAATTAAGACACATGCATCAATGATCTGGACGTGTTTCACTTTTTGTCAATTATTATGTTCAATAAATAAGTACAATCAATAAGTCTATCAAACATTACGATTGATATAGTGGAAATACATTATAAAATCCTGGATATTTTTAATGTAAATTAAGTTCATTGAAATTCAACTGAACTATAATTTATCTGAAAATTAGTTGTAATGGAATGGTAAATACTGTATTAAATCAGGATCATTTACTACACAAGGAGTCAAGTTCATTTCTAAAAGCTTTAACGGGACAGATTTGTGAATTCCGCGCTGGTTCATGATTCGTCACTAGAAAATCAAGGTATTTGTCTACCCATTTTGATTTAAAAAAACTTGAAAATTTCAAAATGACAAACAATGGTACTAGGAGATGAGGAAGAATGCTACTGGACATTTTCCAAAACTGACATCATTTATTAACCAAACGACACCATGAACTGAAAGCTTGTAGAGACGAATGCGATGATGTAATTTTCACAAAAATAGAGATCGAGAAACAAACTAATCAAGCTACTAATTAATGATGTTTACTGTAAGCTACACAAAGCACATGCTCTAGACTTTTGAGTAATCACTTAACGTTTGTAGTATTTCATTTTTTCTTCGGTACATGTCTTCTTTCATGCTAAAACTGCTTAAAATTAGAGAAAATTAGAGACAAAAAAACGAATTATCAATTTTCATTAAAGCATATTTACATTTATACGTTTTCATGCGGAATAAAAGTCAAACATTAAAAGGCATTATTCGCATTCTGTGGTCTTTGTAAGGCCGGGCATAAAAATTGAATAATTTATGAATTTCTAGACATCGAATTATGTGGTTAGGGATGTTATTGAAATGCGTCATGATCCTTAAGCGAGTATTATATAATCTTAGGTATAATATATCTGCTTGTTCAAGTATGGGTATACTGAGAAGAGTTCTCATAATGGTCAATTGAAACCACATGGACTACCTTACAATATATATAACATTCATGTCAGTTCAAGCTATGCTCACATGTCTTTCATTCTCTTATTTAAATTAAAATTATCTATCAAATTCCAATAGCAGGCTATCGTTCATGTGAAAAAAATACCGATTGATCAATTTGTTAACAGTTAATGATTATACCTTACTATGAAATATTTTGAGATTGAAATGAATGTACTAAATCTTCAGATATTTGAGAATTATCGTGTACGTGTATTTGCTATGCAACCAGATAATGGACTTGGGTAACATTTATCATCAAAATTCAGGTTCATTGGGCCAGTTACGCGACACATGTTTCCAATACTGATAACCAACTTTAATACAATTATCATTTTATCGTCTTTTTCTCCGGTCACTGTAATATAAAAAGACTATTAATGGACTTGCATAACAGTTTAATGTCGGTACAATACGTATTAGTCTGTCTGCCAATGTACATTTTCCCGTTCATCAATTAACGTAATGTGGTTCAGGAAAGCATCTTACCATATTACAACTTACTTTTCCTATAATGGTGAGAATGAAGTAATACAATCACTTCATTTAACATTTCGACGGCCAATCTGTTACGTATCTCACATAACACAGACATGACATTGATAGTGGGATTTAACGCCACTTTTCTACAATTTTTCAGTTATATACGGCGACCGGTTCACCTAACAAGTTTTCCTGGACTGTATGATAACCAGTACTAACATACCCTTCCACAAAGAGCCGGTAATTGCTATAACGACCACTTACTTTCGGACCGGCTTTCAATAACTTCCCTGTAATTACCTTCATTATAAGGCCACCTCATTATTATGACCGATTTTTTCGGGTCACGAATATATATATTTCTAAAACCATTAACTGTGTTGTTGCAATTTGCAGACTAAGAGTCATTAGGTTTACCAGAACATATCAAAACATAGTAAAACACCACATGACCAATACCCCCTAACGTAGACTGGTTGACAATGACTATTGGAGTGCAGAGCAAAGTTTGTTTCATTTAGTTTTTCAGAAACCTGACATCGTAGAAAATAGTCTGATTTAAATTTATGTAATTGATAACTAGTAAACTCAGACAGCATGTAGTACAGTTTATCACACGGATTGTTGTACTGTTCGATACTGAAATATAATGAATTGTCGCTTTAAACGAATCACGACTATTTCTAAATATTACTCTATGAATTTGTTTTAAATGGGAACGAATAGAATCAATTCAGAATTAGCATGAAACATGACAGTAAATGCATCATCGATATAACAATTATTTGTTGTATTTTACCGCCGTTATCCGTGGATTTGTCATGATACAATACAAACAATGTCATTCATAACACACCTCTTTCCCGTCGCCACTAGTACTTTGTATTCTATTAATAGTATTATTACTTAAATAGTTTTTTTACCGCGAGAAGAAACAAAGTCTAGGCAAGTCGTGTACAATGTGCCATTTGTTAAATTCGGTTTCTCTGAAAATTTCTGGTATATATACGTGAAAACCATCTATCTATCTTCATTTATTTTTAACAACGCTCTTCAACGTGTGGACTGTTCCCACGTACAAACTATTACACACAAACAATTAAGGTGGTTCAAATGAGTTCAACTACTTTTCTAAACTCTAAACTAGTTTAAACGCTCGGATACATAATTGGGCGTCTTGTAAAACAAAATAGCCTCTGTACTGCCGTCAAATTGGCTGATCAAATGCTATTTTGGACCCCCTTTTGTATTACAAAATGACATTTGACTCAAAATCGTACAAGGACAATAGTAGCAAGGACCACCACCGGTTCCTCAAAGTGATGGATGCAACTTTCAGTATGTGCGTCAGCGATGAACAAAATGAAGAGCTGTGTATAAGACAAAGTAATTAGACAATGTTCTTAGACAACGTCTCGAGACAAACCTGCCAAGATAGCAATCAAATGTTACTTAATTGTGACTCTCTTGATATATCCAATTATTTACTTTGACGTGTCCCAGCATATTTTGTCCGTGATATACATATAAATACCACATTTATTCTGAAGGTCGTGAAATTTTCATCATAAGAGGAATCATGTGTAGTAATTTCTAAGAGAAATCTAGGAGAATTCAAGCAGTTGTTAAGTTGTGACTATAACTAATTTACTTGCTGTATATTATTTGGTTACTTTGGAACAGCGTCTACTCGACATGGGGAGCATTGTGGCTAGAACAATCTAAGGAAAACATGTGGGATAACAATATAAGGCATATAAGAACACCGCCGCAAGATAATACTATGGAACACTTACAAATTAACACAACTGAAATATATAATATAATCTAACGCTTGTAGCCTCCAACTTTGGTAGAAGGAGGATGCGTATCTTCCATGTCACACACATTCAACCCATAGCCCTTCACAATCAGCGTGAGAAGGATATACACAAGGGCAAGAAAAATGTTGTATCTTATTATCCCAAAGGCCATATAAAATGCTTTATAATGCGATTACGTTAACACTTTCTCATAACAAAAACGTAAATCCTGAAACCTGGGACTGTGTGAAGCAACAATAGAATGGAATTCTCACATACACCATTAATAATGATTAAACGTTTGCGGCACAAAACTGAACATATCATGATCTCAGAGCACGGGGGGTTTTAAAAATGGATTCATTTTTACTTTTAAATTTTGAAACCATTTATGATGAAATTCACAACAAACCTGCAAATCCATAATTTAAAGTAGTCAGTCAGAGAGACATACTATGTAATTACTGGTTAATGACTGATGCCAATACTTTCCTGGAAGAAGTGTATTTTAAACCCATTATCGGGTAATTTAGTTTCTAAGACAAATTATAGTCACACGGGGCGAGGTTAAGTGCATAAGCTTGTAATCAAACACTGTCGACATGCTTGGCATTTAAATAACTCTTTGAGCACTGCTTGTAAGAGATGTATATATTTCATAATAAAAAACATCATTGAAACATCAGTACCGTCGTCTTATTAATTTTGACTACCATAAATAAATTCAACATAGGGGACTTGTATTTGAAACACTGGACTTTGTTTATTATGAAAATAGCGTATAACACATTCTTCATTGATTGTGTGCGCGCTTTTGGATAATGGGCCTCCGTGTATTACTGTCAATCCATGCAAAATATGAGCAATCAGTCTGAAAGTCAATTTAACATCTCCAATTAATGTTGCTGAATTGTTCAATATCCCATAACATGGCTGTTGATGTTTTAATGTGGCAACATTTCTCGTTGTCTTGCCAAGACTCTTCATCGGCTTCATACTGTTTAAACAAACGAGTAACACAAGATATTATGCTAAAGTTCATCATAGATAATCTTAGAAATTAAACCAAGCATCCTCCTTCCTTGGATATACGCGCGGAAATTAATTGCATTTATTCTTTGGAGATAATGTGAGAATAGTGCATCCAAAGACATTTATCTCATACCTCTTATTCAAACATCGTGTGGAAACGTAGACAGTGAATGTAAGGGAAACATGTTGTAGTGGTTGCAAGAAATCCCGGAGAACTGATTATATAAATTGTTCGCCTCTCATAAATTAATATACTGCGCTAAGGCTTATCTACAAAAAATATCATTTGATTTTCTCTGGTGTAAGTTAAAGCAGTTAGGTATACAAATTGGATTTAATCCAAGCGAAAGGCTGAGTTTTATATAAGAACTTTCATATCTATTGGCGATACATTGACATACTCGTACATGTGTGATATGAAAAAAAACGGTTGAGCTTTATAACTACTTCTTGGCTAATATTTATATGAACTCAAGGAAGTATTGGTTTAGAGAGATGTGTCCTGAAATTGATTTCACTGCCACAGGCAGTTCTCAAATTAAAAAGGAAAACAGTTTGTTCAACCCTGCTTTATAAATATTCCAAACATTCAAATGGAATCCAGAATGGAGCCATTTTAATGTAATTAATAGTTTTATCATACAATGAGAACAAAAATGTTGCATTCATTATATTTATGCTCTGCAATAGAAAAAAAACATTATTTTATCATTTGTATTTACTTTTTACGCAGCGTTGATATAGGATATATAATATCACGGAATATTCAACGTAACAAGCAACAATTGCGCTCGGTTGCTTCTGTCAAACAAAACTTTACGACCTCGACACTTTGAACAATAAATGGTGCATCATTTGCGTTCAGTTTGAATTTTGTACTATTGTGAGATGTGCATTAATATGCCAAGATTTAATCTCAGTATAGCTCGTGTTGATTATGTCAATGAAACTAATTAGAAACGCAAAAGCTGTTAAAAGTAATGCACTAAATCCGAATTCTGAAAATTGTCATTTAGCAGGTGACCAATATCGAGTTCTGCTAGCAGGGACATTTTCAAATGCAGAAACAATTCAAGCGTTATGTTTTTTCTGGTCCAATTTTTTTGATGAACTGTATTGCAAATGCGTGCATGATGAATAAACATGGTTTATACTAATCAGTACATTACAAAGAGTTTTGCTCTCAGAGTAACATTTTATTATACAGATAATAGTAACTCTATGCAAGATGACTTGACAACAAAAAGGAATTAATTGTCTAAATGAATAACTAGACCCGGCTATAAAAGAGATCTAACCGTTGAAATAGTGACAGGAAGAAGGCATATTTTAAACAATAACGGCGGTATCGCTCGTTATAACCGCTGTCAGTATAGAGATGTTTAAGTGTTGCAATAGACGTAAATCAGGATGCAGTCTCCATGGGACATCTTCAGTCTCCATGAAAAAACTTAATGCTTGTTCTTGCCTTGATTTGTAAATTCGCTCACTTTTAAGACTTTAAGATAAATCATTCTATCAACACTTGAAGGAGACAAAACTCCGATTGGGAACACAATTAAGCAGTCAGCCAATTTGCTTTGCCGAACTAAAGTGCTACTTGAACAGAAAATGTAGCAGACAGAACGTATTGTGATCAATACAATATAAAGAATATTAGCATTTTATATAAAAGCGTTTTATGGAAAACAATTTTTGCACCTGATTTCTTTTACGAATACAGTATTCAAAAGAACTCTTTAGAATTAATAATGCAATGTGTGTGTTAACTGAATTAAAGTTAATTGTAACGGAAAACTATTAAAATATATTATTACGAAGCAAATTGACAAAACACGAAAATAATAGACCTGAGCTTCTATTGTATGTATAAAAGATGGTACGTCAACAGGTGCCATTACTTCACTTAGTCATAGAAGAAGGTGCAGACCTCCGTGGCTGAGTGGTTATGGTCTCTGGTCGGTAATTACTTGCGCTTTACCGCTGTAACTTCGAATCCCACCGGGGACCAAATTTCAGATGGTAGACCATTACAATGTATTTCTTTACGGTTATTAAATATATCAAACATGTTAATGTATAATACCCAGGGGCACGATTTGTACATGATACGTCTCTATTAATCCGGGAAACTGGTGGTGTATAAAATGGATCGTTATAGATAAGTAAATAATTATACATAATTGGACAAGAAAATTTGAAGTAGTATCAAGTCGTTGCCGATCAAAACGTTGCAAAATTATATTATTGCCTATACTTTTAAACAGACATGCACTGATGCTACCAACAATTGTTTGTGTAAAAAATTCAATGCAGTATGACGTTGACAAGCAAAAATGAGCAAATTGTTGACAAGGTAATCACTTACAATGTAATATAAGACTTACACTCGTTGTAGTACAAATGGTTCTGAATAGAAAAGACATAACATGTAAACAGTAAATACAGTAAATTCACCTGTAGGCATAGTAAATAATATTGTTCCCAGGTTTCGCCTAACTGGAAATACATGTAGTTGGTATTTTATATCCTAGTTACAGTTTTTCATTGAAATTCCAAAAACGTACACTTTCCATTTAAATTCAACTGAAAAATAAAAATTTTAGGTTCGTTTTATATAATAAAAGAAATTTTCTGCACAATCATTCTAAAATGAGTTCGGATTGCTTTGATGATAAAAAATAAATTTATCGTCTTTCGTCTTACATTCTTTAGTCTACAAAACATGATTACAGCTTTCAACCCAGTTCGATTTAAATACGTTGACATAATTTGATAGAAATTCACTCACTTTGATTACCTAGGTGAACCAAATGTTCTGTAAGACTGAGTGTAACAAAATAACCTTATTTTGAGACCAATTTGCATATTCAGGTTGTTTTTATCTCTCTTGTTCGAGAAGTCACACTTCAGTTACAAGCAGCTGTAGAATTCGCAATATATTCAAGTTAGTAATAACTTGAATTATTTGTCTATTAAGGGAATTGCGCATTATTTTTCAATGGTTTCTGAATGCCGCGACATTTTTCAGGGGAATTGCGAGTTCATGAATACATCGGAAATCTGCATCCAAGTGAAATCCAATATTGCACACAAAATGAATTAAATTGTTCACATCCGTCACTTTCTGAATTTACTGTCAAGTAACGGAAAGTTGCGAATATGTGCTGAAAGCGTGAAGACTATTCTGTACTTATATGTCTAGCTTGTATACACCCATGTATCAATGTATTGACACACTAGTTCAGTTATATAAGAATGCCTACTTTACTTTTCTTTCAACATATGGTAATGAGATTGAACCTATATGGCTGGTAGTTGAACTCAGTAATAGTTTAGTATGCATATATGGCCATTTCAATGAGAACTCAACAGAGCTTATAAATAATTGGAACTTCATTCAATTATTTTGGTTCACCTCAGTTTATGGAACTTGAACATAAAACAACATATTAAACATTAGTCAAATACAATATGGGAATCATCGAGTTGCTAACAGAACAACGTTCTTTAAGTTGATACAAATGTATATATGAAAATTTGGTATCATCTTTATTTTTATATATGGCATGAATTTAAATCAGTATTTATGCATGACAGTTCGCAAATTTGATGTGGAGTCTGTTTATTGTATTTAGCATTGTTGTTGTTGTTTTTTGTCTAAGCATTACTCGCTAAGGATTATGGTAATGACGTCACAAGGTCGTAATCGCAGTACCTTGACTTTCACACTTAAATTTCAACTTTAAACGGAAATTTATCAGACTTGTGTGCCAGAATCACTAAAGCCAATGTAAGGATAATGAACTTTAATCATTCTTTTGTCTATTTGATGTAATAATTTTATAAATTTCATTGAACTTAGTAACTTATTCATTGTTTAAACTTAGTCACTGTAAGTTTTGTCCGTCATATTTGTATGACGGATTCTTTCATACCGGCAAATTTTAAATGATGGATTTTCCTCAATTTTATGGACATCCGGCAAGTTAGGATAACGGTTTTCCGACATACTCTGTGGGATTGCCGGATGTTTGGAGATTATATAAGGGTTCCCACTCAGATTTTCGTGGGCTTCAGACTTTCCTTTCGTGGACTTGAGTTTTAGATTTCTTTGTCTTTACGGTAAATATTCATATATTTTGTTGATTTTCTAGACGAGTTAAATTTAAATAAGAGTGAGTTTAGGCAATTTTTTGTATGTAAATATCTTAGAGCTAAACTGTAAATTTCTGCTTTTGATCAGAAATTGAACATCAAGTGGGAAACTTTATAGACTCTGTAATTTTTATTGTCTATATTTTACTGACTTGTATTTGCCTCTAAAACTTAAGCACTGACATACTCTAATTCCAGTTTGCATTATTTTGTGTCATTATTTTACTGCTATTTATTGGTGAAATATTAATTATCGATTTGATACTTCAGTGATATAATCCTGACTTCTCCTATTGTTAAGGGAACTTATTTAAATATTTTTTTTGTTTAAATTGAACTGAATTTTAGTCTCATTTTACAGTTATTGAAAGAAATTCTCCCATCATTAAAATATTATTTCTGAAGTCCAGTTTTAGTTTAATCTGAGAATGCGAATAAGTCTATCTTCCCAGGCATAATAAATCGTAATCAGTCAGCTGTCCGTCCGTCTGTCTCATCATTTTTAAGCGTGGTTTTTTGTGGCGCTCATTGGAACACTACACTATGTATTTGAAAGTTCATTTGAAAACGATCTCGGGTAACAGTTTTAATGTTACAATTTATTAACAAATTCCTTAGAAATTCACGTGAATTAATCATGACTACATAAAGTAAAATAGTTGAGAGTATTGACGACGGTCTGCTCTATTAGATATGATTAATAATTTTATTTGATGTTAAGTCCATTCGCTGAATGTGGGACAGTCGTTTCTCGTTTCATTTACAGCACACGATTAACTCACTTTTTTTGCTCACGTTTATATCAAGATTAGTCTGACATCAACATGAAGCAAAACAAATCTGATTGATATAAAACTGTTAAAATCTGAATCTTTGGATTCGCTGATTTCGCAAAACATGTTCCATGATTAATGAAGTGATATATTCTCGTTAAATACCCGCATTTTACATGATTTTCCTCCAGCAAAGGTACTGGGAGAAGTTATCCATTCTTCCGTGCAATTTATTTTTGTGACTGGAATACAAATGCTGCTAATAAATTGTGCTTTCGAATGTCGAAACAGCAGTAATTTCTATATACTCATTACTAAACGTAAGCTAATTTAATTAAAAATGAGAATCTATATAATTAAATCACACTTGAAACGGATGGATTTTCAATGTTCCTATATACACCACAAACTTCTCGTGTTATCCATGATGAGTGAGTGAACTCTAGTCACTAAGACGACAACGTTTCGTAATAACAATCGTCCTGACATCAAGAAAAATAATTCCGGATTCAAATCAAAATCATCGGAAAGTTTCATTAGAATTGCGATAGCATCATCATTGTATTAAAAATTCCTTGTACGTGAGTAAACGTAACAAACAGTAGAAAAAGATATTAGATAAAAGTTTCCTGTTAAAAGATTTAACAAGACTTGTTAATGTCACTTGACTATATTTTACTTTTAATGATGCACCGCCGATGAAATGTCTCGTGTTTAAGAGACTCAATGCAAAATTAAACTGTGGATGTGATACAAATACAAGTATACTCTTGACGTATTTAGAATCTTCTATAAATGATAATAATTTTAAGATGACAAATCATGACTTAAACATGTTTCCACTGTGGGGCTGATGTTATTATTTTCCAGAGATCGAAAGACCCAAGTAAGCGTTATAGCAAACATGTAGCATTTAGTCAGTGATTTACATTTATTCAATATTTTATTTCCATCAATATAGATAAGAAAAGGATTCCTAGAAAAAAGCAAAATACATAGAAAACATCCCCAAATGCTCCAAGCCAAAACACACCAACATATGATACAAACATGGAGGACCAAACTCTCAAGTCTTCCAGATTTATAAGTGGCTTTGGAAGAGCTATTAAGGAACTCCATGATTGTGCATAACACATCCAGTAGTTTAATTTGAAATTATTCGTAAATATGATGTACAACATATAGCATTTTCTTGTTGCTTCAATGATAATGGAATAAACGTAAAATGTTTGCAAACTTTCATGTTACTATATATACAAAACTGTGTTAGTCCATTGAGTTTAACTGTTAATTAAAAGTCTATTATAATGCCATTAGTGCTGAAAACGATGTGCCATTACACTACATCCATTCTGTCGTGTAATATCCTGTTGCTAAACCTTCATATAATAGAATTCTGTATCAATTATCGTATGTTCGGTAAACAGAATCATTACGTTTGATTTTTGTGGACGCCGGTCTGGGCATTTATGTTCATGATCAGCAGAATTAGTCTTAGATTGCTAGTACAGATTACTTCGAAT
Organism: Lutraria rhynchaena; assembly: GCA_008271625.1. Lineage (NCBI taxonomy): Eukaryota > Metazoa > Mollusca > Bivalvia > Venerida > Mactridae > Lutraria > Lutraria rhynchaena. The sequence continues at coordinate 1,221,363 of VIBL01000114.1, forward strand.
GAGAATGGACAGAACATTTATAGAGTTAGAATACAATATAAAATATTGCTTTTATACGAATGGACGTAACAGCACAATACAGTTGAACAGTGTTCCAGTGTTCCCCAATATTTTGGAAAATCTGAGAGACCAAATTAAAGGGGTTGGATTGTTAATAGTATTAAGATGACTGATCAAGTACAGTAGCTCAAAACTTCATGGCTAAGTACGTAGGTCAATAGAATTATTAACATGTTATTAACATGCGTATAGCTTGTCTTATGAGAGGTAATGTACTTAGTTAATCCTTTCCGTCAGTGATGTGACATGAAACGTTAACATAATGGATCCATTAACCCCGGGATTGTTTATAAGAGCAAGCCACATTTATTTTACGAAAGTCATGCCCTCTAAGCTGTATATCGTTTTACCTTTTACAGGTCTGACCTATCCGGACTGGTTTGAAATACACGCAGCAAGATAAAAGGTCTCAGCAGTACTCAATGTGGTATAAGATAAGGTTACCAATGAAACGAGACGATGTTTGCAAACAGACACGACATGAATCATATATTACTCCTAATGTGTTAAGAACAAGAGCAAATAAAAATGGGATTTTGCACAGATGTCTGACTGCACGATGCTACTAACTGCAACATTGTTCAAATTTAATCGCCAGGCAAATGATAACCGTGCATAAGTTCACACCGCAATGTGGGTAAGAAATCAAATGGTAAATGTTAAATTCACTTACACTCAGACAGAATGGTGTGTTAAGAACGTGATCATTTGTCATTCTTAACAATAAATACAATTATATAAAAGGAGAAAACTATGCTTTTCACACGGGACATCAAACTCGCACATAGGCTAGACAACCAAAAGTCACATAATATCCATATATATGAAAAAACGTTTTTTCTATTACAGTGGTGTAAATCTTCGTGTCTGAATATAATTTCATTATATCAAAGTTTGATGGAAATAACCACGTCGCATCAAGGAATATTTATTTCATGTCTTGCAGCCAGACAAAATAATGTATTTTGTATTGTACAACAACACACATTGAAGCGCTCATTTTACTTAAAATAGTTTTACATAAAGACGTATAACACACATCTAATCAGACTATTCAAAATCAGTTATATTCAGTACCTGTTCCGCCATAGAGTCGGCACGTTGGCATTGAATGTAAGCAAAACCACTTGTCATTGCATTATTCAATATGTATCCTATTTCCATAAACTGTTCCTTTTGGTGCCGGAATATCTGACAATGCCAATAATATGTATCATTTACATCATATACGGAGACATGAATTTAATAGTAATTCGTTTGTCAATGAAATATTGATTATGGAAGTCTACCAAACATTGCGATTGATATAGTGGGAATACATTATAAAATCCTGGATATTTTAAATGTAAATTAAGTTCATTGAAATTCAAATGAACTATAATTTATCTGAAAATTAGTTGTAATGGAATGGTAAATACTGTATTAAATCTGGATCATTTACTACACAAGGAGTCAAGTTCATTTCCAAAGGCTTTAATGGGACAAATTTGTGAATTCCGCGCTGGTTCATGATTCGTCACTAGAAAATCAAGGTATTTGTCTACCCATTTTTGATTTAAAAAAAAAACTTGCAATTTCAAAATGACAAACAATGGTACTAGGAGATGAGGAAGAATGCTACTGAACACTTTCCAAAACTGACATCATTTATTAACCAAACGACACCATGAACTGAAAGCTTGTAGAGACGAATGCGATTATGTAATTTTCACAAAAATAGAGATCGAGAAACAAACTAATCAAGCTACTAATTACTGATGTTTACTGTAAGCTACACAAAGCACATGCTCTAGACTTTTGAGTAATCACTTAACGTTTGTAGTATTTCATTTTTTTCTCCGGTACATGTCTTCTTCCATGCTAAAACTGCTTAAAATTAGAGAAAATTAGAGACAAAAAAAAAACGAATTATCAATTTTCATTAAAACATATTTACATTTATACGTTTTCATGCGGAATAAAAGTCCGACACTAAAAGGCATTATTCGCATTCTGTGGTCTTTGTAAGGCCGGGCATAAAAATTGAATAATTTATGAATTTCTAGACATCGAATTATGTGGTTAGGGATGTTATTGAAATGCGTCATGATCCTTAGGCGAGTATTTTATAATCTTAGGTATAATATATCTGCTTGTTCAAGTATGGGTATACTGAGAAGAGTTCTCATAATGGTCAATTGAAACCACATGGACTACCTTACAATATATATAACATTCATGTCAGTTCAAGCTATGCTCACATGTCGTTCATTCTCTTATTTAAATTTAAATCACCTATCAAATTCCAATAGCAGGCTATCGTTCATGTGAAAAAAATACCGATTGATCAATTTGTTAACAGTTGATGATTATACCTTACTATGAAATATTTTGAGATTGAAATGAATGTACTAAATCTTCAGATATTTGAGAATTATCGTATATATCGTGTATTTGCTATGCAACCAGATAATGGACTTGGGTAACATTTATCATCGAAATTCAGGTTCATTGGGCCAGTTACGCGACACATGTTTCCAATACTGATAACTAACTTTAATACAATTATCATTTTATCGTCTTTTTCTCCGGTCACTGTAATATAAAAATACTATTAATGGACTTGCATAACAGGTTAATGTCGGTACAATACGTATTAGTCTGTCTGCCAATGTACATTTTCCCGTTCATCAATTAACGTAATGTGGTTCAGGAAAGCATCTTACCATATTACAACTTACTATTCCTATAATGATGAGAATGAAGTAATACAATCACTTCATTAACATTTCGACGGCCAATCACATAACACAGACATGACATCGATAGTGGGATTTAACGCCGCTTTTCCACAATTTTTCAGTTATATACGGCGACCGGTTCACAAGTTTTCCTGGACTGTATGATAACCAGTACTAACATACCCTTCCACAAGGAGCCGGTAATTGCTATAACGACCACTTACTTTCGGACCGGCTTTCAATAACTTCCCCGAAATTACCTTCATTATAAGGCCACCTCATTATTATGACCGATTTTTCGGGTCACGAATATATATACTCCAACTGCTCTAAAACCATTAACTGTGTAGTTGCAATTTGCAGACTAAGAGTCATTAGGTTTACCAGAACATATCAAAACATAGTTAAAAACCACATGACCAATACCCCCTAACGTAGACTGATTGACAATGACTATTGGAGTGCATAGCAAAGTTTGTTTCATTTAGTTTTTCAGAAACCTGACATCGTAGAAAATGGTCTGATTTAAATTTATTTAATTGATAACTAGTAAACACAGACAGCATGTAGTACAGTTTATCACACGGACTGGTGTACTGTTCGATACTGAAATATAATGAATTGTCGCTTTAAACGAATCACGACTATTTCTAAATATTACTCTATGAATTTGTTTTAAATGGGAACGAATAGAATCGATTCAGAATGAGCATGAAACATGACAGTAAATGCATCATCGATATAACAATTATTTGTTGTATTTTACCGCCGTTATCCGTAGATTTGTCATGATACAATACAAACTATGTCATTCATAACACACTTCTTTCCCGTCGCCACTAGTACTTTGTATTCTATTAATAGTATTATTACTTAAATGTTTTTTACTGCGAGAAGAAACAAAGTCTAGGCAAGTCGTGTACAATGTGTCATTTGTTAAATTCGGTTTCTCTGAAAATTTCTGGTATATATACGTCAAAACCATCTATCTATCTTCATTTATTTTTATCAACGCTCTTCAACGTGTGGACTGTTCTCACGTACAAACTATTAAACACAAACAATTAAGGTGGTTCAAATGAGTTCAACTACTTTTCTAAACTCTAAACTAGTTTAAACGCTCGGATACATAATTGGGCGTCTTGTAAAACAAAATAACCTCTGTATAGCCGTCAAATTGGCTGATCAAATGCTATTTTAGACCCCTATTTGTATTACAAAATGATATTTGACTCAAAATCGTGCAAGGAAAATAATAGCAAGGACCACCACCTATTCCTCAAAGTGATGGATGCAACTTTCAGTATGTGCGTCAGCGATGAACAAAATGAAGAGCTGTGTATAAGACAATGTAATTAGGCAATGTTCTTAGACAACGTCTCGAGACAAACCTGCCAAGATAGCAATCAAATGTTACTTAATTGTGACTCTCTTGATATATCCAATTATTTACTTTGACGTGTCCCAGCATACTTTGTCCGTGATATACATATAAATACCACATTTATTCAGAAGGTCGTGAAATTTTCTTCATAAGAGGAATCATTGTTATGAATAAAATACCCAATAAAGCGTACACGAACCAGGAAATCGTGCAATGTAGGAGCATCTCCCAATTTGTAAAAATAATCCATCTAGACCCCGGACCATATGTAGTAATTTCCAAGAGAAATCTAGGAGAATTCAAGCAGTTGTTAAGTTGTGACTATAACTAATTTACGTGCTGTATATTATCTGGTTACTTTGGAACAGCGTCTACTCGACATGGGGAGCATTGTGGCTAGAACAATCTAAGGAAAACATGTAGGATAACAATATAAGGCATATAAGAACACCGCCGCAAGATAATACTACGGAACACTTACAAATTAACGCAACTGAAATATATAATATAATCTAACGCTTGTAGCTTCCAACTTTGGTAGAAGAAGGATGCGTATCTTCCATGTCACACACATTCAACCCATAGCCCTTCACAATCAGCGTGAGAAGGATACACACAAGGGCAAGAAAAATGTTGTATCTTATTATCTGATTGCCTGTTGTTTATGTATGGCGCGAATCCCAAAGGCCATATAAAATGCTTTATAATGCGATTACGTTAACACTTTCTCATAACAAAAACGTAAATCCTGAAACCTGGGACTATGTGAAGCAACAATAGAATGGAATTCTCACATACACCATTAATAATGATTAAACGTTTGCGGCACAAAACTGAACATATCATGATCTCAGAGCACGGGGGATGTTAAAATGAATTCATTTTTACTTTTAAATTTTGAAACCATTTATGATGAAATTCACAACAAACCTGCAAATCCATGATTTAAAGTACTCAGTCAAGGAGACATACTATGTAATTACTGGTTAATGACTGAGGCCAATACTTTCCTAGAAGAAGTGTATTTTAAACCCATTATCGGGTAATTTAGTTTCTAAGACAAATTATAGTCACACGGGGCGAGGTTAAGTGCATAAGCTTGTAATCAAACACTGTCGACATGCTTGGCATTTAAATAACTCTTTGAGCACTGCTTGTAAGAGATGTATATATTTCATAATAAAAAATTATTGAAACATCAGTACCGTCGTCTTATTAATTTTGACTACCACAAATAAATTCAACATAGGGGACTTGTATTTGAAACACTGGACTTTGTTTATTATGAAAATAGCGTATAAAACATTCTTCATTGATTGTGTGCGCGCTTTGGGATAATGGGCCTCCGTGTATTACTGTCAATCCATGCAAAATATGAGCAATCAGTCTGAAAGTCAATTGAACATTGAAAGTCAAATTAATGTTGCGGAATTATTCAATATCGCTTAATATGACTGTTGACGATTTAATGTGGCAACATTTCTCGTTGTCTTGCCAAGACTCTTCATCGGCTTCATAATGTTTAAACCAATGAGTAACACAAGATATCATGCTAAAGTTCATCACGGATAATCTTTGAAATTTAACCAAGAGTTTTCCTCCTTTGATATACAAGCGGAAATTAATTGCATTTATTCTTTGGTGATAATGTAAGAATAGTGCAACCAAAGACATTTATCTCATACCTCTTATTCAAACATCGTGTGGAAACGTAGGTAGTTACTTGAGAATGAAAGGGAAACATGTCGTAGTGGCTGCAGGAAAGCCAGGAGAACTGATTACATAAATTGTTCGCCTCTCATAAATTAATATTCTGCGCTAAGGCTTATCTACAAAAAATATCATTTGATTTTCTCTGGTGTAAGTTGAAACAGTTAAGTATACAAATTGGATTTAATCCAAACGAAAGGCTGAGTTTTATATAAGAACTTTCATATCCATTGGCGATACATTGACATACTTATGTGATATGAAAAAACAGTTGAGCTTTATAACTACTTCTTGGCTAATATTTATATCAACTCAATGAAGTATTGGTTTTGAGAAGTGTGTCCTGAAATTGATTCCACAGCCACAGGCAGTTCTCAAAATAAAAAGAAAAACAGTTTGTTCAACCCTGCTTCATAAATATTCCAAACATTCATTTAAATGGAATCCATAATGGAGCCATTTTAATGTAATTAATAGTTATATCATACAATGAGAACAAAAATGCTGCATTCATTCTATTTATGCTCTGCAGTAGAAAAAAAACATTATTTTATCATTTGTATTTACTTTCTACGCATCGTTGATATAGGATATAGAATTTCATTGAATATCCAACGTAACAAGCAACAATTGCACTCGGTTGCTTCTGTCAAACAAAACTTTACGACCTCAACACTTTGAACCATTGAACAGTCAATGGTGCATCATTTGCGTTCACTTTGAATTTTGTACTAATGTGAGATGTGCATTGTGATGCCAAGATTTAATCTCAGTATAGCTCGTGTTGATTATGTCAATGACACTATTGAGAAACGCAAAAGCTGTTAAGAGTAATGCACTAAATCCGAATTCCGAAAATTTTCATGTAGCAGGTGACCAAAACAATCGTTAGAATATTGAGTTTTGCTAGCAGAGACATTTTCAAATGCAGAAACATTTTAAGCGTTATGTTTTTTCTGGTCCATTTTTTGTGGAACTATGTTGCAAATGCATGTATGATGAATAAATCGGTTTAAACTAATCAGTACATTATAAAAGGTTTTGCGATCAGAGTAACATTTTATTATACAGATAATAGTAACTCTATGCAAGAAGACTTGACAACAAAAAGGAATTAATTGTCTAAATGAATAACTAGACCCGGCTTTAAAAGAGATCTAACCGTTGAAATAGTGACAGGAAGAAGGCATATTTTAAACAATAACGGCGGTATCGCTCGTTATAACCGCTGTCAGTATAGAGATGTTTAAGTGTTGCAATAGACGTAAATCAGGATGCAGTCTCCATGGGACATCTTCAGTCTCCATGAAAAAACTTAATGCTTGTTCTTGCCTTGATTTGTAAATTCGCTCACTTTTAAGACTTTAAGATAAATCATTCTATCAACACTTGAAGGAGACAAAACTCCGATTGGGAACACAATTAAGCAGTCAGCCAATTTGCTTTGCCGAACTAAAGTGCTACTTGAACAGAAAATGTAGCAGACAGAACGTATTGTGATCAATACAATATAAAGAATATTAGCATTTTATATAAAAGCGTTTTATGGAAAAAATTTTTGCACCTGATTTGTTTTACGAATACAGTATTCAAAAGAACTCTTTAGAATTAATAATGCAATGTGTGTGTTAACTGAATTAAAGTTAATTGTAACGGAAAACTATTAAAATATATTATTACGAAGCAAATTGACAAAACACGAAAATAATAGACCTGAGCTTCTATTGTATGTATAAAAGATGGTACGTCAACAGGTGCCATTACTTCACTTAGTCATAGAAGAAGGTGCAGACCTCCGTGGCTGAGTGGTTATGGTCTCTGGTCGGTAATTACTTGCGCTTTACCGTTGTAACTTCGAATCCCACCGGGACCAAATTTCAGATGGTAGACCATTACAATGTATTTCTTTACGGTTATTAAATATATCAAACATGTTAATGTATAATACCCAGGGGCACGATTTGTACATGATACGTCTCTATTAATCCGGGAAACTGGTGGTGTATAAAATGGATCGTTGTAGATAAGTAAATAATTATACATAATTGGACAAGATAATTTGAAGTAGTATCAAGTCGTTGCCGATCAAAACGTTGCAAAATTATATTATTGCCTATACTTTTAAACAGACATGCACTGACGCTACCAACAATTGTTTGTGTAAAAAATTCAATGCAGTATGACGTTGACAAGCAAAAATGAGCAAATTGTTGACAAGGTAATCACTTACAATGTAATATAAGACTTACACTCGTTGTAGTACAAATGGTTCTGAATAGAAAAGACATAACATGTAAACAGTAAATACAGTAAATTCACCTGTAGGTATAGTAAATAATATTGTTCCCAGGTTTCGCCTAACTGGAAATACATGTAGTTGGTATTTTATATCCTAGTTACAATTTTTCATAAGTGTTTATCATTGAAATTCCAAAAACGTACACTTTCCATTTAAATTCAACTGAAAAATAAAAATTTTAGGTTCGTTTTATATAATAAAAGAAATTTTCTGCACAATCATTCTAAAATGAGTTCGGATTGCTTTGATGATAAAAAATAAATTTATCGTCTTTCGTCTTACATTCTTTAGTCTACAAAACATGATAACAGCTTTCAACACTGTTCGATTTAAATATGTTGACATAATTTGATAGAAATTCACTCACTTTGATTACCTAGGTGAACCAAATGTTCTGTAAGACTGAGTGTAACAAAATAACCTTATTTTGAGACCAATTTGCATATTCAGGTTGTTTTTATCTCTCTTGTTCGAGAAGTCACACTTCAGTTACAAGCAGCTGCAATTCGCAATATATTCAAGTTAGTAATAACCTGAATTATTTGTCTATTAAGGGAATTGCGCATTATTTTTCAATGGTTTCTGAATGCCGCGACATTTTTCAGGGGAATTGCGAGTTCATGAATACATCGGAAATCTGCATCCAAGTGAAATCCAATATTGCACACAAAATGAATTAAATTGTTCACATCCGTCACTTTCTGAATTTACTGTCAAGTAACGGAAAGTCGCAAATATGTGCTGAAAGCGTGAAGACTATTCTGTACTTATATGTCTAGCTTGTATACACCCATGTATCAATGTATTGACACACTAGTTCAGTTATATAAGAATGCCTACTTTACTTTTCTTTCAACATATGGTAATGAGATTGAACCTATATGGCTGGTAGTTGAACTCAGTAATAGTTTAGTATGCATATGTGGCCATTTCAATGAGAACTCAACAGAGCTTATAAATAATTGGAACTTCATTCAATTATTTTGGTTCACCTCAGTTTATGGAACTTGAACATAAAACAACATATTAAACATTAGTCAAATACAATATGGGAATCATCCAGTTGCTAACAAAACAACGTTCTTTAAGTTGATACAAATGTATATATGAAAATTTGGCATCATCTTTATTTTTATATATGGCATGAATTTAAATCAGTATTTATGCATGACAATTCGCAAATTTGATGTGGAGTCTGTTTATTGTATTTAGCATTGTTGTTGTTGTTTTTTGTCTAAGCATTACTCGCTAAGGATTATGGTAATGACGTCACAAGGTCGTAATCGCAGTACCTTGACTTTCACTGTTAAATTTCAACTTTAAACGGAAATTTATCAGACTTGTGTGCCAGAATCACTAAAGCCAATGTAAGGATAATGAACTTTAATCATTCTTTTGTCTATTTGATGTAATAATTTTATAAATTTCATCGAACTTAGTAACTTATTCATTGTTTAAACTTAGTCACTGTAAGTTTTGTCCGTCATATTTGTATGACGGATTCTTTCATACCGGCAAATTTTAAATGATGGATTTTCCTCAATTTTATGGACATCCGGCAAGTTAGGATAACGGTTTCCCGACATTCTCTGTGGGATTGCCGGATGTTTGGAGATTATATAAGGGTTCCCACTCAGATTTTCGTGGGCTTCAGACTTTCCTTTCGTGGACTTGAGTTTTAGATTTCTTTGTCTTTACGGTAAATATTCATATATTTTGTTGATTTTCTAGAAGAGTTAAATTTAAATAAGAGTGAGTTTAGGCAATTTTTTGTATGTAAATATCTTAGAGCTAAACTGTAAATTTCTGCTTTTGATCAGAAATTGAACATCAAGTGGGAAACTTTATAGACTCTGTAATTTTTATTGTCTATATTTTACTGACTTGTATTTGCCTCTAAAACTTAAGCACTGACATACTCTAATTCCAGTTTGCATTATTTTGTGTCATTATTTTACTGCTATTTTTTGGTGAAATATTAATTATCGATTTGATACTTCAGTGATATAATCCTGACATCTCCTATTGTTAAGGGAACTTATTTAAATAAATTCTTTGTTTAAATTGAACTGAATTTTAGTCTCATTTTACAGTTATTGAAAGAAATTCTCCCATCATTAAAATATTATTTCTGAAGTCCAGTTTTAGTTTAATCTGAGAATGCGAATAAGTCTATCTTCCCAGGCATAATAAATCGTAATCAGTCAGCTGTCCATCCGTCTGTCTCATCATTTTTAAGCGTGGTTTTTTGTGGCGCTCATTGGAACACTACACTATGTATTTGAAAGTTCATTTGAAAACGATCTCGGGTAACAGTTTTAATGTTACAATTTATTAACAAAATTCCTTAGAAATTCACGTGAATTAATCATGACTACATAAAGTTAAAATAGTTGAGAGTATTGACGACGGTCTGCTCTATTAGATATAATTAATAATTTTATTTGATGTTAAGTCCATTCACTGAACGTGGGACAGTCGTTTCTCGTTTCATTTACAGCACACGATTAACTCACTTTTCTTGCTCACGTTTATGTCAAGATTAGTCTGACATCAATAAGAAGCAAAACAAATCTGATTGATATACAACTGTTAAAAGCTGAATCTTTGGATTCGCTGATTTCGCAAAACATGTTCCATGATTAATGAAGTAGTGTATTCTCGTTAAATACCCGCATTTTACATGATTTTCCTCCAGCAAAGGTACTTGGAGAAGTTATTCATTCTTCCGTGCAATTTATTTTTGTGACTGGAATACAAATGCTGCTAATAAATTGTGCTTTCGAATGTCGAAACAGTAGTAATTTCTATATACTCATTACTAAACGTAAGCTAATTTAATTAAAAATGAGAATCTATATAATTAAATCACACTTGAAACGGATGGATTTTCAATGTTCCTATATACACCACAAACTTCTCGTGTTATCCATGATGAGTGAGTGAACTCTAGTCACTAAGACGACAACGTTTCGTAATAACAATCGTCCTGACATCAAGAAAAATAATTCCGGATTCAAATCAAAATCATCGGAAAGTTTCATTAGAATTGTGATAGCATCATCATTGTATTAAAAATTCCTTGTACGTGAGTAAACGTAACAAAAAGTAGAAAAAGATATTAGATAAAAGTTTCCTGTTAAAAGATTTAACAAGACTTGTTAATGTCACTTGACTATATTTTACTTTTAATGATGCACCGCCGATGAAATGTCTCGTGTTTAAGAGACTCAATGCAAAATTAAACTGTGGATGTGATACAAATACAAATATACTCTTGACGTATTTAGAATCTTCTATAAATGATAATAATTTTAAGATGACAAATCACGACTTAAACATGTTTCCACTGTGAGGCTGATGTTATTATTTTCCAGAGATCGAAAGACCCAAGTAAGCGTTATTCAACATTTATTCAATATTTTATTTCCATCAATATAGATAAGAAAAGGATTCCTAGAAAAAAGCAAAATACATAGAAAACATCCCCAAATGCTCCAAGCCAAAACACACCAACATATGATACAAACATGGAGGACCAAACTCTCAAGTCTTCCAGATTTTTAAGTGGCTTTGGAAGAGCTATTAAGGAACTCCATGATTGTGCATAACACATCCAGTAGTTTAATTTGAAATTATTCGTAAATATGATGTACAACATATAGCATTTTCTTGTTGCTCCAATGATAATGGAATAAACGTAAAATGTTTGCAAACTTTCATGTTACTATATATACAAAACTGTGTGTTAGTCCATTGAGTTTAACTGTTAATTAAAAGTCTATTATAATGCCATTAGTGCTGAAAACGATGTGCCATTACACTACATCCATTCTGTCGTGTAATATCCTGTTGCTAAACCTTCATATAATAGAATTCTGTATCAATTATCGTATGTTCGGTAAACAGAATCATTACGTTTGATTTTTGTGGACGCCTGTCTGGGCATTTATGTTCATGATCAGCAGAATTAGTCTTAGATTGCTAGTACAGATTACTTCGAATGAGAATGGACAGAACATTTATAGAGTTAGAATACAATATAAAATATTGCTTTTATACGAATGGACGTAACAGCACAATACAGTTGAACAGTGTTCCAGTGTTCCCCAATATTTTGGAAAATCTGAGAGACCAAATTAAAGGGGTTGGATTGTTAATAGTATTAAGATGACTGATCAAGTACAGTAGCTCAAAACTTCATGGCTAAGTACGTAGGTCAATAGAATTATTAACATGTTATTAACATGCGTATAGCTTGTCTTATGAGAGGTAATGTACTTAGTTAATCCTTTCCGTCAGTGATGTGACATGAAACGTTAACATAATGGATCCATTAACCCCGGGATTGTTTATAAGAGCAAGCCACATTTATTTTACGAAAGTCATGCCCTCTAAGCTGTATATCGTTTTACCTTTTACAGGTCTGACCTATCCGGACTGGTTTGAAATACACGCAGCAAGATAAAAGGTCTCAGCAGTACTCAATGTGGTATAAGATAAGGTTACCAATGAAACGAGACGATGTTTGCAAACAGACACGACATGAATCATATATTACTCCTAATGTGTTAAGAACAAGAGCAAATAAAAATGGGATTTTGCACAGATGTCTGACTGCACGATGCTACTAACTGCAACATTGTTCAAATTTAATCGCCAGGCAAATGATAACCGTGCATAAGTTCACACCGCAATGTGGGTAAGAAATCAAATGGTAAATGTTAAATTCACTTACACTCAGAGAGAATGGTGTGTTAAGAACGTGATCATTTGTCATTCTTAACAATAAATACAATTATATAAAAGGAGAAAACTATGCTTTTCACACGGGACATCAAACTCGCACATAGGCTAGACAACCAAAAGTCACATAATATCCATATATATGAAAAAACGTTTTTTCTATTACAGTGGTGTAAATCTTCGTGTCTGAATATAATTTCATTATATCAAAGTTTGATGGAAATAACCACGTCGCATCAAGGAATATTTATTTCATGTCTTGCAGCCAGACAAAATAATGTATTTTGTATTGTACAACAACACACATTGAAGCGCTCATTTTACTTAAAATAGTTTTACATAAAGACGTATAACACACATCTAATCAGACTATTCAAAATCAGTTATATTCAGTACCTGTTCCGCCATAGAGTCGGCACGTTGGCATTGAATGTAAGCAAAACCACTTGTCATTGCATTATTCAATATGTATCCTATTTCCATAAACTGTTCCTTTTGGTGCCGGAATATCTGACAATGCCAATAATATGTATCATTTACATCATATACGGAGACATGAATTTAATAGTAATTCGTTTGTCAATGAAATATTGATTATGGAAGTCTACCAAACATTGCGATTGATATAGTGGGAATACATTATAAAATCCTGGATATTTTAAATGTAAATTAAGTTCATTGAAATTCAAATGAACTATAATTTATCTGAAAATTAGTTGTAATGGAATGGTAAATACTGTATTAAATCTGGATCATTTACTACACAAGGAGTCAAGTTCATTTCCAAAGGCTTTAACGGGACAGATTTGTGAATTCCGCGCTGGTTCGTGATTCGTCACTAGAAAATCAAGGTATTTGTCTACCCATTTTTGATTTAAAAAAAAAACTTGCAATTTCAAAATGACAAACAATGGTACTAGGAGATGAGGAAGAATGCTACTGAACACTCTCCAAAACTGACATCATTTATTAACCAAACGACACCATGAACTGAAAGCTTGTAGAGACGAATGCGATTATGTAATTTTCACAAAAATAGAGATCGAGAAACAAACTAATCAAGCTACTAATTAATGATGTTTACTGTAAGCTACACAAAGCACATGCTCTAGACTTTTGAGTAATCACTTAACGTTTGTAGTATTTCATTTTTTTCTCCGGTACATGTCTTCTTCCATGCTAAAACTGCTTAAAATTAGAGAAAATTAGAGACAAAAAAAACGAATTATCAATTTCCATTAAAACATATTTACATTTATACGTTTTCATGCGGAATAAAAGTCCGACACTAAAAGGCATTATTCGCATTCTGTGGTCTTTGTAAGGCCGGGCATAAAAATTGAATAATTTATGAATTTCTAGACATCGAATTATGTGGTTAGGGATGTTATTGAAATGCGTCATGATCCTTAGGCGAGTATTATATAATCTTAGGTTTAATATATCTGCTTGTTCAAGTATGGGTATACTGAGAAGAGTTCTCATAATGGTCAATTGAAACCACATGGACTACCTTACAATATATATAACATTCATGTCAGTTCAAGCTATGCTCACATGTCGTTCATTCTCTTATTTAAATTTAAATCATCTATCAAATTCCAATAGCAGGCTATCGTTCATGTGAAGAAAATACCGATTGATCAATTTGTTAACAGTTGATGATTATACCTTACTATGAAATATTTTGAGATTGAAATGAATGTACTAAATCTTCAGATATTTGAGAATTATCGTATATATCGTGTATTTGCTATGCAACCAGATAATGGACTTGGGTAACATTTATCATCGAAATTCAGGTTCATTGGGCCAGTTACGCGACACATGTTTCCAATACTGATAACTAACTTTAATACAATTATCATTTTATCGTCTTTTTCTCCGGTCACTGTAATATAAAAATACTATTAATGGACTTGCATAACAGGTTAATGTCGGTACAATACGTATTAGTCTGTCTGCCAATGTACATTTTCCCGTTCATCAATTAACGTAATGTGGTTCAGGAAAGCATCTTACCATATTACAACTTACTATTCCTATAATGATGAGAATGAAGTAATACAATCACTTCATTAACATTTCGACGGCCAATCACATAACACAGACATGACATCGATAGTGGGATTTAACGCCGCTTTTCCACAATTTTTCAGTTATATACGGCGACCGGTTCACAAGTTTTCCTGGACTGTATGATAACCAGTACTAACATACCCTTCCACAAGGAGCCGGTAATTGCTATAACGACCACTTACTTTCGGACCGGCTTTCAATAACTTCCCCGTAATAACCTTCATTATAAGGCCACCTCATTATTATGACCGATTTTTTCGGGTCACGAATATATATATTCCAACTGCTCTAAAACCATTAACTGTGTAGTTGCAATTTGCAGACTAAGAGTCATTAGGTTTACCAGAACATATCAAAACATAGTAAAACACCACATGACCAATACCCCCTAACGTAGACTGATTGACAATGACTATTGGAGTGCATAGCAAAGTTTGTTTCATTTAGTTTTTCAGAAACCTGACATCGTAGAAAATAGTCTGATCTATGTAATTGATGACTAGTAAACACAGACAGCATGTAGTACAGTTTATCACACGGATTGGTGTACTGTTCGATACTGAAATATAATGAATTGTCGCTTTAAACGAATCACGACTATTTCTAAATATTACTCTATGAATTTGTTTTAAATGGGAACGAATAGAATCGATTCAGAATGAGCATGAAACATGACAGTAAATGCATCATCGATATAACAATTATTTGTTGTATTTTACCGCCGTTATCCGTAGATTTGTCATGATACAATACAAACTATGTCATTCATAACACACTTCTTTCCCGTCGCCACTAGTACTTTGTATTCTATTAATAGTATTATTACTTAAATGTTTTTTACTGCGAGAAGAAACAAAGTCTAGGCAAGTCGTGTACAATGTGCCATTTGTTAAATTCGGTTTCTCTGAAAATTTCTGGTATATATACGTCAAAACCATCTATCTATCTTCATTTATTTTTATCAACGCTCTTCAACGTGTGGACTGTTCTCACGTACAAACTATTACACACAAACAATTAAGGTGGTTCAAATGAGTTCAACTACTTTTCTAAACTCTAAACTAGTTTAAACGCTCGGATACATAATTGGGCGTCTTGTAAAACAAAATAACCTCTGTATTGCTGTCAAATTGGCTGATCAAATGCTATTTTAGACCCCTATTTGTATTACAAAATGATATTTGACTCAAAATCGTGCAAGGAAAATAATAGCAAGGACCACCACCTATTCCTCAAAGTGATGGATGCAACTTTCAGTATGTGCGTCAGCGATGAACAAAATGAAGAGCTGTGTATAAGACAATGTAATTAGGCAATGTTCTTAGACAACGTCTCGAGACAAACCTGCCAAGATAGCAATCAAATGTTACTTAATTGTGACTCTCTTGATATATCCAATTATTTACTTTGACGTGTCCCAGCATACTTTGTCCGTGATATACATATAAATACCACATTTATTCAGAAGGTCGTGAAATTTTCTTCATAAGAGGAATCATTGTTATGAATAAAATACCCAATAAAGCGTACATGAACCAGGAAATCGTGCAATGTAGGAGCATCTCCCAATTTGTAAAAATAATCCATCTAGACCCCGGACCATATGTAGTAATTTCCAAGAGAAATCTAGGATAATTCAAGCAGTTGTTAAGTTGTGACTATAACTAATTTACTTGCTGTATATTATCTGGTTACTTTGGAACAGCGTCTACTCGACATGGGGAGCATTGTGGCCAGAACAATCTAAGGAAAACATGTGGGATAACAATATAAGGCATATAAGAACACCGCCGCAAGATAATACTACGGAACACTTACAAATTAACGCAACTGAAATATATAATATAATCTAACGCTTGTAGCTTCCAACTTTGGTAGAAGAAGGATGCGTATCTTCCATGTCACACACATTCAACCCATAGCCCTTCACAATCAGCGTGAGAAGGACACACACAAGGGCAAGAAAAATGTTGTATCTTATTATCTGATTGCCTGTTGTTTATGTATGGCGCGAATCCCAAAGGCCATATAAAATGCTTTATAATGCGATTACGTTAACACTTTCTAATAACAAAAACGTAAATCCTGAAACCTGGGACTGTGTGAAGCAACAATAGAATGGAATTCTCACATACACCATTAATAATGATTAAACGTTTGCGGCACAAAACTGAACATATCATGATCTCAGAGCACGGGGGCTTTAAAAATGAATTCATTTTTACTTTTAAATTTTGAAACCATTTATGACGAAATTCACAACAAACCTGCAAATCCATAATTTAAAGTAGTCAGTCAGAGAGACTTACTATGTAATTACAGGTTAATGACTGATGCCAATACTTGCCTGGAAGAAGTGTATTTTAAACCCATTATCGGGTAATTTAGTTTCTAAGACAAATTATAGTCACACGGGGCGAGGTTAAGTGCATAAGCTTGTAATCAAACACTGTCGACATGCTTGGCATTTAAATGACTCTCTGAGCGCTTCTTGTAAGAGATGTATATATTTCATAATAAAAAACATCATTGAAACATCAGTACCGACGTTTTATTAATTTTGACTAACATAAATAAATTTAACATAGGGGACTTGTATTTGAAACACTGGACTTTGTTTATTATGAAAATAGCGTATAAAACATTCTTCATTGATTGTGTGCGCGCTTTGGGATAATGGGCCTCCGTGTATTACTGTCAATTCATGCAAAATATGAGCAATCAGTCTGAAAGTCAATTGAACATTGAAAGTCAAATTAATGTTGCGGAATTATTCAATATCGCTTAATATGACTGTTGACGATTTAATGTGGCAACATTTCTCGTTGTCTTGCCAAGACTCTTCATCGGCTTCATAATGTTTAAACCAATGAGTAACACAAGATATCATGCTAAAGTTCATCACGGATAATCTTTGAAATTTAACCAAGAGTTTTCCTCCTTTGATATACAAGCGGAAATTAATTGCATTTATTCTTTGGTGATAATGTAAGAATAGTGCAACCAAAGACATTTATCTCATACCTCTTATTCAAACATTGTGTGGAAACGTAGGTAGTTACTTGAGAATGAAAGGGAAACATGTCGTAGTGGCTGCAGGAAAGCCAGGAGAACTGATTACATAAATTGTTCGCCTCTCATAAATTAATATTCTGCGCTAAGGCTTATCTACAAAAAATATTATTTGATTTTCTCTGGTGTAAGTTGAAACAGTTAAGTATACAAATTGGATTTAATCCAAACGAAAGGCTGAGTTTTATATAAGAACTTTCATATCCATTGGCGATACATTGACATACTTATGTGATATGAAAAAACAGTTGAGCTTTATAACTACTTCTTGGCTAATATTTATATCAACTCAATGAAGTATTGGTTTTGAGAAGTGTGTCCTGAAATTGATTCCACAGCCACAGGCAGTTCTCAAAATAAAAAGAAAAACAGTTTGTTCAACCCTGCTTCATAAATATTCCAAACATTCATTTAAATGGAATCCATAATGGAGCCATTTTAATGTAATTAATAGTTATATCATACAATGAGAACAAAAATGCTGCATTCATTCTATTTATGCTCTGCAGTAGAAAAAAAACATTATTTTATCATTTGTATTTACTTTCTACGCAGCGTTGATATAGGATATAGAATTTCATTGAATATCCAACGTAACAAGCAACAATTGCACTCGGTTGCTTCTGTCAAACAAAACTTTACGACCTCAACACTTTGAACCATTGAACAGTCAATGGTGCATCATTTGCGTTCACTTTGAATTTTGTACTAATGTGAGATGTGCATTATGATGCCAAGATTTAATCTCAGTATAGCTCGTGTTGATTATGTCAATGAAACTAATTAGAAACGCAAAAGCTGTTAAGAGTAATGCACTAAATCCGAATTCTGAAAATTTTCATGTAGCAGGTGACCAAAACAATCGTTAGAATATTGAGTTTTGCTAGCAGAGACATTTTCAAATGCAGAAACATTTTAAGCGTTATGTTTTTTCTGGTCCATTTTTTGTGGAACTATATTGCAAATGCATGTATGATGAATAAATCAGTTTAAACTGATGAATAAATCAGTTTAAACTAATCAGTACATTATAAAAGGTTTTGCGATCAGAGTAACATTTTATTATACAGATAATAGTAACTCTATGCAAGAAGACTTGACAACAAAAAGGAATTAATTGTCTAAATGAATAACTAGACCCGGCTTTAAAAGAGATCTAACCGTTGAAATAGTGACAGGAAGAAGGCATATTTTAAACAATAACGGCGGTATCGCTCGTAATAACCGCTGTCAGTATAGAGATGTTTAAGTGTTGCAATAGACGTAAATCAGGATGCAGTCTCCATGGGACATATTCAGTCTCCATGAGAAAACTTAATGCTTGTTCTTGCCTTGATTTGTAAATTCGCTCACTTTTAAGACTTTAAGATAAATCATTCTATCAACACTTGAAGGAGACAAAACTCCGATTGGGAACACAATTAAGCAGTCAGCCAATTTGCTTCGCCGAACTAAAGTGCTACTTGAACAGAAAATGTAGCAGACAGAACGTATTGTGATCAATACAATATAAAGAATATTAACATTTTATAAAAAAGCGTTTTATGGAAAAAAATTTTTACCTGATTTGTTTTACGAATACAGTATTCAAAATAACTCTTTAGAATTAATAATGCAATGCGTGTGTTAACTGAATTAAAGTTAATTCGTTTTAAAGTAAAGAATAGTAACGGAAAACTATTAAAAATATATTATTACGAAGCAAATTGACAAAACACGAAAATAATAGACATGTGCTCCTATTGTAAAAATAAAAGATGGTACGTCAACAGATACCATGACTTCACTCAGTCATAGAAGAAGGTGCAGACCTCTGTGGTTGAGTGGTTATGGTCTCTGGCAAGTAATTACTTGCGCTTTACCGCTGTAAGTTCGAATCCCACCTGGGATCAAATTTCAGATGGGAGACTATTACAATGTATTTCTTTACGGTTATTAAATATATCAAACATGTTAATGCATAATGCCCAGAGGCACGAATTGTACATGATACGTCTCTATTAATCCGGGAAACTGATGGTGTATAAAATGGATCGTTATAGATAATTAAATAATTATACATAAATTGACAAGATAATTTGAAGGAGTATCAAGTCGCTGCCAATCAAAACATCGTTGCAAAATTATATTATTGCCTATACTTTTAAACAGACATGCACTGATGCTACCAACTGTTGTTTGTGTCAAAAATTCAATGCGGTATGAATAATTAACAATGTTAATATGACAGACAGCTCAAGATAATGGGACGCTGTGTAGTTTAATGACTTTCAACTTAAAATCTCAATCAGAACAGGATTGTAT
The DNA here is from genome assembly GCA_008271625.1 of Lutraria rhynchaena. NCBI lineage: Eukaryota > Metazoa > Mollusca > Bivalvia > Venerida > Mactridae > Lutraria > Lutraria rhynchaena. The sequence goes on from VIBL01000114.1 coordinate 1,241,737, forward strand.
TTCTCATGGAGTGACGGATTTCAAAAAGCTGCATTTTAATCTTTACGACTTTTATTATTCATTAGAACCCCAGGGGCATTCGTTGACAAGCGAAAATGGGCAAATTGTTGACAAGGTAATCAATTACAACGTAATATAAGCCTTACACTCGTTGTAGTACAAATGGTTCTGAATAGAAAATACATAACATGTAAACAGTAAATACATTAAATTCACTTGTAGGTATAGTAAATAATATTGATCCCAGGTTTCGCCTAACTAGAAATAGTTAGTAGTATATATCCTGGTTACGGTTTTTCATCAAAATTCCAAAAACGTACACTTTCTATTTATATTCAACCGAAAAAAATTAGATTCGTTTTATATAATAAAAGAGACTTTCGGTACAATCATTCTAAAATGAGTTCGGATTGCTTTGATGATAAAAAATAAATTTATCGTCTTTCGTGTTACATTCTTCAGTCTACAAAACATGATTATAGCTTTCAACACAGTTCGATTTAAATACGCTGGCATAATTTGATAGAAATTCACTCACTTTGATAACCTAGGTGAACCAAATGTTCTGTAAGACAGAGTGTAACAAAATAACCTTATTTTGAGACCAATTTGCATATTCAGGTTGTTTTTATCTCTCTTGTTCGGGAAGTCACACTTCAGTTACAAGCAGCTGTAGAATTCGCAATATATTCAAGTTAGTAATAACACGAATTATTTGTCTATTAAGGGAATTGCGCATTATTTTTCAATGGTTTCTGAATGCCGCGACATTTATCAGGGGAATTGCGAGTTCATGAATACATCGGAAATCTGCATCCAAGTGAATAAATCTAATTACAATGAATCCAATATTACACACAAAATGAATTAAATTGTTCACATCCGTCACTTTCTGAATTTACTGTCAAGTAACGGAAAGTCGCAAATATGTGCTGAAAGCGTAAAGACTACTCTGTACTTATATGTCTAGCTTGTATACACCCATTTATCAATGTATTGACACACTAGTTCCGTTATATAAGAATGCCTTCTTTACTTTTCTTTCAACATATGGTAATGAGCTTGAATCTATATGGCTTGTAGTTGAACTTAGTATTAGTTTAGTATGCATATGTGGCTATTTCAATGAGAATTCAACAGAGCTTATAAATAATTGGAACTTCATTCATTTATTTTGGTTCACCTCAGTTTATGGAACTTGAACATAAAGCAACATATTGAACGTTAGTCAAATACAATATGGGAATTATCAAGTTGCTAACAGAACAACGTTCTTTAAGTTGATACAAATGTATATATGAAGATTTACATATGTATCTGAAAGTTCATTTGAAAACGATCTCGGGTAACAGTTTTAATGTTACAATTTATTAACAAATTCCTTAGAAATTCACGTGAATCAATCATGACTACATAAAGTTAAAATAGTTGAGAGTATTGACGACGGTCTGCTCTATTAGATATAATTAATAATTTTATTTGATGTTAAGTCCATTCACTAAACGTGGGACAGTCGTTTCTCGTTTCATTTACAGCACACGATTAACTCACTTTTCTTGCTCACGTTTATGTCAAGATTAGTCTGACATCAATAAGAAGCAAAACAAATCTGACTGATATAAAACTGTTAAAAGCTGAATCTTTGGATTCGCTGATTTCGCAAAACATGTTCCATGATTAATGAAGTAGTGTGTTCTCGTTAAATACCCGCATTTTACATGATTTTCCTCCAGCAAAGGTACTTGGAGAAGTTATTCATTCTTCCGTGCAATTTATTTTTGTGACTGGAATACAAATGCTGCTAATAAATTGTGCTTTCGAATGTCGAATTTCTATATACTCATTACTAAACGTAAGCTAATTTAACTAAAATGAGAATCTATATAATTAAATCACACTTAAAACGGATGGATTTTCAATGTTCCTATATACACCACAAACTTCTCGTGTTATCCATGGTGAGTGAGTGAACTCTAGTCACTAAGACGACAACGTTTCGTAATAACAATCGTCCTGACATCAAGAAAAATAATTCCGGATTCAAATCAAAATCATTGGAAAGTTTCATTAGAATTGTGATAGCATCATCATTGTATTAAAAATTCCTTGTACGTGAGTAAAAGGTTTGGAGTCTGCCAGTGACTATATCATAAATATAAGACAGACGTATGAAATTATTATGACAATTCGTAACAAAAAGTAGAAAAAGATATTAGATAAAAGTTTCCTGTTAAAAGATTTAACAAGACTTGTTAATGTCACTTGACTATATTTTACTTTTAATGATGCACCGCCAATGACTTTAGCGCTATACGTTTTTCAAATTTAGTGTTACAATATACAACGTATATTGTACATAATCATTGAACATAATAATTGACATATTTTAAATTTTGGATAAGGACGTTTATAGTGACTGGTAGTGAAATGTCTCGTGTTTAAGAGACTCAATGCCAAATTAAACTGTGGATGTGATACAAATACAAATATACTCTTGACGGATTTTGAATCTTTTATAAATGATAATAAATTTTAAGACGACAAATCATGACTTAAACATGTTTCCACTGTGAGGCTGATGTTATTATTTTCCAGAGATCGAAAGACCCAAGTAAGCGTTATAGCAAACATGTAGCATTTAGTCAGTGATTTACATTTATTCAATATTTTATTTCCATCAATATAGATAAGAAAAGGATTCCTAGAAAAAAGCAAAATACATAGAAAACATCCCCAAATGCTCCAAGCCAAAACACACCAACATATGATACAAACATGGAGGACCAAACTCTCAAGTCTTCCAGATTTTTAAGTGGCTTTGGAAGAGCTATTAAGGAACTCCATGATTGTGCATAACACATCCAGTAGTTTAATTTGAAATTATTCGTAAATATGATGTACAACATATAGCATTTTCTTGTTGCTCCAATGATAATGGAATAAACGTAAAATGTTTGCAAACTTTCATGTTACTATATATACAAAACTGTGTGTTAGTCCATTGAGTTTAACTGTTAATTAAAAGTCTATTATAATGCCATTAGTGCTGAAAACGATGTGCCATTACACTACATCCATTCTGTCGTGTAATATCCTGTTGCTAAACCTTCATATAATAGAATTCTGTATCAATTATCGTATGTTCGGTAAACAGAATCATTACGTTTGATTTTTGTGGACGCCTGTCTGGGCATTTATGTTCATGATCAGCAGAATTAGTCTTAGATTGCTAGTACAGATTACTTCGAATGAGAATGGACAGAACATTTATAGAGTTAGAATACAATATAAAATATTGCTCTTATACGAATGGACGTAACAGCACACTACAGTTGAACAGTGTTCCAGTGTTCCCCAATATTTTGGAAAATCTGAGAGACCAAATTAAAGGGGTTGGATTGTTAATAGTATTAAGATGACTGATGAAGTACAGTAGCTCAAAACTTCATGGCTAAGTACGTAGGTCAATAGAATTATTAACATGTTATTAACATGCGTATAGATTGTCTTATGAGAGGTAATGTACTTAGTTAATCCTTTCCGTCAGTGATGTGACATAAAACGTTAACATAATGGATCCATTAACCCCGGGATTGTTTATAAGAGCAAGCCACATTTATTTTACGAAAGTCATGCCCTCTAAGCTGTATATCGTTTTACCTTTTACAGGTCTGACCTATCCGGACTGGTTTGAAATACACGCAGCAAGATAAAAGGTCTCAGCAGTACTCAATGTGGTATAAGATAAGGTTACCAATGAAACGAGACGATGTTTGCAAACAGACACGACATGAATCATATATTACTCCTAATGTGTTAAGAACAAGAGCAAATAAAAATGGGATTTTGCACAGATGTCTGACTGCACGATGCTACTAACTGCAACATTGTTCAAATTTAATCGCCAGGCAAATGATAACCGTGCATAAGTTCACACCGCAATGTGGGTAAGAAATTAAATGGTAAATGTAAAATTCACTTACACTCAGACAGAATAGTGTGTTAAGAACGTGATCATTTGTCATTCTTAACAATAAATACAATTATATAAAAGGAGAAAACTATGCTTTTCACACGGGACATCAAACTCGCACATAAGCTAGACAACCAAAAGTCACACAATATCCATATATATGAAAAAACGTTTTTTCTATTACAGTGGTGTAAATCTTTGTGTCTGAATATAATTTCATTATATCAAAGTTTGATGGAAATAACCACGTCGCATCAAGGAATATTTATTTCATGTCTTACAGCCAGACAAAATGATGTATTTTGTATTGTACAACAACACACATTGAAGCGCTCATTTCACTTAAAATAGTTTTACATAAAGACGTATAACACACATCTAATCAGACTATTCAAAATCAGTTATATTCAGTACCTGTTCCGCCATAGAGTCGGCACGTTGGCATTGAATGTAAGCAAAACCAATTGTCATTGCATTATTCAATATGTATCCTATTTCCATAAACTGTTCCCTTTGGTGCCGGAATATCGGACAATGCCAATAATATATATCATTTACATCATATACGGAGACATGAATTTAATAGTAATTCGTTTATCAATGAAATATTATTGATTATGGAAAGTCTACTAAACATTACGATTGATATAGTGGGAATACGTTATAAAATCCTGGATATTTTAAATGCAAATTAAGTTCATTGAAATTCAACTGAACTATAATTTATCTGAAAATTAGTTGTAATGGAATGGTAAATGCTGTATTAAATCTGGATCATTTACTACACAAGGAATCAAGTTCATTTCCAAAGGCTTTAATGGGACAAATTTGTGAATTCCGCGCTGGTTCATGATTCGTCACTAGAAAATCAAGGTATTTGTCTACCCATTTTGATTTAAAAAAAAACTTGCAAATTTCGAAATGACAAAAAATGGTACTAGGAGATGAGGAAGAATGCTACAGGACATTTTTCAAAACTGACATCATTTATTAACCAAACGACACCATGAACTGAGAGCTTGTAGAGTCGAATGCGATTATGTAATTATCACAAAAATGGAGATCGAGAAACAAACTAATCAAGCTACTAATTAATGATGTTTAATGTAAGCTACTCAAAGCACATCCTCTGCACTTTTGAGTAATCAATTAACGTTTGTAGTATTTCATTGTTTTCTCCGGTACATGTCTTCTTTCACGCTAAAACTGCTTAAAATTAGAGAAAATTAGAGACAAAAAAAAAACGAATTATCAATTTCCATTAAAGCATATTTACATTTATACGTTTTCATGCGGAATAAAAGTTAGACACTAAAAGGCATTATTCGCATTCTGTGGTCTTTGTAAAAAATGAATAATTTATGAATTTCTAGACATCGAATTATGTGGTTAGGGATGTTATTGAAATGCGTCATGATCCTTAGGCGAGTATTATATAATCTTAGGTATAATATATCTGCTTGTTCAAGTATGGGTATACAGAGAAGAGTTCTCATAATGGTCAATTGAAAACACATGGACTACCTTACAATATATATAACATTCATGTCTGTTCAAGCTATGTTCAGATGTCTTTAATTATCTCATTTAAATTCCAATAGCAGGCTATCGTTCATGTGAAAAAATACCGATTGATCAATTTGTTAACAGTTAATGATTATACCTTTGTATGAAATATTTTGAGATTGAAATGAATGTACTAAATCTTCAGATATTTGAGAATTATCGTGTACGTGTATGCTATGCAACCAGATAATGGACTTGGGCAACATTTATCATCAAAATTCAGGTTCATTGGGCCAGTTACGCGACGCATGTTTCCAATACTGATAACTAACTTTAATACAATCATCATTTTATCGTCTTTTTCTCCGGTCACTGTAATATAAAAAGACTATTAATGGACTTGCATAACAGTTTAATGTCGGTACAATACGTATTAGTCTGTCTGCCAGTTAGAGGTGAAACGATTCAAAAAATTTCGATTCGATTCGATTTCGATTTTTCATCCCACGATTCAATTTTTCGATTCGATTTTCGATTTTAAAAGGAATTAAATAGGACAAGAATAAAATAGTTATCCCACTAGTTTACGATGGAATGTATGCCCACACCTTCGACCTATAATTCTTTGGAGGAGCTCTCAACTTTATTTCGTCTGTCATGTTTACGTTATTTCTTGGCTAGACGCTTGAAAATAATTTCCTATCCAGAAAGCAAGCGTCTTGACGACGTTCCGTCCCGGACGCTTGAAACTACTCTGTGTGGTATGAAGAAAGCGCCTAGACAACTGGGATTTAGTTAACGTTTTCGGAACGTAATACATGGAGCGAAAAGAGCCTGACGACACGAGAAGAATGCTGATCTCGTTAGATTTCAGTCATTTTGACTCGCATACTACGGAAAATGAAAGTAGATATTACCAAAAAAAATCGAATCGAAATTGCCGTCATTTAATCGAATCGAATCGAATCGAGCATGAAAAATCGCGGTTCGCAATGGATCGCGATTAATCGTTTCACCTCTACTGCCAATGTACATTTTCCCGTTCATCAATTAACGTAATGTGGTTCAGGAAAGCATCTTACCATATTACAACTTACTTTTCCTATAATGGTGAGAATGAAGTAATACAATCACTTTTATTAACATTTCGACGGCCAATCTGTTACGTACCTCACTTTACACGGACATGACATCGTCACTGGGATTTAACGCCGCTTTTCTACAATTTTTCAGTTATATACGGCGACCGGTTCACCTAACAAGTTTTCCTGGACTGTATGATAACCAGTACTAACATACCTTTCCACAAGGAGAGGGTAATTGCTATAACGACCACTTACTTTCTGACCGATATTCAATAACTTCTCGTAATTACCTTCATTATGAGGCCACCTCATTATTGTGACCGATTTTTTCGGGTCACGAATATATATATTCCAACTGCTCTAAAACCATTAACTGTGTAGTTGCAATTTGCATACCAAGAGTCATTAGTACCAGAACATATCAAAACATAGTAAAACACCACATGACCAATACCCCCTAACGTAGACTGGTTGACAATGACTATTGGAGTGCAGAGCAAAGTTTGTTTCATTTAGTTTTTCAGAAACCTGACATCGTAGAAAATAGTCTGATTTAAATTTATGTAATTGATAACTAGTAAACACAGACAGCATGTAGTACAGTTTATCACACGGATTGGTGTACTGTTCGATACTGAAATATAATGAATTGTCGCTTTAAACGAATCACGACTATTTCTAAATATTACTCTATGAATTTGTTTTAAATGGGAACGAATAGATTCAATTCAGAATGAGCATGAAACATGACAGTAAATGCATCATCGATATAACAATTATTTGTTGTATTTTACCGCCGTTATCCGTGGATTTGTCATGATACAATACAAACAATGTCATTCATAACACTCTTCTTTCCCATCGCCACTAGTACTTTGTATTCTATTAATAGTATTATTACTTAAATAGTTTTTTACCGCGAGAAGAAACAAAGTCTAGGCAAGTCGTGTACAATGTGCCATTTGTTATATTCGGTTTCTCTGAAAATGTCTGGTATATTTACGTGAAAACCATCTATCTATCTTCATTTATTTTTAACAACGCTCTTCAACGTGTGGATTGTTCTCACGTACAAACTATTACACACAAACAGTTAAGATGGTTCAAATGAGTTCAACTACTTTTCTAAACTCTAAACTAGTTTAAACGCTCGGATACATAATTGGGCGTCTTGTAAAACAAAATAGCCTCTGTATCGCCGTCAAATTGGCTGATCAAATGCTATTTTGGACCCCCTTTTGTATTACAAAATTCCATTTGACTCAAAATCGTGCAAGGACAATAGTAGCAAGGACCACCACCGATTCCTCAAAGTGATGGATGCAACTTTCAGTATGTGCGTCAGCAATGAACAAAATGAAGAGCTGTGTATAAGACAAAGTAATTAGACAATGTTCTTAGACAACGTCTCGAGACAAACCTGCCAAGATAGCAATCAAATGTTACTTAATTGTGACTCTCTTGATATATCCAATTATTTACTTTGACGTGTCCCAGCATATCTTGTCCGTGATATACATATAAATACCACATTTATTCTAAAAGTCGTGAAATTTTCTTCATAAGAGGAATCATTGTTATGAATAAAATACCCAATAAAGCGTACACCAACCAGGAAATCGTGCAAAGTAGGAGCATCTCCCAATTTGTAAAAATAATTCATCACGACCCCGGACCATATGTAGTAATTTCCAAGAGAAATCTAGGAGAATTCAAGCAGTTGTTGAGTTGTGACTATAACTAATTTACTTGCTGTATATTATCTGGTTACTTTGGAACAGCGTCTACTCGACATGGGGAGCATTGTGGCCAGAACAATCTAAGGAAAACATGTTGGATAACAATATAAGGCATATAAGAACACCGCCGCAAGATAATACTACTGAACACTTACAAATTAACACAACTGAAATATATAATATAATCTAACGCTTGTAGCCTCCAACTTTGGTAGAAGAAGGATGCGTATCTTCCATGTCACACACATTCAACCCATAGCCCTTCACAATCAGCGTGAGAAGGATATACACAAGGGCAAGAAAAATGTTGTATCTTATTATCTGATTGCCTGTTGTTTATGTATGGCGCGAATCCCAAAGGCCATATAAAATGCTTTATAATGCGATTACGTTAACACTTTCTCATAACAAAAACGTAAATCCTGAAACCTGGGACTGTGTTAAGCAACAATAGAATGGAATTCTCACATACACCATTAATAATGATTAAACGTTTGCGGCACAAAACTGAACATATCATGATCTCAGAGCACGGGGGATGTTAAAAATGAATTCATTTTTACTTTTAAATTTTGAAACCATTTATGATGAAATTCACAACAAACCTGCAAATCCATAATTTAAAGTACTCAGTCAGAGATACATACTATATAATTACAGGTTAATGACTGATGCCAATACTTTCCTGGAAGAAGTGTATTTTAAACCCATTATCGGGTAATTTAGTTTCTAAGACAAATTATAGTCACACGGGGCGAGGTTAAGTGCATAAGCTTGTAATCAAACACTGTCGACATGCTTGGCATTTAAATAACTCTTTGAGCACTTCTTGTAAGAGATGTATATATTTCATAATAAAAAACATCATTGAAACATCAGTACCGTCGTTTTATTAATTTTGGCTAACATAAATAAATTTAACATAGGGGACTTGTATTTGAAACACTGGACTTTGTTTATTATGAAAATAGCGTATAAAACATTCTTCATTGATTGTGTGCGCGCTTTGGGATAATGGGCCTCCGTGTATTACTGTCAATCCATGCAAAATATGTGCAATCAGTCTGAAAGTCAATTTAACATCTTCAATTAATGTTGCTGAATTGTTCAATATCCCATAACATGGCTGTTGATGTTTTAATGTGGCAACATTTCTCGTTGTCTTGCCAAGACTCTTCATCGGCTTCATACTGTTTAAACCAACGAGTGACGCAAGATATCATGCTAAAGTTCATCACGGATAATCTTTGAAATTTAACCAAGAGTTTTCCTTCCTTTGATATACAAGCGGAAATTAATTGCATTTATTCTTTGGTGATAATGTGAGAATAGTGCAACCAAAGACATTTATCTCATACCTCTTATTCAAACATCGTGTGGAAACGTAGGTAGTTACTTCAGAATGAAAGGGAAACATGTCGTAGTGGCTGCAGGAAAGCCAGGAGAACTGATTATATAAATTGTTTGCCTCTCATAAATTAATATTCTGCGCTAAGGCTTATCTACAAAAAATATCATTTGATTTTCTCTGGTGTAAGTTGAAACAGTTAAGTATACAAATTGGATTTAATCCGAGCGAAAGGCTGAGTTTTATATAAGAACTTTCATATCCATTGGCGATACATTGACATACTTATGTGATATGAAAAAACAGTTGAGCTTTATAACTACTTCTTGGCTAATATTTATATCAACTCAATGAAGTATTGGTTTTGAGAAGTGTGTCCTGAAATTGATTCCACAGCCACAGGCAGTTCTCAAAATAAAAAGAAAAACAGTTTGTTCAACCCTGCTTCATAAATATTCCAAACATTCATTTAAATGGAATCCATAATGGAGCCATTTTAATGTAATTAATAGTTATATCATACAATGAGAACAAAAATGCTGCATTCATTCTATTTATGCTCTGCAGTAGAAAAAAAACATTATTTTATCATTTGTATTTACTTTTTACGCAGCGTTGATATAGGATATAGAATTTCACTGAATATCCAACGTAACAAGCAACAATTGCACTCGGTTGCTTCTGTCAAACAAAACTTTTCGACCTCAACACTTTGAACCATTGAACAGTCAATGGTGCATCATTTGCGTTCACTTTGATTTTTGTACTAATGTGAGATGTGCATTATGATGCCAAGATTTAATCTCAATATAGCTCGTGTTGATTATGTCAATGACACTAATGAGAAACGCAAAAGCTGTTAAGAGTAATGCACTAAATCCGAATTCTGAAAATTTTCATTTAGCAGGTGACCAAAACAATCGTTAGAATATTGAGTTTTGCTAGCAGAGACATTTTCTAATGCAGAAACATTTTAAGCGTTATGTTTTTTCTGGTCCATTTTTTTTTTGGAACTATATTGCAAATGCATGTATGATGAATAAATCGGTTTAAACTAATCAGTACATTATAAAAGGTTTTGCGATCAGAGTAACATTTTATTATACAGATAATAGTAACTCTATGCAAGAAGACTTGACAACAAAAAGGAATTAACTGTCTAAATGAATAACTAGACCCGGCTTTAAAAGAGATCTAACCGTTGAAATAGTGACAGGAAGAAGGCATATTTTAAACAATAACGGCGGTATCGCTCGTAATAACCGCTGTCAGTATAGAGATGTTTAAGTGTTGCAATAGACGTAAATCAGGATGCAGTCTCCATGGGAAATCTTCAGTCTCCATGAGAAAACTTAATGCTTGTTCTTGCCTTGATTTGTAAATTCGCTCACTTTTAAGACTTTAAGATAAATCATTCTATCAACACTTGAAGGAGACAAACTCCGATTGGGAACACAATTAAGCAGTCAGCCAATTTGCTTTGCCGAACTAAAGTGCTACTTGAACAGAAAATGTAGCAGACAGAACGTATTGTGATCAATACAATATAAAGAATATTAGCATTTTATATAAAAGCGTTTTATGGAAAACAATTTTTGCACCTGATTTGTTTTACGAATACAGTATTCAAAAGGACTCTTTAGAATTAATAATGCAATGTGTGTGTTAACTGAATTAAAGTTAATTGTAACGGAAAACTATTAAAATATATTATTACGAAGCAAATTGACAAAACACGAAAATAATAGACCTGAGCTTCTATTGTATGTATAAAAGATGGTACGTCAACAGGTGCCATTACTTCACTCAGTCATAGAAGAAGGTGCAGACCTCCGTGGCTGAGTGGTTATGGTCTCTGGTCGGTAATTACTTGCGCTTTACCGTTGTAACTTCGAATCCCACCGGGGACCAAATTTCAGATGGTAGACCATTACAATGTATTTCTTTACGGTTATTAAATATATCAAACATGTTAATGTATAATACCCAGGGGCACGATTTGTACATGATACGTCTCTATTAATCCGGGAAACTGGTGGTGTATAAAATGGATCGTTATAGATAAGTAAATAATTATACATAATTGGACAAGATAATTTGAAGTAGTATCAAGTCGTTGCCGATCAAAACGTTGCAAAATTATATTATTGCCTATACTTTTAAACAGACATGCACTGACGCTACCAACAATTGTTTGTGTAAAAAATTCAATGCAGTATGACGTTGACAAGCAAAAATGAGCAAATTGTTGACAAGGTAATCACTTACAACGTAATATAAGCCTTACACTCGTTGTAGTACAAATGGTTCTGAATAGAAAAGACATAACATGTAAACAGTAAATACAGTAAATTCACCTGTAGGTATAGTAAATAATATTGTTCCCAGGTTTCGCCTAACTGGAAATACATGTAGTTGGTATTTTATATCCTAGTTACAGTTTTTCATAAGTGTTTATCATTGAAATTCCAAAAACGTACACTTTCCATTTAAATTCAACTGAAAAATAAAAATTTTAGGTTCGTTTTATATAATAAAAGAAATTTTCTGCACAATCATTCTAAAATGAGTTCGGATTGCTTTGATGATAAAAAATAAATTTATCGTCTTTCGTCTTACATTCTTTAGTCTACAAAACATGATTACAGCTTTCAACACAGTTCGATTTAAATACGTTGACATAATTTGATAGAAATTCACTCACTTTGATTACCTAGGTGAACCAAATGTTCTGTAAGACTGAGTGTAACAAAATAACCTTATTTTGAGACCAATTTGCATATTCAGGTTGTTTTTATCTCTCTTTTTCGAGAAGTCACACTTCAGTTACAAGCAGCTGCAATTCGCAATATATTCAAGTTAGTAATAACCTGAATTATTTGTCTATTAAGGGAATTGCCCATTATTTTTCAATGGTTTCTGAATGCCGCGACATTTTTCAGGGGAATTGCGAGTTCATGAATACATCGGAAATCTGCATCCAAGTGAAATCCAATATTGCACACAAAATGAATTAAATTGTTCACATCCGTCACTTTCTGAATTTACTGTCAAGTAACGGAAAGTTGCAAATATGTGCTGAAAGCGTGAAGACTATTCTGTACTTATATGTCTAGCTTGTATACACCCATGTATCAATGTATTGACACACTAGTTCAGTTATATAAGAATGCCTACTTTACTTTTCTTTCAACATATGGTAATGAGATTGAACCTATATGGCTGGTAGTTGAACTCAGTAATAGTTTAGTATGCATATGTGGCCATTTCAATGAGAACTCAACAGAGCTTATAAATAATTGGAACTTCATTCAATTATTTTGGTTCACCTCAGTTTATGGAACTTGAACATAAAACAACATATTAAACATTAGTCAAATACAATATGGGAATCATCGAGTTGCTAACAGAACAACGTTCTTTAAGTTGATACAAATGTATATATGAAAATTTGGTATCATCTTTATTTTTATATATGGCATGAATTTAAATCAGTATTTATGCATGACAATTCGCAAATTTGATGTGGAGTCTGTTTATTGTATTTAGCATTGTTGTTGTTGTTTTTTGTCTAAGCATTACTCGCTAAGGATTATGGTAATGACGTCACAAGGTCGTAATCGCAGTACCTTGACTTTCACAGTTAAATTTCAACTTTAAACGGAAATTTATCAGACTTGTGTGCCAGAATCACTAAAGCCAATGTAAGGATAATGAACTTTAATCATTCTTTTGTCTATTTGATGTAATAATTTTATAAATTTCATTGAACTTAGTAACTTATTCATTGTTTAAACTTAGTCACTGTAAGTTTTGTCCGTCATATTTGTATGACGGATTCTTTCATACCGGCAAATTTTAAATGATGGATTTTCCTCAATTTTATGGACATCCGGCAAGTTAGGATAACGGTTTTCCGACATTCTCTGTGGGATTGCCGGTTAGTTTGGAGATTATATAAGGGTTCCCACTCAGATTTTCGTGGGCTTCAGACTTTCCTTTCGTGGACTTGAGTTTTAGATTTCTTTGTCTTTACGGTAAATATTCATATATTTTGCTGATTTTCTAGAAGAGTTAAATTTAAATAAGAGTGAGTTTAGGCAATTTTTGTATGTAAATATCTTAGAGCTAAACAGTAAATTTCTGCTTTTGATCAGAAATTGAACATCAAGTGGGAAACTTTATAGACTCTGTAATTTTTATTGTCTATATTTTACTGACTTGTATTTGCCTCTAAAACTTAAGCACTGACATACTCTAATTCCAGATTACATTATTTTGTGTCATTATTTTACTGCTATTTATTGGTGAAATATTAATTATCGATTTGATACTTCAGTGATATAATCCTGACATCTCCTATTGTTAAGGGAACTTATTTAAATAAATTCTTTGTTTAAATTGAACTGAATTTTAGTCTCATTTTACAGTTATTGAAAGAAATTCTCCCATCATTAAAATATTATTTCTGAAGTCCAGTTTTAGTTTAATCTGAGAATGCGAATAAGTCTATCTTCCCAGGCATAATAAATCGTAATCAGTCAGCCGTCCGTCTGTCTCATCATTTTAAGCGTGGTTTTTTGTGGCGCTCATTGGAACACTACACTATGTATTTGAAAGTTCATTTGAAAACGATCTCGGGTAACAGTTTTAATGTTACAATTTATTAACAAAATTCCTTAGAAATTCACGTGAATTAATCATGACTACATAAAGTTAAAATAGTTGACTGAGTGTTAACGACGGTCTGCTCTATTAGATATAATTAATAATTTTATTTGATGTTAAGTCCATTCACTAAACGTGGGACAGTCGTTTCTCGTTTCTTTACAGCACACGATTAACTCGCTTTTCTTGCTCACGTTTATGTCAAGATTAGTCTGACATCAACAAGAAGCAAAACAAATCTGATTGATATAAAACTGTTAAAAGCTGAATCTTTGGATTCGCTGATTTCGCAAAACATGTTCCATGATTAATGAGGTAGTGTATTCTCGTTAAATACCCGCATTTTACATGATTTTCCTCCAGCAAAGGTACTTGGAGAAGTTATTCATTCTTCCGTGCAATTTATTTTTGTGACTGGAATACAAATGCTGCTAATAAATTGTGCTTTCGAATGTCGAAACAGTAGTAATTTCTATATACTCATTACTTAACGTAAGCTAATTTAATTAAAAATGAGAATCTATATAATTAAATCACACTTAAAACGGATGGATTTTCAATGTTCCTATATACACCACAAACTTCTCGTGTTATCCATGGTGAGTGAGTGAACTCTAGTCACTAAGACGACAACGTTTCGTAATAACAATCGTCCTGACATCAAGAAAAATAATTCCGGATTCAAATCAAAATCATTGGAAAGTTTCATTAGAATTGTGATAGCATCATCATTGTATTAAAAATTCCTTGTACGTGAGTAAACGGTTTGAAGTCTGCCAGTGACTATATCATAAATATAAGACAGACGTATGAAATTATTATGACAATTCGTAACAAAAAGTAGAAAAAGATATTAGATAAAAGTTTCCTGTTAAAAGATTTAACAAGACTTGTTAATGTCACTTGACTATATTTTACTTTTAATGATGCACCGCCAATGACTTTAGCGCTATACGTTTTTTTCAAATTTAGTGTTACAATATACAACGTATATTGTACATAATCATTGAACATAATAATTGACATATTTTAAATTTTGGATAAGGACGTTTATAGTGACTGATAGTGAAATGTCTCGTGTTTTAAGAGACTCAATGCCAAATTAAACTGTGGATGTGATACAAATACAAATATACTCTTGACGGATTTTGAATCTTCTATAAATGATAATAAATTTTAAGACGACAAATCATGACTTAAACATGTTTCCACTGTGAGGCTGATGTTATTATTTTCCAGAGATCGAAAGACCCAAGTAAGCGTTATAGCAAACATGTAGCATTTAGTCAGTGATGTACATTTATTCAATATTTTATTTCCATCAATATAGATAAGAAAAGGATTCCTAGAAAAAAGCAAAATACATAGAAAACATCCCCAAATGCTCCAAGCCAAAACACACCAACATATGATACAAACATGGAGGACCAAACTCTCAAGTCTTCCAGATTTTTAAGTGGCTTTGGAAGAGCTATTAAGGAACTCCATGATTGTGCATAACACATCCAGTAGTTTAATTTGAAATTATTCGTAAATATGATGTACAACATTTAGCATTTTCTTGTTGCTTCAATGATAATGGAATAAACGTAAAATGTTTGCAAACTTTCATGTTACTATATATACAAAACTGTGTGTTAGTCCATTGAGTTTAACTGTTAATTAAAAGTCTATTATAATGCCATTAGTGCTGAAAACGATGTGCCATTACACTACATCCATTCTGTCGTGTAATATCCTGTTGCTAAACCTTCATATAATAGAATTCTGTATCAATTATCGTATGTTCGGTAAACAGAATCATTACGTTTGATTTTTGTGGACGCCTGTCTGGGCATTTATGTTCATGATCAGCAGAATTAGTCTTAGATTGCTAGTACAGATTACTTCGAATGAGAATGGACAGAACATTTATAGAGTTAGAATACAATATAAAATATTGCTTTTATACGAATGGACGTAACAGCACAATACAGTTGAACAGTGTTCCAGTGTTCCCCAATATTTTGGAAAATCTGAGAGACCAAATTAAAGGGGTTGGATTGTTAATAGTATTAAGATGACTGTTCAAGTACAGTAGCTCAAAACTTCATGGCTAAGTACGTAGGTCAATAGAATTATTAACATGTTATTAACATGCGTATAGATTGTCTTATGAGAGGTAATGTACTTAGTTAATCCTTTCCGTCAGTGATGTGACATGAAACGTTAACATAATGGATCCATTAACCCCGGGATTGTTTATAAGAGCAAGCCACATTTATTTTACGAAAGTCATGCCCTCTAAGCTGTATATCGTTTTACCTTTTACAGGTCTGACCTATCCGGACTGGTTTGAAATACACGCAGCAAGATAAAAGGTCTCAGCAGTACTCAATGTGGTATAAGATAAGGTTACCAATGAAACGAGACGATGTTTGCAAACAGACACGACATGAATCATATATTACTCCTAATGTGTTAAGAACAAGAGCAAATAAAAATGGGATTTTGCAAAGATGTCTGACTCTGCACGATGCTACTAACTGCAACATTGTTCAAATTTAATCGCCAGGCAAATGATAACCGTGCATAAGTTCACACCGCAATGTGGGTAAGAAATCAAATGGTAAATGTTAAATTCACTTACACTCAGACAGAATGGTGTGTTAAGAACGTGATCATTTGTCATTCTTAACAATAAATACAATTATATAAAAGGAGAAAACTATGCTTTTCACACGGGACATCAAACTCGCACATAGGCTAGACAACCAAAAGTCACATAATATCCATATATATGAAAAAAAAAGTTTTTTCTATTACAGTGGTGTAAATCTTTGTGTCTGAATATAATTTCATTATATCAAAGTTTGATGGAAATAACCACGTCGCATCAAGGAATATTTATTTCATGTCTTACAGCCAGACAAAATGATGTATTTTGTATTGTACAGCAACACACATTGAAGCGCTCATTTCACTTAAAATAGTTTTACATAAAGACGTATAACACACATCTAATCAGACTATTCAAAATCAGTTATATTCAGTACCTGTTCCGCCATAGAGTCGGCACGTTGGCATTGAATGTAAGCAAAACCAATTGTCATTGCATTATTCAATATGTATCCTATTTCCATAAACTGTTCCCTTTGGTGCCTGAATATCGGACAATGCCAATAATATATATCATTTACATCATATACGGAGACATGAATTTAATAGTAATTCGTTTATCAATGAAATATTATTGATTATGGAAAGTCTACTAAACATTACGATTGATATAGTGGGAATACGTTATAAAATCCTGGATATTTTAAATGCAAATTAAGTTCATTGAAATTCAACTGAACTATAATTTATCTGAAAATTAGTTGTAATGGAATGGTAAATGCTGTATTAAATCTGGATCATTTACTACAGAAGGAGTCAAGTTCATTTCCAAAGGTTTTAATGGGACACATTTGTGAATTCCGCGCTGGTTCATGATTCGTCACTAGAAAATCAAGGTATTTGTCTACCCATTTTGATTTAAAAAAAAACTTGCAAATTTCGAAATGACAAAAAATGGTACTAGGAGATGAGGAAGAATGCTACAGGACATTTTTCAAAACTGACATCATTTATTAACCAAACGACACCATGAACTGAGAGCTTGTAGAGTCGAATGCGATTATGTAATTATCACAAAAATGGAGATCGAGAAACAAACTAATCAAGCTACTAATTAATGATGTTTAATGTAAGCTACTCAAAGCACATGCTCTGCACTTTTGAGTAATCAATTAACGTTTGTAGTATTTCATTGTTTTCTCCGGTACATGTCTTCTTTCACGCTAAAACTGCTTAAAATTAGAGAAAATTAGAGACAAAAAAAACGAATTATCAATTTTCATTAAAGCATATTTACATTTATACGTTTTCATGCGGAATAAAAGTTAGACACTAAAAGGCATTATTCGCATTCTGTGGTCTTTGTAAAAAATGAATAATTTATGAATTTCTAGACATCGAATTATGTGGTTAGGGATGTTATTGAAATGCGTCATGATCCTTAGGCGAGTATTATATAATCTTAGGTATAATATATCTGCTTGTTCAAGTATGGGTATACAGAGAGGAGTTCTCATAATGGTCAATTGAAAACACATGGACTACCTTACAATATATATAACATTCATGTCTGTTCAAGCTATGTTCAGATGTCTTTAATTATCTCATTTAAATTCCAATAGCAGGCTATCGTTCATGTGAAAAAAATACCGATTGATCAATTTGTTAACAGTTAATGATTATACCTTTGTATGAAATATTTTGAGATTGAAATGAATGTACTAAATCTTCAGATATTTGAGAATTATCGTGTACGTGTATGCTATGCAACCAGATAATGGACTTGGGTAACATTTATCATCAAAATTCAGGATCATTGGGCCAGTTACGCGACACATGTTTCCAATACTGATAACTAACTTTAATACAATCATCATTTTATCGTCTTTTTCTCCGGTCACTGTAATATAAAAAGACTATTAATGGACTTGAATAACAGTTTAATGTCGGTACAATACGTATTAGTCTGTCTGCCAATTAGAGGTGAAACGATTCAAAAAATTTCGATTCGATTCGATTTCGATTTTTCATCCCACGATTCAATTTTTCGATTCGATTTTCGATTTTAAAAGGAATTAAATAGGACAAGAATAAAATAGCTATCCCACTAGTTTACGATGGAATGTATGCCCACACCTTCGACCTATAATTCTTTGGAGGAGCTCTCAACTTTATTTCGTCTGTCATGTTTACGTTCTTTCTTGGCTAGACGCTTGAAAATAATTTCCTATCCAGAAAGCAAGCGTCTTGCCGACGTTCCGTCCCGGACGCTTGAAACTACTCTGTGTAGTATGAAGAAAGCGCCTAGACAACTGGGATTTAGTTAACGTTTTCGGAACGTAATACATGGAGCGAAAAGAGCCTGACGACACGAGAAGAATGTTGATCTCGTTAGATTTCAGTCATTTTGACTCGCATACTACGGAAAATGAAAGTAGATATTACCAAAAAAAATCGAATCGAAATTGCCGTCATTTAATCGAATCGAATCGAATCGAGCATGAAAAATCGCGGTTAATCGTTTCACCTCTACTGCCAATGTACATTTTCCCGTTCATCAATTAACGTAATGTGGTTCAGGAAAGCATCTTACCATATTACAACTTACTTTTCCTATAATGGTGAGAATGAAGTAATACAATCACTTTATTAACATTTCGACGGCCAATCTGTTACGTACCTCACTTTACACGGACATGACATCGTCACTGGGATTTAACGCCGCTTTTCTACAATTTTTCAGTTATATACGGCGACCGGTTCACCAAACAAGTTTTCCTGGACTGTATGATAACCAGTACTAACATACTTTTCCACAAGGAGAGGGTAATTGCTATAACGACCACTTACTTTCTGGCCGACATTCAATAACTTCTCGTAATTACCTTCATTATGAGGCCACCTCATTATTGTGACCGATTTTTTCGGGTCACGAATATATATATTCCAACTGCTCTAAAACCATTAACTGTGTAGTTGCAATTTGCATACCAAGAGTCATTAGTACCAGAACATATCAAAACATAGTAAAACACCACATGACCAATACCCCCTAACGTAGACTGGTTGACAATGACTATTGGAGTGCAGAGCAAAGTTTGTTTCATTTAGTTTTTCAGAAACCTGACATCGTAGAAAATAGTCTGATTTAAATTTATGTAATTGATAACTAGTAAACACAGACAGCATGTAGTACAGTTTATCACACGGATTGGTGTACTGTTCGATACTGAAATATAATGAATTGTCGCTTTAAACGAATCACGACTATTTCTAAATATTACTCTATGAATTTGTTTTAAATGGGAACGAATAGAATCAATTCAGAATGAGCATGAAACATGACAGTAAATGCATCATCGATATAACAATTATTTGTTGTATTTTACCGCCGTTATCCGTGGATTTGTCATGATACAATACAAACAATGTCATTCATAACACTCTTCTTTCCCATCGCCACTAGTACTTTGTATTCTATTAATAGTATTATTACTTAAATAGTTTTTTACCGCGAGAAGAAACAAAGTCTAGGCAAGTCGTGTACAATGTGCCATTTGTTAAATTCTGTTTCTCTGAAAATGTCTGGTATATTTACGTGAAAACCATCTATCTATCTTCATTTATTTTTAACAACGCTCTTCAACGTGTGGATTGTTCTCACGTACAAACTATTACACACAAACAATTAAGATGGTTCAAATGAGTTCAACTACTTTTCTAAACTCTAAACTAGTTTAAACGCTCGGATACATAATTGGGCGTCTTGTAAAACAAAATAGCCTCTGTATTGCCGTCAAATTGGCTGATCAAATGCTATTTTGGACCCCCTTTTGTATTACAAAATTACATTTGACTCAAAATCGTGCAAGGACAATAGTAGCAAGGACCACCACCGATTCCTCAAAGTGATGGATGCAACTTTCAGTATGTGCGTCAGCAATGAACAAAATGAAGAGCTGTGTATAAGACAAAGTAATTAGACAATGTTCTTAGACAACGTCTCGAGACAAACCTGCCAAGATAGCAATCAAATGTTACTTAATTGTGACTCTCTTGATATATCCAATTATTTACTTTGACGTGTCCCAGCATATCTTGTCCGTGATATACATATAAATACCACATTTATTCTAAAAGTCGTGAAATTTTCTTCATAAGAGGAATCATTGTTATGAATAAAATACCCAATAAAGCGTACACCAACCAGGAAATCGTGCAAAGTAGGAGCATCTCCCAATTTGTAAAAATAATTCATCACGACCCCGGACCATATGTAGTAATTTCCAAGAGAAATCTAGGAGAATTCAAGCAGTTGTTGAGTTGTGACTATAACTAATTTACTTGCTGTATATTATCTGGTTACTTTGGAACAGCGTCTACTCGACATGGGGAGCATTGTGGCCAGAACAATCTAAGGAAAACATGTTGGATAACAATATAATGCATATAAGAACACCGCCGCAAGATAATACTACGGAACATTTACAAATTAACACAACTGAAATATATAATATAATCTAACGCTTGTAGCCTCCAACTTTGGTAGAAGGAGGATGCGTATCTTCCATGTCACACGCATTCAACCCATAGCCCTTCACAATCAGCGTGAGAAGGATATACACAAGGGCAAGAAAAATGTTGTATCTTATTATCTGATTGCCTGTTGTTTATGTATGGCGCGAATCCCAAAGGCCATATAAAATGCTTTATAATGCGATTACGTTAACACTTTCTCATAACAAAAACGTAAATCCTGAAACCTGGGACTGTGTTAAGCAACAATAGAATGGAATTCTCACATACACCATTGATAATGATTAAACGTTTGCGGCACAAAACTGAACATATCATGATCTCAGAGCACGGGGGATGTTAAAAATGAATTCATTTTTACTTTTAAATTTTGAAACCATTTATGATGAAATTCACAACAAACCTGCAAATCCATAATTTAAAGTACTCAGTCAGAGATACATACTATGTAATTACTGGTTAATGACTGATGCCAATACTTTCCTGGAAGAAGTGTATTTTAAACCCATTATCGGGTAATTTAGTTTCTAAGACAAATTATAGTCACACGGGGCGAGGTTAAGTGCATAAGCTTGTAATCAAACACTGTCGACATGCTTGGCATTTAAATAACTCTTTGAGCACTTCTTGTAAGAGATGTATATATTTCATAATAAAAAACATCATTGAAACATCAGTACCGTCGTTTTATTAATTTTGGCTAACATAAATAAATTTAACATAGGGGACTTGTATTTGAAACACTGGACTTTGTTTATTATGAAAACAGCGTATAAAACATTCTTCATTGATTGTGTGCGCGCTTTTGGATAATGGGCCTCCGTGTATTACTGTCAATCCATGCAAAATATGAGCAATCAGTCTGAAAGTCAATTTAACATCTTCAATTAATGTTGCTGAATTGTTCAATATCCCATAACATGGCTGTTGATGTTTTAATATGGCAACATTTCTCGTTGTCTTGCCAAGACTTTTCATCGGCTTCATACTGTTCAAACCAACGAGTGACGCAAGATATCATGCTAAAGTTCATCACGGATAATCTTTGAAATTTAACCAAGAGTTTTCCTTCCTTTGATATACAAGCGGAAATTAATTGCATTTATTCTTTGGTGATAATGTGAGAATAGTGCAACCAAAGACATTTATCTCATACCTCTTATTCAAACATCGTGTGGAAACGTAGGTAGTTACTTCAGAATGAAAGGGAAACATGTCGTAGTGGCTGCAGGAAAGCCAGGAGAACTGATTATATAAATTGTTTGCCTCTCATAAATTAATATTCTGCGCTAAGGCTTATCTACAAAAAATATCATTTGATTTTCTCTGGTGTAAGTTGAAACAGTTAAGTATACAAATTGGATTTAATCCAAGCGAAAGGCTGAGTTTTATATAAGAACTTTCATATCCATTGGCGATACATTGACATACTTATGTGATATGAAAAAACAGTTGAGCTTTATAACTACTTCTTGGCTAATATTTATATCAACTCAATGAAGTATTGGTTTTGAGAAGTGTGTCCTGAAATTGATTCCACAGCCACAGGCAGTTCTCAAAATAAAAAGAAAAACAGTTTGTTCAACCCTGCTTCATAAATATTCCAAACATTCATTTAAATGGAATCCATAATGGAGCCATTTTAATGTAATTAATAGTTATATCATACTATAAGAACAAAAATGCTGCATTCATTCTATTTATGCTCTGCAGTAGAAAAAAAACATTATTTTATCATTTGTATTTACTTTTTACGCAGCGTTGATATAGGATATAGAATTTCACTGAATATCCAACGTAACAAGCAACAATTGCACTCGGTTGCTTCTGTCAAACAAAACTTTTCGACCTCAACACCTTGAACCATTGAACAGTCAATGGTGCATCATTTGCGTTCACTTTGAATTTTGTACTAATGTGAGATGTGCATTATGATGCCAAGATTTAATCTCAGTATAGCTCGTGTTGATTATGTCAATGACACTAATGAGAAACGCAAAAGCTGTTAAGAGTAATGCACTAAATCCGAATTCTGAAAATTTTCATTTAGCAGGTGACCAAAACAATCGTTAGAATATTGAGTTTTGCTAGCAGAGACATTTTCTAATGCAGAAACATTTTAAGCGTTATGTTTTTCCTGGTCCATTTTTTTGTGGAACTATATTGCAAATGCATGTATGATGAATAAATCGGTTTAAACTAATCAGTACATCATAAAAGGTTTTGCGATCAGAGTAACATTTTATTATACAGATAATAGTAACTCTATGCAAGAAGACTTGACAACAAAAAGGAATTAATTGTCTAAATGAATAACTAGACCCGGCTATAAAAGAGATCTAACCGTTGAAATTGTGACAGGAAGAAGGCATATTTTAAACAATAACGGCGGTATCGCTCGTAATAACCGCTGTCAGTATAGAGATGTTTAAGTGTTGCAATAGACGTAAATCAGGATGCAGTCTCCATGGGACATCTTCAGTCTCCATGAGAAAACTTAATGCTTGTTCTTGCCTTGATTTGTAAATTCGCTGACTTTTAAGACTTTAAGATAAATCATTCTATCAACACTTGATGGAGACAAACTCCGATTGGGAACACAATTAAGCAGTCAGCCAATTTGCTTCGCCGAACTAAAGTGCTACTTGAACAGAAAATGTAGCAGACAGAACGTATTGTGATCAATACAATATAAAGAATATTAGCATTTTATATAAAAGCGTTTTATGGAAAAAAATTTTACCTGATTTGTTTTACGAATACAGTATTCAAAATAACTCTTTAGAATTAATAATGCAATGCGTGTGTTAACTGAATTAAAGTTAATTCGTTTTAAAGTAAAGAATAGTAACGGAAAACTATTAAAAATATATTATTACGAAGCAAATTGACAAAACACGAAAATAATAGACATGTGCTCCTATTGTAAAAATAAAAGATCGTACGTCAACAGATACCATGACTTCACTCAGTCATGGAAGAAGGTGCAGACCTCTGTGGTTGAGTGGTTATGGTCTCTGGCAAGTAATTACTTGCGCTTTACCGCTGTAAGTTCGAATCCCACCTGGGATCAAATTTCAGATGGGAGACTATTACAATGTATTTCTTTACGGTTATTAAATATATCAAACATGTTAATGCATAATGCCCAGAGGCACGATTTGTACATGATACGTCTCTATTAATCCGGGAAACTGATGGTGTATAAAATGGATCGTTATAGATAATTAAATAATTATACATAATTGGACAAGATAATTTGAAGGAGTATCAAGTCGCTGCCAATCAAAACATCGTTGCAAAATTATATTATTGCCTATACTTTTAAACAGACATGCACTGATGCTACCAATTGTTGTTTGTGTCAAAAATTCAATGCGGTATGAATAATTAACAATGTTAATATGACAGACAGCTCAAGATAATGGGACGCTGTGTAGTTTAATGACTTTTAACTTAAAATCTCAATCAGAACATGATTGTATTTCTCATGGAGTGACGGATTTCAAAAAGCTGCATTTTAATCTTTACGACTTTTATTATTCATTAGAACCCCAGGGGCATTCGTTGACAAGCGAAAATGGGCAAATTGTTGACAAGGTAATCAATTACAATGTAATATAAGCCTTACACTCGTTGTAGTACAAATGGTTCTGAATAGAAAATACATAACATGTAAACAGTAAATACATTAAATTCACTTGTAGGAATAGTAAATAATATTGTTCCCAGGTTTCGCCTAACTAGAAATAGTTAGTATTTTATATCCTAGTTACGGTTTTTCATCAAAATTCCAAAAACGTACCCTTTCCATTTATATTCAACCGAAAAAAATTAGATTCGTTTTATATAATAAAAGAGACTTTCGGTACAATCATTCTAAAATGAGTTCGGATTGCTTTGATGATAAAAAATAAATTTATCGTCTTTCGTGTTACATTCTTCAGTCTACAAAACATGATTATAGCTTTCAACACAGTTCGATTTAAATACGCTGGCATTATTTGATAGAAATTCACTCACTTTGATAACCTAGGTGAACCAAATGTTCTGTAAGACAGAGTGTAACAAAATAACCTTATTTTGAGACCAATTTGCATATTCAGGTTGTTTTTATCTCTCTTGTTCGGGAAGTCACACTTCAGTTACAAGCAGCTGTAGAATTCGCAATATATTCAAGTTAGTAATAACCTGAATTATTTGTCTATTAAGGGAATTGCGCATTATTTTTCAATGGTTTCTGAATGCCGCGACATTTATCAGGGGAATTGCGAGTTCATGAATACATCGGAAATCTGCATCCAAGTGAATAAATCTAATTACAATGAATCCAATATTACACACAAAATGAATTAAATTGTTCACATCCGTCACTTTCTGAATTTACTGTCAAGTAACGGAAAGTCGCAAATATGTGCTGAAAGCGTAAAGACTACTCTGTACTTATATGTCTAGCTTGTATACACCCATGTATCAATGTATTGACACACTAGTTCCGTTATATAAGAATGCCTTCTTTACTTTTCTTTCAACATATGGTAATGAGCTTGAATCTATATGGCTTGTAGTTGAAGTTAGTATTAGTTTAGTATGCATATGTGGCCATTTCAATGAGAACTCAACAGAGCTTATAAATAATTGGAACTTCATTCAATTATTTTGGTTCACCTCAGTTTATGGAACTTGAACATAAAACAACATATTGAACATTAGTCAAATACAATATGGGAATTATCAAGTTGCTAACAGAACAACGTTCTTTAAGTTGATACAAATGTATATATGAAAATTTACATATGTATCTGAAAGTTCGTTTGAAAACGATCTCGGGTAACAGTTTTAATGTTACAATTTATTAACAAAATTCCTTAGAAATTCACGTGAATTAATCATGACTACATAAAGTTAAAATAGTTGAGAGTATTGACGACGGTCTGCTCTATTAGATATAATTAATAATTTTATTTGATGTTAAGTCCATTCACTGAACGTGGGACAGTCGTTTCTCGTTTCATTTACAGCACACGATTAACTCACTTTTCTTGCTCACGTTTATGTCAAGATTAGTCTGACATCAACAAGAAGCAAAACAAATCTGATTGATATAAAACTGTTAAAAGCTGAATCTCTGGATTCGCTGATTTCGCAAAACATGTTCCATGATTAATGAGGTAGTGTATTCTCGTTAAATACCCGCATTTTACATGATTTTCCTCCTGCAAAGGTACTTGGAGAAGTTATTCATTCTTCCGTGCAATTTATTTGTGTGGCTAGAATACAAATGCTGCTAATAAATTGTGCTTTCGAATGTCGAAACAGTAGTAATTTCTATATACTCATTACTTAACGGAAGCAATTTTAATTAAAAATGAGAATCTATATAATTAAATCACACTTGAAACGGATGGATTTTCAATGTTCATATACACACCAGAAACTTCTCGTGTTATCCATGGTGGGTGAATGAACTAGTCACTATGACGACAACGTTTCGTAATAACAATCGTCCTGACATCAAGAAAAACAATTCCAGATTCAAATTAAAATCATTGGAAAGTTTCATTAGAATTGTGATAGCATCATCATTGTGTTAGACGCATCATTAGATATAATGAACAATAACCCGAAACAAGAAAAATATTAGCTATCTTGCAATTTTACAGACAGCTCACCATAAAGAAATACACGAAGATTGATTTATCTCACGAATTACAACTCATGAACAAAATTCAATTTGAATAAATGTCTTTGGGTTTGTTGCTTAGCAACGTTTAATCTCAAACAAACATTTTAGATAGATTTTATAGCGACTATAAGGATAACTTTGTAGTTGTTTGTGAATGGATTTGGCCTTCAGTATTTGATCGATGGATGCCCGACGGTCTTAATAAACTACATGTAATCAAATAATACTACAATTTACAAGCACAAACGGTTACCACAATATTGTTTGAATCATATGCCAAATACTATTTTTGTCAGCTCTATGTCTTGTGATGGCCAATGTAAAATACATGATGAGCAAATATTAGTACTCCAACTCGGGAGAGACCAGCGGGACATTCAGTCTCCTTTATTTTTGGTTAAACGAGCATCAAAATAGCAACCTTTCATTTAAAGGCGATTCTCTGACCGTGGTCCCTATTGAACATACTGTTTAATGTAATATACTTGCACTCAACAATTAAAGTCTTGTCGCTTTAAAGAATGCACATCATCATAGGGAAAGAAGCAAAATGGATCGTGAGATGTTCAAACGGCAGGAATCAAATAACAGAATTACCGATTTCAGACAAAAAAGGGAAGAATTAATTTGACACCTCTGTTACTCACATACACAGAATTGTACTGCGAAACATCTGTAGTGATTATAATCACGTGTTCATTTTGATAAAAGCACATAGCAAACTTAATCTTTGTCGGAGAATATTGAGATTTCTGGCTGAAACTTTTTATTGACAGAAATATGTTTTAGCAATTCATAAGAAGCTTTAAACAAAATATAATAAGATCAAAGTATTCTATCCCATCTTAGAAGTGGATTTAGTAGCAAAAGGTTGGCATGTTTTGTATCATCACATGACATGACGCTGTTGTTTACGTCTGCAAATATGTAAGCGTAATACATTTTGATAATAATTATTACTGACAGTTATCGTCAGCTATTGCATGCCATCAGTACTTAAGCAGTATGTCATTGAATTCAAAGATAGTTTGACGTATAACATAACAGTTGTCCACTACTGCATCGTTCCTTGACAATAGGTATGTACAAAAGAGTGATCAAAACAAAATGAATGTAACTGAAGTTACGGCGCAAAGCACGGATATCGTGTTTTTATTCCAGTAAACTGAAACAATACGTATACTAAGCATTAATTCATTTTTTCAGACAAATGTTATATTCCAATGACATATTTTCTTATTGCTGAAGCAATACTTTGAACGAATGGTGCATCAGATGTTATTTCCACAGTTTCTAATCGTATTGTTGTATATTGATTAATAAAGAAGTTCCGGGCAACCAAGAATCCAGAAAAAATGGCAAATTAAAATAATACCCTTGTGCTTATGTTTCACATAATCCACATTTCATACAAAATCATTAATGTAAAGCATTGATTTGTAGACATGAGCTTAATTTTTGTACTATCCACATTTATAAATTATTTATAAATGTTAACATAATTATTTTGATTACTGGTGCATTGTAATACAATTATTTCCAATCGACTATTTTTGTCAAGTTTTCTATCAGATTCCGAAATGGTACTATGTGGCTATTTTTTGCTTTAATTGAAATCGAAATTTTAATTAAAATGTGCTCTGAAATTGTATTAAATAATTCTTGTGTAATGTGGTTTGGTTATTGCACCAGTCCTGATTACTTCAACAATCATGAAAAAACACTTTGTTTGGGCTTTATTAAGTTCTATATGATTCCGTTTTCCTTAGTGTCTGAGTTCCTATCTTAACATCATACTAAAACACTTCCATCCAAGAAGAAAGAATTGTAACATGGAATTAATACCTCCGTGATATGTCCAGAAAGCAATAAAAAATAACTGATGAAATGGTTTTCCCAGAATTCAGCACCATGTCATTAATATCAGCGATAAGAGGAACAATCATTGTTGTTCCTCTCATGCACATAATAATAATCAGTTGTCAATTTCTTGCTACCAAACTAAATCTCAGACATTATTTTTGTTGGCGGCATTTACCCCCATATTGTCTACGAATCAAAGAAATCAAAGGTTTTCAGAAATTAAGTCCCCCAACACTGTTTTAAACAAGTATCCATGATATTTGTGTTCAGTCGTAATTATTTGATATACATTTTCCAAGCGCATGATGGAGAATACAATGTCAGTTTTATCAAACAGAAAAAAAATGGACTTAAGGGAATTAAATCGTGCAATTTTATCATACATTACACTGATAGCCATAACACAACATAAGCTGTTTGATTAGTTTTATATCATGTGTAGTTCGTTGATAAGGATGATAATAAACATATATTAAGAAACATTTAATATACAGTGCAACCTCTCCAAGCAACACCCTTTGGGGAAGCAAAATTGTGCTGTTGTTGAGAGGTTGTTGCTCTTGAGCATTTTTTTTATTTAATCGCTGTGTCAACCATTTTATTTCTACTCTGTTACAGCATGCGACTTGACTGAGAACAACACTGGCTTTCGATGACAGCGACTCCTGACACGATCGTGTTTATAATACAACACCAAAACGCATGCAAGTTAATTTTTAAATGCTCAGTAACATATTTGTATTATTTCTACTATATAACTGTTATAACCGACCAACAATCAAAGGAATAGGTGCTTGATGGAGGTTCTAAAACAAATATGTTCATTCTAAATGACAGAGACAATATACCGATAGCACTTCGCTAAGAAACGTTGAGTTGATAGACAATTGTCCTTACAATATTTCTGTTACCATGCAAGCGTCAACCAGCATCTGACTTAATTCATTTTAATGCATCACCACAGAGAACGTGTGGAATTACAAGACAATGCGATATTTTTTAAATGCAAAAATGTTTTGAAACACCGCCATGTACTAATAAATAGACTGAAATGCATCCAATATGGCCCTGAATAGATTGACAATGGATATAAAATATAAAACACAGATGATTATAATCAATCAGAGGGTGGAATTGATAAAATTTCCACCATTTGTGTCGAAACAAATGTATACAATAGCAACATAACACAACATTACACTCCCTCGCGAGACTGTAAGAACGACCGGTACCAATTTACTATCAATAAAACTTTGTGTACACAACCGAATATTTGATAAGTTTTGCATGGAAAGTTAGCTGATCCAAAAACAACCAAATTCATTATACTCGAGAAATGTATAAAACTTTGCTTTAGGCACATACAGTGCATTTGAAGTATTATTCATACACAGCATCAATGGTTCAATTGACAAAGACGTATGCTTGCGATCTTTGCATTCTACTCAGTACATGTTCAAGTACTGAAAT
The DNA here is from genome assembly GCA_008271625.1 of Lutraria rhynchaena. NCBI lineage: Eukaryota > Metazoa > Mollusca > Bivalvia > Venerida > Mactridae > Lutraria > Lutraria rhynchaena. The sequence continues at coordinate 1,272,209 of VIBL01000114.1, forward strand.
TTAAGCTTTATTTTTTATTGAAACAAATGTTAAAATGCATATATTCATTGCATTGAGAATTTGATCTTATAGACACCACGACGAAATCGCATTTTCAGGAGTATCGCGGATGTAATGTAAAATATATATTCCTAGTGGAGAAACGTGTTTTGAGGCCAATCATTGCCTATTCATGTCTGATATTTTTTCAGTATCATAACAGACGTGAGTACAAGGGAAATCTCGGCCTGAAACTTTTGACATTTCACTTACAGTCCGAATACTGTCGAGAACAAACCATCACAAAAATCCAAGAACACTAAGACAGATCATCCATGTGCGGGAGTTCGACAAAATGCAAGATAATATAAAAAATGACATAAACTTCATATTCTATTCTATTCTGTGTGCAACTATTTTACAAGCATTTAAAACTATTATAAGTAGGCGCTTTTTCTGTGACAGTGGTTAAATTTTAATATGTTTAATTGCTAAGTTGAAGTATAGGTAAATTGAAATGCTACGACACAAAAAAAAAAACAGAAAAGTTGACAACAGAAAGCATTCATTTTCCCCTTATTTGTTCAGCTAAACCAACTCGAATAAAGAAAGAAAAATCCGATCGATGAAAAAAGTCAATGAGTTGCTAAACTGAAAATCAAGTAATTCCAGTCAAAAGTTAGACTGATATGTTAGAAAATCAGTCATTAGGCATCAAAGGGATCGAAAGTTCAAGTATTAAAGAAGAAATATCCATTGCAACACAGCAAATTAAAGGCACTGTATCATAGATTGCATTTTTATCACAAGGATACGTTGAAAATAGAAATTAAAAATCAGTTAATCATGTTTTCCAGAAAAATGGCACTATGGGCAGTGTATGTATGGACTTCCAAAGTACTATTCACCCTCTTTGATGAAGGAAATGTTTGTTTGAACATTGGGAAAGATAGAAAGGAGAACATAGGAGTACCGTCACCTCATTGGGTTGTTTCCAAATATTTCCAAAACATCATAACAAATACACTAAAATGATTAATAAATAGCACACACTGCAGTTACTTCCGGATAAGGTGTCCCAGAATGCAATGAAATATCCCTGTACACTTTATGTAGCTGTGGTCTATGCTATTTATCTGTAATATTTGTACTTACAGTCTGTTGGTGATTAACAAGATGATAACAGGTTAACTGCTACATAAAAAGAATCACACACTTATGTTCGAAACCTTGAACAGTATTCGCGCTCAATCCAAAATAAATGCTATCTTCAGGGAAGCTAATCTGCGACAGTTTAGCTACATATTCTGAACTCACAAATAGTTCCGATGGAATGATATACATGTATATGTCACTTAGATTCGTCTTTATATACATAAATAATCACAGAAAAGATGTTCTAAAACAAATCATGCACTGTTTTTTTTTATTTACATCTACATATCTCAGTCGTATATACATATCAACATGGCCGTGTAAATCCTTTAATTCACCGCTATAGAGTATTCGTATGTCTATCTTGACACAAGCATCTTAATTGTGATACATCCCAAGTCAATGGTGCATTATCAATCCACAACTACCCGTAACACAGCATTAAACATTTTGTAAATGTCGGGGAAAATATACGCTCATATAATTCATGTGCCATCGACAATGAGGTATATGCAGATTTGTATTTTTTTTTGTCAAAAGACCATGTAATGCTTACACAGATAGATAACACAGTGATTAATTTTGTTTGCTAAGTTATCCATGTGTAACTGATATAAAGTTATTTTAGGCGATAAAAACACAAACACATACATTACCCTTAAAGCTGCATTATTATTTGAGAAAACCCGAGCATACACTTCTACTACACAACATGTTTATACATGCTTGACATCCTAGTGTCCGTTCTAAACATGTTTAGTCTTATCAGGCTAACAACGTGAACTGTAATGTATGAGCAATTTCGTGTTTTAATTGATGTTGCTTATTTTGTACTATAAACAGTGTCTGTTGATTATATAAATGACTTAAGAAAGACGAAAGGCATACCCAAACCAGATGCATCGAAAACATGTATGTGGCAAGCTATTGTGTAAAAATAAGACTGAAGCTTTTTTCGTCATGGTACAATTAATAAAGTTTAGTGAGGCATTGTATTGTAGTTGAGATTCTATATCAACATCTCCACATTTGTGTTGTATAATAAATATTGGTTAAGTACATTAATCGTTATTGTGGCCTAAAGTAACATTTACCTCTTGTGCAATTGCTAAATTTTCTCAAGAACCCATGCTTATAAAATAATGAGAACATGTTGTATGTACCAATACACACAGGCACGTGTCATTATAGTGGGACGAATATTACAGATATCTGTTACTCGTATTTTATTAACGTTGTTTTAACAATACCCCGGTGCTTGTAACTATAAATTCTATTCTGATTTATATAATTCATTCCCTCTGTTATTGGTCGCTTTAATTACTATGTGAGCAACTTCCTTTGATGTGGTCTCTGCTCCAGCGCTCCCGTTGATTCTCTATAACCACGCACTAAGTTTTCATTCCATGTTTCCTATGTGGGAGGTTATTATGAACTATACAGATAATGTTTACCCTTCATCTCGTCATTGTTATTGAATTCCAGATCTTTTAGGGTGTTCGCATTGCATTGCGCAGCACGGGATTAATGAACCACTACACGTATTGTTTAACTGACGTCAACTTTTATGATTAGTGCGTTGAAAGATTTACAACATAGTATTAAGAAAGGATCATTTACTAACGCTCTGACAGTTTATATGCCGGACTTCACGTATATTCATTCACCACTTATCACCATAAACATACTTCTTAATATCATTTCTGTTTATTAAACCAATAAGTCTTGAAAATCATTCACAATCTAAAACAGTTCCAGTTATATGTTTCCCAATATAAAAGGTTTTGTTTGTTATGCTTGTGTTTTATTGTATGGGTATTTGTAATAATATGGCTTCCATTATGATAGCAACACTATAAAATACTTATGAATTCGCTTATTGTCCAGACATTTGACTCCTGATATTTACTAATCCTTGATAAGAATGTTCTAAATCTTTGATTATAGAAAAAGAAAAATATGCCTATACGTTTTTCTTTTAAATTAATTTATGTAAAAAGTATATACAAAATATATATTAGGCCTAAACAAAAAAAGGTTTGTTTCCAGTTACATGCCCAAAAAATACGGGTCGGTATGTAGGGATTTTTTTCTTTTACGTTTTTTTACATATATCGGCCACACTGTTGTGAAAATTACAATATAGCACTGAGATTTGGATGCCGTAAAAACTTTTGAGTCGGCAGATAAAAGATGGGTCGGTCGGGTAACCGGAAACAAACCTATTTTTATGCCTTATCAAGACCTATACTTACAACATAGTCAAGATAGGACACTGTACATACAATACAGTAAATATAGGACACTATGGATACATAACAGTCAAAATAGGACACCATACATACAATACAGTCATTATTTATATGTATTGTATCCCATGTTATGTATATGTATATTATCGTATGTTGTCTATGTTGTATGTAGGTTAGTCCTTCATGAGTTCACTTGTTACCTTGGCATACTGGTTGACAACAGAACGTTTTATACACGTATTATCTTCTTGTAGAAATCCATGCTTAAATTAAATTCATCTCGGCAGTCAGACTAAAATGACAGTTTCGTGATTCCATTAGTTTATGTGTCAAAATTTAAATTGAAAAAGAAAACTTCACAATATATAGAAGCATCATTCTATGTCTTGTATTTTATCTTGTTAATATCGTTTGTTCTCTTGTATTTTATTGTGTTAATATCTTTTGTTCACTTGTATTATATTTGCTAGATAAATTATCACTTTAATTAGTTTATAGTGAGTTTAGTCATTGGTGATTGTGTTTGTTTATCGCGTAATAACAACAACAATAACACAATACACATTAAAATACGAGGTAACGAGTCAATGGTGAAAAAATCGTGACATTTAAAACAAGCTAGTACAATATAAATATTGTATAAAAAATTAATATAAATTATCGTAATTTATACAGTAAAACCTCGATTATAAGACCACCTTTGGGAAGTGAAAAACTGATCTTAACATCGAGATGGTCTCAATATCAAACTGAAATAGGAACTATTAAAAATCCGCCCGAAAGTAAGTGGTCTTTGTAATGGGGTAATCGTATTGTTGAGGTGGTTGCTTAGCGAGGTTTTACGACATTAAACGACGGAGGTATAATGAAGAATCGTAAAATGCTTTTGGATTGAGTGATTGCTATCAACATTGCAGCTTAATGATACAATGTACAATGTTTAATTTCATTAAAACAACATCTGTGGATGTCTAAATGAATATTTGAATATTTGTAATATTTATTTATCTTTCCCTCTTGTATCTTTTACTAAATCGGTGCCTATCGACAAGCCAGAATTTAAAGCATAAACAGAAACAAGGAAACCCGCAATGATAGAATGATCATTTTCAACTCTGATGGATATAAAAGTAATATTGAGACCTTTTGATTTTAACCCCTTGTTTTTTATTCACGATGAATGTTTCCAATGGGGTATAGCGAAACCTTTGTGTCTTCCATACCGGTTGTTGTATGTGTGAGTGTCGTGTTATTTTTGCCGATTTAGTAAGCCTTGTATGCGTTGTATAAGTTGAAGATATCGATGCACATACACAGCTCTCCACCGAATTTGTCTTTCTTTCTGAAAAAATATTGTGCGATTCATCGTGATAATTAACGTATAATATGTGTTTTACGGCATCAGAATATATTTGTACGTCTTTGCCTATATACTTTCTGAGAAGGGACGAATTTCCAATAAATTATGAATGAACCGACAGGCTATATATAAGCCCAATTATTTATCTTTACTAGACGACGTCTGGAGACAAGCCTAATAAGATTGCAATTAAATGTTACTTATGATTTTCTTGATATATCCAATCATTTGCATATCTTGGCCACAAGATAAGATTTTTACGCAACTTTTTATTATTATTGTCAGTAGAGTTTGACAATATATCTTTGGGTTTCATGAATATTCGTATCGAGTTATCTTCAGTGAATTATTCAGAGTGACTTTCAACACCACGTGCTGTCTTTACGAGAAAGGCGATCGGTCACGTAATTAGTGGAGAGATCCAACAAATCCTAGGCGACTATAGTCAAACAATAAGTTTGGATTAAAATCATACTTAATGATAGCGGTTCCTTACATTGCAGTATTAAATTAAAAACTAATATATTCAAACGAGCAAGTGAAGATTTCAGTATGGATTTGCGCTATGTAGTGATATGTTAAACCATAGACAAACATTAGACGCATTAAAACATTTATTCGAGTTAAACGTTTATTGGTGTGTGGTCGGCAATTGTTACATAATGCATGACCATAAGCTTTCAGTAATGTGCTGTAGTATTAATAATGAATGAGATTTGTTTCCAACGTGAACAAAGTTCTAAACGAAATATGAGTAATACTTTGCACGTTTGCTTCCCCTATTTATTAAAAACACTTTATCCGAATATAAGAACGTCAAAGGATTGAAATATTTTGGTGCGTAAATGCCAGTCAGTTTGTCAAAACAAATATGGTCAATATATGTATCCGACATCATTGCTAAGTCCTCTGTTTGATAGTACTAATATTGTTTTTTCTAAGACATGATATCCGCAACCAGCGTGCTTTCAGCTTCTTCAATGGTGCAAAAGAGACACTCTACTTTGTTTAGAGACATACCTACTGCAAAAACATGAAATCAGTGGAATCAATGTGTCTATATAAATAATTTGGTGTTGCTGATAATGACATTGAGTATTATTTTATTGCTGATCTTGACAGATACGTCGGAAGAAACTGGCACTATATGGATGCCTGTTAGGAGTGTCTTGGATATTTACAGACCGTTAATTAATCAACGCAGTGACTTCTATTAACTTCGTCTGTAACGTAGTGTGTGTTAAATCTAGAGTTAAATGCACTGCGATATACGAAATTGCTTTTAGTATTTCCTTTTTAATTGATGGAACCAAACTGAAATAATTTGATTAACGTCAATCAAACGAATAAGTATATAAAGAGTCATTTACATATATTATGAACCATACTGAATCATTAAATACGCTTACTTATAACTTAATGGAATACAAATTTACTGTCAAGTCAAAGACAAATGATTATGAAACAGACTACATTATATTTTGACATCCGAACACAGAAATTAATTGTATATTCTACAGTTCAGCAAAACTTTGTTACTTAAAAAAACTGATTCTTTAAAGCTATGCGCTTTTTCTTGTTAACTATGTGTTAAGCGGGAATGTGTTGATTGGCGTGAGCCATGGTGGTTGGATATTATGGAATTGTGTGTGTTAATGTCAGCTGTGGTGGTTGTTTTATAGTTTCGGTAGTGAGTATGGAAAAGTAGATTTTTTGCATGTTGCCTTTCCTAAGAAACCGTTCTATTTTCTATTGAATTACTCGCATGAAAAAAATGACACGGGTTATGGAGACAAACGTGGCAAACGATATTTAATTTAATGACGTGCGAGTATCTTAATAATTTATGACAAAATAGTATGACAATGTTTTCTGTAAAGTACTGCCCCCCTCACGCCTAAGATCAAGCACAAACATTTAAATGTAGTCATATTATTGAAATACAGAAATCATTGCGAATGCAATGACGTTGATGTAAAATCAAGATTTCAGGCCAAAACATCAACAAGTGTTTCACAATATAAACAGGAAATCAAAAAGAAACTAATACTAGGGAAGATAAGCAAATACGTGTAAGATTTTGATAGAGTGGGCGACTTTACATCAAGCGTAAAGCACGGTTTCGTTAAAAGTGAGACACTCGTGTATTATCAATCAAATTATTGTGAGCCACAGAAGATGACGCCTACGTACGTGATCATACAAATAAGTCGTGATGTCGTTGAGATAATTCATGTATGATATTGGATATGTACATCACAGATTTTGTATCCATCTCAATATACTTTCTGTTCATCATCGAATTTTCTAAACATGGCAATTAAATAATTATTATTACATCATTATGCAGAGTCTTTCTCTCTATAGATATGTTGAAATAAGGTCAATAACTTTTCAGACACCGCGGGGACAATCATGAATAGAAGAGAACTGACCCGGGTACTGATTAAACGCTTTTAGGGAGTCGCTTGTGACACATATTTGTTCGTTTGTCTGATTTATTCATGTGTATTAAAATATGTGCAGTTAGCTTTCAGTGCAATGCGCCCTTGGTTTGATCTTTATAGCTAATTGTTGTGAATTTCGAATTTCGTTTGAATAAAATCAAATGTTCATCACGTATTAGTTGTATTTGTTGGTTGGGAACGTCATTCCGAGACACTTTTTTCTTCACAGCGCAGCTCTTGTGCACTCTCTTAATGAATGTTACAAAAACATACCTAATCTAGATTACTTGAGAATTACAAAAACAGGTGAGTACAATTATTTAGCAAGTCTTGAGTGCATTATAATTTGAAAAGTGGAACCCTTTTGAAAACCCGCAATTTTCTCCTAAAAATATTTCTTCAGAATTACGAAATCGAAATGGTGTTTGGTAAGACAAGATGTATCTTGATCATGATGTGAATACTATTCACTGTCCATCAATATTGTATCTTTCAGTATCACCTGACAGCATTAATTAAATTAAGGTGTTTATCTTGACGCATTATGAATGACATACACACATTTTCCACATTTATTATATTTCTATTAATGAAGGATGTTGCACCACAGAATCGTGCGTTCATTTCCCTTGCCTCTCTGCCTATTAACGCCGATAAGACGATTTACTAGTGAACAAAAAGTCTTTTTACGAACGTAGAATTTAGTCTCGTTTTTACTTTGTAAAATTACAATAAGTTGAGTTCTACATATTTCTTGCAATTATTCCTTTACTTTTTCTCAAAATTATTTGAAAGTGATAAGACCGGGAGTAGAAAAAGTGACGGAAATTGACATAGCTTTTAAATAAAGTACGCAGTTGTCAGAAAATAACGCCTTACTAAGTAAATGAACAATTAAGTTTAGTTTAGCTGAATGACATGTCATGTCTATTATTTCGTATTGGCATCTGTAAATGACATGCGTTTTAGTCATCTTGTATATTTCAATGACCAGAGGAAATGCTTCTAATTCTCTCAAAGTGTCACTTGACAATGAACGTGTCACTTTTAGTTAAAAATGCTGAAATATCTATCAATATTCATAACAGGTAATTTCTATATGAAACTGTTCTTGCGCATTGACATTTTTACGGGTTATTTTCAGTGCCTAATAACAATTGTACAACTGGATTTACTGAATGTACATGTATACATAGTCCATGACATAAACAACGAGGTTCGTACTAAGAGTAACAAAAGGACCCGAAAAAGAGCACAAAAACAACAGTAAAAATGTAGAAGTGGCGTCATCAATTAATCTGAAATTAGTGTCTCACTTTTCATTCAGCTATAACATGTTAGTAAGAGGTTTACAACATTGATTTAAGCTCGAAACTGGCATGATCAGGCATCAACAATACTTTATTTAACTCAGTCGAACAATCCTGATCAGGAAAACTAATGTTGAAAATTTAAGATTGCTAAAGTACAATGGAAAAGATTCAACGAAATTCGTGCCAATTACAATGCCACAATGGCATATGTTAACTTTACCTCAGTCTTCCCAATTTGGAATATAAATCACACGATTCTGAATGCAGAGACAAAATTACCTTACAATAAATTATAATAACATATCATCAACTCACTCGACATTAAAAAGGGAAGAAAACTAGCATGAATGTGCCGCCAGTAATCATCTGACGTTTCTATGAATAAAACGATGCCTCATTCTGTCTTCGTAGGTAAAATAAATCCGGGTTCGTAAAATAAGTTTTCTGAATTTTCTTTTGCACCACGCGATTATATAGTATTTGTTGACGCAATACTTTAGTTGTGTAGACATGATATATATGCATGTATTATGGTATACAGTTACATTATGGATGTATAATATAATACAACAATATCACATTCAAAGCATAAACCGACAATCTGACTGCTTCACATTCATTTTGCATGTCATTCAGCCATGTAATTTCTATTCGATACAGAAAGGTAGTCAATCTGATGCCAACCATTTATTTGTGTTTATTGAATGCAGCTTTTAGCAAACAATGGTAGGGTGTTGTATATTCTAAGTGTATCAACACCGGTTGTGTACTGTACTGAATTTTGCATATGATACTAAAGCTCATTTTGAACATGTGATTGGGAATCTATCCATGACTTTATTGCGTCCCAAAAATGATGGCATTGTCATCAAAAGTGTCAATTTATTGCAGCAAAATTTAATGAAACTTAATTTCCTATTACTCAGAAAAACACGCGGAAGTGTTTGTGAAGTATTTCTCAATTGGTTAAACAATAATACAACTTTCTATTCACTGTTTTGTGTGTTTTGCGAAGTTCTGTGTTTCTATAACGATTTTCATGTTTTTATGTTTGCCGTGGTTTGATTTACGCTTATTTATTCTGTGTGGTAAATTTGGTTCATTTTTACATGACGTGTGTGAATCTGTTTTACTCTATATTCTCATGAATTTAAGAAAGAAATGTTGGTAACAAACGCACACCAGGCATTTATATGCGATTAAACACTACACAGCATTTTTAAACATTTTAGCTTTTAGTTTTAATGCTTGATTGAACTTATTTCACTTCGCCAGAAGTCTATAATTTAATCTAATATCCATGGTTACGTGAAGTACAAGAACAAAATTCAGTAATGTTCACTGCGGAATGTTCTCTCAAAATTTGAAAGGGAATAAATGCACATGGAAGCCCCGAGAGAAATAATTTAAGATTTATCCTAATGTATCATACCCATCACAGATTATGCAGTGCTGGAATTTATCGCTTATTGCGATTAGTATCCCCAGTTGAACAGAATGTTTTAAGTAAGTGTCAAAAATACAATAACGTCTACATCTTACTGTTTTCTATATTTTCTAGTGTATGTAAATGCTAAGCGGTATGTATTGTATTTCAACTTATTTTCTAACAATATTTCGAAATGTATCGTCTTGGTTTTTTACAAGAATGTAATTACTTTTACCACAAGCAAATACATTAAAGTTTATATTTGTTGAATACCATTATCGTATGACTTATAGACAGCTTACTTGTTTTATGCAAATCTATTGAAATTACTTCAGAATGTAGTCTGGATAATTTAATATTATATATTTAGATTCTTTAATGTAAATGTAATAAAATAAATTTATTGGATACCATTATTATTTACGTAATAAAAGTATACATCCGTGAACTAATATGGGTTTCTCGTGAACAGTTAATTTGATGTCGTGTCTGAAATATTATGCTGAGTGCAATTATTTTGAATTCGGTGACAAAGAAATATTGATAACTTATAGCATTAATACTATGCTCATGCACAGATATTGCGATTTGGAAGATACTGTACCAATATCTTTCTTTGAAAGTGTTTCTCGACACCATTATTGTTCAACATTAGATATATATATATGCATTCATCCAATGAATATTTCGCTTCCTTTCATATTTTGATTCTTTTTTGGCAGTTTCAAATCGTTATTTTCTTTTTACAGCACCTGAATCAATAAGATGTTGCGTGTTTTGCGGAATAACAAGAATTTATTGCAGTATTATTACACTGTGCGTCAACCTTACCACGTTGAAATCGCAGTACATATGAAATCACACGCCGGTAAAAACAAAGCTAGTTCATGTGACTTAATCTGATTAATCACAAAAAATTGTTTGATTTAGTGCCTAATTATAAAGCAAGTAAAGGTGGTAATGTATAAAAATTCACAGATTCATGAATGTCTGTACATAATTAAAACAAAACCAGACTAATAGGTCTTCAGCGATAGTTCCGCTGTTTATATTTTGACTGAAGCTGAACAATATTTGACAGTGGCTATAACGTAGTATGTCGGACCTAACTCTAAGAAGATGTATATATTCTATCAAATGCCTCGTGTATATGTACACACAAATAAACATACGATTGTACTAGTAAATGGTAACAATTCTGAAGTATTTCGTCTAATCATAATTGCACACGTACATGTACGGGAAATTTTGTTATAGCGATAAACAATGTACGAGTACGTATATATACCAATTGTGGTAAATGTTTTAATGAATTATTCCACGTAGCGCTCGCTTAGTCCATAAATGACATTCTACAGTATCTTTGAGAGCGAACATCTGTCGCTTGTGCTGCGATGAATAATTTTATCAGCAACTAACTTATCAGCTATACAAAGAACCAACTGTTGTATTTAGACAAGACGTCTGGTAAATCAGGCAATTAATTGATATTTGGTGCATTCGATGACAATAATATTAATATATATATAACGTACGTGAACCATTTGGAGTCATTGGAATATGACTACCCTTTAAGCAAGCGTTACAATTGAATAGGACACTCTAATAACTTCCTTTATACAATGATTTACATAGATTCGGAACCATATTAAGGATTTGGTTTACTTAACTAAAAATCTGTCCACAGACATATATAACATGACAATGGAACGTGTCTCACATATATACGTATATCATAAATGATGCACTGGGCCATGGAAAATTCACAAACATATATAAACCCATCCAATCTGACACGACTGAAACTAAAATAATCAAGATAGCGATGATAATTTAGAACAGTGTAAGTTGATTTTGGAGACACTGGGTTGGTTTATTTCATACGAAAAACGTTATAGGCAAGTATTTATATCACGAGTAGAAACATCGTGGCTTTATCAAGTCAATTACAAGAAGTCACGTGGCTCAAGTTTCTAACATGGTTCCAGTCATTGTTGTTAGATGTGGTTAGAAGATTGCTTTCGGCTGATTTCTTGATCAGGTAATGTGACTGGGCACAGGGAATATTAGCCACATAATTATGTTATAAGAGAATTAAAGAAGTCAATTAAGAATTTTATCCCATGTTATATTATCAATTTATAATGCTTTAGCAGACCAACTTCTGAAGAAAATATCGGTGCGTATTTCCTTGTCAATATTTGCTGGGTACAGTAAAACCTTGCTTGTAGTCACCTCCGATTAAGACGATCTTTGCTTTGAATAAATGCCTTTCTTTGACAGCCCTCATTGATTATTTAGAACAAACTTACCTCCGAATAAAGACCATAAAGGTCATCTGTCAATAAAAGTCACATTTGTCTTTCCCGAGGGTGGTGTTTATTCACAGGATTGGTTGTATTATATTACATGGCAATAAACAATTTCTGGTTGTGAAACAGCGCTAGATTGCAATATATCTTCATTCTAAAAGCGTCTAGACAGTTTACACCATTTGTTAAAATGAATTCTAAAAAAGCCCTTAAACGCTTTTATGACTCTGCTTCTCTTTTACATTCCTTGCTTTTCAAAGAGGTGTTAGAAATTTAGAAAACTTTATACGCTACCGATATCAATACTAAGTATTTCTTCCAAAATAATGATATCAAAAACGCTTTAACATAATGTTTCAGAATCTATTTTAAAATGCCTGTAAGGTTCGATTTTAACTTAAGAGCATATTTGTGTTACAATCGCTAAATCTTAACGCGATGCCGCTGCGACGACAACATCACTTGACAGACGTATCATTTCTTGTGAAAGCAGCCTAATAATGTCAAAAATGTCTTTTGATAAAGGCTGAACAACTTTAGCATTGTCCAATTATTGTCCGTTATCCTCCTTCCATCTTTGCTACATGCCTGTTTTCAATCCCTAGTGTCTGTTTTGGCGTTAAGCATGGTATTCTCGTCATTATTTCATCTGTTCATGGTAACACAGTGCGACGATTTTCCCAATATCACTGTTCATGAAGAATTCCTTGTTGTAATTATTGATACATTTTAAAAGGTATAAAAAGGTCAAATAATGACACGAAAAAACGTCGTCAGAAGTGAGCTGAAATGCAGTGTATCTAGGTAGTTTGAACAGTATAGGTCTCATTGAAATTGTATGCTTGCTTGTATTAATTGGGATAGAACTTTACAAATTTTCTTTACTGTGTTTGGGATGTCGAGTGCACGATATACAATTTAAGTCTGTGTTTTATGTACATAACGGACTTTGTCATAAATGTAGCTGCATGTTCAGAAACATATTTATGCGTTTTTAATACATTCAGTAATCAAACTTTGAATGAATACAATCTTTATGCATTCGTTTTCTAACTAGTGTATAATATTCATATTCATTTATTGTAAAGGCGTTTAGTCAAAAATGATATAGATAGTATATGTAGTGGATAGGAATTAACTCTTGTAGCGTCAGATTTACGTAAATTAGTAACAGGAAATCATAAAAGTTGCGGTGAAGTTAAATGAAACACTTTCTCGGTGTCGAACTCCATAAAACCATTCATGAGTGTCATGTATTGTCCACAGGGGAGAGATATACGTCGGAAATGATCGTAAAATAACCCTTTCTTATTGCAACGTCTATCAAGCAATTATTTTCATTTAAGAAATCAATTTCTGTTTCTGAAACGGTCTGAATATTTTACATTTACCTCAGCTATCTCTGATGCGCATTAGTATTGGTATGTTTGTTATTTAGAAGAAGGCAAATGAATCAGAATAGTGCAGTATCAGTTCAAATGGGTCTTCACTACTTAATCAACATCTCAATGACCAATTTTGTTTACAACATTAATTATAAGCTCAATCATGAAATTAGAAAAAATCTAATTCAATCTATTTTACTACACGTTTTATTTTAGATCAATAAACAAGGGTTATACTTCATGTAGTGCCATTATAGAAAACACAATGATAGGTGATTTCTTCTGTCTGATTTGAACTGAAAATCGAAACTAAATTGATCTTGCATGGCAGATAATAACGTTTGAAAATTGAATCCAGTTATCATGCAATGCAAATCTACATGAACATCCAACGAATGACGTCAGATTGCAGAAAATAATAAATAACGTATTTAAAGGTTGAGGGTTCGTTATCTACCACATCTGTCGTATGTATTACTTTTGCAGCTGATCATGATTTGTTAGTTTATTGCCTATTCAGTATAGTCTCAATATAGTCTAAATAACATTGAGGGACGATTTCATTATGATTGAAAAATGAAAAAAAAACTAATGATTTTCAAATTATGTTCCGTTTCAGAAGTATTATTTAAATTTCTGTATAAATGCAAATCGTTGTTTTCGGATTTGTCATAAAAGAGACAAACCACATCTGAATTCCTTTGTCATCAGTCTGTGCTGTCAAGTTTTATACAGGATGACAATAAAAGAACATTCGATTTCTAATACAGACAAAAGTATTCTGGTAATTTGCAACAGCAGACTATTCGCCGTAGACAATATAAATACTGGTTAGTACCAGAAGACGGTAGTAAATATTTCTTGTTGCATTCATAAGCTGAAATAATCTTGCACACGATTTATAAATAATCTTCACGACAATGAATTGTGTGCTGTTACATAATGAATGGTATGCCCAGCAAATACTCGCTGACAAGAATGAACATTCCATCAAAAATGTATTATTTCATTAGAAAACATGCGAACATTTAGCTAAATATATTTATTTCGGTAGATTTATTTGTCGTGCATCAACCTATTAAACTTGTTTTAACCATTTTTCTGACACAAAAAACAAGCCTCACCCGTACAGGTAAACTATAATAAACGAGCTCGCATAGTCACGTGATTTTACTAAAAACAACTGTACGAATGAAGTGATTGGGATCCTTTGTAGTTTGGTCACTATCGAGTTTGGCAACGTAAAGAAAGATAAGTAATGCAACAAATAAATATTATTGGCAAGCTAACTGAAAGAAAATGTCTGCTATCAGCTGATTAACTTTGTACGGGGCTTTGTGAAGAGTGCAACAGGAAGAGGGCGTGTGTTGAAGGCCTGAGACCCAGCAGTATGTGGGACCTGTGGTTGCTATTTGTTCCAGATGTAATGAGTGCACAGTGATGAGGCTTGCGTCTTTTGTGAATATATACTAATTATTAAATAAAGTCATTAGTCATTTAACAGAGCGTTTTCAGGATAAAGCACTCATCACATGAGACTTTTATCACTTTTCATCACATTCCTTATTAGCCGTCAGCTTGGCGAAGCCTTTATAAAAGAAACAATAATCATTGAAGTTGGCGGTGTGGTAATCGTTCTGATAAAACATTATATGTGTGAGAAGCTTAATCATATCCAATTCTGTTTGAACATTAAGGCTGCACAAACGCGTTCTCAGAAGCACATGCCAAATTACGCGACTAAATAATATATTTCGGATAGCACCTCCTAACAACGTTGTAGACATTTAATTCACTTATTGTATTATGATATTGTATCGCAGACGTTTAATTAGACATAACAAAATGAAGAATTACATTCAAAACGGATTCCGACTCGCATTCGACTCTCTTTGCATTTTATTTGTACATACGTTATGCATATTCAGTTAAGATAAGTACTCTCACTGGAGCCAAAACATCTAACAACACAATGGTTGAAAGAATTGAGATAACCGGTATAAGGTATTTGTTAAAGGGGCTCGCCTTCAGATTGTCATAAGAAAATCAAACATTGAAAATTGGTCGTTCAAACTCAATTAAAACATAATTATGTACTATGAGTGATTAACGTAGTACACATGTTCGGTACATCTAAAGACCCGTGATAGTGTTTCAGTCAATTAAAATATTTAATGGCTAGAAACACTCGTAATTAATCTGGAATGAAAGAGTTAAGAACCCTTACACAATTACTATGAACCTTTAATTTTCTGTGTTGATGATTCAGAGTATTTCCTTGTGTTAGAAAAGTTCCATTTTTTTACCTTTAAAGTAAATAATGCATGCTATGCAGTAACCATGTTACACACGAAATGCAAAATAGTTTTGTCTTACGGACTACCATTTTCAAAACATTCCCAGTTCTATCATTTGTGCTTATATTGATATAAATGCAGATATTGCGAATATGTCCGTCATCTAAAGTAATAGCTAGTGTGTCATATACTGCATATATATATATGACGAAATTCGCAAAATAATTTTGCATTAATGCTTATGTCACTTCCATTCGAAGATAATTTGTTCATTATTACCGTCATGATTGACTGAATATTGCTGGCTTATAAAGAAGATATATGAATTGACAGATTGGTGGTGGCACTGGTTCCGGGACAAAATGATACTTACGCTTCAGGGACTTAATAAAATATTTAATTAACTTGATCAACGATACGCGGTGACAGTCACAGAGGTCAGTCAGTACCCCCCAAAAAAAGTATTTCAACGTAACATTAACCTACTACTACTACTACAAATTATATCTTTGTTAGAATAATTGATAATCACTTCTGTTTATAGTGATTTGAACTTTAAAAGGACCTCAATATATTTCTTAATCATAGTCAATAGTACATTCAGTGACATTATGTTCCCATATGTTAGTAAACTATTTGATTGTTTTCGTCAATTTCCTAGCGGTAATATTAGGTGAAAATGTTTGTAAATTCTTAAAATGATAATCGTGCTAAAATCAGAAAACCAGAAAACCTGAGTCAGTGTGTAACAAAAACAAAAACATGTATGCTCTCTTTGTCATTCTATCGTCTGTAAGGAAATTAGTTTACGTCATAGTGTTCGTCTGATCCTTAAACTTGTATCTATACATTAATTTATCTGTAATCATTATCTCTGTTTGCAACACGTACCCGAATACTTTCGTTAAATATGGAAACAAGGATAGCACAGGGAGGGACACATGAGTTTTAGGTCATACTCGATGCCAAACCAAAAGTTGCCGAGTAAAATACTTTTACTAGATCTCGTGGATACTTTTTCACATTTTTTTCTTTCGTGTTTTATAAGATTTACGACAAAAATACTCTGTTATGAAAACTTTGCCCATTTTATGCTAATATATTAAATACTAGATAACTTGAATATTCAATGTTTAATTTGTGTTACTTTATTTATAAATATAGTCTGCTCATCACTGTACCCAGAACTCGTCAATGAAGTGCATGCCTACTGTGCAAGATCGTGAACAAAATTACGACGTTGGTGACGTCATTTTTTATATGAAATGAAATGAAATGACAAGATTGTAAAGGCCTATTGCTTATGAATTATGTTTACCGGCCAGTAGAAAACACACATAACTAATGAAAACTTATTTAGAAAATAGAAATCCCGTGCTTTACGATGATACAAAACTTGCAAAAAATGAAAAATGTTGTCATAAGGACCCTGTTGTCGTGCCATCGGCATTATGCAAATATTTGTTTCTGTCGATCACTAAATTGTCATATTAATCAACGGCTTTCTTTTCGAACATGTCATTTTCTGATTCAATGTGGAGGTTAACGTGTTTTCATCGTGTTACGTGCAATTTTCATATCACTTGCATAATCACGTGATCTGGAACTCTAGTTAGTCTAAAACCACATCTGACTATCAGATAAATCTTAACATAGCAAAGTGACTTCCTAACACCGTAATCTGTATTAATGCGTTTACGGGTAAGTGATTTAATTTTGCTGAATGTTTATTCTAAAAGAAGCTTAAATCTTAATGTCATCTTAATCGTCTGGTTTACTGAGTTCATGTTAGTCGGAGATTATAACATATTTTCCGGTATCATCCGAGAAATAGTAAGTTTAGCGCTCAGATAAGGCAATGAAATTATATACCATTTTACAAATTGACTATCCAGACAATAAATGATCTATGAATATATACGTGCATACATCTAATTTCTATTCATGGTTTCTTTCACATTAATGGGTGATTTTGGAAATATCTGAGCATTTAGGTCGTTTTGGTCATTAATAAACTAGGATCAATCCAACTACAGCATTTTGTCGAATTACAAGATTTTATCACAGTGCTATTACACAATGAGACGGCAATTTCAAGTTAATGCCTCCGTCGTTATGAAATAACGTTATCACATCCCGGTACTAAACCAAATTATTTCCAGCAATTTGGCCTGTTTTGTGTGATTAAACCCAAATCTTTTCTGGATTTAGTATCCAAGTCTACGACTGGAAAATAACAGTCTTAATATAAAAACAACTCTACTCAGCTTTGCAGCCAGTAAATTAATGTATATGGCTTTTCAAAGGAGATGTCAAATAAAACACAGACCGAGACTTGTCTGTATTCAGAAATGGAAATGGAGTATTTGTTTGTTTGTTTATAATTTAAATGTTAACACACGACGCGTCTGTATCATACTAACAATTTATTTCGACAGCAAATGAGTCAACAGGCATTACAGGCTGCCAAAATACCGAATACAATGTATTTCAATACATGTATTTGATTATATGAACAGTTAACTGTTGGATAATTCGATTAACAGATTAAAACCTAAGAGCGATGCTAACAAAAGCTTTTTTAAACACAATTAATTCATAAATAATTTGATTTTTTCGTCATTGGTAAACGAATATACGGAATAGAGATTCCCATGATATATATTATACCATAACTCCACAAAGACTATCAGATGACGGAACATAACGATGTTTAAAAATGAGAAAAATAAAAAAAACCTGGACACGAAACGTGAAAATCCTTGGGGAGCCCTGTTCACTGGCAGTATTTCACATAAGGGAGGTTTTCATCGATTAAAAAGAATAATGTCTCATTCTTGTTATGACATTGATCACAGCTCTGACGATAATGGTGAATACATCGATCCCTTTCTTTTTCATTCAGGGAATCGACGTGTTGCTTTTCACAGTTTGGATTCAGTCTTTTATTTATTAAGTGCACCGGTTACAAATCATTTTTTCAATTCGTAAAATGTACTGTTAAGTTCCAGCATACATAAAACAAGATTTGAGATTTATACATGCACAGTTAAACCTCTCTAAACCGGTCGAGCCCGGGACCAAATCATTTAGCCTGTTTAGAAGGGATGCTAGTTTAGAGGGGATTTTTGAATAACAGAGCTCCCTCCTGTAACGTCACCTCCAAAGACCGATTCCCTCCAAGAAACGATTGTAAAAGACACACATACACATAATAAAAAACGCCTGTCGCGAACGTATCAATTCCCTCCGAACAACAACTCCCTTCAAAGAACAACACTTTTTCGCTTTGATAAGTGTTGCTCTTCGGAGGAAGCACTGTATATAATAATGAAGTCGGTACCGGAACATTTGGCCGTTTTCGTGGGAGAACGGTTTATAGAGGAACCGGTTTAGAGGGTTTCCACTGTATATATCTAAATGTAAGAACGCTACCCATCACTAATCTGTACTATGTTTTTTCAATGTTCTTTATGTCCATATAAATGAAGGAATGACCTTTTGGCTTTGTCCTTTGTTTGTTTGATTTAGATTTAATATTACAATGGCTGGAAAAATCCTTATCTCGTGGCCAGCTTTTACTCACGTGATTCACATTGTTCTTAATACAGATTATTTTGTTAATTGTTCTGACAGCAAAAAAAAACGTAAATAGTTAGATCTTAAATAGTTAAACTGATACAGAGATATTCAGTCTAGACTAATTAGTTTAATAGAAAAGGTTTTCAGGTGCTCTGAATGCTTGTCTGTGAATTATACACTTAGAGTGCTTATTTCAATAAGTTTGAGGTATTTTATATGTCTGTTATAAACGATTAAATGTGATAATTTAAGAAGGCTTACATATTTCATTTCCTTTCCGGTCGTCATTTTTTAATTTAAAATGATTAATGTAATTAATATTTAAGATAATTATAATTTTATCATAATATTAATGGGAATATTTGTCCCTATCTAGATATTACATACTTGGTGATCGTTTTATATTACTTTAGCAGGGAACACACTAATTAAACAACATTCATTTTGTTTTCAATCAGCCGAAGTAAAGGTGCAGTTCAAATACATGTTGTTTATAATTGAAATAAAACATGAATTAAATGCTTCCACAAAGGTTAGATATTGGTTTAATTTGATATCGTTAAACCAGCATTAGTTTCATCTCGTAATGTAAATATTCTAATTTTAAATGTTACATTAATTTACTTGCTCAATAGCTTACAATGTAGCTTAGTTCTATAAACCATTCGGATGTTGACAAAAAGACATTGCGTGATTCTCTAATGTCGTCTCTTATGTGTTTTTGTCCGTTTTAGTGTTTTATCAGTGTATATGCACAGTTATGTCATGTAATGATTGTTGTTTTTCGTTACCGTGCTCCTGGCTTACGTGCATATTATTTGTTTTTGCCAATAAAAAATGCTTCAAATAAATCATTTTTTCATAACATTTCATTTTTATAATAATAATTTGCGTATTCAAGTAGTTTTAATTCGATTTCCACCCATGAAATTTGTCTGTATAATATAAGACGTCAAATTCAACAAATTTGCAGTAGACAACATTTCATTGTCTTGTCTTGTCAACGTTGGCGTTGCGTTTAACATTTTACGTAACATTTTCACTTAACTTGATTCATTATGTTTTCTTGTAGGTTTATGTCTGTTCAGCTTTAATTAAACGACTCGGTTTTAAATTTCAGACTATCCTTATATCTGCAAAAGCAATTAGACTAGTAGAATGGAGAACCGATTTGTTTTGCACCACACATTATGAGAACTTCTGGCTTTAACAATGCACGGCTGAGCTCAGCGCATCATATGCTCAGGCTTTGTAATTAGAAATATTATTTAACCAGGAAGGAAATGACATGTTAAAAGGCAATCTCTAATTTTGCACAGCTGTGTCTGCAGGCTATTGTGTTTCGTTTTTACGGTCTATGTTTTTGCGAACAACAGGTTTATACTAGTTTTATATGTTTGACTGTTCATTTAAAACGTAGTTGTCACTTTAGTACCATTGATGTAAGTATTTCTTCAGTGTTCAGATATCAATAAATACATCACTAGTTCAATCAACAAGATGCTAAACAAAAACGGTATCATAGTATCTCAATGCCAACACTTCCAGAGCTTCCTTGGGGTTGTATTGTCGCAATAACTCTGTCGTCAGCTTCAGGGGATATCGTTTCGCGAGATTCTTTCTTCTCCGTGTCGTGGGTTCAACACCCTGTCAGGAATTGAAAGTATTGTCAATTAAGACACAATAAATTTTAGAAACGTTGGCCAATTTTGTCCGTCATAAGTTTTATAGACATTTTGTTATCTGACAAACTAACACGCAGTAACAAGGCAAGCAACGACATATTGGTTAAGTAGCCTAGCTTTGTAAATGCGGCATTTTCTGTCTTACTCAGTCCACTTCTGTTGGATCTGCGTTTTTTTCCTCGTATTACCAAATACATGAATTAGTATTCAAACAAAGAATGTTCAACCCGAACTACTGTGCCTTAATACGAGCCTGTAATTAATTGGTAGGATGCCATACTCACTTATTTGTAATTTGTCTTCAGCAATTTTGTCAAGAAGTGACATATGTCATGGATAGTGAGTACTTTGTATCATAAATCTTTCCCTCTATAAGAAGCACCAATTTTATTAATTTGTTTAATTTTGAATAAAACGAACATTTATCATATAATAATATCATTGCACTTATTATGATACCATACTGCGCATTATGATACCATACCTTTCATTATGATACCATATCCCACATTATGATACCATATCGCACATTATGATACCATATCGCACATTATAATACCATATCGCACATTATGATACCATAACGATCATTATCATACAAAACCGCTTAATATGATACCATACCGCTCATTATGATGCCATACCCATCATTATCATACCATACCTCACATTATGATACTATACCTCACATTATGATTCCATACCCCTCAATATAATACCACTCCAAAGGAGACCATACTCACTCAATATGATCCTATAGCGCATATAATTAATGAACTTCGTTTCTCAAACTGACATTCGGTATGTATTTTCTATTTGATAGCGGCATTGAACCAGTTTGTGGAACTTTGCAATTAAAGATAAGTGTTTCTCTATAAATAGATTGAATTTTACAAAATAAGTTATTTCGTCGATAAAGAATGATAATTTCAAGGAACTATAGAAATTTGTTGTACCTTCATCAATACCATGATTAGAGCAACGTTCTGTGAATTTAAATATTTTCTTTCCTAGCAACAACATCCTCATCAATGTGTTTTCTCTTCAAGTGTAAAGTTAGTTATTCGATACAGCAGACTATAAATTAATATCATCTTCAAGACTTGAACATTGATAGTGAAGCGTACAAATGTTGAACGTGCTGGAAAACCGGTGCTGTACAGCTCTGGAACTTCCTGGTTTGGAAATTCCTAAAACATACAGAAGACATACCATATCAACAATACTGTTATACTTTCTTGTGTTCATCTAATCTTGTTCAATCAATTCCATCGATTATATTTCAAACCTTATGAAGTATATAACATACAATGAACAATATATTGAGTATAGTGGTTAGAGATATGTAATCCCATATGAAATGTAAAATCCGGTGTACTTATCATCCTGCATGCGTTCGTTAGACCGTCATTAAGCAGGAAGCACAAATAACGCAGGAACTCTTTTTCAACTAATTCAATTTTTATTTTCTTCACGGCTTTAAAGCAATTACGCGTCATCTAGACGAAAAGAAGTACGGGTGATGAATTTCAATTTAGACACCGCCATAAAATCAATTTTATTCTGATTGTTTTAATGCTAGACTTTAACCAACCTTGTAATTTCGATTTTTTAGATTTGACAAAATCTTGTGAAGCAAACTATTATCTTCATTATTAACAAAAATCGTTGTACTAAAATTTCACACCTTGAATATAAGACTGCTTTGGTTTTTTTATGAACAAAATACATCGAGTAAGTAGCCTAGACGACTTTGATGTTTAACAGTGGTTAATAAAAACACTTTATTACAACATACAAGAGACTTTCAGCTAGTGCAATTTTTTCTGTAAATTACATACTTCAGATGTTATTGCAGTCCTGCGATTGCAGACTGTTTACCAATTATAGACGAGCGAATTCATTGAAATATCGCCCACAGACTTGCAGACGACAGTTCATATGGATAGCAACATCAATAGAAAAGCCAAGTTTTTCAAATCATTTCTAACTCTAGACGGCTTCCATTTCTTTTTGTTCCTATTAATAACATGTAAAGATGTGTTCTGTCTAGTTTACTATAGATTAATAGAGAAAATTCTGAAAAGAGAATAATAATGAAAAATAATTGTTTCTATTTATGATACTTAATTGGTAAGAGATATATCTAATAAACTAGACGCTAAATCACCACCAACATGCGTAATATCAAGCATTCATGTTAAGTTATTTCACGCGTTTTATGCTCTTTGACAACAATCGGTATCTAAACCTGTCTGAATGATTCCAAAAATTGTTTACATAAAGTTCCTCTTCACACCGTGGCCACGTGAGCTAAATATACTGGGGCGTTATTTTTAGTTAAATAACTAACAATGAACATGTTACCAAGCATAACCAAGAAATCTTTACTCTTGTGCTTGAAGCAACTCAAAACGTCAAGCACTAAAGGACATCAAAATGTTGAAAACAAAACATTAAAACTCGTACAACTATTATTTTTCTACCTGAGCGCGTCGATTTTTTTATTTCAGCGATAAAATACTAGCTCCATTCTGGTCTCTGGAGAGTTGGAACATTTCATCCGTTGAAATGAATATGTAGATCGAGTATGTTGCAGTTATATGAACTGATGTGTCTTCACCACGATCGTTTTAGGAGCCTACAGGTGATTCTTTCATGGATAATTAGACCAAAATTAGTTTCTATCCAGCCATGTGATCCCTATTGTTTCATAAAAATTCTAATTTACTCTGCTGTCACATGGTTGAGTCTTGGTTTCCTTTCATTTCCTAAGGACTTTATTGCTGACCGGTCTGATAAAATTCAAATCTGAATTCCATGAAGCATACGTACAATAACGAGGATAAAACTATTCCTTGTGTTACCATGACCTACAGCCATTTTCAGAACAACAAATTTCAATACACCTGATTTAGTTGAGATTCGCTGTGTTTATCATTATAATATATGTATAACACTGCATTTATCTGGCGAACGAATTACTGATTCACGCATAAAACGTGGTAAAAACACAGCTCTCTGCGTTACTAGACTAAGGGAGATAACTCGGTGTTCTCCATGACGCAATGAACTAACTTGATGCTTGTCCATGAAATTTGAGACCCATAGTAAAATTTTCAGTAACGAAGTTTACATTGCTTACCCCCTTGTGACGTTCAAACATTTATAACTTAACCAGCTGATGTACACAGTCACAGAAATATTTTGTTAATTAGAGCAAAACCATTATTCGATCAATTATGCGGCTTGTATCATATAATTATTTCTTTATCGTCGGAATGTGTACTTCACGAGATTGTTATCACCAATTTACAGAACTATAAAAGTTTCAGGAAAGGTTGTAGTACAGATCGGATGACAATTGATTAGCGTGCGCATATTTTGGAACAATTTAATCACGAGTCCCTATGGCCACGATAAAACGGTGCTATCATAAATTGGCAATAATAACGTGGGCTTAAAGTGCCTTCACATCAGTGTTTTAATAGACAAGACAAAGGAATAATTCAAACAATTTATTTCAGACTTTCTTTGTCTGCCATCTGATGATCGTTAGTTTTATTTCAGTAAGATAATACCACTGAAGGAAACGATTTGCTTAAAATACTCTTTTTTATTATTTAAATGCCAACTTGTGAAAGATTTTAATATTTTATCAAGATTAGATTAGATTACAAAACCAAAGTTTTCAAGGCTATTTCAACATTTTACGTAGAATTGTAAAATTGCCTTGAGCTGTCATTTCACGTTATTTTCTCATTGAAACAAAAAAACTAACGATTAAAAAAAATGTTTACTATATACGAGTGAAAATGTATAAAACATCATGAAATCAGCAGAAGACTGAATAACATAATGAGATTTTAACATCAGACAGTAATATTAACAACAACAAATTACAAAGTCAGTGTACGAGTTGATTTTTATTCAGGACTTTTGTGTTGATATTTTGTGCCCATTAAAAATAATACAGCTATATCCAAACTTAATAAAAAGCACATTAATTCCTCCTCCCAGACTGTAACACTACGATGGGTATTTGAAAAGTATTAAACAGTCTAAATTTGTACCGATATTCTGTACATCGAATGGGTGTTATAAATGTATAGAAAGGATAAAATTACACAGTGAATAACATTTTCACGTGAACTTGTGAATGTTATACATGTACACTGTGATTCGAAATGACAGACAAGGAGAACAATTTTCAAAAAGAGCAAATTATAAAGTTCGTGCATTGCTTGACTTTTTCGCGCCTGAAATCAAATCGGATATTTACAAAGTTTACGTGTATTGTGCCCTATCATGTGTCACATGTATGGGTCCGGTTATTTAAATCCGGTAGAACGGATATCAAAGATGAGCCCCGATCTGACCGTCCCGCAACAGCAGCATCCAACATCTGTTGCTACAGTGAAAGCGGCTGTAGTGGCAGATGCACGCTATACAGTAGAAGAGATAAGTTATTTATGGAGCATTAATTCGTCATCAGTTTTTCATATACTGACATAAGTTTTAAAGCAATGTAAGTTTTGCGCCCAGTGTTTACCCCACCTCCTCACTGATGACCAAAAGTGGGAGCGCGCGCCAATTGCGTCACAGCTGCTCGGTAGGTACAAGAATGCTGACCAAAAACGCATGACTGAAATCGTGACTGGTGTTGAATCATGGGATTATTTTAATGAGCCAGAGGGTAGGGACAAACAAGAAGTGGATCGGTAAAAATGATGGAAGACTCCAAGTTGCGCGTAGAGCTCGTAACACAAAATGCATCATTTATGCACTACATTTTGTATTTGTTTGGTTGCCAGAGAATTGTAGTAAGAGTTCTTGTACCAGAGGGTAGGAGTGTCACTGGAGTCTTGTACCGAGATTCGGTTCTTTTGGCACTTGTTGAGCACCATGCTACAGCCCGTTCACGTACCGGCGTGCGCGGAATCAAGCAACTCCATGACAACGCACCTGTCCACAAATAAGCCGTGGTTCTTGCTTACCTTAGTGACAATAGTATTGTACTTTACCACATCCTCCATATAATCCCAATATTGCTCCATATTTTGGCTCAACCCATACATTAAGAACTACATGAGAAGTGGCCGCTTCTGATCTCCTTACGCCGTCGCGTTTTTTTCCACTTAGTATGTAAAGTTTTAACTACGAACAACAGATAGATCAATGTTGGCATGGTTTCAATGGACGTGTTTTTGCATCTAATTTATGTTTTCATTCAGGAATCAACAAATGTAAAACAATCTTAGGTTTTTAGGTTTCACTGTTGGCTAGAAGCCGTGTCCTTTGGTTAATATGACTGTTAAACACTGTCACAAATCGGGTAACAAATGTTATGCTACTGAAGCCTAACATGGGACCACGTAATCCCCAAATTGTAGACAATTACTTTATTAACTCTGGGAGGATCAGGGCCAAATTGGAGGGAATAAATGAGTAATGATGGCCACCAACGTCATAACCACAGAAAGTATAAACATTGTAGATAATATGATTGTCCTGTCAACAAAAGCCCCTGTGTATGATCTCTGAGCTCTGATGTCATTTTTTTCTACCTGTAAGTCAAAAGGAAAACTTACGCTTGCCACATCTAGGGGCCAGTCCATCCATAATCTGACCTTTGTCATATATGGAGTAATACAGATGTAACATTGTAATTTATAGTACATGTACCGACTCATATGTCAAAAAGCAGGACAATATTCTAGAACATGTGTATACTCAGTGCAGTATCTAACAACATTCACACAGCTGAAAATATGAATACTGCACTAAATTACCTGTTTGTGATATGATATTTATAATTATTGTTTAGTATAAACAACCAGTGTTTAAAATATTCACATAACAAGACATTTTATACAGCTTTTGGTTAACATTAACTATTTCAACAAACCATTTCAAACATGAGTCAATGCCAAGATGTCTGTAAACGTTAGATCTTTGTTTAAATGTCAGAGTTAAAATCATACAAACAGATACATGTACCAGATACATACCTTGTTCATGCGTTGTTCACTTTAAATCAATATTACAATAGTTAGATTTCAAAATAAGGTCTCTGATGAAACGGACACTAAACGGGCAGTTTACTATCAAATGCTGTCAACAGTTACCAGTATTTAAGACATGTAGGCATTTTCATGCTAGGCTGGTTGAACTAAGGTTTTTTTTTTTGAATTATGACAATTAAAGTATACTCATTAATGGAATGGTGAATCTAAATGCATTATATACACACTGAACTAATTTAAAGTCACTACGATACTCCAATCTATGTTTTTGTATAAATGTACAAAATAATTTTCCTGTATGTTTAATACCAAAAAGTGGTTTGTAATTCCATGTGTTACATTTGTATTTTTTCTTATACTGCACTATATACCAACCAACTAAACTAGACTTATGGAAATAGTAACTCTGTTAAATTTATCTCTGCCCTACATTTGAATAATTTTTAAATCAGGTCAACACACAACTGTGAGGCATTGCTTAATAATACAAACTCTTTAAACACAAAACAACTTTCCCATTAGGAAGATTTTTAGCACAAATTTCATCAAATAATGATGTCGAACTCCTTTGTATAACTTTATACAAATAACATAAAACAAGTACATGTAATGAACTCGTTTATTTTTCTAAATACTTAAATATCACAGTCTCCTGAACCCGAGCAATTTTTGATGTACATGTATCAGTTTTGATTAAATAGGTAATGTAACAAAAATTTTAATGTGTGTGATACTAGTCCATAAAAACTACAGAAATATAAAAATACTTTATATGGAAATAAGTTTAAACAACTGATATGTTGCATAAATACAAAATCGACAACAAGTGATATGTCATGAGTAAAATCATTTTGATTTCATGAAAAAAGACAATTTTTTTATTCACCAAGAAAAATAAAATTCACTGGAATGAAGTCAGTCAACCACATAATAAGATATGGAATAGATCATAGTGTATAATGTTACATTAGGATTATCACAAACAGAATGATTTGAATGAAACAAAATTGTGTAGAGCAATCTTCATTCATGCAGGTCAACTGTGACTATACACATAATGGAAACCGACAGTTTTTACTCTATAACTACAATATGATTTACAAAAATGAAAAATAAATATGAATATAATTAGTTCAATTTAGTCATTTGAAATTTTCCTCCTATTTCTATTGTCTAAACAATTAAGTTTACAAATTGACAGAAAAGTGTTTATAAGGTATTTTAATTGGTTTCTTCACTTTATTTTCTAAGAATTACTTTAATTCATTTTAAATGTAATATAACTGGTTTAGAAGCATTGGTATACAGAATAACTGTTAATTTTGATTGGAATTAGAGAAAATTATATATTTAAATTTGAGAAGCTGTAAAAACTAGTTTTAATCAAACTGTCCCATATTTAAATGATTCAATTCATTGAATAAATCACGCAAATATTTTGATTAATCATAACTTAGGCCATACCAAATCGTATCTATGTTTAGCATCCGCGGATGGAAAGGTTTTGATCATCTGAGTCAAATAAAAAAAAATATCATTATATTGAATATTTGATCATTTGAAATATCTTTATTGAACCGTTACATGCTGGAACGACTTGCTTTGTATCAATACGCCTTCCAGTCATCAAAATCTATAAATATTGTGCTTTTGTTTTGATTTAAGAAATGAAAAATATTTATTCCCACTGAGTGACTGTTTGATCTTTTGATAGAAGCTAATATTTTGGGGCAATTAAGAAGGAATATTTTTTTTCCTGAGGTACACGTTTGTTTTTTCTGGATAGCTAGATAGGTTTTTGAACCTTGATGTTACGCTAAACATAGATGCGATTTGGTATGGCCTTACTCACTGATTCAGTATATTCAATAGATACAAATATAAAGATTAGCAAAGTGCAGACTATATACAATTTTATGTTTACTATCATTTAATTCAATAATCTTTTTAATCAGTGGAAGATCATTCATACAAACAGTAATTAACACACTGAATTTTGTAGAAACATGAAGGGAAAAAATGTTTAAATGCATTCATAAAATGATCAGCCAAACAAGCATTAATTTTGCTTTTAACAATATTTAAAAAAAATAAAACAATGTTAGTATATAATATATCAAAATGCTCAGACAGAACTTAAACAAATACTGTTGGTAAAAATAATAAATTTAATTATCCTAATGACTAAAGGCATTAAGACATGGATATTGCTACATGAGAAATTGACTAGAAAGAAAAATGCATGTAAAAGGTTTACATTTTCTGACTACGTTTACACTACGTTTATAAAATCAAGCTTGGAGACCTGTCTTAAGCACATACAGTAACTTGAGCATCTGGTCTGTTAGATCTGAGCTTTGGTAACAGATGACAATTGAAAAATCTGTAATCTACAAATGGTCTCCAAACTCAAGTTTTATATAATGCTATGGTCCAGTTTATCACAAACACAAAGAAGCACCATTCAATAAAAATGTTCACATAAAACTGACATTGCACATTCTAATTTTAAGAATGAAATTGTACTTTGTTTCACACTGAGAGAGATATATCAGGCCAACATTAGGGCAATAAGAAGCATCTTGTCAATGCTATTTATTCGTTTATATCCTCGAAGAAGTCGTATCCCAGCACCAAGACAATCAACTTCTGCATGAGGCAAGCCTTCAACATCAGCATTGTGAGCAGTACCTACCAACCTGTAACATAGTATAAACTAAGTATTTATGGATACCTGTATCATAGTAAAAACTAAGTATTTATGGGTACAAAAATAAGTAACTTCTTAAACCACATATACTTTTACCAGCTTCGGGAGAAGGTAAATTATGTTCAACTCACAGTTACAATACATAGTACATTTAGGTCAACTAGAAGTAAATAAATAGATACAAGTGATGTATATTTTAATTGATACAAGGATTCTAGAACAAGTGTTCAAGATTCATAAAACAAATAAAATAGCAGAAACAATGCCGAGAACGATGTTAAAAACAAGTTTAATTTACCTAAAGTCAATGGAAGTAAAAATAAAAAATAACACTTTTACAGTCATATTGTACTTTGAAATCCCAACACAAGTTTACAAGCTATAACTTTACAAATCAGCCAAGTTTTACCCAAAATATATTGAAAATTTACCGTCTAACAATTTCACAACCAGCGAAACCAGCCATCTCTGACATAAGATTCTCAATGTAAGCCTCTTTGTCACCAACAAAGGCAGTCATATGTTGTAAATATGTATTTACTGAAATCAATCATGTTTTGATATACATGTGTATTCTATTTCTACAAATTCAGGAAGTTTTCTCAACTTTTGTGTTTAAGTTTAAAGTTATACAAACCTTTATTCATATAGCAACTGTTAACTGTGACTTTCTTTTTCTGTTATTTTAGAAAAGCCAACCTGGCCTAGATTTCCACATTACATTTGTTATTACATGCACTGTTATACTTCGAGAACAACCTATATGATTATTCATTTCAAATACCACTCAATAATTTAAAATATTTTGAATTCATACCCATCTACCCAGTGTTTTACAATCAATTAAAGAATATTGCAGTCAAAATCAGCATTAAATATTAAACATTTACCAAACTGTTTACAAGCATCTATCATCATCTGAGCAAAGTTTCTGTGACTTTCATTGTTCTCCTCAAAACTCATATGTCTAAAATAACTGAACAGAAAATTGGCCACCACAACACCAAGGTCATACCCTGCAGCACCCACAGATGCAAATTCAATATCTATAATTCTAAGATCAGTACCTGAAAATATGCAGTCAAACATGGTAAGATATGTAATAACATATAACAGAAATATACTGACACATTAACATGTGCAGAACTTGAAACTGATATTTTTCATGTATTGTTGAGTTAAGTTGAAGCATTATGTATATTACTATATCCTAAGATCTGAAAGTCTCATCTTTACTGATAAAACACGAAATAGACTAAAAATCAAACATTATACAGATAAAAAGTGCATGTATTAAAATGTTGTGAACCCAAATCCATGTATAAAGAATAGTAGAATTAATAACCACTTGAATGCTACAGAAATCATCACAGTAACAAATATTTTTCATTATAAAATAAATTGTGAACAAAACTTAATAACACGATGTGTCATATAACAACATGTTATTATCTAATGTTGGTTGATTGCCTCATAATGACATAATCTTGCTCTAAAACTATTATACTGGTTGTATAAAGATGTAGCTCTGATGGTCTAAACATTTCATCTGTCTTGAGTAAGTCTTTTCAAATAACTCATAAAATCAGTATACAATTTACCAGACACCATAATTGATCCAGTATGCAGATCACCATGTATCAGACATTCTTTCTTGTTGGAGAACAACTTAAGCATATTCTTTGCTGCAGTGAGAACGTTCTCATCCCCATATATGGAGTCCAATCTCTCAGAGACTTCAGGTGAACATCTGTTGGTCTTTTCACTCTGTGTAAATGGGTGCCTGAACACAAAGTCCTGAGTCAGAGCAGACATCATGGAATTACTGTAAGATAGTTTTACAGAGATCATTTTTTTGTCATCAATACCCATACTTTCATTTATATAAGTTTAGTTTATAAAGAGAATTAAAACATCAACTCTAGCGTGCAGTCTTTGCAATAACCTACAAACCCAAAGCCTTCGGCAAGTAAATTTCTATCTGGACTAGTGAACATATCCAAAATTGTGTATTCGGGCTAGTGGTAAATTGTTTATTTTCAATAGCCCACTTATAATTAGGGCTAGTACTTTAAAATTATTAGTTTGGACATAGAGTGAGCATTGCACAATATGCATACATCAAAAAACATATATGTCAGAGTCATTTATATAATATGTATCTGAAGCTACATAAGAACAATACTTAAGTATGAGAGCTTAAAATAACGTCATACTTCAATTATGTGGATAAAATGTATAGAACTTTTAATGATTATATCATGTAGACAGTATGCTATTGTTGAGTGTAATTTGCAATAAATCTAAGATTAACAAAGAACTTATTTTCCTTCAGCTTTTAAATTCATCATTGACCCAAAATCATCAAATTGTTTTCATATTTTAAGACTTCAAACCAAAAATAGCATACATTTATCTCTCCAGACAATAAACAGGAAATACATCAATGACTAACAATAAGAACCTCTATAAAAACAGGCAGAATTGTGCTACAATGATTTCCTGGAAAAATAAAGAAATAATTTTCATGGGCACAAAATCATGAAATAATAATACTGTAATAATAATTCATCCTGGTAAAAACAATGATATAACAAATGGCATATATATATATATATATATATATATATATATATATATATATATACAGAAATAAAATAAAATGGCATGAAATGCTCATCAATACTGGGGATGACACAAAAAAAGTACCGTTATCTGCATCCCTTATTTCCATTGTGGTCCCGACATTGATGGCATAACACTAACACTGGCATGGAATATATGTTTACCAGTCAATGAAATAGAAAGAAGAAAAGTTCTGAATGTCTAAGGTACCAGACTTACTGTAAATCTGCATCAAGAGATTTGATTTGATCTTCACCCAGAGTACCAACATGTGTATCACGATGAACAATAGCAAGATGGTAACCTAATTTGTCAGCTAAAGATAAATCAAACTCTCCAGCCATAAGATGACTTCTCAATATCTTGTAACCCTTCAAATCTTCCATGTACACTGAAATATACAAACATGAAATCTAGCAGTGGTTTAACATCAGCGTGATGCCCAACATTTAAATAAATTTGTTAAACAAAACAGTAACAAAATAATAACTATCAGTTTATTCCAAGTAAACAACAAAGCTTAAACTTGTATCAGTTGATGTTTTCAAGAATTCAGCCTTATCTACAGTAAATATGATTTGATAATAAGAAGTTAAACTAACATACCATACAATTTCTCATAAATTTCACAAATGACCACAGAAAACAGATTGCAGCAAAATATAATAACTTAAGAGTTTACATTATATACACGTATATACAGCACCACATATTCCTTCCACCAATATAACATACTTAGCCTTGAAATTTATCACATCAGATTATAATTTTACATATTCTGCATAAACTGTCAAACAAGTGAATAGTAATCATTGTTTAAAATAAACTATGATACATATGGACTGACTTAGTATTAAAACAATTCATACTAGCATTATTAGGTTTATCGAAGACATAAACTTCCGGGACAGATCCTGGAGACAATGTGTGGAACTTATATAAAGCTTTGTACTCAACATCAATCCTCTGTTCACCTAACGGGAATCCTTCTCCTAAACACTGAAATCAAAAACACAATGGTACAATTGTTATATATTAACAAGCATTGTATTTTAAATGCTATAAACCTTAAATGATTTATGTGAGTTCCATCCCAGACATATTTATCGTATTCCTACCTAATGAAAATAATCAACCACACTACCAAGCATTTAATCTCATCAATGTTTTATACTGTTTTAATTATTTCATTTTATAGTGTTGATATTTGTCAGCTTTGATAGCAGAAATGTTTAAGACATAACTAGAACGAGGTTGATTGA
Organism: Lutraria rhynchaena; assembly: GCA_008271625.1. Lineage (NCBI taxonomy): Eukaryota > Metazoa > Mollusca > Bivalvia > Venerida > Mactridae > Lutraria > Lutraria rhynchaena. The sequence continues at coordinate 1,306,028 of VIBL01000114.1, forward strand.
TCTAGCCAAACTCATCTTGATCATGTGATATTAATCAGAACTTCAGAATGTAACATGTTCAGTGCACAATCTTTGAATCCACAGCTTCAAGCTTTTTACAAGGTATAATGACATCAAGGTTAATCTTTCATACTTTGTGTAAAAGTCAAAACTACAATTCTTATACATTCATACAACAACAAAAGTTCCGAAGCAATTTACAAAGTTCGATGTTTAACAATAGTGTACAGTATTTTATGTATCTCTGCCTATTTTTCAACATCTTATGCACTTTATCAAGATTATGAATAGTTCAATGCTTTAAATATGTATTATACAACATCTGATCATTATATTTCTTACTTTGATATAAGGCAGTGAATGTTTTACTATTATACTTCTACCATTAGCACCAATGACTCGCACCACCACATTCAGGTTACCATCTCCAATTTCCTCAACAACAACTTTCTCAGAGGGTTCGAATCTCTAAAAATCAAGCACAGCAAAGTCATAAATCAAACCCATTAAAATTAATTATGACATATGAATATCGATAATGAATAAATAAGCATAGTGTATATAACAAGAATGCATAAGTAATTAATCAATTGAAGCCATATCCATTGCATTAAATATATATTCTCAAATATTTTAACTTTTTTGGTAGTGTAAAGATGTGACAATTTAAAGTTGAATCACAATGCAGCATGATATCATCAGTATAAATCTGCAGTAATATTGTGCTGACAACTAATTTAACCATGTCCTGACTGCATTCATTAAAATATTAACATAATCATTTAAGTTCATATATAATAATACACAATTAATACTAAATAGTTTTGTTATGTTCTAATCAGTAAACAAAAAGATTTATACAAAAAAATGTGTGCATGCAGGACTTCATTCACAGGTGTACTGTACTAATGGATAAATTGCAAACTACATGACCGTAATTAGATGTTGATATGCCATAAAACCCAAATAAATAATGTGATTAAATTCTTCAAATTAGCAATGTTTGACAATGTGATATAAATGATGATAAGCAGGTTTCTGTTACATTTTTCTGTTCATATGTACAGATATAAGAACAGCAATCATTACATTAAGACAAAAAAGGTTTGTTTCTGGTCACTCAAACTGCCCTAATTTTGCACCACAACTCTAGATTTTTTATTAGGCCCAAGGAATGGTACATCCACTGTCTCACTTTTCCACACAAAAATAATCTCAACAGCAGCAAAACAGTAAAAAAATATCCCAACCTTACTTTTAATGAGCATGTAACCACCAGAAACAAACATTTTTATGCCCAAATTATGTAATATTCATGATTGACTATATATACTGACAATAACTGTATGATTTTATTATCACACTGTAAAAAGAACATTTAATTGAGTACAGGTCTATAAATAGCCCAAATTAAATTCGTCTGGCACGTTTTAAACGGGTTTAAGAGCATTTCAGTGGCCGATCGATTTTCTGTGACGAATTCAAGTTTGGGATCAGATAATAACGTATTAAATACGTTAAATATTTAACGAAGTATGTGCAAAGACATAACAATTAACAAATTATAAATTACATGTTTTAGTTACTGACACATGTTTGGGGTATTTCTTTACAATTCTTCACGCGTTGTCCCCATTGATCCATTATTATCTTTTATCAGAGCAATGTCAGAAATACGCCGATTTCCTTGTTTACAACTAAAGTGGTGCCCGTTCCATGTCGCTGTACACCAAGATAGTCAACGGGAACCAGGTTAATTTACAGCAGTATACAAAGGTTTCCTCGACGAAAAATTACGGACTTCCGAGTTAATATCTAGAACGTTAAACTATTTATATTCATTGATAAAAATAAGTGTAACGTCAGAGGTGTGGTTGAATGATCCAATGATAGCTGGTTATTTCACAAACGACCTTTGGCAAAGCGCCAACACTTGTCTGATGCAACTTTTTCGACCGATTTACTTGTAGTTTTCTTCCGAGACAGTTATATAGTTCGCTGGTAAAAATGAAATGAAAAGTCAAATACTTTATTTTGCATGAAATTGTAGCTACTTTAATAATATACTCTCAAAATATTTTTTGAAAAATTTTTTGCCTAGATCTTCTATAAATTTTTAGATAATTTCATGAAAATCGCGCAATGATACAAAGCAGTCCGTAGAGGGAAATCTCCGACGTCGTCTTACGTGCGGCATACCATGTTCTCAAAGTGACGAATACAGTAACGCTAACATATTAAAGATAAAAATGGGAGCGTAGTAGGCAACAGACGGCCCGTGCCAAAGCATTGCTTTGCACAAGAACACAATTAAATTATCACCATGGCGTGAGTACTGTTTTTATTAAATTTTTCTTCGATTTTCTTGATTTGTTGCGATTTTAATGTGTCTTACAAACAACGCAGTGCCCATTTCGTCCGCGCCATATTGAACATTCTGTTAATGTTTTGAGGTCGTTGATAGTTGTGACAGTTCATCCGATGTGGACTCAGATTATTATTAGGTCAACTTAACATAATTTCGAATGATTTCTTACATATAAATCACCCTATTCGATATCATGTAACTAATTTTACAATTTCCTTTGAATTAATTATGTCCACGTGGCGTTGTTCATTTTTTGTCTAAAAATATGATAAAAATTCTCCTGGTTTTGTTCCTGGTACGAAACGTCAATGAGAATTTAAATCATGTACCATATTTTTTAAAAAACGTCTTGAGTTATTAAATGATCATTGGGATTATTTGGACACTTGTCCAAATATGGTCTTTTAGTTTTACTGAACATCACTTAAAATTCTTTGTTTAGTTGAAAAGCAACTTGGCATGGCGTATCGCTTTACCATACAATAATCTGTCATTTAGAGCTAAATCACAAGTTTAAAATTGCATGATGTTGCAGCACTTGTTCTAAATCTGTTTTTAATTGCAGGTCCCTTCGCATTGACCAATTCCTGGCATCAGCCACAGACAGTTACTCATATACACAGCACAAATACATAACTGAATATGTTCAGTACAGCAGATTCACAGTCTCAGATGGAATTCCTGGAAGTTCCATTGGGTCTGTCGGCAAACTTGTTTGCCGATGACCTTGATATTGAGGGTAGCATTCTTGATATGAAATTTGATGAGGGTCTGAAGAAATCAAATGCTGCCAATCAGTCTCTGGAAGACCTGCTTCTCCCAGATTCTACTGAAGGTAATTTTGCACACTCTATGTTAAATAAGTTTGCTATCATCTGCTTTAGTTCAAATTTCCATGTTTATTTCAGACTGCAAGTGCTGTTAAATGATTTTATTAAATAGTATGCTACATTTTGTAAATTTATAGGAATCATGTCTGTTATATGCAATATCATTATGATCTTACTCAATCTTTGATTTGACGAAACAATTTCTCTGATCTTTTCAGACCCTCTTGGTGAAGAATGGATGGAGACATTGGACTTGGAGCCATTCTTGGAAAATGTAGACACTAGTGTATCTGACATTGTCCAGCCAGTGAAGAAAGTAGAAGCTGATGTTCTTGACATTTCCATGCTTCTGAGTTCACCCAACGTTAGTGAAATAAAGCCAGAGCCCAGAAAGGAGGGCATGAAGGCTTCTGCTTATGACCTTCTGAAAGCACTTCTGCTTGAGCAACAGCCAATTAAGACACAGGAGATATCATTGGATATCTCGCAACCTGTTGAAATTCAGTCATCTGATGATGAGGTTTCTAAATCTCCAGTTGCTGTTGTTCCATTCTTTGATTTCAGTGGTTGCGACACTATTACTGATGATGCGCCAAGTTCAGTTCTTCATTCATTTGAAAACTTGATTCAGCCAGAAATCTCCTTGGATAATGGTGACATAGTTGAAATAAATTTGACACCTCAACTTGATAGTTCCATAAATGAATCTGAGGTCAATTCTATTGACAGTTCAAGTTACATTTGTTCACCATTAAGCAATGAGGCTGAATCAGTTCTGTCCTCTGGACCATCTTCACCATTTGAGCCCACAGATGATTTCTCTACTATTGATTCAAGTTACCTTTGCGATGAAACTTGCTCAAGCACTGCAAAAAGTAGTCAAGTTTCTGATGAAAGTTTTACTAAATTGAAATCAAAAGTTAAGCGTGAAAAAGCTAAATCTTCTCCGTATGATTCTGATTACAGTATTACCAATGTACCAGATAAACGTTTGCGTAAAAAAATGCAAAACAAGAATGCCGCTACTCGATATCGTGTGAAAAAAAGACAGGAAAAGGAAACACTACAGGAGCAAGAAGTACGACTAACAGACAAAAACAAAGAATTGAAAGAGAAAGTTGAATCTCTTCAGAGAGAAATTCAATACATGAAAGAACTTATGCAAGAAATTAACAAGGCAAAGAAATCTAAGATATAAACTGTGCAATTTTCAATGATTATGAAGTAGTTCATGTTCCTGTAGTGTTTTAACTACTCATTTATTGTACATATTTCATCCTGCTTTATTTAAGAAGAAAAAAAAACAAATTGTGTTGCTTTTTTCTGGGTCATTTTAATAAATTCCATAGATGAGTGCTTAACAAAACATTGATATTACTAAATATCTGATGACAACCATTCTTTTTGAGTGCACTCACACACAATGTATTAATTGATTTATAATACCAGACAACAGTATTTCGTAGTGGGCACTGACACTGTTGTATTACATATTTTACTATTGACAAGAAGAGTGAAAAGACTACATTTCTGAAACTGAACACCAGCAGCACTGTATTTTATTGATTCTGCAAGTAAATAAATACATAATTCACTAAGCAGCAAATACCTCTCCAAACTTAGGAGGTAATACGGACATCTTATTTTAAAATGACCAAATTAACACACACATCGCAAGACCTGAGTTATTGGTTGTTTTTTTTTTGTTGGATGGTCCACAGCATTTCAAATCTTCCTGATCGGAAGTTATAACATCAAGGGTATACTAGAAGAGGCAACATTTAAAAAGTTACACATATTGCGTTTGTTCAACATTATTATCATGGTATCTCAAATAATAAAGTTTGCCCAAGTAAATGCATTAATATGGAGGTGCTTCACATTTTAATGGGATATATTGTTGCAGCTAACAATATTATACAAAGCAGGATACAGCAAAACAAGTAAAATGCAGAAGAGAAGGAACCAGCCTGTTATAGTTATACCATGTTTAAATCATACAGAAATAATTTAATGCGAGTATACATTATTCACCGGGAATTTTACAACTGCAATATTAACGCATACAAAAAAAGCGGACAAATTTATCATAAATTATAAAGGAATTTACTCTGAAACTATTCATACATCATTAAACTTTGCCCATCAATCTATAATAAAACAAAAGAATGGCATGGCTATTACGGTATTATTGAGAAAAACGACATTCATTAATCAGGCTACAGTAAATTTTCTTGTGTAGATGTGTCAGATAAATTATCAGAAACATCTGTTTTCTGTAATAAACAAAGTAGAAGTAAAACAATATACCTTAGAGGTGACTCACAGTTGAAAAAATGAAAACATTAGGTCAGAATTGTTTGTTTCTCACGAGATGCCTGAGAGGTCCAAATAGTAAAGAGTGCATGAATAGTTTTTGAGATCACAAAAATTAAGAACTCAGTAAATAAGCATGAGTGCAGGATACTTGAATGAACCAATACATAAATGTTAAACTATCTGAAAATTCCTGGAAAAATTAATCGATCAGTATAAAGGTTTCCTTTTAGAGTTTAACACCTCAATTAGTGCAAACAATAACAGTTGTTAACATGGTTAAGTTTTTTGCAACCTCAGTTCAGACCCTACAAGTTTTTATTGTTTCTATGGTATTATTTCCATTTTTTTGGAAATTTTTAATTTTCACCCATGTGTTAATAATCATTAACAGTTCCTAAATAACCAGTTTTCAAGTCCCAAATGAAATTACTCAATTTGCTAACGAAAACTTCAGGTCTAGCTAGTTATCATGTCCATGCTGAGGAAAAAGAATATCATTGCGAGAAAGAACATATGTTTTATGCAATTTTTAACCAAATAACTTGAGCAAAAAAAATGTTGAGCATTGCAGCAGCTAATTAGATTTTATCAACATGATAACATGGCTGTATCTTCTACAATGCCAATCATGTGTCAACCTTTCTACATCTAGTCAGATCCACATTGGAATACAGTTAACTAATTCAATAGTTAGGAACAATTGGCTTTCTAAATCATTGAGCCATAGTAATGGGGGTTTTAAAAAAATGAGGTATAAAGTAGAATAAGGTAGGTTGTCCTCCTCAACTGCATACTTTACAATGTTCATAAAGTCTAATAACAATCTTATTTCACAGGTAACAGTCAAGCCAACAAGTATTTATAATACAAGTGACATAATTAAAAAAAAATCACACTCATAACAAAGTCAGTCAAAAACAAATCAAAGTCAAACAGCAATGTTCATACTTGCTTCAATCATACAGTACTTACAGAAAATAATAAAATGATTCAGACATTGTAATAAACTGTGATAGACTTGATTCCTAGGTCATGATATTGTTTCTGGAACAGAATTCAAAGCTAGTCGTTTCTTTTCACGATCACGTCCATATTTCTTTCCAACTAACATAAGAAGCATTAAAGCTGGTATGTGTACCAAAGTAAATCGGAACAATTTTCTAGAAGAATTACTATCACCCTTTTTATAGAAGTTCCAAGCAAGATAAGCTAAGTACACATTTAACGGCAGTGAATCCACAGCAAATGTCCATGTAGTAAGGTCCACCAGCGGTGCAGCTAAACATAAACCAATCATCCCTACACTGTATCGTAGTGCCACACGCTTGCATAGTTCTGGTTTAACAACACTAGCCATCCTGTAACCACCCCTAGAATAATCTGGTCTCAGATTCCAGCTTAAGGCATTGAAGTGAGGAAATTGCCATGCATATAAGATAGCTCCAAGAAGAAAAGCACCTGAAAGAAACAACCTATGCATGTATACAATTATATAAATCAAGAATTAGATCTTACATAACAAAATTAAAGTTATCAAAGAAATTTTAGCTCATATAATATACACACAATAAGGCAAACTGTAAATTACTTACATTCATTTCAGTAATAAAACATTGAAAAGAAATTCACTTCAAAATACGGGTTCGGATATGGGGTATGATAGGTTCAGAAAACATGGGGTTAGTTTTAATATTAAGCCAATAGTAATTTACATGTTGCAAGTCAAACAACTTAACAAATGTCTAATCTTTGTAACCACACAAGTAACATGTTATCTAGCTAAAATAGTATAGTATAGAATAGTATCAACATTATAACAAGTATATACCAGGCTCAAGCATTCCAGTACAAGCTGTCCATCCCATCATCGGAGGTATAGCTCCAACAATGGAACCAACCCAGGTATTTAATATACTATATCTCTTCATTGGTGTGTAAACTAGAGTGTATAATCCAAGATTGAAGGCTCCTAATGTAGCAGTTAGAGGATTTACGCCAAAAGTCAATAAAGCCAGACCCATTGATCCAGATATCACAGCAAACGAGACTGCATGTAATGGACTGAAATAGACAGTATGTATTCAGTAAATATTAACTCAGTACCTAGAGTCATTTCCAAATAGTATATTTCAACCTTAACTCTTTGCCTCTATTTCTCTTCATCTGATGCAGACAACTTTTGAAAAGACTTTTGCAAAAGAAGCCATTGCTTGTACTGAGTAATGGCTTCTTTTTCCACAATGTTTTCCACTCTGTCAGAAATAATCCAATTTCCTTAAATAAATTAATTAATGTTTTGTATATCTGCTTTGAATTCAGAAGAGTACAAAATATGCTTACGAGGCAAAGGGTTAAAAATGACAAATCAATATCTTCTAAGAAAAAAAAATGCAATTTTTTTTTTTTAGAGTTTTTTACATCGAAACTTGAACAGGGCATAAACCTTACCTTAAATATCCCCTTACAAGGACTCTATTTTTTGTTCGGTTCATTTGAGAATCGTATGGAATTTCAAAGTACTGAAAAAAAAGATATGGTATCAGAAATTAAATATGTAATAACAAATAAAATATAATTGTTCTTATGGCTGTTGTAAACCTGTTGATGGGTATATTGTAGTACATTCGTGGAGTAATTACACAACAGAAGGTAACATTTCTGATCATATGGTAACTAATCCTGTGGAGATGTTCTAGACAACATACATGTGTTCTCTCATTATTCCAGATGAAATAATACATCAAATATGAATTAAGTATAAAATCAAAATCACAAGGTATTCAGTTAAGTTAGTTTTATACCCAACAACTTACTTGGTTCATGGCATTAGCTGAACAGGAAGTTAGAGCAGTTCCAACTGTACATGCGAGAAATGTTTGAAGTATGAAAGGATCCGGAGCTACAGCATATCCAGCCATTGTAGTGACAACAACTAAACCTGCAAATACACCATAAATAACTTACTGGATATTCAGAAAAGCATTAGAAAAGCAAACACATTTTAGCAATGAACTGTAAGCCTGTAAATGGAACTGGATGAAAATTCTGCATATATTTGTACAAAATCATGAATCTAAATTAGTTAGATTCTAATCTTTGGTGAACCATTGCATTTTGTGGCATAATGATGGAAAAATGTACCATACATGTATTTAATAAAATGAAATATTCAATTGTATTGATAAACAAAAATGACCAATCAATAAAAAATAAAATCATAACAAAATATTACCTATAAAAACAGACAACCCCAGACATGCATTTTGTTTTTTGTACATCAAATAATCTACCAAGTCACTAATTTTGAAAGACAAATAACTGATATACCTGTTAGTCTGATTTTGGACAGATTCATGTAATATTGAGGTAGTTTGGCATAATCCATTTTCATCTCCCTCCATGTTAGTTCTGACACTGATTCAATATTGACCGCTGGATTGGTTTTATCAATTTTTAGTGCATCACCATAATCAAAAGTTAGCTTAACTACCTTGTCTTGGTTTGGTATTGACACTTCTAGTTCTTTTTTCTTGTTAACACCATTGTTAACATTTAATGTCACAGAACTCTCTTTCAGAAATACAGTAAAGTCTTGAGTGTTATTTGCACATATGCCATGTTGATTGTCATTGACTGATTTTTCTGATCCAGCCTCATTGTCAATCTCTGATGAGACTTCAACTTGATCCCTGGACTTTTTTGACTGATTTGGAACTTTTATTAGAATAACTTTGTGATTAAGTTTGTCAGATGGTTTCAGATTATCGTCAAAGCACAAATCAGTATCACCTGAAGACACAGCCACCTTAGGCTTACTGGAAAGCTGAAGAAAAAATTATGAAGGTCAATTTGAAAATCAACATTATGCAAAAATTTTGTCTGCAAATCAAATTTTCATTGAAATGCATTTTCAAAGTAGGATGAAGTTTTTGTCAAAGGAAAACATGGGTCCACAGAATCAACTTTCATGTCAGTATCTGTACATACATAAACTATGATATAACCAAGAAGAAAAACATTCAAGAATCAATATGGTTAGCAACTGCAGGATATTGTGATCAATTAGCCATCTCTTCTGGTAATGTTCTTTGTTATTTCATATTTCATTCTTGATAAGTTTAAAGCTCAAGATACAAACATGCAAGTCAAAGCCTTAGAAATTATTCACCATCAACAAAATCATTGCATTTACATAACAATCTGTTGCGTCTTAATTTCGTAGTACTCTTTCCAATTAATTATTAATTATTGAGTTTACAACCAGAACCAGACAAGTAATATAAAACCAACCCGAAATATAAATTCAAATAAAAATATTGTACAACTGGTGTATCAGTAATTATCACATAAACGTTATTAAGTCCACTTACCCGTCTCAAGTGCAAATGTATCCTCCCTGTACGCTGTAATATCGATGAAGCAGAACTCCATTGTCGGCGCAGGGACGGTTTACAACATGAATTACAATATAACAATGACTTTCTAAACACCCCACATGATGCGGGAATAGGCATTTTGAATTTTAATAATTTTATAACATTTTGAACGACTATAAGAATTTATGTAAGCGTTTGGCCCATACAAATAAGACGAACATGGGCGCCGCCATATTGCTTCAAGGTCACATTCGGAATATACATAATTGACCGAAAGATTTTCAAGTAGCGTAAAGTCAGCTTCGTACTAGCCATGTATTCGTCAAGAAGGGTGAGAACGAGAAACAGGTGCTGTTACCCTATGTGCGTGTGTCACGTAGGTCTAAAGATGACTATATCTAGGTACTAATATAATTTAATTCAATATTAAAATTGTACAACCATATCGTTGAATTAAAGATAGTCGATCTAACCTGGGATCAACATGCACACATGTGTATATTGGTCCCAGATCTAACATAAATATTTTATATCAAACAGTCTGTCTGACTCAAAATTTAAATGTTAAATATTTGTTAAATATTTTAAGACAATTTATTGATTTTATTGAATTTATTTCACTACTCATTTTTAAGGTCTTCGGCAGTCTGTGGCAGCACCTGGTACAGCCGATGGTTGAATGGTTTACGCTGTATTTCGAGGTTGGCAAGTTTCCTTTTTAAAAATTTTAATAGGATTGATTTGTATGAAAACATGCATTTTCATGCGGAAATGCTACTCAGTAATTAATGCTTCATTGTTTATATCATTTTATTTTAGCTCTAAACAAGATCTTACAGTCGTTATTATGCAGCTTACCAGTTCAAGCCCGCGTCCTGGACACTTTGGTTGTTGTTGTTGTATTGGGGGTTAACGCCGTTTTTTCAACAATTTTTTAGTATTATACGGCGACAGGTTCACCTAACCAGTTTTACTGGACTGTATATTTACCAGTACTTACTTACCCTTCCACAAGGAGCCGGCAACTTCTCCACATATGGAGGAAAATCGACATTTTTGTCAAATTTTCATGGGAGGGTGTGACCTGCCGCGACCGGGATTCGAACCCGGATCTCCGGGCTGCAAATCCAGCGCACTAACCACTGGACCACGGCCGCGGCTATGGACACTTTGGTGGATTGACTAACAAAATAATCACTTTATAATACATTATATCCTTTTTATTTTTACAGATACATGGCAAGAATTCCCAAACTCAACCATCAAAGGCTGTGTATTCCATTTTACACAGAGTGCATTCCGGAAGATATAGGCCGTAGGCCTACGTCAGGCGTACATCACCAAAGGTGATAAGAACGAGTATTTAAGACACCTGTCCAAAGTCCCACCCATACCTCCTGGTGGATCAATTTGAGTCAGCCTTCAGGAAACTGGAATCGCCAGTATACGATGTTGTTAATTACATGGATAGAACATGGGTAAAAGGTACCATGTGGCCACCTTCTAGCTGGTCCTTTTTCAGAGAATTAGTAAGGACCAACAACTTCTCTGACACATGTATAATCAATTTTTCTTGGGATATGTAATTCAGTGTATATATATAATTATAATTATATATATATAGAATTAACATAAGCGTGATTGACATGTATATGCGCGTAAATAAGTATATTATATGCATTATGTCTGATGTGTGTGAATCATTGATTATTCGATATTATACTTGTTCATTATGTTGTGAATCTATCAACACAAACTATTATTATTTAGTATTTGTGAAAAATTTCAGACATAATAATTATATACATATACCAATGAAATATCAGTTTGCATAAACCACATGTATAATAGTACCAAACGAAAACAAGCAAAACACTGTTGACAATACAAAAGAAAGAAATGAAAATCACTTCTGGAGTCTGATATCGTGCTGAGAGGGTAAGAGCTGTGCACGCAACTATTACTCTAATGTTTCTACTATGTTTATAATTGTTTATTTTGTTGCATATTGTATCATATCGCCACACTACGTCCTTATAAAGGATATGTTGAAGTCAATATTTTACCTGTGGGTATACCTGGAGCTCATGAAATTGCTTGTTTACTTTTAATTGTACCTGATACCGAGTTTAACTTACAAGTACCCGTGTTACTAGGAACAAATATTCTTGTTGAATTCCTTACTGTGTGCAAAGCAACTACCGGAATTTTTTTACAACACTCCAAATTAAATATTCCTTGGATTTATCATTTAGATATTTAGTTTTGCGTGAAAAAGAACTGTTCAGTGTAACAATAGACTTGCTATTGTCAGAAATGCTGAGTGTAGCAATGTTGTTATTAAACCTAACTATTCGGTGACTCTTCAATGTCACACAGATAGAGAATTGGCATACGTACCTACTTGTACTTTAATACAGGAGACTACAAAATCATCCTTGCCAAATACATGTAACTTAAGCTGCGGTTGAAGGTCATACCTCCGACCATTTGCCAGAGTCATCCGGTGTCCCTTAGGGTTCAGTCATTGAACCCTGCCTGTTTCTGGCATATATTAATGACTTGCCTGGAACAATCAAAAGTAAGACCAGGTTATTTGCCGATGACACTATAGCCTTCCTGTCAGTCAAAGGACATTCAGATGCGGCCATATTACAGAACGACCTCCAAGAACTAGAACTTTGGGAACGATACTGGGCTATGGAGTTCAACCCAGACAAATGTGAGGTGCTTATGGTTACCCGAAAAAAGAACCCTTATCTTCCCATACACCCTTCATAGAAAAACGCTATTTAAAATCAGCAGAAACTACCAAATACTTCGGAGCAACTATTTCAAAAGACCTAAATTGGACCCACCATATAAATAACATCACCTTCAAGGCAAAAAACTCCTGAAGATTTATCCAAAGAAACATAAAAACTCAGAACAGGTAGGTCAAGACACCAGCATATGTAATTTATGTAAGACCGCAACTAGAATACTGCTCAATTATATGGCACTCTTAGCAGAAACATCTAGCCTAAAAAGTCGAAAGTATACAAAGAACTGCGGCTATATATGTTTGCAACAATTTTGATTTCCAAAGTAGTGTCACACAAATGTTACATAATCTTGGCTGGCCCTCCCTAGAAAGCCACAGACTCCATTCCTATATTATATTTCTCTAAAAAATCCAGAACAACCTTGTTCATGTTGATCATAACCACCTCATCCCAACTAGAAATTTGAACTTCCTGATCCCCCAGTCCCTTACCCAGTATCACTTAGCTCCTTCTTCCCCAGAACTATATGGCATTGGTATAATCTTCCATACCAGGACAAATCCAGTCCCAGCCTAAATATAGATGTTTTTTAATTAATCTCAACTTTGCACTCTTTTATCTGAAACATTTATCTTTTAACTGAGCACTTTTAACACAGTTTTCCTGACGAGCGCCTCCCAGTTATAATCAGTATTGATTGATCCGGAGTATCATGTAGATGTAGATATACATATATACCATAGCAGACAGTTGAATTGGTTTGTGTCAGGGACTCTACATTACAATGTAGAGTTTGTGAGGACCCAGAAAAGATCCCCTTCAACTCAAGTCAATTTTTACACAGACAAATAACTGATAATCAGTTCAATATGAAGCTCGACCAAAGCTGGTGCTTGAATTCCCACAAATGAACAACTCTTTGTGTGAGTTTTGTTATCTTTTGCTCTTTAAAACTGTGTCCGAAACATTGTGATTTTGGACCAATCAAATCCTAGAGAAATAGGTTAGTCACAAAATGTCAGCCGAAGTAAACAGTAATTGAAAGATAAATAAAATGCGCAATACATTATAGTGACAATCACGGATTACTTATACGGAGGCGTGTCAAGAGGCTTGACTGGACTCATGAACCTTGCAAGTCAAGCGGGGGACGAACAGTCCGAGCTACTGTTCGTTAACTTCAACCAAGATTGCACGTAAGATGATTCAGTTTTGTTTTCGTTTTCATTGTAACATCAGTGACAGCTGTGTCTAACCCATTGTCGAGAATCCACTTTCTTGTTCTTACATCTTAATTCTCTTATTTTTCAGATCCTTAGCTGTCGGGAAAAAGACTGGGTACAAGCTTTTTTCTTTGACGTCTGTGGAGAAGTTGGACCAAATCTATGATAATGGTGAATCTCTTTGTGGAATTTTGTTCAAAATAATTATGACATCATCAATATACTTTTACAGATTTTGATTAAGAATAAATTATATAGCCATAATCAATCCTTCAAATGTACTAGCCAAAGTAGGAATGGAAAACCAATAAGAAATTCATATGAAAAAAAAATGAATTAAGTAGCACATACACACTATTTATTTGAGCCATGTGTCCTGTATTTGATTGTTAAGGATTTTTATTACTCACGTTACGATGTTATGGCTTGGTGAAATCTAGTATATTTGAAAGTATGCAATGCTGATCTGTAAGTTTATAATACTGGCACACTCTACTGGGCTTGACAAATTTTTTCAGGCTACTCGTCCGACGGCAGGACAACCACCTAAGAATTTTAATTGTTTCTACTGCAATATCAACTCGTCCTGAGTCAATATCTTCTTGTAATTACAAGCAGATTTGTCCAGCCCTGTTCTAGATATCATAGATCCTTGTGTTAAGATGATATGATAATAATTTGATTTCCATATGAAATTTCGACTCAATATCTTACAGTCATGAAGTGTAATAAGCCTGAAAAGGCTTAAATATTTTTACTATTACTGGGACAAATATCTTGAAATATTCTGCCATGTCTTGTCGGTATTCTGAATAAGTAGTTCACATCAGTAAACATTACATGTCAAGTTAGCCAATCATGGGTTTCTATGGTCAAGTGGTTATGGTCTCTGACCACTAATACCTAGTCCCTCATGACTGTGAGTTGAAATCTCTCCCAGGACCAGACAAAGTTTACATGTGATGAAGGTGTCCAGCTAGCTTACAGAAGGTCAATAGCTTAAAAAAATCACCAAATGGCCCTGGTTGTTAGTGGGATGTTGAACCATCAAAAAAGTTGATAGCCAACAGTGGATTGTCGTATGCCTTTGCTAAATATCACAAAAGCAAGAGAAACATGTAAATAGGTTGTGTTTACTGATGATTTTTATGTATAAATTATAATGGGGTTGCCATACAGGTCAACACACATTAACCTCTGTAACAGTGATATAATTGCATAATGCATTTGGCAAGGTCTGTAATATTTTGTCCTGAAATACTTGTATATAGTAAAATAGTACTCAATCATGATACCGCTTTCAAACAAGTAAAATTTTCTTTTGGTGTCTTTGCTCTGGTTTATTACTATTAGCACATCTTCCCACCATTTTTCTACCATAAGTAAACTTTGTAAGCTAAGTCAGTGGATTACATGACTTTAATTGAGAGTCTTTTGGTTTAAAATATGGATAATTTATTGAAGATATTAGATCATATGTTGTTTGTCTTCTACGTCTTAATTACATACTATGTGAAGTAAATGTCAGCTGTTCGTAAAAAATTGTTGGAAACTGATTTGTAATAGTATGTGCATTATTATGATTTATATGGTCTTAATTATCAGCCAAATGTTCTCATCTGTTATAAAAATTGTTATTAACTTTGATTGTCCATGAGTTCAAAGTTTGGATGCAAGGTTTGAAAATGATTCAAACTTTAAGGCTTATTACCAATGTGACTTTTAGTTACCAATCCAAGTCTGATAACAAGTTATTTATGGCAAAATATTGATATATGAGAATGAAGATGTGTAAATCAAACAGTGTAGTACTTTTACCTTTGCTGTTATTCAATGAACTGAGGTATAAAGTATAAGTGATGAAGACTGTTAAACTTTTAAAACGTTAGGTGTGCTTTAAGATAATAAATTTATTAGATTGAAAAGGGATGACTTGTAATTTATACAAGATTTTTAAACTCTTTTTTTTATTTTATTGCAGTATGTGAAGATATCAGTATTGTTGAAAGGTTGTTCTCAAGCAGTCTTGTTGCCATTGTGAGTTTATCATCTCCTAGGAAACTAAAAGTTTGCCATTTCAAGAAAGGGACTGAAATCTGCAATTATAGCTATTCTAATTCTATATTAGCTGTCAAGTTGAATAGACAAGTAAGTGTGTTAATGGACTTATCTGTAAATTAGTCATTGACTATTAATTAGATAAATTGAACTGTTTGTAAAACAGCTTACTATCATGTGACAGGACATGTATTGTTTCTCATTACTGCCTTTGTTCTAATTATCTATCATATATCATTCATTATCAAAATGGCTGTAAACTGCCTGCTTCATAATATGGTTTAGTTTGATAAATATATTTTGTTTGTGTTTGCTAACAGCTGTAGTATTGGTGAAGTAATTGGATACAAACAATAATCAATGTAGGATGACACAGACTTAGAAAACTGATAGTATACAAACTATCTACTTTTTATGCAGTTAATAGTAGAAAACATATTACCTAGGGACACTAACTAATGACCCAAAGCTGGGAGTCATTTACTGTAGTGAAGTAATGATCAATAGTTTTCAGTTTAAAACAATTACTTGCTATCAAGTTAAAAAAAATCAAACTTAGTACAGTTTTTTTATTATATTGAATGATGAAAACTGCTACTGAAAGTATATCAATAATGATGACATGCATGTTTACTCACTAAGAAGATTGACACATAAAGCCAGTGTTTATTGATTTTGATATGAAACCACATATTTGTATATCACTTTGGAGGTGGCAGTCAATTTATTTGATAACTAGATATTTGTAATGTTATTGATTGATATATATTCTAGCTTTAAGTGTTGGACTTTTTATCTGGAGGTTCTGTGTTAGAATTCTAGTTATGACAGAGTTCTACATAATGTTCATTATTTTTGAAATAGACCATAGTTCAGTTTGGTAAAATATGCAGCATTATTTTCAAAGAATTAGCATTGATTTCTGCTCTTTATCACAATTGATGTATAATAAACAGCTTTATGTAATCTAATTTTTGATCGGCTGGAACTGGTTTACCACTTCATCGTGTCATATTTTAACTGGATGTATGATTACATTTCAGCGTTTGATAGTATGTCTGGAGGAGAGTTTATATATCCACAATATCCGGGACATGAAAGTTTTACATACTATTAGAGATACACCTCCCAATCCTCACGGATTATGCGCACTATCAATAAGTAATGATAATTGTTTCTTAGCATACCCCGGGAGTAATCTTATTGGTGAAGTTCAAATATTTGATACTATGAACTTGGTAGGTTCAATTTTCGATAATAATTTATTATTTTTTATTCAGTTTTTTAATTCATTCAAAAACATTTTTCCTTTTTAGGAAATTTGTTGGTAAGGTCAGAAAAAGCTATCATGTTTGCAGTTACCTCGACTGATCGTATTTCTTTTGCACTGAACCTTAAGTTTCTAACTTCAAATAAGTATGAAAATATTTAGGGTTAAATCATACCTGAAATACAAAATGTATGTTTTGAATAATCATTAGAAAAGGAGTTTTGCAACATTCCTACCTACCCAGGTTTGGTAAATTAACTGTAAACTTGACTATTTTTTCTAGCCTTGGTGTTTTTTTCTGAACTTTTTACAGCCATATCTGCAGTAATTTTTCTAATTATCTTTTATGAGCTTCATTTGCTTAAGTAAATTTCTGATCAAAGTTAAGAACCTGTTTTATTTTCATGTAATATTTCATCGCTTGATATTTTTTCTGTATTACTTCATATGGAGTAATGAAGATAAAACGTTCATAATGCTTCTGTTAATTAAAATGAAAATCAAGGTATAATTGTTACCTATTGATTTATTATGTTTGTTTCAGCGAGCAGTTACTATGATACCAGCCCATGATAATCCACTTGCTGCCATAACCTTCAATGCTCAAGGAACAAAATTAGCTACTGCTTCAGAGAAAGTAAGATGATTATGTGTAATTGTATGCCATTAACCTTTCATGTATACTCAGATTTCTTTTTTGTTTATCAAATGTAAAAACATTCAATGTGCCATGAAAGATAAACTAATTGCCTAACACAGTTCTTTGTTGGCGGACTTGTCTATTTTTTTTTCAATTATACTGCAAAATTTTCTGAACCTGCCTTTAACAAATGATAGATGTTATGTTATATCATATGTAGTGCATTGATTTGGTTTAGAAATTATTTTCAGGTCTTTGTGTGTTGACATTGCTCATATATGCGATTTATATAATCAGATGTGTGTTATAGGGCTTGTAACTGTGTAATATTTATATCCATCTCTCATTGTGTGATCAAAATTGTGATTTCTCTCACTGAGGACAATATTTTTTGTGCAGGGCACTGTGATACGAGTATTTTCAATTCCTGATGGACAAAAATTGTTTGAATTTAGAAGAGGAATGAAAAGGTGAATGTTAATTCTCAAACAAAGTTTGTAGAATCAATAATTTCGTTTTTACTCGACATATTTCCTTGCAATAAAATATGCATGATATCAAATGTGTGTATTTTCAAATCATGTGCATCTAACATTATTTGCTATTATATGATGGCTACAAGTTTATAAATTATTAATGTATGATGTATTCTCAAATCTTGATTAATGAGCTTTGTGCCATTGTCTAGTGTTTGGTATGAATGTTCTGCAATATTCAGAATATCTGATAGTATGTTGGGTAAATATTATCAACATCTTCAAACACTACCAGACTTGAATCATCTCACAATTTATATCAAATGGTTCACTTTGTACAGCTTGTAATACTTTTGTGATACACTTTCTTGATTCTTCTTGACTTTGTTTCGTTTAATTAACTAACAAAATGTTTTACTTTTAAGTTTATATCTTTCAATTAACAGATAATTTGATGAACTTAATCAGTGTTACTTGTTTGCTTAATGTGATAAAAAATATACATACTTTCAGATGTGTTTATTTATGTACTATATACATATATTTTCAGATGTGTACATATATATATTATATACATATATTTTCAGATGTGTACATATATACTCACTGGCATTTAGTTGTGATTCTGTTTATCTTTGTGCATCTAGTAATACAGAAACTGTTCATATATTTAAACTCGAGACTCAGAAAGATACGTAAGTATTTTTCAAATCAACATTGACTTGTATTGACAATAATTTACCGGTATTCGTATTATAGTACAATTTCATATCATTGTCTTGTATCTGCTTTCAAACAGCTCATTATCCTGTTCTGATGTGTATTTGAAGGCTTACCCATTAGTTTCATTTACATTTTTAAATAATTTGCCTGACTGGATATTACAAGTATAAATGACAGGAGCTATTGTGGTTTGGCATCCTCTTACCATAAATCAGTTAATTACCTGATGTTGACATGAGGTGTGTTTTAGTCTAGCTCTAAGTGCTTATTTTTATATTTTACATATTACTGTAATGACCTTAAATGTTATAGTGTTTTTCGGTCTTTCATGTACAACCAATAATTGTTCTTTGTACATTTGTGAATTTTACTACAAATTTATTGCTAAGGAAAGGTTGGTAGGGAAAAGGGAAAACTTTTTCCTATATGACCTTACTTGATTCTTTTTTATAAGTCACTGTTTGAATGTTTCTGTTTACAGTAAACCCCAGGATGATCAGTCATGGATGAGTTATGTTAACCCAACTGTCAGCAAATTTGTTGGATATTTACCAAGTCCTGTCACTGATATGTTCAACCAAGGTCGATCTTTTGCTATTTGTAAGCTTCCAAATCAGGGCCTTAAAAATGTCTGTGCAATAGCTAGGTACGTATCATAACATTGTTGTCTAGTATTTTACTCTGATTGTTGTCAGATGTTGTACTAACTGTTAGTTTTAAGTACTATAGTCCTATTGAGTTTGTTAAACATGTCCAATTATTGTATTTCAAGATACATAAACCGTACTGTTTTTAATTAGACCGTCATCTTTCTGATCCATCCTCATAGTATTGACGACTATGTAAAACCTGTTGCTACTGGTTCATAATAACTTGATGAATACTTTATCTTTGTATTGATGAAAACATAATATTTTAGTTATAGAGAAGTGGAGAGGTAATTTTTGCTTTGTTACTAAATTTTTCCAATTATCATACAAATGTAATCATCTGTTGTATGCATTATGAAGTAGTATGATTCAAACGAAATTCTTCACTTGTATCATGTCTTAATTGACTCTAAATTTCAAGTCATTAATGTATGCACCTTTTTGTCTTATTGTATGCACTCCTGTTGTAACAATAAGCATGTTTTATTTTAATATAATGTTAACTTACAGAGGACACCTGTGTACTTTTCCCTCCCTAGACACATCAATATATTAAACATAATGACACAAATCTGATCTTATAATTATTAAAATACAGGAACATTTATATATCACTGAGTATTAAAAATGATTAAACCCCTTATATAAAAAGTATGGTTTTTATATAATGTGCACTTTTCCTACATTGCCGACATCTTACTGATCCATCACAGTGCTACTTTCTGTCTCTGTCTGATCAGATAGAAAATATGCTTTGTATCTTTCCCTTGTTTGATAAAAGCATTTTCCTTAATTTCTGCCATAGACTCAATTGTGAAGAGCTCTTACATGTTTTTAGTCTATTTTCAATGCAATGTACCATATTGATGTCTTCTTTAAGCATGAAGTATTGGATCATTTGTATCATAATTAGGACTGAATGTTTCAATGATCAACTTCGGCGTCTTCTGTGAAAGCTTCCTTATTATGCCTAACATGTATTTAATTGTTATGGGAAATTAATTTACCAAAAACGTTAACACATTCCTTTGATTTTTGTGGTGCAAAACTATTTACTCTGCAATCATGTGTTTATTTTCTTCTCTGGTAAAAGCAAATGCAGTTAGGTATATTTCTTTTACTGGAGAATTGCTAGAAGACAAGATTTGTGGTTGTTTTTAGGTTCATTTGTAACTTAGTGTTTTATTACTCTAGAATCAATAGTGATGCATTGGCAGT
The DNA here is from genome assembly GCA_008271625.1 of Lutraria rhynchaena. NCBI lineage: Eukaryota > Metazoa > Mollusca > Bivalvia > Venerida > Mactridae > Lutraria > Lutraria rhynchaena. The sequence goes on from VIBL01000114.1 coordinate 1,326,944, forward strand.
GAAATATTCATTATTTCCTTCATTCACTATGACTGAAAACATGAACAGCATCAAGTTATGTTTTCAATATTGGAAATTCAATTAACACTGTGTTTGCAGAATACAATGAATGCCTACTTGGAAGTTGAATTATCTGTTTCTAACCTACTTAAGCTCTGTGTTTGTAGGTGACTTGCTGTTAGTTGTTGGTTTATTAGTAAAACTATTGTTATATTTTATTTGCAGCATACAAAAAGTCCCTCGTCTTCTTGTTGCTTCCCAAGATGGATATTTATACATTTATAATCTAGATCCAAATGAGGGTGGAGAATGTATGTTACTTCGTCAACATAGGTATTACTGATTGCAGAATAGATTTATCAATATACTGTGTTAAAATTTGTTCATTGAATGTCATAAGCTATTGATGGTTTGCATCAATTGTCTGTACATTTGTAATTATTTATTTATTCACTATGAACTATTGCCTGGTCTTCATTTACTCCAAGTCCAAAGGGAAGTGATTTTAGGTTTTCTTTGCCTTTTTCAATAATAAACTCTACATTAAATCTTATAAAATGAATCAGATATAAATAAATGGAATGCGATGTTGGGTAGTATACATGATGACTGCTTCTTTCAAGATATACTCAAAAGGAATTTGATTTTCTATTGTACAAAAAAGACCAAAAGAAAAAAGTGGTTCAAACATATCAGTCATGATTTAATAAGCTTAATACATTCACACACACAATTTTGCTGAACAAAATGTGAAAAAAAATATTTTGAAAAAATGCTTTAAAATCAGGAAAAATGTAATGATGCTGTTAACATTTTATTTCTTACTTTGTTATTGTAATTTCATTTTGTTAATACAGTTTGGATGGTCGACTATGTGAGGGAGGAAATATGTCTGAGCCTCCTGGCTCAGCAGATCGACCTTTAACCCAGACATCCAGTCCTGTTAGTTATGCAGGGTCACTGAAGCGTGTCGAGAGTAGCGGAGATGGTACCCCACCCAGAAACAACACAGGTAAGCCTGTCCTCCTCCCCTCTACATCGCCACTCAGACTGGAGAGTTACGCTACGGTATTACATCAGGGAAAGCCGGGGCCACAACCTAGTGGGGTTGATCAGGTGTCAGAGATTGATATAATCCTAGCTGGAAGAGGTAAACTTCACTCTTACACCCTGTAGAAACAGAAAGTATTGCATGTAGTTAATGGAATGGTGTCACACATATATGGTTCTCTCTGAATTGTTTTCACTGTATAGTTTGCTGTTTGGGGAATTCGTATTCCATAGATTTATTGATTTAAAAAAATGACAACTTCATCATACTCAAGCAAAACTGTGATTGAAGTCTGCTAGACAATAATTAACACTACACTCATGTGAACAGGGAAATAGCTTTTAACACCTATCTTAATGAGTTGATTAATCAGTTAATTAATCAGTATTTAGTAATATAACTTGTGGGTATGCATGCTTTTTATGGATTTTTGTACATCATTTTATTTTGGATTTCTTTCAAGCACTTCAGTAAATTTTCCTCATTTTCCATTTGCCAGCTTGTTTATCAAAATTCCAGCTATCATTTTCTCTGTGGTCATTGCTTGTTAGATTCTGCTTAGAAATTTCAAACAATTGAACAGATAAGGAAACTGTTCTGTATGTCAGTGCTGTATGTATGCTTATACATGTATGAACAGTGTATTCTAAAATTTGATTCTTTGGTGTATTGATAAAGTAGATACATGATACATATGTGGTTCCACCATTCTATAATTACATATTTCTGTTTGTTACACACAATGGTGTAACGAGAAAATACCTTATCCTATATTTTAACCTATTTTATTATAATTGTAACATAAAACCTTATCACACTACAGTCATATACTCATTAACTCATGGTACATGTTACCAATTGTATCAGATATTTGTATTTTGTAAACCATTTCAGCTTGTTATACTTTGATTTGCAAAAGATTTCCAAAGAGTGACTTGTTGACTTTTAAAATTAGATTAGAGAAATAAAACCTGCTTTTCACCCATACATTATCCATAATTTGTATTTCTATCACAAGACCTTTATTTGACTCTAATCATAAAATAGATTAACTTACCATATTTATGCCTCCTGCGTTAAGGGATGGTACTGGGTTATACTGGAGTCATCTTGTAGTAGCTCCGAGTGTTATGAAGTTCAGGGAGAAAGTTATGTTGACCATTCTGAATGAATTGTAATTTTCCTCCCTACATATAGTCATTGGTCTTTTCTGTGTTTTTGGCCCCAAAATAAGTTAAAGCGTGTAACTTTAATATTATTAAGGTATGTTTATTGGGTAAATTACTTCTAGAGTTTTGATTGGATGTTTGTGAAACAACATACACATGATTTTGATAAATTCTAGATGTTCGTGCCAAATTTTTATCAGTTTTTATCTGCTTTTAAATATTAGGCAACTTTGAATTCAGTCAATGTGTAGATTATACATTATTGTTTGTGGATGTAGTAAAGACTTAGGGATGTTTCACTGTAAAACGGAATCTCTTCATGAAGTACTGATGTACAGTACTGGTGATTTCTTGGTCTTATTTTTATTCCTTATGACTAAGTGATGTAGTTGGGAAACATTATCTTTTCCTCTGATAACTTAATTTGTCTTTATTATTTTTACTAACTGCTATTATTAATGTCAATTTATAATTACTTTTTCAGTTTAGAAAATCAGGTTTCTTGAGGTTTAGGAATTTGAGACCATCTGGGTTATCTTTTGGCTTTTGTGTAAACTCTGAACATATGTATATATTTTGTCCGTTATATTTATATTATTTAGAATTCAAGAGTGTTAAATTATGTGTGATCATCTGACTGTATACACTGCGGACCATTTGATTTTAGTTGAAACAGTATTTTATATTACTGATAAGCTAACTTGACAAATTTATTTTTCAATATGAATAGGTAGCTCTAAAGTTTGCTATGATTTTATTCAGATCTCATGGGGGTGGAAGGTAATCTTACCTCATTATTGGATTGATTCAATTTCGTATTTATTTATTTATGATAGTGCACAGACATCATATGATGTACTTATAATGAATATTGTAATTTGCTTTATAAATGCACATTCATTATTTTTTAGTTTATTTATTACTGTTGTGTATTTTGCATGTTTTTTATTTGTTTTCTCATTTACCAAAGAGGGATGTTTTTTGATTGGATTGATATTTGTAATTTTTGTTGTGTATTATGGTTTATTGGAGTTTAATTCAATGACACCCTCAAAGATAGCTCCAATCATAAGGTTTTACACCCGTAATACTGTACTTTTCTGACATATCTCCACAATGCTTCACACAATTGTTAATATCATATAGTAAAATAGTATAGTCCATTTATAATCAATTTTGGACATTTACCTAAGATACTGCTGTCTGTTTTCCAACACATTTTTCAAATTTAGTGTGAATTGTTGCCCTTGTTGAAAAATATAAAAATATTAATTTTTAGCAGATATTGCAAGGTGACCTATATTTTTCGTTATCAAATTAGATTGATGCTGTTAATTTCCATCTTTTTACCATGAGTTTTTGTTGAAATGGATCTTTTTTTCTTTAATTTTTGAAAAATTGACCACTCCCATATCAATGCAAATTTAAAGGGACAATAACTTTAAAGGGGCTAATAAGGATTGTCATTGTTTTAAAAAAAACTCACAGGAAATCATTTTCTATCATGGAAACCTATAAAAATTATAAACATTTCCAAAATCTGTCTGCTCTATTTTGAGACAATAATTTTGGACATTAGTGATGTTAATCCTTAAAAGTAACAGTTTACTGTTATTTGAGAAATGAAAAAAAATTGTGTTGTCAAATTTATAGTTCTGATATTGTCCCTGTAACATCTGATTAGTGATACATTTTTTTATTCTATTATTTGAATGTGTCTTATTGAAATACTGTGTAGGGCTTTAAGCTATTAGTTATTAGCTTCTACCTGTGATTACTCATTGTTATCATCATGGTTATGGAGTAAATGAAGCTTTTTCAGAATTTTGTTATAATATATTCATTCTGTAATTTGAATTTAAGTTTGGCTTTTATTATATGCTGATTATAAGTTCGCTTAATTTTGAAATTTGTTTTTGAGAAGTCTTTTGCATGAACTATTTTCTGTTGTAGTATAATTTTGTATTTTACTTGGTGTTTAATGTGCTATTTTGACTGCTAAATGCTTTTTTTTGTTGTTGTTGTTTTCACTGGGTTTTAATGTTGTACCAACAGCCTGGGTCATTTGATGACTTTTAAACTTTAACAGTGGAGAAAGACCCCAGGCTTACTCCTGAGTAGAATTACCCACCTTATGTAAGCTAGCTGGACAGCTTCCTCACATGTGAAATTTGGTCCTGGTTGGGACTGGAACTCAGAGCGATGAAGCGACTATACAGCGATTACAAGAGACTATAAACACTTGACCACTGTTTCTACAGCTAAATGTAGCTTGTGGCTATAGATTTTTTTATTTCAGTGTCTTTTATCATTGATTGTTTAAAACCATTCAAGCAATGGTGTAACAATTTTGGCATCATTTTCTCTGACTAATTCAGTGCAGATTGCGCCCACTATTTACCAAGAAATGTATTCGTGTGTTAATATTTGTCTTCATCCGTTTGTTTTGCAAGACTGAGAAGTTTTAGCTGCTTATTTACATTTAGATTTGATGTCTGCATATTATTGATCATTTGTTACCCAATAAATTATTGTTCAGTAATATTGTTAACTTATGTGCACACTAATAGTATAGACATGCCAACATCAGATATGTCTTATATCAGTCATTTACTGAATCTCATTAACAAACAATTTAGTATGCTTCTACTCATAATGGAGATTGTTATTTATAGAATCTGAAATCTTCCATTTTTTCTCCTTTTACAGGCTTATTAGTTACTTGCTCTGTATTGTCTATGAAGGCTGCTTGCCGATCTGGTAACAAGTTGCGCAATATAAAAAGATATACTCATTCATGATAGATTTACTTACGTAATTTTGCGAGTGATTCAATTTCTCTGTGAAAAATCACTTAGTACATGTATTATGAAAATAACTAGAAATACAATTTGGACATCAGTAAGTTGGTTGAAATTATCTATTAATATCTTTTGGCGAAATTGTAGACATTACTACTCGCAAAAATGTGACTACTGGAATGTCTTCCTGTAAGTCCAGTCATATAACCAATAAACAAATAGCTGCTTACAATAAATGTGCTTATTGTCATAGTTTATGATGGATACTTGCAGTAGAATCTTAGTTGACGGCAGCTTCTTAATTTAGGCCACCTTGTGACTGGAGCTACTCTTTAGTATTCATTCATTGAATCAATTAACTACATGTATATAAATCTATGATTTTAGTCCAACTGTGCATGAAGGCTGTACATCACTCTCCATTCAGTGACTTTTGTTCACAAAGTTGACTGTGATAGATGTTGCTGTAATATTTTCAGATTCACAACCATTCCAAGAGTTTGGTCAAGGGGCCACTGGACAGGATGGTGAAGCTACTAATGTAGGGCTAAATGCTTTAAGATTGGATGATGACAGTGAGTTTCCACCAATGACACACAAAGTAGATTGATGATGATGACGATGAAGAAGTAAATGGTAACTAGTGATGATGATGATGATTACATCCTGTAGATTGATTTATTGATTGATTGATGGTGTGGTTGTAGGTCTTTACTGTCTTGTAATTTGTGCTTGCCCATATAATGAAGTAGGTAAAAATTAGAGTGTAAGGGGAGCTAGTCTGTGACAAAAAAAGTGCTAAGGGTTGGACCATTTTATGAAATTATTGCAGAATTTAAATCAGATTTTTTTCCTTTGCTTATGTGCATTTATGTCAAGGTTGTTGTTTTTTTTTGGTAAATTAACTTCATACTTACAAACATGATTATGTTAAAATTGTTTCTTTTCATTATAATGAATCAATAAATGGCTTTTCCTTATTGTTTGCTTGACTGATGCTTTACTGATGTATAAATATGTAAATGTGTTAGTATTTATGTGCCGAGCATGGACAACTGTTTATTGAGCCAGTATGTATAGTACTTACACCATAAAACTTTCACATGAAGTATATTTGAAATACCATGGTGGTTGTACCATTGTTTCATTGATTACCATATATGTGTGTTTGCTGATAAATAGAAAAAGTCAATAAAAATGTTTATTTATATTGGTGTTTGGGAGAAATATTTGTGCATGAAATGTAATCATAATGAAGTAGAAAAATATCATTTAGTTTTAGAAACTTGTGTATTACTTGTTATATAAAAATGTTTGTTGTGAGGCTGTCTAGAATTTACCATTATTTGTGTATGAATCAATGTGGATTTTGGCAAATACAACAGTTTAATTTTGATAAATGAATTCACTTCTTCAATGGCCTTAATTAGAGGTGTTAACAACATAACTTTACTGGTTTGAAAAGTAAGTTAATTTGAAGCAACTTTGATTTCATTAGTCAGTTGAATCAAAGCTTGTTAAATGTAGTTGTGATCTGTATGTCTAATGTAGTTAGATATTTTTCATTATAATTGGTGCTTATTAAAGTAGATTCGCAAAACTTACATTTAATAAACTTAATTGTTGTTTTTTTTTTTGTTACAATGTACAAATGTTTTTATTATCTACAGTTTATGGTACCTTGTATTCTTCAAATATTTTTAATATTCAAGTAATATTCAATCCAAGTGTGTTATGGAACCCTGCCTATTTTAACTTAGCTTTGTTGTGTCAATTATATTCCTTTTAATTGTGTTTTTTTCTTAAGTTGCATTAAGCTTATTATTTGAATAATAATTATCTCCCTTAAGTCCTAAGACAGCATATTTCAAAAATCTATAAAAAAGAAAAATACTTCAAGTTAATGGTACAGATGTTGGTATATGATTTGTTGAAAATCTAAATCTTGGCTGACTTTGAAGATCATAATTTTATAAAGTATGCACTTGCTTATTTTTCAAACTCAAACGTATAAATGTATATGTGCAAAGAGATATGCACACTCTTGTACCAAATTAAATTCTTGTTGGTGATCGATTTTACTTGATTTTTTGTGATATGCGTTTTTATTGCTAGAATGTTTTGTTTTTTAAATATTTTATGTTATATATCTACAGCAGTAGACATTTAATAGGTTAAGATCAGCCAGTTCTGCTCATATTTTGTGTTTTGATGAAACATTTCAGTGTTGTGTCCTTTATGTTACATTCTGTCTTAGAATCTTTAATCCTTATAGCAGTGTTGTTGAAATCAAATCTGTACGAAATTTGAATTGTTAGAAAATCTAAGGTCTGTCACATGTTTAGTAACAACCAAATTCTGCATAGTACCTATGTTTCACATAGACATGACCATAGGGGGCACACACGTTGAAGGGATGGTGTATAATGGTGCATTAGGCCTAATATGGCCACACAGACCAAAATACCTAATACACCATCCATTCAACATGCTAGCCACCTATGGATGTGACCATAGTGTCAGCAAATCGAAATCCTATATCAGGATTATTTCATCAATAAACAGGTCGTGCTTGCTGCTGATTGTTTGTATCGACTAGTGACAGACCTAGATTTTCTGTACTGATATTTGTGGTTAATTGTGATACATATGTTTTCCTTTGATGTTTGACTTTTATCTGATTGATTGTAATTAATCATTGTTTTGTATGTTTAACATATTCAGTAAGTTTACCTTACAAAATATTGGTGAGAGTTATGTGTTAAGTGTGTGTTTGCTGTAGATTTCATGCTGTGTACAAACTGTTTATAATTAACAGTATATTGTCAGATAGCCAACTATACAAGATATTGTTATATTCACTCAGTAGTGCTATGTCCAGATTTGTGAGTTCTAGATAAAAGCATTTAGTTGCCCCTTCTAAAATGTGAGACCTAATGTAACTAGTCAGTGTATTATATAAATGCTTGCTGGTTGTCTTCCTTCCCTTGTGTGTGACAGCGCATGCATGAGATTGTAAGAATAAATGAGTTCTTGATTTTAAAATAGAAACCTAATTAATTGGTTGAATATTTACATATATTATAAACTTCTCTGCATCGTATTCTTTCATTTGTTGTTAATGCAATTTATCATTTTTATTTGCAACAAATAAAAAGATAAAAATACAAAACTTGTATGTTATTTATTGGATGGACATGCTGTTGTGGCAGTGTAGTAAATTACTGTATACTTGTGTTCTTACCAAATTTGATTTAGGTAACATCTTTTTTTCTTTAGTTTACCTTACCCTTTTTACAAGTATTATGTCCTAGTATCTTAGTTTTCAAGTTATTACTGGTTTCTTGTTCAACATGTGGATTAAGATCACATGCCTGACTTGCTGCTTTCAGCGATATTTGATTATAAACCAACTTACAAATACAAGTCCATTTATATAGCACAAAAATGTATGCCGATATTTGATTGCACTTCACATGGTCCCTTTAAAAGTCAGTCTAAAACTTTGTACAGTTTAGTAAGTTACTGGAGGAATTTTGAAAACAAACGTTTTTAGTTTTTGTCTGAACTGCTTTTCATTCAGAACACATTTCAAGTCACATAGGAGAGTGTATCAGTTTTGTGCTATATTTCTTGTCTGACAAATAGATGTATACGCCATGGACTGTTCTGAATCGGTTGACTGTGAATTCGTCTTTCTTGCATTTCATGGTCTGATTGTTCCGCCTTATCAACAATGAAGTATGCCAGACTTTCTGTTAAGTGTAATAGGAGGCAGAAAATAGAGTTCCCGATGTGGGGCTCGAACCCTCGACCTTCTGCTTGCAAGTCAGCTGCTCTACCAACTGAGCTAATCAGGCAGACAGGCATATATATACAACACTGTTACATAAGGAAGATGAATTTGTACTGTGTGGTATGTTTTATTTCATATGCTTGTAAATAACTTACTACACTGTTTAATTTCATGTCACCTTAATGAAATATTACAAACTTAACACCAGGGCTTCAAGTGATGGCATTTGAAATAATTGTGTCAATTTGGTGGTGAATTGCAAACTATATTGATTGAAATTGGATAATTTTGTAATAATATGGGATAACTACATGTACATGCATGTGACATTAAATTGCTTCTATCATACATCCCTGACTTGTGCATCAATTGAATACATTCTAAGGCCTTATACTTAGTAGCTTAGGTTGAGTATGATGTTAAAATGGCAAGGGTTTAATAAACTTTAAAAAATACTTAACTATTTGCATGTATATTCATTATATTGGCTACCATTGAAGTATTGGTTTAAATCAGCTAATTTAAATGAAACCTAATTTTACTTAAATGAAATTTTCATCTATTGATGATCAATCAACCATACTAAAGTTTCAATGCAACATGACTCCGTCTTTAGAAAACAAATTTTATATGCTTATACTTTTACTTCATTAGAGCTTGTCAGTGTTTTGTAAAACATGCAGAATGTTGTGTTTTTATGCAATACTTGAATTACATAGTACATGTAGTAATGACACTTCTCATTTATGGGTTTATCACATTGTATTTTGATAATGTGATTTTGAGGTATCACCAAGTAATTTATGATTTTTATTGAATTATGAGATCAAGTCATGTATAAATGCATATAAGTCCTTGTAGACATTTCTCATGGTGAAAACTCGGGAGTTTGGGATGAGTAAATATCATCAAGAATTTTATCATAAAAAATTCCTACCACCTGTGAACAATTTAATTGTATTAAGTTTTTAAGATTTTAGATCATCTGTGAATAAACTTTTTGTACAACGGAGTCCATCAACTGAGACAAGGTTTTATCAGATTCTGTATTATTGACTGAAGGGCAGAAAGCGTATATACAGTATATATATATATGTATGTATATCAAATTCATAGTTGCATTTGTTTAAATGAATTCATATAAGCATTATGTTATGCGATTATATATATACGATATTGACAAATTTTATACAAATTACAGAATGCATATTAAGGGACAGGTTTTAGGGAATATACTCATCCCAAATTGTTTCCCAGTGTAATAGGTTAGTCTGGCAGGAATGATTACTTTTTCTAGAGATTGAATGTATAAATACATCCGTTCACCGTAAACTATTTTTTTGTTTTAATTGGTAGCTCACTTTATTTACAAAGTAATTCTTCATAGCTTCACTTTCTTCTGTAGTAGTCCCGTACTAAGTTTCGATAAATCTCTGAGATAAAAATGAACACTAAAATTACGCTGAAGTGGTATAATCCCCCGTATTATTGTCTAATACTTAATATCCTCTCTGATAAAAAACATTAATTGCTAAAGCAAATCATTACACAGACTTACCAGTGACATGCTGCTAATCGCATTTCAAACGATTTTTTACATTTTAGTCACGTAATTCATATCTCCGTCATTGATTTTAAGACCATGTCACGTTCATGCAGGTATAATGTCATGTTTGGTGACGATATATTAATGGATTATTTGTTGTCCGTTATTCTGAGATTTATGACCGCATGCTGGTTTTCTCAAGTTTCGTCACTCACCAGTACAGGATTTATATCTGATAGAACACGGGTCCACTTCAATATACATTTATCAAGCTTTAATAGTTATATTAGAAAAATGTGACACAAAAAATATTGAAGTGATAGTTGGGTTAGTTACCATGAATCACGTGATCAGCTCGTGAAAGGCAACATTTTGAGATATCTGGACCGAACATAACTTCACACCCTCGGAAATAAGAATTTATCACGATAACCAATTGAAAATCGCTTGAAAATTGATTTCGTGGTCAATATTTTCGTTAAGTTAAAAATTTAACTGAAAAAAAATCAGTTTGAAAAATAGTTGGATGCAAAAATCTTAAACAATGAAACTCAGAGGTAGATTAAGACACGCACATTTGATGTTTTATCTTCATCATGTCGTTATAAACAACGAGATTTTGAAAATATATATACGTGTATTTTCTGTTGCTGAAATCCACCTTTGAAAGTTGTAGGAAAACATGGATACCTTGAACTATTATAAAACATGTACCAAGATGTGATCCAAGCAAACACGCCGGAAGAACATCAAAGGAATCACAATGTTGACGTGTACCAACATGTTACCTAGAATACGTTTGCAGTTGCATTATAAACAATATTATAGAGAAATTGACAGACTATCTAGAACAACCTTTATTGTTAGCCTGGAATTTTGATGTCAAATGTTCACAAGATGTCTCAAAATTATTTTCTGTCTGATATGTCTTACGTACAGTCTTTATGTTGCACTTTGTGACCAGCGGTTTTCCGTAAGTTGACGCCTTAAATCATGTTTCAAAATATATTTTTAAATCATTCCGACCCTGATTTTTAACTAACGTGTTTCCTTGAAACAAAGCGGATCAATGACGTGATGAATTGTTCTCATTTTCTAGAAGAACATCATTAATCAATGTCAGGGTTTATTACCAGTGCAACGATTCAGTTATACATAACCCCACTACATGACTGATTTATTCGACTTTTCTGACTAAACGCCGAATTAACAGACATAATTTTCTTTCGGCCATGATTAAATAATACGATACCATTTCAACGCATTCAGTGGAAAGTTAAATTTCAACCGAAATAAATAAATGCTAATATAGATGTTTCGATTTATGCAATACCTAAACAAAATTACCCGATTTCACAAAATTTATGATTGACATAAATCATAAAACAGAAATAATTATGTTGACAAAAATCGGTTACAATATTTTTCAAGTCATTACAAGTTTGTAATCCCTTACAATAACAAAGAAGTGACAGTTTGAACTTCGAATTTCGATTTCAATCGGGAATGATTTAAATCGTACCATGAGGGAGAACTAGAATATTGGAAGCTAATGAGTCGAAAAGATATCGATAATAGCGAAAACATCGGGGGACAAATAAACGACTTGAAGTGTTAGCAGTAAAACTTAAGTACACTTGACTTAAAGTTTACTTACAAGAACATTTTGTGAGCTATCTATTACGAACAAAGATCTGAAATCAATACGGTTAAATGAACGTGAACAGAGTGTATTGTTTGTGTTTAATGAAAAGGTAAAAGTTAAACAAGTAGAGGAACATTAAAGAAGTGTTTGTTCATTTACTTCACAATCTCATGCAACGTTTGGATTTGTTATTAACTTTAAGATGTGTATATGTTAGAGGATATTACTGAATATATGAGTGACAATATTTATAAGTTATTGTGGGAAGTCTTGGCGGAATGTATTTGGGTGATCATTGAGAAATGATCTCTGATTTGCAGGCTACTCGCATGATACGTTTTTTAATTGTCACACTAAACATTTGGGAGTAAAACATGACTATTCTAAGCACAGTTGATCTTCCATGTGTCCATGGAATGCTACTATGACACATATATTGGATAATTGACTACTGAGGTGTACAAAGTAATTGCAGTGAACAGTTTAACACATAAATGATTATCCTTTAATACGAAGCCAGACATATAAAGTGTTATTACGGGTAACAGAAGATTATACAGTGTTATGATTCGTACTAAATCGGCTGGACAAGCGGCTTTCGCTGCAAAGGTGACAAGCGAAGGTAATATTTCATTTATTTTGAAGTGATTGACTTTTTCAATATGGCATGCTGTCAATTCGTGTATCCTGTTACATGAATTATGACTTTGCCCTCCAGTGACCTGAAATTGGTTTCTGTACGAAGTTCATAAATGCTGTGACCGTAGTTTTTCTGTAAATACAATCTATTGGTAAATAATAAGTAATTAAAGCGTCTACATTATTGAAAGTTATACTGGTTGCCTGTGTAATCCGTCTGTATATATTATCTATCATGATGTTGCCAAACAATTATCAGTCTAGTAAATGTACATATAAGAACACTGATATATTTTTCCAAGTCACATAGACATACATGGCTGGTGCATATATAGGCCTATACACGCACATTTCTGTGACTGCAATGACTAATACGGTGTTAGGATTGTTAAAGACCGTTTTCTGTGTTATTTTCTCAATTTATCTATCAACACAGGCACTTGTTTTCGGTCGATCCTGCCAAATATATATATAATAAAAGCCAGAAGCCAGAATAGCATACAATATGGTTATTTTGTACCATCAGAATTTATAGCATAAGGCCTATGGGTGTGTTTGTTTAATCTTTCCAAAATTTAAGTACTGCCTAACATTAATCGATGTAAGTTTAGCGCATATCAATGTATTAAACGTGATGTATAAACGAACATGTTCAAATAGTATTTTGGGTGTTATAATTTTCGCAGTACTCATGTATATTTATACATGAATTTTGACATTTTCATGCATTTCAACCATTTAAATCTACATGTATTATGTTCTAGCTAAACATCTTGATCCCCACATATTTATGGTTTCAGGGAATATCAGGTTATTGTTCTAATGACGTTTTCTCGCACAAAAAGTCGATCTATTATTCTTATTATACAAAAATTGTCAGTTATCAAGTTTTATTGTTGTACTTGATTGTATCTGTTTTACGTAATTTAGTAGCATTCATTACCGTATAATGTCAATATCAATTTATTCAATAAATCAATACACGAAAACAGAGTCAACTCTAACTGGTTCTAATCCTCGTTAAGAAAGTTGAAGTGTTTCTATCTAGGTCTAAGTACACGTGTCCCAACACCTGGGGATAAGTACAGAACACTTCATTTCAAACTTAAGAATAAAGTAAGAACAAAGATTTTATAATATGTAATTACTTTTTACTTGTACCTGCATTATATTGTAGACACAAAAGAATATTATTGTGTAATGCAACTTCATTATACATACATTTGTAACATTGTTATTAAATAAATAAATGATATCACATCCACCGGTGACAACAATCTTTGTGACCCTGTTGATCTAAATTCTTTTTTTTTAAGTCTTCGTGATATTTTTTCGCCTGCTTCAACACTATTTCAGTGATATACGGACGGACAGTTAATCTAACTAGTGTCTCTGGGTATAGTTTTCACAATTAAATACCCACTGCTACAATTAAACACCCACTTCTTCGCGTTCAGGGTTCGAGTCATGCACTAGATACCCATAAACCTTACGCTCTTCTTATGGTGCTGAAAGAGGGGCTTACTAATCTAGACTCCATTTAAAAAGATGAGAATGATTTAAATCCGTCATTGGTACATTTTTCACTTATATAATTATATTAACACACACTATAGGGAAAATTGCAGATTAAAAACATTAGTATTGAATAAAATTTGTTTTGGAAATTAAGCAACTGACCGTTATTAATTTTGAAAATTGTTTATTATATTTTTAAAAAAAATCATGTTGTTTTATATTAAACGATGAGTAAATGTTCGTGATAAAACATTGTAAATAGACAAGCCATTGCATGTACTTGTTACTTGATACATAAAAATTGTTAATCCACAAAATCAATAATCTATTTAATTCAAAAGCCCCGTGAAAAAAATATTGGCTCATTCAGAAATTTTGCAAAGAAATATCAAACCATTAAAGCACGATTTATCATCGACCAACAAACAATTTTTAAGCAATTATGGCTTTGTACTTTCGTAAATATCAACTTTCTTTTCACCAATATAACAAATTTATTCTTTGTATACTATCCAAGGTTTTAGTTATTAAAATCCAAATACTGTTAGTATCAAGTACCGCATAATACTATTTTATTATGCGCCTATATACGCCAGAAGAATTTGAAGGCGAGTGGCTTGAGTCAAACAAAATTAAGGCCAAAATAAGGTATGGAATAATTGTATGGTTCTTCATACTGTAGTCATCTGTTCCCGGTTGGAATGGTTCCTTCAGTCATTGAAGGCAATTTGTTACAACAATCATGTTCTCATAAGTCACGATAATAATAAAACTTTGTACTATATTAAATTCATGTTTCCGATACCAGATCTGCCTGATATTAGTTCTACGTGTATTTTTTACACAGGGAATGTTTTACCTATTTATTACAGAGACTGGTTTGTCATTGAAGACATTTAATGATTTCTCTAAATATTACGTACTTGTATCGTATTAAGAATTTAATATTTCTTCTGATAACATTGTCTGGCGAATTCTCTAGTTCTGTAAACAATCGCTATTAAACCCTGTTTTATTTGTGGAAGTGGATAAATGATCGAAAGTGTGTTTTACCTTCACATTGGCAATTAAACAAAGCACTTTGTCAATAAATTTATAAAACTGATTTATATCCGAATTGATTTTTACATAAAAAACACAGATCGGTTGATAATGTCTATTATGTCAGGAGTTATTTTATTATCAGTTTATAGAAAGTAAATTTAAAATCAACATAGACTAATACCTCTTCATGATATTGTGTCAATGAGATACAACGCAATGCGGCCAACCATGGGTCATGTGACAGATTCACCACATACAAAGATATTCACACACACGCACACACTAGCACAGATCACCCGATAAAGATCCTCTACAGGATTTTTAATGGACATGCAAGGTATTATTCTGATTACCATTCGCTGTAGGATACAGCTTGTGACAGACATTAAAATATCGTGTCTACATAATATACAAGTGTTTTAAGCTATTAATTTTTACAATCTGAATTATTCTGCGGGCGTTTTGCCAATTTGTTGAGAATTGAAATAAAACTTCTCATTGTGTAATTCACACCAGAGTTTCTGTAAATATGTTTTCAGAAATACGAAATATTTGCAAGCGCGTTTCACCGTACATAGCTCACCAATGGAGGGAAGTTTGTGAGGAGCTCGGGGTAGCAGATAACGCGTTAGGCGATCTAGAGAGTGATTATGGAAGTTCCCGGAAATCCGAACTGGCATTCCAGGGTCTCTGTTCCTGGCTAGAAATGGTCGGCCAAGCAGCAAGTCGAGAAAAATTGCTAAAAGTGACTCAATTTCTTGGTCTAAGACGAGCTGAAGGTGAGGAAATTCTTTAGACTACTGCTACATGTAATACTGTTCTCGAATTAATTAGCAGTGAACTCCCTGGTCACTTTCCACATTTTCATTATATTAAAATTGTCAAATTACGCAAGTATTGTAAATTGAAACAAATATAATATTTTTATTTTCTCCAATAGAGGAATTAAAATCCATGAGCCAGAAGCGACTTGTGCCATATATGGGTCGCCCTGTAACAGCACCATCGGCACAGGACGTGCCTGTGAAAAAGCAAGCCAAACAGAAAGGTATTTAAAGTTTACTTAATTAACTATGAGAAACCTCTCTTTTAGTTTGGCAATTATAGTTAAAAACGAACCATTTGTTATGTTTATATCAACAGTATACACTTGTACTTCTGTAGGAAATAAGTAAAAGAATGAATATGAACAGTATATATGTGTTGGAGAATAAAATGAACTACAAGTATATATCCGAAACATTAAGTGTCTGTCCGTCTTTATGATCGTGTCACCATTACGGGATATTATTTCCACTAACCCATCACTCCATTTGCTACATAGGGATATACATGTATATTGGAAGAATTTATGTTGTTAATGCAGCCTTTTCGTATGAATATACATAAATGAATGCGTTGCATTTTAGCACTTGCGATCCGTTTGTCAAGACCTAAATCTTCTGCGAATCAGGAACAAGATAAACCAATGAAGAGCAAACAAATAAAGACTGAAATACCTACAGGGGTGAATCCTTTGGTTTTACAAGTGACGCCATCAAAACCAACAGATATTTGTGAGAACCTTGGATTTTTCATTTCTGTCTTAAAAGTGGTTTTAAAATCAGTAGTTCATTGATAGATGAGATTTTGCTTAGAATAAAATGTGTAAGCATAATATTGTTATGCATGATGTGCAAATATTCCGTTTATGATGATCGGATGAAGCGGCATTATGTGAGTCAGATTGATGAATTAAATGTGCCATATGTAAGTACATGAAACCCCGATCGTTCTCTATTGTAGGTGAAGTGAAATTAAAGATCACGGTAAAGGCAATACAAAGAGTTGATAACGACGAGTTGGAACAAACCCATGATACATACAAATCTACAAAGGATGATTTCAAACATATGTGTTATTCCTTCGTTAAACTTGTCATGTCGAACAAACGATCACATTTTAAAGAACTAAAGGACCTACTTGGTTATGAGGGTATTACAGTTCAGCGTCTGTGTCACGTTGGTTTCAACATTCACGCTTTTGTTCTTTGCTTTAATTTAGGAGCGTTTGAAATCCTGTACCAAAACTATGTAACTGGTCGCTTGAAAAAAATCGTACAAACCGCTTTAGTGACCAAGATGCAACTGGATCAATTAAAAGCTCGTCGTCTGGAATTATCTGTTGATATTGAAGAAGGGCTAATAAACAAATATAGAGACATATTACTGGTCCGGGGACCGACTGAAGAAGCTACAACACACCCTGTTGATGTAATTGTGGATTACTTCCAATGTGACGATGATGATCTCTGTTATGGTGTTGGACAAGGACCTGATTTAGGTAATAACTACGATAATACTAAGATTAATCTTTGCAAAATTATGAAATGTATAAAACTTTTAAGTAGAACTTCGACACAAATGCAGGCATATGCCATGTTGTTTGGCTCTGTCGTCAGATTGGTCTATGAATCATACAATGTGGTAATTCCGAATGGTTCAGTTTTCTAAATATTTGATAAGGTCAACTTTTCTAATAATGTCTCCTTTTCTTTGCAAATTAAAGATATCCGTTTCTATTTTCAGATGAAATACGTAACTTTGATTTACAAATTTGGCGCGGGGAGTTATATGATAAGATATCAACTGTTGATAATCGGTGCAAGCTATTTAAAGATTCTTTGAAAGATTTATTGGTAACGTTACGAATTGTGTTACCGGGTGATAAACAGGTACTTAATTGTCTTCAGGATGTTATTAATTGTTATCATTATCTGAAACAAAGTAAAAGCATGGCTCGTGGGAATGGCATAGAACTACTGTACGAGTACATTGTCATAGTCAATATCATTCGACTGACTGTACAAGGTATTAGTGAAAAAACACTTCTTGTAACATTTGACGAAACTCTGCATCCTGATGCTTGTGAGTTGTTTACGTGTCTTCTTTGTGAAATCGAAGAGATGCTTGAACCGGGCAATACATTTGGAATAGATGAAAACATTTCAAAGGATTTTAAGATATCAGGAGCTGAAAAGGAACTGTTTGAAGGTTTGCTATGTTACTTGCCAAGACTTGTTAGCATTTTGTTTAAAGTTTGTGATGCTTTAAAGTTAACAAAAGATAAAGATCACAAGAAAGTCAGCGCTGATGAGGATGAGGCTCAGAGAGACATTGACAGAAGCACTGCTGACAAAGAAAATGTTAACGAAGAAAACAATAATGTAATAAAAGACTTAAATGGACTTTCTTTGAAAATCGGCACGTTACCGGACCAACCAAGTGTAAAATACATCAACACATGGAAACCAGAATAATGGGAGTGTAAAACAGGCTTCATGAATTTTATAGTTATGCTAATAAAATACTGGAAATATTTCAATTCTTTATTGCTCATTATCAATTCTATCGATGACAGTTCATAAATTATCTCCATGGATCCATTATATGTATACAATTATTTGAAAGCGCATTAATTGAGATTTTGGTATAGATTGTACCAAATTGATAAATAGATGCACTCATGATATTCGCATTATCAAACACACCTGATAACAAAGACTGTTGTGGACTGATGTTCAGAAAAAATATCGTGATAAAAAATAAAATACATAGAGACAATAGATATAAATTAACTTTTATTGAATTGTTAAAAGATAATATAAAATAAAAGGCATGTACACAATATACAACCATAAATATTCTAATGCAAGAAGCAAGTAATATATGTTTATACGCAAATGATAAAAACAACACCAAAAGCCGGTTGATCACAACATATCAACATTTGATTACAAACAAATAATTGCCACAAATATTATTAAAATTAAAGATCCTTCAGTAAATCGCAAAAATATTTGTGAGAAACATGATTTTGAGAATTGTTGTGAAATTATGATGAAATATTTTTGTAATTATAGTAGTACAAAATGATAAAAAATAATACGAACAATGATCTTGATGTCCCAATCAGCTAAAGGTCATTTTATACGACAAAGATTGATTAAAATGTATATAAGATATCAGAGTGAGTTCTGACACATGAACTCAAGATAGGTAACACATACCTATTCACAGGTTTATTGAACAAGATCGTTTTCTAATATCATGATTCCGAGGAATCGTATCTTCTAATAAGAGCATGTCATGTACAATTCAATGTCACGCTATGGTTTAGTGTTAAAGTTAATATAACTGCCAAACAGATGTTTGCTTACAAATATGATCACTTATGCACAGACAAAAAACTGCAATTTGTAGATTTGCGAACTACTTAGAGGCATTTAAATGGACAAACTAACTGATGTTTAACAGTATACTTCTTAAAAGCAGTTTATAGATAGATGAATGCATAATAGTAAAAACTAGCGAACTAAAATGTTATTGACCTAAAATGGGGACTTAATTGCACCCGTAGCTTGAAGTGATGACAATAATACGTATATTATCCACAAGAAGATCAGGAATATACCACTAGCTATTTTAGGGCCTTGTGGACCCCCTAATTCAGCACGTCCGAATAATGGTACATAACGTCTCACAAGCAGAAGACTAAGGGCCATAAACGCGCACACACTGTAAACAACGACACTAAATCCTAGAGAGCCAGCTGGGTAGTGAAACTGCTTATCATCTGTATGAGTCTGAAAATACACAAAATATACAAGTAGTTAAAATTAGTGAAATGCATAATCTTTCTTTCAGCATACAGATAAAAAGGATTTCTAGAAAAACACATGTAAAACATCCCATCTTTCCCTAAATGCTGCCTTCCCCTAAATCCCTCAACCAAAGACAGATTCTAAGAGGGAACTGTCCTGGAACTTTCTGTATCAAAGCTATATGGTCATATTACAATTCAATATTTTTATCGCAAAATTATTTACAATTCTTTGTAATTAGATGGCCAATTACTCGCCTAACCAAAGAAAAGCCCGAAAATTTACCTGAACTTGCCAGTATATACTAGCAATCACCCAGGGCAGACCAAGACCTAAAAACACGTTCACAGAATTACTTCCATTGACGTTTCCAACAGAGCTGTCAGCCGTCTTCTCCATCAAAGCTGCCGTTTTACTGGCGAATGTGTCAGGCATACTGGTGCCTAAGGCAACAAATGTAATAGCGGTAATGGCGTCTGGAAGACCGATCAAGCAGCCGAAAGTACCAGCTAAATCATTGATAATTGTTGTAAGAAGACCAATCACGGCGAGCGAGAGGAGGAAACATGGCCAACCTCCAAGATATTTAGCAGGTGGTACAAATGCAAAGATGATCTGAAAAAGAAATGCTTATCGAGGTTAAATATAAATATATATAAATAACAAAACAGAATTGAAGGAAAATACAAATTGATAGCAATCTTTTGAATTGAATTGTATCTTATCTATTTTACATAATTTTATTACGCGTACAAAAAGGCCTTTTCATATGCGCAGTTTTGGATCAATTAGTCAGGCAGATGAATATTTAGTGCCATCGATTTGTTAATGATTATGGAATACGTCTATGTGTGATGTTTGTGTTAACATCATCAATTTTCATTTTGCAGTTGATAGAAAAGTAGACAAAACGGCATTCTCTGAATAAAAAAGTGAAATAGATCTTATAACATATGGTTAAAATGATGGTACTTACTTTCCAACCAAATGTCAAGAAATGTAACAAATAGTCTAAGAAGGTAGCAGATTCAATGTCTCCTCCATTGACATTCATGGCGTCTTTAAACTGCTGAACCCAGTTAGAAGATTCCAAAGCAACACCGCCAATATTGGCTCTAGTCATGTTTAACAAGCGACTTACTATGCCATCAAATTCTGAAATCGTACGACAAAAAGTGTTTTACAAAAGGCATCGATCTTGATGTGAATTCGTTAAAGACATTATTTTTTGCGAAATGAAGGAATGAATTTTAAGTAATGCATGGTTGCCTCCCCTGAACTGTAAAAAAATTCTATGGAAATTAAAATTATTCTAAATCTAGCCAGTCTTTGATGATGCTTGATCAATATGTTTCTTTTACATATGATTATATTTCGTAATAAACAATTATCGTATGTACAAGTTTAGATTGATAACTAGGATATTTACGCATCTACTAGGAATTTGTGCATATTTATTATTATTTAATGTACACTCTGTCACGTTTGAATCAAATAAGAAATAAACATGTCATGGTACACTTACCGTCATCATTAACAATGGTAACAATTGTTTTCTTGATTTTCCCGAGTTCAGCGCCACCGTCGGTTTCACCAAGTTCAATCGCAAAGCATTCGTCTCTCTCTTTTTTCTAAAACAAGTAATAGGTTCAATATTGATTATGTTTTGATAGCTGCATTGTATATGTCTGTTTTTAGGTGACACATTACTTTAGATACAGTGCCATAGTCATTTACTTGTCATTCGGACAAACTAAAAATCAAAAGACTGGTATGGTGGCATATTTCTGCATAAGAAAATCACGAATATTTTCGCGAAAATGTGCCAGATTTTCATGAAAAACCAAAACATTTTCATAACAATTCAATAACCTTTCATGATAAGATTTCTTCACCAAATAGTAAACGTACTTATTAAGTGGATGATAAAATATTTTCATAAAAATAAAACATTTTGTCGCGAAAACTTGGAAGCTTTCCAAAAATTAACTCGCTAAGTGCATGCAGCAATATGCTACCGGAGACTTGCAAAAAATTCATTCGTTTATTTCAACCAACAGTCTTTATTCACATAGTGCACGTAATAAAAAATTAACTAATCACTGGAGAATACAAACCTTGCTTTCAAAGAGCGGGATGTCAATTGTTTTATTTATTTCCTGGTTGTCAAACAATAAAATGCCTTCCTTCCCTTCGTAATCCATTCCTTCCTTAGCCGTAATGTCAGAAGTTGCCCATTTCACACTAACGTGACCATCACATCCATTAATACGCTGTACGGGAATACGGGCAGTGTAGTAGCTTTCCTTGACAACCAAGCTTGGCTTCGCAAATTCCAGTTTTCCAGGTTCTGGAATACATAAAAAGAACATTATAATATCTATATGGCATGCTACATAAAGTCACAAAGAGAATTGTGAATGTTTTCTACAGACGCAGTCAAAATAACAATGAGTGAAAACAATAAGTACAAAGTGTAGTAATCTACTATACATTAGAACAATTTCCATAGCATACAAACAATAGATGTGTATGCCAATTGTGCTTTTATTATTGATGACAGCTTTTGAACTGTTTTAAATTCTGACTTTTCAAACAGAAAACGAACGTGAACAGCTCAAATACACTCAGTAAGTGCCTACCATCGTCATTGATAATGGTGACTTGGTTGATACAAACATTTCCGAGGGCAATATGTTCTTCAATTCCATCAGCTTGAGCTGGTACAGACATTCGGACGAAGAAGAACTCATCGGGTTCCCATTCGAAGTCGTCAACAATCTCGATGAATATTTGACGTAACGCTTCACCTTTAGCAAAACAAACATCTTCATTGAATGGTTTATAATCTTCTCCGCAAAGAGCAGTACCGTTAATTGTTTCAACGCTGAAATACGTACATGTAACAACAAGTTAATAACTATAGTGCAAAACATATTATATTGGGGAATCATAAAACATCTAATCATATGTACTATGACCGACATTACTAGAGTGAAAAATAGATCAGCGATGAAGAGTATGAACAGTAAGAAACAACATATGAATCAGCATTAAAATATACAGCAATAGAATGCAAACAGTAGCATTATGCCTGGCATAGTATTCAACATGAATGAAGAACTGTATGCATCAAAAAATACCGCTTGGAAGTCTTGACCAGTTGGGATATGGCATGGTTTAAATAATACATGATTATCTTTATTTTTGAATTGTCACACAAATACTCACTGGACAGTACAGGGAATATCCATTCTACCGTGTCGACGGAGTCCGATTCTAACTTTGCCTTCATTTTCCAACACACTAACAGCAGCAGCAGTGAATTCCACAACGGCCTTCGTGCCACCAGCAGAATGGTCCTTACTGCAAGGTACCTGGCCTTCTTTTTTATCACCTGATAGCTGTACGTTGTCATATAGCTGAAAATAATACACAAACACGTCTACATATATTTTTATTATATTGATGGTGATACATTGACAATTATACTTTCATGTTACCATTTTAGGGGTAATATTTATTTCACTCACAATACTGAATAGCACTTTAAGTTATAAGCTCTGAACTCAATTTACAAAGGCATGCTATTTGAAAGACAGCAAAAATGTACTGAACATACACATGCAAACCATCGCAAGACTTGATATTCAATTCAACATCACAGTATATCAACATTCACATCTATACGATTTCATAAATAAATGTATTTAATCAAACACATAACGACATTAACAATTAGGTCTGTGATATAAACTATATTCAATTGATTCATATTTACAAAAGCACAGCTCTTTAAAACTTATTATCCTTTACAAACAAGTGAATTCTGCCAAATAGTCTTACGGAGCAAATAAAGTTTGAAACATCATGCGTTCATTTTGAAAGTTCACATCGTAATTGTGTTCGCGTGGCAAGAGGGCCGATGTCTGTGCTTCAGTAAATCTATATAAACAATCGTTAAACTACTACATCTATTTTGACACAGCAAAATTTTAAACAAAGCTCTACATTAGGTTAGTTTTGTCAGAATTACATGTTAGTTGTATGATAAAAGAGTATGCTTTTAAACATTTCTATCATCAACTGTCTACATCATGATGTTGTTCAATTAACAATAATTAGTGCGACATTGGAAATTTCATTCAAAGATGTGACTAAGAGTGGCTTTTCTCATTAGTATTGGTTTCGTTTATCCGCGACCTGAAGGGGTATCTTAGAACTACCAGGGAAGCAGCGCAAAATCTGCTGTATAGGAATGACAAACAACGAAGTCAAATACATGTTTCAAATCTGCAAACGTAAAATTGAACAACTAATAGGTTATTAAGTAAATACATGTTAAGGACTATTGATATAGGGACTTTGGAGACAGATTATTTAGCAGGTAGTGATACAAAAGACATCAGGATTTCTTCATGCGCAAATTCCTATTCAATATCGTAGAATGTTTAGTACCCTAAGTACAAAAAGTGATTTGTAGTCTTGAAAGCCAAAGTATGGCAAAGGGAGACAATCGATCAAACAGAGATACCAGTAAGAAGGGGTTTTGGTAAAACAGGTCTTCATATCTTTACCAAAGCATTAATTTGGTTATATGACTTTAGATGAACTTGTTTATTTCAATCTCTGGGGTCTAAGTGGAGAGCCAATTTCTTGTAAAAGAGACATAATTAAGTTACATATTGTAGGTTTTGAATTATATTTATACAAATCTGACAACTAAACAAGTAAGACGATAAAAATTTACGTCATTAAATCATTTTCCTCAAAAATGAAAGCATCAACTTTATCGAAAATTGTATAAATTCATAATTTCTGAATGCACCAAGTAAACTGTTGCTTGGAAACGAAGTCGAAAACTAAAGTGATACATTTTACAAATAATGAAGACAGCATTCGTATAAAAAACAAACTAACATTCCAAACCATACAGAAGTGATGTTAAACATTGGGGGAAAAAATAAGACCACTTTATATTCGCAATAGATCAATTAAATGGTTGGTTAACAGAATCAGTTCATATGACCAGCGAAGAAACCAATTATAACAATACAAATACACAAAAAATACACATCACAAAGTGTGGACACAGATATAATTCATAATTACTTTGTGCGAGAAATTAATCAAAGCAATTAATGCCAAATGATCATATGGACATGATAAAATAGCGCTACACACATCTTACAAATAAACACACGAATAGATTAAAAATAGAACACATAGATTCATGCAACCACCAAGCCAAACAGTAAAATAATTTATATTTTCTATAAAATATCTTTTCAATGAGTAGCTGGATTCGCATTGTCCCAGTTTTGAAGTGAAAACTAGCCCTAGGCACACAAAATACTCTAATTGTTAACACATCACAAGTTGTTTGCCTTGTCCGAATGTAAGATCACGTGTGTGATTCAGAAAATGACGTAACTCTTACGTGGTAAACATTGAAATTTCGACGTGCAATGGGTAAATGATATGATATGAGTTTTAAAGCGAATCTTTTTTCATGAATCTAAGTTTTTTAAGTGTACATTTTTAACTTGAACAACGCCATTATTTGAGGAAACCATTATCTGTGCAGCACGCTGATGTTTACTTCCAGACGTCAACACAAGAATCTAACACAAGCATAAAAAAGACTCCATTATGGACAACAACAACACTAACAGATTATTTTATAAATTAGCACCAAAACATCTACTTAAAGTCAAGATTGAAAGGAATTGACACATAGAGAAAGGTGAAGAAATGTCTGGAAGTACAAGTGAGGTAAATAGAAAAAAGATCATTGATGCAAAAAACACGTGAAGAAAGGCAGAGGAAGTCACTACGTGGCGAAAGTTATAACACATAATATATATAAAGGATGGTACTTACAAGATTTGGTAGTGAAAGTTTAGGGAATGGAAAATAAAAGAAAAACATCCGCGACCTGAAGGGGTATCTTAGAACTACCAGGGAAGCAGCGCAAAATCTGCTGTATAGGAATGACAAACAACGAAGTCAAATACATGTTTCAAATCTGCAAACGTAAAATTGAACAACTAATAGGTTATTAAGTAAATACATGTTAAGGACTATTGATATAGGGACTTTGGAGACAGATTATTTAGCAGGTAGTGATACAAAAGACATCAGGATTTCTTCATGCGCAAATTCCTATTCAATATCGTAGAATGTTTAGTACCCTAAGTACAAAAAGTGATTTGTAGTCTTGAAAGCCAAAGTATGGCAAAGGGAGACAATCGATCAAACAGAGATACCAGTAAGAAGGGGTTTTGGTAAAACAGGTCTTCATATCTTTACCAAAGCATTAATTTGGTTATATGACTTTAGATGAACTTGTTTATTTCAATCTCTGGGGTCTAAGTGGAGAGCCAATTTCTTGTAAAAGAGACATAATTAAGTTACATATTGTAGGTTTTGAATTATATTTATACAAATCTGACAACTAAACAAGTAAGACGATAAAAATTTACGTCATTAAATCATTTTCCTCAAAAATGAAAGCATCAACTTTATCGAAAATTGTATAAATTCATAATTTCTGAATGCACCAAGTAAACTGTTGCTTGGAAACGAAGTCGAAAACTAAAGTGATACATTTTACAAATAATGAAGACAGCATTCGTATAAAAAACAAACTAACATTCCAAACCATACAGAAGTGATGTTAAACATTGGGGGAAAAAATAAGACCACTTTATATTCGCAATAGATCAATTAAATGGTTGGTTAACAGAATCAGTTCATATGACCAGCGAAGAAACCAATTATAACAATACAAATACACAAAAAATACACATCACAAAGTGTGGACACAGATATAATTCATAATTACTTTGTGCGAGAAATTAATCAAAGCAATTAATGCCAAATGATCATATGGACATGATAAAATAGCGCTACACACATCTTACAAATAAACACACGAATAGATTAAAAATAGAACACATAGATTCATGCAACCACCAAGCCAAACAGTAAAATAATTTATATTTTCTATAAAATATCTTTTCAATGAGTAGCTGGATTCGCATTGTCCCAGTTTTGAAGTGAAAACTAGCCCTAGGCACACAAAATACTCTAATTGTTAACACATCACAAGTTGTTTGCCTTGTCCGAATGTAAGATCACGTGTGTGATTCAGAAAATGACGTAACTCTTACGTGGTAAACATTGAAATTTCGACGTGCAATGGGTAAATGATATGATATGAGTTTTAAAGCGAATCTTTTTTCATGAATCTAAGTTTTTTAAGTGTACATTTTTAACTTGAACAACGCCATTATTTGAGGAAACCATTATCTGTGCAGCACGCTGATGTTTACTTCCAGACGTCAACACAAGAATCTAACACAAGCATAAAAAAGACTCCATTATGGACAACAACAACACTAACAGATTATTTTATAAATTAGCACCAAAACATCTACTTAAAGTCAAGATTGAAAGGAATTGACACATAGAGAAAGGTGAAGAAATGTCTGGAAGTACAAGTGAGGTAAATAGAAAAAAGATCATTGATGCAAAAAACACGTGAAGAAAGGCAGAGGAAGTCACTACGTGGCGAAAGTTATAACACATAATATATATAAAGGATGGTACTTACAAGATTTGGTAGTGAAAGTTTAGGGAATGGAAAATAAAAGAAAAACATATATAACAGTGAACATTATAGAACTATACGGAGGTGGTTAAATACTTACGTACCCGCCCCTTAGATTATGTTCTAGCATACGTACGATAAAGTGTAAGCTACTGGGCAAACACTTTTACTTTACTTTTTTAATTTTACGAAGCAAATAAACTGAATAGATTATGTTTAAGCTTTCATTTTATAACATTAACTAAGTACTAATTCATACAATGATGTCGTCTATCATTAATTATCATCAACACCAATTTCCAACAATAAGCGCAGTAATTTATAAAAGCCGTGCTAGCTGGAAATACTATATATGTAAATACAGGTACAGTAGTTCATAAAAAACAAGATGATATATAAACTTATGTCATTTAACCCGAAAAAGCCATCTGTCAAGTCTAAGACTTTAAGATTGTCATACATGAACAGCATTGATAGCATACCTCTTGGAAACTTGACATCACACGTGGAACCAGTTTTCGTCCTCCGGTAAGCATACGCGTGGCATTAATTCTATACCAGCCACGATCATGCGAAGTATTTTCGTTAATTTTAGCAATAGCGATCTTCGCTGCTTCATCTTCAGGTAAATCGCCATCTCGCACTTCATGACCCAGTTCCTAAATAGGATAATAAATTCAATATTTGGATTGTGATTGTTAATAAGCAACAAAGATAGGTACGACTTGGCGTAATGTGTGATGTTAAAATCATATGACCTCAAGAAAATAACTGTTTGTATTTTCCTTGCACTCTCCATTATAGAAGCAAGTTGGTGTTTTGGTGGATTGTTTGAAAGCAAATTTTTAGAGGATTCAACAGTTATTTTATTAGAATGTATTTCCAGCCACAAGTGTTCACTACAGAAGTTTCTTATTTGCGAATCCAATGAACAAAGTTATATGCGTAACAATGACAACATGGCCGATCTGGTGCAGCCTGACATGGTGGCACGGAACATTTAACGGTAGGATGAAGTATAGCTTACTCTAGCGAGTCTTCTAAGACGTTCCTCTTCTGTTTCATGTTTCGGCGCTCCCTCTTCGGCATCTCCACTCACTGGAAATATACGATACACATTAATTTATAGTACCTCCAGTCCTTTGATACTACTTCTGGGGATATTTGTAAACTGTTATATGAATATTGCGTAACAAATCAATACATTTTATCATTTTTGCAATATTTGAATTCAACTAAGACAGGTTATACATCACATACACGCCAAGTGGTTTCGCTAGACATATATTTATATCTTACATTTGAATGAAATATTACATATAAATATTATGAGAAATTTTAATTTCACGAATTAGGTTTAAGTGTATAGTATACATAGAAAAGATATCTAACAATGATAAAGCAGAGAAAAACTTGTTAGTTTTCATAAACAGTGATTTATTAGTTTTTTATTTCGCGCATGAATAAACAAGGATCATATAATTCGATCCACCCAGAAACAGCCTACAGCATACAATTATGTCGGTGAAGTCTTCAAGGAGACGTAGGGCTGTTATATATATGCAAGATACGCAGAAAATATGGCAAAATGAAAGCGATTAAGACGCCTGCATGATTATGTATATGTTAACTGTGTGCTTAATAAGGTGATTAGATGTACTTTCATAAAACCAGAATAAATTACTACGATATTGTATAGTGTTTAATACATACAGCAAAATTGCTTGCTAAATTTCTATAGAAATATTGGCGTCATTCCATAAAAATATGCAAAACTGAATTGGTAAAGATATACATTAAATCAAACTATTCGCTATGAACTCATGCTCAAGAAAGGCTGTCGAGAATATAAAAGCGTCTCCGTATTTTTTGCAAAATAAATGTGTTGCTACAGCAGGTTTCAAACGTGTATGAATGGAAAGTTTGCATTCTAGATGTTGAAGCATAAAAGACGCTACACCTACGTTTAACTACGAACATCTCGATCATCGAAGCCAGTAAATCAATTACATCAGCTTTAAATGCATTGTATTTATGATTATTATTTAATTTGCGATGTTAAATCTATGGACTCGAACCAGGCTACACTGTGCTACCCACTTACTAGTCTGGTAGGAACGACCGGCACCGTTGATTTCGCTCTTAAGCAAACCAGACGAGGGTTCAGATCTTTCTGCAAGCCATTATCAACATCAAAATATCAATGGTTCTTGTTTGTAATATTATATATTCGCTCTTTATGAGTTTCGTACCATAATAATGTCATCTACTTGAGGTTACATAGTTAGTACATATAAATTTCAAATAATTCCCACAATATTGTAATTAGTAACCATCTTTTTTACTGGATAAATGTCGTAATAAATATATGTAAATATATCTGTCAGTTCCTATTTTAATACACCTGATAAAATTCAGGGGACCGGGATTATGTTACTCGTCAAGTGCAGCCAGTGATTTAGTTGGGAGTTGATTAAATAGTTGTGGATAAAAGCCAGTATGATTCATGATGAAAACATGCTTTCATGCGCCTCTTTGACCAGAAGCAAGCGGGACTCCCAATCCAACACCACCATGTGACGTCATCGGCATGCAATAAATGTACCTATTTCGTATAGATCATTATTTGCATGAGTTTCATTCGCAACTAAATCTTACATAAAAACACCCTTGTAGATTGTTTTATCACGTAGATGTCACAAGTTCTAATTATTGCACATTTTAATGAAAACGTTTCAACTAGAATGCAGGCTCCTTAATTTGTCACATAAATCATATGATTTGCTGTAATAACTACACTTTCTATTCCACGACAAAAATAAATTAAGACAATTATGATATAATTGTACTAGACTACTTCTGTGTATAATATCACATAAATAAAACATAATTTACATTTGCTGGACAACAACACATAATAATAATTACATACGAGCAAATTCTGTCATCAACAGGTGCACGATTGTTCAGTGTCTCTATAACCATGCAAGTATTACAGAGAACAATTTTATATATAACACAGAGTTTAGACAAAATATACTTGACACAGGGAAACAGTGGTCTATGTTGTAAATAGAACAATGTGTATAATTATGGCGGATAATTACGTCACTTTAACGCGCACCTGTTCATAACACACAAAGCAACGTAACACGTATTCTAAATACGTTATTGAATTTAAGTATCCGTTGATTTTATCGTTTAAAATCCGTGGATGGAAGGTCTTTATTTCATTGTGGCATAATTTTAACATCAAGCATCGCGTTAGTCAGTATACGTTTCCAATATTAGATACAGTTGCATCGTACAAAGCATTATGCAATCACCAGCTATAATGTAATGGTACCAGACATTTTAAGATTATTTTCATGTGATGTTTAGCAATCCTCTAAAAATGGACCAGAAAAAAGAATACAAGCAAGGTTATAAATATGCAATGAAAACAATGTCTTATAGATGTCCGTTTGTCCATCAATCAAGCGTTGTACTAAGTACATTTGTACTCCACATGACCGCATGCGAAAATCCAAATGATTTAATTAGTATAACTTCACAAATCAGTATACATAAAACATAACTGTGTAGATATAAAGCAGAAACAAAGTACGGATAAAACAATCCACGATCATACGTAAAGAAACAAGCAGTGGGGAGATTTTGGCCCTTTATTCTATTGTTGTTCTTTTGTTTACCTTCATACTTCCGCGTGCCCTTATTTTCTGAAGAAACAAAAAATGAAAACACCATAAGGAAACAGCTATTCTAACACAAAGCATTTATCCCAGCTTTATAAATTGTTTTTCAATTTCCAATTCTAATGATGTACTGTGACCTGGCAATAAATAACAAGCTTGAGTAAATCTCGTACCAGTAGGAATTATTCTATTATTTTATTCACGAGAAAAAACAATTTATATTGACACGATCTGAAAAAGAAATAGACACAAAAGATCGAACCAGACAGAAAAATCTTAAATACAGGAATAGTTTCATTTTATAGAAAAACGTTAATCTTAAGAAAAAATCGTCGATGATTGACATAAATCGCAACATATTAATACGTGTCTCATACATATTACTGCAAATTACAGTACAGTTTTCAACAAAAAAAAAACGACTTAAACAGTGAACTAGGATAATCTTCAGACCCGACACCAAAAGCTTTACGTATACCCTGAAACCCGGAAGTTTGTGCTCAGTAATAATACGTCCCTACTGTGATCATTACATTGATATGTACATGTATTACATAGTGTTGAGTGTGTGAATGAGTGGTATGGCTGTCTGACGAGTAAATTCTATTGATAGACTACATATAAAGTAGAATACATTCCTTGATGACAGCTGTGTCATAGACTAGCAATGTTTGAAACATATCAGAGTACTAATTATGACTGTATACTTGACTCAACTTTTAAAGCGATTTCATAAGAAAGATGTCATATCGCTCAAATGCCAGGATTTAATACAATACATGGTCGAGATATAAATCAGCGCACAGATATTCGCTGGAGGATCTAACTCAAGACGATCCGTAACTTTATACTATATGTCATGTCATGCTACGATGATACAATTATAGCCCGGAGAAACTTCGTATTTTCACATTTTGTGTCGGGAAAGTAAATAAACAAACTTGTAACGGGTTACTCAGTGATATCACGTGACAGCACATTTAAATAAACAACTATAATACGTTGATGCGTCAAATATCAGATATACGTACTATTTATTATGTAACAGTAATTTATCTTAGAGAAAAATATTTGATAAATTAGGTATTTGACCGTTATTTAAATAGCCGACCATGAATTTTGCAGATTGTCAGGATGGCCGAGTGGTCTAAGGCGCCAGACTCAAGGTATAACAACCTTCAATACGAGTGTTCTGGTCCACGTATGTGGGCGTGGGTTCGAATCCCACTTCTGACACATTTTTAAATCATTTTCTGTTTATTTTGAGATTGTTTTATTTACTTTTTAGTGTTAGTTGATTTAAGAATATACTTAATTGAGATTGTTTTTATTTACATTTTAGTGTTACTTGATTTAAGAATAAACTTAATTGAGATTCCTACACTACGAGTCCATCAAATACATAATTACACAATTAGGGTGTGACCAGATGTAAACAATATGTGCGAGTAACCTTGACAACTAGGCCGTACAAACCACTTTAATGATGTGAGGATATGGATGAAAGGCAAGTGTAGGTTTAACAACCGCTGGAGAATCACTTAACGTTGTGTAATAAAACATTAAGTGTCCTCATGTCAGTGAAACATCCAGTAGAGGGCGTAATATTTGCTTTAGTTACATTCATAACACTAAACATTTATACAAAATAGTCTGTGGTGTAAATTACCGTACCTGAAACAAATACTCGATTGTTTAGTGCACTGGTATATTTAGTGTTCATCAAACCATATCCTGGTAACCTTGGTAACACGACGTCAACCCCCTCTCAATTCTCTACTGATCTAGTTTGCCACCGAACACTTCAGATTCACTTGCATATTAATAATTTTAAAATCTAATATGAAAACAGATCCCCTGACTCGATTAATTGTTACAACATTTGAAAAAATCATGATTAAATACGTTTCCGTATATTGAAAGTTTATCGAACTATACAGCAATCTAATTTGTTCTAGATTCCGGCAGTTTGTGAATAAGATCACCCTAAACAGAAAAAAATGTAGATGTATAATATACCAGTTTGACATTTAATATACGTATCTATGTTACCATATTGATTCATACAACAAAAGCATTTTACGAGAGGACAATTACTAACTAACGATGTTTGTAGATTTGTACTTTATATGGAGTTAATGTATTCGTTTGGTCGATTGATCAGGACGGTTGTTATTATGAGTTTTTAGGTATAATTATTCATTGCAATCCGAATTATTCAGAAGCAAGTCGCTTAAATATCGCCAGGATGTATTATACAGGGATTAAATGTCCTGTGCAATACAGCGACTGGATCGTATCATAGTAAGTATAAAGTAATCGATCATGATATGAACGCAATAAAACTTCAATCTGACATTTGCAGAACATAAAGTTCTACCTAAGACAGCTAAGTATATTTCAACACCACTTCATATTACAATTCTTTTTGAAAAAAACACATTTCACGCAACAAGTTCTATGTACGTATACAAACAGACATATGTCTAGACATTGGTAAGATGTTTGTTTGTTGCCATAATTCTCACGCAGTATAAAATGTACACAATCTAAATGTTGACGTTTCACGACAACGTGTTACGAGGTTAAATTACGTAATGCTAAGAACTAATTAAAACTTTTTTTTCCAAGACAACAAAGAGATGAATTCCTTCAGTGTTTCTGATAATGGGAAATATAAATTCAAATCCGACAATCGACAGATTCAAAAAATTCTTCTTAGGCGAATTACAAACAGTTAGGTAATTCTTCTCTCCTTCTCGGCTTGACGAATATTTGTGATTGTATATGACATGGTAACTTGATCACGTTTTATAGGGTAAACAGATAACTATATAACGATACATATATGCACATCCAGCCATTCAACATGTTTGTTTTATTATTTATCATGGATTTAATGCAGCCATCATGCGTTTTCATGAGAAAAAAAGCATTAAGCATTCTGGTGAAAGACCTGTATTCACTGTCACAACGTTATAAAATTACTGTAAATGAATTCTGTCCAATTTAATCAATGATCATATCCCAACGATTGAACATTAAATTGTATTAAAATACTGATGACAACCAGCGAAGCAAGAAAGAGAGAGTGAGAGAGTTGACATTTTCAATGTAAATCATATAATATTGAGCAGAAAACCACGGGATTACAATAATTTAATGTATAAGTCGGTCCTTTGGAACCGGCGTTAGAAGTAATAATGCTTATAGACTGTCTAATTTCAATGCTCTCCTCATTACGAGCGGGATATAACGCTGGGAATCAATATCATGGAAGTATGCCATCACTTTTAAACATGTTTATCTGATTGGACTATCATCTACATATATAGTGTTTTGATATCTTGTTACGGTCTGGTTAGTATTGGTAGCATATCACACATCATATCAATGTAATCTCCGCCACACACATTAATTAATTAAAAATCGGTCATATATAATTAATAGATGCATTACGTAGACCCAAGGTCATGTTACAATGATGTAATTATAACGCTAATACACTGGGTATTCTACATTTCAAGATTAAGTATAAAACCATCATATAATTATATACATGAAGATGTATGTTTTGTTGCGCGCCTGGTAGCTCTATTACATACAATTTGTAAACATTCTTGGAAATGTTTTATAGGAAATTCTATAAAAACATTCCAGCAGTGCCTGGAGTTTCAATAATTCTCCAGGTAGTCATAAACAGTGTTACCTGTGTTTTATAATTATATCGCAGCTATCAGAATGATTGAAACGAGATGTGAGGAACTAACATCATCCGAGAGAAAAAAGCCAAAAACAAGAAAGAGTTCAAAAACTCCCAACAGTCACACCCAAAGAATTTGGCAACAGCTGACTTAAGGCTGAATGTTAAACAATGTGTTTAGGGAAAGTTGGAGACATACATGTTCGTATTCAGGCGATACTGATATGATATAAGGCTTTATCATGATTTTTAAGTCATATATTTGTGTAGAGCATACATGTAGATCTCTTGGTTACTAGTACATGTATGAGGTTTATAGTTTGGAGTGATAATAAAAGCTCTTGTATTAGTAGTACTAATAAAAGATTTAAACGCGAATTTAAGGAAGCATTAGGATTTTCTTATACTTCAGTGAATGGAATGATATTTAAGCTATAAGCTATACGTTCGAAAGAAAATATAGATCTTCAACTAATTCAAACCAATCTACTGTGACGTTTGTTCAACATGAACAATGTCCAGTTATCCTACATTTACGCTTATTTGATGACACACTAATTGTTACACAGAAAGATGCAATTTATAGAAAACGTCTGTTGTCTTTGCAATACAACATGGATATAATTTGTGGGTGTAGAACTACAAAACCCAAAAATACGGGATACACGACTAGATACATGTATAAAGGACTGCAGATAATCTTTATATGGAAATGATTTTAAGATATTATGTTACGCACATAACAATTCATATTCTTGTTAAACAGTCATTTATTGCATAATACGTAATTATATATTAGGTAATTGTTGGTATCTAGCATTAATTATTATTATGTTCAAGCTCACATTCCATTATTAGTTCAGAAAAACATCAAACTTACCAAGAGCAAATCCAACCATGCCTTCCGACGGTGCTTCTTTCTTGCCCATGCAGAAGTTTCGATCAGCCAAGTAAGCGACAACAATGAGCAACGGGAAGAAGATGAGAGTAACACATGCTTCCCAGATTTCCACCACGTGCGGTGAACTCACCATAAGAACAATGGCCATCCAAACGTATGCAAATATACAGGTAAATGCAGTGACGAAAAACACTTTAATCTCAGCGATACGCCTGATGTCAGGTGAAGGTATAGACATAACACAAATACCCGAGATGACGAGCAAGTTAAAGGCAGCTGATCCAACAATAGTACCTGGACCAAGATCGCCGGCTTTAAAATTGTTACCAACAGTTTCTATGACTGATAAGAGGATTTCTGGAGCGCTGGTGCCCAAAGCCAACAAACTAAGGTTGGCCACCGTGTTGTTCCACACCCTCACATCCATCTCCCTATAGCCGCCTTCAGCGTCAGCGTCTGCGATCCTAATCTTTGTCGTTTTACTAGTGATGCGTTCAATAGAGCACATGAACACATCAGCTATGATGGCTACAGCCATAAAAATCCATAACAGCCCGATTAAGTAAATGAATGCTCTAGCTTCAATGGACCAGGTGAATTCATTGACAACAGGAAGTAGAAGACCCTTGCTGGAACATTTGTATACCGTAAGATCTACGGTTTGGTTCCCCACCACAATAACGTCCGTCATGTTGGCGGTTGGTAGATACTCTTATGACTTGAAATAAATGATCTGTAAAAAAATATGATATTTTTAATAGGACATATATAAGACAGCTCAAAAATAGCTGTTTTTCACAATCGCTGGATTTGAGGTTGATAAAAATGACAGTTTTTCTTTTAAAAAATTCTTGTGTTATGTCTGAATCTCTCGGCCCTTATTTACAAACCATAATATTAACTTGTAAAATAAAAGAACACAGTGTTATTTATTTAAGATAAATGCTTATAATCTGCATGTTAATATCGACGGTTACTTCTATTATACACGCATATACACACGCTGTTTTCAGGATAATCATGTACGGAGAACTAACACCAATCACTGAATAGCAGCGTCATATCATTCATCTAACTTTCATGTACCTTCTACACTAAATCTTACCGCAGTACATACCTTAATAAATACTATAAAATATAAATACAAGTAAACAGAATAATTGTTTTCTGTTTCAGCGGTTCCCAGCATACAACAATGGTTTATTTAAAGATATGATGGTTCAATACGTATGATTTCCCAGGAGGGTGTTAACACTTGCTTAGTCATGTTAAAAATGCAAGCAAGGAGAATGTATTACCAGAGGTGATTGTGATACATCAAAAGTAAGAGCAATTTTGAGTGTAATTAGTGAAGATGGTTTAAAGTTGGAAGGAACGTGTGAGTAAATAAACGGTATAGATCTATAAAACTTTATTGATAACAATAAATATGGAGAAAATAAAGTCTATCATTGCTATAAATTGTAAGGCATTATAACTGATGGCGTCGTTATGCCTCATGCTTCTAGGTCTATCATATTTTAACACATATAATTGAATTACATGAAATACAAATGTATACCTACAGGATATGTATAACAATAAGAATGTGTGAGAAGGTATATGGTGCTAAAATAACTGATACATGCACTCTAGGCTGATAATTATCAAGACAAAGTCATATTAGATAATTACAGATTTTCATTTGCCAAGGAATTGTTGAAGAGGAGACATACTTTCTTGTTCGTGCGTTGCATATATTCCCACAACTATGATAACTCAAGACATAAACTATTTATATGAGTTAATAGTGACAGGATGGTAATAAAGTGATGACTGCCAAATTCGTTCAGAGTTATCTGAGTTTGTATAGTGCTTAATCTAAGCACATCATCAAATTATCGGAAGAAATGAATCATTCTCATTCCTAGGTCTCTCAAAGTTATGAAAGAAAATCGATTGTCAATGAGCCATCTCGAATGCTTTGTTTGCATGTCTGTAGCCATGACCTAACGTGACCAATTGAGGTTTTTCGATAAAGGTACGGATTTATCTGGAGTTTAGTCAAAACCGCATCATTAGACTAATTAAGATGACGAGAGTCAAAACTATTCATCATTTTTAACTGGCATCATGCGATTATAAGCTGCGGCGAAAATTTCGTTCAGAAGAATACGCAATTAATAGATGAATTTGTTTGCCATGCCATAATTCGTATAATAAATCAAAATTTTCCCTGAAATTCCACTTATGAAAACCGAAATTAATTCATTTTGCTACAGTACTGAATAATTCGTGTAATAAATCATGAATTTCGTTCAAAACAAACACCAAACACATGTGTATCATTTCAAACCAATTAAAATAAAGGCAGGCGCACACGTATTAATATTTACATAATTGTATTTTATGACCAGTGGTTTCAACTCTACAGACAAATTGATGTAAAATTGAATATGTATTTCCATAACAAGGAAACTGGTATACTATTTATCAACATACAAACTAAATTGGAATTGTTCAGCGGTTGTAAGCATGCAAGCTATGTTCGTAGAATTCAAACCATGGAAACAGCATAAACATTTAACCAGTATTGAACAATGATTACGACATGACCAGGGCTGAAAGTCAGAAAGCTGAATCAGAAAGTACGAATAAGACGGGGTTTGAATACGTTCCTAAAAGTGTAAATATTTTATAGAGAAAACGAACATGAAATGCACAAGTTGTTGGGCGAGTAATCCCGCATTATCGACCCGGAAAGCATTTATACAACAAATGCACATGGTGACAGGTAATTGCAACCAAACAATGCATGATCAAACAATTCAGAACGGACACATAACAGGTTACGTATAAATGCCAGAATTTCGCGTAAATCTTCGTTACTTTTGGGACATTATCGCGGTGACCCGAGATGAGTGTCGACGAACCATAACACTGAGTTCAATGTGAAACTTTCACACGATGTTTCATGTTTGCTTACTATAAACGTTTGAACTTGAACTCTGTGGGGTTGACAATAGTATCTGATGTCTGACTTAGTCTACACAATTTACAAACCAATACAAACAAAGCTGTATAACATGAACTCGTCAAAAGAGAATTCCAAATTACTCCGCTATTAGTTATGTGGTTTTGGTAATATTCCGAGCAATCACTAACATTGCATATTCTCGATATGATCAGAATGATATTCATTAATAAACGAACGCATGTTGAACAATTTGTTAGAAGCGGATGAAATGTGAAAAAAACTCGTAATTTATGCTATAATTACAGAATTCAGATATCATTCACATTTTGGAATGATTCCCGAGATACATATTTCCCGCAGTATTTGATCGATACATAAGATGCGATTGTCGTCTGTGTGTGTCCCTCGCTTATATCATTTAGAGCGGGAGAAATACAACGAAAAAGAGGAATATTTTATGAACGTGTTTGTTTGACGCCTGGAACTGAAATCTGTAAATGTCGTTTAATTTCCCTGAGAGACACCAGATTGTCTGATCAAACATAACAAATGAGTTCGCTGTATCAGACACAAATGGCTTTTATTACAGAAACAAACCACATAAATAACACTGAAGCTTTATATAAAAGTAAATTTTTGACCGAATATTACATAAAAAAACTTTGTTTATCTACTTAGTTTCAAGGTTTTAATTCTCGATAGGTATCATGCTATATTTCATTACAATAACGTGAATTAGCGTAAACACAGGTGCGTTATCAATTTTCGTCCATACTCATGTCAAGACTCTTTATATTTTTTTATATATAAAGTAGAGACAAAGACTGTCCACGCACCTGTGTTGCAAAACCCTGCTTCAATTTCAAAGACAATCATTACGATATATTCAGGGGAATTAAAACGGACGGTATATTATCACTGTATACGCGTGCTAACAATCTTCTGGCTTTCCTTATTTAAGTTCAAACCTAAACTCAATGTTCTGAAGTCAGTTATGAGACATAAGTTGTTATACAGTTTATAGCAAGAGTGTTAACCATGAAGTTATACATGAACATATTGTTGGAGGCAATCTGAGTCACTAAGTAAAACTCATTAAGTCCGGAATTGAGATAAAGAAAACTCCATTGAGATTTACAACACGTCTCATTAAACGTCAAGGTTACTTCATCGTCAACAAGACAACATGAAATTCCAATCTGTTGAGCTCACTTCTACTCATTGACGCCCACGTAAAGAGAATAAAGTTTGTGTGATTTCAAAGTGATAGAATATAATGTGAATACTTAATATAAATTGATAAACTAGTTAAGCAATATGATTATGAATTTTACACGGACGTTGACAAGTTATATCTGTATTACGAATAAATTGTAGTTCACAATTGTATAAACTTAACAACATGGGTTAATAGCAAGATGCCCGTGACATTTCTTTCCCGGTATGGAAAACCAAAGCATAAACTTATTTACAATACAGCATACAATCGTGGCTATTGTAAGGATTGACATCAAAGGTCCATTGTTTGCATAAGTGTTAAATTATACTTAGTGAATCAAAAAGTAAATGATCATTGAAAGATGCAATGCGCCGTATAATAAACAATATGTATGCAATAATTACCTTATTTGAAGAAGCTACTCAACTTAAATCCATACTATGTATTGTGCTTAAATGAAATCCTTCTCGCCGGAATAAGAATCAATGCACGCTTTAACAAACGTACTTAATCAAATATACACCATGCTAATATGCCTATATAAGCGTTACTCGATTTCAATATAACCCTCAAATTGAGCCCCGGGGCTGTACTAGCTGTGATTGGAAAGAATGCGAACCGCCTACTTTGACCCAGTTAAAAGCGTTGATTGTATTGCAAAAATCCGATAAAAACTGAAGATGTCTGACATAACTTACCTTAGAGTAGCCACAGGTTAACATTAATAAAACTCAATAATCAGGATAGAAATCTTAATTTACGATGTAACAACATTATAAGTGAAATGAAATATTGATTGCATCTTTATACAGACGGCAATTTAGTTATCACGGTGAAAAATCAATTTTCAAAGACAATCGATAACAAAGATATTTTGTGTCCACGCTGGTTCAATAATGCTGGATGTCACATACAGGACATTGATAAGAGAATAAGGTAGAGCGACAATGTGGTGGGGTTAATTTGGGCGTCGTGTTTACTTAGGTATGTATCACAAATATTGACATTTTGATGAAATGGTATTTACTGAATGTATGATTAAGCCATAGATGCGCCCCCGCTATTTATCGACTCATGTACAATAGCATACATGTTTATAAAACGCACGATACAAGTTTGTTATACATAATAGATGAAACTAACATGTAGGACACGACAGTCACTATGAATCTATACTCATGCATAATGCATGCATATTCCACTTTATGTGGATTGTGACTGAATGAAAACGGATCACTATCTTTAGAGCAACCACAAACCACTGCCATATTTGTGAT
Source organism: Lutraria rhynchaena (assembly GCA_008271625.1). Lineage (NCBI taxonomy): Eukaryota > Metazoa > Mollusca > Bivalvia > Venerida > Mactridae > Lutraria > Lutraria rhynchaena. Next base: position 1,368,161 of record VIBL01000114.1, read on the forward strand.
ATTTTAGAAACACATCGTAAATATATCGTATCTAGTTGAATTTTACAACAAATAAGTTTCCATGACTTAATTATGTGGGTAGAAATATGCGTAATTAACGGAATATAGATTTATGTAATAACGATAAAATGTATTTTTATGAATTTTACACAAACACTGTTTAAGATTTTAATAATTATTGCTTAACTCATAACGAATACATAGCGGGTTAAAACCCAACTATCCTCATTTGTCGATAAGTAAACAATGGTAAAAATATGCATAATATCCCAGCCAGAATGAACTCCATAAATCACTCAAGGCCAGTCTATAATATGTAAAATCTAAAATTTCAAAGATAACATACGATCTATGACTAATCGATGAGTTTAAAAAGGAAAATAACCACCGACCAGGTAATACAATGTGTAACAGTAAACACAAGGGCTCAAGTTACCTTGGTCGGTGAATTAGCTAAATCGCTAGTTACATGTGACTAGGAACAGTCTGTAGCATGGTCGAACACTAGCTGGTGTAGCCAGCATACGATACAAAGTTTACTAAATGGATCATCTGCCTATTTCTCACCATGACTGTAGACAAGTTGCATAATGCCTACAAACTCTTAACGTTTGCGGAAGTAAAGTATACATTACAGCAGGAGTTTATCTGGCTAACACTCCAACATAAATCAACAAAGCACGTTAACACTACAATAAACATATAAACATTCGACATGTACAGATATATCGCACGACCTCTTCCTGTTCTGGACTCGAAGTCTGCTTTAAAACGTTCGTGCAGACGACAGTAATCCTTGATCATTCAATAACACCCACTTTTATCATCTCCCCCGATTTTCATTCCTTGAATCGTTAGATAGGTGAGAGTTATGCAGTAAGACATCTGCGTGAATGGTAAATGAGCGTGGTACCCAGGAATGTGCAGGTTATATGTATTGTATTTATAAGGGTAAGGCAATCCAATCATGGTATAAATTAATAGTATTATAACGCACACACTAAACAATGACACTGATTGGAAAAAAAACGAGCTTAGTAGTACGTTCTGTTCAATGGTGTGACTTAATTCAGTTCACGAGGTCGTTTCATATTTTTGTTGTGCAAAAGCAATAGATATTTATCATGCAATCTTCTGTTTCTAACATTTTACCTATCACGAATGATCATGAAAATGCCAAGGTAACATATACATAAATATTTATCATTTTAAAAAAAGTTAACAGCTAATAAGCATTACAGAATCCGCGTATCTGGATCATGTGTACAAGTTAAACAAATGAAGTTATCAACATACCTCGACAAGAACAAATGTTGATTCTAATCCAATGTTTATCTGAACATCAATGAATTAAATATCCATAATGATTTGAAACCTGAAATCCATTAAAATAAACTTCATTCTCTCAATCAGTTAAAAGAATATGAATATATACATAGACATAAAATTAGGAATTAGTATAAGAAGAATAGGGTCTCGGTTTAAATACCTACATCCCCGAAAACAAATTAGCCACCCATTAAAGTATAGAAGAAACTAACTTTCAATTTTTGATATAACTAGACTCTAGTTGATACATAAATTACGTATTACAACATGAAGCCGTTATTTAAGTTATTTCTTAAAGCCTGCTCAATTTATATTATACCACAAAACACAGCGAATATCTGAACAAAAAATGTCAATTTATTTCCACCGAAATCAGCTGAAATTTGATAAGAAGTTTTACCCTAAACTCCTACACTATCTCACACCGGGCGTCTCCCTCGTTGTGAATGTATAACTGCACACAGGTATAGTAAACAAGTTTTCGCTTCACTCCACTTGAGATATTTGGTACATACGAATTATAAGATACAGTATCGACAAGTCACTTCACAACGCTGAAGTTACGCAGCTTGTGATAGATACGGATGCAAAATAGTCCACCACACAACATTGGTAACAGATGGAAAAGCAACTAGAATGCACAGATTCAGTTAATCTCAATTTGATCAATACCTGATTTATCGAAAACAACAGCAACAACAACAACAAATTTGTTCAATATCGGATTCTAAATGGAAAATAAGCCGAGTATGTCACACAGATGTTAACTGTATCTCTTAACTATACTAGGATCTTTACAGGCCATCAATCCGACAAAACAAGAAATAACTCTCATCCCTAAACCATCATAATATTAAACTCGTGTTAATATTCCGTATCAAATCTTGACCGTATAATCAATTTTAGCTAACAATGCATGCATGGATATTACATCATCAGCAGAAATTAACATTATTGACATTTCGGTTGTACATCCTCGTACAATCATGCATTTTCTTCAAGCACTTTACGTACCAGAGAGTAGAAAGTTTGAATCTAGGTTAACATCATTTACATGTATATATCTCCAGTTAATTCGATCCACTCAGCGCTAACAGGTAACGAATGTTAAAGATTGTATGTATTTTACAATAACGATAAACGCTTCCTCGTAGCCCATCTTAATGAGTGTTTAGAACTAGGCCAAGGCGAAATCGTATTTAACAAACCCTATAATATGAAACAGAATCAATCAACAAAAAATGAGCACGATGAAGGGATTCCGGAGACCCAGACAATCATCTGCAACAATACAATTATCTATCACGCAGTGTTTCAATCATTTATTTCCTAATCTAAGTTTAAAAACAGAATCAGTAGGTACAATGTATTTAATTTCGACTTGGACCAAACCAATCCAGCTTCGATATAACGATGAACCACTACGGGAATCATTCAATTTATATATTGCCACTTCGTTCTAAAACATCACTACTGTCGTTTCTATGCTGGCTTATATTAACGTTCTAGTATTACATTTCAAATAATGGGTGACTGTGATTCTAGACGAACATTTCATGAATCTATAATTCACATTCCATCTTTTCTCCCGAGTATTGAGATGTAACTAGTTATCTGCTCGAACATGTATTCGCTTAAAACACTTCAGTAACAAACATGTGAATACGACACACTCACATCAGTGATATTCCTGATAACAACTTTTCCTAATAGAAAACATCAAAGCGAAATGTCCTTCCACCCTGTGTACGATAGCTTGGTATAATTAACTATATGCATTTACTGGAAGTGTCATTAAATGAAATGAACATTTCCTTAATCTTATACGTTGTCCTTCCAAGGAAACCCTGCAATAACTCTAAATAGTGTCCGGGAAGATCTGAAACTGCGAAGTCCAACTACACGAGGATACATGTACATCTTACATTCAGTTCCATGACACGAAACATGGCTGTTCTTAATATCTGCTGAATATGTAATATCATCTCTTGATGTCTGCTGAATATGTAATATCATCTCTTGATGGAAGGAACAAAGTGGCAGTAATATACAATAATTGACAAAACGACATGATGAACTCGAACAACCTGGGACACACAACATCCGCGTATCACATAGAGTTTCATCAAGTGCACCATAGACAAACCTTAGTTTATACCACTCTGTACATATGTTTTGAATTGGTGTCAAGTATTATTGAATTACCACTAAGAAATCAATGTGATAATTGCTGACTGAACATACACATGCCTGTATTTATTCATAATGAAGTAAAAATAGTCAAAAAATTACTCTTTGTCACAGTTATCATTGTTGTTCAACCGGAGTTGATGTTTTTTTCGTCTTCAGGCCCGACAACAACAACTCTTTACAAGATGTGCACAGATATAAATACAAGCTAGATATAAAACACGATCAATTCCTCACCAATAGTACATCTAATAACAGAGTATTTGACTTACAATGTCTCCTCATCAGGCAACAAGGCGACCAGGAAACAAGTACAGTACACTTCCTTGTGGAATATAATTGAGAGTAAGTTCATCGTGGTATCTTGTGTCTTATTACACAAGAAGAAATTCACGAGAATGCTATAAACTTTAACCGATCCATATAAGTCGTCCCTGGTTTATAAACCGTTCTGTTCTTCTAACATCTTTAAAAACTTTCAAAATGCAGAGATTGATGGACCCTATGTCGTTATAGGGAGTTCTAAAGCGGTACCCATTCGGTCATGTTTTAATATAACATACCAGATCAACCAGTTGATAATACTTTTATAGACATCAAATTGTTTCGACTGAACTGTGTAGACTATAGATTGTGACAGATGCTCACTGAATTATGTCTGGTCGCATTCTTTTCTCATCGATCTACTTCTGTTTATATCAGTACATTTTGTATGATTTTCCATGTAGCCAATATCCCATCTCGTAATTACTCGCTCTGGAAAGTCAAGCCATTTAGGTATAATGAACTGTTCTTTATCTGTAAGTGGTAAAATGCTCTTATATGAAACATACCAACAGCGCAGATTAGTGTTGCACCGATTGATTCGTTAGGAAACGGTTTCTTCGCCAAAACACAGATCACAGTGAAAGTGTTCGTTCTTTTGAAAACTCACGTGACATTGTCAAATGACATACAGTACTATAACAATTATTTTATCACAATGGAATAATCACTAGCTATACATCGACACAAGCACAGTATTTATTTAAGCAAGTAATTACATATTTAGATCCATTATAATCAGAACAAACTGTCTGTTAATCACTCGATCAATTATAAGTCTATTGGAATTTGTATTCAAATGTATTGAAAAAGTCATTAAATTCGTTTTCAATCAAGTCCATTATTCTACAGTGCTAAATGGATGGTGACAGTGCGATTATATGTATTTAGCATATTTAAATAATTTCATATTCTCTGAAAATATAGATTACAATGGCAATGCTTTGTAGAAAAGTGGTATGTAAACTACAAGTAACAATATCTTCCATAAAAATGGATTTGGCATTTTACTCTCAATATTTTACATAGTATTCTCAAAATTGAATGAGATCGCGTGATTATCCTGGCAGAATATTGGTATTATTTCAGATCTTGATTGATTCTATATTGGGTTATTTTACATGTATCACATGGTTGCGTCACGTAAACGCGACGTATAACAAGTTACTGATATTTGATTAAAATGCCGTACCAGGGCCGCGTGCTACACAACGTGAGTGATTTTGTAATATACACACCTATGTGGATCCATGTAGGAGTTTGAACGTGATTTGAACATTAATCATACGTAAAAGAACAAAAATCATTCTAGAAGAAAATGGTAATACTTTGATGGTCATGTTGATCCATGTGGATCCATGTACGGGTTTGACCGTGATTTGAACATAAATCATACGTAAAAGAGCATGACTCATTCGTGAAGAACATGATAATACCTTGATGGTCATGCTTTGATAGTGAGATCAATCAAGATGTTACAGAAAGTTGTTCAATTGAGCGATCATCCTATAAAACTGCTGACATCGTAAGTATGTGGATGCTGCTGTGTGTGAACACTGGGTTTGATAATTACATTTGTGAATGTCGGTATACCTTGAAGACTGCAATTTCAAACTCAGCATGATTACATAGATATCAGACTAAACACAATACATTACAACAGAAAGTTCGTTAATTGAATTAGTTTCTCTAGTGTAAATTAGAATAACTGTCAGGTTAAAACACTGTAGATGACTAGTCCAGACCAATTACAATATAAACAAAATAAAACCATGCAAGAAGTCAATGTTGCGAGTCACAATAGCCTTTGTAATTGTATGAATGTATCTGGTTATGTAAGTTACATTGGGATTTTACAGTAAAGAGAATTCCAGTGAATAATAGTATTGTTTGACTTTTTGTAACACAAAGAGTATACTTCTTTTTCATGTAAGTCACAAAGTGTTTGTGACGACATTCAAATCTCATTTCCAGTCCAGAATATACCAGAGATAACTCAGACAATAATGCACGATATATACCACAGATAATTCAGACAACAATTTACCAATCTATGTTTGGTATTACTTCATTAAGTTCTGACACGAAATAGATTGCTATCCTGGTATACAACTGGAATACTCTCCTCTTTCTACTCAATGTCCTGGTCTACATCTAAATGTCACCCCTGAGTATTATAACCACACGTCAATAAACGATCTAGCTGTACATTCAACACCGTACAAGGCCGTATATCACTCTTTGAGAACTTATTTAACCATACCACCAACATCCTGAGCGATCAATGTCGAACTATCCAAAAATAGGACCATCCGAAATAGATACAGAATGATAAACAGCGTACACAGTTTTCTGTTCTTTTCCAGTCGTCGAAAACATTCCTCTGATGTACATACGTAATGAAGAACAGTGATCAAGTCGTTTGATGTTTGGAAATGGATAATGTTCAGTGTTACATTATTACATCAGTATCAGTTGAATAGTGATTGAAGTGGTATGAACATATATCATCTATGAACAATCCGGCGGCCGTTCACCTTAACCTATATTTTCACCATCAACTTAAACGTGCGGGTCGTATATATACTACTCGTTCATGCGCGAAGGCGTCTGTCACTAATATTGATACTTGATTGTCTGTTATGAACAAGTTACTGAGGGGCATATACTCGTACACGACGTTTGCACTATTCATTGCTTAAGCATTTTGATTGTTAGGTTTGAATTTCACAGCCCGCCGCTAAACTTGCAATTTGATAGAACTGCGGCATAAATTTAAAGAAGGCACATTATCTGATATACGAGGCGTATTTGTGGGAAATTTGTGGGCTTATTGACAACTGAACTAAATGAAAAATAAAAGACGCTTTCTGTCATACGTCTTGCTCCGCTAACATAAAGCACGGTTTCTATGATAGCAGATAAAATTGCTTATATAAACGATGATTATTAAAAACCTGAACTATGATAATAAGCACCTATTTTCGAAGTTTCCACGGACATCTTGGCTTGTATTAAAACAAAAATGAGAAAAAAGTAGGTGCATTTTTGGACAGTCCCTGTACATACGAAAAAAGGATTGCGAAACAAAACAAAAGGCAATGTATAACATCTCGTCCTTAAACAAAAATATCAAATAATTTTGCTGTATGTATGCAAGCAATTTATCAACCTGCACTATTCAGTGGAACAGTGCATCGTTAATAGTGCGCATGAGTTATTATGGGTGCTTGGTTATGATAAATTTCTGCATTACTGCCATCGCTAAAAACGACTTTAATTCACAGAGGGTCTAATTTAATCAAAATGATTGTATAAAATGCCTCTAATACCGACACCATACTATCCCAGCTGACAGAATATTGATGTATTATTGACTTGAACATGCCAAGCTGAAGTTATGCTTTCACTCACACATAGTTACGTAACGCAGACATTTTCATTATTAGACCAACAAAACAATAAGTAACGTGTGGATGGGAAATGAATGCTGGTAAAAATGTGAAATTTGTATGCTAATGTTGATTGATGTTCTTTAGCCTTCAGTAAACATATCGTACAATCAGTGTGTCTCAGTGTGGGATGAAATCATTTGTCATAAAAATTGCTCTATCTTGTTTGAGTGTTTTACTATTTCGAACAAACAAAACTGTTAATACACTACACGCCTACAACAGATAATATAAAGACCAAAATCTGAAAATTTAATAATAAAATGTTATCACGAAGTCCTGACTTAATGGGTTTTTTTAATGACCGGTTGCGTTTTGAAAACTTCTATGTTTCATTTCAAAAGTATTTTTAACGTACATTGCATAAGCTACCAAATATATTTAGGGAAACTTTCTGAATAAATTGAGGAAGAGGAAGTTTCACGCCAATTGATAAAACTTGTATCTTCTTAAAAGGTTTTCACTTTTTGTAAAACATTAAAATTACACTATTATGTTATTTACGTATAAATTAAAACAAAGCATCTATAGTACGTGTAAACATAATACTAATGTTTAGTTAAATATAGCAACATATTAAATAAATACATAACGCAAGCACTCAATGAGTTTATATCTAATGAGCATGCGCACGTCATCATTTTCATCCGGGTGGTGATTTACGTAAGTAAATTGCATATTTTTCCTTGATTAGGTTAAATTTTTTGCAGGCTTATATGCTCTGGAATTAATAAAACGAAAATTCAATCGCTGATATGACGTAAGTTTTCAATAAAAACTATACGAAGATTATATGGCACGAGTGGGCGACAAATACTCGGATGAAATAAAATCTGAAATCACCTTCCCAAACCATTCCCTGTCTGACATCTTGCATCAATTATTTAGCGTACCGTTAATTCTGAAATGATATAAAACTGCTTTAAATTCCCTTATCATACTCCTGATAAAATTTCTTATTACGTTAATTCAGAAAATTTCATCGTCGGTGAAGAGATCAGACAGACAATCATAATGAATCACAACCCGGCCCAACAAGAAACTTCATTTATTTGTGAAAGTCTAACTGAAAAATCAGTTGATACAACATCCTATGATTGCTACAGTCCCGTTCATTGATCGGCAATCGAATATAGTTCAATACCTAGTAAACTCACTTGAAATGATCAATGAGATCGAACTTGAATCTCAAGGCGCTGCAACAATTTATGATCTTCAACACTTATCAAGTCTCATGTATTGCTCCGCTTTGTTGCACTTTCAATACATTGTAATTGTATATGTATATGTAGTATAATAACAAATTCCATTACCAAATCACTCTGCATAAAGACCAACATTCAAATAAGATCACCCGCTTTCAGAGTCTTAAGTTCTCCTCTGTGTTCAGACATGTTTAACGGTATTTGAGTACGTGATTACAGCGTTAAATATAAGAATACCATAGCTCGGGAAATATGAAAAGCGTTTTAATCCTGAAGATCATTATATCGTATGTAATTGCCCTGACCTCGTCCTTAAGCGACATCAGGGATGTTTTATAAAACTCGAAGTGAAATGTCAAATAAATGTCTGAACGACTAAAAATTTTATAGTTATGATAAAACACGCACAGGATCGCAATTAAAATATTTAACATTGAAGGTACGTTCTCCATTACTTAGAATGTATTGTTTCTACATGAGACATGTACACGTCGTTGACTGACCACCTACAATGCATTCTCTTCTTATTATGACATTTACTGGATAATTTCGAAAACATTAAATCAACGTACCATACATTTATCTTATGACTCTGTATTCAATGAAAATGCATTAACCTACGCTTTTGTGAAAGTACTGTAGATACTCGTAATGTATCTCGGTGGGACAAATTACTTACACAGATTTAATTATCATGTTATTAATTGATGTAACCTTTTAACGCGTAAGTTGTGTAATAAACAATTTAATCACACAGAATGGATGAATGATTTACCTAATTGAGCTAGGTCTTTGATGTAAGATAATTTTAATATTCAAGACTATTTAATTATGATGAATTAAGCCACTAGTCTCAGTACAACTGCAAAATATCACAGCCTGAAGCATAAAAATATGAAGAATTTGTATATGTGTGTGGAATAAAAAGTGTGTCAGAAGTGGGATTCGAACCCACGCCCACATACGTGGACCAGAACACTCGTATTGAAGGTTGTTATACCTTGAGTCTGGCGCCTTAGACCACTCGGCCATCCTGACAACTTATTACAGAAGATAAACCCTTCAGTTATCAAATAATACAATGTGTTGATATAATAACAATTAGGTTATTCTGACAAATGTAAAACACAAAAATTCAAGTATGTCTGAAGATTAACATGCCTGTCACGTATACTGTGAACTATTTTCACATGAACAAATGATATGGATTATTGTACCTCCGTACCGTTCACGCGTTATGATTATTTTGTTTTTTGTCATATAGGTACATAGATATACTACATATCGCAGAACAAAGATGAAAATCAGAAAGTTTTGTTCACAAGTCCTGAAACTGCGTACACCGTAGTGCAAGAATAATTCACATTTGAAATAAATAAGCAGTTCAACAATTCTCTTTTCACTTCGTGCTAGAAACAGAAATTAATTGAAATCAAAGAATCTATTATAAAATGGCTGATTCTTGGAATAAGCGAGGTTTGTAACTGAGAATTTGTTTGGGTGTGACAACAAGTCAGAATATTTAACATAAAAAGATCGTATGCAGGTACATACGAATTTGTCTCTGTCGTTTCTATGACTCACAAAACCTCATAATGCAACACAATAAAATGAAAAAAAAAATGGAAAACAAACAAGGTACGTCATTTATATTACATATACAACACATTCTTTGTACGAGTGTAGGTGGATCATATAATGGGTGGGTGTTAATTTTGTGAGCCATTTAAACCTGTTTTCATACATCTTTCAACCATAACAAACGAGAGATGATAAAAACATGTGATTGAAATATTTTAAAAATACACTGAACATTTAAAGTTGTAGGCGTGTAAGAGATAAGAACGTATTGATACAATAAAATTATATCTAAAAATCCACGGATATCACAAGCTTAAATATTAATTTACCATATGACTGCCCCGATAACCCAAATGATAAATAGATGTGCTTACGATAAAACAAACATTTTAAATAATTACACAGGACAGGTTTAAAACATTGCATTGAGCCATAGAATTTTGTATTAGCTTAATAAATCAATTAACTGAATAAATCAATTAAAAATCTGTTGAATTCGCTGTCAAAGCCAATTAATTTCAAATTAATTTATGGAACGTAAATACTGATTCATTCAGATCAAGGTTATGCTACTGCACTTAAAGTCTAGATTATCTCCTCTTGTCACATTACTGTAGCCGTTCAATACCTAACTTGGCACGAAATTGATGATCGTGTATAAAATAACAGAGGAAAGAAATTACTCAAATATATCGACACTAAAATTTACTGATCATTTATAAACCTTTCTCAGTTTCCTACTTTTTGTTCCTCGTAGAAAAGTTGAAAGCGAAAAAACACGAAAATTGGTGACATTTGACTGGTAAAGCATGAACACTGACATTCTCAAATGTGCTGACTTTGGGGAATACTCCCGTTACGGAGTCATAATACTGGTTTGATTACATCTGACATTTACATGAGCTTCTGGGGTGGGACTGATCTCACAAATTGTCATCAGAATCTCACCCTGGTAATGGAACTCTATGAAATGAAATTATCAGCAAGGGACATCCACCACACCTCCATCAATGCCAGGTTAACTGACACATACATTTGAAAAGTTAGATTATGCATGTACTACCGTACGAAATGATTTGATAATTCAGTGTCTCATATCAAACTCTTTGTTATCTTAAGAAAATGTTATATTAACAGACATTATATCAGTTAATTTTGTTGAGTATCTGGACTGTGACTTAATGGCCAATGTTAATTGGATAGTTTACGATAGGAAGGAATAGTTTCTGTCATTTATTATTCATTATGATGTATATTACATTGGAATAGTTGGAATGTAGCAGACATGATTACAATAATGAGTTCGTGATACGTCAAGGAACGAATCCAGCATTCTTCGAAACCTCGATTGAACGCTCACTTTCAATACAGAAACAGTAGGAACGAAATCGACCAGAGTGGCGAGAGTGATCCTAGTCTTAAAAAAGCATTTTGATGATTTTACAAATAATTTAGACATAAAAAGCGGTGTATGAAGAGATTACGTACTGAACAACACTAGAGATTGTAAAATAAAGTATACATATAAATCTATGTAATTTGGAGTACGAACTAACTTATGAGGCTATGACCCAATGAAAATAACTTCATAAACTTGGATTTATGCATAACCGTTTTAGTAAATTTAATCCGTATATATATATATATTTTCAAACTTAGACATGAATGCGATTTATTCAATACGCCGTTTCACATCCATCTCTCCGCTCGATCAATCATGTTTTAGCTCGATGTGGAACATTTACTTTAATCTTATTCAAAATACTTTGGAGATTTCACAACTGCTGAGTTAGTGTATTCGACAAAACGAATCCTAAAGGACTTCGATGTTGGTTGCTTATATATTGAATTTACTCTCCATGTTTAAATCCATCATCGACTTTTCCGCATCTTAAAGACTAATTAAAATACACACATCTATAATTTATACCATACATGGTTGTTCAATTTGACTTCGAGCCAGTATTTGTCGCAAACCGCAAATAGAATTTTGCCGATTTTAGACATAAACGCAATCTCTGGGGACGATTTATCACGTAAGATAATATCCCAAATAGACCTTATCTCCATACAGACGCTTAAAGTATCTCTTCTTTGTTAGCTAAGGAATTTAACCGAGTATTATTACTTATTTCTTATTTCTGAAGGTCATTTTCCTGTAGTTTAATATTTTCATTTTATTACACAGACATTCACGCTCTGATTTTATCAATTACGCATTTTACCTACTTTTCAGTATTATAGAAGGTATTAAAGTCCTCATCTATTCAGACATGAATAGTAAGATCTAGGTCAGCATACCTTGTCATTCTAGTTTGACAAATGTCACCAAAACCTGAATTACTTTAATAGAAAAGACGTAGAAAAGCAGCGCTGTATTCACGCCATCATATGACTCAGTAACCATCACAGTGTACATACGAGTATCCTCCCATAATTCAACAATTTACAAGGCCATAACCAGTCTTAATATCACCGACATGCTGTATCCGTGTCGTATAACATTGAATGTAATTCTAATTACCCCCCCCCCCCAAAAAAAAACTTTCTAGCATTATATAATACTGCAGCTGGCACTTTACATATGCTTCGTATTTTAAACTTTTTTTCTATCATAGCTGCTTAACGTACATGGTTGCATATCATGCTATTGTGCAATTTAAGATTGAGTCTGTCTTCTCTAAAGATCAATACTCAGAGTTTTTGGAGATGATTAAAACGGTTGTTGTCGCCGACAATTCTCAACTATGTGCGTGTATATGAACTGGTGTTAAAATGTTTATTGACCTCAGACATGAATAAATACAACCCTGGGTTTTTGTTGTTTTCTGTCGCCGTATCTGAACATGAAATATAACACGAATCGAATAAAAATAACTGAACCTTTTAAAAATACCATCTGAAAAATGCTGAACACAAGTAAAAAATATGATATATAAATAATTGATCGGTCCATTGGTCTGTGACAGTTGCTGGAGGCTGGTATTTATATTTGATATGATGTTGACCTGTCCTTCTGTGATTAAGTTTTAAGGCTGTACTTTCAGGACGGGCATAATGGGTTAAACCATTGTAACCGTACAAAATGAACGGGTATAACTGCATCAATAACAATAATACATGTGGTACAGAAATAACAACAATATTATTATCAAACCTCACTCATTGATATAACCACTGTCTCCTGCACTGTAAAATATCCGTATATGTAATCGTTTTCGTATTGTGTGTTTATAACTGTTAAAATACACAAGAGTTTGCAGATAGCGGGTTTATAGTGAAATCATATTACATACTCTAGTCATGTAATAGTCTGCTCAAATTATACTCGGCTTAAATTCACCATGCTCCATTCTAATGCAGCTATTATATAATTGATAAAATGTATTGAAATCTGATTCATTGTTATGAGAACATTATAGAATATCCATATGTTCTAAACAAACGGGCTTATCACTCTATCGGCTCCTCACAGCCTGACCTTTTTGATATAAATGGTTCAAATATTTGTCTCGTAATTTATCTCGGATAGACTATATTTTCACGGTCGAATATACTTAAATATTCATCGTAATGTAACAACTTCATCAGCTGCGTGAAGTAGCATTGTTCTGTAAAACGAATCATGTAAAATATCGACTTTAGCGCGTGTTCTACGTGTCATATGTCCCTAGACAGAGGTGAAGTCCAGACTGATATCTTCTTACCTGAAGAAATATTAAAACCACACTTTAAGATGAAGTCTGTATACAGCAAACATACGAATCCGTTATTCAATGATCATGGTTAAACATTAATTTTCTACGTTATAGAATGCAAAACAAATAGTTTATAGTGTATATCTACAAATGTTTACTTAAGTTAGGAACTTTAATGATATTTATATACGAAATTACCCCCAATATGTCTTGAGTCACTCATATATTTACTGTCAAGTTACAGTATACAATGGTGAAATCTGTGAGTTTCTAAATCAAATAAATTATTAATAGAAAGATAAATACATATGCCAGTATCCGGACAAAATAAGCGGACAAATCCTCCTCAGCAAAAGAAGACATACCTGGATATCCCCCCGCACACAGTAGAACTATAAAACCCCAACAATTAATGGATATAAACCCAATATTATATTTTCATATGCTTGTATGAACTCATATCCCTGACGCATTTCATGTCCACCAACACATACTGTGGTTTTAACATTAGCGAGAATAATTTACAGAGGAGTTAAAAAATAATGTTTGTATAAAAATTAGACAAACCAACCGGTTTTCATCGCATGTAGATCGTTGTGATAAATGAGTATACAATTGTTGCATAATTACCTGGAAATTATCATAGTCAACCTCATAAATATTCATGATCCTGTATGTAAATGAATCATTAAATAATTTGCTTGAAATGAGAACATATGTATTGATGTGTTTATTCAATATGTTTCTAATATGAATCATCATACATTCATTCCAGAAAAGGCGTTTGTATGTTAGGCGTGTGATTTAAACAATAATAGTTTGTTTGTATATAAGTAAATGTCCCATATGATAGATGTTTGTTCTAGCACAAAATTATTAACCATTGTCATTCACCTCTTATTCATAAACTGTAAATAACTACATTGTTATTTTTCGTCCGATTGATAAGTACATTTCTTATATCATACAATATCAGTAGTCATTTTATACAACTTCAGCCGACGCGGCTAAATTAAGTTCTAAATATTGAAGGGAGACAACTTATAATGCTTCCACTCTCTTATTGACACGATTACTTCCCTTTAAACAAACAGTATATTTTGTTTCCACTTGTTATAAAAATATCTGACGAAACCGCTCAAGCAAAGACTCTGCATCGATGCATAAGAATGTTAGGTCACTGAAGACAGGTTAATGTTGAATAATAATAATAAATATTTCGGCCAGAACGGAAGCGTATCAGTCAGATATTCCTCTTTATTTTTACATGTGCATGTATATAAATGACAAGTTATCATTACGATATCATAAAATAATCTATTACACAAAATGTAAGCACACATGTGTATTAAGAATTAAATTCAAGTGCTGTTTAGCGCATAACGTTCGTCAAATGTATTATAAACAGAACGCGGAGGAGATATCAAAATACGCCGATTTATAACAAGCAGTATACATAAAAGGCAAAATAAAATTCAGACTCAATAGGTTTTCAACCAGAACAATTTCACATTCAAATACATCAAGATTGCCAGATGTACCTCGAGATAGATATTTACCACTACATCATACTATGCATACAGATGGGGACAACTCACAACTAATTTGATCAAGTCAGCTTTTGCCTATTCGACATTAAGCCGTTCCATAGAATTTGACTAACACAATAGAGCCTTCTATCTGAAATTGTTTTTTTTTTATATATTTTTCGTTCAGCATTTCTCTTATTGACCAGGATGAAGACTGGAGCCTGGATTAACGCCTAATAACGAAATACACAAAGCAAACCTGTATTAAAGTATTGTTCTTACGTACATATTACAATATTTGTGTAATTTATGTAATGATGACATTTATCATGCGCGAGTCTGTATGTCCAACAATTATTTCCATGTTTGACAATAATTTAAGCGTAAATGTTAGATGACAGATACGATCTTTTTTCTGAGTTGGTTGAACTCGTATAATTCGACCAATGTGCAAGAAGGTAAATATGAGAAGTATGAGGTATTTGTATGTTACCCGTACGTCCGTAATTTGATCTTAATTGTTTAAAAGTAACATGAAATGTTTGGTTTATGAAGGTTTGATATGAGATATCTTATTTAACATCAGTAGACATCATTGTTCTTATATCGTAACTGCAAGATATACACCAAAGATAAATGAAGATCTCAACACCAAATCATAGAAACACATTAAACACATTAAAACACATCACATTGTATTTGAAAGAGTATTTTAACCGGTTACACTGACAGTGTTTTTATAAAAATGTACATCAAGGTCGTCCCGTGCTTTTGATATGAACATTCACTTGTACACGAATTCATTCAAATCTTTTCAAAGGGATATACGCTTAAAAGGAGCATAGTTTAGCTGTCTCATCCCTATAAAAACTCTCTTTATTTTTTTATATTCCTCCCTCGTGATCAGATTACAATACCATTCTTTGATATCTTTATAAATAGGACAAAGCTACTGGAACTTACGTAGGAGTTGAATTTGTTTACAAGGCCAATTAAATCTCACTTCTCTATCATTTTGTAATAAATGCCATTACAATGGATTCATAATATTCTCACGGTGAACAAATACATCGTGTCTCCTCACCACGGCTTCAATATGACAACTTATGAAATACCTCGAATATAGAGTAAGGAATCTGCCCCTTGCTTTATCTACGATGAGCACCAACAACCTACCGATCTTCCAGACTTTAATTTAATCTATTCCATAAAATCACGATCAAATAGTTTAATAAAGATTGCATATATTTGATTTTATATTTGTGTTGTTCTCTTTTAAATTAAACCTATATAACTCACACATAACAAGCAATCCCTAAGTAATATTTAACATCTGTAATTTTCACTCAAGTATTTTCCATAGATCTGTCATGATTCGTGTTAGTGATTTGAAAAATCTGAATGATTACTACGTAAATAAGTCCACATTGGCGCCATTAAGATTGTGTTACATCTTCGACAGTTTTTGAATATACAGTGCAACATCTCCAGAACGGACCTCTCTTGATCAACAACCTCCCTTCTGTAACAGCATGATTTTCCCACTGTATGATTTAACCATCAATCTAACCTGTCTAGAGCAACAACGTCTCAACAACAACATAATTTTGTTTATCATAAAGGTGTTGCTATTGAGAGGTTGCGCTGCACTACCAGAAACTGTTGCTCAAGTAAAACGGTATTATAAATAATAAAAATGAAACTCAAACGATCTGATTACATTCAGTTAAGCTCCGACGCTACTTATGGACACATCAACGAACTTCAGCTTTCCAGTTTCTCATAACTTGGTTCATTTCACACTGGAACTGTCTATGATTGTTTCATGGATAAGAATTTCTAAACTTATGAACTTGAGTTGTAAGCCTTGCAATTTCATATTACGTAACATCTGTCAGGTCTATCGGTATCGCTTGTTTATTTTTTGTCTTACTACTTACTGACGAATGGAAAAATTGTTTAAAATGATTTACAACATTGTCATTCGTCGATATGAAGTAAGTACATATGTGTAGTTAGCTCTTGCTTATGTAAGTACTATGCTGCCCAACCAACGAGCATTATTTGGAAACTTCACGCCAACTAAATGGTATCAAATGGGTATCAACCAGATTCAAGTCGTTTATATCTTAACGCACAGATTTTGTTCATTTTACAAAGCGAAAATCGGGTACGAAATAATGGCTTCTAATGGGACTACTGCTGAGCTGGAATATCGTATTTAGTAGCTGGCCTGTGCAATTTTGTATTGTCGACACTATTTAAGATTTTCTCTAAATTAATTCATAAATAAGTAATCAAACCATACTAAACAAAATGTTCTGAGAATATATTCTAAATTTCGTTGAATACAAACACCCAATATATTTCTCATATGACATAAGTGGTATTCTGATTTCACTGTGAAGGTCAAGAGGCAACTGCATTGAATTGATGTCAGTATGACCGACCAGGGACGTGGCATTTTTTGCCCTATGTAATTTTGTAGGGGCAGGGTACAGTAAAAGCTCTATAATGAGACCACTTTCGGGACCCGAAAATCGGTCGTAATAATGAGGTTGTCTTATTTTTAAGTTGCATTATAGGGGAGTTATTGAAATGAGGTCCGAACATGAGTTATGACAAGTGGGTTTTAATATGGAGGTAGTCGTAATGTGAAGTTTTACTTCAGTGAGTGTTTGTAGGTTTACGGCTTTGTACTAAGTGCTAACAAGCTTTACACTAGATTGACAAATTCATAAATTACCATTGTTATAGTTAGAATTATTTTATTAAACTATATGTGAAACAGTAACGTATATTTAGTTCGAGAATGTTTGTGAAAAAAAACATAAATGCTGTGCGTGATACAATGCTACCTTTAGTAAAACGTGAAACACATACGAAGTGAAAGTGACAACAAAAGATAAACCGCACCAAACTCATTAGAATCATAAGCATGCAACGTTTCCACATCAAAAGTTTTCAGTTTTTAGAGCCGCTGATATCCCTTATGTTTGGGGGTTGACTTAAATTCCTTCTTTGAGATAACCTTCTTTTTTTTCTGGGGTTTAACGTCACACCAACAGTTAAGGTTATTTGGCGACTTTCCAGCTTTAACGATAGAGGAAGACCACTGGCATACACCTGGGTATAACCACCGACCCTCCGTAAGCTAGCTGGACAGCTACTCCACATGTGAAATTTGTCTGATCCTTGGTGGGTTTCGAACTCACCGCAGTTAGGGGCTTGCGATTACTAGTCTGATACTATAACCGCTCAAACTTAACGGCCCCTAAAGAGAACCTTCAGTACGATGTTATCAGATTGCAGTCAGTACAAAGAGTAGAAAAGAGGCAAACATTGTAAAACGACATGGATTCTGAGTAAATAACAGATATAATGCTTTCATACGTTCTGTAAAAATAACGGAGTGTTCAACAATCCACTTACAATCATCCGTTTCAGGTTTTCATATCAACAATTTAACAGTTAGCAACTACACGGATACTTACAGATACATACGGAAGAATTGTATAAATTTATGCTTGAACAATAATATAAATTCTTACAACGCATCATTCCTAAATAATATGTATTAAAGAATAACCCAGAGTGTAGCGTTCGATCTAAGGTGTGCATACTAATGTTCTTCAAATTTCTATTGACCTCACCACCAGTTGATACAGATCCGACATCAACTAAATGATAAGATTGATTACATGCCCTGCTCATATTGGTTTATATCTGAAGGTAGAGTTTATACTGAGTAACCTGCTAGTGCATGAACATTTGTCTTGACTTCAGGACTATTACTATCTATATAACTATATCATCCTCGTTTACATGTGTACATCAAATATAAGATTTATTCCGTGAAACAACCAAATCAATGGTACAATTTTAAAGATGGCAACAATACATTTCAGGTATAAAGGATTTAAAGCGTCCCTAGACGGGACCCGCTTGATCCAGTGTTAAAATTGTGCCTGTTGACGATTCCTGGTGTAGCTAAATATTTATGTTTTCCATGGGTCACTACGAACAGTTGAGACGATGATGGTGATGGTAATGCTTGGGGTTTCGTGCCTTTAGGTGCATAGAAAAATTGACCGTTTGTTGCAAGAAAGGAATCAGAATGTCTAGCAAAGATATGTCGAGAAAATCCTGTGCTCGAAGTTTCTCCCGCGTGTATTTGTTGCTCCTCGTCAACCTTGTTTTCTTTATTATAGCATGGCAGACGAAAACATAAAATCACGAGTCGGTAAACCAGCAGAAGCACCGAAACGAAATTCTTCAGCACGAAAAACACCAAACTGTATGTGACGAGTTGGAATTTAATCATAATGTATAGCCGAAGACAAAAGAATGGACCATCTTGTAGAATGATGCCACTAATGGTCACAAACACTTCCGAAAAATGTTCTCCGCATGCGCGTGTTATTCTTTTTAAATGGGGACTTTGTAAATGGCGTTTTGTGTTCTTCTGAGCAAGAACAGGAATGAATTGTAGGAAACTTAGAGACCATATTGTTAGTATAGCGTAAGTGACACCGCGGTCCTCCTGAACGACTTGTTCATCAAACACAGCGTATAATTCCATGATATCAGACGCCATTGCTAGATAGACAAGCAGAAGATCAGACAGTGCTACCCTGGATACACCAGCACGAGGCAGGATCCAGCGACCAAACACTATCAGATACATAAGGAGTTCTTGCATCACAACTATCCATGTGGTATCTTCAAATCCTAGTAAAGCTTCAATTGATACCTGAAATATAGTCAAGCTGTGATCACCGTCAGTAACTTTCATATATTTTCTTTCATGTCGTCTAAAGATTTTAATCAGACATTATTAATATCTTTCTCGCTTTAAATCTGATATAATGGTCATTCATTTCATCAAAATAGATGAATTTAACGCCTTTAACATGATCATATATATTGTTGATGTACGCAGATTTCATATTGCTACACAATTATGGGAATCTTAAATTTGGACTCCGAAATTGCGAACTTATTTCTCGATCTGTCAACTTCGACCCAAATCTGCATGTAAACATAAATATAACTTTCGGGTCCAAATAGTGCCTCATGATACTGAAAAATTCCGTTAAGATTCTGTTTCGTTCTTCGCACGACCTTAAAACAATACCTCCGACGATTAACGACATTCGTTTCAACCACTGCACTGTATAATGAAGGTCATAAAGTTAAGGTCTTTTAAGGAGTTAAGATGACTCGTTAGGCTAGATACATGAGATTTTGTCACAGCAAACTAGAGTCACTATTTCAATTAAATAAATAGTATCAATGTGTTTGTGCACTGGACTTGTAACCTGGCGATCCGGGTTCAAATCCTGGTCGCGGCAAGTCATACCCTTCTATGAAAATTTGACAAAAAATCGATTTTCCTCCCTATATTGAGCAGTTGCCGACTCCTCGAGGGAAGGTTAGTTAGTACTGGTTAATATACAGTCCTGGATAACTGGTTAGGTGAACCGGTCGTATATAATGAAATATAGTTGAAAAACGGCGTTAAACCGAGTGAATCTTCTATCTGGTTTGATTACATAAAATGCATTTCCGGTAATTTTATATTTAAGCAGGTTGTTGACTTAATTGTAACATTCTAAGTATAAGGAATGAGCAAACTTGATTCAGAATTGTATTAAGAACATTAATTTAGAAGAAAAAAGCGCTTTTAGTTCTCACCAGTATCCCAGAGTCGGTAGTTGTGCTTGGTATTGTTGAACTTATCATTGAAAGAGTCGTACCGTCTGTGTTATTACTGGTGATATTTATAAGTTCAGCAACGTTCGCCACTTCGGTATCAATATTGTTGCCACCAAAAACAAACTGCGGTGTTGTTTGGATATTGCCTTTATTTTCGAAAGGTGTCGCCCGCAGTTTGTCGTTCTGACTAAGCTGTAGAAACCATATTGATGGCAGAGTCGAAAGAAGATACAGGAAGAAACATGGGCACCACCTGAAAGTGGAAAAGGGATTTTTTGTAACATAAAATACTGACTGACACGGAATACGACAATGAACTCGTTTATACATTATTGGAGGAACTTAAAGCACAAAATAATTTGTTCTAGGTTTAATCGTTTACAACATTATATTAATTACACCAATAGAATTTTGTCTGTGTTTTATTGTCCGTATTTGGTGATCGACTGTTTCATTCCAATCATTAATAATACGTATCTATCATGCTTCTCGTTTAGAAATGAATCTTCAAGGTGAAACACATTGATAGTATTCACCATTCAAAATGTTTGATATTAATAGCGTGGCTTGTTAACAGATTTACCGTGTAATTTATTTGTAAAGTAAGATTATTGTATGCCGTGGTGTACCCGACTTTGTTCGTGTTACAAAGGTAATCTACATCTTGTTATGTACAATTAGAATATATCTGATTACAAGCCATAGTGTCTTTCACTTTTTAAAAATCACCTTAATATCTAATACCCACCATAATACATGTGGAAACCGGGTAAAACTTAATAGAATCCTAAGAAAATTGAATTTACGTATTGTATAACAATATCATAGCTTTCTCCGAATTTTCCGGATGTCACGTGGTGTTTGAAGATAAATATCAGACAGCGATAATGCAAAAATCTCAGCAATAAATCCTATCTACCTGGCAACATGTTTATAATATATGTTTTGTTTATAACTATTTATTTCACGCGTAAAAATTTAATATAGGTTCATAAAAGACAGAAAAACAATGCTACAGAATTACCATAGTCCGTGCAAATACTTTCGTGTCTTACTTGCAAACATTAACAGGCTATAAAATATAAACGCGAACTGGATTTCACGGGAATAAGAATAATTTTACAGTAGCACGGTGAAATGTTTGCTGCGCTCGTGTTTGCACGTTTGCATTTTCTAGGAGGTCGTCTGGTGCTAAGAGAAGTGTAACTTACGTGAAACCACGATATGCAGACATTCACAGTGGTCTGGAATGTTTTATACTAGTGGTTATGGCAACATAAAAAATTTTCAGACCTAACTATGAATGGACATAAAAGAATACAAGGTATTGCATGGACCAACACAAATAATGGTTGATATATCATTTTTAAATGAATTTATAAAATTGTCAAAGACACGCTTTACTTTTAAATTGACCATTTCCAATGGACTTGTATTTAAATTTGAATACGAATGTATGAGTTGCAAAGTTACATAGTAGAATAATTAACTTTATGATGCATTAATTTTATGACGCATAGTTCAATTGAAACATATAATCGGTATGCTTATATATAATATTTAAAATATATGACAAATATTTGCTCGTATGACCACTCCCCCTTAGTCTGGGTTATTAATCAAACAAAGTTTGCACTCGGGGTGTATATGTTATCCTAAATTGACGACAAAGGTCTATATACATAACTTGGCATAAGTGGGTGCTTCTTTTTCTGCATAATGACACAGTATTATGATTTTATTCATGAGTTATATTAAGGTGACACGGATCAGTATCACATATCAAGTGATGATGCATGATTTATGACGTACTTTTTTCCATTGTAATAAAATTTCATTTATGAGTATTTCATTTTATCATGACATTGAAATCTGGGACACTGAACGTTAAAGGTTGTATCCGTGTACCAGAGAATCACCAAGTATTTGTTAACTATTTGAAGTTACCCTTATAAATCAACATAAGCAATCACAGCATAATATTCTTTTAAGCGATAAAAAGAGATAAAAGATTCTTTAACCAATTATTTGAAGTGCCTGAAAAACAAACCCCAGGTGAGCGAAATTTAAAATTGGTCTTCAATCAAACTTCAATACTAAGACATCAGTAAAATAAGGTTTTCGGAGACTTGTGATACAGAAGCACTAAACAGAAGTTAGATTAATGTGTGCCACACTGATAACAGACCACATAATTTACAATACTTACATGCGATCAAAAATATCTACCTTCAACGGACGATAGAAAAAAATATATTATTTTTCAACAGTACACGACTTTTATACGTATCTATATTTTATTAATTCCCCTTGTTGCTGAGAGTATATTCATTTATTGTTAAACTGAATTTCGATTAATTAACACTGGTTGGAATCAATATATACAACCAGGAGCCTCCGTGATCGAGAAGTTATTGTCTATGATCCGTAACAACTAACCCCTCACCGCTTTGAGTTCGAATCCCACCCAGAGCAGACAATTTCACATGTGAGGAAGCCGTCCAGCTGGTTTAAGGAAGGTCGGTGGTTCACCAGGATGTACACCTGAGCTCCTTGATTTACTCATTTTTAATGTAATTACACAAACACTCGTTCGATAAATAGAAATGTACAAGGTAGTATTTCAATGTAATACTTCAATGTAATACCGCCAATGTTAAATGTTTTCAAGGTGACTCGAATATTTTTACCCTTACGCAATACTTTGTACAGCAATGTATGAAAGTTACAAGCGTATATATAACAACTAACGATAGAACGATGTTTTCAAAAAAAAATGAATTGCAATATATGAAGAATGAAATTCAGAGCGGATAAAATCTTACCATTTCCATTCGTTTCCACCGTTAAATTTCACAACCATGAAAGTTTCCAGGATGAGTGGTATGTTCGCCACAACCAAACACCACATCCAGACATCGTCCAGGGCTATTACCACACGCCATACCGCCAGAATACTATGTAACACAAACAGACATCGCACAAATAATGCTGCAAGAACTTTAAATGTTTCACGCTTCTCGGTGGTTTCAAATTGTTCCATTTTCTTTAAAGACGAAATTAATACTAAAGAATGTTAATTACCCAGTAAGCTGTACGCTGTGTCTGTACAAACAGGCTTTGTATAATGTGCTGTGTTATATGTTTGCCCGGCTATTGAGGCTCTGAATTAATTCGTTAAGTAGTCCGTCCCCATATGTTTACAAATCCACTCCATTCATGAAGAACACATAGGACAACTTTCAGCAAATCTGAATTTATGAATAAGAATTGACATGTTCTATAGCTATGTATGATTATATAAGCATCCTGTAATATTCTCCTTTCATAAATCTTCAAACAAACTGAATGAAATATTTAAAAACTTTATTGTAATAAATTCCGTGCGTTGCAGTCATTGAAGTGATGTTTGCTAATCTAGATTATTCCTTGTTTTGAAGCTACGACGGTTTCTGTGTTGCATGCCGCTCCGTGAATTTCAACATTTAATTCACGAGAACCTATTTAATGAAACTCTATTTGTAACCAACCCATTAGCCGAGGTTTAAAAATGAGATAGAATTGTATCATTAATATGTAAATAGAAGGTTGTACAGCGTAAATGAACCATCTCAATATCTGTTTTCTCACTGTATGAAAACTTACACGCTACCTGATAGCCTGCAGCAGTAGGTATGGTCTACGGGTGTTAGATAATTCTGTAATCAGCCGAAAACGATTCCTTGTCAAAATGTATATGTGAAATTTACATACATTATGCCGATCAAAACTCACTAAAATTATTTATACGCACAAAAATTTCTCAATGCAGTCTAAACACGCAGTGTTTAGGAAAACAGATTTAAACATTTGCATTAGAAGTGTTCTTGTGTTTCAAGAAATTTTGAGCAGGAAAAACACCAGCCTGTAATTTAATCAGGCAAGTTGCTTCTGACAAATAACTCGATAAGATTCCCTGACAGTCTCGAGTAATTATTGTGTTCAGGTAGGTATGAGTGTGACACTCAGCTACTGAAATCAAATATTATACACGATTTTCATATGTATGCTTAAATCTTACATATATCTGTATTTAGTCAATATTAAAATCGGCTCACAACACCAGGCCGGAGGTTATAAAACTTGAGATCGGTCTCTGAGCTCAAATCTCAAATCTTGTATTTTAACGTTTCAAAGTTGATTATATTAAGACAATAATGATTTTATTGATACATTATTCTGATAGTATAATTGACCTGAATATACATGTATTTAAACATTAATGATCTCTATCTTTTCAACCATAATACTTTGAGAATGGAACTGAGATTTGAGCTCGGAGGCTGTTTTCAAATTTTATAACCTCGGGGCCAGAATCTTGTCACTAGAGCTCATGAGAAAAAAATAAAATGCTGATAATTGGGTGTTGAGATTACAGTATGTGTTATGATATGACAGAATGTAAGACAAGGATGTGTAAATATCATATGTCTGAGAAAAAACCATGTAATTGTATGGGTTTTTTGCTTCTTTCTAATTCATCACGAAATACAAACGTACGTATTGTTTGAGTGTTAATTCTATACCGGTACAGTAGAACCTTACTAATCCGATCTTGCTCGGACAGATTAAGATGTTCGGATAAGAGAGGTTTTCGGAATACAAAGGTTCCGGATTCCAAAAGCTTTTTTAGCATTATATGCATGATAAAAAAATCGGGACCATCTGACGCGTTCGGTTTAGAGCGGATTCCGGAATGGAAAGGTTCGGATTAGAAAGGTTCGACTGTATATGTTTACTATAACTTACTATTTGGTGTTGCATCGTATGATCCCATGAATTATGAAACTCCAAAACATTCTACCATTTATTTTACAAAGCTACTATAGAGTGAGTATGATATTTAAACCTAAATGGTCGTTGCTAAGGTCCCTGGTCCAGAAAGGGTCAGAATTAAAGATCCAGGCAAACTAATTTACCTTGTGTGCATGATTTGGATAATTTTCACCGAAAGTAAGAAACATTGTATTGTGTTAACTCAGAAAAAACTACGGAATTCCACGGAGATCCGGGTTCGAATCCCGGTCGCGGCAGGTCATGCACTTCTATGGAAATTTGACAAAAATGTCGATTTTCTCCATATGTGGAGAAGTTGCCGGCTCCTTGTGGAAGGGTAAGTTAGAACTGGTTAGTATACAGTCCAGGAAAGCTGGTTAGGTGAACCTGTCGCCGTATATAACTGAAAATATGTTGAAAAACAGCGTTACACCCCAGTGGCAATAAGTCACGTAAAAAAACGAAATTCCAGGAAACATTTATTACAGAAAGCAAGAAAGGATCGACGTTAAAGTAAAGCACGTGAATCTGTGAATTATTTTTCAAGAATCCCGTGAGTTTATTTATTCAGCCTTAGACCATACACCCCAGCTATCAGCCAATGACAATGCAGTATTCCTACATATATCCCATATACGGTATCTAATGTTGTATAAAATTAGTGTCAAAAAATTCATGAAACCCGTGCAAAGACTGAACTTCTGTTTAAAAAGAAACCTTCCAGTCCACATAAGTCACGTTTCTCGATCCCAGCTGTAAAGAAGTGGACTAAATCAAAACAGTAACGAAAAGCCGTTTGCTGAAGTCGAGAAAAAATACCATTCAATAGCGTATGGAGCATACCTAAGAACAAAGAAACGTTTAACTTTTATTCAAATTAAGCATTTAACAGGTTAGTCGTTATTTTGCATTCACATTTACGTATTACAACAGTATGGATTGACTCTGGCGCATTAATTTCATTCAATCTATCAATCATTGTTCTCTGAACGGTCTGCATTCTGAGACTGAAAGTTTCTGCTTTAACTTTATATCCGGTGTCGTCTGCTTAAGAATAGGTTGAGGCGGCTGAATAGTATCACTTACGAGTTGCAATATTTCATCGGACGGATGTCTCTAAGTTCGAACTGCGGTGCAACGATGTTCGTTTAGTTTCATTATTGCCTTTCGTCAAAATCGCACGTACATACACGTACATACACCTACATATTAGTACAGAGGGTAATCTTGTTCGAATGATCACGGACAATCCTATCCTCCTTGCTAATTTCTGCCTCTGCAAGCGTAGACCTCATGTACTGAACAATATTATTTACCCATACAAGCAGAGAAGAAAAGTGCAGAAAAGTGCACCGTCCTGATTATTTTATAAAGTAATGGCTTCCAGTAAAAAGGACCAGACAGTGCGAAAATATGTACCTAAAACTGACCACACAGTAACAACGGTCATTGGACTGTGTTGGCCAATAGCACATGGTCTAAGTCGAATTGTCGTGTCATTACATACGAGTTATATAATGTATATAACCACACACGTTTTCTATCCTATACACACAAAATGGCTATTGTTGAAATAAATGTTCTGACATTTCACTGGACCGGAAGAAATTGTATTAACTTTTAAATGCCAAATTCACTAAATTCAGAGTGTAACTACACCAAGATTACAACATAAATAACTGCATGTAATGACTTGACTGCGTTCAAATGTGTCCAAATCACATTCCACTTAACCGGAATGTAAATGTGAAAACATGTGCTGTGTAAATATGCATATACATTTTCTAAATAAAAAAGTGTTTGTTGAAATTATGCGATTTCACCAAAATTTTCTTTTTTGCAATATCAGACATTGCAATTTTCACAGTCGTCACAATCAATCTTCATCAAGGTAACTATTACCAGAACATTATGCAAGCGTATGTTCAAGTGAACAACAAGGAACACCATAACTTACTGTATGTGTGCTACTCCTCAAAGTAGCTACTTGTATTTTAAGTCTGAAAATATTTACTCCGAATAAGTAAATTAGAGACGGTCGGTGCAAAGATGCAAAACAGTCCCTGATATCAAGACAATATATGAAAAAAATGTGTCAGAAGTGGGATTCGAACCCACGCCCACATACGTGGACCAGAACACTCGTACTTAAAGGTTAATACACCTTGAGTCTGGCGCCTTAGACCACTCGGCCATCCTGACAACCTGTCGATAGTGACCGAACGCTATTTTTCATTACTAAAATTTAGATTTTGTTATTTGGGTGACTCCATTGGATCTAATATCATTATTTCTACCCTTATTTTTAAATTAGACCATATACAGTATAAACATGTTTAGACTATAACGCTGAACGAATTTCGTTCCTATAATTTATATAATGTGGTTAAAACAGATTAGTTCTTCTTTTAGTAGCAATTACCTAAAACTTGATTTAGAATTGAATGAAAAATAGGTGTTAGGTCTTCTGACAGAATAGTGAGAATTAGAGCTGATGATTTTACATAACGACACACAAAAAATACATAAGATATATTTTGATTTTACAATTGAGTCGACAAGATTACTCGACGTTTTCCGTGCGCAATTGTTTTCTTGATGACCATATGATGCAGTTTTTTGTGTGCTAGAGAAAAGCGGAAGTTCTTATCAGTGTCAGACATACAAGATTTGGCTCATAATCAACTTTGCCTCAAGACCCCCAAATCATCACAATTCTTTTAAGTAAAATATAAATGAAATGTAATGAAGATGTTTGATGTTATACTTTTATCACACATTTATATATCCATGATCTGGAATATGAAATGCGTAGATATGTAACTCGAGATTCGGGCTGTTTTTTAGGGATTGCAGACTAACAAACACAGGACCGAATACAAATTTTGATGTTTTCTGTAATATCTAAATCCGAAATAAAAAGCATCGGAATTTGAATTGTAAAAGCTTAACGTTTTATTTGAAATTCATATTTCCTCTTGATGATAAATTTGTTGTATTATCCAGAATAGTTTATTGTTGAAAGTTAGTGTGAAAATATCTGAATATGGGTCAACACGATAATTTTTGTGTATTTGTATTTCTATCCAATTACCTACCGTCATATTATCATAGAAGTAAAAGATTTGATAATTCACTCAGATTTATACTTTTGATAACATTAACAAAATTCTATTATTGCTAAAATCTCTTTATAAGTATTGTATTGCCATGTTGCGCGATTATTTCATGCTGTCAAGTTTCATATTATAATTTATATTCATAAATTTGGGTCACGTAGGCGTTCACGGTCCTTCAGAAGAATTGTTAAAGTACTAGTTTGCTTAAGTATCTTATCAAATGAATTAAACAGTTTATGATTTTTATAAAACTCACCATGACTAGCAATTGTATTTGTTATATCACCGAGTTTGTATAAATATCCATTGATGAAGTATGTGAATAGTATCTTATTGATACATGATTTACCATCGTGTTTGATTTTCATGACGACCAGGACTGTATGATTTATGTTTACAAGTCAAACAATATTCTTCAGGTGATCATTGTCAACTTCGTCAATCTAGATTTCAACACCGTACAGCAGTCTAAATATGGTCAAGATCAACATTATCTGCAGTATTTCGCAAAAAAATCTCACGTTACACCGGAATGTCATATTACTATTCAATAACTTAATTGATAACTTATTAAGGGGCTCGATTCTAGATTCAACAAACCAGCAAAAACTTACAAAAAAACTTTTGGAGATAAGCGTCACTTACGAAAGTTATTTTTGTCGATTCTAAAGTTATAATACAGCTAAATAGAAGCTATATTATAGTATACTGGTATTTTCACTGCTTGACTAACTTTTTACGTACATATTTGATACTTTCCTGAATTTCTGATTACGTTCAGCGCTATAGTAAAATCAACAATTGATTTTCGTTTTTTATAATGTCTATCAAGTGAAAGGAGTTTCTGCACTGAAATTCTAGTAGTCAGTTTTGTGTCTAGCACCAACAGAGGGGCACCATCAATGTGGGCAATGATATGTCTATCAAATGAAAGGAGTTTCTGTCACGAAAATAACTGTTCTTTTGGATAGGAATTCTACTTTAGTATTAAGTTGAGGATTTATGTACACACCTGTCATATCCATGTCGAATAATGTAATTGTATAATTGCTTTATCATGTATAATGTATGATTAATGATTCAACGTTGAAGGAAGAACATTGAACGAAAGTTCTTTTGTTGATTGTAAGTACTACTGATTAAGAACTTTTCACAGAACAGAACAGAACAGAACAAATGATTTATTTCGACGTAAGCGTAACAGCCCATCGTCATAAAATATAAATAAATACATACAAATATATGAACCTGAGTGTTAAATGGATTACTTAATTCCTATTATATGTAATGAATTAATGAATAACAATTTAAAACATATATAATTGAAAAGTAATGTAAATAAATTATATTTAGCGAATTGAATCAACGTACAGTATAGTAAAATAAAATGAGAATGTTGTTCTGCAAACCGATGCAATGATATTTAGTACATTATATAATTTGTCTATCCCATATTATAAAAGCCTTAATGCAAAAAAATCTTTACTTGTAAATATATGTACAAATATTCATATGGTTATTACCACCAGGATAATTATGATGAAATTCATGATGTATAACTAGCTGCTGATTTGTTGCATGATATTCAGGAATTGTTTAATAAATACTCATTTACAGCGAAACTTCATAAAATCACAGAATATTTGTCACAGTGATTATAACAACATAAATCATTAATGATTTAATCAAACACCCGTGTACATGTAATTACTCGTGCGCATGATATTTTCAATGGATGTTTGTATTGTATCATAATTATTGTTGTGTGTTCCAGATGATGTTGTTTTTTGACTGTTTCTAAATACAGAACGAAAGAACGACACTTTGTAGTTCAATTCAAAACGGTTGTCAAATATACGAGTATATGTACAAATTGTATAATACAGTATAATATGTATATAACACTTTAAATTGAAACTGATTCATATTAAGTAATTCAATTACAAAGTAATATTACATTTGATTGATCCATTGCTATTCGGAGTATATTGCCACTGACTCTGAACTATAATAATATTATTAGTAATTTTTAAAAACAGTTCATTTCAAGATTTTAAACCAGTTGCGAAAAGAATGATTTATAAACATGATTTAAAAAAGACGTCTGGTTAAGAAATAAATTTAAATGGATGTAAAAAATATATTTTATAAAAAAAATATAAAAAGATGTGTCAGAAGTGGGATTCGAACCCACGCCCACATACGTGGACCAGAACACTCGTATTGAAGGTTGTTATACCTTGAGTCTGGCGCCTTAGACCACTCGGCCATCCTGACAACTCAAATATCATGAAATTAGATTTTTGTGTGTACACTATGTTGACTCAAATATTTTAAGTATAAATAGTAATTTAATTGACAATAACAAGCATAAATTCATACAGATATTTCTCCCGTTTACAGTCTCCGTTAAATGGCATAAAAACCAACACACACGTAATACATATTACCAATATTTCATGCTTGTGCCCTACTTTCGGTTTAAACGTTTAAACTAAATTCACCTTAATGATACTTCATGGTATATACAAATAATTACAGGTATCACAATTCAATGTGACTAATTGGAATATTTAGAGTAATTTGATCATCACAAAAACGAGAAACATGCAGCTTTTCAGTATCCATTAGTTTAATCTTGACTGACTTCTCTCCCCTTGCCAAGATTGTTCATGTGAGAGGCCTGTACGAAAATTTACTATCCTTGCCAGGAGATTTGACAAAAGATATTTTTGCAGGTGCTCTTTATTCGAGTATTTTGTACATTCAGCTTAAAAATTTTATTTGTACGAATGATAAATGAGTGAAATACTGTAGAATAAAGGTCATTATATACAAACTATCTGTTAGTATTACCGGACAACATGTACGTACTGTGCATTGGTAATCAACGCTCTTATATATTCAGTATATCGGACATCGTGAAGTATTTGAGTTGAGTCCGATAGTCTAAAGACCCCAAAATTCAAAATGACCTAGTAACTGTATTGAGTAACTCTATACTGTAATTTTAGTCTTAAAATCAACAGAGGAAAGGCTTTGAATATCACAGCTGGTGACATTTGTATATAATAACAACTAAGGCAGGTAATATAATATATACATATACTTTTATTTTCAAGCATTTTTTATCTATAAACATACTACGATGCAAAATATTTTAACGTTATCTTCACGTAACTTACTATAATGTATACTATAAATTTGTATTAAATTTATTTTACTTACCTGTATATCTACATATAAAAACAATCTAGACAGGTTACAATTATATATTTGATCAATCTAAGAACTAACGCTTACATAATATGCACGCGTGTGTTTGAGTTTTAATCACTGGAGTATGTATGTAACTGGAAATGCAAAACTTGTTTGAAACACAGACTTTTAAATTCCCAAGTGGAAATTCTGGTTATCATATGTATATATATATATACAAATATAAACTGAATATCGAATACTATATATGAAACAAATATACAATGTTTCTTTGTTGATATATAAAACACAATTCGTTTGGCGTCTAGACTGTCAAATTTCATTTACAAAAAAAATCGATTCATTGTATCAGGACAAATACACAAAGGTTTTTTAGTACAAGCCATCCGGACTTTTTACCTGACCTGAACCAGAACGTCTACAGGCAGGGATCCTGTAACACAGTATACCTAGACGATAAAACAACAACATTAAGGTCACAATGTTCTTCAGGACGAAAAAAATCAAACTGTATGTAATGAGGTCTACAGCAATCATAATATAAAGTCGAACAACCAGGAACGGTAAATCTTGCAGGAAGATACTCATGCACGTGACCACAATCTCCACAAAATGTTCACCACAGACACGTGATATGCCCTTCATACGTGGATTTCGCACGCGCCGGTAGCGTCTTTTCTGCACGAGTATCGGTATAAACTGTATAAAACTCGCTGACCAGACGGCTAAAATCACGTACGTTAACTGAAGGTTACCACGAACTCGGTCCTCGTCAAACACGGCAAGAAGTTCCATTATATCTGAAGCAATTGCTAGGAATTCAAGCAGAAGATCGGACAGGAAGTCACGTGATACACTACCACGTGGTAATAACCAGCGACTGAGCACTAGTAAATATACCAGAGATTCTTCTACTATGATGACCCAAACATCATTATTTAGGGTACCAATGGCTGCCTACAACAGAACATGAATATATTTGATCAGATAACATGGATAGAAACTTATAGAAAGATGAAAGCAACACTTTTTAACCTTATTTTATATTTGTTTAAATTAAAGACTTGTTAAATACAGTCAAACCTGTGAACAAAGGTCATCCTTAGGAAAGACAAAATGTGACCTTTATTGAAAGATGGCCTTTATTAGGAGGTCAGTTTCTTCTAAATAATCAGTGACGGTTTTTTAAAGAATGGCCTTTATTCACAGGGTGGTCTTTATTCGGAGTTGATCACAAACACAGGTTTGGCTGTATTTGCTTACCACCATAAGTCTGATTGAGTAAACCAAAAATATTCTCTAAAGTACTGTTGAAAAAACGTTTACCTCTATTATCCAATAACTACTTACAAACGCCATTGGAAAATGTAAATTATTCAATCTTTGACGAATTATAAAATCAGGAGCACTGATAAACTCTTTAGACGCAGTTTGATGCATAATAAAAAATGATTACCTCAGCACCATCTGATGCTAATGTTGTTGTTGCTATTTCTGTCGTTTCAGACGCTGTTGTTGATGACATGTTAGTGTTCGTCACATTTAAACAAACGGATTGTGTCGCTGAAGTGGCAGATATCGTCGTTGAAGTCATCGCTAATGGTACTGCTAATGACGGCACTGCCTGTGACGCTACAAAACGTTCATACTGGTCAATCTGTAGAAGCCATATTGCTGGGATTGTGGACGCAAGATAAAACATAAAACATGGGCACCACCTGTAGAGACAAAGAAAAATACACCATGTATATAAAAAACAAGATGTTGAAAGTATTTCGCAATGTTTACGGCGCGTGGGTATTAAAACAAAAATTGTAAATGGGATAAAAAGCAAGATAAAAAAGCTTTGCTGAAACCAAGGCAACTTTTATCAGTTTGTATTACAATTTAAAGTACTTTTTTAAATATTGTATCTTTTTACTGACTGTATAAACTATTATGGAATATACTTTGAATAGATTTGTAAAAATATAAATAATTCATTTAATGTGCATGATGCTTAATGTATGACTTAACTGTCTTCGTGGCATATTTATTGTTGATGAAAAGCGCAACTGAATATGTACCAAAGCAACACAGTGGGTCATGATCATATTGCTCTAGACTAACGGTATATTTAGTTTACAATACGTTTAAAAATGTATTCAATTATTGATGACTACATATGCATATATTAAAATACCATTTTAAATTTTTATTCTTAAAACTTATTGATATAAAGATTATGAGTGGTGAGTAAATATTATGTTAATGTTTGTCAATTATATGTATGTTTATGTTACTTTTTCAATTAGAATTCCAGCTTTTAAATTTGTAGCACGTACACTAGTATACGATATCATCAAGCAACACTCACCAGGAATAATCCAGTCCGTGACGTTTTACAACAACAATCTGTCCCTCAAAGATCAGAAAGAAGTTTGCTAGAACCAGTAACCAATACATGTTGTTTTCATAGGCTTCTGTAACGCGCCAAACTGTCATAACATTGTGTGCTATCAACAGTGCTCTCACAAAGATTGCCATGAACATCGGTCCGTTGTTCCCGTATATATCAAGAACGCCCGTTTCTTTCGTACCATCACTGTTTTCAGAAACATGGTCGCGTGACCCTTGAGCGTGAGTTTTGACTTTCACTGAATTTTCATTTTTGAACGAAGCAAGATGTTGCCAGAAGTTAGGATAAAACTTTGGAAATGTCCCAGGTAAGGCTATTGTTTTCGATGTTGAATTTCCAGAAGAATCCCCGACCCTGACCCAAGATTGAGGGTCATTACTTCCAACCTCATCCACAACAACGAATTCATCGTCCTCCGGCTCTTCATTCGGGATGTAAACACTGTTATAAGCTGGACGAAATTGGTCTGACCACGGCATCATTTGCATTTGAGAATGTCGTCTGTTTATGTCCTCGTCGTCTGCTCGTCGATGCAAAGTGAAAAATCCTCCATTATCGTTTCCTTGATGCCCATCATAACGTACGCGCCAACGCCACATTTTGCATGAGAATACAGACTTCAACAAATCATCATATGATAAAACATTCAATGCGCACAAAACGAGATAGGGTCCAAAATGAATACTGTATATCACGTGACGGTGTGGTATATTATATTACATAAATCCTGAATGCAAATTTCTTTTTGAAAAGTTCATTTCAATTAAAACTTATTTTGTTGCTGTATAATAGGTATAAATATGATATTAGGTTTTGAAGATAACCCCACTGTTACTTGTTCTACATAAATTAACAAAACGATTGCCTAGGCAAATATTGACTTAACATCTTTTTTAAATCTCAATAATTTCAATAGCAAACGCTTCGTTGAGAATCAAAAATAAAACTTCCACCTTACCGAGTTCTACTTGAGTAAAATCATATAACGAAATAATCCAATAGTCTAAACGAAGAGGTAATGAAGACTTAAAACGCTCAAGTCCTACGGTATGTTAGTAATTCGTTTTGAAAATATCCTAAATGCATGAATGTCAAGACCTGTTTAAACAAAGCACACATAAAAAGCTTTAATTAGCAAACAATGCTCATGTCATATACAATATCCTGGGAGAAACAAAGGGTAACAGTTAAACGTATCATGTTTTATAATGATTAAAATGCCACCTCTGTAGTATCTGACCCTTCTTGAGAATTTTACAAGCGAAGGTTTCCATCCATCACTTTTAAAGAGACGTTTCTGTTAGATTTCATTTTGGACAATCAAAGTCATTAAATATGTAGGTATGAAAACTAATCAGTCATTTATTATAATACATATTCTTTTTTGAAGTACATCCTTAATGAATCTATTCTGTTTTGATTAGTAGGTTTTTATATTTATACTTTGTGTGCTAAAACATTCTAGTATTGATTGCTTATAATTGTCAATCTCCAATACTGTTTATTCAACACCATTAAGTTTTTTTAAAAAACAAAGTTTTTTTATAATAAACACAAAATTGTCACTTTTAACATTGAACTCCACAAACCACTTATTTAAATGATCTAATTAGTGTTTAATGTAATGCTGGAATATAACTATTTGCTTTCCATTAAACGATGATGCTCACTATTCATATAAGTTTCATCATTGAAAATCAAACTTTAATAATTTGTTGATCGATTGAAAGAAATACTTACGAATGTAGCTCTTTGCAGTCCGGATGACATTAATGTCGGTTGTCACATAAATTGATAGTGATATCAGCGTGTCGTTTGTTAATCCTAGTTTTTGCGATGAACTCAATTTTAAGTATACAAAAGAGAAAGAAATGTGGGGAAGTTCATCCAATTTCACACGATACACTTTTCTTTGATGAAATCAGTTGACTTTAAATAACTCAATTAAAAAACAATTATGCACCACAATTGAGGGCATATTAGTACACCAGTAATCCTGACACAGTTCAGTGAACTATATAGTTAAAACTTGTTTAATATGCAAAGAAGTAATTATCACTTAAAAGAACTCTCGAATTTTCAAGGACATGGTCAACCATTTGACTTAACGTTTCAATAAATGAACGTGTGAAAAAATAACACTAATTATTTTATGAATATATTCGTGTATGCGAAATGATGTGACATTTATGATTAAACTGTGACATTTATTATAAACGTAAACCTGAATCGTACATCGGCAAAAAAATTAAATAATTTGATTTGATAAGAATGCTAGCAGCTCCAGAAACAAAGTTGTAGTTTAAGCATGGTACTGGACCACGTGGCGTGTTCTTCCTGTCTACTACTCATTCAAACATATACATGTGTGAGAGTTGTCAGTCACTTGGGGGAATATTTAGATATAGTTTCAAACATTCAAAATTTGATTATCTACAAAATCGATACACCATTGTATATGATAAATACTAGTAAATGAGAAATACCTCAATTTCTTAATGTTTTCGACGAAATGAAGTGATATTACAACATATGCATGTATGCCAGTGATAAAAAGGCGGATTCAGTGCTTTTAACCAGTTTAATAAAATGAAATTAAAAAACGAATGAAATGCTTATTTAAGCAATAGACCTGACAAAAGGTCTTTATTTAAACCTGGGAGTCTACATTACAAATAATTACATTATATTGAATGTCGTTTTATGTTAATTTTTGTTACCTGAAAATTTTGGTTATACCAGGACTGAAATTGGAGTTCGATTATGACCTAAGTTGTATATTCTAAATATGGTATCAGTCACATATAATCTGGAGTATATTATAGCCTCCTTCTGTGATATGATCCGTAAAATATTTCTTCCTTATATAGATCCAGGAAGTGATACAGCCTTGTTGCGTAATATTGAGTAACTACTCCTTGTAGTGTGTTTAGTTAGTAACTTTTTTTATTTTCAAAACATATTTTCATATGTAGATTAACACTGAGTCTATGAAAATAGACACAAATACTCTGTATATAAACTGTATGAAATACTAATTAATTATTGATTATAATGTTTGCAAGATGCATTAATTGTGTATAACAATATAATCTAATATGATAGAATGTGACTGGTCCAAGGGGAATTTACGATTAATATTGCATTTTTATAAGCCCCAAACATTTGAATAACATATAATTATCTAAATTAGAATAAAATCATTTTAACTTTAAACTTAAAAGTGGTGTTTATTGAACACAATTATTCAAATAAAATAAAATGGAAAAAAATTGCATTGCTACAATATCGACCGTGAGTATTCGCTGGGACCAATATACAAATAGCGCAACAATGTTATTATGAAAATAATCATTCAATTTACATGTTTTGATCTGTTTTTTAATTACGCACTAAATATGCATCGAGCGAAAAAAAATGTGAGAGGTTTCCAGTTTATTTTAACGGTTTCTATACCATTCCGCTCATTAGCATGCTTGAACTAACCACGACCCGGATAATCAAAGTATGATAAGCAGTTGTCTCTGTATAGACAAGTTGAAGGGAACTAGTTTACTCGAACGAAAGTGTCCGTACACCATACGTTACGTGTACTGGAATTTAGTAACATCTGATTATCAGAAGAGTTCCTTCCCCTTATTGTAAAAAAGTCATTTGTGAAAAAGTGTTTGAAATTGTACAATGTTCAGTATTTTGAGTAATTATTTTTGAAAGAATGATTATGTGACAAAGGTTATACAAAATACATTACTTATACAAAGCATGTTGTAGAATTATCAGGACTGAAGTATTGATTTTTCGAAAGAGATGAAGCCTAGTATACCGAGTATAAATTCAAATTGGTTGAAAACGTTTGCCTTATTCTCTGCCATCGTTTTATTTATCAACGAATATTTAGTTTATCAAATACAAAGTTATAGATGGCCAAAGTTTCCAGAAATAAACAGGTATTTTCCTTTTGATGTTATATAATACTGACCTTTGTATTACTTGATCAGATTGGTGCATTTTAATTGAAGCAATAACAATTGAAATGCATGTGTGTAGTTTTTTTTTTGGCAAGCCTTATTCTAAAAACAGACAAGATGGTAAAAATGTGTTGGAAAATCAAAGACATGAAAGTTTCATTGTAGAATGTGCTTGGGGGATTTTTATTTGCTAAGTCAATAGGCATCATTAAAACTTGATAGGAAAAAGTTTTGCAATTACTCAAATATTAACTGTAAATTGAAAACTGCTATTGCTCTTCATGTTCATCTATCACTTGCTACTAATAAGCTGAAATTAGGATCTTATCTATGTTCTAGGAAGTCCCTGTCAATAAATTACCTGAAACTTCCTTTCATCTCTTATTAAAGGTAAAATAAATATTTTTGTTCATGATTTCATTTTTCTTACAGGAATAATGGGCAATATCAGGTATTGTTGCTTGTTGCTGATCCTCAAATTCAGGGATATCAAGATGAGCCTATATTCCCTGTTGGGACCCTGGCAAGATGGGATATTGACAGGTGATTGTAAATGTTATGCATTGTAAAGTATTGTTGTTCTACTGTTTTACTTTGTATTGGACAGTATCAATTTGTTTCTGATATCTTTGTATAGATATTTAACATTTCAAACAGTTAAAGTGTTTGAAAGTAATGTACCTTTAAAATGGTATTTTATCTTGAAACTTATTTATTTGCTTAAACGCCTATAGATCTGAACATGTATTAAGGAAATGTATTATATATAAGCTTTGATTGATACCTTTATATTACTTATGATGCAATTTATGTAATTCATGGCCATGATAAATTTGATATCAAATTGTCTCCCTTTCAGGTACCTTAGGAAAACATTCTCACGAGTTTATGCTTACAGTCAACCTGATGTTGTCTTATTTCTAGGAGATTTATTTGATGAAGGCAGCAAAGCTTCATCACAAGAATATGCTCAAACCTTAGCAAGATTCAATAATACATTCCAGGAAATTAAGTATGCCAAGGTATTGTTTCAGTTGTAATTTGTATTCTGTGAAGCTGTTTATTTCATTTTTTACATTTGTCGTGTGAAGGCCCTGTTTGAATTTATAATATGTGTTTGTATATATGTATTACCTTCATTAAGTAAAGAATTTATTATAAATATATATATATGTTGTTCATTTTGTACTGATGTTATATATTATATTGATGTTGTATACTGTACTGACATTGAAAAGTTGATAACCTGCAGTTATTGTACTCTGTGGGTTCTTGACAGTCTGAAGTTATGGGAAAAAATACAGTTTCATTATTTATGATTTTGATCAGACAATTTTCATTCCGGGCGACAATGATGTTGGTGGTGAAAATAAAGATTTTGTTTCATCTAGAAAACTCCAAAGATATGAGAACCATTTTGGTAACATTACAGAACTTGTGAAGTATAGTTTCATTGATTATGTGAAGGTTTGTATTGTTTTTTTTTTAAATTTTGCATGTCTGCCTAGTTCTTTTATGAAAGATATCCCCCAAGTTTTATAATTTATTTAATTCTTATGAGCATGATTCAGACAACACTTGATTCAGACATTTAAAGGTTATGTTTTAGATATTGGTCCATCATTGTCTGTATGTAAACCATGCTGTTGTATCAAAAAACCATATCTGATTATTAGTTTTTTTGTAAATTAATCTGAAATTTGTCCTTTTTTGAACATATCATAATAATACTCTCCTATTTGGTTACATTATAATGGAGGTTGTATATAATTGTATTGTTTCTAAATCAACTGTTAATGTGTGGGAATGCACAAAGAAATGTACAGTATTGTACCTTAGCATGGAGGATTCAATTTTATGCACCAGTTATTTTTGTGCATCTTGATGCATGGTCAGAGGAGTTAAGAAAGGAATCTTGATTAAGGGGTCAAGTATCGAATCCCTGATCCAGAGATCCTTCATTCAAAGCCTGACAGATTTTTAATTTCATCGCATGAAAACAATCCCTGTAATAGTTTTTAGCACTGGTTCCTGTACCAGGAAGCCATAACTGTGCATGGTAAACATAATATAAAAGATATAATGTTATATTTTCTTGCATGTTCAACTTTTTTCTCATTGTTTATAGCTTGATCTTCTAACATATGCCTTGACTGAAGACAAAGTTGAAAATGCAGAGAAACTAAAACACAAACGTACATCACAATACACAGTCCTTGTTAACCATCAAACTGTGATGTTGGGACCAAAACATTTCTCGTATCCTGTAAGATTTTAATTTTTTTATATTTGATTTTTTACACTTGTGTTACAAATTTTGCCATGATTTCCTAGTCTTCATGTAATTAATAGATTTATAACCCTTTTATGAACTGTATATATTCATAATGAATATTCATGATTACATTTTTATAGAGAAACATAATCAAAATCTTCATTCACAATATTTATTTCACTTGTCCTGGGACCAGACAAAAGAGTCATTGAGCTTGGTTTCAGGAAACTGATGTTGTCATGAATTGCCATTACTCAACAATGTAATTTTTCACATTTATAGTTATTTGTAAGCAGGTGAATTCGCCATGTGTTATATAAGTACAGCAAGGTTATAAGTTTTTTTTGTAAAATCAGGATCTCAGTGATTTACCTTGGTATGTGCATGTAGTCTGCCATGTTATCCCACAGACAGTGTATAGCACAATAAAATGAACTTCTAAGAATCTCTATGTAATTTGAAACAGTCATTTCTATATGAACTGCATTAATATTGCATTACCTGGTTAATTATAGTAGTGTTCTATTTATTTATTAAACTTTTTTAAAACCATCTTATTATTATTGGATTGTCTCCCTTGCATAGTTATGAATGTAAAGTGTCATTTTGTTGTAGTTTGTGTCCAATTTCATTCATGATTCAAGTATGTTTTTCTTGATGTAGCTTCCTGGTTGTCATTTGTTATATATATATTTATACTGTTAACCTGGATGCAAAGAATAGATTATTTGTATGATTTATTGATCATTATTGTACTTTATTATTGTACTTTTATTATTGTACTTTTATATACCACATAAATTTCAAATAATGTATTCCATGGTTTAGCACAGATCTTAGCATTAATTGAGAAGTTTTTACCAATTTATGATATTATTGTAATATGTTATCATTTTGTTGACATCTTTGTTGGTGCTAATGCTGTTATAAACTTTCTGTTACAGATCACTAAAAGAATAAAACCCAAACTGATTTTCTCTGCTCACTGGCATAAGGTAATATGTGTCTCCTCTTATATCAGTCTATCACTTATAGTCACCTTATGTTCTTTAATTTAATTTAGATTTGATCATTTCCTTAATTCTATTAATTCAGTTTTATTATGCTCTGTGTTAAGGTTTAGTGAATATACAAGTAATCATGATGCAGTTGCTTACATTTTAAATATGTATAAAAATACAAATGTTTATAAGAACTGACTTGTTGTTGTTGGTCTTTAAAATTGTGACCAGTGACCCTTCTTTGAGGACAAAACATACTGATTAAATAAGGTCATTTAAAACTTAAGTTGAATATCTGATTTTTAGCTTGTCTGTTCCGAAAACAAAATCTGCTGTTATAGCTTGAATATTTGAACTTGTAAAGTTTTGTGCATAGCTCTATCTACAAACAGTGCAAGACTGCTATTAAACTTTTTCACTCATTTTATTATAATGAGAGCTAATCTAAACTGGCAGTCATAACCCTCTTTTTAATTCATATTGTGTTCTTTCAGGCTCAAGTTTTCACCTGTCCTGATTGTCTGAAGGAAGATGAGTTTAGTTGGACAGTAGGCAGACAAGATCTTACTTATATAAAATCCTATCTGTCACTTGATTTACGGGATGAATATTCTATGATGGAGATTGCAGCCCCTACATGTAGTTATAGAATGGGTGAAGTAAACATTGGATACACTGTGGTTATTATAGGTATGTATTATCAATGGAAATTGTTAGTATTCTACTAGAATGTTTATTGACTTTATGAGCAAGTTGTCTATTTGTTATTTTTATAACCCCTACAAACAAAGTGTATACAGGAATCAGGTTGTCTGTCTGTCTGCTGTCCATCTGTAGAAATCTTGTAAGCTGTCCATCTTTTATGCATTTGATCACCTTCAGTGATATTTCTAGTTATTTCTGGAACAATTTTGCATTTACTCAAGTTTTTATTAATAAATTCTGTATAGTTACCTTATTTCTAAGATGGATTTGGATGTTTATATCATATTATATGTATATATTGTTCACTGTTATTAAAGATTCTATGATTTGTTTTTGTTAAAAATAGTGTTTTTGATGATGATGATAATGATGATTATTGTCGATGTTCTAGACACTGTCTCTCTACCAGAGACTGTTATTATAAGATATAATGTTTAGGTCACTGTTTCTATCATAATAAATTAATTACTTTGTTTCCTGGTATTTGAAATCAAAGTACTTTAATATTCCTGTTTTTATTTATCTTTTATAAAATCTATAAATTTTGGTCAACATATAATTGATACTGTCTGCAAGGCCTCTGTCTATAATATATCAAGATAATAGTGACCAGAATGTCTGTTACAGGTACTGATGGAAGTGTACAATTTACTGTTTTATGGTTACCAAGACGATACACTATGTTGCTAGGATACCTTATACTTTTGATTATTGGTGCCATTTCATATTTCATGAGCAATGGCTGTCGATGCAGAAGAAGATGACAACGAATGAAAACAGACTGAATTGTCTTATTGTATCTTATCAGTATGTAACAGGAGTCCTCACTTTGATAATTATATACTTTTCAGTTTACATACCCCTGCCTGCATCATTAGATCTGTTTGTATCTTAAAATGTATGTCATATTACTGTATTAACAATAGTTTTCTGTAATCTCTGTAACTGTTGAAATTAGGCAAAAAATCAGCATTATTATATTGTAATGTAGTTATTTCTCTTTAAGCTTAAATGGTCTTCTAGAATAAGGAGTACCATCAAAAATACAGAAATCTAGTCTTTTTTTCTGTGGACAATTTTTGCTGACATACTTCATTTACATTTGACCAAATCAATCCAAAGGTACTGTTCCAGCTTTTAGCATTGAAGGATATTAATTATAAATTAATATATCAATCATGTAATGGTGTTAAATATGTAATATGTTATAGTCATAAATGTAATAAATCTGTTTTACAAGCACTATTGATAATAACTATCTATCAGTCAAGATCATCTCTCCAATGTGTGTATCCCAGATCTGTTCAATTTCTGTTGCATTTAGAAACAAAAAATGCCATTTTTTGAGACTCTTTCTTGGTGTATAGCTGTACATTGTTTTCTGCAGGTTGTTGATTGTACTGTTTACAACCCTCTTTGAACGTTATGCCTATATGTGTCCTATTTTTATCTCTATACATCACTATCATCTAGAATATTAACCAGATCCTATGTGTAAATTAATGATTTGACTATATTGTAATGTCTATTTTATGATTCATTTTTCTACCTTTGTAATATGATTTAATTTTTACTGATGAAACAATCATTTGCTATGTACATATATTATATTATACATATCATGTTTTTTTTTTCAGATGAAACTTTACAGTGATTATTTTAATTATTATTCAAAATTATTATTTACTTGATTATCTAATTGACTACAAATATGATATTTTGTACATATTTATTTTCTATACATCAGTTAAACACTTGTATAGAGTGCTCATACCTGGTTTATACTATTGAGTTCATTTATAGTGAATCAGTGATAACCCTAATCATTTGTCCATTACTAGTGTATCCATATTTCACTCTATCGACCAAAGAAGGACATGGTATGAGGAAATCAATTCTCTAAACCTAAGTTTTCACCATATAGGAGTTCACTGTAAACATGTTATACTATATATTTTTTTATGTCCTCACATTTATTGTAATAAAAAAGAAGGTTTTTATTGTGTTTTATAAGCCTAGGTGTAAAATGTGATAAACGGCATTCCATATACATGTACATATACATTACCATTGTTAAATGATTTCCTAATATATATTCAGAGATTATTTGCTGTTCTGTTTTATTTTTCTACTGCTTATCTTACAATAAGAAATGTATACTTTGTATGACTATTAGTCCTTTAAAA
This sequence comes from Lutraria rhynchaena, assembly GCA_008271625.1. NCBI lineage: Eukaryota > Metazoa > Mollusca > Bivalvia > Venerida > Mactridae > Lutraria > Lutraria rhynchaena. The sequence continues at coordinate 1,412,873 of VIBL01000114.1, forward strand.
TCACTCCATACAAACAAATGCTGATTTAAATATTCTCCTTATCATCTGTTTGAGATTTTACGAAAAATTATCTACTTTAAATACCGAAATTAAGACTTCATATAGTTATCTGATTTATTTCAATATTTTACTATCATTGTTCACATATACCATAAATATTAAATTGAAGAAAAGTTGTAATTGGATTGTGTTTATTTTAATAATAAAAAAGAAAAGAGAACTTTTAACTGCATGATAAGATATTAATACACAAATTCATTAATTATACTTGTAATTATGATGAGTTGTTACTATGCTTGTGTTTATTGTTTGTCTGTATTTTGAATAATATTATGTATAATAATGAAATTAATTGTTACTATGGTTACTTGGTTATTTTATTTGTTAATTCAGTGTATAATTAGAGAAGTAATACAGTGTAAAATATGTCATACTAATTAGTCTCTAATGTATTGTATTTTGTCCTTTATTCTCTGATATATAACTGTGTCACATGTTGTGGAAGTTAAATTTGCTTTGCTTCAAAATATAAAATTGCTGGAATGATGATGAAACTGAAATTAATTAAAATCAGATCTATATTTCTTGGTGAACTTATGCTCCATTTTATTGTAGTGCCCGCTTGCATAGTTGTCAAAATGGCGGTTCCGTGTATGTGCGTCCTTGTGTGTGTGTCCGTCAGTGACTTTTTTTGTCTGGACTATGACTTCCCTATGCATCAATGGATTTTGAAATGACTTAGTGCAATTGTTCACCATGATGAGATTGTGTGTCATGCGCAAGACCCCGGTCCATACCTCAAACACTTGGGGTTTAAAGGGCAAAAATTTACATGTTTTACCTTGTCCAGATTACAAAAAGGATCCTCAGCGGGCGTGTTGCCATTTGGCGACTTCTAGTTTTCTATACTAAGCAGGCATTATTTTATTTTTGTATTTTACCTGTTTTTGATTGCTCTGCTAAAATATTTGTATATTTTTATAGCTTATTTTGTTCAGTAATATTAACAGGGCCCTTGTAATACAATATATACCACACCATCAGGTAAAACGGCAATACATAAAATAGTACCCTGCTTCAAAAGACATATTTTAAAACACTTATTGATGAATATGTTTCAGAATTTTAAAACTCTTTAAATTAATGTATTCTATGTAAGAAATACATAAAGTTTTGATTAAAACTTAAACCAAACTCTGACTAGTTAAGTATCAATTATTACATCATGTTACTTATGTTGTCCTTAATGTGTTAAATTAGTGATGTTGTCATTAGGCCGATCGTTCTATAGATATTGTCGTTATTGTGACATATTAATGAATTTAAAACATGATTGACCACATCATTGACTGCATAAATAGACTCAGGTGGTATAATACTGGTATGGCAATGTGCTGATACAACATAACTTTCAAAGATAGTACTAATGATCTGTTTAACTTTTTATTCATTGGTGAATAAAACATTTTCATAGAACAATTTGTTCCTTGTTTTTGTATTTTGGATGACAAATCTTGATGAGAAGTTCTGATACATAAAGTTACCGTCTTTATGTGGATTTGGGATTTAAAGGGACTTAACTCCAAGATTGGTCACAGAAAATAGATACAAACTTACAAGAGTTGTTTTTAAAGTTTATGGTCATTCATAAATTTTGTTGATATTTCATAGATATGAAAGAAAGTGCAGGTTCGCTACATTCAAACTCAGTTGTAGCCTATTTCTACTACAGCTAATGCTTTTGATAGGGGCCACCATGGTCAAGCGGTTATTGGCTCTAGCTAGTAATCACTTGTCCCTATCTTACAGAAGGTCGGTGGTTCTACCCAAGTGTATGCCTGGAGACTTCCTCCACTGATGAAGCTGAAAAGTTGTCAAATGACTCTGGCTATTGGTGTGACGTTATGCCCCAGTGAAAAAATACTATTGATATTTTTTACAAAGTTGAAGTAAGCAAGTGTTGAAGTAAATAAGAATAGAAAAATGTATCCTGAAGCAGGATTATGTATAACTGTCCCTCTAATGTAATCTAGACAGTGAATGTATGTACTGTATAATGTAACATAAAAGTAGTAATCATTCATTTTAATATTCATTTACTTTACAGTGATACATAAAACATGTGTACCCGAATTCTGCATTGATTGTAGGTCGAGTTATAAATAATAAACTAATCAACCTTTGATGATTCGGTTCTGTTGTTCTCCTCTGGGGATTCATATTCTTACATTATCTACCTTTCATTTCATCTTGTAAAGATCAAGTCAGTTGTGTTACAGTATCTTAGAAAGCATTTTTAGAATTCTATACTTCTGCCTGTTTAATAATTACGAGGTTGCATCTCTTAATAGAGGAGACAAACCAATGTTGCTCTGATGGAAAGATTTGACAAGGAATTCAATTGAAGGTTGCTAGAAATAACTCTACATACTCAGGACAGTATGTGTGTAATTCTCATTTTATTGCTCGATTAAACCAGGCATTTTTTCACACCTAACCCAATCACATATTTAACCTGATAGTTTGATCAATAATTAAAATCAAAACTTTCTGACCGTGGTAGACATTATATGAATTCATGAAAAAACACGATCCTCGCATATTGTGATTAAATCTGAGTTTCCACTCTCCAAATATGGTTAACAGTACAGTAAAACCTCACATTGCGACCACCTCGATATCACAACCACTAACGACCGCTTTTCGGACCAACTTCCAATAACTCCTTATAATTCAACTTAATCATTAGACCACCTCATTATTACGACCGATTTTTCGGGTCCCAAAGGTGGTCTCTATATGGAGGCTTTACTCTGATTGGTTGTATTATGAACTACCCGCTGGATTGGTTCCATATAAAGAAAGTTAGGTCCACTGATCTCGGGTTCTTGGTTCGAATTCACGCATGTTCTCTGTGATGATTTGATTGCAGATATTGCGTCCAAGGGCATCCTCCATAGCTGACCATTCATGCCGAGAAATTTGCAGTTTATCTCGGAGAACATGGTTAGCAGCAGTACATACTACTGAAAAATTGGTCAGGTTAACTACCCGCCCGTCGGCATATATAACTGATAAAATGTTGAAAACTAGCGTGAAACCAGAACGAAATATTTATTTGCAAATATAAGTTTATTTATTTCGTATATACATTTACCTGTTAATCGGCAATAACACAAGTCATACGGTATTTCACACATTGAACAGTTTTTTTGTAAAGAAACACACTAGGATGTGTTTGTAAACGTGTGCACTGTAATGACTTTGATATTTTCATACTATACAGAAGGAAATGGATAATATTATTACATACACATATTGGTCCACTTGAATTGATACCCGGAAATGATGGTGAAGTACATGTATCTAGAACCACATCTGAATTAAAATCCAGGCCAGGGACCGGTAATTAAAGACATCGTCAAATTACATGTACATTAATCAAGTATCGCAGATATACCCTTGTTTGAATTGACACGTGAATTTTACAGCATTTTGCCTCTTCATTGTACGTCGTAACTTTCTAGAAATAAAACCAAAACAATGTAATTATGCCGAACTTTCCGGGAACATTTTATCACAAAACAAACACTTTTATTACCGTGGATAGACAATAATGTTTCCCTTAACACGCGATCTAATCAATTATTCATGTTTCTTCTTATTGAATTCAGTAATTAGATTCTGTCTTAATATCGTGGGTCGTGATAGGAATACCTTTCTCTGATATCTGACCAAATACCCGATGTTTGGGCTAATTAATACAATAAAGCAAACATTCATCAAGTATTTATGGCTCCCTAACTAAGGCCCGGACTTTGGTCGTTTTATCATATTCACCCATCACAGAATTGTGCAATCAACATTTTCGCCAGAACGAGATTTGGAATTTTACAATGGGGAGCGAATTTTGACGATATTTTATTAAAAAGTGAATATCACAATAAAATTACAGTACATGGTTATGGAAAAGTGGATTTTGCCTTTCATTTGCTTGGCATGTAAGTTGTATTATACGTTTTATTAAGGGTACATTTAAGTAAACACCGAAGGTTTGGAAAAGAAGTTACCACAATTTTAAACGATATACATATTGATTCAACCATTTCAATGGGCACGTATAAAAACTACCAAGATTAACACGTTCTTGGATAGCATCTTGTATTTTACGCTAATAAGTATATTGTACGGTTAAGTTTGTACCTCACATTCTCAAATTATAAACCCATAATTTGTATTGGTAAAGACGAAATTATTGAAATCATTGTATTCTTACATAATAAGTTATTCCCGAGATAATTTGTATTCTGCGTCGGATAGGAACCATCTTTCTTATCTTTATAGACTTAATCCGAAAATTTAGTTTATTTCTATTGTCAGTGAACTATAAAAAGTAGATTCATTGCCGATGAAAAGTTTCGGAGATGTTATCATACTGTTCCTGAAGTGATTCTTAAGTTGAAACAAAACTAGATACACGTGTATAGATAATTGTCATGTCATAACCAAAACAAAAACACATCCTGTATCAAGCTGTTGTTTTAGTATTTTGTGACCAATCATTTATATTGCAAAAATAATAGTAGACATTTGCTTGACAAAATAAACGTGAGGCGTGAAATGACGAACTGTTAAACACGATTAGAATAAGGGCACATTTCTCATTCTGTCATTTTACCGTTAAAATAAGCAAGTATCACACATTATGTAACAAGGGCTTGCTAATTATCTAGTTTTCGCTACATATATGTAATCATTTAGTTTCAGTAACATGTGTATTTATTATACATGTAATTATTTCTATTTCTTAGATGTGATTATAGTACATGTAGTTGTATTACATCTATCGTTTGGTTTCAGGGTTAAAATATAGATACGTAGTAAATACTTGTATATAATACAATTTTAAGTTTTATAACTTAAAATTATAAAAATCGTAAGAACCAAGAAATTGATCCGCTCATTCATTTGATAGGCTTATCGTTATGTAATGGGAGCGACACATTCGAGTTTCTTTACAAGGAACAAAATGAGACAGACTCAGACCCGAACGTGATTGTGAGAACCAATGTGACACTAGGTGGATCTCATGCTGATCTGGGCGAATGGCCTCACTGGTGCCTCGGTAACCTGTCCAGATGTTCTAATGGTCTCACGGTGGACCTTTGGATTAAGTTCACGGAAGTTGCCGAAGACGCTTCGGACATAATCGTCCTTAGCTCCGGTGGTCACATGTGGTACGCAAACGGCATCTACTTACTTCAGGTAAATGGATATAAGTCCGTTATAGCTAACTTAACATTACATCTCTGACTTCATTTAACTTTGAAGTCATAAATGTTCTATTTTTTTCCTTACAGGAAACTGTGCGATAAAATTGAACGGCTTTGCCGAATTATTCTGCATTTAGAGATACCAATAATTTTTAATCATCGTAAGTAAATAATATTAGTTCAACTTACCTCATTGTTTCATTAGATAAGCATATCGAGAGAATACTATAACATAAGGTCACGTATGACAAAAACATTTACTCCCCATCATTAATTGTCACTTGTCCAATTATTTTTAGAGATACGGTGACGAGTACGAGTTTGGTGTGGCCCTTGATGATATGGTGTGGAGCGTCAAGCTCCGGATTCGACCCCGACTCTGGGTGAACATACATGCATTGTGGGATAGTATATCAGGACTAACACTGAAAGTTGACGGTGCAAGTCATGGCGTGTCTGATCCTGTGAATCGGAATTTCCAACAACTTGCGTTCGATGCCTTTATGGGCCTTGAGGTTGGGTTAAATGTCGACGGAACTCCACTGACAGAGGAATCAAGATTTGAAATCTCTAAATTTTCCATTTATGATTGGACAAACGAAATTCCTCTGAATGATATCGGTAAGCTGATGGTGTAGTTGCGTGGGTCGTAATTAAACATCGCATTTTATTATACGTACAGCAAAACCTCAGTTTATGACATTCTCAATATAAAGACCTCCTCATTATATCGACCACCTCATAACGCTCACTCAATTTTTGACCAGTTTTCTATATTTCTTCTTTATTTGAATTTGATAATCAGACCACCTCAATATTAAGACCTCTCTTTTCAGGTCCAAATTTTTATGTCGAGACTTTATTATATGTATTTATTACACTGCATACATAAACAGATTTAAATAACATTCATATGGGTCAATTATTTGACATAATTATATAATATATGTGATAAATTTTAAACGTTAATATTCAACACATGTTTTCATGCACAGTTCGAAATTAATTGTATCAAGGCATGGTTATATTTTATAACAACCAGCATAAAGATTCTTGTTATGATTTATTGATGTATAAAAGTTGTATACCTTTTAGACAAAGACATATTGTGGCTCGGATGTGGACCATATGGTACGCCTGAAAGTGCTTCGCCTGTGCCCGTGGAATCAGCTGTGTTTGATTGCAGGGCGCTCTGTTCTTCTCGTGGCAAAGCCATAGCAGTAATCCAGAATAATGATAATTGCGCCTGCGCGGAGGCGCGTTCAGTGGCACTCACACAACAGGACCCAACATTATGCTCGCCGGACACAGACTGGGAGTTCTACTCGGCCTCAGGTCTCGAAAGACAAGAATCAGACTACTCGATTGTTGTAACCGTGGAAAAGTTGGGCGACAAATCTTATGTGAAGCCTCACGAATCTGTTATCATTCATATAAACTCCAACTTCATTGCTGATGTACCATTTATGGTTGATTTCGGCAACGGTGATTTTGCTGATATTATAGGCAAGCAAATATCGTATTATTGGGAGACTGCAGGTACGTATGATATCACAGTTCGAGCAGAAATAGGCATTGCAATAATTGAAGGATCAACTGATTTTACTGTTGAAGACATTGATGAGGGATATGAAGGCGACTTTGTAATGCTAAAAACATTCCACGGAGACAAAAATCGTTTTGCAAATATAGACTTCACAAACGTGGATTACGCTACAGGCGCATGTCATATACAATATGGTGATAGTAATGTTACCGACGTGCAAATGTTGAATCTGGGTGAATATGTGGAGACTGCGCATACAAGTCATATCTACCAACATTTCGGCCGATATAAACTACAGGTGGATTGTGTTAATCCATACGGAGAGATGCATAATAATACATATTTTATATCACAGAAATTAGATACAACATTCCATTTCCATGACAGCGCACTGAGTTTTGTTACTCCATATGCCGGTGATTCAGAGTTCTTTCATGATGTCCAAGTCGAGAATCTCGACAAAGATGTCACTCTGAATGCAACAAATCTATCCGAACTTGAAATAAGTCCTCAGTCGCTTTCAATACAGGACAACTTTATCAAGTACAAATACCATGATATTGACATAGATAAGAGAATCGTCAGCGTGCAAAATAAAATTCAGAAGCCTAAGATTTTCTCACCGGTAATTGATGGAGCTTGGAATCTAACCACGAATATAACAGTTCGAGTTCCTCCCGGCAATAATATGTTCTTAAATGTAAGCTTCAGTGCCGGAGAAGACCAGATCTTCTACATACATCATCTACCTCACTCCAGCGATATCATGTTTGAGATCATTTTCCCAGTATTAGGATATTATCTTGTGCAAGCAAATATTTCTAATGACATTAGTTACAATACATCAGACATGTTAGTTTCCATAGAAGTTCCAATACGTTCCATTGTTCTCTCTGTCACAAATATCACAGATATGGATGAGCCTGTTGAGTTACTTATTGATCTAAATGAAGGCATCCGCGGACCAATGAAGATAAACTTTCAAATTGATCAAGGCAATGGTTACGTGGACACATATCATGATTACAGTGACAAGTTCTTCTTTCCAACATATCACCATTACTACAATTACCCTGATTGGGGCATATATGAAATATGTGTACGCGCATTCAACAGGATCTCGTCTGTAATAGAATGTATTACAGTTCAAGTTGGACAAAGAATTCGTTATGTTGATATCACAATGCCGTCCGCGGGCAGATTTGTACCTGATGAACCAGCGAAAACTATAATACGCTGTCCTAAAGGTTCCGATAAAACGTATTTAGTCAATTTTGGCGATGAAACTTTTGTATTTACAGACAGATATTTGAAGGAGACTGAACATTTTGAAGAAACTACGACAACAACATCAACAACTGTGAGTACAACAGTGTCTACAGCATCCATGGATAATTCGACAACTTCTAATGCGAATGTTTCTTCGTCTCATGATGCAAACTATACAACATCATTACCAGAACAAAGTAATTCTACCACAGCTTCATTCCAATCAGACCATTCAACATCCATGTCTGAGGCTACAACAGAAAGTGTGCTTCGACGCAGGCGTCGAGACGTGAATGGTACTGATTCTGAAACTTCATCTACCAACGGTATGACATATATGAATTCAACAAGTCCAACTACCGATGCAACATATTTTGACAATAGTACTTACTATTCCACAATTATCAATACAACCAGTTTTAATGGAACATCTGACAGCGGTGTAAACATTACAGATGGTTTTGATCAATCAAACATCACTGCCAAAACGTCCGGTTCTCAACAGGAAACAACAACAACAACGCTGGCGCCGACAACAAGTATGCTAATTACATCAACAATGGAACCGATTCCTGACGATGCGAGCACTCCATTTACCAGTAATACTTCATTTGCAAGAAGGCTCCGTGACGGTACAATAGAAGTGATTCATCGATTCCAGAGGACGGGAACATATTTAGTTTCTGTTCAAGTAAGGAACCATTTTAACTGGGCAAGAGATACCCTCTGTCCGGAAGTGATTGTCGCTAATGCTACCGGCGATAACTGTCGTCAATCAGAACTAGAAATTCCTGACAAATATATGTCGTCTGCTAAAAATCCTCTTCAATACTACCGGTCCGAGCAGATTAATCTCACAGCATCCGTTCGACAAAATCTCTGTGGTCGCTCAGTACCAACATACTCATGGAGGACAGACAAACTTGTCATTGAGAATGGAAAACAAATTCGACGCCCATATCATGATACAGGAATTTGTATTCTAGAAAGCAAAGAAAAGATTTACAGATATCCTCGATCTTCACTTCCATTCGGTTCTTACGTGGTGACACTTGTGGTATCTCCTTCTGATTATCCACTCATGTACTCCTCTCATGAGTTCTTCATGGAAGTGAACCCGTCACGCCCACATGCTATTATTGAAGGCAATGATGAACATTTATGGTTTTTGGTATATGGGACAACAATGCTTAAGTTCCCAAAATCAATTGATCCGGATTTTCACAATAGTGAGGGTATTGAGTATAGCCTTGTGTTTATGCCAGAGACTGAGTTCTCTGCGGACAAACTCGAATCTATGTGGAGCGTGACAAACAAATCATCACTGGTCGCATCTGGAATAACCCACAAATATACATCCAAGAACATAGTACGCATGTATGAGTACAAACCGTGTTTTCAACGCTCGGCCAACCTCACGAAGGATCTGCGGTTTCCTAACGGTGAATTCAACTTACCGTCTGAATACTTCCTCAGCGAAATTAATTCATTCGCCATGATACTGTATGTAACAAAGAACCAAATGACGTCATCCGCTTACGTCACATTTGAGATCAGATTAAGCAACTCATCTAATCTACTGGACCAACTAGATGATCTTCTGAAATCTAAAGATACCACAGGTGTAATGAGAGCTGTGTCAGCACTCACTGCTTCTATTATAACAACTTCGGTAAGCAATCCGTGATCTACAGCTATATTTTATAATGAAATCACTTAGTAGGGTACGCTTTATGATTAAAGATTTTAATATCGCCACTGATTTCAATGCCAGTGATTCGCTAGGTAGCGAATATTTTAGTAAACAACCTAATTTTATTCATTAGCATAGTGGTAAGCACGCACTAACATGAAGATATTGTTTTATTGTATGTCAATGAACGTGTCTTAATTTTCAGTCGAATTCATCCGAGGAGGAAGAATTTGAAGCCAAAGAGGCAATGACGGAGGTAAGATGGGGAAAAGGGAAGGAATTAACAACACTTTAAATAGATTAAACATGCATTAAAATACATGATACATGTACCCCTCCAGTTTTAAAATATTAACAGTTGTAACTTAGGTAGAAACTGAAAGTTTACGAATTGAAGTATAAATGACAAATTAAGTTTGAATACATGATACCAGCGGCATCAATTAAACGACGAGTGTAGAATTTACGTTGAAATTGCTATATGTTCTTATGTACTGATTGCTGTCACGCTAAAATGAAAATGTCACGATATATAGGGTCAAAAAGTTTAGTATACACAATCCTGATTATGATACCTGAATATCCCGAGTAAATATATAAATTCTGATATCTATAGTCCGATACATTGTTCAAATTGTTCCCTTGATATCTCGATTTCAGTTAAAGTCGAAGCTGATCGGTGCTCTCGATTCTGTATCTGAAGGTGTTAAAGATATTGATCAGGCTGGTGGTATGATCTCTTTGGTTGATGATCTAACAAAAGATTCTGGAAGTGTATCTGATAATGCCAGGGTAAGAATGACAGAGAAAGTGTTGCTAACGGCTCGATGGAAACAGTGCTTACTTATCATGTTGTTTTGGGAATTTTGGGAACTAAAAATTCTGGTTGTCGCCAACAAAGCACCAGTTATCCACGAATAGCTAGAAAAAATAAGTGCAGTATCATTTCATTTTTCTGTAGGCATACTGTTATTTAACGCGGACATACTTAAGATATATTCGTATTTTTTGAACGCATTCTATGTTATTTATGGTAAAATTACTCAAATGGGTTTAATCATCATATAAGACATTTACATAATACAAGTGTACATACTATATCATCAAATTACAATTCTGAAAAACTTCATTGAATTTTAAATGTTTTAATACTAGGTTGGAGCTACATCAGCTATAAAGAATTCAGCTTCAGTAACGGAAAGTTTTGCAGAAGAACCTCTAGATAAACTAACAGATGTTGGCTCAAGTACGTATATAAAATGATCATACAGATATTTGTACTGTATTATCATATATATATCATCAATAAATTCTGCTGAAAAAGATTGATACTTTGACTTTGCCTAACCTCTTACTCTTTAAGAATTGTGTTCGTTAAAAGGAGTTGTGTAGAATCTGAACGCGATGCATGCGTCTCCATGACAACGTGACTAAAATACCAAATCACGGTCATTTCGTGGAAAGTTATTAGATGTTTGACCGAAATGATAGAGAACCAGTTTAATTAAAACACCTATTTAAGAACATTTAATCATGCAAATCTGAAACACTGATTAAAACGACGTCGGCCTTAATACAGTGAAACACATACAATAGCATTACGCAATCCTTTAAAAATATTGATACCAATAGTTCTAGTATACAATAATGGTATTTATGTATTGTAGAGGTTGTTTCTGGAGTTAGTAATGTCTTACCCAAAGAAGATGAGATAGCAAAGAAACTAGCAGAACACGAGAAGTCTCTAGCATTGGCTGAAAACGATGCTAAAGCAGCATTAGGACCAACTGAAGGTGAAGAGGAGGAAGGTAAGCATGTTAGATAGCACTATAAGATATAAATGAGTTCAATTACTAATATTATATACAGACATTATAGTCTGCAAACTTCAACATGTCCGTAATGCCGTTGACTGATCCATTGGTCTTCTACTTATATACATACTATATTTTCATACGTGAGTTAGTTCAAAGTTCGCGAGCTTATCTATAGGTACTAAATTTGGATATACACATGTAGAATAAATCACAAAAGTGCGACTATTGGTACTTTTTGAGGCTTAGATTAGTATTCTTCACATGTATTTCTTATTTAAAGAAGTGACACCAGAGAATGACGGAGCTGATATAATATTTGAAGAGGACACTGATGAATTAACGGAACTGACAGAAGAAGATGTGGAGTCTAACGAACCTTTGCCTTATAATAAATTACTGAAGAAATGTGGACTTCTTCACAGTGCACCTCTAGATAAACTCTACAAATATATCTTCTTTTATGAATCCATTTTCAGGTATTGATGAACTGGCCTATTTCTAGATTTTATATAATAGTTTTAGGGTTGCATTTAGGCTAATAATATACATTTCACTGAGTGCAATATATTTCAACAACTCAACTCTGTCAAGTTATAGTACTGTCAAGTATTTTTGATAAACTGATTTGCGCTTCGTTTTAGAAGTCCGCCATTAGATACGGTTATTTTATTGAAAGCGTATTAAAGTTATTAATTAAAATGTTGAAGTATCGATTCTTCAACAGATGATTTGTGAAACCGATCATTTCGATATTTGTCGGTATCATTTTCATTTTAGTTATTTGACAACATAACAAGTTTTTTTTTCTTTATTTTAGGGTAATTCTGAAGAATAAAAGTGAAGAGATCATGATTGATGCTGATATTCTTAAACAGAAAAGAAATGACATTTTCTGCTATATTGGGATTCTAGAAGAACCGGGTGATGTTGAATGGTATTATAATAGATTCTTTGATGAAGAAAAACGTCGTAGAGATATAATCAGGAAAAATGCGGTGAATATTTTCATCAATTTGTAGTGAAACCTCATCATTTCAATAGTAACATTACCTCCTTATGATAACTACATGTATTTATTTTCGGACAGATATTCAATATTTATCACCATATCTAAATTGGATAATGAGGATACTTCAATATTGAGGCTGATTTTGATAACAAAGGTGATTTTAATATCGAGAGTTTACTGCATGTACTGATTATGTGTTCAAAATACAATATATTACGTTTATTCAAGTACTCTTTAAAACAGTACAGTTCCGCGTAACAACCGGTTCAATAATACAACTGTCAGAATGGAGAGTAAATTAATTCTATAAAGTATCACAAAGCTATACATAAAATGTTACGACTGTACATCTTTACCCAGGATAGGGATGTGAGTAAATCGTTTTTGGGGTCCATTGATTCTGTGGCCAGTGTGGTTATAGGAAAGAGTGAACCAAACCAGACTGTAGAGTTGGGAGCTCCGGGCCTCAAGGTCTCCATGAAGAAAGTCTCGCCAAACGCGACAGGTTGGTCCTTTAAAATGTCCACCAACCACCTGTTTAATAACATGTAACACGCGTCATACAGCACGTAGATATTCGTGAGGATTGAATTTTACTGAAGTAGCTCTAAGTCAGGGAGAACTGAAGGACCAAAAATGTGAAATGTTGTTAGTGTAGTCACAAAGTCCGAGTTCTGAGGGAGTTTGGAAACTAAAATTCAATTTATGACAAGATTATTGCTAGCCTTTGGTTTTCATGTAACAAGTATATGTAGTGTAAATATTCTTACTTACAATTCTATTAGTATCTGTGAGGTACTTTCTAACAACCAGATTTACTTCAACGTATTGTACATATATATGCGAACACAAGTCATAGGATGTTCATATAATGGTGCTTGAAATAAAGATTATATCATTAATAAAAATATTTTGAAATTCAAGACATGGAATTATCAGTTATATGCATGTAGGTTATGTATCAAGATAACAATAACATACTATTATTATGTCTGAAAGTAAACGAACGGAATTTTAGAAAACAAACTAACAAATAAAATTCTCTTTTCTTTAGAGGAAGATGATACCGTCGGTGATGGAGCTGGCGTTAAAATGCCGCTGGGAGTTTTGGGTTCTTCCGGGAATGACTCAGAAGTTGGACAAACGGTAAGAATAAAATTCAGTTAACTTAGAAAACCTCGTACACAAATTGTCATCTTTTTCTAGTAATCCTTATTATTTAAGGGCAAACTAAAATATACTAGCCGTCATAAGAAAATAATAATCATAAAAAATCTATTATTTTGGCCTAGTATACTGACCTTGAAATTTTAATGGTATACAGAAATTTTGTAGTCAGCTAAATGTTTCAGCCACTTCCAGAATTAAATTCATCGCGATTACTTGCGCTTTGTCTATTTTATACCAACATCACTTACTGGTTACTTTCTTATAATGACCAGTATGTATTGAAAATTCAAAATTCCCACATCTCATCTACAAAGCCTTTGTTTAGCTGATCGTCAATGACCAATCACCATTCACGTACGGGAATGAGAATGATACAACAGAAGTGGGAACCAGTGTGGTGACTTTCAAATTATCAACACCGGGAACGAAAGATGAAGTACCAGTCTCCAATACTACAGAACCAATAGAAATCTACCTAGCTGGTAATTTGTTATAAATGTCATCAGCTTGTATTTGATACGAAATAAATTAAAGACATAATGAACTGTTGGAGCTTTGTACAAAAGATTACGTGCTGAACATAATCGCGCTTATTGATTAAAATCATGTTCATTATGTTGTCCAATTTTCCAATTAAAACAACGCAAATAAAAAACATCACAAATAAAACCCATGGAGGATTTATTTGTGCAATTTGTTTTGTTCTACGTCACACTAACTTATTAAGCCAGGTTATATTTTATCTGTTTATAAAATCTTGATGAGTAGGTTGTTGATATTTTAATTAAATCTGCCCATCCAAAGATATGGACAGTATACACGAAGTATTACTCAGAAATAGTTGATTTTAGTCAAAGTCACTGGTAGTTCACTAATGAATATTTCTGTGTGATATTAAGGGAATCCGGAGAAGGTACAAGAACCGATGTTGAATACATTGATCTGGACAAGAGGAGAGACGACGAGTTCAATGAACTATCACGCAATTAATGTAACAAAGAATGATACAACTGTACATATAATTGTTCGACCACAATATCCGGACAGCGAGGAACTATTTGATGTTCTTATTCAGGTAATATAGATCTACACATCTATCATATATACACGTGGATCTGTAGTCAATTGAACACTTGGATGTGGATGACTTCAACTTATCTGACATATCAGCGAGTTAATGAAAATAACACACGACTTATTATTGTCCACATAACTTTCCTTCGTCGTGAAGATGTATTTACTAAGCATTATTTTCCAGTTCAGTGAGATCTTTCCTCAATAAAAGTTCAGCTTGGATAACTGTAAAATTGTCCGTGGTATGATTCCTTATAAGCCTTTTATATAAATACATCATATTAAAATAGGCAGCCTGGACTGACAACATTTTTTTAAAACGCGATTAACAACTCATGCTACAAATATTAAGAAACAATATGGACTAACAGAGTCTGATATTCAGCATCTTGCTACAATCAATACAGCCTGCTTATTAGTGAAAATATTCGTGAATAATTTAGTGAAAGTTTGCCGCAAACATGGATTCCTTTGATGAAACATCTAGATATAAATTTGCTTGATCTTAATTGAATTAATGCTCGCTCACGGTTACAATTACGTGCTAATTGTACATGTAAATGTTAATGTAGCATCAAGTTAGCCGTACAAGCACTCTGTAACATTTACAATTTTAGTGTTTGTCAATTAACAAGTCTTGATGCTGTCCTACCTGCTTACTACTGTTTTTGGATGTTACATTTTCTTACTAACATGTAAAACCGAAGAAAGTGTATCAGATTACTGATGATCCTAAAATCTCTGACGGAGAAGACAATAAAGTCTTTAGATAATAAAAAACCTCATCTTTATACATGAGTGTAAATATTTTATTTCCGAAAGGCTAAAAAGCCCACAAAGATACAAATATGCATATAACAAGATGGGCGATCAGAAATATACAATATATATATATACAATGTAATGCAGGGTTCATATTCATCCTAAACAAATAGGAAAATAAACAAGAATAGTTCGTATACATAATAATAATGAAGTATCTGAGACTTTGCTTCACCGATTGGGCTTAGGTATCACTACTGATACATTTGTATATGTCTGTATCTACTTATACAGTATGAGGACCGCCCCAATGAAACACATTATCTGGACATGGTCACATTACCAAAACCAGAGGATAGCGTAGCCCCTAATCTTACCTGGGAGAAAACTGATGTGTTACGTCATACATTCTTCCCACCTCCTGAGCTGACAAGTCGAGCTGGGTTGTATAAAGTTGGTGTAAGGCTTAGATGTAAGTAACAGATAGTTCTACACTGAAAAACTTTCCTTTTGTGACACTCGTTCTTTATGTATTTCTTCTGATTATTTCTCGCTTAATGCCTGACTGTTAATGTTGTATGCATTTAATATTGTGTTCCTTCTTCAGAGCAACAATTTGCGGAGACGAGCAAATTAGTTGTTCTAGAGAGATAGTCGTTGTGAAGAGGAAACAGTTCGCTCCGAAATTTATTTCATTTGTTAATACAAAAAATATTCAATGTCTAAACCTTATGTAAAAATGTACAAATCCTTGTGTCTGTACAATGACTCGGCCTGAGCCGAAAGCGTGAGAGGAATGTTAAATTGACTTTCTTCTGCCATTCTCACTTTGTCAATTTTTTGTCAAAGAAGCGAAAAATGCTCGACATAGCTTAGATACTTGGAGTTGCGTTCAGACAGTTGTATTAAACGGTATGGAAGCTTGAATTCACGATGTAATAATAAGGATTTTCGTTTTCTTCACTCCAATATAGTTTTTAATTAATTCATGAATTCAAACCATCCGTGCTTGATTATGGCAATTGAAATTATCACAAACATAGAAGTTGGCGCATGAGAATAGGTTCTCTTTGTCGCTATAAGGGATTGTCGTTCTTTAAATGGAAAAATACGTTGAAATTGCTTTGCAGGGAAATAAAATTCCGTTTCAAAGAGTGAACCGTTCTCTAGAAGTGACGTTCAGAGAGAGAGAACAATATAAATGTAAATCATGATACCGGCAAAAGAATATCTACTTGCACATTACGCGTTCGTTGTAATGAGAAATATTGTTTTCCTGTATGATTTTTTTTATATTTTAAAACAATTAGCGAAATAAATAAGCGATGGAAATTCTATAATTACGAAGAAGCGATCGCCATTTACTGATGCTTCATTGTTTTGATAAAAGTCGATTTTGTAAATTCTTTCAGCGGCAGTGTTTGATCTTCAAGAAGATGAAGCCATCTTTAATTATACCTGGCAGATGTTTCTGGGTGGTTGTCGCTTCTGGAATCATGAAAATGAAACTTGGGACTCGGACGGATGTGTCGTAAGATTCTTGTTCCACTTCATAGCTATTTGACAATATTACATTTGTTTGGTTATCCAACAGTAGTCGTAATTTAAAATTACATGAGTTGAATATTGCGTTTAACACAAATTTTGAATCTTTCATAGCGGAATATGTGTACTTTTTTATTCGTTGGCGAGCATTGATCGATCACTTTATTGTTCAATTGAATTCTACGTTCCTTAATGAATTAACGATGCTTTGAGTCGGTGGAATTCATAATTACATTATACAACGAATTTATTTGTGTAATTTTCCGCATGAATTACCTCTTTGTAGAACCAAATAAAGTTTAAACGCTGCACTTGAATTGAATTGTTTTAATACATGCATATCAAAATTAGTGAAATCGATATTTTGCTACAGTTTAAACCAGGGCTAAATGATGTGTTTTATATTTCTTTGTATTTTATGACTGTACAGGTGGGAAACCTTACCACATGCAATGCCACACAGTGTCTTTGTACTCACTTGACTTCATTCGGCGGTGAAATGGTTGTTCCACCTAATACAATAGATTTCAACAATGTTTGGGCAAAGTTTAAAGATTTGAATGAAAATGCTGCCGTGTTCAGTGTAATCATATCATTATTAGGATTGTATGTGATTGGTCTGATATGGGCGAGGTACATGGACAAGAAGGATCTAGTCAAGGTAAAAGCATTGGTCCTGAAAGAACAACAGCAAAACATCAGAATGTTTTTCACCGTTTTGTTTTTTTAGGGGGTGTATGTTATTTTGTAAAATGCAGGTAAAACACCTTGAAGAAGAAAAAGAAAGTTTATAGTTACAAATTTTAACAGATTTTGCAATTAGTTTAGTGTCAGTATATTAATAGTAGTTTCTAGGCGATGATATCGTGGTCTCCGGTTTTGAGAGATTCTAGTAGCATACATTTGACATCTAAGGCTTGTAGTTTTTTTTTTCAAATTTTACAATAAGCATGTATGGTCGTACATGCAATTCATCAATGCTGATTTATTCATTATCTCGTGATAACCCTGTGTTTCTGAACACTTTAAACATACAAATCTACTTTTGAATGTACTTTGTAATTAGTTGATGCCGTGTGTTTCAGTGGGGAGCGACACCGCTGGAGGATAATTTACCCACAGACACGTACCACTATCAACTGTCAGTATACACGGGCACAAAGAAGAATTCCGGAACTAAATCAAACATAAGTTTCATAATATCCGGTGAAGCTACGGACACGGGAGTCCGACGTATGTTTGATGGGAAACGACAAGTACGATTTTATTGTCTTATCAATGACTATGAATTCATTGTTTTAGCAAACAAATATTCAGCAGCATGTATTCAACTGTAGAAATGACTAGATTCTTTGTTTTAATTGATTCACAGGTTCTTATTAAACAATTGTGGTGATAACAGGTGCATTGGTTATATATACTGGCCTTCATAAGAAAGTAACCTTCATAATTTGGCCTAATATACTGACCTTAAAAAATTAGTGGTATGCAGCTATGTTTGATGGAAAACGACAGGTACGATTTTATTGTCTTATCAATGGCTATGAATTCATTGTTTTAGTAAACAAATAATCAACAGCATGTATTCAACAGTAAGCATGAATAAACTCTTTATTTTAATTGTTTCACAGGTTCCCATTAAACAATTGTGGTGATAGCAGGTTATATACTTGGTTGTCGTTAAATTTTCGTTGATCATTTTAGTTTCCGATTTTTAGACACATGAAACCGGAAGTATCATGAACTATATTGTAAGCGTGGAAAACAAACTTGGACCAATCAGTTTCTGCAGGATCTGGCATGATAATTCTGGTGACAGTAAATGGCGCTCGTGGTTCCTCGACCAAATAGAGATGACGGACTTACAGACTGGTGAAAGGTAATTTATTCATCAAATTCATATTGGAATATTATTATATTAGAACATGTATTTGCACGTGTACCAAAGCATTTAATTTCAAATTGCTCTTATCATTTCCACTTGTTTAGTTTACTTTTTTGTGTTTAGTTTACGGAATTGGTACAACAAATGAAACAAAATTTTAATAAGTCAATAAAAACTAATAAATAATGATTAACATGAATCAACAACTTTTCAATCTCGAGTATCAATGTATTTTCAAATTCACATTTTATACTTAAATATTGACTACTAAATAAACATTCACAATTTATCCGTTCAGGTTTTTCTTCCTGTGTAACCGATGGTTAGCATGTGAGGAAGACGATGGTATGGTTGATCGTATATTGCCTGTTGCTGGTATTGAAGATCTGGTAGCATTCAAACAACTGTTTTCCTCGTCAGTACGCAAGAAGTTAACCAGCGATCATTTGTGGCTCTCTGTCTTCAGTCGTCCTACACGCAGTTCGTTCACTCGTGTACAGAGAATTTCATGTTGCATGTCATTGCTGTTCTTGACAATGATAACGAACGCCATGTGGTTCAAATCTGACGGTGACAAGAAGGAAAACCAGAATGTTGTAGCCTTGAAAGTTGGTCCAATACAATTTACCCTACAACAGGTATATCATAGATCATAGTCATTTTAATACTACAAACATTGTATGGGTAGACGTACCAGAGTCCAGTTAAGACGTATGTCCTGACAAACATGCAAAAGTTGGGCAGCATTGTGACGTATCAGATCTGTTCATATTCTGTCTACCTATAGATAGAAAAATATGATGATGCAATTTTGTTAACTGTGCCCATTACCGTCTTATTCTATCAGTACAGATGCTCTTTTCAGGTATTTATAAGTTTGGCGAGTACATTAATCGTATTTCCTCCAAGTTTCCTGTTGATCACATTGTTCCGAAGGACAAAGAAAAAGAAAAATATGGTAATACAGTCAAACCTTCGTCAACCGAAACGTGGAAAATGGAAGAACCTAGGAACTAATTCTAGAGCTAACATATGGGGTGCATCCGAACCTAAGGCATCAAAGTATGAAACTATTGGTGGTAATACTCGTACATACACACATGTATTTACTATAAGACCGTTTATACTTTCGCGTGAAATGTATTGTGTAAAAACTAGCCAAATATGATTTGACACCAATAGCAATGTGAGGGTATCCTTGTTGAATTAAAGTAAGCTTGATAATGTTTGTCAAAGACAAGATTGACGATAACTTGGGCAAAGAATATCTTTATCGTAACAAGTAAAAATATAATTACATTCAATGTTGTTCCCGCACTTTATATGCGGAAATAACCAGCTCTTAAAGATGAGGGGGGACATGTTTTGTACTGGAAGGTTATACAGGATTGCTGGTGAGGTCACAGGTGTATTAATGTTGATAATTGATGTCAATTGGAAACAAGACCGTCTTACATTACGTATTCTTTATCTGTATTTATTGCCATGAATGTCTAAAACCTCTGTTTATAATATATTAATGGTTAAGCATGATCACAGTTACATTGTTTATGATAGATTCAAGAAATTTAAAGAAAGTATTCAGGAGTTAGTGAAAGGTAACAAATCTAAGTATGGAGCAGATGGTGATGATGATGAGGAGCTTAACAGTGCACCTGTGCCAACCATCGCTGGTGATCCTAACGCCAAGAAAAATGCACAGAAGAAGAAAAAGAAGCCATATATGTTTCCACCTTGGTGCAGTTATATTGCCTGGATCTGTAAGTCGTTTAAATTACCAAATTTGAAACTATCTCAGATTAAGCTCAGATTAATTATAATTTCACATTTTATAATTAAATAGAACTTACGCAATTACTTTTAATTTCCGTTTATTGTTTAGTTCATAATTATGGGTGTAGCAAAGATACATGGTTGTAAACATTGTAAGAATCTGATGTATCTTTTTACAGCATATTTCAATAGCATTATCAGATTTGACATTTTTGCATTCTTTGTACCATTTAATTATACAAGTACAATGTACACAAAAATGTAAGTCAGTAGTTCAATGAGAGTGAATTACATAAACGTTGCAAAGTTCTATAATACTCGATTTTGCTACTCAATTTTAATACTAAAAGTCGTATCTCTACCCTGAATTTAATCTCAACTGTTTGAAAATACGACTCGTACTTCTCTCAAAACCTGGTGATTGTTTGTGAATGTGGTAGTTTCGTAAAATCATTCTCTTAAATTACTGTGACCACTGGACTTTTTTCAGTATGTTTCTTCAGTATAATAACACCAGCATTCTTCACGATATTGTACAGTATGGAATGGGGGAAAGATAAAGCTAACGAATGGTTGATTACGTTTGTGATGTCATTCTTCCAGTCTGTCATTGTTGTACAACCAATTAAGGTGTGTATATTCTATACGTCGGTACCAGTCAAATATTACCTGTATTACCAGGAAAGGGAAAAGTTCCGTAAAAAATATTCTTTTTTCTTGCAGTTTATTACATCAATAATTATCTCTTGTGGACAAATCAACTCAACATTACTTGTACTCGTGACGAATTTCCTTAAAATGTTCGCTGTTTTAGTGAATAGTGAATGTTCCTTCAAGTGCTAATTTCAATGATAGTACATGGCAACAAAATCAATTAACACTAAACTGTTCATTTATTTTTACTGAACTGTTTCATTTATTTTATTGGTCTGCTTTGTACATCATTTTACATCAATAACAAACATTTTATTCAGGTATTATGTCTGGTAGCTTTTATTGCCTGTGTGTTGAAGAAACCCGATCTTGATGAAGAAGGTGACTGTACAGATGAACTGAACAACGCTATCGCTAAATATGATGAAGAGGTATCCGCTAAAGGAGCGTCTGCTATTGATGGTACTGTTGTTTCTGTTTGTTTTTGTGTCAAATCGATATGGGTTAGATATTTTTCAATTATTGGGTACACTGATTGGTGAATAGTATATGCAACATGAAATCAATATGTCCTTTTTTAAACAACAAAATTTACCTAAATCGGGATTTAAAGACTGGATCGTAGAATTGAGTAAATTCTCAATTAATGAGGCAAACTATCTAAAGGGTTATGTAAATTGAATTCGACATTTTTACCAATCCATATTCGGAATTAATACAAAGTTTGCAGCCGTTTAGAAAAGACACTTTAAAAACTGAAGGTGTATTAGCTATCAGCATGCATTTACAAACACAAGAACGCAAAAAAATGCATTCAATCAGTCGAAGTTTCATGACTTTACAAGAAGATGTAACATTATTTCAGAGATCGCTAAACGACGTCGTGCTGCCAACGAGAATTTGGAGCCACCTGATACAGAGAAACTAGAAGAACAACGTCAGGCCAGGATGAGAGAAATGAAGATGGAGGCCATCTTGAAGGAGATTTTAATTTATGGATTCTTCGTTCTGGTTCTATTCTTCTTGTCATATCAACAAAGAGATCTACAATCATTTTACTACACTGAAAATATGAAAAACATGTTTCTTGGGAAATTTGATAGTGTAAGTATGATGAGATGCTGATTTCTCTGCACTTGCTAGGCTAGTTTCTGGGGGTGTGGATTTTTAGCAGTCGGATTATGTAGGTTTCTATTTGTTAATTAACTTCAGTCGAACATGTGTTTGAGGACACCTCAGAATAAAAACCACCCTGTGAATAAAGGCCATTCTTTGAAAAACCTCCACTGATTATTTAGAACAAACTGACATCCGAATAAAGGCAATCTGTCAATAAAGGCCACATTTTGTCTCATCAGAAGAGTGGCCTTTGGTCACAGGTTTGACTGTATAGTACTTAGCATTCTGTCCTTATCGCTCTTAGAAGTTATGAACATTTAACAAATATTTTACTGTCGTTGTAATTAAGTTCATTATTTACCTTAATAAGTTTATTATGATGTGTTCAACATACTTACTCTAGATTTGTCATTTGAATGAATATTATTAGTAGACTAGTTGGTTATTAGTTAATTAAAATCGATATGACACAGTTTCTAACTTTTCATTCATATTTTGACATCAATTTAATACTATATATTTCGCATATACATATACATTGCTTTCTATGTTTTGATACCGCTGTGTGTTGTAGATATCAACTACCCTGGACTATTGGGTTTGGTTAGATAAATTCTTACTACCAACATTGTACGCAGCGAAATTTCATAATGGTACCGAACTGATAAAATGGTGGGATAAACGATGTTTGACGGACTTCCAGTCTAGACGAATGGGAATCGCCAGATTGAGGCAGTTCAGGATTAAAGAAGGTCATTATTTAAATAGCACATGTGTAACGATTCTTATCAAAGTATTTTTTCTCCATATAAAACATAGATTTTATCTACCAATCAATTTTGCGTAAAAAAAGATTCCGATCAGATTAACACCTCTCCAAAAACATTTATTTGTTATTTTAATTCAATTACAGATTCTTGTACAATTATGTCTACAATGAGACCTGTCATAAATCACTGTCGTAATGATTATAACTGGTTTGACGATGATACGAAGGCTTATATGCCTAACTGGAAGGCAACAAGCGAAGAAAACAGAACAATCTTAGACAAACGTAGAGACGATCCTTTTGTGTACCAGAACTCTGTCAGGTTACGTATATAAACTGTTAGATTGAATTATACCCTATCATTTGAGTTTTGATTGCTCTAGCAAAAACAAAGACAGATGTAAAGATACATCGCTATGATTTTGACAATTATGACTATTTCCGGTTAGTAATTTATATCAAGAATCACACTTAGAATATCCATAGTTTCACTTTAATGAATGAATTTTAATCAGTTCATATTGTTTTTGTACTACTTGTATCATATTCATCATAATCTACGTGTATTTCAGACTTAAGAGTGCTCCATATGTAGCAACACTACAGACATACAAGGGAGGTGGATATGTTGTTAATTTTGAGAGAAGTTATCGTCGTACAGTCAGAAACCTGACAAGACTTCGAGAGGAAGATTGGTTGGATCTTCGGACTCGAGCAATCATTCTTGAGTTCGCTGTATATAATCCTAATTCCAATTTATTTGCTTCTGCTGTGTTGGTAACAGAATTCCCATCTTACGGAGGCGCCATTGGTAGAAGTGAATTCAAGGTATCTTTGATCTTATTCAGTATGTCCCTTTTCCACATTATCATTTCTGTATGTTACTTTCAGGATGGGGAAGGAATGGTTTGAATGACATTATTTTTATTATTTTTAAAGAAAAATCCTTATACATTTCAAAATAAAGTCGCATCAATACTAGTATTACATTGTATCTACAATCGAAATTATTAGTTTGTTAATAGATGACTAACTGGTCATTTTGTATAACTCAGATATTCCGGCTTCAAAGTTATGTTGGAGGGTTTGCGATTGTCGTTATCTTCTTTGAAGTCCTTTACTGCTGTTTCGCTATCTTCTTCTTCGTTCGATGCATCAAGAAAGTCAAGAAAGAGAAGTGTAAATACTTCAAGACGTTCTGGGATATTCTTGAATTTGTGATGTTGTGCTTCGCTGTGGCTTGTATAGCTATGTATATTTTTAAGCATATGCTGACCAAAGTTGCATTCCACTACCTGAAAAAGCAGTCCAAACGTAAGTTTAAAACTGTTACCTATTGACGTTTTTGAATAATTGTTTTAAGACATGTTTTTATCACGCACTCATTCGTGGAAAAAAGGACCTCTCTTTTCTCTGTCATGTACGCTATGGCTGATTGTTATTGCAGAATAGTTGAAGTATATGTACCTCAAAGGTATTAGCATAGAAATTCTAAATCCATTAAGCAAGGTTTAATGATATTAAAGTTATGTTTTATTTGGACAATAAAATAATTTTGTTTTCATTTCTAGCGGAGTTCATCAATTTCCAGTCCTTAGCTATGTATGACGAGTTCTATGGATACATGACGGCCATTGTGGTTTTCTTAGCTTCCATTCAATTCCTGAAACTTCTACAATTCAACAAAAAGATGAACATGCTTGGTGACACGGTCAAACTTGCTACTAAGGACTTGAAAGTTTTCTCTGTCGCCTTCCTGCTGTATTTCCTCGCGTTTGTTCTCACGGCTTACTTATTGTTTGGAAAATATATGGGTGGTTACAATGGTTTCGTCACCTCGGCTGAGTCGGTGTTTGCGTTCACTCTCGGCGCGTTCGATTTCCACGCAATGAGTGATGCCCATGCTTTCCTTGGCCCAGTTTTCTTCTTTACATTCATCATGGTCATCTACGTTGGTTTGATGAGTATCTTCTTAACGATTATCGCTGATGCTTTCACTACAGTCAAAGAGGAAACACAGAATGCCGAGAATGAATACGAAATGGTAGACTTCATTTGGAAGAAGTTTAAGAAACTGATTGGAGTTAAGTGATCAGGGTCTATCACAGGTCCTAATGCTGTAGGTCAAAGAAAAACGTGACTATTTTATCACACTATTTCTTTTCTATGACTTGAAGAAAAACAAATGTAGCTAACAAATTGATATACAGTTACACTAATCAGCTTTTACTGATATTATTCACATTTACTGAACTTCTTCATATAAATACAACATGTATTACACTATTGGTAAAAATGACAGGCGTTGATTACAAATATGTTTCTTTGCATAGCGAGTAAATATCCTTGTCCTTATTCATCACACGTGATTTTGTCAAAAAAAACCTAAATGTATCTAAAGTGGTTGATGTTTTCATATTTTTTTCATGTATTTGACGACTAGGTACATTCTGTAATGTCCTAAGATTATTTAATGTTCTGTGTTAACACTCAGGTATGATTGGCACAAGTAAGAATATATGTTGATGTCACTTATTTTAAGCAATACCAATCTAGTGGTAATACAAAATTTATCCCTCCAACCACAAGTATATATATATTCACTTTTAGTAATTTGTAAACTGTTTTATTGTTTGTGCTTACCTTTGCTGACACATGTGATAAATATTGTGATAATTGTATCCGTCCACATACTATCCCACCTGTGATCCGTCCATTGTTAAGTTTCCAGTCCTTTATTGTAAATTTGTATTGTTAGACTTCGGGATTTTTTAAATAGATTTTATAAATTTTCATTTTTAGTTTTGGATTTGAATGCTTTAACCAACATTTTTGAACGTTTTTGTCAGTAATAATATTCTAAATAAGCTTACTCAGCCTTCTGTATAATTTCAGTAAATACGTGTGATATAACTTAATCTGTGTAAGCTATACATATCTCTTTAATAAGATATAAATCAATATATCCTTTTTGGCAAATTTATGATTATTCTATTATTGTGTGAATGCTTGTTAACACGTGTTAGCCCTTTGCATTATCCGTCCATTTACAGAAACAGCGGCATATTTTAATTTTATTGCGTTTATGGATTACTTTATAGGAATACAATGTTACACAAGAGTAAAAGATGTAATTGATATAATACAAATTTTTGAGAGCTTTTCAGCAGTACTAGTTTTCCTCGCCTTAAATTACTAAGCTATTTGCTCTTATTAAACGGCATAAAAGTCCCTCGTTACTTTGGAAACTGCAACAGTAGTACATATTCTCTATCCTGCCGGAAAATTACTCGTCACTACATCACCCATTATTATTTTATAAAACAAAAATATGTCTTGGTATATGATTATTTGATAAATAGTTTTCTATAAATTTTGAAATATAACTTCTCATTTCCCGTTGTTCACTGAATGCAACATGAATATAGAAAGAAATGGATTCCTATAAAAAACACACAAAAAAAATCTCACCTCCCCAACATACTAATTTCCCCAAAAACCTGCCAACCCAAAACGCACCCACTATGTAGAAATGTGAAAAGATGGGGGGAAAAGCAGATTCCCGTGGAGGATACCGCCTTGAAACATTCAGCAGCAAAACTTCAGGGCGGAAGGTCATGAATTTTATGAACAATTTATTCAAAACTATTATTCAGATTATAATAAATCATTTTCAGAAAACACTTGATTCATTTGCAATATTTTATCCAGTTTGAATGAGACATGTAGAGCATACTTATAAACGTATATATGTCCTGATTTGCTTACTTATATATTCGGTGTATTATTGTTAAAAAAATTACATTCATTTACACTATCAATTTGTTCTGTTTTAGATAATGCTATTTCATTATTCCCATATTTCGGCCCTGGAAATTTGAAAATAAAATTTAGTTTCGGAATTTTGTGTACTGTTGTGAATTATTACATACGAAATAAAGAAACGAACGTTGAAGGATTTGATATACAGTATAACCCCTGACAACCTGACCCTTCCGGACTGGACCAAACGTCCGATTTTCTTAGAATCCCAGTTTTCAGGGAGTCCGATTTTCAAGGGTTATACTATCATTTATTTGAACAACGAGCTATTGCCATCGTATAAAACAGATAATGTCCAAAACATCTCTTCACTTATGATAATGTGCTGGGATAATCATTGTTGAAAAATACGCGAAATAGATGACAAAATACTAAAACGATCACATCTTCACTGCTAGTGATTTGATTTGTATTGGTAAAATAGTAAAACCATGTTTTATGTACAAGGCAATATTGGCAATGTTATGAAATATACTCACCGACTCTTTTGTCTCATTTATTTTGCTGACTGGTGTACAGTATTGTGATATATTCGATGAAATTGGATTTATAATGCAATAGGAAGAGGAAAAGCAAGGTACCCGATGCGGGGCTCGAACCCGCGACCTCCTGCTTGCATGTCAGATGCTCTACCAACTGAGTTAATCGTGGTACTGTCACAAACAATTTGTTTACATAGATACTATATACAGAACTGCAACAATTTAATATACAAAACATCACTACAAAATTACTGTAGATAATATGGTATCCTGAAATCCTTATCGACCCTATTCTCACAAGATGTCGTATAAGCCACATTAATGACGAGGTATGCTATAATCATAGCCTGGGTCTGAATTAATCATATCCCTGACACGTTCTAGGATTTATCGATGTTATTTATGTGTTCTTGATTTGCATCGAAATCGATGTGAGGAAATATCTGCAATGTGGATAACTAGACCATGGGAAACTAGTTTGATGTGTTAGGCGATTTGCTAAATATATAGGAAAGTATCAAATGGCAACAAATTGTTTAGGATGCGGTATTTGAGTCTCTATATATTACACACTGTTGTGGAATTCCTCATCGTGGTTTCATTTCCAGGAGATGGACTGTCAGAACCTCGGTGTGGTTACGAAGCAAGTATTTTACATAATTACACACCATGACTTATAAGCATATTTAAAAGCTCTCATTTTCAAACCAACATTAATTATAGCATTACTTAATTTTTCAAACCAGGTTTAAAAAATTAATAGTGAGTCGGTGGATTGTATCAGTAGTATAAAAACAAATTCATTTCACGTATAAAAACAGCAGTTTTATAACACAATGTATTATCAGAATGTACTTTAGTATATAAATAAAGATCATATTACCGCAACCGGCAATACTTCTTTTTTAACTGTGATTTTTATATCAATACCTAGTTACAGGAGTGAAAAGACTAGCGTGTCATCCCCACGTAGTCATCAAGTCCTACCTAATTTTGTCTTTGTTGTAGATATATCCTCAAAGTTTATTAAAGAAATTGTTAATATTGCAGAAGTAGAATTAGTGTCATCATTTCGACATATTGTTCATATTTTTACAATACCTACAAAGGGAATTCCGCTTAATTGTTAGTTTAATTCAACACTCACTCCGAAGGCAAATCTTTCTTTTACTTCATATTCAATGTTACGTATATTTTGGTGCAATTGCAAATCTCTACACAACTAGATCGATCACTGGACAAATCAGAATAATATGTTACATTTTTACTTATGTTATATAGAATAAGTTATAATATTCCAACAAATCTGTTGTCTCAAGTTCGGCACAAGCATAATTACATGTATTACATTTATTTAAATCCACCTACAAAATCAAAATTGATTTGAGAAGTAATGCATGGTGTCTATATTAAGTTGTTCCTATGTAGAGCTGTAACCCTGTGAAAGATGACATGCTGAATGTTCATATTGTACCTCACACTCATGATGATGTAGGGTGGACCAAAACTTACTCGGAATATTACAACAATGGTATGTTTGAAACACTTTGATGATTTTTTTCATCGGTTTATATTCACAACGCCACTATACGTCTACAGCGTAACAAGTGTTTTCGTCCAGTTGTTCAACAATCATTGTTAACAAATAGCTTTATTAACACTACGTGTCTCGTGTGTAGGGCTGATATTTTTTACAAAAATAATAATCAATTTTGTTATGGTATATGCAGTAAACTTCGATAATGAGACCATCTTCGGGACCCGATTTTTCGTAGTAACGAGGTGGTCTCATTATCAAGTTCAATAGTAGGCAAGCCAGACCGAAAATAATTGGTCGTTATGACAAGATGGTCGAGGTGGTTACTATTTCAGATGTTACTGTAACCGATTTTTTTGTTTATTTTGTATGTTACTAGACGTAAGGCGTATAATCTCTTCCGTCGTGGAAAGTTTACGTCTGGATCGATCTGCCGGTGGTAGAAGACGTTTTATTTATGTAGAAATGGCGTTCATGAAGTTATGGTGGGAGGAACAAAACTTACAAATGAAAGCTCTCGTAAGAGAACTCGTCAATGAAGGTAAAACAAAACATGTATCAAGAGTAAGCCAAGTTATAACATGATTGACCGGATGATTTTAGGTAAAATATACTGGCATCTACAACAAGGTGTCCTTGAATCAAGCCAGCAATATCTTATGAATATAGGCTATTCTGTAAGCTGTAGAAACAACAATGATTTAACAATGGGTGGAGAACGAAAACTAATATCTTTAATGTCTGTCCATTTACTTGGTCGATCAAGCTAACAGCCCAGATGGACATTTAAAACAATTTAATCAAATGATTCTAATAATCATGCTCGAAAATTTCACCAACTTTATAAGGCAGTAGTCTTCAACAATTTTTATGGCGGCTTATGGAAGTCCATAATGAATTCGAATGATTTGTTTTGAAAAAAGAAGTCAAGCTGGTAAAATTCTACTCCAGAAAGTATAATATTCGTCTGATTCGAAATGCTTTCTTGTATTTTCCCAACATTTTGGTTATTTTATTAGATTACAAATTTATACGCAGATTTAGCCATTTTGGGTATTATAATTTTATAGCTCAACTTTTTACTGAACTATTAATTATTATTGCACTATTACAAATGACATTTCACAGTCGATGAAAAACTAACGATGGAATAAAAATGGCAAATGCGATCACATAAAGTATGTTATGACAAATACATGTATGACATCAGCTGTCGACGATTAGTTTCGCCATGCCATTATTGAAAATGGTTTAATCTTATTAAACAGTGTTTTTGTCCTTAGATTTTACATCCATATGTTTTGTCTCTCTGATAATATGCTGTGTTTTACACTGTAACCGAACTATCCATTCACTCTAATCGTGTTACGTTTTGATTGGCATTAAATGAAAATACCGCGTTACAAATAACAAAGTTAACAATACTTTTATGTAACCACGAACTTTTGAGAAAACACATTAACGTGATTTACAACATTGATTTACGGGCTTTTTTTCTTGAATTCCATTTCACACTTTATCTTACTGTCTAGACGGATGGAGTAAGAAAATATTTTATCAGACTGGCGTATAATAAATGTCAAACATTTTAAAAGGGCCGTGTTATGTTATATGAATACATAGAGAGTCCCGTGAATAAATGTGTTTTATGATGTCATCTTGTCACATACGTTCACGTGTTACAGCATATGTCACGATTATGCACAAAAGAAAATGAATGGTTTATTTTTTCCGTTTAACCTTTCCTTCTTGTAGAAATAAAAAAAGATAAACAATAAACATTGAAATGATGCAAAATGATACCCTGTTTAACACTAATCTTGCTCCGGAGCTATTGTAATGCTAATACTTTCATTGTTAATAAACAGCCAATTAATTATATACAATCAGTCCCGTCTGCGAGGAATTTTGATGCTGACGTATTGGGGGCAGATAACGATTTTAAAATATTAACAGCTTTTCACATTAAGAATTTAATCCAGCGAAAACATTCTGCTGATGTAGTTTTTACAAAAAGAAGAATTATCACATTAAACATATCAAATGAAAAAAATCAATTAATATAATACTTTATTAAAAAGAAAACAAAATGTCATACTTGGATATATTGATCAGATAACTCTCGATTTATGTTATGATAGTGCTTTATACAATTATATGTGATATTTCATCGTTTTTTAAAGCAAAAACCGATTTTTTAAAAAAAAAAATCTGCAATCTTGTTAATAGAAATACATAAATCACTCTGTGATTTTTTTACATAAATTAAGAATTTTTTCACACTTCATAATTTCCTATTAATAGGATTCACCTTCAGATTGATAACGTATAATTATAATGATGAAAATGTACAGGCTCGCTAATAGGGCTAAGTGTCATTCATAAATATAATTTACTGGTAAATAATGAATGTGGCAGTTTGGTGTTGATAAATGAAAATTTAACAAGACATATTTCTACTTGTATGAACGGCCGTGGTCCAGTGGTTAGTGCGCTGGACTTGTAACCGGGAGATCCGGGTTCGAATCCTGGTAGCGGCGGGTCTTACCCTTCTATGAAAATTTGACAAAAATGTCGATTTTCCTCCATATGTGGAGAAGCTACCGCTCCTTGTGGAAGGATAAGTTAGTTCTGGTTAGTATACAGTCCAGGAAATCTTGTTAGGTGAACTGGTCGCCGTATATAACTGAAAAATTGTTGAAAAACAGCGTTAAACCCCACTGACAATAAAAGTCACATAAAAACAAAACATCTACTTGTATGACAAACGCTACATTTTTACTTTTTATGGTAAGACTTTAATGGCAAGTGTTGTAATCAATAAAAAAAAACATTTAAATCCTTGATATGGATTCGTTTTATTTTTGTTTTTACTGTTACAATTATTATCGGTATAAGGAATTTCAAGTTGTGAGAATAAATCACAAATCTGGATTCTTGTCTCTTCCAACTAATTTATTCCAAACGAGATGACAATTATCAAAATGTTGTACAAATGC